>OX422212.1:454354647-456754647 GCA_949130495.1 Sambucus nigra | reverse complement strand
AGGGTATAACCTCCCCTTGCCATACTACTCTAACTCGAGTATAATGATTCTTGAATTATAAGTTATATCACAATTAACTTAATTAATTCCTCTTAAATAGTAGCATATAACCGTGTCACAAGTAATATAAAGTAAATACATCACACACGGTATTATTACCCGCATATAATATTTACAACCATTATATACGTACCTTTACCACAACATCCACACATATAACATACGTATATCCATCCCTTTGAGTATACCCTCGCCGGATGATTCCGTCTAAAATGCTATCTCACTGGGTGTGCTCACAAAACCTAGTTCCCCAAGTTGGAATCGCTCACCAAGTTGGCCCAAAATATAAACGTAGTGGAGGTGGTCATATTCCTTCCCTAAAAGTGAGATAAATCCCTCACCCATATATATCGAACGCTATGACTTGGGGATATACTCGCCCTACTCCTCAAGCTAGGGGATTCACCCACATCACGCAACCTCCCTTGATAGCATTAGAGTATATAAATTGAATAAATATATAGTCACTCATATTTAATATCACATACAATATATACACATATATATATACTATCACTACACCGTATATATATAATATAAACCTCGACTTTACCGTGTTCTCAAAATCCAGTACACTGCCTGTAATTTCCCGAGTCTGTGGCCCGACTCAACACAATTAATGTTCTCACTTAATTATTTATCATTTTCCCGAGTCTATGGTCCGACTCTAATATAATTAATTCATGCCTCAATTAATATAATACTTTCCCCGAGTCTATGGTCCGACTCTAATTAAATTAATTAACACACCCATTAATTTAATACCTCCCCGAGTCTATCGTCCGACTCTAATTAAATTATTTAACACACTTATTAATTTAATACCGCCCCGAGTCTATCGTCCGACTCTAATTAAATTAATTAACACACTTATTAATTTAGTACCTCCCCGATTCTACAATCCGACTCTAATTAAATTAATTAACACACTTATTAACTTAATACCTACCCGAGTCTATAATTCGACTCTTATTAAATTAATTAACACACCCATTAATTTAATACCTACCCGAGTCTACAATCCGACTCTTATTAAATCAATTAACACACCCATTAATTTAATAACTACCCGAGTCTACAATCCGACTCTTATTTAATTAATTTACACATTAATTAATCAACACAAATCCGAGTCTCTGGTCCGACTCCCAGTTAATTAATTTACACATTAATTAATTAATACCAAATCCCAGGTCTACAACCCGACCCTAAACTAATTAATTACAACATCAATTAATTTAATACTTTTTCGAGACTCTACCTTCATTAATTATCACATCCATTAATTTAATAACTTGGTGTCACCCAACCATTATCCCCGGAGTCACTTACTTGGTCCGTAATTTAATATTTTCCGAGTCTATGTTCCGACTCCAAATTAATTACACTCTCTCAATAATTAATTTAATAGTTTGATGTCACTTAACCAACATACCCGGACTCGCTCACTTGGTCCATTTTACATCCCATAATTTCATTCCCACATATTCGCCCACAATGTGTCGCACATTCATCTCCATAATTTTCTAATTATATTTACCTATAATTACCAACATACCCGGACTCGCCCTCTTGGTCCATAATTAAATTGAATATGTTTCACCCAAAATTTTCACTTTAAGTCTCAACTCTTAACTTAGATTGCACATTCCTAATAGCTATATTTTGAGCTCATAGCTATTAATTTCTCTATAATTTTTCACCAAATAAAATTATACCCAAAATCCAAAAAATAAAACAAGGGTACCCAACAACCGACCTGGCAAAGAATTCCGACCATCGATCGATCGATGGCTCCCGATCGATTGATCGATCATACCTGGGAAACTCTCCTTCCCCACTGAATTCCACCATTAATGAAATTCAAGGTTTGTAAACCTTAATTTAAACCTCTAATCACATCACCCCATCACATAAACATGATTAATTCACATCCCACACATCATAGGGATCTTAAGATACACAATTTTCTCCCCTTACTTTCATAATTTCCCGAAATTGGGTTTCCATTAAAATCCATCAACTTTGTTCTACCAACCAAATTCCAAATCCAAATCCCAGCAGTTTATATTCCGGATTCTCATTCAAATCAAATATCCATACTCAGAGATATACAACACAACAATTTTTACTTTGAATCTCATTCAATAGTTCCATGAACAAAACCCTATTTGTGTACCCATTTTTCCCCAAAACGAATTTTGGTCTACACATCACTATGATATGAATTGATTATCATCAATTTAAAAATCACAACAGTTAACCACTTGCCTGGAATTGTTCGTATTGTCTGACCCGTTGGTGTAGTCCCTTAATTTGGCTCCATCATCCCCAAATTGGCTCTTGATTTGCTTTCCCCCAATTTCCCTCTCAAGCCCTGGGCTTAGAGTTGAGTTGACTGTCGTTCCCTAATCTCTCAATTAGGTTAAAAACATCCAATCCCGTTTTTGTCCATGTGGATCTAATTAAAAAGGCCCAACTCACCCCGTGTGGGCCCGACCATGCCCAAAAATATTCCGAGATCCAATTATTACCCTCGGGTACTCTTTTCTGAATATCTCGGTCCATCCGAACGTAACCACGCACTCGGAATTTTCATCAGAAATACTTTTCAAAATTTCCAAATTTCAACCTCAAAATGTGACGCACGAGATTTTGAACTATTAGACTTAAAAGTCGCCATTTATAAATAATTCAGCTCACTCAATTAAATTCTACAAGTCATGAATTTAAGTTTCTCCAAATTTAAATATTTTTATAACTCCCAAAAATAATTAAATATTTAGTCCTCAAAATTACGGGGTGTTACAAATGGTTTATTTTCTTTCGTCCGTAACCCGACTTGACTTTTGTTGAAATCCCTCTAGACTTATAAAGTCTTTTAATGATGTTCCACATCTGGCATGATCATCCCATGAAAACGATGATTGCCTTACAATTAAATTTCTTAAATTTTATATTGCATGTGAGAATTTTACATTGCAAGATTCATCTTTAAATTGGATCCATCAATAATTAAGTTCAATTTTAATTATGTCCTATTGAATTACTTAAATCTATTTTCATATGGTGATTTCAATCTCTCTCTCTCTCTCTCTCTCTCTCTCTCTCTATATATATATATATATATATATATATATATATATAATAAATGCAAAAAATAAATGAATCGCACAACATCTAGATCTAACATGGAAGTCTTTATGAAAACTATGATTCTCCAACTCTCAAATCTCTCCGCCAAACAAAATAGGCCATAATCGACTTACTGTACAAACTTGATATCACATAGAATTCTGCCATTTGTGATCTCATTAGAAATTTCGGGGTATTGCCTTTGTTATAACGCCACCATAACTTTGCATAATAACTTCCTTTCTCGATATCCAACAATCCTTGTTAGGATGAAATTGGTAGTACGAAACTCCATACACGTATCCAATCAGGTTTTTTTGAAAGGATTTTAGGGTTTCTTATTTATGGGATTATTATTATGATGTGGTGTAATACCCCATATTTTTAAGAAGAATTTATAACTAATTAGTCAGTATAAATTAAATTGATATTTTGGGATTCCAGATGAATTATAAAATTTAATTGTTAAATTTAAAATTAATTCAAAGATTTTATACTTAAAATGAATTAATATGGAATTATTATGGTCTAAAGTATAATTAATTATAAATCATTGCACCATATATCGAAGATGGTCACAACCTAGGCCGTGACCATTTTCTCTATGATTATTTTTTTCGTGGTCACGGACTTCATTTGTGACCCTAAATGAGGGTCCCATTCTCCCCCATGGGACAATATTGACTCCATGGTCACGGACCTGGATCGTAACTCCATGGTCATGGACCTAGGTCGTGACCACACGTGTTACAATGTTAAAAATAGGTCACAAACCTAGGTCGTGACCATGTATGGGATATGATGTTCAAATTGGATCACAGACCTAGTCCATGACCATGTGTGGGACGATGCTCAAAGTGGGTCACAGATCTGGGCCTTGACCCCTAATTTGTGAAAAAAAATAAAAAAAAAAGGTTATGGACTTGGACCATGACTATTCTTTTATTTGTTTTTCAAAAAACTAGGGGACAAGGCTGTAATACCCCATATTTTTATGGCTTTTAAATTTAGGGGTTTATTAAATTTAATTGAGATAAATTAATTTAATTTTAATCCTGAAAGTTTTTTTAAATATTTACTAGCGTGATGAGAGTTAGTAATTATTGAAAGTTTGTTGATTCGTTAGATATTACTTATTGAGTAAAGTAATATGTAAAATTGATTTTTGTTAAAAATTGTCATGAGTGAATAAAATGGCAAATATGGAAATTTAAGTCGGGGCGCGCCGGTGTCGTGTCAGGACTAAATTATTATTATATAAAGTGAATATATTATAAATTGCCCGTATGATCATTTTGAGTGCGCCAATGTGTCCGAAAGGGTCGAGATAGTCAAAAAAGTGTACTCGGGGATTTAATTTGTGTCTCGGGGCATTTTTAAGCCTATTTGACATCCCGGGAGGGTATTATAAACATCTTGCATTTTTGGGTAATTAAACCCAGGAATTTAATTAGGCTATATCAGCCATTTGGAGTTGTCTCTTAGGGTTAGAAAACACAAAATCAAAGAACGGACATTAGAGAAGGAGTTGGAGAGCTTTCCAAGCAACTCAAGGCCAAGGACTCACCCATTTGCACCACCACTATCACCAAAACGTAAATCGCGCGACGAGGAACGCAACCATACCATTTCATCCATGAAATCAGAACCTTGAATTTCAGGAAAGTATTTATCTTGATTTATTTTTGGTTAATGCCTCACCCATGTTAGTTTAGGATTGCCAAGATTATGTTTTATGAAAGAAATTATTAAATTGGAGACTTTAAATCGCATGTTTAGAGAGATTCAATATATTCTGGATATACCCATCACATGTAGAGGATTACCCATGAATTACTATGAGTTTAGAAACAAGAAATCTGGGAGATAATTAGAGGAATGGATAATTCTTCCAAAATTAGGGTTCTTGAAGATTATGTTAATTTTACCCCATTAATTCGATATCGTTGATGTTTTTATACATGTTTCACGTAGAAAATCTTGTATATATGTATATAGAACTTGTAGTATCGTTATTTGAGAATTTTAGACATGTTAATGACATTTTAGAGAGATTAGAAGATGAAACCCATAGGTTTAATTTGCAGTTTTTGGGCAAGAACTGCTTGATCAATTGATCGACCCAAGAGCATCGATCGATCGACTGATCGATCGATCGACCCCTTTTCTTCGATCGATCGACCCCTCCTGAAAAATTGCATATTTCTCATTCGTTAGTTTAATTCGATTATGATGTATGGGAACCCTTGATTGTTGTTGTTGGAGTATAGTGGGATATAGAGATGACCAGTAGGGCCTAGGTAGACCCCGTTGAGTAACATTTTAGTTTAAGATGAGATTTTGGGTTAATGAGGAATGACTCATGTGTATAAGAAATCATACATATATTTAATAAAAAAAATCGGGACTCGTAAGGGAGTTAGACCGGAACGTAAGTGAGTGAATGTCTACTGAAATTATACTTAGAATACTTCGAGAGAGGAGAAGTGAGTATGAAGTCAATAATAAATGAGAATACAAATAACGAGTCCATTATACGAAATAATCAAGTAAAATGTGTAATAACGGAGAATTATAATTATGGGTCGTGAGCGCACCTAATTTAGCAATGTGGATGTGTATATATATATATATATATATATATATATGTATATATATATATATATATATGTATGACTGTGTGGTTGTGCATATATTATATCTGTATAAAAATCATACTCAAGCTACTTGCTATCACGGGGGTTTTCGCACCGAGACAGTCTTATCTCGATGGGATATTGACTCGTACCCTAGAACATAGGATTCCTTGGTACAGGCTATCTGATTGATAGTCAGACGGTCCTAAGAGACGTGAGGGTATGTGATGACCTCTTAGAGACTTGGAACTTTGCCTCTCCCCGATTTGTATGTGTTTTATGTTAATGCAGTTCGAGAGTGATTCCGAACTAGGATTTCCCTAAATATGTGTGATACAGGGACTTGATAGTAGAGTATGCCAACACCATTGATTGTATGTGGGGTGCAAATAGTGTATATATATATATATATATATATATATATATATATATATATATATATATATATATATATATATATATATATATACACATATATATTATATGAGTGATTGGTATATATATATATATATCTACTTATATATGGAAACTTTGCACCATAGATTTTATGTGGGGTGCCGTTAGTATATATATTATATGTGTAACTAATATATATATGTATATCTATATGGGAACTTTCTACTGTGCGTATAAGTAGTTAAGAAATGAATAAATGTTGCAACCTTCTTAATGAGTTCGTGAACTTCATAACGGTACCGATTTGTTCTAAATAGTGTAAGAAATCTTGAAGAGATTAATTTTCTAAACTAAATATTATCACCCGGTTAATTCTTGAGATAAAACTTTATGGAGAATAAGTGAGATATACTTTTTGAGGTTTAGTAGTACGGTAGACATGCACACTAGATGAGAGGTGAGAATTCTCAAGAGAGTGTCGCATACTAGAATGGTTGTTGCATTAGCAGGTAAGCATTTTAAATACTTGCTAAACTATTTTAAAACTGTTTTACAATTGGGCTCTGACCCGTTTTCTATTATCTTTTCTCTCTTGTATATATATGTATATATTACAGGTGCCCAGCCACAGGGGCGTCATGCATAAGTTCTTTGGATTGGATGCGCTGTAGCTTATGTGGGAGTTGCATGTCTTTATTATAGATGCCCTCTTCATTGATTCGGTTCTTGTTATAGTTCTTTATAGTTTGGACATGTGTCGCCCTTTTCCCATCCAGTATAGATTTGTCAGAGATGTGTGTTCATTTATTTCCATTATTCGGTACTCTTTGAGTATTAACTCTTGTCAGGATGATTTCATTTGTAGTTTAAATTTGGTTCGGTTAATCTAGATGGATTAATTCTTTTGTGTTGATTTCTATCCGTAGCACATATGTGATTCTTAAGCTGTTGGTTATTTAAAAGGTTTTCAAATTGGAATTTAATAAAAATGGAAATAAAGTTTTGAATTATTTTGACACTTAGCTTAATTATTTAGGGTGTTTAAATTGGAAAATTTTATTTTTGCGACAGTGATGATAAGAATGAACCAATTGTTCACCTTGATTTTAATTTAATAAAGGATTGATCGCACGGTATTTAATTATGCGAGGTGTTAAATGTGGTATTAGAGCATCAGGTTATAGTGTCCTTAGGATTTGTATAACTATTATGCTTCCAGCGTTACTTTGTTTGATATAGAGCCCTATGTTCTGGATTGTTGTTTTCTATGGTGAGATTCCATTCTCCTGCTATAGCGTATGTACATTAGTGAATCTTAATTTCATTCGGGCGGGTTCGAACAATGTAATATGGAAGGCAAGGGCCGTTGGGCGGACGACAGTAGGTAAGAATCAGTTGACCTTGTAAACCATATTCGAGGATGATGACCGTAGTTAAGGTCACCCCTATTATGGAATGGGAAGCCAGGACTGTAAAGGCGGCTATGGCGCAACTTATGATTTCCAAAAGTTGCTATAGTCAATAGAGGTGCAAGAGTAAACTCAGCCCAACGTGGCACGACTGGGAAAAGTCAAATGAAGTATTGTAGAGAACTGTTAGTGGGAATTCTAGAAATGCGGGAATTTTGTGTGTTAGCCAAAGGAGGTAAAGTATCAAGAGGTGTAGACATAGGACGGAGTGTGGCTAACTGAAAGTGAAAATTTGGAGAAATTTTTTCTTAGCTTGTCGGAACGAAGTTATAATGGTGGGAGTCAGCCACCGTTTTTAGAAGTTAAATGCTATGCCTATAGAAGAATCTTAGGTACAGTTTGACTGCATATACCTTCATCAGATGTTCAGGATAAGAAATGAACGTTGTTCTGAACTCATCACAGGAGGACCTGACAGAGGTCCATTTGTGAATATGAATATAATCCGTTAGAAAATCTTTCATCGGAGGATGTAGATACAAATGGAGGAGAGGACTCCAAGTGGGAGATCGACTCGTAAAAATAGTTAATAACACCAAAAAGGTAAAATCTGCTCGACGGTCGATTCAGAAGTTATCAATGTCGTGCTTTGACAATAGAGATGTTAATGCTTCTTTGTGTGGAAAGCCAAAAGAATTGAAGAAGTTAGTCAAGAATAAAACTGGATGCAACAATGGTAGTGTAACACCACAAGGGGGTGGGGATACACATCAGGGGACCCATTTAAATGATTCGAATAGCTTAATTCTTACCAAAGCGATGGCGAATCCAGTAAGGACTATTGTAGCCAGTAGCATGTTTTTTAGGGCCAACAAGGCTAAGGGAACCACGGGGGGTAGCCAACATGAATTGAGCCTACCAAAGTCTGAGAGAAAGACAATCCTAATATGGTTGGTATGACAGGTGATAAATGGATTATGTGTAGAAGTATTTTGTGGAGGGTGAAATCGCCCGCGTTAATGTTTTCCCGAAGTGAGTAAAGGGATAAGAGTATGGTGCCTAGTAAAAGACAATGATTAAAGTAGTTTTTGTTTTGGTTTGGGCAGGCGTGTTACGTCCGGAGACCATTTGTGCAGTCAAGACGATTGGCAAGGTAGAAGTATAAGTTTTATCCTCAGAGGATGATGAGTGTTTTATGTGGCACGAGAGAGTCATTATATTTTGTTCATTGCTAGATTAGCATGTGAAATGAGTTTAATGCGTATAACTACAAACGACATTATTATGTGAATATTTTTCCCTGGTGTAGCGGGATTTTCCATAGTGCTATCCGCGGAGGATGAATGAATATATTAATATTGTTATATACTTTATTGAGGTTACTCGTTTTAGTGTTATGATATACAAGTATAATATAGTATTGATTACAACTTTATAGAAATGGTCAATACGATAGTAGGCAGTTATTGCAAGGCTATCGGAGTGGTTGCATTAGTGCAACATGTTTTGTTATGGCGAGGCTTCACCTGTAAGAGGGTTGGAATCGCACTTATATATATTATCTATCCTAGAGACTTCGGAAGGGATAGTGGGCTCGAGATATTAGATACCAGTGTGTAGGGATTTTGTTGTTATGATTCGGTATGTATCGGGTTTACGATTGAGCGAAAAGATTTAACTCAGTATTATGTTTAGCGCTCAGGACTTTGTGATAGAAAGAGTGCATCGTTATATCTATCCTTTAGAGATGTGGGAGTTAAAAATTATACCCCTCTGATTGGGGAAAGGGATTTCGATAATCCCAATTGTATGTAGTCGAGGTTTATGGAATGCAATTACCACTAATACTGTACGATAGTGCAATTGGCGAAATGTTCTTGGTTAAGTGTAATTTCGGGAGGAGATGTAATTTTCATCTAAGAAATGGGAAAATAGGGGTACATGCTATGGACGCAGGGCCTAACGGATTTTGATAACCAACAATGCTAGGTAGTAGTGTATCGGGGAGGGATCCTTGTTTGGATTTCGCTTTGCGAGACATCCCACACATGAAACTTAGCGTAAGTTTGGAAATAGGGAGATGTTTGGCCATTAGTCCATGAGTTCAGTGCCTCGGTCGTAACAAGAGCAGATAATTATATCTGTAACTTGGTAGTTGAATTATGATTTAAGGCCAGTGGAGCAGTTTACGTGGTAAGAAAGCATTGAAAGTTTTGTTTTACCACTATGAGTTGAGGGGTGGAATGATGATAAGGAGGATTTAGAACTTCGATTTCTAGGGTGAGTGACAGTACCCAAGTGTTGCAATAACGTTGTGATCACTAGGAAAATAAAGAATTGGTTATTAGGTGTGAAGCGTATGTGATGCCTTACGCTAGTATGCACGGTTTATAGGGTGTATAGACATCCTGGTTAGTTGATGTTAAATATCATCCGAGTTGAAGGGACGTGGGAATAGACGTATGGAATATATGTTTGTGGGACTAACATAACGAACTGGATGTGATAGAATGGATTAAGCACCATGTGAAAGATGATAAATCCATATATAAGTGTGCAATTAAAGTAGCACACCGAATCTGGTTGGAAGGCTATGGGAAGCCGTTTACAAAGGGGTATTCCTTAATAAGGGTATAATTTAACTATATGGAGAACACTCGGGACGGAGTTGTAATTAGTCAAATGTTGAGAGCGAGTTGTGCAAACAAAGTGTAATAATGCTAGTATGGTATAAAAGATCCAGAAGTGCGCATTGTAGAGAAAAGTGCACGGGTCGTAACTTTCGATATACACCACGGAAGGAAGTGGAGTATTAAGTGTCACTTAATGTGAGGCATTTCAAGGAAAGTCGATGTTGAGCGGGACATAGTGAGTAGTCTCTGCATGAACCACTCATAGATAGAGATCGGTTGGAATAAGGGGATCAACAAGAGAATTTTGTGGTTATTCATAATTCCTGTAACGGAAGAGGGCGGTAAAGTCGGTAAAGTTCCTTGGATGGGTTGCCGTCTTCAAGGTAAGATCAAGGGTTCATCCGAACATGTGGAGTAAGTCGCCCAAGGAGGAAGTGATTGACATTCCTTTGGGGTGATTTACAATGTTAACTAGTGTACCCCAGTCTTCCTTTGAAAGGAAGAGGTCGCGCCAGTACATGGTCCAACACGGTATTATTTTCTGAATCAGGATGAAATTTGTGAATCCCACCTTCAATTTGGGATTTCAGGAAACAACGGAGATAACGTTTCGTTTTGAGTAGGAGGTATAACCCATAGCCGAGGAGAAAGCGCACGGTGATTAACGAGTAGTGGAGCCGCGTGAAGGTGATTTTAGAATCTTGGTGATCATTTCATTTCCACACCGGTTATAGCTAACAAGTGGAGCAGTACGGTAATTGGGGGAGGATATTACCTAATGGTAGAGTTTCATGGAAGCACTCGTACCTATTTGTCTTGAATGAGGTGCTTATTGAAGTTTTGGTGTGGAAAAACCTTAACTATTCTCCCTCTGCGTATGTTTAGAGGTGAGCGGATAATCAAAATTTTGGATCGGTCGATAATAATCCAACGACTATTGTGGAATTCCACGACTATTTTAGGCGAAAAAGAGTGGTCAGATGTTCGAATGGTTTCTCTCAGAATGGGGGTTTTGTGTTTAGATAAATCCAAGCAGTTGCCATGTGGTGAGGTGCGGCCTCCCAATGGTATTGAAATAATGGGAATTAATAGTGCATATGCGTGTCTTATGCGAATGTTGTCAGATAGGAGCACAATGTGAAGTATCTTTAATGAAGAGTGTTAAACAAGCTTGCCGTGAGGCGGGGGATATAGTGATGGAGCGCCTTACTATGTGGATAGGTTGCGTACTGTTAAGGTATCCAAAATGTGTTTTACCAGGTAGGCCTTATTTTTTGAATTTCGGGACGAAATTCCGTTATTAGGGGGGAAGTAAGTAATACCTCTTATTTTTATGGCTTTTAAATTTAGGGATTTATTAAATTTAATTGAGATAAATTAATTTAATTTTAATCCTGAAAGTTGTTTTAAATATTTACTAGCGTGACGAGAGTTAGTAATTATTGAAAGTTTGTTGATTCGTTAGATATTACTTATTGAGTAAAGTAATATGTAAAATTGATTTTTGTTAAAAATTGTCACGAGTGAATAAAATGGCAATTATGGAAATTTAAGTCGGGGCGCGCCGGTGTCGTGTTAGGACTAAATTATTATTATATAAAGTGAATATATTATAAATTGCCCGTATGATCATTTTGAGTGCGCCAATGTGTCCGAAAGGGTCGAGATAGTCAGAAAAGTGTACTCGGGGATTTAATTTGTGTCTCGGGGCATTTTTAGGCCTATTTGACATCCCGGGAGGGTATTATAGACATCTTGCATTTTTGGGTAATTAAACCCACGAATTTAATTAGGCTATATCAGCCATTTGGAGTTGTCTCTTAGGGTTAACAAACACAAAATTAAAGAATGGCCATTAGAGAAGGAGTTGGACAGTTTTCCAAACAACTCAAGGCCAAGGACTCACCCACTTGCACCGCCACCACCACCAAAACGTAGATCGCGCGACGAGGAATGCAACCATACAATTTCATCCACAAAATCAGAACCTTGAATTTCAGGCAAGTGTCTATCTTGATTTATTTTTAGTTAATGCCTCACCCATGTTAGTTTAGGATTGCCAATATCATGTTTTAAGAAAAAAAATGTTAAATTGGAGACTTTAAATCGCATGTTTAGAGAGATTCAATATATTCTGGATACACCCATAACATGTAGAGGATTACCCATGAATTACTATGAGTTTAGAAACAAGAGATCTGGGAGATAATTAGAGGAATGCATAATTCTTCCAAAATTAGGGTTCTTGAATATTATGTCAATTTTACCCCATTAATTCGATATCGTTGATGTTTTTATACATGTTTCATGTAGGAAATCTTGTATATATGTATATAGAACTTGTAGTATCGTTATTTGAGAATTTTAAACTTGTTAATGACATTTTTGGAGAGATTGGAAGTTGAAATTCGTAGGTTTAATTTGCAGTTTCTGGGCAAGAACTGCTTGATCGACCCAAGAGCATCGATCGATCGACCTCTTTTCTTCGATCGATCGACCCCTCCTGGAAAACTGCATATTTCTCATTCGTTAGTTTAATCCGATTATGATGTATGGGAACCGTTGATTGTTGTTGTTGGAGTATAATGGGATATAGAGATGACCAGTAGGGCCTAGGTAGACCCCGTTGAGTAACATTTTAGTGTAGGATGAGATTTTGGGCTAACGAGGAATGACTCATGTGTATAAGAAATCATGCGTATATTTACTTAAAAGATCGAGACTCGTAAGGGATTTAGATCGGAACGTAAGTGAGTGAATGCCTACTGAAATTATACTTAGAACACTTTGAGATAGGAGAAGTGAGTATGAAGTGAATAATAAATGAGAATACAAATAACGAGTCCGTTATACGAAATAATCGAGTAAAATGTGTAATAACGGAGAATTATAATTATGGGTCGTGAGCGCACCTAATTTAGCAATGTGGATGTGTGTGTGTATATATATATATGACTATGTGGTTATGCATATATTATATCTGTATTAAAATCATACTCGAGCTACTTACTATCACGGGGGTTTCCACGCCGGGACGATTTTATCTCTATGGGACCTTTATGGGGGATATTGACTCGTACCCTAGAACATATGATTCCTTGGTACAGGCTATCTGATTGATAGTCAAACGGTCCTAAGAGACGTGAGGGTATGTGCTGACCTCTTAGAGACTTGGAACTATGCTTCACCCCCATTTGCATGTGTTTTATGTTAATGCAGTTCGAGAGTGATTCCGAACTAGCATTTCCCTAAATATGTGTGATACAGGGACTTGATAGCAGAGTATGCCAGCACCATAAATTGTATGTGGGGTGCAGATAGTATATATATATATATATATTATATGAGTGATTGGTAAATGTATGTATCTACTTATATATGGAAACTTTGCACCATAGATTTTATGTGGGGTGTCGTTAGTATATATATTATATGTGTAACTAATATATATATGTATATCTATATGGGAACATTCTACTGTACGTATAAGTAGTTAAGTAATGAATAAATGTTGCAACCTTATTAATGGGTTTGGGAACTTCATAACGGTACCTATTTGTTCTAAATAGTGTAAAAAATCCTGAAGAGATTAATTTTCTAAACTAAATATTACCACCCGTTTAATTCGTGAGATAAAACTTTATAGAGAATAAGTGAGATAGAATTTTTGAGGTTTAGTAGTACGGTAGACATGCACACTAGATGAGAGGTGAGAATTCTCAAGAGAGTGTCGCATACTAGCATGGTTGTTGCATTAGCAGGTAAGCATTTTAAATACTTGAAAAACTATTTTTAAAACTGTTTTACAATCAGGCCCTGACCCGTTTTCTGTTATCTCTTCTCTCTTGTATATATATGTATATATTATAGGTGCCCAGCCACAGGGGCGTCATGCATAAGTTCTTTAGATTGGACGCGTTGCAGCTTATGTGGGAGTTGCAGGACTTTGTTGTAGACGACCTCTTCATTGATTCGGTTCTTGTTATTGTTCTTCATAGTTTGGGCATGTGTCGTCCTTTTCCCATTCAGTATAGATTTGTCAGAGATGTGTGTTCATTTATTTCCATTATTTGGTACTCTTTGAGTATTAACCCTTGTCAGGATGATTTCATTTGTAGTTTAAATTTGGTTCGGTTAATCTAGATGGATTAATTCTTTTGTGTTGATTGCTATCCGTAGTACTTATGTGATTCTTAAACTGTTGTCTATTTAAAAGGTTTTCAAATTGGAATTTAATAAAAATGGAAATAAATTTATAAATTGTTTTGACACAGCGCTTAATTATTTAGGGTGTTTAAATTGGGAAATTTTATTTTTGCGACAGTGATGCTAAGAATGAACCAACTATTCACCTTGATTTTAATTTAATAAAGGATTGATCGCCCGGTATTTAATTAGGCGGGATGTCACAAAGGCCTAGGTCCATGACCTATTCTACTTATAAAAAAATTAGGAAGCCCCTTCGCCCCCCTCCCCCCCCCCCCCCCCCCCCCAAAAAAAAAATTGTAGTCCGCAACCAATTCATACACAATTAAGCCATATACAATAAAGAAATATTTTAAATTTTCATCATATTCTCAAACTGAGAGTCCCGTGTAAACCCAACATCATGTGATTAAGCGCTCAGTTGCTAGGAGTTACTTTGTGTAACACCCCGTATTTTCATGCATTAAATATTTAATTAATTCGGGAATTGAAAATTACTTGTGAGTCGTAATTTTAATTGAATTAATTAGGGAAATTTTATTTAAATATTAATCTGAAAGTGAATGGTTAATATTTAAGGAAAACTTATTTACTAAGTGAATAGTAATATTGTATTTACGTCATTTCGGATATTAATGACGGGATATGTACTTATTTCAGCCGGGATTCGATATAGACTAATTTGGGTATGAAATAAGGACTTTTTAGAAATTAATTTGGATGCCAATTCTGAGTGTACGGTTGAGTTTGGATGGGCTGAGATAGTTGGAAAAGTGTACCCGGGGGTAGTAAACGGGTCACGGGACGTTTTTAGGCATAGCCGGGCCCACATGGGGGCATTTGAGTCACTTGGGCTTGGCCTATTAGGCAAAAAACGGGATTGGGGTTAATTAAACAAATAAAAGAAATAAGGAAACGGCTGAATTAATTAGAGAATAGACTTAGAGGGTTAGGAAACCCTAACAGCAGCCAAAGTCAAATTTGGGGGATCACAGGAGAGCCATAAAGGAGTCATCTTCAACCTTGAGCACTCACGGTTCCAAATTCAGACTCTACGAACCCTAAGGCAAGTGTTTAACTTGCTGTATCATGTAAAGTGTATTTCAATTCATATTCATGTGATGTGTGTAATCAAAGAAATTCATTTTGGGTTTTAAAGGGGTATAAACATTGGGTTTTGTAAATCTTGAATCTGATTTATAAATGGATTAGAAGATCATATATAATCTGGGTTGTGTATTTATATCTGGTAAGATGTGTAAACCGGATGAATTAGAGATGAATTTGATGGAAATAAATTGATTTTTAAATGGGTGAAAGACTGAATGTAATTTTAACCCAAATCTGTGAAAACAGTAGAGAAAGTGAAATTTTGATGTTGATGAACTTTATAGAGGTTTCATATAAGGGATTTGATGTTTATTGTCGATGGGAACGCTTAGTTTTCAGTGTAGAAGAAACTAGGGCTTGGAGGTGGTCATCCATGGCTAAAACAGCCAACTCGAGGAAGACGAGGACCTGCTCGATCGATCAATCGAACGGGGACCATCGATCGATCGATGGTCCGAAAAATTTTGACAGTTCGCCCAGTTTTCCTTTATATGTAGAGAAATTTAAATTTAACATTTTTCCATGCTTTAATTTGGAGTAGTTAATACATGGATTTAAAATCTAATTAATGGTGAATAAAATTAATTGGAATTTGAAGGCGGCTTAGTGTGTCATCATAATTAAAATAAATTGGGATTGGAGGAAATTCGGTGTGACACATTAAGGTTGAATTTTGGAAAGTTTGTTTCGAAATGATTAAATAACGGATTGAGTGGACAAGTCCGGGAACATTGGTTGAACGATACAGAGATGTAAATTTTATTTAGGGCTGCTAATTAATTTAGAGTCGGGAATATAGACTCGGATGTTGTTTATTTCGGGCCATGGGAGTAAATTCGAATATGTTCGTTGGGGCGATATCAAAGGAAATTAATGTGTAAATTAATTCATAATTCGAGTTGGACCACAAACTCATAATAAAATGAAATAGGCTTGTGTCACGGACTTAGTACACGGTATAGCCGGGATATTTTATATTTATATATATATACGACGTGCGATAGTGATAGATATTATTATTATTATATATATATATGGTGTGTGCTTTAATATCAGTGATAGATATTATTATTATATACTCTAGTGCTATAGGGGGAGGTTGCGCATAGTGGATGAATCCCCTAGCTTAAGGAGTAGGGCGAGTATAATCCCAGGTCATAGCATCCGTTATATGGGTGAGGGGCATCTCACTTTCAGGGAAGGAATATGACCGCCTCTAATATATATGTATTAACCAAGTTAGTGAGAAATTCTGATTTGGGGTAACTAGGTTATGTGATTTCACCTAGTGTGATAGCACTTCAGAGAATTTATACCCGGTGAGACTTTACTCCGGAAAAATACTATTATTAAATGTTATTTCAGTATATTTGTGAATACTGCAACATGACTAAATATATAATTAGGTAAATAATTATATGGAATAAATAATACAAAGTATATAATGTAATATGTGTATAACGGGTGTGAGTGTTATATGTAATTAAAAAGGGAAATGATTTAAGTAAGTTGATGTTTATAATAACTTATAAATCATGATCTAGGGCATACTCGGTTAGAGTAGGTTAAGTGCAAAGGGTTACATAAGTGACCGGGTCAAGATAGTAAGACCTAGGTAAATTTAATTAAGGCGTTAGCAGTGCACATTAGAGGAGGGGTGAGAATATCCTCAAGGGAGTATGACACTAAATAAAATATGGAGAGCATACATATTTATTTACTATTGCAAGTTAATCATTTGTTAAATGTTTTTCAAATATTTTTGGTACTAACCCTTGCTATAAAATTTTTAAAACCTTTTAGGTGTCCAGCCACAGGGATGCCAGGCTTGACTCTATTTCAGGAAATCCGTTGCTACAGCATATGTGGATGTTGCGAGAGTTTTGATAGGCGCCTCATTCTTTTATTCTAGTTTAGAGACTTCTATCAGTTATTTCGATCATGTCGCTCATAGTTCATTTAGTTTCTGTCAGACTTGTTGAGATTGAGTACTTGTCTTTATTTTATATTTTTTGGATTTTGGGCCGATGGTTTATTCGGTTAGCCATTTAATCGTGTATGGTTGTTTTGGTTAATTGTGATTAATTGTGTTATTTTATTTTCCGCATGAGATTTTATTTTAGTTCATGAAAGATAAAACCTGGCACATGTCTAATTTTTCTCACTTAGGTGGTTAGTAATTAAAAAGACGACAGTGATGCTAAGGATGATCCAACTGAGAAACCTGTTCTAACTTAATTTAGGACTGATCACCCGGGTTTAATTAGGCGGGCTGTCACAGATGGTATCAGAGCTTCAGGTTCTAGTGTCCTTAGGATCTGTGCGTCTTTCTACGTTTCAGCATAGCACTCGGTTGTTATAGAGCCCTATTATTAGGACTGTTATTTCATTTTCTCCTTGTGAGATATCGTATTTCTGCTGTGAATATTTTTGTGTAAATTGTGTACTTATACGATTCAATCTATTTCAGATGCCACTGAGGAGAGTGAGAGAGGAAAGGGCTGAGGTCAGGGAGGCTCACCAGGAGCCACAGGTACTGCCACCCCCACCCCCACCCGAGTTGGTTTCCACTACATGGGTGGCAGTGATAGTGGCCCAGGCGGTCGAGACAGCAATGCGAGCTATGTAAGCTCACTTTCCACAGCCCCAAGAACCACCTCCAGTGGCACCAGTAGTTCAGGCTCCAGTGGGGCCACCATCTTGGCAGAGAGTTAGGGAGACCTTTCAAAAGGGTCACCCACCTGAGTTTCGGGGTAGCATAGATATAGTAGAGGCTTGTGACTGGAAGAAGAACATTCAGCACCATCTACGCATGCTGGAGTGTACCTAGGAATAGAAACAAATGCTTGCTACCTTTCGTCTGTCGGGGGTAACCTTAGAGTGGTGGGAGTCAGTTACCACCGCCGAGGAGCGAGATTTGATGACGATAGCAGAGTTCTGGGTGCGGTTCGACCGCAAATACTTTCCACCAGCGGTAGAGACTGAGATGAGAAAGAAATTCAGTGATTTAGTACAGGGTGAACGATCAAAGGCAGACTACGAGGAAGAGTTCACCCGATTGGCAAACTTTGTGCCAAATGAGGTGAGCGATGAGGAGCGGAAGAAATCGAGATTTATGGATGGCTTAGCGTGGAAGATCAAGCAACATTTGATTGGGAATTCGATGTTAGTGACATATACAAATGTCGTTAATGCCGCACTTGTACACTTACAGGATTATTGCTTCCATGCGAAGGGGAGCAAGAGAGTAGTGGAGCCGAGCCAACAGGGCAAGGCAGTTACTAGTGGTGACACAAGTGGTACTCAGCAGAAGACGGGCAGTCAGGAAGGGAATCAGGCTAAGAAGTTTAAGCCTGGTGGGTTCCAACTGGGAGGACAGGGGTTCAAGCAGGGGCAACCGGGCCCGAATCAGCAGCAGCAGGTTTCGTAGGGCAGTCAGGGCTAAGGGAACAATGGGGGAGGCCATCAGAGCCAAGGCCATCCGTGCCAGGGCCAACAGGGCCAACGACAGGGGGATGGTCAAAGACGCTATTTTGTCTGTGGCCAGCCAGGATATTTCAAGAGGGAGTGCCCACAGAAGGTAAGAGGTCAACAGTAGGAGGTCCAACAGGGGCAACGAGGGCAGCTACTGCCAGTAGCAGCAGCAGCTGCAGCACCCGCCCCATCGCAGCAGGAACAGATGCACTACGGACGTGTGTATAACGTCCGAGATGTGCCCAATCCTCCAGCGCAGCAAGCACTGTCAGCAGTTGAGGGTATCTTTCTCATTCATGGTTATGAGGGTAGTATTCTTTTTGACACGGGAGCATCATATTCATTCATTAAATTTAATTTTGCTAGACGGGCCGGACTACTAGAGACCGCGGGTAGTCTTCGGATGTGTGTAGAGTCACCAGTAGGCAGCGGGGATACAATTCACTCGATTTGTCGGGGTGTGGACATTTTGATTGGGAGACTTAGTTTAGCAGCGGACCTCTTGGTGTTAGATATGGAGGGGTATAATGTCATCTTAGGTATGGATTAGTTGGAAGGTTATCGGGCGACAGTGGATTATTACGAGAGGACCATCATGTTCTCCATTCCATGGGAGGAGATGTTCTTGATAGCAATGCCGCTACCTGAGGGAGGGTCACGCACACACATGTATTACATTGAGAAAGAAACCTTACAAGAGGTGTCTATTCTGTTGGACTCAATCCCAGTGGTGAGAGACTTTGAGGATGTGTTTCAGGAGATACCAGGGTTGCCACCTAGCAGGGAAATTGAATTTGTAATTGATTTAGCCCCAGAGACGAGGCCAATTACTCGGGCCCCATATCGTATGGCCCCTTCAGAGATGCGTGAGTTGAGAGAGCAGATTCAGCAGCTTCTGGGTCAAGGTTTCATTCGGCGGAGTACATCGCTGTGGGGTGTACTGGTGTTGTTTGTGAACAAGAGGGATGGATTACTACGGTTATGTGTGGACTATAGGGTGTTGAACAAGGCAACGATACGGAATAAGTATCCGTTACCTAGGATTGATGATCTTTTTGACCAGTTGAGAAGGGCGTCTTACTTCACTAAGGTCGACTTGAGGTCAGGGTATCATCAACTGCGTATCCGAGAGGAGGATGTTCCTAAGACCGCTTTCCTATCGTGGTATGGATCTTATGAGTTCAGGGTGATGCCATTCGGGCTCACCAATGCACCAGCAGTGTTCATAGACCTCATGAACAGGGATATCAGTGGGTTTCTCGATCAGTTTGTCATCGTGTTCATTGATGACATCCTGATCTACTCGTGCATCAAGGAGGAGCACGTAGAGCATCTGCATATAATTTTACAAACATTGCGGGATCACCAGCTCTATACCAAATTTGATAAGTGTGGATTTTGGCTACGGGAGGTTCAGTTTCTCGGCCACGTGGTGTCAGAACGGGGTATTACTAGGGAAATATCAGAAAGTTTGGAAAGCGAAGTGGAGAGAACTTCGATATGAGGATGATGTAGCCAAGGCTTGTATATCAGAATTATCCATCACACCTGAGATCATTATGTAGGTTGTGAGGGATCAGGCAGAGGATTAGACCTGCCAGGATAGGGTGAGCCAGTTGCTAGCTGAAGGAGCAGAGGGTCACTCGGTCAGCTCGGAGGGAGGCTTACGCTTTAATGTGAGGTTAATTGTGCCAGAGGATGAGGAATTGAGGCACGCTGTTATGACAGAGTCTCATGGGTCGAGATTCGCGATACATATCGGTGGCGATAAGATGTATCAGGATATGAGGAGGCAGTATTGGTGGGCAGGAATGAAATGGGACATAGCAGAGTTTGTTTCGAAATGTGCCACGTGTGAGCTTGTGAAAGTTGACCATCAGAGACCATCAGGGATACTACAGCCACTTGAAATTCCCATGTGAAAGTGGGAGAGCATATCCATGGACTTCATTACAGGGTTATCGACATCACAGAAGGGACACGATTCCATATGGGTCATTGTGGATCGGTTGACCAAAGTGGCCCACTTCCTGTTGGTTTGCATAGACTTTGAGACGATGCGTTATGCGCATCTATTCATAGAAGATATTGTTAAGCTGAACGAGGTATCGATAAATATTGTGTCGAATAGGGACAAGATCTTTGTGGCTCGCTTTTGGCAGAGTTTTCAGGAGGCCATGGGCACGGAGTTACGCTTGAGTACTGCCTATCACCCACAGACTGACGGACAGACTGAGAGAGTCAATCAGATGCTGGAAGATATGCTCAGAATGTGCATATTAGACTTTAGGGGAGGTTGGGAGAAATATCTTCCTTTGGTAGAGTTTACGTATAACAACTCTTACCAATTCACGATCGGCATGGAACCATTCGAGGCACTATACGGGAGACCTTGTCGTTCACCCGCTTATTGGTTAGAGGTGGGGGATAACAAACTATTGGGGCCGAAGATTGTTCAAGAGACATCTACCAAGATAGAGCTGATTAGAGGGAGGATTTGGATAGCTCAGGATAGGTAGAAGAGTTACGATGATGCTTCACGGAGACATGTGGAGTTAGAAGTTGGGGATCAGGTATTGGTCCAGGTGTCCCCTGTGAAAGGGGTGATGAGGTTCGGCAAGAAGGGTAAGTTTGCACCAAGGTACATGGGACCTTTCCCTATTATCGAGGGGGTGGGGCCTGTACCCTACAGGCTGGGATTGCTGGAACACCTTTAGAGAATACACGACGTGTTCCATGTAACATCGCTGAAGAAATATCGCAGGAGCAAGAGGGATTTCTGGCACATTCCACTCGAGGATATTGATTAACAGCCAGACATCTCATATGAGGAGAGACCGGTGGCTATTCTGGACCGTAGAGAGCGGAAGTTACGATCCAAGGTTATTCCACTAGTTAGAGTACAGTGGAGACATGACAACATTGACGAGTCTACCTGGGAGTGGGAGGAGGATATACGAGAACAATATCCAGAGATTTTCATCACAGGTATGACCTAATTTCGGGGACGAAATTCCTTTGTAAGGGGGGAGTATGTAACACCCCGTATTTTCATGCATTAAATATTAAATTAATTCGGGAATTAAAAATTACTTCTGAGTCATAATTTTAATTGAATTAATTAGGGAAATTTTATTTAAATATTAATCGGGAAGTGAATGGTTAATATTGAAGGAAAACTTATTTACTAAGTGAATAGTAATATTGTATTTATGTCGTTTCAGATATTAATGATGGGATATGTACTTATTTCAGCCGGGAGTCGGTATAGACTAATTGGGGTGTGAAATAAGGACTTTTTAGAAATTAATTTGGATGCCAATTCTGAGTGGACGGTTGAGTCCGGATGGGCCGAGATAGTCGGCAAAGTGTACCCGGGGGTAGTAAACGGGTCACGGGACGTTTTTAGGCATAGTCGGGCCCACACGGGGGCATTTGGGTCACTTGGGCTTGACCCATTAGGCAAAAGACGGGATTAAGGTTAATTAAACAAATAAAAGAAACAAGGGAATGGCTGAATTAATTAGAGAATAGACTTAGAGGGTTAGGAAACCCTAAAAGCGGCGAAAGTCAAATTTGGGGGATCACAGAAGAGCCATAAAAGAGTCATCTTCAACCTTGAGCACTCACGGTTCCAAATTCAGACTCTACGAACCCTAAGGCAAGTGGTTAACTTGTTGTATCATGTAAAGTGCATTTCAATTCATATTCATGTGATGTGTGTAATCAAAGAAATTCGTTTTGGGTTTTAAAGGGGTAAAAACATGGGGTTTTGCAAATCATGAATCTGATTTATAAATGGATTAGAAGATCATATATAATCTGGGTTGTGTATTTATATCTGGTAAGATGTGTAAACTGGATGAATTAGAGACGAATTTGGTGGAAATAAATTGATGTTTAAATGGGTGAAAGACTAAATGTAATTTTACCCCAAATCTGTGAAAACTATAGAGAAAGTGAAATTTTGATGTTGATGGACTTTGTAAAGGTTTCATATAAGGTATTTGATGTTTATTGTCGATGGGAACGCTTAGTTTTCAGTGTAGAAGAAACTACGGTTTGGAGATGGGTGTCCATCGATGAAATAGCCAACTCGAGGAAGACGAGGACCTGCTCGATCGATCGATCGATCGATGGTCCGAAAATTTTGAAAGTTCGCCCAGTTTTCCTTTATATGTAGAGAAATTTAAATTTAACATTTTTCCATGCTTTAATTTTGAGTAATTAATACAAGGATTTAAAATCTAATTAATGTTTAATAAAATTAATTAGAATTTGAAGGCGGCTTAATGTGTCATCATAATTAAAATAAATTGGGATTGGAGGAAATTAGGTGTGACACATTAAGGTTGAATTTTGGAAAGTTTGTTTCGAAATGATTAAATAACGGATTGAGTGGACAAGTCCGGGAACATTGGTTGAACGATACAGAGATGCAAATTTTATTTAGGGTGCTAAATAATTTAGAGTCGGGAATATAGACTCGGATGTTGTTTATTTCGGGCCACGGAAGTAAATCAGAATATGTTGGTTGGGGCGATACCAAAGGAAATTAATGTGTAAATTAATTAATAATTTGAGTTGGACCACAAACTCATAATAAAATGGAATCGGCTTGTGTTACGGACTTACTACACGGTATAGCCGAGATATTTTATATATATATATATATGGTGTGTGCTCTAATATCAGTTACATATATTATTATTCTATACTCTAGTTCTATAGGGGAGGTTGCGCGTAGTGGACGAATCCCCTAGTTTGAGTAGTAGGGCGAGTATAATCCCAGGTCATAGCATCCGTTATATGGGTGAGGGAAGGAATATGACCGCCTCCAATATATATGTATTAACCAAGTTAGTGAGAAATTTTGACTTGGGGTAACTAGGTTATGTCATTTCACCTAGTGGGATAGCACTTTAGAGAATTTATACCCGGTGAGACTTTACTCGGGAAAAATACTATTATTAAACGTTATTTCAGTATATTTGTGAATACTGCAACATGACTAAATATATAATTAGGTAAATAATTATATGGGATAAATAAGACAAAGTATATGCTGTATTATGTGTATAACGGGTGTGAGTGTTATATCGAATTAAAAAGGGAAATGATTTAATTAATTTAATGTTTATAATAACTTATAAATCATAATCTAGGGCAAAATCGGTTAGAGTAGGTTAAGTGAAAAGGGTTACATAAGTGATCGGGTCAGGAGAGTAAGACCTAGGTAAATTTAATTAAGGCGTTAGCAGTGCACATTAGAGGAGGGGTGAGGATATCCTCAAGGGAGTGAGGCACTAACTAAAATATGGAGAGCATGCATATTTATTTATTACTGCAAGTTAATCATTTGCTAAATGGTTTTAAAATGTTTTTGGGTACTAACCCTTGCTATAAAATTTTTAAAACCTTTTAGGTGTCCAGCCACGGGGACGCCAGGCTTGACTCTATTTCAGGAAATCCGTTCCTGCAGCATATGTGGATGTTGCAGGAGTTTTGATAGGCGCCTCATTATTTTATTCTAGTGTAGAGACTTCTATCAGTTGTTTCTAGCATATCGCGCATAGTTCATTTAGTTTCTGTCAGACTTGTTGAGATTGAGTACTTTTCTTTATTTTATATTTGTTGGATTTTGGGCCTATGGTTTATTCGGTTGGTCATTTAATTGTGTATGGTTATTTTGGTTAATTGTGATTAATTGTGTTATTTTATTTTCCGCATGAGATTTCATTTAAGTTAATGAAAGATAAAACCTGACACCGGTCTAATTTTTCTCACTTAGGTGGTTAGTAATTAAAAAGACGACAGTGATGCTAAGGATCATCCAACTAAGAAACCTGTTCTAACTTAATTTAGGACTGATCACCTGAGGTTAATTAGGCGGGGTGTCACACTTTGGTCCCATGCGAGGTGTTTGTGCTTCTTACGGGACCGTTTCAGCCCTATTTTGGGTTTTCTCCCTCTACGGTCATCTTTTTAAGCCTAAGTATATATATTGATAAAACAATTATCATGCTCTCAAATTGGAAATCTCGTGACTATGTTGTCAGTTCCTACAAGTTACATTGCCCTCGTGTGAGGTGTTTGTGCCTCTTACGGGGCTATTTGGGGGCTATTTTGGGTTTTTGCCCTCTATGGATATGTTTTTAAGCCAAAGTCTAAGTATTTTCAAATTTTCATCTTCCTCACAAATTGGGAACCCAGTGAGCACGTGGTCAGTTTTTATGAGTTATATATTCTTGTGCGGGGTTTTCATGCCTCTTATGGGGCCGTTTGGGGGACGCTTGGGATTTTCTTCTTCATGGTCATGTTTTTAAGCCGAAGTTTAGATATTTTCAAATTTTTTCATACTCTCAAATTGATAGTTCCATGCCTACGTGATCAATTTTTACTAGTTACATTGATTTTGTGAGAGGTGTTTGTGCTTCTTACAGGGTAGTTTGGGATTTGTTTGGGGTATTCTCCCTCTACGGTCATGTTTTTCAGCATAAGTTTAGATATTTATAAATTTTGGTCATTCTCAAACAGGGAGTCCCATGACTGCGTGATCAGTTCTTATGAGTTATTTTAGTCTCGTGTTGTTAGTGCCTTTTACGGGGACATTTGGGGGTTGTTTTCTGTTTTTCTTCTCTATAGAAATGTTTAAGCCTAAGTCTAGATATTTGTAAAAATTTTACTTCCTCTCAAATCGATAGTCCCATGACTATGCGGTCAATTTCTATGAGTTAAATTAGTCCCGTGTGAGGTGTTCGTGCCTTTTATGGAGACGTTTGTTTTTTTTAGGTTTTCATCCACTATGGGCATGTTTTTGTGCCTAAGTCTAGATATTTGCAAATTTTCATCATGATCTCAAACCGGGATACCAGTGATTATATGATCAAATCCTAGAAGACCCTGTGCGAGGTGTTCATGCCTCTTACGGGTCCGTTAGGTAGCTTTATTGACTTTTTGCCCTTTGTGGGCATGTTTTTAATCCTATGTTTAGACATTTTAAAATTTTTGTCATACTCTCAAATCGGGAGGCCCGTGACTATGCGGTCAGTTCCTATGAGTTACCTTGATTCCGAATGAAGTGTCCGTGCTTCTCAAGGTGCTGTTTGGGGGTTGTTTTGGATTTTTCCCCTATATGGGCATATTTTTAATCTTAATTGTAAATATTTACAAATTTTCATTACAATGGTCTCGTGCGACATGTACATGCCTCTTATGGGGCCGTTTGAGGGTTGTTTCGACGTTTTTTTCCCTCTATGGGAATGTTTTAACCATATGTCTATATATTTCCAAATTTTTGTCTTGGTCTCAAACCAGGGATCCTGTGGTCAAGCCGTTAGCCTACGAGTTATATTTGTCCCATTTGAGGTGCCCGTGCCTCTTACAGGGCTATTTTGGGGTTTTTCTCTTGATGGGCATGTTTTTAAGCCTAAGTGTAGATATTTTCAAATTTTTCATCTTTCTCAAATCGGGAGTCACGTGACTACGCAATCAGTTCCTATGAGTTATAATGGTTTCATGTGAGGTGTTCGTGCCTTTTACGGGGCCATTTATGGGTTATTTTAAGTTCGCCTCTATGGGCATGTTTTAAGCCTAAATTTAGATATTTGCAAGTTTTCACCATGCTCTAAAATTAGGTGTAGGTGTTTGTGCCTCTCACAGGGTCGTTTGGGGGTTATTTAGGGTTTTCACCCTTTATGGAAAAATTTCTTAACCTAAGTCTAGATATTTGTAACTTCATCATACTCTCAAACCGGGAGTTTCGTGACACAGCGGTTAGTTCCTACGAGTTACATTGGTCTCGTGAAACGTTTTTGTGCCTTTTACGGTGTCACTTCGGGGTTGTTATGGGTTTTCACCCTCTATGGTAATGTTTTTAAGCCTAAGTCTAGATATTTACAAATTTTTATCATGCTCTCAAATCAAGAGTCCCGTTACTACATGATCAGTTCATATGAATTATATTGATCCCGTGCGAGGTGTTCTTGCCTCTTTTATTTGATGACTCTTTTTGGTTTTTCCCCTCTATGGGAATATTTTTAACCCGAAGTCTACATATTTTCAAATTTTCATCATTACTTAAAATTGGGAGTCCAGTGAGTATGCAATTAGTTCATATGAGTTAAATTTGTCCTATGCGAGGTGTTCATCCTCTTACGGGATGATTTGAAGGTTGTTTTTATTTTTTTCCCCTCTATGGCCATATTTTTGGGCCTCGAGTTAGATTTTTTGAATTTTCACCATACTCTCAAATCCGTAGTTTCATGACTATGCGATTAGTTTCTACGAGTTAAATTGGTCCTATGCGAGGTGTTCATGCCATTGAAGGGGCTGTTATTAGGGGGTTATTTTGGATTTTCGTCCTTTATGGGACTATTTTTAAGCCTAAGTCTAAGTATTTGCAAAAAAATTCATGCTCTCAAATAAATAGTCCCATGACTACGCGATCAATTCCTACGAGTTACTTTGGTCCCGTATAGGTGTTCATGCCTCTTATGGGACTTTTGGAGGTTATTTTGGATTTACGCCCTCTATGGGAATCTTTTTAATCCTAAGTGTAGATATTTATAAATCCTCATCATAATCTAAATTCGATAGTCCCTTGCCTACATGATTAGTTCCTATGAGTTACATCAACTTTTATGATTTACGTTAGTCTCGTGTGAGATGTTCGTGCCTCTTACAGAGCCGTTTGGGGGTTGTTTTGGGTTTTCGTTCTCTATGGGCATGCTTTTCAACCTAAGTATAGATATTTAGAAATTTTATTCATACTTTGAAAATGGGAGTTCCGTGATCAGTTCCAACGACACATTGGTCCCGTGCGAGGCATTCATGCCTCTTATAGGAATGTTTGGGATTGTTTTGGATTTTCGCCCTCTATGGGAACATTTTTATGCCTAAGTCTAGATATTTATAAAAAAAAATCATGGTCTTAAATAAGTATTCCCGTGACTATGCAGTCAATTCCTACAAGTTACATTGGTCTCGTGGGGTTCATGCCTCTTACAGGGTTGTTTGGGGGTTATTTTTGGTTTAGGCCCTCTATGGGCATTTTTAAGCCTAACTATAGATATCTGCAAATTTTCATCATGATATGAAATAAGTAGTCCTATGACTATGTGATCAGTTGCTATGAGTTACATTATTCTCACGCGAGGTGTCCGTGATTCTTACAGGGATATTTGGGGTTATTTTGGGGTTTTGCCCTCCGTGAGCATGTTTCTAAGACTGAGAGTAGATATTTGCAAATTTTCATCATAATCTCAAATCAGGAGTCTCGTGATTATGTGGTCACTTCCTACGAGTTACATTGGTCCTATGCGAGTGTACTTGTCTCCTATAGGGTCATTTGGGGCAATTTTGGGTTTCAACCTCTATGGGTGTTGATACCAAAAATTATCCATCTACATGGAATAATTAGAAATAAAAATTCGTTCTCCTAAATGGCCTTAGTCCCAATCATATAATAATAGCAACACGAGAATTGTTGACCAAGTACTGGGAAGGCCGATCAACAAGATCAATAAAGGGTCAACATATTAAGAGTCATATTACTCATAGTTTATACAACTAATCGTCACATACATTAGGTAAGGATGTAAATGCTTAATATATAAATGCATTCCATCCCTTGACATTCCATCCCTTGGCCTCCGGGTAGTTATAAATACAATGTACATCTGCCATCAAAGAATGCAAGCAAGCAAGCTATTGTAATGACTAATACCATAACAGTGGGCGTAGGTCTTAATAAATATCCTAACCACTTTAAAATCTTGTGTTTCTCTCTTTATATTTACGTATTTTATTTGTGATTAAAGAATTATATCTTTTCTAGTTTTTTACATCAATAGTTAGAGCCGTCTATCAGAAATGTGTTTCTAGTAACCATTTCCACTTTCATTTACCCCTGTTAATAAAAAGATGACTGATATCCTTGAATCCAGTGCCAGGAATGATAGTAATCCATATGTCCCATCAGTTCCACCTACTAACTATGATCTGAATGGGTAGCTAGTATTGCTAGAGGTCATGCAAGATACGATGAGATAATAATCACAAACATTACATGCCAAATCTCTAGCCCTATCCAGACTAAGAAAAATACTGCCTCCACCTCCATGATCTAGTTGGCATAGTTATTACAGAACCATAAGGGATACATCTTATCGTCTAAGAGCAAGTTCATTACTCAGGTCCATAAAGCTTTACGATATTCATTCCATGTCATCTGAAAGACCGAGTGTCTTGGAAAGGCTAAGCAGCGCTTCACACGTTGATCGCTTGGGACCCCGAGCAAATAGAAATCCTCCCGGGGCGTTATCCAGGAACACTTATCATACCGTCGACCAATGGGAAATGTCTATCCAATCAAGATCAAGCATCCGTCGATTTGTAAGCGTCGATCATAACTCTTAAGAGGAGAGTTCATCTAAAAAAGATGGTCTAAAGAGCCAAGCGACTTTACATAAGTCCAATGTAGGCAATCCCTCTTGGAAAGGATCAATCCGAAGGCTAGAGGATCGATTAGGTAAGATGGTGAAAGAAAAGAATCATGTACAACAAATTTTTGTCAAAGGATCTCCTTTCATTCAGACCATCGTAGACTTTCCAACCCCACCTAAATTCAAAGCTCATGTGGTTACTCCTAAATACGATGGAAAACCTGATCCAGTTCTCCATATAGAGCCGTATCTAGCGACAACATACATCTATGAAGTACCAGATGAGATGAGATGCAGAGCATTTTTCAGCACTGTTACGGATTCAACCCAAATACGGTATAACAACTTGCCCTGGGGACAAATCACCAATTATAGTCAGTTGGCCGAGCTATTCATTAGCAACTTTTGTTTTAGAGCTAAGCCCATAAAAATAATAGCTCACCTTCTGAGTGTGAGGCAGTTAGTGGGAAAAATCACCAGGGACAACATTACTAGATTCAATAATGAAAAGCAAGAGGTGATTGATTATGAGAAAAAACATCCATCACTACTTTTATGAGTGGTCTACTTCCCGAGAAGCTCTACTAAACTCTGGCTAAAGATCCTCTCAAGACAATGGCTGAACTCATGGAGAAAATAGGAAAGATAATGAACGCCGAGGAAGTAATGGCCGCAAAATAGAGTCCATCCATAAAGTCTGAGGCAAAGTCTGAGAAAAATGAATAAAAGGACCATAAGGAGTTGAAGGAACAGAGGTTAAAGAAGGAAGAAAAATTCAAGAGATATGGGAACTACACTCCATTGATTACTAACATTCACCATATCCTGGAAAAAATCAAGCATAGCAAGGAACTGCAATGGTGTGGGAAGCTGGGAGCCCCTCCTAACAAAAGATATAGATCCAAGTATTGAGATTTCCATAAGAATCATGGTTACACAACTGATGGTTGCATTACTTTGCAAAATGAGATAGAATCTCTCATCCGCCGAGGAAAACTCAATAAATTTATTGATTAGTGTGACAACAGAGATTCTAAAAGAATATCCAATTATCCATGTAAGTCTAGAGAAGATAATAAAAGAAATCATGATGATGATTGCGAGGATGATCCCGACCTACCGAAGAAGCCCAAATAACCAGAACATGAGGTATTTATGCTCAGTTTTGGTTCATTTGATTATCATATGATTACACATGGCGATGCAGGCGAAGGAGATCATACGACTGAAAGAAAATCTTACCTGAATGAGGCCCAAGCTTGTTCTTATATCTAAAGTATGAATTTAGCAGAGGAATATTGGCCAAGGAATGTCAAAATGGACAAACTAGTTATTCGGTTCTCTAAAAATGATCCTTTTGGAGTCTTATATCGTCATCATGACCCATTGGTAGTAAAATGCATGGTCCAGGATGTGGTTATTTCCAAAATTCTAATTGACAATGGGAGCTCAACAGATATTATGTTTTATCCTTGTTTTGAAAGTTTAGACCTAAAGCTCAGTCAGTTTGAGCCATACCACAGGCCATTAATAGGTTATTTTGGTGAAAAGGTCTACCCTCTAGGGACAATCCCATTATAAGTGTTGTTTAGCACCTAGACAGTAAGTCGCACGAAGAAAATACGCTTATTTGTAATGAACACAAATGTTCAATCAACTTATAATGCGATCCTAGAGAGGGTAGGACTCAAGAGGTTTGAGGTTTTACCATCAATAATTCAACAATTCTTGAAGTTTCCAACTCATTTTGGTGTAGGCATTATGAAGGGCAACTAGAAAGTGGCCAGAGAGTGTTACTACTCCTCAACCAAATAAGAATATCTGATTAAATTGAAGAAGAAGAAGAAGAAAAAGAAGAAGAAGAAGAAGAAGAAGAAGAAGAAGAAGAAGAAGAAGACTACAACTTCTCAAGTAGATACCACTGAGCCTAATAGTGAATCTGAGGTTAAAACCTTATATCTACAGGATGAAATAGTGTTGGTCATGGGCCAAAATATGGAAGCGATAGAAAGCATCATTCTGGATGATGACAAACCAGAAAGGACTACAAATCGGTTCAACACTGGATCCTGCCCTTAAACGGGAGTTGATTATGTTCCTGAAGTAGCAAAGATACTAAGCCGATCAAGTAAAGACGTAGAGTTTTTAGTCATGAGAAGAATCAAACTATCCATGATGAATTGGAGAAGCTATAAAAATCCTAGTTTATTAAAGATGTGAAGTATCCAGACTGGTTGGTCAACGTTGTTATAGTAAAAAAGAAGAATGATAAATGGAGGATGTGGTAGATTTTAAAGATATAAATAAAGCTTGCATGAAAGATAAATTTTCCTTGCCAAGGATTGACCACTTGGTAAATGCTATGCCAGGACACGAGATTTTAAGCTTTATGGATGTCTATTCTGGTTATAACCAGATAAAAATGAAGCTCAAAGATAAGGAAAGTATAAATTTTATCACTCCCCGAGGAACTTATTGTTATAATGTTATGCCTTTTGGTTTAAAAAATGTAAGGGCAATGTATAAGAGGTTGGGAAACAAAGTTTATAATGAGAAGATTGGAAAAAACTTGGAGGTCTATGTGGATGACATGATAATAAAAAGTAGAAAAGCCTCTGATCTTATTATCGACCTAACTCAAACTTTTGATGAGTTAGAGAAACATCTGATGAAGTTGAACCTAACCAAGTGTGTGTTCAGAGTCCGAGAAGGGATGTTCCTAGGCTTCATTATCAACCAAAGGGGAATTGAAGCTAACCCCACGAAGCTAAAAACTCTTATTGAGATGTAATCACTAATATGCAAGAATGACGTGCAGAGCCTGACTCGAAGAGTGGAAGCTTTAAATCGATTTGTTGTCCGAGCAACAGATAAGTGTTCGCCTTTCTTTAAAGTATTGAGGAAGAATTTTGAGTGGAATGAAGAGTGTGAACACGCTTTCCAATAGATGAAGAAATACTTGGGATCACCAACAATACTCTCCCGACTAATTTTAGGGGAGAAATTATACTTATACCTTGCCGTTTATGAATTAGTTGTGAGCTTAGCTTTAGTTATATAGGACAATGGAGTGAAAAAACTATTATACTACACCAACAAAGCCTTAAGGCGATATGAGATCAAATACCCACATTTGGAGAAATTGTGCCTAGACCTTATTGAGGCCTCTAGGCAAATGAAACCTTATTTTTAAACACATGCCATCGTAATATATACAGATCTGCCTCTTCAGCAAGCACTCCATAAACCTGAGAAGTCGAGAAGATTAATGTATTAGGCAGTGGAGTTAGGAGAATATGATATTGTTTATGAGCCCAGATCTTCATTGAAAGCTCAAACTCTGGCAGATTTTATTAGCGAATTCACTTACCCGGAAGTGCCAGACCAACTTAATATGCCTATCGAGTAGAAAATAGAAGAAGAAAGTTTATCTCAAAAGCAAGCTGAATTTGCTATCGAGCAGTTTGAATTCCCCCAAAGCCAAAAAATGATAATGACGTACACTGAGGGGAGTAAGAAGATCTTCAGACATGGGTTGTTAACCGATGAAAGTTTCAGTAGAGATATCCCAATATGGAAATTATATGTTGATGGCTCTTCATGCACTACTGGTTGTGGAGAATGTATTATCCTTAACAATCCTAATGATATTTGATATGCCCAAAGTGTGACCTCAGCTCGAAGACACCAACCTCGACTGAGATCATGGACGACACTGGACAAGCCTTGGGCATGCGGCATCAACCCTCGCCATAGCAAGGTCGGCCCAGGCCGACACTACCACCAGCCTCTCGAAGGGACATCGCACGCATCACAAGGATCAGCAGCACTCTCGTATACCTTGGAATGGAAACCTCGACCAGATATATGCCGAGCTTGCAAGAAGCCTTACCACCAACCTTATCAAGACATCAGTCGATGCTCCAAACACACCAGCTCAACCTCGGCTCAGGCCGAACTTGTCCATTGTCTCGGCTAGAATTTAGCCGAGACCTCCATGGCCACCTCAGACTGAACGGGCACCTAGACTTACCAACCTCAGCCTCTCCCAGGCCGAGGTCATACACCAAGCACAATAGTTGAGCATCTGCTGACATTTGGATAAGGGCACGTGGACACATATCAGTTATAACATGATTATTCCCCACACGTGAGGAGAATATTTCATCATCATTCTCTACTTGTGACAGTGACAGATGGATTTCCCATATTGGTGAGTCAAACACACACATGCACATTACATGCATGGGGGGTACATTACACCCCCTAGGTACTATATATAGAGGTCATCCTCTACCTTGCAAAGGATCCAAAAGAGATAACCCTAGCTGAAACTGTCTAGATACACAGTAGAGAGAGAGCTTGAGAGATTGTATCCATGGCCATCAGTGACCTATTACAGTGAGGTTATTCACACACACAGTGGACATAGGCCAATTTAGGCTGAACCACTTATATTCGGCTTCTCTCTCCTCTTCTCCTCATCTCATTCTCTTACCTTTTACATAACTATGATGCCATTGTTGTTCTTAGATTAAGCTTGAAAACACCTTACCTGGTGGTGATAATTCTAGCATCATCATTTTGGCGCCGTCTGTGGGAACGAGAGAAACTATCTCTTCCTCTTCTTCAGCTTAACCTCACCGGAGACTCTGGTGGTGAACCAGGCACCACCCCTTGCGTGGAGCTGCTTCACCATTGAAAGAGGTCCTTTGAGGTACTAAAATCATCTGTTATTCAAGCTCTATAGTGTTAACATATGGCACCAGAATTACCATCGCCTCTTCCGCCACCTGGAGGTGGAGGGCCTAGTTCCAGTTAGGCGTAGCCCCAGTCTGAAATGGCGGAGGTAGCTGCAGCCTTGAGGTCTTTAGCTCCAACACAAGCTATGCAGGAACAATTTGCATTGCTCAGCCAAACTATGATGAGGCCACCTGGAGTCTCACCGGATATAATCACTCCGGCGGATGTTCAGCATCATCTCGACGCCAGGGGACCACCCCAGGCACCAATGAAGGACCAGCCTGCACCCCAGCGGAGAAGGGACGTTGCTGACCCTAGGCGCTTACGCCTGGGGAGGCAAGTAAACCCTTGCCCAGAGGACAGGTATGACGATCTAGAGGCGGAGGAGGCCTCGGAAGACTGCTGTGAGCCGTATGAGGTGTCGAATAATACTGTGCGACCTCTTCAGCAAAGTCAAGGTTGTGTCGGCTGAAGAGGTGAAGAGGCTCAGTAAAGAGGGTCAGCCTTTGATCGGTTGAGCAGAGGGTCAGCCTTTGAGAGATTGGGCCTAGTGAATGACCTAAGAGATATATTATCGAGATCGAGGAGCCACAGGCAGGGTCGGTCAGACCAAGGCTGACACTGTGAAAGAAGAGGCAGGGAACAGGAAGAGGTCAACAATCGATGTGCCGCGGCAGGGGTACCCTCCGTCCATCCCATGGAGGTGGCTGGGGACAACCTCGTCCAGGTCGATGGCAGAAGACCGTGGAATGACTCTATCCAGTGCCTTGAGGAGAATATAAGAGACCTCATTAAAAGAAGGGACACATTACAAAGGGGTTACTCAGAGGGCTCTCCATTTGTGGCTAGGATAGTGGGCTTCCCAACCCTAGCTAAGTTCAAGCCTCCTACAGTGTCTCCCAAGTATGATGGCAGCACTAACCCTGTACATCACATCGAGATGTATCAGTCGGCAGCAGACATCTACTCGATACCCGATGAGATGAAGTGTAGGGCCTTCTCTGGGACCTTAATAGGGGCAGCACACAGTTAGTTCACCTCCCTTCCGAAGAACTCAATTGAGAACTTCAAAGGCTTGGTTGAACGATTCATCCACAACTTCTACTTTGGGGTGAGACCTTAAAAGAAGACTACTCACCTGCTGTATGTCAAGCAGGGCAAGGATGAGAGCCTAAGAGACTACATAGTGAGATTTAACAAAGAGAAGTTGGAGGTCAAAGATTATGAAGAGAACATAGCCATGACCGCCCTCATAGGGGGTCTACAGAAAGGTAAGCTATTGTGGAAACTTGCGGAAGACCCCATAGGTCTATGGAAGAGCTCCAACCGCATGGAAAGTAATGAATACAGAAGAGGCAATGACCACCAAGTATGAGGATGATAACCGCAATGGTAGTGGAAATTCCCAAAACAAGAAAGATGGGAAGAAGAGGTCGGGTGATGATAAGTTCGCTCACTATACTCCTTTGACTGTGATCTGCAAGCACATCCTCAACGAGATTAAGAATGATAGGACTCTGAGATGGCCAGAGAAACTGAAAGCCCCACCACATAAGAGGAACAAAAACCTATGGTACGAGTTCCACCAGGACCATGACCACGTCACGGACAGATGCTTCGCCTTGAAAGATGAGATTGAAAAGATGTTAAAATCTGGAAAGCTAAGGAAGTATGTGGATGGTAAGGCTCCTAAAGGTGGAAGAGATGACCCTAAGAAAAGGAGAAATTACAGATGCCGTGATAATGTCCCGACCAGAAGAGACGATGATGCAGAAGGTGATGATGAAGACGATCCGGATCTTCCGCCGAAAGATGACAACACACCGGTGAAGAGGGTTGGTATGATCACGTTTGGTGTTGACACCATATGCGGAGGATTTGCAGGAGGTGGCTCTGAAGTAGCTAATAGGAAGGCTCACGTAGAAGAGGCCAGGTCAGTGGCCAAGTTTGAAATTGTGAATCTAACATCTTCTAATACAGTGCAGAAGAGGAAGAAAGTAGACATGGACACCCTTGTAGTTGGGTTCTCCAGACTTGACTTCAAGAGTATCTTAGCCCCCCATGATGACCCTCTGGTCATAACAACAAGGGTGCATGGGTGCGAGGTGCAGAGGATCCTCATAGACGGGGGGAGCTCAATGGACGTGATGTTTTGGCCTTACTTTAAGAGCCTAGGTCTTAGCAGAGCAAGGCTGGTACCCTATCATCACCCATTGATAGGCTTCAGTGGCGAAAAGGTCCACCCCTTGGGCATGTATGAGATGGACATTCGTATAGGTGATGAGTGGCCTAAGAGGCTGACCAAGAAGATAAATTTTTTCGTCTTGGACGAGAACGTATTTTAGGCCTATAACCTCATCATAGGAAAGGTGGCCCTTAAAGAGTTTAAAGCTGTGCTGTCGACGGTCCATCAGATGCTAAAATTCTCGACTCCCTATGGGGTAGGGGAAGTTTAAGGTGACTAGACCACAGCGCGAGAATGTTACTTCAACTCGGCCGAAGAGAGAGAGGCCCATAAGAGGGCAACCACCACTTATAGCATTGATACGCTTGACCCAAGAGATGAGATAAAATTGAAGAAGAGAGAGGCCGCGGAAGAGGTAGAATCCATCGTCCTCAATGAGGACGAGCTGGAGAAAACCGTCCAGGCCGATAAAGCCCTAACGGCAGAAATCAAGGAAGAGCTGATAAACTTCCTCAGGAGGAGACAGAGTGTCTTCGCATGAATTCACGCAGACATGCCCGGCATCGACCCTGAAGTTATGAGTCACAAGCTCAACGTGACCAAAGATGCCAGACCAATCAAACAGAAATGAAGAGTCTATTCTAGGGAGAAGTACGAAGTCATCCGAGAAGAGGTCAAAAAATTAGAAGAGGCTGAGTTTATAAGAGAAGTCACATATCCGGAATGGTTATCAAATGCAGTCATCGTGCCCAAGGCCAATGGGAAGTGGAGAATGTGTGTTGATTTCACTGACCTGAATAGATCTTGTCCAAAAGATAGCTATCCCTTACCTCGAATAGATCAGATGGTGGATGCTACGGCGGGACATGAGCTCATGAGCTTCATGGACGCGTATTCAGACTACAACCAGATCCTCATAAATGCTGAAGACTCAGAGAAGACAGCCTTCATTACCGACAAAGGGACGTACTGCTACAAAGTGATGCCCTTAGGCCCGAAAAATGCAGGGGCAACATACCAATGTCTTGTTAATAAGATGTTCTAAGAGCAAATAGGTAAGACTATGGAGGTGTATGTAGATGATATGCTCATAAAGAGCTTGAAATCTTGCACTCATGTAACGGATCTCGAGAAGACCTTCGACATTATGGACTCATACAGAATGAAACTCAACCCCGCGAAGTGTGTCTTCGGAGTAGGAGCTGGGAAGTTCCTAGGATTTATCGTCAACCAGAGAGGGATGGAAGCGAACCCTGTAAAAGGCTTTGCTTGACATGAAGACACCGAGGAGTATAAAAAATGTTCAAAGACTTACGGGGAGAGTGGCTGCCCTTAACAGGTTTGTTTCTAGGGAAACAGACAAGTGCCTTACATTCTTTAAGGTGCTGAGAAAGGCCTTCCAATGGGACGAAGAGTGCGAAAAGGCCTTCAACTATCTCAAGTCTTATTTAGGGTCTCCCTTATTGCTATCTCGGCCTGTAGCAGGGGAGAAACTATACATGTATCTGGCAGTCTCCGAATCAGCCATCAGCGTAGCCATAATACGGGAAGACACTGGGATCCAAAGGCCTATATATTTCAACAGTAAGGCCCTTCAACGGGCCGAACAAAATTACCCTCGCATGGAAAAGCTAGCTTACGCCCTGATACATGCTTCGAGGAAGATGAAGCCTTACTTCCAAGCCCACTCCATGGTTGTCCTCACTGATTCCCCACTAAGACAAGTCCTACATAAACCTGAGAAGTCCGGGGCGTTGATGACATGCGCCATTGAGTTGGGGGAGTACGATCTTACCTACCAACCTAGGATGTCCATCAAAGGGAAAGCCCTCGCAGACTTTGTTACTGAGTTCACATGGGAAGAGGCTGAGGTAGAGAATGGCCTAGAGGGTGTGGAAATGACAAACCATGGTGTCTTCCGAAATCAAGAAGAGACGACACCAAGCGTCTTCCAAGATCAAGAAGAGATCTCATCCAACGGGGCCAGGAGCCGAGCTGCGGAGAACGAGGAAGATCGGTACCTCTTCAAAAAAGGAGTCATGACAGAAGGGGCCTTCTCATCGAATACAGATATTTGGAGCCTCTTCATTGATGGCTCTTCCTGCAATAGTGGAAGCGGTGCAGGGTTGATACTCTCGGCTACAGATGGTGACAACATTGGATACGCTTTGAGATTCAACTTCCGGGATTCTAACAATGATTCTGAGTATGAGGCCATGATAGCAGGTCTCTCATTGGCAAAGACTCTTCGCGTAAAGTGACTCCTACTCCGCAATGACGCAAGGTTAGTTATCAATCAAGTACTGGGAGTCTATGAGGCCAAAGATGAAAGGATGGCCAAGTATCTAAAAAGGGTGAGAACGATGTTAGAATATTTTGAAGAGACAAGACTGAAGAGAGTGCCTCGATAAAGTAACAGCCACGCAGATGCATTGGCGAGGTTGGCCTCAGCAACGAAGACAGATGTTAGAAGGACCATTCCAATCGAGGTCTTGGGGAAGGAAACCATTGAGCAAGAAGAGGTATGTAACCCTTGTCATAATTTGAACCTAGGAGACTCGTGGATGGACCCCCTCGTCAGATATATCAGAAAGGGAGAGCTGCCTGAATCCAAGTTAGAGAGGCGAAAATTGAGATGTAAGGCTGCTAAGTTCTCAGTAGTAGGAGACGTCCTGTACAAGAAAGGATTCCTACTACCCCTCCTCAGATGTGTGCACCCCACGAAAGTTCTCCGGGTCTTACAGGAAGTCCATGAGGGTTCTTGCTCTAGCCACATAGGGGGAAGAACCTTGGCCAAAAGAATCATCACCCAGGGGTACTGGTGGCTAACCCTGTCCAAGGACGCTGCAGCCTATGTGAGGAAATGTGATAAATGTCAGAGATTCTCTACTATCCCTCATCAACCTCATCAGCCTATGACATCAATCACTTCTCCATGGCCATTTACAGTATGGGGAATTGACTTAGTAGGACCCCTGCCAAGAGCTGCCAACAATTATAGATTCTTGATAGTTGCCATCGACTACTTTTCAAAGTGGGTGGAGGCAGAGCCGATGATAACGATCACAGAGCAGAAGACCTTCCAATTTATTTGGAGGAATATCATATGCAGATACGGCCTCCTAAACACTCTCATCTTGGACAATGGGACCCAGTTCAAGAACTCCTCTTTAGAAAAGTATTTTCTAAGAGTGAGAATAAAGCAGTTCTTCTCATCTCCTGCCCGACCTCAGGCAAACGGTCAGAACGAGGTCACAAACAGAACAATTATCGATGGAATCAAGAAGAGGTTAAAAGATGCGAAGGGAAACGCTGTGTTATGGGCCTACAAAACCATGGCAAGGGCACCGACAGGAGAAACCTCGTTCATGATGGCACATGGCTCAGAGGCCGTCATACCAACGGAAGTAGGTCTCCCAACTCATAGGGTTCAGACCTATGACCCTGATAATAATGGGGAAGAGAGGAGGCTAGACCTATATCTAATTGAAAAAGAAGAGAGGACGCGGAGGTCAGACAAGCAGCCTACCAACAGAGGGCAGTGAAATTCTACAACCGGAGGGTGAAGTCAAGACCCATTGCAGTGGGAGACCTAGTGCTAAAGAAGACCTTACAGAAAACAAACAAACTCCACCCAAACTGGCACGGTCCCTACAAAGTGACAGAAGAGGTTGTGCCTGGCACTTACAGGCTAGAAAATCTAGAAGGAGAACCTTTCGCTAATCCATGGAATGCTGATCACCTAAAGAAGTATTACATATGATGTTGCATAAAGTTGTGTAAATGTACCATCTTGTCATGAAGAGGTTATTAATAAAAAATCAATTCCCATGGTGGTCCTTGCTTCATTTTGCACTTATGTCAAAAATTTATGAGGATAACATCTTAGGTGATTACCTCAGACCTTCATAACACCATGCTCGGATGACCTTAGACCCTTAACATCATTAATTTGGTGAGATTAATTATGGGGATAACATCTTAGGTGATGACCTCAGACCTTCATAACACCATTCAGTGGTGACGAGGTCTGAGCGCAAACACCATAATGGGATGACCTCAGACCCTTAACATCATTAATTTGGTGAGATTAATTATCGGGATAACATCTTAAGTGATGACCTCAAACCCTCATAACACCATTCAGTGGTGAAGAGGTCTGAGCTCAAACACCATAATGGGATGACCTCAGACCCTTAACATCATTAATTTGGTGAGATTAATTATCGGGATAACATCTTAGGTGATGACCTCAAACCCTCATAACACCATTCAGTGGTGAAGAGGTCTGAGCTCAAACACCATAATGGGATGACCTCAGACCCTTAACATCATTAATTTGGTGAGATTAATTATGGGGATAACATCTTAGGTGATGACCTCAGACCCTCATAACACCACTCAGTGGTGACGAAGTCTGATCTCAGACACCATATTGGGATGACCCTAGACCCTTAACATCATTAATTTGGTGAGATTAATTATGGGGATAACATCTTAGGTGATGACCTCAGACCCTCATAACACCACTCAGTGGTGACGAGGTCTGAGCTCAGACACCATATTGGGATGACCTCAGACCCTTAACATCATTTATTTGGTGAGGTTAATTTTGAGGATCACACCTTAGGTGATGACCTCAGACCCTTATAACATCATTCAGTGGTGACCAGGTCTGAGGTCAGACACCATATTGGGATGACCTCAGACCCTTAACATCATTAATTTGGTGAGATTAATTATGAGGACATCTTAGGTGATGACCTCAGACCCTTATAACATCATTCAGTGGTGACCAGGTCTGAGGTCAGACACCATATTGGGATGACCTCAGACCTTTAACATCATTAATTTGGTGAGATTAATTATGAGGACATCTTAGGTGGTGACCTCAGACCTTCATAACACCATTCAATGGTGACGAGGTCTGAGCTAAGACTACTAATTTGGTTTAAGCAAACACCATTGCATAAGCTTTAGAGCAAAAACATCACGCCATACATTCAACAAAAGAAGATTATCCTCTTCAGAGAATAACACATTCAGAGATTATAAATATTCAGAGGTTACAAAGAATGGAAAATTAAGAACCATGCTCATTCAGAAATTATAAATGTTCAGGGATTACAATTTCAAGGGTTACAAACACATATTCATAGATTCTCTTTAAGGGTTTGAGGGAGGAATGCTGGTGCCTTCGATTTGGTTAAGCTGGATGACGTTGGTCACCTTGGCAACGTCATCATGGTGGTCTGCCCCTCCAACCTCTGTGCCATCCAATGTAGCAGTCTTGGTAGGCGTGGTAGCCTCCTCCTCAACCTCTTGAAGGGCCTGAGCAAGCTGAGGATTAGCAAAGCCAAGGCCTATGAAGTCAGAGGCTTTCAAAGTGCCATCCTCCTTCTCCTTGACAACCGCCCACTTGGTAGTAGCCTTGATACCTCTCTCGAGGTATTCAAAGCCAAAGCCCATAAACTCATCAGAACTTTTGTACTCGGCTATTATCCCATCAGAGGCATGATCGAGGGATGCCTTCACAACCGAGCTGACCTTCTGCTGCAGAACATCATCCTTAGCCTTCAGATCCACAACATGGTCCTTGTTAAGCCAAGAGATGTCCCTCTCCAACCCCTTCACCTTCTTGTCAGACTCACCCAACTCAGACTTCAGGCGGTCAATTTCTGCATTCAAAGTACTTTGGACCTTCTCGGCCTCTTGACCTTTCTGGATGAGGGGCAACTTCCTCAGAGTCCAATTGGAGAGGTGTTGCATAGCTGCCAGCCCCTACAGATTTTGTGATCATGAATGAGTCAAAGATAAATCAGAGGTTACACTTGGAAATTACAAAGAAATATGTGGTCATACCTGAATGGATCTGTGGATGCCGAACTCAACCAGCAAGGGAGTATCAAGTGACCGGAAGAAGCGCTTGTCGGCCTCGGTCATTGTAGAGCCAAAGGCATCTAGGGCCTACAGACTATGGCCGACTATGTTATAAGTAATCTTCAACTGCTCTAGACGAGCCGACAAGGCGTCTGCTGAAGAGATGGGGAAGGCAGTATCAGCACTCTTTTTCTTCTGCCTCTGATCCTCAGGGGCATATTCAGTTGAAGCCCTCTTCTTTGTGGCCTGGGGCTTTGAGGCAGAGGGATATGGGTGAGGAGAATTAAGGCATGCTTTCTTTGCAAGTCTCATCAAAATAGGTGCATCCATTTCCCAGAGTTCGTCTGAGATATCCTTTGGGCGCTCTGCAAAAATTAATAGATCTGAGTTAGAAGCTCAGATATAAATAAACTCAGAGGTTCAACTTCAAATAAAAAGCGCTTACCAAGCTCGGAAAGAGGACTTCCACCTAGACCTATCTCAGAGAGGTAGTGAGGGGTCATTAAGTGTTCGAACTTAACGAACAGACCATGTACCCCCTGATCTTGAAGGGTTTTCACCTTCTGAAGGTTTTGCGGGCTCAGGCCAGGGTCGGCCCTCACGACATTGTGACCTTACCCCACCTCAGGGGCATCCTCGGCTCTAGAATGGATGAGGGAGCACATTATGCCAAATTCCCATGGTCCAAAAGCAAAAAAGTATCGAGGCTTCCAGTTATGGTTGGAAGTCTGAGTTATTTGAAGCATCTTTTTTCAGGTTTCTGAGCTACAAAATGATAGTAGCTCGGATGATTTTTGGCTGAGGAAGGGACATAGTAACCTATAAAAACCTGAACTGGGAGGTATGAGTGGTGGACAGCCTTCCATAAGACTATGGCCCCTATTATGACCCTCCAGGAATTAGGGGATAGTTGAGAGGGGGACAAATTGATATAGAAAAGGATAGATTTGATAATGGGATGGATGGACAGATGAAACCCCAACTTGAACATCTACTCGTACAAGCAGATCTCGCCATCTCGTCCATGAAAAGCCTTATCTTCCCTTAGAGGTCTTCTTAGATTTATGGAGGGACTAGTGGAGTACAGATATCTGAAGCAAAGGAGGTCTACCTCAGTTATAATACTCTCGATCTCGGCCGCCTCAGAGACATCGACATCGCTTTCAACCTCATCATCATCTAGCTCAACATCGGCAAGAGCAGATGTTGATGGCTTACTCGGGAACCTCTGAGCGAACTCGGCACCGGTGAAGGCCGACAGAGGAACGGCGTCAAGTGGTGGTGGAATGGACACACTCGGCTCAACAATCTCAACCTCTAAAGAAGAGGCCGAGGTACTCGAGTTATTATGAGATGAGGCTCGAATGGAGACCTCGGTCTGATCAGGGGCCTGATCTTCCCGAATTGAGAAGTCCATGGCCTCCTAGAAGGAATCCACGGACATGGGGTCAGAGGTGGAAGACTCGAACTCAGACATTGGTATAGGATCGACATGAACCTCTACCTGATTAAAAGACTCCGAGGGATTAGGATATATCACCTTCAGGGGTGGTGAAAAGATGGGTCTAATAGGGAATTCTTGTGACCTACGAGCCTCCTCCTGTGCTCTTTCTAATTGTTTGATTTTTTGTAAAGTCTTCTCCCTAAGGGAGGGGAACTCCTCAAGAAGTTGGTATAGGGGTTTGAGCATCAGAGGCAGACACTACACTTGGGGAGACTTCCTAAACTACCAACAAGATTGTCTAATGAAGTAAGGCAATTTAAATATCAAACCAAGAAACTTAAGGCAAATACGGTTCGCCTGAAACTATGGTGGACTCACCGAAAAACATAAATAAAAAGGAAAAAGCATAGAAAATGGAGGCAAATGAGGGGAAGAAGATACCTGAAGACGAAACGACAAGGGAAAGCGAAGAAAACTCGAGAGAACACCACCAAAGACCTCTACAGAGGAATCGCGAAGAGCGCCTTTAGAGAGAGAAATCATTGGAGCGCAATGGTGCAAGAGAGAGAATCGAGGACGGAGGGAAAAATGAGGGTTCAAAACCCTTAAATATTCAGGCGCAATTCCCAAGGTTCATCATTGCCTTGGGATCCCCAAAGGCGGCTGACAAAACATGCTTGCCAAGCAAGCCATACTTCAACACTGGACAAGTGTCAAACAAATATGGGCTCATATTAGAAAGGCCTCGGAGATGTGTAAATCCCACAGTCACCTTCTCTCATATGTAACTAAGGGCTGGGGGGTGATTGATATGCCAAAAGTGTGACCTCGGCTCGGAGACACCAACCTCGGCTGAGATCATGGCCGACACTAGACAAGCCTTGGGCATACGGCATCAGCCCTTGGCCATAGCAAGGTCGGCCCAGGCCGACACTACCACCAGCCTCTCGAAGGGACATCGCACGCGTCACAAGGATCAGTAGCACTCTCGTATACCTTGGAATGGCAACCTCGGCCAGATATAGGTCGAGCTCGCAAGAAGCCTTACCAGCAACCTCATCAAGACATCATTCGATGCTCCAAACACACTAGCTCAACCTCGGCTCAGGCCGACCTTGTCCATTATCTCGGCTAGGATTTAGCCGAGACCTCCATGGCCACCTAGGACTGAACGAGCACCTAGACTTACCAACCTCAGCCTCTCCCAGGCCGAGGTGATACACCAAGCACGATAGCCGAGCATCTGCTGATATTTGGATAAGGGCATGTGGACACATATCAGTTACAACAAGATTATTCCCCACACGTGGGGAGAATATTTCATCATCATTCTCTACTTGTGACAGTGACAGATGGTTTTCCCATATTGGTGAGTCAAACACACACATGCACATTACATGCATAGGGGGTACATTACACCCCCTAGGTACTATATGTAGAGGTCATCCTCTACCTTGCAAAGGATTCAAAAGAGACAACCCTAGCTGAAACAATCTAGATACACAGTAGAGAGAGAGCTTGAGAGATTGTATACATGGCCATCAGTGCCTTATTACAGTGAGGTTATTCACACACACAGTGGACGTAGGCCAATTTAGGCTGAACCACTTATATTCGGGTTCTCTCTCATCATCTCCTCATCTAATTCTCTTACCTTTTACATAACTATGCTGCCATTGTTGTTCTTAGATTGAGCTTGAAAACACCTTACCTGGTGGTGCTAATTCTAGCATCATCAATATTGATATTGAGTATTCCCTCAAGTTTTAATTCAAAGCATCTAACAATGAAGCAGAATATGAAACCTTGATAGTAGAGTTGAATCTAGCCAAATCACTAGGTGCTGACTTCGTATATACGGAGTCAAAGGAGATTTGAGGATAAGATACCTTGCCAAAGCTATAAAAGTGATAGCCGAGTTACCCTCTATCCAAATATAAATATTTATAAGAATGGGGAATGCTCGAGTAGACGTACTTGCTCGACTAGCATCAGCAACATGGATTGAGCTTTCAAGAACGATCCCGATAGAGATTCTGGCTAATCGGAGCATTAATGAAGACCTAATGGTCAATTTCGTTGCAGTAGATTTGGGACCCTATTGGATAGATCCCATCAGAAGTTATATTGAATACAGAACCTTACTAGTAGATCTCATGGAAGCCAAAAAGCTCAAATGCAAGGATGCAACATATGTACTGGACAAAGGAGTATTATACCGAAGACGACTGACGATCTTTATAAAAATATGTGTTCACCCAATTGGAGTGGAAGATTTAATCCAAGAAGACTATGAAGGTTCTTATGGGGCTCATTTAGCTAGGAGAATATTACTTCAACGAATTAACACACAGGGCTACTATTGGTTGACCATGAGGGAAGATTGTAGAGCCTTTGCAAAGAAATGTGATAAATGCAAGAGGTTCTCTAATGTTAGAAAGACACCCAATGCTGCTTTAACTTCAATAACTTCACCTTGGTCGTTCTCTATCTGGGAAATAGACATGGTCGGACCATTGACGACTACCAATGGCAGGTTTATAGATACGTGGTCATTTCTATTGATTATTTTACAAAATGGGTTGAGGCAGAGGCAGTAGTCGACATGACTTATAAAAAGGTATACCAGTTCATATGGAAGAGCAAAATTTACAGATATGGTTTGCCATATGCTTTCATTACATATCATGTTACTCAGTTTGACAATGAGAAGTTTGAAGCATATTATGTCCAATTTAAAATTCAGAAGTTGCATTCTACACTAGGTCATCCTCAAAGTAATGGTCAAACAAAAGTAACAAATAGAAATCTGCTGAATGGTCTAAAGAAATGGCTTAACGCAACCAAGGGAAATTGGATCAATGAGCTACATTCAGTCCTATGGACTTACATAACCACGTCGAGAACAACAATAGGGGAAACTCCATATATGCTTGCATTTGGCACTAGAGCAATGATACCAGCTGAGCTCGGCTTATCAACCCACAAGGTATTAAATTTTAATTCCCCAATCAGTGATATAATGAGGAGACTAGATCTTGGTATGCTGGAAGAAGTAAGGGTTGATGCTGCCATGAGAAATGATGCCTACCAATAAAAAACTTCTCACTTTTATAATAGAAGGGTCAAGCCGACCAACCTGAAAGAAGGAGATTATGTTCTCAAAAAGGTGATACATAAAATTAACAAGCTTGGAGCTAATTGGCATAGTCCATATCATATTTCTACGGTCATACGACCAGGCACATATAGGATAGAAACTTTAGAGGGTGATGAGTTCAAGAATCCTTGGAATGTCGAGTGCCTTAGAAAGTATTATCAGTAGATTACAAGATTTGTGTTTTAGTTATTTTCAAGATGATTATCAATAAAATTGTCAGTTTCTGTTATTTAGTTTATTTTTTTATCTTTTTGGAGTATAGAGGTACATGTACATATATCCCTCAGATTAGAAATCTTAGTTCCAACCAAAGATATTAGTTCTAATCAGTTACAATCAGGATAAAAATCCTCAATACTTGGTCGGCTATGAACAATCCAAGTCAAAATCGAATTAAAATCCTCAGCACTTGGCCAAACAATTTACTGGTAAAAATGCATTTTACGCAAACCAAGTCAAATGAAGGAATACATGTAAAAATTAACAAGCTTGGAGCTAATTGGCATAGTCCATATCATATTTCTACGGTCATACGACCAGGCACATATAGGATAGAAACTTTAGAGGGTGATGAGTTCAAGAATCCTTGGAATGTCGAGTGCCTTAGAAAGTATTATCAGTAGATTACAAGATTTGTGTTTTAGTTATTTTCAAGATGATTATCAATAAAATTGTCAGTTTCTGTTATTTAGTTTATTTTTTTATCTTTTTGGAGTATAGAGGTACATGTACATATATCCCTCAGATTAGAAATCTTAGTTCCAACCAAAGATATTAGTTCTAATCAGTTACAATCAGGATAAAAATCCTCAATACTTGGTCGGCTATGAACAATCCAAGTCAAAATCGAATTAAAATCCTCAGCACTTGGCCAAACAATTTACTGGTAAAAATGCATTTTACGCAAACCAAGTCAAATGAAGGAATACATGTAAAAATTCCTAAATATAGGAATATAAACATATATTCCACATACGCTTGGTCACCCTTGGTAACTAATACTAAACTTAGGTCGATAAATCTAAGTGCAATAGTAGAGCCTATGGCAACATCGTTGGTAACTAATGCTAAACTTAGGTCAATAAATCTAAGTGAATTAGTAGAACCTATGTCAACACCAGTGGTAACTGGTGCTAAGCTTAGGACAATAAATCTAAGTGAATTAGTAGAACCTATGGAAATACAACTTCTAATTGATACTAAATTTGTATAATTATATCTAAATCTATTAGTCGAACTAATGGCACAATAATTGCAAGTTAACTAATTGATTTAAATAATCATAAAATTATTATATTTCATTCATATAAATTTTATTACAATCAGTTATACTTAAAATGAATTACAAGATAATTATTCCATTGGATATTTTCCTTCAACTTTGAAAGATGGCTGTACTTTTTCCATGTCACTAGGAGGATGATCCAACATATAAGGAGAATTAATGAAGTTGAAATCATAAAGCATTCTTCTGTTACTGCTACTCGGTGTGTTAGTCAGATGAGGAGTTCAAACTATTTCGAGATCACCATGTAACTCATAATCCCCTAAGTATTTTGATATCAAGCATTAGGGAATTGATTCAATAGGAATCCAGCTGACATCTAACTTAAACAGAGATCGTTGGCAGTCTAAGAAACTGGGATCATGCCATAACAAGAGGTTGCTATCTTGATCAACCTTTATCACAATTAAGCAATTAGTCTAACCCCATTTATAACCTTCACGATTAGATTGAGCAGGGTGATCATCTATATAGCCTAAAGCTTCGTTATAGGCATCCATCCATACTTCTCTAGGTTAGTTATGAAATTGAAAGGTTAATCTTTCAACTTAATGTTGAAGTCTCTTTAAAACCTCATCCTTCACCTTTAACAGGGAGAATTGGTCGGCAAGGGATTGGTCTTTATCTTCTAGCTTTATAGACAAATTTGTAATATCTCGATTCTTAGCCTTCAGCTGGGCACCCTGATCAGTCAAAGTTTTCTTCATCCTAGCCTCTTCTACATTGGTCCGCCAACTCTCAGTTTGGAAGATTATGTAGGTTTGGATTTTTTAAAGCTTCAAGTTCTTCTCTTAATTTGGCATTCTCATTCTCCAAGAAAAAAGACCTTCGTCGGCCACAGTAGGAGAAGAGCTCTTCAAAGACCCAAGTTTATCTCCACACTTATTATTTTCTTGCTCTAAGAGTTTAGCAATTGCTATAGCCTCATTAAATTCATGGTGTAGTAAAAATTCCTTCTTCCTAAAAGCAGAAGCATATTTCTCTAATTTTTCCTCAAACCCACATGCTTCACTCAATGCTTAGTATTTGGTCTCGTAGTCGGCATGCAGTAAAACTTTGGCCTTAATTATGTTCTGCCTGTAATTATTTGATTATTTCATAGTATGCAACATTATTGGCCACAACTTGATCAAGAAGAAACTTGAGATAAGTATATTCATCTTTGGCCTAATCAGAAGCATCTGCGCCGATCAAGTATGTTAATTCTTCATCAGTTAAATCCAAGTGATCAACTTTGAATAGGTTGTTGCACCGCTTGAGTAAATCAGAATCATTGGAATCAACTTGTTCCATCTTGGCCATGAACTAAAAAGATTAAGTAACAATTGATCAACAACTGAAGAAGATATAACAACAGTCGAATAATAACAAGCAGTATGAAGAAAGGGTTATTTCATAAATAAATAAAGGAAAATTACAAGTACATAAGGGAATAAACATAAAGAAAATAAAAAAGGTGCAAAATATAAAGACCAAATGTCAAGCAAGTCTACACCTTCTTTTATTCTTTTTAACATCAGGATATACACCGTGGTCGGTAGAAAAGGTTGTTGGATCAATAGGGGTTTTATCTTGCTCGGCTGGAGGGATAGCTGAATCAACAATATTCTTGTCTTGGTCAGTAGAAGGGATAGAATACTTAACCACCAAAGATGATTCCCCAGAACCAACATCATCCTCAACTTCATCGTTAAAATTGGGGGAGATTCAGAGTCATGCTTTAGGAAAGTTCAGAATCCTCAGCAGTATTAAGTTCCTTCAATACTACCGAACGACATTCTTTAATGAATTTCTTCTTTGCATATTCAATTTGGGCAAAGGTGGCATGAATGGATTTGTCCCAACCTTTTTTAAAGGACTTATCCCTAGCCTTATTTATCTTGGACCTTTAAGAAGAACAGTCTTTCTATAGTTTGGCCACTTATCCTTCAGCAACCTTTACCTTGTGCTCAATTTGAGCAACAGTAGAGTCAGCCTTTTGCCGAGCTTCTTCAGCAGTCTTGATCTTATCTTCCCAAGTATTTCTCTCTGTTTTCAATTATTATTGGGAATCTAACAAAGATTTTATAAGACCTGCAAAGGCCTCCTCTACATCATCCAAAGAAGATCATCCTTCTCTAGTATTTGGTTGTAGCCAACCAAGAACTACAAGAAAAATCCAAGTCAATACAAGTCAAGAAAGACATGAATAATATCCAATCAACTTTGAAGCTAATAACTTACCAAGGATAACCTCTAAGTAGCCCTTTTTGACAGTTTTAATCGGGGTGAAAAGGCAGGAACAACTCTATTGTCTGGGAGGGTGCGAGGCTTAATCAATTTCCTAACCAAGCTAGAATTTAAGGCTACAGATGAGCCAGCAGCAGATGAAATAACACCAACTAAGTCATGTTGGTGTGCATCAATAACTTTCTCAACCTTCTTATTAGCAGCATCTCTCCTCAATCAATCCAGAAGATATTCATCACTTTTATTGGCTGGGGGATTCTTATCAACAACAGTCTTCTTCTTTAAGGCACCAATATTAGCAAGCTTATTGGTTTCGGTAGAAGAATCATCCCACAAGAGATTAGGAAATTTCCTTTTACCCATACTCACAGAAAGGGGAAGGTCGAAATCAAAAAAGGAGGAAGTACCAACAGAAGGTTCACCAACCCCATATGTAGTGGCTAAGGAGGTAGAGATTGGATCTCTCTTCAAGTCTATGATGTTAGAAGGGGTGGAAGTTAGTGGTCGACCAACAAAATAAGTTACATAAATTCTATACTTCAGTAACTATGAAGCAGACCTAATATGATCCTCGCTTATTTTTTTATGAATGCCCCATAGAAACTTGAGCTCATCAAGCTTGATGTCACTTTCTTTGGGTCTCTTCTTCTTCTTCTTATCAACTGAAAGTAAAGAAACAATAAATGTTAATGGTAAATATCAACAGGTATTAAGTTAGCATGAATACACAAAATATGTTACAACCTATGACATAGCCCTCTTGAGGGCATCTGTCTCGCATGAGCTTTTCATGCCTTTTATGGTACTGTTTGGAGGTTGTTTTGGATTTTTTCCCTCTATGGGAAAGTTTTAACCCTAAGTGTAAATGTTTGAATTTTTTTTTCACACTCTAAAATCGAGAGTTTCATGCCTACGCGACCAGTTTCATGAGTTAGGTTAATCCTGCACGAGGTGTTCGTGCCTCTTACGAGATCGTTTGGGGGTTGTTTTGGGTTTTCACCCTCTATGGACATATTTTAAGCCTAAGTCTAGATATTTCAAAATTTTCATCATGTTATCAAATCGGGAGTCCTATGACCAAGCTGTCAGTTTCTATGAGTTATATTGGTCTTGTGCGAGGTGTTCGTGCCTCTATGGGGCAATTTCGAGGTTATTTTGGGTTTTTGCTCTTTATGGGAATGTTTTTAAGTTTTATTCTAGATATTTGTTAATTATTATTTTAATCATAAACCAAGAGTCTTGTGACTACACATCTAGTTGTTATGAGATACAGTGGTCCCGTGTGTAGTGTTCATACCAGTTACAGGCCAGTTTGGGGTTATTTTGTGTTTTCTCTCTCTATGGGCACATTTTTATGCCTAAGCCCATATATTTGTAAATTTTCATCATGGTAATAAATCGGGAGTCATGTGACTATGTTTTAGTTGATTCGAGTTACGTTGGTCTCATGAGAGGTGTTCATGCTTCTCACGGGGCCGTTTGGGGACTATTTTGGGTTTTATCCCTCTATGGGCATATTTTAAGAGTAATTGTATATATTTGCAAATTTTTATCATGATTTCAAATTGGGAGTCAAGTGACTACACGCTACTAGTTTCATTGGTCCCGTGCAAGGTCTGTGTACCCTTATGGGGTTGTTTGGGGGGTAGTTTTGAGTTTTCCTCATCTATGGGCATGCTTTTAGGCCTAAGTTAAGAAATTTATAAATTTTTATTATTATCTTAAATTAAGAGTCCCGTGATTACACGATCAGTTCCTACGAATTGCATTGGTCCCGTGCGTGGTGTCCGTGTCCTTGACAAGGCTGTTTAGGGATTGTTTTGGGTTTTTGCCCTATATGGGCATGATTTTAAAACTAAGTCTTGATAATTGAATTTTTTTATTATATTCTCAAACTACAAGTCCTATAAATATGCTATTAGTTCCTACCAGTTAAATTGGCCATGTGTGAGTTGTACGCGTCTTTTACAGGACCGCTAAGGGACTGTGTTGGGTTTTCATCCTTTATGGGCATGTTTTAAACATAAGTCTAGATATTTGAATTTTTTTATTATTCTCTCAAATTGATAGTTTCTTGACTACATGGTTAATTCCTACGAGTTACATTGGTCCCATGCGAGGTGTTCGTGCCTCTTATGAGACCGTTTGGGGGTTGTTTTGGGTTTTTACCCACTATAGGCATGTTTTAAGCCTAAGTCTAGATATTTGCAAATTTTTGTTATACTCTCAAATCAGGAGTTCCATGATTATTTCGCTAGTTCCTACAAGTTATAATGTTCCAATGGGCGGTGTTCGTGCCTCTTACAGGGCCGTTTAGGGTTTGTTTTGGGTTTTCATCCTCTATGGGAATATTTTTAAGCCATAGTCTAAATATTGTCAATTTTTTCAGTCTCGTGACTACATAATCAGTTACTTTGAGTTATATTGGTCCCATCTGAGGTGTTTATATCTCTTATTGGGCCATTTGGGGGTTGTTTTGGGTTTTCACCTCTTTGGGTATGTTTTTAAGCCTAAGTCTAGATATTTACAAATTTTCATTATACTCTCAAACTAGGAGTCCCGTGAATATGCAGTCAGTTTCTGCGAGTTATATTGGTCCCGTGTGAGGTCTTTGTTCCTCTTACCGGTTTGTTTGGGGGTTGTTTCGAGTTTTCGCCCTCTATGGGTATGATTTTAATCACAAGTATAAGTATTTTCAAATTTTCATCATGGTCTCAGACTGGTGGTCTCGTGACTACGTGGTCAATTCTTTCGAGTTACAATGGTCCCGTGCGAGGTGTTTGTGCCTTCTACAGGGCTGTTTGGGGGTTATTTTGGATTTTCGCCCTCTATGTGTATATTTTTATGCCCGTGACTACATGATTAGTTCCTACGAGTTACATTGGTCCCCCGCGAAGTATTCTTGCATCTTACTGTGCCATTTGGGGGCTATTTTATATTTTTCCCTCAATGGGCTTGTTTTAAGCCTAAATGTAGATGTTTTCAAATTTTTGTCTTACTCTTAAATCAGGAATCCCATGACTACATAATCAGTTCTTACGAGTTACATTGGTCTCATGCGAGGTGTTTGCATCTTTTATGGGGCCATTTAGTTGATATTTTCGGCCCTCTATGCACATGTTTTTACCCTAAGTGTAGATTTTTTACATATTTTCATCATACTCTCAATTTGGGAGTTCCGTGACAATGCAGTCAGTTAAATAAGTGTCATCGGGGCGGTGCAAGGTCTTCATGAACTTCTTTAAAATAGGAGGTATGGGGGTGACTACATTTGGTTTATGGGGATTTTTCTTAGCCTTTTCTTCAATTCTTTAATTTCAAAGCCATGTTATTCAAAATAATAAGCCATGTTATTCAAAATAGTAACAGGAGGTGTGAGGGTGATAGCATTTGGTTTGTGAATATACACTTGAATGTGCAACTCTTTAATTGCACATTCGTCCCGTTCCATCTTTGTTAATTCAAAAATCATACTAAGCTATCATAATTCAAACTAAACATTCATAAATTAAACTAAAGCGTCAATATATCCTCAATATCATAATAGGATATAATTTGGACACAAATATGATTATCAAGGGCCAATATAATAATAGGATACAAATAGGATTTTCAAGGGTAAAATAATATTTTGATACTCAATTTTCCTCTAAATCAACTATACGATCCTTCAAATTAGGGTTGTCATTGAGAGCAGATTGAAACTCTTTACGACCAGTTAATGCGTCTGCTTGAGTAGTTATACCCGGGGCATGCACAATAATAAACCAATTACCATTATCTATGCACTTTGATTAGAATACATTCTTTACATTTTGAAAGGAACAGATAAAAGTCTTGTTCATTATGCAATCTTTACTCTTCATTTTTTATATATCTACCATGATAATTTTTAAGTAGGATCAACTTTATAAGCATTCGTAGTGTCCTCCACCGTTACCCAATCACAATAAATTATGGTTTCTATGAAATCTAAATAATCCAGTTGTAGGATTTATTAGAAAATCCCATAATAGGGTAGCAATCTCTCCTATCGATTTTTATCGCTTTTGCTAGCGACATGGGTAGTCAAGTCAGAAATTGAAATTTCACTGTTTTGCATCAAAAGCTTTTCCTCACATGGATATGTAATAAAATCAAAACCATTGGTGAAAAATATCTTAAAATCTTTCACACAATATGTGTGACCTTTTTCTATGGGAGCAAGCCTTTAAAAGACATAACCTCTTTTTAGAAGATACATTTATTAATATATTTTTATTAGGGAATGTTTTGACCATACAAGAATAAATAACTGCACATATAAAAGGTGAAAATTTTCTATTTTGATATCCATGACCTAAAATCATTCGTCGTATAATTTCTCCTCTGATTTAGGGCAATTGCATTCTCATAATTCCGAAAGGTAAATAGCAGACTTTAAATCATAATATAGAGAATACTTATAACTAAACAAGAATAATTGAGTTTACTATGTAGGTACTTTCTCTATCTAATATTTAACTTCATCTTGTGATTCAAATATGTAACGAGTTACTTGATCGTATTTTATATTAATGAGTCTCACCTCTTTAGAGTTCCCAAAAGTCAATTAATCCTAAAACTCATCAGGTTCCCCAATCACTCGTTCTCCATGAGGATTGAACCTCTTTATCTCTTGTTCTGGCATATGTTTCTGAGCGTACAGCCATGGTTCCACTATTATTTATTCTTTAGAAATTTACCCTCAAATATACCATTTATACTTAATGTACTCTTACAAGGTTTTCATCAAGTGCTCGAAAGGAAAAATCCAGTGATGTCTATTGGGACCACACAATAAACACTCATCGCATAAATGAACAAGGAGGTGGATGTTCATATCGAAGAATAATGAAGGAAGATATTTCTCTAATACACAAAATGCCTTGGCTAAATTTGATTTCCTATCTTTAATGTTCATTTTGTTTACCACTTGTTCATAAAGTGGGGAAATCATAAACTTATTTTTATAGTTGCTCGACGGAAATCATTATGCTCAGAAAAGCAATGCCTAAGCAATACAAAGATTAATTAAATGATGACATGTCAGTTGTGAGATTTGAACCACTTTTGGTCATTAATTTGTTTTCTTACTACCCTGTGCAAATTACCAAAAGAACCAGTCGGTGTCTTCAACTTGAACAATGCTCCTAGTAGGATCTTTTTCTCACTAGTAGATAAAGTGAAAGTAGTCGGGGGATAAAAATTCTTCCTATTGTAGGATCTTTTTTTAACCATAATTTGTTATTTCTTTTTGTCTTATGTAGATCATGGAGTGCATGCTCTCCTTCCTTTGAATCTACCCAGACATATTCCTAGCATGTGTTCCATAACATTCTTATCTGTGTGCATCACTTTGATTACATACCTTACAGGATGACATTTTCAATACGGAAAGTAAAAAATATTGACCAATTGGACCATGCATTCATTTTACTAGGGTTATTCGGATCCTACCTATATTTATACTTCTGGTTTACAAATCGAGGGTGTTTGCCTATATACGTATTACCCATAGTCAAACCTTCGCCTTATTCTTGATCTACTTACTAGAAAACTGATTACTTTCCTTCCTATGCTCATGACTGACAGGTAAGAAGTTAGACTTGTTATTCTTAAAAGGGTGACTAGTTGGAAAAAACCGACGATGACTCGTATAAATCGTCTTATCATTATTGTGTATCCAAGTGGCTTCAGTTTCCTCACCACATATGGTACATTCATAATAACTTTGAACATTGCAACTGGACAAGGCCCCATAAGAAGGAAGGTCATAGATCTCCCACATCACCGTTACTTTAAGTGTGAAGTCGTCACCCTAATGAGATTCAAATGACCTCATGCCTTTATCCCATAACTCTTTAAGTTCTTTGATTATGGGGCTCATAATATATCAATATCATTATCGGGAGCCTTCAGCCTAGGTATCAATAAAGATAATAATGTGAACTCCTTTCTTATGCACAATGTTGGAGGGAGACTTAAAGGCGCCATAAGAACTGGCCAATAATTCTGATTAGTGCAAAAATTATCGAAAGGATTAAACCCATTATTTGATTATGCAAAAAGGAATTGGATGATTTCTTTGCAAATTCAGGGTATCGTGTGTTTGAAAGTTGTTAGATCAGTGAATCAACTTTATAATGCATGATATTCCCACCCACGTCAAATCAAGCATGCCATTTCATGGATTCTTCTATCCACGGTACAGTCCAAACTCATTTTAATTGTGGCTCGAGGGGAAAATACTTCAAAACCTTATGCAGAACTTGCAAGCACTTGTGATATTTTATAGTCTTGTCTTTTCCATTATCACAAGACAAATATCTAGGATCACTACATACAGGACACTCATCCTTCTATTCAGGACCATTGCAGCACGATATGTAATCATACTTGCATGCCAGAATAGATTTTTACTTTAAACCCAAAAACCTTCAAGATTTTCTTCATGCTTGGATAATTGTCTGGTAACGTGTTCTCTTTCGAGAGAATGTATTTAAGGCACTTAAGAATTTTAGTCATATTGTTTCTCGACAAACCAAATTGCCTCTTCAAAGTATGAAAACCAAACATTGGGTATAATACTTAGTTATCTTCATCAAAAAAATTATACAACGGTCAAGTCACATCGACTTTTAACTGTACGTATTCCTGATCATTTGATAATTTAACACCAACTTGTTCATTGGCTTTGTTATCATGAATATTATCTGTATCCATAGATTGGTGGTTTTGATAGTGGCGAACTCTGTAAGCATCATCAATTATGATAGTAAAAGGATGATGTGTTGGCGAATCATGTACCACTCCCACTTGGTGGGGTTCTATTACGCGGTCGGGTACCAATAATTCATCTAGAACATAAGTTACATTCTTTTCACCATGATATGTCTATATCTTATAGTCTTGCAAAATTCTCCACTTTAGTAAATGCAACTCAAAGACTTATATTTTTTGTTCATGTAATGGGTGCTTGAACACGGATTCTTATCACTTTTATGATTTTTATATGAGCAGTTAACAAATTCTTGAACGCCATTTAAATGATTATTAGATATTCGGTTACTCTCCCACATCCACTCTTTGTATCATGGGAAATCCATTAAATAATCTTTAAAATTCAATTCACATGTATTAATAGGTTGGAACAAATATCATGTCACATATAAGAACACACAATTCATAATTCATTAAAATTATTCATAACAACTTAAACTCAGATGAAACAACTTAAAATTAAATTCATTTTGCATACACAAAAGTTGTTAACAAATGACTCATAGACTTAAAATAACTTAAATAAATAAAATGTTACAACTTGTTCTCAAATTAAATATTGTCTCGGTCTAGGCTTGACCAACAAATAAACTGCCAAAGTGATAAAAAAAATTATGATAGTTTTTCACCACGTTGCCTTCTCATCTATCAACGTGGACAATCATTTCTACGCAACCGTTGTATATTACATCAACCATTATCTGAGCCTTACCCATCTACAAATGGAAATTATGAACAGGAGTTCCGACAATCAAGAAGATGAGTATGAACACGCCAATAATCTTGTTATTCATCAAGTTCCTAAAATAATACTTGTTGTCATATTCACAGTGAGCGGATGCCGGTAATCTAGGGACTGTAGTCGACAGAGGCACTCAGGAGGGGAATGTTGAATGAGGTAGGATCTCAGAGGGAAAAACTTATGATGGAGGATAGGGGAAACCTTCCGAATGAGGGTAGGGTCAACCTTGAGTAAATAAGGACATAAGGTGCCCGATTTCACCTACCAACACTCCTAGATTACTCTTAATCTCCTACATATCCCCATTTTTCTTCGACTAACTTTTGTTCGGGCTTGAGATGTGAAACCTCACTGAAGAGAGATCGTCCACAAGAGGTTCAATATTTTTAATTTCATTTTTGACATATGTGATCCGAAAGATCTCGTATTCCCACTTTTGTTAGTTCCAAAGGTTCAGGCCAGGGCATCATCTTCAATATCATCACACGGGGTAGAAGTAGACTAACTGCTCATATCTTCGATCGATTCTTATAGCGTTAAATTATATTTAGTCTTATGACTTTTCAACTATTTTATATAACTTGTATATATATAAATATGGTCATACTCATCAGAGTCACGGCTAAGAGTGATGAAAATTTATTATCTGTCCCGTCGGGCATGCATGCACAAATTTCCCCAATTGGTTTTTTTACCAGAATCTGGACCGTTATTTATCATTTCGAACCATTCACTCTTCAAATCTTCGTATGAATTAGACCCCATCTTATGGGCATCGATTTTCTTCACTCTGTTTTGTTTATTTTTTTCTCCCTCTGGACTAGCTTTTTGTCCATCGACTCATTTTTCAAAAAATTATTTCCATTATTCGAATCGACATTTCAACATTTAGAGGGACTTTATCTTTCAGAGTCAAAATGTCGGAGCTCGATGACCCCTTTGAGAAATGTCTCTGCTGAAAGATTCTCTAGTTTGTTCTCAGTTTTTGACCAACCTGGAAAACAACCTTTTGCTTTGAACGACCAATGAATGAAAAACACTTCCAAAGTTATTCATAAACATCATCCTTTATGGATTGATCAACTAAGTTCTAGTTATCTACTTCCCCGACTCCCACATTGATTTCTCTAAGCGACAAACATTGGGATATAAATATCTAGATGTTATTTTATTTCTAGTAGGATTATTCTTGAGAAAGGAGAACCCAATGGGCTTCTTCTCATTTTCTTGGGAGGGATCGCGAGCAGGGGGTGGGGGTGTTGGATTAAAAGGCGATTGTTGCCTACTCATAGATGGAGTGGTAGAGTGAACCAATGGAAAATAAGATAATTGTCCACCCAATGGTGATAAGAACCTTGTTGGGGTGTAGGAGATGAGAATCTTGGAGGTGTTACATCATCACTTGGTATGTTATGTCCATTGTCGTTCAATATTATCTACAATAAAAAAAATAATAAGAGACGAAATCATTATACTAACATGTTAACGACTAACTAATCATGTTTATGACTGTATATATATATATATACACATTCTCGTAATAAGATTTTCAATTTTTTTAGTATGTTTGATCTCCATCCATTCGGTATTACTTTTTAAAAATTTATGATTTTTTTCATTGGAAATTAATAGGAAACATATTTATGATTTATGTATAGATGTCTATGACATTAACTTGGAATCTTTTCTTCTAAAACTTATTAGCAAGATTCAATATAACCGACATATATCGCGAGACATCACGGCCTTAGTCAATGCTCTCTTTACGTAGTTATATCCACAATTAGTTAATGTTTTTTCTACCTTATCTGATAGCGTAATGAATGCCAGGGATACTTCAAGATTATGTATGAAAAATATATTTTCTACTATCTCATTCTATTTTTCTGGTAGGGAAATTAGAATACGATCAAATAGATACTCTTGCGAGAGATAAACTCCATTTTTCTGTTCAATCTTCTTATTACCATACTTGCAAATAGGAGTACCCTCGATATGGTGCATACTAATAAAAGAGGTATAAATGTAGTCCAATTAAAACCTCTCGCACTCTTATTGCCGGTGATTATCACCGTGACTCATTTTTGCTCAAAAAAGTATATGAGGGTGTGAATATGAGTCCTCTAAGTAAATGGATTTAATTAATCATTAACTAGTTATTGTTGTTCAAGGATCTAATTTAAGTTTATCTTATTTTATTTATTCATAACATTGTTATGCATCCTTCCGAGTAGAAAACATGTGTAAGTTTATATATGTGTGTATGTATGTGTGCGTATATGTTATATAAGTGCGTGCATTTGCTCATTACTCACTACACCAAAACTGCCCACTTGTCAAAGTCTATAATTGTGACAAGTCAAACTTGTCTAGGTCTAAGACCGTGAAAAGTTTGGGGGTGACAAAGGCATTTATCACGGACTTGTCACGATCAAAATCCGTGATAAGTTTTCAGATTTGTCACGAACTTTGACCGTGACAAGTTCATGATAAAGGAAAACGTATCACAGACTTTGGTCGTGGAAAGTCCATGATAAATAAAAAATTATCACGTACATGACGTAACATGACAAGCTTCCTTTGTCACGAACTTGTCACAGTCAAGGTCCGAGACAATTCTGGGTAGATTTTTTAAAAAACTGCTAGGCAGTATGGCCACTGCCACTGCCTAGCAGTATATTTGTACCTGTTATAGCAAATTTTAACCTGTCCAAACAACACATATATCAAGAAATATTCAATATTCAATAACCCATACAAATATCTATAATAAAAACCAAACCAACATTTGAATATCGATAACCAAATAAAAAAAATACAAATAATATCCAATATCAAAATAAAACAAATATAAATAATGCCTTAAAGTAGGGTCTACAGTAGATTGGATGAGGAAGGAAGTCCACACAACATATGAATTGAAACACCCATCAATTCATTGAACGACGCATTATTCTTCCAACCGTAAAGGTGCATTCTCCTTTTCGATCAAAATATACATGACGAGAACATTTCCCTCAAAGTCTTGCATGACACCTCCATGAACCACCATACCCAAGAGGGTGCCCAGGTCCTTCAACTCCCTCGCTATCGATGTGCCACCAAATACTCCTATGCGAAACACGCTCGATCAACCGATTGTTGACATAGGCCATTCAACAGGGGTCAAGATGGAAAATGGATCATATAAGGGTGATGAGTCCGTGTGTATCGGCGATGAAGCATTGGTGTCCTAGTCTACCTCCTTTCTCTTGCCCTTGCCCTTGCCCTTACCCTTTCCCTTTCCCTTATCAGAGGTGGACCCCCACTGATGCTTCATAAAGGTGTACATATCTAGGACCATCAGCTCCAACCTTGATATCTTATCTCTATGGGTGTCCACCTTACGATCCAACCCAATTTTGCTTGTCTATATCCCTATGATCATGGACTATCCTACCCAAGAGCTCACCCCCTAGTCCTCCCCTTGTGATCCGCCTCGAGCACTTGGTTGAGTGCGTCCGTTCCCAAAGATGCTTTATCGACATCAGGTTTATTTTCATGCACTTCATTAAGCTTTGCCTGAAATGACAAAAAGTAAACGAATAGTTATTTAAGTTAATAAAAAATTATAACGTAATTAAAAAAATTAAACAATTATAATTTACAATAGTGGCTAACAAGCTCGGTGACACCTTCTTATCCTTGCCTTTCTTCTTTCGGATTGCCATATAGTTATCGAGTCTATGTGGCCTACCCCCCAGGGCCACTCCACGTCTCCGAAATAAAATAATGCAAAATTAGTAACTAACGCAACATAATGCTAAATTAGAATAACATAAAACTTAAATTAAAGAAAAATAAAAACTTACCATCCTGTGCTCCTCCTCGGTGTAAGACATCTGCCCAGAGTAGTGCACGTCCACCTTTTTGCCTGATTTGCCCTCCCTAATTGACCAAATGTCAATTGACGCTCCTCGATCTCATTATCACAAAATTTCTGCCACTATGCCAATGAGATCGGCTTCTTCGACGGGACGGTGTCGTACACTCTCATTAAGGATTCCCGGGTCTTCCCAAAGTATCGTGCCCGCATGTTTTTCTTCCACGTCTTATACTTATATCTCAGCCGTTCCAATGTGGAGTCGCGGACATGTAGGGGTAGGCCGAATTGATCCTGTTAAACAAATACAAACCAAAAAGAAAAAAAATGTTAGTTGTATTTAAATTATATAAATATAAATACACTACATGTAGTGCCTCCCCCCCCCCCCCCCCGATGGAAATCTTGAGCTCATTTGGCAACTTCCTCCAATCAATGTACCTCGGGTCGATAATCGGCTTCAGCAACTCCAGGTATCTAGCTAGTAATATCGTGTTGTTCTCAACGAAGGACCCAAATTTTCCCATTTGGGGGGCCTAGTGACCGAGGATCCCTCGTCGCCTCCGCTACCCCGATGAAGACATTTTCTACAAAAATTGTTGTTATTAGTACAAATATGTATATGAGAAAATGATCAAATCCAAATGAATTAGAATATTTCACAAACATCTATTTGCAAAAATTGTTGTTATTAGTCATGGACTTTGAATTAATGCTTAAATTGATTAAAATCCAAAATAACATATTCACTAACCAAGAAACCAATTTTGATTCAAATCTGATAATAACAAATCACACACTAGAATAAGACAAGTTAATCACATTATAAATCTAAATATTGTTTCAATATCGAGTCATGTCATGGAGTTTGAATTAATGCTTAATTTAATTAAAATCCAAATTAACATATTCACTAACCAAAAACCAATTTTGATTCGAATCCGATAATAATAAAGCACTAGAAGAATACAAGTTAACGACATTACAAATCTAAATATTGTTTCAATATCGGGTCATGTCATGGAGTTTGAATTAATGATTAATTTAATTAAAATCCAAATCAACATATTCACTAACTAAAAAATCAAAAAATTCGATAATTACAAAGCACTAGAAGAATGCACCCACTGGATATTACAAGCAGTAAATTGATCAAGTGCAAATGAATTAAAAGCATTAAACTATCTTCCAATAATAATAAAGCACTAGAATAATATAACCATTGGTCATTACAAATAATTGGAATACTTATTATAAATCTAATAATTATTACAAATTTGGGTTATCATAAAAAATGGATTGATATTCGGTTGGAGCAGCCAAGTCATCCACACTACCGTTTAGACGCTTTGGCACATGTCAGATGATTGACCACAGCTTGTTGTTGACATACTCTGAGTAAAACACTTGATTGACCTTTTGAAAAGAATATACAAACATCTCATTGCTCACGTCTTCGTTGCTCTTCAACTTGGACAAGTCAACCATTATTAAATTAGTGGCAAGATCAACTTTACAATTATTTTTATCCTAAACTCTTACCTAATCACAGAAAAACACAACCGCTTTAAAGCTTATATAGTCAAATTTAAATATATTTTTAATTATACCATAATAAGTCATTTCAGCTTCAACGAAGTTTTTATTTTTCGCGCTCGCTCAAAAACAAGTAAGAGCCTTATATGAAATTCCCGTTTTGAATATTTTTATTTTCCTCGTACACCCTTGCACCGAATACGTAACCGTTCAATCGATACTTTTTGTACTCTTGTGCCATGAACAAGGGTCTAGTGGCTAGACGAGAAAACCTTAATGTCACATCACCCGGAGCTGAAAATATAGATAAATTAATTAGGATAGTTGTAAAGATTTCTTGTAATGTGACATTAATAACATACATTTTCATTATAATTACCTCGTATGACAACCACAGTCTAAATTCATTGTCTGAATGTGCCATTGTTTTGGATGTTTTATTGTTCCCATACGCTTCATATTTTCTGCATTGATCGTGAGTAATGTATTATAAAATTGATCATGCGTAAAAATTAAAATAATGTAAAAATTGAATTAATATAAACTTACTTTTTTCATTATTCGACATCTTCATGTGTGTTAAATAGATAATGAGCTACTTGTTCATGTTGTAAACTAATTAATTTCACTCGTTTTCCCATCACATGACCACTCTTATCGACGAACTCATCAATGTCGTCTTCACTGCTCGGGTCAGGCATATATTCTTTAGTGTAGATTGATGACTCCGCCGTGATTTATTCCTCTACAATTGATCATTCAATGTATCATCTATTCTTGACGTAATGTTTGAAAATTGTCATTAATATTTTAAACAGATACATCCATTGATATCTAACTGGGCCGCAAAGAAGTGTTATGCTTGGGTAGCAAGCCCTTCACCCAATTCAAAATTCCAGTCACGCTATTTCTTGACAAACCATATTGAGTCTTCAAACTATGCAAACCTACCATGGCATGTAAAGTCGTTTTATCTTTCTCACAGTCAGAGTACAATGGTTGGGTTGCCTTAAATTTTAAACTTCGGTAGTCATTGTCAAGGTTTATCCCGATATCTTTATGAGAACTTGAACCTTATACATCATTAGTGACCTCATTTTATTCCACTTCATGAACTCCATACCTGTCATTAGCTAAATCCTCTAGCATATTATGATCTACATTATCCTCCTTCCCTTATATATATATCCTACTTATTGAAGGTTGTTGTGAAGGTTGCTCAGTGATAAAAGTAACTTTTCATTTGTCGTGAAAAATTCAATATTGATAACTATCTTAAATACCCCATCTTAACAAATGTAGTTCAATTGTTTTCCACTCAAACACCTTACCATTCTTACACTTAGCACATGGACATGGGAACTCCTCATCATTATTGTAACACCCCGCCTAATTAAATACCAGGTGGCCAGTCCCATACCAAATTAAAACAGAATATACTGTTGGCTCATTCGTATCATCACTGTCGAAAACATTTACAAACCACCCAATACCCAATTAAGCTCGAGTTAAAAACATTCCAAATTTTAATTCAACAAAATTCATTTTTAGTTTACAAATAACACTACACATTTTATTCTACCACAATAATAACTAAACAGATAACTCAAAAGAATTTAAATGCAATTGGAATAAACATTCCCAAATAATTTCTCAATACAGTACCCAACAATAATAAATGTATTAAAATGACACGAATACAAGAATGTCTTGACTCAGATAGAAAGGAGGTAATTGAATTTCTCTGGGTGACATGCCCTAAATAAAAGATCACTACATAATGTGAATCAAATGAAGATAGGCATCTAAGCAATACTCCATAGCTCGTCATAATCCTCTAAGGTTGGCGTCCCTACTGCTGGACACCTGATATAGAAGGTAAAATAGAAAAGAGAATATGAAAGGAAACGGGTCAGAGCCCTATGTGAAAATAGTTTTGAAAACAACAAGTGAAATATTGCAATATTTATCACTTATAATATCCATGCTAGATTATCGTACTCTCTCTTGAGATTCTCATTCCTCATCTATAGTTCACACATAACGTTCCTCTAAAATGGCTCATGAATTCTAACCCAATTCTCCTCTCATCCATTCTGATTCGCGAGACCATATGTCTATTATTTAATTAAGGTAACCTCTTCTTAATAATATAAGTCAATATGCATAACTCAATAATGCTATGAAATTCCCAGCACTTACTATGGTTAGAAACCATTAATCAATATTTATCTACTTACGCATATAGCAGAAGAATTCAAGGTATAGGTATATATATAAATCACATCTACAATATACATACTAATCGGCACCTCACATACAATCTCTGGTGCTGGCATACTCTGCTATCAAGTCCCCGTATTACTCGTACTAAGGGAAATACTAGTTCGAAATCATTCTCGAACTGTATTAATATAAAACACATACAAATGGGATAAGCATAGTTCCTAGTCACGAAGAGGTCAGCACATACCCTCACGTCTCTTAGGACCGTCTGACTATCATACAGATAGCCTGTACCAAGGAATCCTATGTTCTAGGGTACGAGTCAATATCCCCCATAAAGGTCCAATCGAGATAAGACTGTCCTGGTGCGGAAACCTCCGTGATAGAAAGTAATGAGGGTATGATTTTACACATAAATTATCAATCATACAAATAGGCGTTAACATATAATTATATCATACTAGGAATGCATCCTATACCCACGTACCCGTTATATTTACCAATACACTCGTACTTAACCTCATATAAATATTTTGTAGTTAGCACTCGCAAAATAAACATCTCATTTTATTATAAGTTTCCCATATTAACCCAAGTCTTTCTTTCAAAAGTATTACAACTGAATTTATCCAAACTAATAATGAATATATCTCTCATATTTCATTTTATCTTCAATTATCTATAATTTTCCAGCCTTGGCCCAAGTATTCCATAATTTGGTTATTTTACCAAAATTTATCAAAAGCTTATTTCGGACATAATTTTATATAATTCATGTCTCCCATAAACTTTTCCCAATTAAATCCCATTCCAAAATACATTTCTTGAGCCTCAAGTATAACCAAATGTTATTTCCTAAGTTCCATCATACTCAAATAATCATCAATAACGATTTCTATCAATATGGGATTTAATCAAACAATAAAAGTAAATATTTCAATTTACAGTGGTAGTCGACCGATCGACTGTTTCTGGTAGATCGATCGATCAGTCAATCGATCGACATTCTTGGATCGACCGATCGATCAACAAGTTCACAGCCCAAAATCTGCATTTTTGTTCCTACGGTTTTGAGACTTTAAAATCATCAAAACTCATTTAAATCAATCCCAGACTTCCTTTAATTCATCTAGAATGATATAACAAGGTATATGATCAACTATTATCAATCAAACACCCTAAAAATCATCAATTGAATTAGATTAAATCCCTTTATTCCCAGAATTTTCATAACTTTCTATCTTCCATGAAAAACATGAAAACTCATCATATCCCTTTTTTTTAAGCCAATATCGTGGGTAATGTCTTTTATGCAAAAATGATGTTATTCCATTTAATCCTCATTTCAAATCCACAATCAAAACTTTTATGGTTTACAATTAAAAATTCAGATTTTTAATTCTCTATAATGCTATCTAGCATGTATATTATAAACCTCCAAATAGAACAACATATTCACTTGCCTTGGTAATGAAGGTCTGAACCTTTGGTGAAGATTACGTAGGACTATCTTCCTTATCTCCGGTGACTTTTCGGTGGTGGTGCTGGTGGTAGAAGGTGGTTAGTCCTCCTTGGTTTGCCCAAGAGTTTCTCCTCCTTTCAAAGCAATCTTCTCTTCTTCCAAGCACCCTTTCACTCTCTCTAAAAAATATGACCTCTCAATTTTGTGTAGAAGAGGAAATGAACCTACGTACAATTAATCTCCAAGTATTTATAATAAGACAAAATTCCAAAATCACTATTCATCCCCCTGTAAAAATGTCCAAAATGCCATTTTTAGGTGTATTTTCATTTCCAAATGCCCCGAGGCCCAAAACCAACATCCAAATAGACTTTTCTGACTATTTCTACCCTTCCGGATGCAACGACGCACTCGAAATGACTATAAGGTTGATGTAAAAATAAGTTTCCTATTTAATCTAACAAATTTGTCCCGACACGTCCCATACCGCGTCCCGACTAAAAATTCAAATTACTGAATTAATAACTCCCAGCAATATCAATAACATCACATCCATTTTAATATAAAAAAAATTGGATTTAAACCCAATGAATTAATTTATAAAGCATTACAATTTAATCCATTAATTTAAAATATAACACATAATAAAGTCATTAAAATTACGGGGTATTACATACTCCCCGCCTTATAACAGAATTTCGTCCCGAAATTCGGAAACATAAATCATACAGGTAAGGTCAACTCTGAGTATAAATATCACATCGCAAGTAATCTATGTCGTACCGCCCATACATTACATTATCGAAAATCCTTATTGATGTTATACGCCAAGCCTCACCATATAGTTTCAACTGAATCGAATTTAAACCTTACCCAATCTTCCCTATACCATCCTTGTGACAAACTTCCATTATAAAATGGATATGGTTACTCGCATAATATTCTGATTTATCGCAAAGGTTATAAACTCATATCCTAAAGACCTAACTTACTTCGACTCCCAACGTTTGTTATTTTCATGCGTGGGATATCTCGCAAGAAAAATCCAAATAAGGAACCCCCCGATACACTACTACCTAAAGTACTCGGTCATCGAAACTCCTGAAGTCCTTAGTCAATAGTATATAACCTCTCTACGGGTTTTATCGATTTGAAATAAAAGTCTACTCCTCTACTCTCTTGTTAAGGACAAGATGCTGGCTAAAGTAGTTTATACGCTCTCATATACCACAAGTCAATCCATGGTGATAGTCACATAATGTTCGGATATGCATAAAGTAAGTAATTCCATGATCAAATCAGACCCACGTGATGACATGTAAAAATATAGGTGTCCCACAACCCCTCGGTGAGTCTACGTAAATAACAGTGCTATAGGTTAAGTTTAGTAACCCTTTTTCCCATATAATATTAATTGCTAAAAAAAATTAATATGTGCCTCATATCTCCTTAGATAGAAAGCATACCCTCCTTCGCGGGTGGTGGTTGTTGAATTGCTGCCTGATGGACGTTATATACACGCCCATACTGACACTGTTGCACGGGAGCTGCTGGAATGGGAGGTAATGCTAGCACATGAGCTGGAGCTAAAAGAGATGCCGGTGGAAACACTGGTATTTTTGGCTCCTGTCGAGCATTTTGTTGCTGAGGGGGTTTGTCTTTATCAGGACAATCATGTTGTTTTTGGCCATATTTGCCGCACACGAAACATTTTCCAGCAAACTTTCCACTATTTTGTCCCGGTTGAGCCCGACCCTGTTGGCCATTACCTCCTTTCCCTTGGCCATGATGAGCCTGCATCTGGCCCTGATGGCCCTGCTGTCCTTGCTCATTACCTCTATACTCAAATCGAGAATCTCCAAATCGTAAACGCTTAGCATAATCCCCTGTCTGGGAACCCTGATCATCCTGACGCTAATAACTCTGTCCTGGCTGAGTCCCACCAGAACTGCCCCCATTAGTCTTGCCTTATAGGCTTGACCCAAACCCCCACTTGACACCCTGAGCATGTAAGCTGTTATCCTGGCAGTGAAGCATTGCAGCATTTAGGATATATGCATAAGTTCGTAGTGAAATATTTCCCAGTAAATGCTGGGGAATCTTATAATTTAACCCATCAGTGAACATTAGAATTCTCCTCTCCTCAGTGGATACCTCTGCTGGTACCAATTTAGTTAGTCGCAGAAATTCTTCCTCGTATTCTGCCAATGTTTTCTCTCCCTGTTTCAAATCGAGTAATTTCTGCCTCATCTCTGTCTGGATGGCGGAAGGAAAGTACTTCTGATCAAATCGTATCCAAAAGTCTTGGATAGTCACTATGTCTCTCTCCTCGATAGTGGTCATAGCCTCCCACCACTGCAAAGTTTCCCCTACTAGCTTGAATGTGGCTAGTATTTGACGTTGAACCTCAATACATTCGAGCATTCTCAAGTGTCTTTGGATATCTCTCTTCCATTAGCTAGTAGTCACGACATTTGATCCTCCCTGAAACTCAGGTGGGTGTGCCTTCTGAAAGGCATCCCTCACTCGTTCCCATGCAGTAGGAAACACTTTCCCTTGAGTGGGTGGCACAACTGGTGCCTGTATTGGAGCCTGCTGAACAGCAACCTAGAGATGCATTGACTGCCTGAGCGACAATTACAGCAACTTCGGCCGCAGTCATTGTACACTGAGTTGGGATGAGCTGAGGTGGACGCCGAGGAGGCATCTGAAACGAGAGTATACTATCAGTATTTGGTATAACACAATAGCTGAAGATCGTAAACGTAACTAGAAAAGCAATAATCTAACGCTAAGCTGAAAACACAGTAAGCAGTACAAACCCTAAAGGACACTAAAACCTGATGCTCTGATACCACCTGTAACACCCCGCCTAATTAAATACCGGGTGGCCAGTCCCATACCAAATTAAAACAGAATATATAGTTGGCTCATTCTTAGCATCACTGTCGAAAACATTTACAAATCACCCAATACCCAATTAAGCTCGTGTTAAAAACATTCCAAATTTTAATTCAACAAAATTCATTTTTAGTTTACGAATATCACTACACATTTTATTCTACCACAATAATAACTGAACAGATAACTCAAAAGAATTTAAATGCAATTGGAATAAATATTCCCAAATAATTTCTCAATACAGTACCCAACAATAATAAATGTATTAAAATGACACGAATACAAGAATGTCTTGACTCAGATAGAAAGGATGTAATTGAACTCCTCTGGGAGACATGCCCTAAATAAAAGATCACTACATAATGTGAATCAAATGAAGATAGGCATCTAAGAAATACTCCATAGCTCGTCATAATCCTCTAAGGTTGGCGTCCCTGCTGCTGAACACTTGATATAGAAGGTACAATAGAAAAGAGAATATGCAAGGAAACGGGTCAGATCCCGATGTGAAAATAGTTTTGAAAACAGCAAGTGAAATATTGCAATATTTATCACTTATAATATCCATGTTAGATTATCGGACTCTCTCTTAAGATTCTCACCTCTAATCTATAGTGCACACATAACTTACCTCTAAAATGGCTCATGAATTCTAACCCAATTATCCTCTCATCCATTCTGATTCGTGAGACCGTATGTCTATTATTTAATTAAGGTAACCTCTTATTAATAATATAAGTCAATAAGCATAACTCAATAATGCTATAAAATTCCCGGCACTTACTATGATTAGAAACCGTTAATCAATATTTATCTACTTACGAATACAGTAAACGAATTCCAGGTATAGGCATATATATAAATCATATCTATAATATATATACTAATCGTCACCTCACATAAAATATATGGTGCTGGTATACTCTGCTATCAAGTCCCCGTATTACTTTACTAAGGGAAATACTACTTCGGAATCATTCTCGAACTGTATTAATACAAAACATATACAAATGGAGGTGAAGCATAGTTCCAAGTCTCTAAGAGGTCAGCACATACCCTCACGTCTCTTAGGACCGTCTGACTATCATACAGATAGCAAGTACCAACGAATCCTATGTTCTAGGGTACGAGTCAATATCCCTCATAAAGGTTCAATCGAGATAAGACTGTCCCGGCGCAGAAACCTCCGTGATAGCAAGTAGTGCGGGTATGATTTTACACATAAATTATCAATCCTACAAATAGGCATTAACATCTACTTATATCATACTATGAATACATCCTATCCCCAAGTACCCGTTATATTTATCAATGCACACGTACTTAACCTCATATAAATATTATGTGGTTGGCACTCACAAAATAAACATATCACTTTAATATAAGTTTCCCATATTAACCCAAGTCTTTCTTTCAAAACTATTACAACCGAATTTATCCAAGCTAATAATGAAGACATCTCTCACATTTCATTTTATCTTCAATTAACTATAATTTTCCAGCCTTGGCCAAAGTATTCTATAATTTGGTTATTTTCCCAAAATTTATCAAAAGCTTATTTCGGACATAATTTTAGATAATTCATTTCCCCATAAACTTTTCCCAATTAAATCCCATTCAAAAATACATTTCTTGAGCCTCAAGTATAACCTAATGTTATTTCCTAAGTTCCATCATACTCAAATAATAACCAATAACGATTTCTATCAATATGGGATTTAATCAAACAATAAAAGGAAATATTTCAGTTTCCAGTGGTAGTCAATCGATCGACGGTTTCTGGTCGATCGATCGATCAGTCGATCGATCGACATTCTTGGATCGATCGATCGATCAACCAGTTCACAGCCCAGAATCTGCATTTTTATTCCTACGGGTTTGAGACTTTAAAATCATCAAAACTCTTTTAAATCAATCCCAAACTTCCTTTAATTCGTCTAGAATGATATAACAAGGTATATAATCACTACTATCAATCAAACACCCTTAAAATCATCAATTGGTTTTAGATTCAATCCCTTTATTCCCAGAATTTTCATAACTTTCTATCTTCCATGAAAAATATGAAAACTCATCATATTCCTTTTATTTGAAGCCAATATCATGGGTCATGTCTTTTATACAAAAAGGATGTTATTCCATTTAATCCTCATTTCAAATCCACAATCAAAACTTTTATGGTTTACAATTAAAAATTCAGATTTTTAATTCTCTATAATGCTATCTAGCATGTATATTATAAACCTCCAAATAGAACAACATATTCACTTGCCTTGGTAATAAAGGTCTGAACCTTTGGTGAAGATTACGTAGGACTATCTTCCTCATCTCTGGTGACTTTCCGGTGGTGGTGTTGGTGGTAGAAGGTGATTAGTCCTCCTTTGTTTGCCCAAGAGTTTCTCCTCCTTTCCAAGAAGTCTTCTCTTCTCCCAAGCACCCTTTCACTCTCTCTAAAAAGGTGACCTCTCAATTTTGAGTAGAAGAGGAAATGAACCTACGTACAACTAATCTCCAAATATTTATAATAAGACAAAATTCTGAAATCACTATTCACCACCTGTAAAAATGACCAAAATGCCCTTTTTGGGTGTCTTTTCATTTCCAAATGACCTGAGACCCAAAACCAACATCAAAATAGACTTTTTCTGACTATTTCTACCCTTCCGGATGCAACGACGCACTCGAAATGACTATAAGGTTGATGTAAAAATAAGTTTCCTATTTAATCTAACAAATTTGTCCCGACACGTCCCATACCGTGTCCCGGCTAAAAATTCAAATTACTGAATTAATAACTCATAGCAATATCAATAACATCACATCCATTTTAATATCCAAAAAAAATTCGGATTTAAACCCAATGAATTAATTTATAAAACATTCCAATTTAATCCATTAATTTAAAATATAACACATATTAAAAGTCATTAAAATTACGGAGTATTACAATTATGACATCTCTTTGTGTATTTTGTAAATTCGTTAGCACCTCTGTGAAACACATCCCCTGATCTATTTGTCTCACCCCCCACTCTTTGTATTTAGGACATCCCATCACAACTACTAAAAATAATCACCTATTATGAGTAAGCAGCGTATATTTATGGTTTAGTATAAACAAAATTATGAACATTTAGTTCCCATTAAATGATTTACTACAAGATTGACATTTCATCTTTCAGTGTTATATTATAAAAATAATATAATTCCTATTTCATCCATATCCTCTAAAGGGTAAGTGGTCATATCCCATTCAAGATCGCATATTTTTGTAATATACTTAACAACTCATGAAAATTGTTCCAATTTGAGGAAATTTGGCAGCATATCCCCACAATTCTTCAAGTACACGGCATAAATTCACAAGTGTAAGTGTTGTTTTAATTTATCGATTGAAATAACACTTAGCATTGCATTATCTAGTATGTACCCAAAGAGTATTAAGATACGGCAGTAGAACTTTCTGCAAAAGTAACAAGTTTAAACCACTAAGAATATTATTATATAGAAACTATGGAGTCCTAAACTATTCAAACGGAACAATTCAAGAGATCTCATTATGGGGGTAATGACTCTCGAATGGGGCTAAGGGCTATTCAATATGCACGCATAAGATCTAGAAGGCTAGTATCTATGCGCACTTACACGACTGGAAATGTGTCTCTACTGTGTTCTAATTACGGTTTAAGTGCAAACCAGTTATGTAAGTAATAAACCCGGTAATATGGGGTCCAATCCTCAGGGAAATAAGACGTGGAACATAACGACGATAGGAAAGATGACTAACCTTAAACTAACTCTAGGAAAAGAACAAAAAGATGATTAATTTGGAGATTGATTTCTACTAACTAAATGCAAACTAAATTAAACTTACTAACTAAATTATGTTAGTAGAATTAAAACTACTAGAATTGATTAAATATGAATGATGAAAAAAGGTTGGAATACACTCCCCCGCACCCTAGTATGTTTACCGGATAAAAAACAAGTTATGAATTAGATATTTGATTAAACTCAATCTTTATTAATCTCAAGCATTACATATATGAGGGTACTATCCTACATCATATGTAATCAAGAGCAAGAATAAAGTGGTGTTGAAATAGCTAACAATCGCGTTGCCCACTTAAACACCCTGGTTACCTAGGACAAACGAGCTTAAAAGTCCTATGATAGTTGCGATCACTACACAACATGATTCAATCATTATTTAAATCAAAGAACTAATTTTCTATTCGTGCAAACCACATTGGGTTGGGTTCATGCACCCCAACCCTTAAAAATTTAGCCTAGCATGGTGAAACTAACTAAAATTATATTTTCTACTGTGCATGAAATTAAAACCATCATGAAATCAAACTTAGAAGAAAAAGAGAATCTACGAACTACTGGAGATAAACAAACCATGCACTTATTAATGAATTTAAACAATAAAGAAGAAGAAGAAACAAACTTTAATGCAGAAATCCGAAATTGAAAATCAATAATTTGAAAATTTGAGCTCCTACAATTCTTGACTACTTTCTCTCTCTAAAACTATCTCAAAAGAACTCTCCAACGAACTCCCTGAAGTCTTGGAATACGTTGGAATAAAAAGACTACTTTTTTACAAGAATTTGATCCATGCACAACTCTAATTTTGGAAGAAAATAATTTTGAATTTCGACAGTTGAACCGATCCGGTCCAGGGATATCGATTCGGTTTGCCTTTTATAGAAAGTTTTTGCACTACCGAGCCGGTTCATTTTTCAACATCATCAGTTCGGTTATACATTTATAGAAAGCTTTTCCACCACCATACCGGTTCTTTTTCTTCTGCATGGGTTTGTTTTGGTTTATGGAGAACATCTTTCTTCATTGTGATTTTCTCTTATTCTTTGAAGCTTCGTAACTTGTGATCCGGAACTCGAATTTGGATGTCGTTTCTTCCTATGTGCTCATAGACTCGAGGTATTCAACTCTTATTTAGGCTTATCGTCCGAATTCCAGATGAAAATTACTCCTTTTCCCTTTGACTTTTTTCTTTTCTCTTTTTTTTTTTTTTGGTTTCTTCCTTTCTTCACATGCACTAAATACCTGCAAGATTGATGAGAAATATACGAAAATCGACAAAGTCATTAATTTTTTTTAGTAACAATGATATGAGATAAATCAACTCAAATTACATCGCATGAAATGTTAAAAGACTCCAAATTAGGGGGATAAATATGAAGAATTTAAACCTAATCAAATCCCCCCTAACTTAGAACTTTGCGCATCCCAAGCAATTTAAAAGAATCTAAGCAAGGTCAAACTCTTATCAAATGTCATATTGGGATAGAATACCTCTTTCATGGGCAAGGGATTGCATAAAGCATATGCAACAAGCCTTTAAACCCCTAGGTTACCCAAGTAGGACGAGTTGTGTCTCGTGAGGGTTTGTAGTGAATGTACTCACAAAATTCATTTTTGACTCAAAGAAAAATCAAAATACCTAAAAATTGTACAATTTAAACCCTCCAAAAATGGTCACCATAACTTCATATTCGCAAGTCTCAAATCATAGTATGTGTGTGTGTGCGTGAAGCCGATTACCAAACCGTAAATTTCCACCGATTGATCATTACGTTAATTTCTGAAAATTCATTTTGATTTAATTTCTCAAGGATGTTCTCACAAGCGAATCACTCAAAATGTGGCTATATCTCTCGGTATGCGTGGTATAAAGAGTAAATAAATTAGAACGCAAATTCATGCACACAAATTTGAAAGAAGGAATATTTATGGTTGTAGGAGGGTACTTTAGATTATATATGGAGGCGTAACCCCTATTGAGTATGGTAGTGACAAGTTAGTTTAGCCAAAGCTTTGGATTAATGGCAGAACATATAAACATGGACCCAATGAAGATAGACTCAGCTTAAACTCACAGAATCTCTCGTGTATAACTCAGGGAATAATAATGAACTTTAGAAGTGGCTTAGCTAGAGGGAGAGAGAAGTAAGCATCCTAGATACACCTTGATAGGCAGGTAGAAACACACCAAACACCGTCAAGAATCTCTGTCAAGTATTAAAAGCTTTATAATAAATGACAATGGTGAGTGATTAAGTTCTCTGGTTTTGCAATAACTTCAGAACTCTCTCAAAAAGTCTCTCTTTCCTCAAAGGTGGTTGGGGTCCTTAAATATCCCTCCACACCACCCCCGAGGCAACTCAGTCATTGAAACTATGAAAAGACATCCCTCATACTTTATGTCACAACATTAAATGCCTGATGCAATAGTTGTCTCTACGTCATAAACATTAAATGCCAAGAAATGCCTTTTGCCTAACCACTGTGTGTCAGGGGGCTGTTGTCGCAGAGGTGGCTCACCAACTGCCTGACAACCCCAAATACCACGGTGGTTTACTCAAGTGCGGGTCTGACATTGTTTAACTGGCTAGTGACATTACCTACAGTAGATGTGACATTAAGTAGAGGGCTACTCGGTTCATAACTCAACGCCCGATGGAACTCCAAGCTACTCCGCTTGAGGTTCCACGGCCAGGGTCCTTCGGTGTTTTACCAGGTGTATCTAGTATGGTCAGGACAAGCCCCAACGGTGCCTTACTTCTCAAACCTCGAAACCAGGTCCCTCTAAAGTTCCCACGGTGAGGTCATCCGATAAAGCATGAAAGCTCTCCCAGGCCCTGCCAAGCCTGGTCTCTCGCGAGTACCGTTTGACCTCATACAAACTCTTTTGTTATTATCGTTACGTCATTACAACTGTTATAGATTACAGCCAATATAAATAAAGATATAATATGACTAATACAACAAGCTAAAATATGAGCTGCCACACCAAGCTGCCTCGCTGAGTTGCCACGCTGGAGCTGCCTCGGTTGCTTAATCTCAAACACTGTTGCTAACTGGGGATTTGTCCCTAATGTCAAGATTACCTTCAAGCCCCCTCTAAATTTGCCCCCTCGTGGAGGGATTTGTTGGAACAAGAAATTTCTACACGAAATGTCTCAAACCGATGGACCTTTCTTTGTGTGAAAATATTCAGGCCTTTTTCCTTTATGCAGAACCGTTGGGACATCTTCTTCGCTGGGGCTTTAAGGGATAAGTCTGACAAAAAATTTTATTGGCGCCAAAACTCAAGCTTGTATAGGAAGGCAACGATTAGTGTTCCCCAGACGTCACTTCATTAATGAGGTGGCGCAGTCCTCTCAACTGTCAAAGAACTTCCCAAGGTGCCACGTGTTCATATGAAATGATTATAGCGGCCGTGCACATGCGAGGGTTGGGAAATCTAAACGCCAAAACTCGAGGTTTTCAAACAGCCATTTTCAAAATACTTTGAACCTTCTCCTTTGTTTTCTTCTTACTCCGTTATTATCTTCTTCAGACTGGCGTTTCTTTTTTAGAAAGAGAGAGAGAGACTCCATTGTTGCAAGAACTTTATTCTTCATCTTCCATATCACCACTTGTGATCATGCTTCTCCATTCTCGCTCTCAATCCCTTTTTTCTCAAAGCTTTCTCTGTTACAGTTTCATTGTTTTCCATGGCATCTTCAAGCAACCCCACCGTGTCTGCCACCAGTGTTCCGTCTGCCACCACCACCACTGCCTCTGCCTTGGGTGCTGCTCGCCAGGAACAGTTGAGGTTTTACCGTCGCTCTCCCACTTTTGGGGAGGGTGATGGCTTTGTTGTTTCCTATAAGGCTGTTTGTTTTTCCTCCAAGTTTGACGCCCTCCTGTTGGGTGATGAGGACGAAGAATTATCTAAGTGGGGATTTCTGCCCCCAGAAGGAACTCTCAGATTTCTCTTGGAGCGAAGGGACTTCCCATGGTCCCATATTGATTTCGAAGCACCCGGGGGATCCCCTGCGCACTTTGCTGCCTGGAACTCTCACATGCAGAGTTCCTATGCTGATGTCCTTACTAAGATCGGGCTGCAACGGGCGAGATGGTTTGGTGAGTTTACTTTATCAAAGAACAATAATGCCCTTCCGGTCCTTGTCTCTTGATGGAACGTGGATACTCATACGTTCATCATTGCATGGGGCGAGTTTACCATTACTCTGGAGGACGTGTGTGTGCTCCTGGGCCTCGATGCAACAGGCCATGAGCCTTACACCGATGAGGCTCTTGATGCTCAAGAGACTGCGGATCGTTTGGAGTTGGATCGCATATGCCGAAGCGGCATCGGTTCTTCCAACAAAGCCATTTTTTCTCCCTTGATCAATTATTTCTTCAAGAGTTCTAGTGAAGGCAGTTCTTCATCAACTGCCCCTAGTCAAGGTACGCCTTTGGAGCTTCCCTCTTACATTCTTGTAATTCTGGCCCGTTTCCTTTTGACGGGCAAGCCCAACGACCAGCCCCGAAGTGACCTTATCAACCTGTCCCTTCGCTTAGCTCGAGGTATAAAGCTTCCCCTAGCTGCAATTTCCTTGGGATCCCTATACACCTGGTTGGATAGGGCTTTATTTGACATGGAATGCTCTATTGGTCGTTATAACTTAGCCAATTTTGCCAACAGCGTTCTTCTGACCAGCTTTCTCTACTTTCGTTTTCCTGCCGTAATGTCCAAGCCCAACAGTCCTCCTTCGGGTGAAGCAATATTGCCTCCTCGGTCTTTCACTTATCATAAGAGACAAAGCCGAAAGGAGTTGATTTCTGTGATTGACCGTTTCGAGAATTTCGTTACGAGGCCCTATCAGGAAGAGGCCTTTTATCACACTTGTGAATTCTTTCATCATGATGCCAGAGTGATACAGGACCCTTCCCCCGACATTGAGGATCCCTCGCTTGCCGTGATTCTTTTGCTTTCTCCTGGATATCTGCCCTCCTACACCGAGTGGGGATACACGAGCGAGCATTATAATCCCAACCGATGCAGCCGTCAGTTTGGGTTTGACTAGGGGGTGCCACGTCCAGTGTTTCAGTCGTCAAACCCCAAGGTATCCTTTGGCGAGGCATGCTCCTTGTTTTCTTCAACTGCTGCGTGGGGTATATGTTCAACAATGGCTGGGCGTGTCACTATTCCCAGTATTACTAGACATGGGGATGTGACCCCTTTGTTTTCCACGAAGTATTGGCCGAAACAACTAGCTGAAATTGCTAAGTTCGTTAAGGGAGAGCCGGTGTATCCGCCCGTTTCTTCATTTTCTGTCCTGGAGTTGGGGCTAAAAGGCAACTCTGTGCTTGGGATAGAATTCCCCCTAAGTTCAACCCACAAAGCACCTCCTACCGAGCTTCCCCCACTTTGTCCCATGGTACCAGTTGCCACGCCAAGGACGAGGACTCCTGCTGTTCCAAAGAAGGCTGCCCCCTCTACTGTAGCTACTACCCACGAGGGGGCTTCTCCACCACCTGCCAAGAAGGAAAAATGGCCAAGAGTCGGTCATCCAAGTCGAAGTCCCAGAAGCCTCAAACTCCCGTGGCGTCTCTTCCCATAGCTTCCGTTCCACCTCCCATGCCTACTGAGATAGCTGAGCGTGTAAGGAGGGAGGCCCAAGTAGAACTAGACCGAATAAATGCCGAGTATCAACGGCATGCAGTCGTTGTCCCTTCCTCCATTACTTTCCCCACGGTGGTGGTGGATCCTTCAGAGCCAACGGCCAGAAGGAGGAAGAGCTCCAGGGTTCCTGAAGGGGGCAATAATGGCGCAGCACGATTAACGAAGAAGACTCTCGGCACCAAGTCCCAGAAGAAACGGACTCCTAAGGTGCATTCCACTCCTCCCCATCTGTTGTTGTTACTCCTCCTTCTTCACCCGTGGTCGTTCCTTCTCGCTCTCCTTTTGAATCAGAGGTATATATGCCTGATTTAGTTATTATTTCCCTTTTGCTTAAGGAGGACTGTCTTTACTTATTACATAATTTTCCTTCTTTATTTTTTTTTGACAACTGTGGTGCAGGAAGTTTAAATAGAAAGACCAGACCCCTCTAGCCCTCCCGTAACCCCTTTTGTGGGGGGACGCTTCGGTGCACCTCGTACCGATGTGACTCCTCCCCGTTCTCCCATGAAAGGGCTTACCTATTCTCGACGTGCTGGCACTCAACGTGTAAGGGAGGTCGTTGGGGGAGGTGATTCCTCGCCTGAAGGGGTAACACTGCCCGAAATAACACAATCCGAGATAACACCCTCGGCCCCTTCTGATCTACAGGCCCCTATTGATTTACAGGCCTCACCTGAGGTTCCTCTCCCCGTTGTTCTTGTTCTGAAGAGTGAGCCCGAGGTATGATTTCCTCTATAGTATATTTGTTGTAGTCTTTTCGGTCCCACTCCTTTCTTATTTGGCTGCTGAATTCTGATATATTTTAGGTACCCCAGGTTGAAATATCTTCGTTGTTGGCAAGCGTTCTTCTTCCGACGACGCTGATGATACCTCTGACTCCCATTCCTCTTTTTAGTATCATAACTGAGGTAAGTAACACTTAGGAGTATTTCTTCATATTTTCTGTGCCCATTCTTCTTTTCTAACACTTGGCTTTGTGCACAGTTTTCTCCTGATCTTGCACCAACTCCTGCAGTGAGGGACCAGGTTGGTGCGTTTACGCCCCCTCCTGATGTGGCTTTGTTCGAGGGCTCAGTGTCTTCGCATGATGAACCCCATATGCTGGCCCTTGTGCCCTATACGGGTGATAGAGTTTTGCCAAGCGTGGAGGCTTCTGCGTCCAGGGACCCCATTATGGCTTCTCGGGCAGTAATCTCTCCCCCAACGGTTCCTGTCCCTATGGCTGCCTCATATGCCCCCGTTGTGATTGAGGTATATTTTTCTTGCTAACTTTTGTTAAGATTTTCCGTAATCTCCATCTTACGATTTTTCATAAGATTTTTCTTAAACTTCACCTTATAACGATGACTTAACAATGGAAACACTTGTTAAGTTTTTTTTTTCATAAACTCCGACTTATAACGGTGACTTAACAACGAAAACACTTGTTAAGTTTTTCATAAACATCACCTTATAACAGTGACTTAACAACGAAAACACTTGTTAAGTTTTTCATAAACTCCACCTTGTAACGGTGACTTAACAACGAAAACACTTGTTAAGTTTTTCATAAACTCCACCTTATAACGGTGACTTAACAACGAAAACACTTGTTAAGTTTTTTGTCATAAACTCCACCTTATAACGGTGACTTAACAACGAAAACACTTGTTAAGTTTTTTTATTCATAATTTCATCATGTGGGCTACTTCTTTTCAGGTTGCTCGGGAAAATTCGCCCCCAGTTCTCTCACCTGTAGGCTCGCCCTTCTGAGAACCTGATGTTTCAAAAAATTCTATTCATGATGATCAAGGTTCTACGACTGGTGTTGCAGTCGAGAGCGAATCTGGGTGCGAACTGCCTCTTCCCGACCTGGCTCCTCATGCGTTCTGCCTAATGGTGCTTCGGCAGTCTCCTCAAATGCCTGTCAACCATCGCTTGGTGATCGAGCAACTGGTGAATCGCCACCCTGAGACCTTCACACCAGATTGCATGCGCTCCAATATTCATGTGATGAGTCACAAACTGCAAGGCATGGCGATCGTTGTTGCTGAAATTGCCAGTACCCCTACTGCAAGTGTTACCAGATCCCTTCTTAACCAATTTTTGGGTTTTCTGAAGGAGTTGGGACGTGATGGTTTCCGTTTTGACTGGCTTATAACTTATCTGAATACTTTGAAGAACCAGCAACTGATCGGCCAGAGGGAAGTGTTACGAAAGCACCAGGAGGACCAGGAAGCTGAGGAAGCTAGGTTGGTCGCATTGGCACCCCTTTTGGAAGCAGTGGATCAAGAGGTAAAGGATGCCGAAGAAGCTTTGTGCCTGGTCAAACTGAAGCGTGAGAGACTCCTGATCGAACGTACATAAGTGCAAACGAGGCTGGAGGTTTCTATTAACGCCCAACGGTATTTCACAGCAGCTTCTTCGGGCCTTCCTGGAGATTTTTTCTCTTCCTCAGATTTATCTTTTCTTTTAGACTAGTTACTTCTTGTATACAGATCCTTTACTGCTTTTATCTATGTAATTCTTGGGCAATAGCTCCCAAAAGAAATTTTGTAATGCTCTATTGTTTATGAATGAAGAATCTATACTTTTCAATCCCTTCGCGTGTTGTGACTGTTGTTGTGTGCTATAGAGTTTTGTATTTCTACAATTCTTCCATTATGCTAAAAAATGTCACCCAAAACTTGTATATTTATAACGATAGCTAGTCATAACATCAGTTCAAACTTAGTTGTTTACACATGATAAACCTTCAGCCACTTATTGTTAATCTTAAATGGCTTGTCTTCTTCTAACTTCGAAATTAAGCAATAACCTGAGTCATGATCTTCCTTCACAATGAAAGGTCCCTCCCAGTTGGCTGTGAACTTTGGTAGAGGAAGTCCCCTGATGTGCTTCACTGCCGCTTTCAATATGAGGTCTCATTCCACGAACTTCCTTGGTCTCACCAAGTTGTCATATGCCCTGGAGAGTTGTTTCGTATATATTTGAAAGTGTTTCATCGAGTTATCTTTGTGATCATCCAACGCTTCCAGCTGTACATGTCTACTATGAGGGAGCATGCTACTTCTCAAGGCGTAACGAGCAGAGGGAACTTCCAATTCTACTGGGAGGATTGACTCAGCGCCATAAACAAGAGAGAACGGCGTGTATCCTGTGGGTTTTCGCTTGGTTGTTCGATAGGCCCACAAGACAGCTGGTATCTTGTCATCCCATGGCCCCGGAAAGTCTTCCATCATTTTGGCCAAAATATTAATCAGGGATTTGTTAGTTGCTTCGGCCTGGCCATTTCCCTTTGGGTATGCCACCGTTGAAGTGTGATGAACAATGAAGTACTTGTCCGTGAGCATTGTTACTTCAGAATTGACGAAGAGGGTCCCATTATCCGAGAGAATTACTTTTGGGATCCCAAAACGGCAAATGATGTATTCTCTGATGAAGTTGCTCACCACCCCAGCCGTTGCCCGTTTGAGTGGTATTGCCTCTGCCCATTTTGTGAAACATTCTGTTTCTACTAGTATCCATATCTTGCCTCTCGAAGAGGGGTTGATTGCGCCTACAAGGTCGAACGCCCAAGTATGAAATGGATAGGGCGTTGATAGAGAGTGCAAGTATGCCGATGGGGCATGGATCATATTCCCATGAAGTTGGCAAGCCTTGCATTTTCGAACAAACTCCGTAGAGTCTTTCTCCATTGTTGGCCAATAATACCCCAATGTCATCAACTAATCATACAGCTTGGCTCCTCCTATATGTGCTGGATCGTGCGCTTGTTTGAGGACCTCCACTGCTTCTTCCTTCGTGACACATCGCAAGGGCCTGTTAAAGTACCCCTTTCGATAAAGCTTCCCTTCCTGGACGTAGAATCTGGGAGCCCTTCGTCTCAGACCCATTGCATCTATTTTCTTCATTGGGAAAACCCCCTCCTGAATGAAGTCGATGTAGGGCTGCCTCCAGTCCGTTTGAGCTTAAATAAAATGGCACTCAGCTGCTTCGAAGAATAGCTAACACTTGTTGCATTTCCGTTGTAGCTCTGCCGCATCTTGCTTCATTCTAGGCCAGAAATACCCCTCCCTTTGAATTCTCCTATATAGAGGTATCTCAGTCGTTTCGCAGTGCTCCTCATGCGTTTTCCTCAATATTTGCTCGGCCTCCTCTGGGCTGACGCATCTTGACAACCATCCTCCTGTATTTCTGAAATAGAAATTTCCCTGGCATGTAGAATATTGGTCCAACTCTCCTAGCTGCATCGCCCCCTCACCAGACTCCAGTTGCTTCTTAATATCTCTTCTCCAGCCCACCTCCTCCTCCATCGGTAGTATTGACTGTACTACCGAAGGAGTTGTTCTTCGTTGGATCACAACTGTAGTCTCATTGGATTTCATTATCATCTTCTGGGCAATAGTGGCATAGGCGTCTGGATGGCAGTTCATCGTTCTGGGATGTCTCCTGATCTTGGTCCGATGTAACTGGTTGAGGAGACTTTGAATGATTGTTCTATAGGGCGCCGGGATCATGTGTTTCAACGCATATTCTCCATTTACCTGCTGTATTACTAAGTTTGAGTCACCTTTAATGCAGAGTGAACGAATTCCCCTCCGAAGAGCCTCTAGAAGCCCTAGTACCAACGCCTCGTATTCTGCCTCGTTATTAGAGCAAGGGAAATCTAGTTTGTAGGAAAGGCAAATATCTTCCATCCCTTTTGAAAGAACAACCCCTGCTCCTCCCTTCTTTTCTGCCGAAGATCCATTGAACTTCATCGTCCATTCCTCCTCGGTTGCATCCAGGTAATTGGCCTGCAAATCATCTCCTGGAATGTCTTCCCTAGGTGGCTCGAAGGTTCCTGAAGGGAAGATGGCCAATAGGTCGGCATACGCCTGGCTTTTGATTGTGCGAGGGACCACACATTTTAAGTCATATTTAGGGAGAATAAGGAACCATCTAGCTGCCCTGCCAATCAATATAGTCTTTGCGAGTAAATACCTAATTGGGTCGCATCTAGTTACAATATGAATGGTAAAAGACAGCATATAATGCCTAAGTTTTTGTGCTACAAAGACTAAGGCTAAACAATGCCTTTCTAAGCTAGTATATCTAGTTTTTGGCCCATATATAATTCTGTTGAGGTAGTAAACCGGTCGTTCTTGCCCGTCTACTTCTTGTGCCAGCAGAGCTCCAACGGACCTCGTGGTGGATGTAAGGTATAGCTGCAACGGAGCTCCGGCCTGGGGAGGAACCATGATTTGTGGTGATACGAGCAGCTTCTTCAACCCAACCAGGGACTTCTGGTGAACCTCTTCCCATCTGAATTTCGTGTTCCTTCGCAGCAGCTGCATCAGTGGGTGTGTTATTTCGGCCAATCTAGGCACAAATCTTCTGAGGTAGGAGACTTTACCGAGAAAGCTTTTCAGCTCCTTCGCCGTTCTTGGACATGGCATCTCCAAGATTGCCCGTTGTTTATCCTGGTCCATCTGTACCCCTTATTGGTTAACCACGAAGCCTAAGAACTTACCACTTGTTACTCCGAAGACACACTTTAATGGGTTCATCCTTAACTTGTACCTCCTGCACCGAGCAAACACCTTCCTTAAGTCGTTCAGATGGGACTCCTCCTTCTTTGATTTGATGACCAAGTCGTCTACGTAGAATTCCGCAAATTTGTGGAAGAAGTCATGAAAAATGGCCATCATTGTTCTTTGGTACGTAGCCCCGGCGTTCTTGAGTCCAAACGGCTTTACCTTGTACATGAAGTTGCCCAACGGCGTTCTGAATGCTGTTTTCTCTGCGTCAGAGGGGTCCATCTTGATCTGGTTGTATCCCACATATCCATCCATGAAGCTATACATCTCATGACCAGCCGTGGCGTCTATCAAACTGTCGATGGAGGGTAGGGGAAACTCATCCTTGGGGCAAGCCCTATTCAAGTCTCTAAAGTCCACGCAGATCCTTATTTGGTTTTTGTCTTTCTTCCCTACTGGCACAATGTTGGATAGCTAGAGGGGATGTTGTATGGGCTTGATAAATCCTGCTGCCAATAAGCGTTGGACCTCTTCTTTAATCTTTAAATCTATTTCAGGCTTGTAAGTTCTTGTTGCCTGCTTCACCGGAATAGCCGAAGGCATCACGTTCAACTTGTGGCAGCTCACTTCCTCATCCAGCCCTTCCATTTCAGTGTACTTCCATGCGAAGACATCTATGAACTCCCGAATTAGGTCAACTAAGGCTTCTTGTCTCTCTTTAACAAGATATTTCGAGATGAAGATAGGCCTTGGATCTTCCCCTTCCCCTGCTAGGTTTAGTTGCTCCAACTCTTGTGCCTGGGGCCTTGGTTGGTCTGCCATGTAGTCTGGTTCTTCGGCGACATCTTCTACGAACTCTTGTATGTTGGAGTTATCTATCACCATACACTGCCCCCGTTGATCTACTAAAAAACACTCATATATCGGGTCAACCTCACTGTTAGTCTTTTCGACCGCCCATTCACACCATTATTAGCGGTACACCACTTTTCCCTCTTCAGTGATAATTTTCTTGCATTGCCTCCTGGTAGCTGTTGCTACGGCCTTTCTCTTCGTTTCTCTGGAAGCCTCAGCGATTCTTTCCCCTGAAAAATGACTTAACACGCTTTGTCGTTGGACCTCATGCTCGCCTGGGTCTATCCTAGGCCTCATCTTTTCTTTGAGCTGCTTCGAGATGTTCTGGGGTCGAGGGACCGCCCGATATGTTTCCTCGATCCTCCCCCCTTCGCCACTCTCATTTAAAGGTTCCATTCTTTCTCTAATCGAGGGTACCCATGCTCCCTCCATTCTTCTTGTTAGAACCCGCACATCCTCTTCGAGCTTTGTATAAAAGGCTGCATCCACCAAGTGTGCTTCTTCGATAGCGAAAGGCTTCTTAGTTGCCCTAATAGTCACTTCTGTCCCCTTGATATTCGCCTTAGCACATTGATGGTTCGTTGAGGGAACTAACCCTTGGTTATGCATCCATACTCTACCTATTAACAAATGATAGGAAGTTTCGCCTTCTATTACATGGAACTTGATATGGGAACTCAGATTTCCCATTACTATCCCCACGTTTACATACCCGATGGATTTGGAAGATTGATTATCGTAGCCCAAGATTACCAAGGGCATGGGAACCAACCTTTCTTCAGGAATATTGGCCACGTGGAAGGAGTTGACTGGCATAATGTTGATGGAAGCACCCCCATCCATAAGAGTCCTTGCAAAGCTAACCCCGTTAACACTGGCGGTTACATATAGAGGCCTATTATGGGGGAACCTTACAGCTCTATCCGCATCGCTGAACGTTACCTCTGATAGGAACTTCTTTACCAGCCTAGCCATGGGTCCCCTCCATCTTATCGAGGGGACTGCATTTCTCCTTACAATATCTAAGATCACCTGAGTTATCTCCATTCTGCTCTCTTTTTGGATTCCCACTTGGTCGAAGAACCAAGTGAACTTTGGAGATTTTGAAACTGCGCTATATTCTACAACTGGTTCCGTTTCCTCACCCTCCACGCTGTAGGCGTCTTCTACGTCCCTAGCACTTGCTTCATCATAAGCTACAACTACGTTAGCCATTCCCCTAGTGCAATGCTCCAGTGCCTCATCGAACTCCTTCGTCGTTGCCTTTCCCCCCTCCCATTCTTCTTCCTTATCATAGGCCGTTACCAAATTGGCCCCATGCGCCGGGAGTGGGTTATTGTTAACGTTCCTCAGGGGAATTTGCAATGTCCCCGCCTTCATGTACTTGTCGATGATCCTTCGCAGCGTGAAGCAGCTTTCTGTTGGATGCTGGACCTTTCGATGAACCTGACAATATTTAGGGTCAACCCTAGTTGTTGCGTCAGTCTCTTCCGCCGGAACACCCTTTGGTTCGTAAACCGTTCTGCCTTGGACCATTGAGTTATAGCAACTCACAGCCTCCTCCACAGTACAAGGTAATGGTGGCGGGTCTTCTCTATCTTTTCCGAACTTTCTTTTGTTGTCCTTCCTCTGAGCCTTGCCCCCATCTTCCCTCTCGATATATCCCACCCGTGGGGCCTGGGACCTTCCTCCAATGGGTTGTATTGGCTTTCTGAACACCATGGGAGATACTACCGGGCTAGGTCGCACCACCAAAGAGATATTTCTCACGGATTTTAAGAATGCTGAAAATGTTCCTTCGCGTGTCTCATTGATTAGGTGACAGAAATACTCAGGAAGTAATCCCTCAGCACAAATCTGTAGTAACCTGGCCTCCTTAGCTTCTTCCCTTACATCGAGGGACCTTTCCCTAAACCTTCGAATATAGGCCACTACCTCTTCTCCTGGCCTTTGCCTCTCCCTGCCAAGTTGGGTTAGGGTGAACTCATCTTCTGCCAAGAAGAACTTTCGGACGAAAAAACATGCATCTCCTCCCACGTAGAGACGCTATTGGGAGGCAGATGAGAGTAACAAGTGTCTGCTTTATCAGTCAGGGATTTGGAGAACTCCCTCAGTCTAAGCTTTTTGTCATTGCAGTGTGCTCCCAAGTGTTCAACGAAACGCTTAATGTGTTCCTTCGGGTTCCCACCCTTCCCTGAGTATTTTTCAAAGGTAGGGGGAATATAGTCCTTCGGGTAGGCCTTGTCGTTGTATTCCTGGGGGTAAGGTGTTCGAAAGTCATCGTAGACCGAAGCCACCTCGCCCACAGCCTGCGAGTAAGCCTGCATGAACTTCAGCATCTCCTTCTGCATCTCTTTTCTCATTTTTTCCATGGGCGAGGCTACTGGGGTCACCAGCGATGGGGCAGAGGGTTGAGCGCTCGTTGTAACCGACACGAACGTTACCGGTGGTGCCGTTGAAACTCCTGAGGTACCCATAGCTGGATTCACACCAGAGGGTACACTTGCTGGGACCTCTCCTGTAACACCTGCCCCTGGTGGGACCGTCGGGGCTACTCCTGGTGTTACGAAAGCGTTAGCCTCTAACCCTCCCAGCATAGTTGAAGCCACCGGAGTTTGCAGGAACTCGTGAAACTTGCTCATGAGGAGGGCAATCTGAGAGGGTCCCAACCCCGTGATCACGGGAGGTTGGGCCACCCCTGGGATGCCTATCGTTGCTTGCGCCAGAGGTACCTCTACTCGAGGAGCCCCGTCTCCTAGGGCCTCTTGCTCTCTCGCAGCCTGTCCTTCATTATGATGAATGTCATCGAAATTGAGTCTCCTAGTAGCATTATCTTGCGCCATACTCCTTATCTAGAAGGATGCCTCCCCAGCAGAGTCGCCAAATGTAGGAGGGTACTTTAGATTATATATGGAGGCGTAACCCCTATTGAGTATGGTAGTGACAAGTTAGTTTAGCCAAAGCTTTGGATTAATGGCAGAACATATAAACATGGACCCAATGAAGATAGACTCATCTTAAACTCACAGAATCTCTCGTGTATAACTCAGGGAATAATAATGAACTTTAGAAGTGGCTTAACTAGAGGGAGAGAGAAGTAATCATCCTAGATACACCTTGATAGGCAGGTAGAAACACACCAAACACCGTCAAGAATCTCTGTCAAGTATTAAAAGCTTTATAATAAATGACAATGGTGAGTGAGTAAGTTCTCTGGTTTTGCAATAACTTCAGAACTCTCTCAAAAAGTCTCTCTTTCCTCAAAGGTGGTTGGGGTCCTTAAATAGCCCTCCACACCACCCCCGAGGCAACTCAGTCATTAAAACTATGAAAAGACATCCCTCATACTTTATGTCACAACATTAAATGCCTGATGCACTAGTTGTCTTTACGTCATAAACATTAAATGCCAAGACATGCCTTTTGCCTAACCACTGTGTGTCAGGGGGCTGTTGTCGCAGAGGTGGCTCACCAACTGCCTGACAGCCCCAAATACCATGGTGGTTTACTCAAGTGCGGGTCTGACATTATTTAACTGTCTAGTGACATTACCTACAGTAGATGTGACATTAAGTAGAGGGCTACTCGTTTCATAACTCAACGCCCGATGGAACTCCAAGCTGCTCCGCTTAAGGTTCCACGGCCAGGGTCCTTCGGTGTTTTAACAGGTGTATCTAGTATGGTCAGGACAAGCCCCAATGGTGCCTTACTTCTCAAACCTCCAAACCAGGTCCCTCTAAAGTTCCCACGGTGAGGTCATCCGATAGAGCATGAAAGCTCTCCCAGGCCCTGCCAAGCCTGGTCTCTCGCGAGTACCGTTTGACCTCATACAAACTCTTTTGTTATTATCGTTACGTCATTACAACCATTATAGCTTACAGCCAATATAAACAAAGATACAATATGACTAATACAACAAGCTAAAATATGAGCTGCCACACCAAGCTGCCTCGCTGAGTTGCCACGCTTGAGCTGCCTCGGTTGCTTAATCTCAAACACTATTGCTAACTGGGGATTTGTCCCTAATGTCAAGATTACTTTCAAGCCCCCTCTACAATGGTGATAAGATCTCATCATCAGAATACCGTCATTAAAAAACGGTTAACGTCATCTCTTATTTACACCAATTAATCTCTCTTATTATCTTTTTGCATTTTAGCTCTCCATGCGATAATTAATTTCGCAATTCGGACTCGGTTAGGACTCTCAGGTTTTAAGGTGTATTGATAAAATAGAAAATGGTTGGGAAGTTCGAAATTAAAAAATCTTTTTATGATGCCCGTTAATGCTTTTTCGGGCTTTTGCTCATTTTATCTTCTTTTTCTGTTTTTTCTATTTTCACTTTTTTTTCTTGTTATTTTTATTGAGCATTTTTTCTTGTTTTTTTATATGCCCCTTTTTGTTGCACTTTTTGAACTTAAATTCTGACTTCTCAATTTTTCACAATTTCAGGATAAATGGGTTTTTCGAGTTATCAAACGAAAAGGACAAATTTTATTAGGCTCAAATTGGGTTGCAAAGGGAAAACATTTCACAACTTTTTATGGCTACTATTTTTTTGGATAAAAAATGATGGCCTACTTCATTGTCCGAATCACTCTTCAATTTACCATATGCGTATCGAGATTAATTAAGTTTAGGGATATGTTAACGCATTTTTCAAGACAACATCTCACATGTTTCCCATAACCGATCAAAACAAAGGAGTAGAGATCCTAAATGACTTATTAAAACGCTGAATTGAACTTTGAGTTTCCCATTAGCTCGGATTTATTTAATAACTCACAAAAATTGAAAGGCTCGAAATCTCATCGGGTTAGTTAAACTCCACATTTATTAGTAAAGTCATCAATTTTCTTTCAATTTTCATCTTTGGTCAATTTTGGCTTTGTGCATTTTAAATTTTACAAATTTGATACTTTAAACAATTTTTCGTGACATTTTTTTAAAAATTTAAATTCTAATTTTTATTTATTTTTAGGAAAAATATTTTTGTCTTTTTCAAAATTTTCAATTTTTTTTTGGAAAATTTTCAATTTTTTTTGCCATTTTAAAAATTTGTGAAGTTTTTTAAAAGATGGACTTGTCACCCCCCCCCCCCCCCCCCGGCCCCAACTTAGACTTTTGCATTATGCGAAAATAAAACAAAAAAATATTAAAATGCAATAAGACACTATATACCTCCAACACGTGACTCAAAAATACAACAAAAATCATCACATACGCGTCGGGGATGCGACGACCTATCTCTCTCCACTAAAAACTCATCCAACCCCATGTACAGGGTCTGATACTCTTCTCGTTTCTCATGTCCTACCATCGTAAACCAATAGTCAGAACAAATTAGGACCCTTCCCATAGATAATGGTGTCACCTTGAGGTTCGTGATATTTTTCATGAATGGGATTCTCATAGTGCTCAATAAAATTGCAACTTACTTGTCCCGACTTGGAGAGAACATCTCGGTCAAAATAGGAGGGATATGCAAAGCCTAGATTTCTTTTCACTTCGGGAATGCATGGGTAGGGCTCTAAGACAGACGAGACTTGAGTCCTCTTCTCTATCGCATTCGTGGAGTATAGTGGCATGGGTGGATAGTCACAAAGAACGAATTCATCTATCTTAGCTTTCCATACGCTCTCTTCAAAGTGACTAAAGGAGTCCAATAGAGATTGGACTTCAACAGTGAGGCTCTCATCCACCGGCCCAAATTCTTTCTCAAAATTTTCTAGGATAAAGTTTTCTAAATCCCTTTCTTGCTTATCCTTGGAATACTCTCTCACACTCCCATCTAAAATCTCTCTCCCGCTCACGCCTATGCACTCTCTTTCACTCTCAATATCGATTACTAAACACATTCCCCCCCCCCCCTCTCGAACAATGTCAGGATTATCGCTCTCACTTGATGTAATAAGACATACCCCTACCAGCTCTCTCGCGTGATTCCTCTCGGGCTCGCGTACTATATCTTCCATAAGATCCGTCTCTCGCGACTCGCTCTCATCACCCTCTTTCTTGGTGTTTTTAAAGATATTTTATCAAGGGTCATGTTCCCGAAAGCTAATTGCATTCACCCATTTCGAGTATTAATAAGTGCGTTAGCCGTAGCTAAGAATGGGTGGACAAGGATGACAAGAACATGGTTGCTCGGGATAATGGATAGCTCCTCGTCCCAGATGAAAAAATCCACCGAGAAGTAGAAAGTGTCAATTTCGACGATCGCATTCTCAATAATTCCCCGAGGCATATTCGCAGAGCGATTCGCGAGTTGGAGAGTCATATTCATGGGTTTAAGATCCCCAAGTATAGTTTCTTATAAATGGAATAGGGGAGAATTTTAACACTCGCCCTAAATCTATTAGCGCTCTTTCGATTCGATTCTTCCCCATGATGCACGTAATTGTGGGTGCACCTGGATCTTTATATTTTAGTGGAAGGTCACGCAATAATACCGAAGTGACGTTCTGTGTCAAAAAATATTTTCTTTACCTTTAGCCTACGTTTCACCGTGAGTAAGTCCTTAAGAAACATAATGTACGCAGGAATTTGATTGATGGTCTCGAGAAAAGTTAAATTGATCTTTACTTAAATAAATATGTCCAGAACATCGCTACGGGAGGTCGTTTTTGGGATGGAACAAACTGTCGAGGGAACGGTGCAACAATGGGTGGTTTCACTATGAATTTGGCCCACTAGTGTTGTCCTCATTGTCACTCCTATTTAAGGGGGCATCTTCGACCTCTTTTGTGCGGGGAAAAAATCCTTATCTTTGGATTCGTCTTGTGGGGGAGGTGATAAATCAACAACTCTCCCACTACGTTGAGTAGTAATTTCACGACATTGCTCTGGATGGTTGTGGGATGTAGCTCTAACACTAGATTGACCTTGGGGAGGTCTTTGGCCTTGGGCCGAAAACTTATCCTTTTCTTGGATACTCATGGATGCTTGCAACTTAGAGATATTGGCATTTATTTTGGTGAACATGCGGTCATATTTAGCATTGATTGCTTTTTGGGATTGGATGAATTGATTTAAAGTATCCTCGAGATTTCTTCGTGGTGGGGGTGAGATACGGTGCGAGAGGTACTTGCATATGTGCTTGCAGAGGTGGAGCTTGTTGAAAATGAGGAGGTGGAGGTGGGGCAACATGTAAATTAGGATTCATAGTAGCATATTGTTGTTCATAACGGAACCCCAGGATGGTTCCTCCATGAAAGGTTGTATGAATTCCCGTTAGGGGAATTAAAGTTACCTTTAAAATCTCCTACCACATTCACTTGCTCTTGAAGCATGAGCTTATAGGCGGGTATCGTCGAGTATTCCTCTATTAAATGTCCCGCCTCACAAATAACACACAACTTCTCTCTTGATTGAGTGGATCCGGGGGGTTCTCTTCACCGTGATTCGAGTACATCTTCCAAATTTCTCTCAAGCTGACTAAATCGAAGGTTCCATGCAGTGTCCTTATCCACATGGTAAAGACCGAATGTCTAAGGAGCGGTGGACCTTTGTCGAACCCATTTTTGGGTGTTAGGATCGGATGTGTCCCATGCTTGAGTAGTCTCGGAGACACACTTGAGTTGGGCCTCATCATCGTTCGCATTTAACTTCTAAAATAATGTTTCACACCTATTTTGAACGAGTTATTTAGATGTTATAGTTCGCCCTTGATGGAAGAAAGAGATAAAGTGATGCTTCTCAAATCCATGATGTAGTCAAGCATTAACTAACTCTTGGAAGCATTCCCAACACCAATCAAATGACTCATTATCTTGTAATCAGAATGCTTGAATTTGAGCCTTGATGGAATTGGTTCTATGTTGGGGAAATAATTTAAAAAGACACTTAGATTGCATATCCTTCCACAATGTAATAGATTTCGGAGATAAATAACAAAACCAGGTCTTAGCTTTATCCTTTAAGGAAAAAGGAAAAAGTTTTAGGTGAAAGACGTCTTGCATGCAAACTTGATCACTAAACATGTCGCATGCCTCTTCAAACTCACGGATGTGGAAGTATGGTTTCTCGGAATCCATTTCGTCAAACGTGGGGAGAATTTGTATCATCCCATTATGAAAGTGGAACTTTCCTGCATTGTATGGAAGTAGAATGCACCCATGGGTGATAGTTCGCTCGGGATATAACAGTTCTTTCATGGGACGATATGGTAGATCTCGCTCACCCATACCAAAACTAGCGTTATCTGACATCTCTCTCTCCTCCAAAGACTTGAGAGAGGTTATATATATATATGTATATATATTTCGATATTTGATTTTATGAATTTGTTTTGGCTTTTTGTAATACCCCGCATTTTTTTTATTGAATTAAAATTGAACTAATTGAAGAAAAATAATTATGGCAGTATATATATTCGAAATGTTTTGAAATGAAAATTTAAAATGAATTAATTGAGATACGAATGTGCGACTTAAATATTAGAAGCGAATTAACGCGTAAAAGGATCTAGAGGGTTAAATTTGGCGCAATGGCAATTTTGTAAATAAACAAACCCTAGGTATAAATAGAAAGGAAGAGAAGAAGTCGTCATTCTTTCATTTGAAATGGAGGCTAGGGTTTGGTAGAGAGAGAGAGTAAGAAGAGAAGAAGCTAAGAGGATTTCAAGAAGATTTCAAGAGGATTTCAATTTCTCCATACAATCCAAGGCAAGTTAATAACCTATATGTGTATATTTTGTATCTATAATGAAATTTCACATGAACATGTATTTGGATCCCTAAATTAATATGAAATTAATGTTAAAAATGATATGCAATGTATTAGGATCATCCTCCATATAGATTAAAATGTGATAACATCATTATAGGGATTGAATTGTTGAACAAACTCTTGAATTTGAGAAGTCTATGAAATTGAGTAAATCGTCTTATTAAAAATTGTTTTGAGCTATTTTAATTTCGAGAATTTATATTTCTTCCGCGTTGCCCGGTAGAAAATCATATTCTGGACAACTTTGTAGTTTTAAGTTTTTTCAAAAACGGATCGAAAAATCCTCGAATATGCGTTTTAAAATTCTGCGCAGAAAGTTATCGTGAACAGGTCCGAACTGTATATGTTAATTTCGGGTCTGTTTTAAGCAGCCTACGGTAGCGTGCTCGCGAGTCCTTATAGAAAATCACGTTCCGAACAACTTTGTAGTTTTAAGTTTTCCCAAAAACGGATCGAAAAAGCCTCAAATCGGCGTTTTAAAATTCTGGGCAGAATGTTGTCGAAAACAGGGGCGAATATTATATGTTAGTTTTGGGTCTGTTTTAGGCCGGCTATGGTAGCGTGCTCGCGTGTCCTTACAGAAAATCACGTTCCGAACAACTTTGTAGTTTTAAGTTTTCCCAAAAACGGATTGGAAGAGCCTTGAATCTGCATTTTAAATTCTGGGCAGCATGTTGTTGAAATAAGAGTGTTAATATTTTTCATGTTGTTAGTAAGATAATTATGGTGTTGTGCCTAATATCCTAAATTGATCACACACTTAAGGTTATTAGGGATATATAACCTTGAAATGATTTGGTGTTGAATTAGTAAATTAATGATGTAAATTATGTTATATTATAAATAATGACTATTGTATAACTCGAGTAAGAGACTTGACACGATTGTATATATACATAAGTGTGAAATTGCTTTACATGTATATTGTCGAGTATACACTAGACTAGTCCTCCGGTCGATGTAGGCACATGTTGAAAGCGATTATTTGTGATTGATCCGGTTAGGTTCCGCTCGAGTGCCGTGTCGGAGATAAACCACCGGAACCGGACACATGGTTGTAATGCGGGTCAGATAGAAAGACCTTGAAACGCCATGTGATTTAGGACTTAGTATGATTGCCCTTGCCACGTAATATTGGGAAATATTCGTGTGTAAGCCTAGTGTTACGACTTGTTTCCCCGGGTAACGATAGTGACCCGATATGACTTGTATGAGATATTATGTTTGTGTCTTAAAATAATATCTCGAATCAATGCATTTGATATTATACTTGAATGAAATATTTTTATACGTTAAATACTGAAATGAGACTAATAATGATTAATTAAGATACGATATGAGACTACACGTTACTCTAGTTTGGGTTGGGCAGTCCCGACATAGGAACATTGGTTGGGTAATTGAACAATTTAATTACTGGAGACGAGTAATGACTAGTGTGCTTTCATTATAAGTACATCTTATAATCTTATAGCTTGTTTTCTTGCTTTGACGTTCGTCTATCTTGCTTCTTGCTCCTCTCCTATGTATGTATTATACAGGTCCTCGCCCCGTTGGACAGTAGATCGTGGAGCTGGATGACCTCGCATCTATTCTTAGGATCTTGTAGTGGTGGACGCTGGTCCATATCCTATTTTGTCACTCTTCCTTAGAGTGTGGTATCAGAGATTTCCCATTGTTAGGGATTTGATAGTGTTGAGAGGTTTATATTACACTCTTTACCTAATTTATCTTTGGGCCCGTATGTTTGGGCATTTTATATTCAGTACTGCTATTACTTGTGGATCCTATACTTACTATGATGTGATTTGGTTACACGTATGGGAGTGTACATATTTACTTTACTGCGTTTATTTAAATTATGTTTCTAATGCCAACATATTGACGCTCCGCTTTAATTTAATTGGGCGTAGCTAACCGAATTAGATATAAAAAGCAGGGTTGTCACACTTTTAAAGATTTCACTACACCAAAATGGGTAAATTGACACTCTTCCAGCGGCTAGCCTTGTCACGGTCAATGACCGTGACAAAAAAACAAGCATTTTTTATCACGGTCATTGACTGTGACAAGTCCGTGACAAGAGCATGACAAGTACAGTTGTCACAGGCTTGTCACGGTCATTGACCATGACAATCCTTATAATATTGTCACGGTCAAGGACCGTGACACGTCTGTGACAAATTTTACAGCAAAAAACCCTTTCCCCTCCTTTTTTTCCCCACTGAATTCTTCCACCTTTTTTTCTCTCTCTCTCTCTACGCTTCTCTCCCCCTCTCTCTCTCTCTCTCTCTCTCTCTCTCTACTTTCAGGTTAGTTTCTCTCTCTTTCTCTTTTCCATTTATATATATATATATATATATATAAGTGCGTGTGTATATATGTATATATATATATATATATATATATATATATATAAATATATGCGCGTGTGTGTGTGTGTATATGTGTGTGTATGGTGGGTGGGGGTGGGGAGGGGGTGGGGGAGGGAACAAGGTGGGGGGATGTTTGTGTGTGTGTGTGGTGTGTGATCATGTGTGTGTAGTGGTGTGTGTGCATGTGTGTTGGGGGGGGGGGGGGAAGGGGGCAGGGTGGGGGGTTGCGTGTGTGTGTGTGTGTGTGAATGTTCTCGGGTGTGTGTGTGTGTATGTGTAGTGTGCGTGTATGTGCGTGTTTGTGCATAATGTCTCTTGTAAATGAATTGATTGGTTATTAATTTTTTTAGTAAATTAATATATGATTGCTCCTCAATGTAAATTAGTAAATTAATATATGATTAATTATGAAAGTAGGATTTCCCCTCATTGAAAATTATTAAATTAATAATTGTATACTTTAATTGTTAGTTTTATTGATGAAAATAATTAATTGAGTAGATGAATTAGAAGGAGTACGGGATACACATTTGTTGTTGATATTGCTGTTGGATTATAGTGGATCGATGTTGGGTTGGTTAATTTTAAAAGTGGATTGTGAATTATGCTACTCATGATTGTGAATTATGCTACTCATGATTTACATAAGTGTAAGTCCCACGATTGGCATGTGATCATGCAATTGGTTCCTCAATTGTTTAGGCATTGTTTCTCCAAGCACAAGGAATTGCGGAGGGCTATTATGAAAATTAGTATTACCTTCTCACTCTTGTATGAGAGGGTAGTTAATCGAGAACACATAGTGGTCGCAAAATTGTCAGTGACCAAAGCGATTTGTGTGTTGGAGAAGTACTTTCCCCCAGCATTCTTTGACATAAGTGTTCACTTGTTGGTACACCTATGCAACGAGGCACTTCTTTGTGGTCATGTTAGATATCGGTGGATTATCCATTTGAACGATTGATGAAAGTTTTTAAAGATTACGTCAAGAATGTGTGATACATTGCAGAATCAATTGCAGAGGAATACATCACCGTGGAGTCATCAATATATACTCGGGAATATATGCCTGACTCGATTAGCGTTGATGACACTGATGAGTTTGTCGATGATGGTGGTCATGTGATGGGAAAACGAGTGAAATTAATGAGTTTGCAACATGAACAAGTAGCTCGTTATCTATTTGACACACATGCAGATGTCAAAGAATGGAAAAAGTAAGTTTTGATTATTATAATGTTTAACATTATTTTAGATTATTTTATACATGATTAATTTTGTAATATGCAAAAAATATGAAGCCTGTGAGAACAATAAAAGACGAAAAATAATGGTATAATCAGACAGCAAATTTACGTTATGGTTGACACAAGAAGTAATTATAATGAAAATGACTGTTATATAACGTTAGATTACACTCAAATTTACAACTAATATAATTAATTTATCTATATTCTTAGCTCTTAAAGACGGGTGATGCGACATCAAGGCTTGCTCGTCTAGCCACTTGACCCTTTTTCGTGGCACAAGAGTACAAAAAGTATAGATTGAACAGTTACATTTTCGGCGTTAAAGTGTACGAGGAACGTACAAATGTACAGAAGTCGGGCATTTCATATAAGGCTCTTACTTTCTTTCAAGCAAGCGCAAAAGATAAAAACCTCGTTGAAGCTAAAATGACTTACTATGGTGTAATCCGATATTTATTTGAATTGGATTATATAAGATTCAAAGAGGTTGTATTTTATTGTGACTGGGTAAGAGTTGAGGATAAAAATGCTTTTAAAGTTGATCTTGTCACCAATTTGATCATGGTTGACTTGTCCAAGTTGAAGAGCAACGACCACGTAAGCGATGAGCCGTTTGTTTGTGCATCCCAAAAGGTTAACCAAGTGTTTTACTCGGAGTATATCAACAACGAGCCGTGGTCAATTGTCCAACACGCACCCAAATGTCTAAATAGTAGTGTGGATGACTTGGCTTCTCCTACCGAATATCAATCCATTTTTTATGATAATCAGAATTTTAAATAATTTTTCAATTTGTAATAAATATTACAATTGTACCGAAAAATCCATTTTTAATGCTTTTAATTGATTTACACTTTATCATTTTCACTCTTGTGTAGTGGGCAGTAGGGGTGGGGGTGGGGGTGGGGATGATTCGGATTTTTAGTAATGGTACATATTATGAGCTAGATGTTGTTGTTTTGGAATTCAGAATTGAGGTGTTTGACAGTAACAATTCGTTTTTATTTGTAGTAATTGTACATATTTGCATGTCATCTTTTAATTCATTTTGATATGTACTAATAACATTTTTACAACAAATGTCTCCTTCAGGTATTAAGACGAGGATGATGATCCTTGTTATGATGATGTCGTCTGGGCTCGGTGGTAGCGGAGGCGACGAGGTCTCCTCGGCCCCTAGGCTCCCTAAATATGGCAAATTGGGGATGGCCATCGAGAACAAGTCGGGGATATTAGCGAGATCCCTCGAGCTAGTAAAGACGATCATCTTCCCAGTGTACATTAGTTGGAAGGAGGTTCCATATGAGCTCAAGGTAGCTGTTTGGGTGGCACTACAGGTAATGTATTTATATTTATATTTATATTTATATTCATATGAATATTTCAATTTCAATTTCATTTTATATTTATATTTATATTTATTTGCAACTAACATTGTATTTGTTGGACAGGAACAATTCATCTTGGATCCAAAGCTACGCGATTCCGTCTTGGAGCAGTTGAGGGAGCAACACAAGACGTGGAAGAAACATATGCAGACCCAGTACTTTGGGAAGACACTAGAGTCCATTATTCAAAGTGGTGAATCCATACCGCCGAAGGATCCAGTGTCATTAGCACAAGGGCAAAAGTCCGTTGACAATGAGATCGGGGAGCGACAATTGGCATCTCACCAATCGGGGAGGGAAAACTGGGAAAAAAGGCAGACGTGCACTACTCCGGCTGGACGTCTTATGCCGAGGTGGAGCATAGGATGATGGTAAGATTTAATTTTTCTATAACTACAGAAATATATTATTCTGCATTATTTTACTTTGCGGGGCCGATACTAATTTTACTTTATTTTATTTCAAGGGACAGGGAGTGGCCCTAGGGGTAGGCCACATAGGCTCGATACTTATATGGCTCTTCGGACGAAGAGGGGAAGGACGAGGAGGTTCCCCCGAGCATCGCGGCCACGATTGTAAGTAATCCAACATTTTACTTTTTCTTAATTACGTTATATTTTTTTATTTACTTATTTTACTAATCATGTGCTTTTTGTCGTCTTAGGCCAAACTTAAGGAAGTGCATGAGTCGCAGTTTGATGCTGACAAGGCATCTTTGTCCACAGACGCACTCAGCAAGTTCTTGGCTGATCGCAAGGGGATGATAAGGGGGTGATCTCGCAGGTGGCCAAATCTAGGATCATCGGATTGGAGACGAGCGACACTGGGTTTGCTTGAACGGTGGACTTGCATGACGCGAAGTTGTCCCATTTGGAGGTGACGATCAAAGATATGTTCTCATTCATGAATCGTTCGTTGGGCGGTGGAAAACGCAAGGGTAAAGGGAAGGAGAAGGTGGGTGGGAGGAGGTGCAGGATGACGAGGATGTGGACCTCACTGCTTCATCGTCGACACATGCAGACTTTGATGATCCACTTCCCTATTTGGCTCCCTTCGACCAATCGATGTTGACACTTGGTTAGCCAAGTGTGTTTATACTGGACATATTTGATGGCCAGTGGATAGGGAGGGGGTTGAGGGACCCGAATATCGTCCAGGTTGGACTAGTTCATGGACGTGAGCTTCAAGACATTAAGTTCAAGGTGCTCGCACGCATGTGATACCCGAGAAGGATAACTTCCCGTTATGGTTATGCAAATAATGCAGCACGATGTATATCAGTGGGTGTGTCAATTCGTATATCGTGTGGCCTACTCACCTCCTCGGATTTAACCTTATCCAAGACATGTAGTTGCATTATTTGAATTTAATTATTTTTAAGTTGGTACATTTGAATTATATTTGGATTATATCGTGATGCATATTGTCTCTATTTTGAATGTATATTTTCATTATCTTTATTTTATTTGGATATATGATGCTTGAACAGGTACAACGTTGCTATAATAGGTACAAATATACTGCTGGGTAGTGGCAGTGGCCAAAATGCCCAGTAGATTTTTTTCAATGCTGCCCAAAATTGTCACAGTCAATGACCGTGAAATTTTTTTTTACCACTATCACGGGCTTGTCACGGTCCTTGACCGTGACAAATCTTGTCGTGGTCAAGGCCTATGACATGACCGTGACAATTCTAACGAACTTGTCACGGTCAATAACTGTGAAAAGTCCGTGACAAAAAAAGTTGTCTCGCCCAAAATTGTCAGGGTCATTGACCTTGATAAGTATCAAGGTCAATGACCGTGACAATTCGGCAGATTTGGTGTAGTGTTTGGAGTCAAATTTTAGATTAAATCAAATTAACCTAGCAGTCCACCTAATTCCCCGAAAACGGCGCAAAAAACTTAACGCAACTACAAATATGTCCCTAGTGAGTGCTAATTACGGTTCAAGTGCAAACCGATCGCTTAAGTAATAAATCATGTAAGACGGGGTCGAATCCTTAGGAAATAGGACGTGGAACGTTATGATGATATGAAAGATGACTAACCCTAAACTGACTCTAGAAAAAGAATAAAAACATGATTAATTTGGTGATTGATTTCTACTAACTAAATGCAAACTAAATTAAACTTACTAACTAAATTACAAGATCAGAATTAAAACTATTGGAATTTCTTAAATATGAATGATGAAATATAGGTTGGAATACACTCCCTCGAACCCTAGTATGTTTACCGGATACAAAACTAGTTGTGAATTAGATATTTGATTAAATTAAGTCTTTATTGATCTGAAGCATTACATATATGAGGGTACTATCCCGCATCATGTGTGATCAAGAGAAAGAATAAAGCGGGGTCGAAATAGCAAACACGCACGTCGCATTCTTAAACACTCCGGTTACCTAGGGCAAACGAGGTTAAAAGTCCTACGACGGTTGCGATCACTAAAAAACATGATTCAATCATTATTTAATTCAAAGAACTAATTTTTTATTTCTGCAAACCACATCGGGTTTGATTCATGTACCCCAACCCTTAAAAATCTATCCTAGCAGGGTGCAACTAACGAAAATTATATTTTCTACTGTGCATGAAATTAAAACCATCATGAAATCAAACTTAAAAGAAAAAGAGAATCTATGAACTATTGGAGATAAACAAACCATGCACTTATTAATGAATTTAAAGCATAAAGAAGAAGAAGAAGAAGAAGAAGAAGAAGAAGAAGAAGAAGAAGAAGAAGAAGAAGAAGAAGAAGAAGAAACAAACTTTAATGCAGAAATCTGAAATTGAAAATCAATAATTTGTAACTTTGTTCTCCTAGGGTTATTGACTACTTTCTCTCTCTAAAAATATCCTAAAAGAACTCTCCAAAGAACTCCCTGAAGTCTGGGAATACGTTGGAATAAAAATACGATGTTTTTACAAGAATTTGATCCATGCACAACTCTAATTTTGGAAGAAAATAATTCAGAATTTCGACAGTCGAACAGATTCAGTCTAGGGATATCGGTTCGGTTTTCCTTTTACATAAAGTTTTTGCACTATCGGATCGGTTCATTTTTTAACATCATCGGTTTGGTTCTACGTTTATAGAAAGTTTTCCCTGCACCAGACTGATTCTTCTTCTTCTTCTCCATGGGTTAGGTTTGGTTTATGCAAAACTTCTTTCTCCCTTGTGATTTTCTCTCCTTCTTTGAAGCTTCGTAACTTGGGATTTGGGACTCGGGTTAGGATGTCGTTTCTTCCTATGTGCTCGTAGACTCGAGGTCTTCAACTCTTCTTTAGGCTTTTCATCCGAATTCCAGATGCAAATTACTCGTTTTCCCTTTGACTTTTTTCTTTTCTCTTTTTTTTTGGTTTCTTTCTTTCTTCACATGCACAAAATACCTGTAAGATCGATGAGAAATTCACGAAACTTGGTGAAGTCGTTAGAAAATGTCAGCAGTAATGATATGAGATAAATCAACTCGAATTACATCATATGAAATGTTAAAAGACTCTAAATTATGGGATAAATACGAAGAATTTATGCCTACTCACGCACTATATGTAATTTAAATTAGTTATAAATGGTACAGAACCGTTATGTCATTCCTTCACATGAGAATACATGCATGCATGGACCCCCAAATGAAGTGTTATATTACAAGTTGAATTACTGTAATTTTACACATTCATGCCTAGATTATAGTAACGATTGCCCTTATTACCTTTTACCCTCATTACTTGTTATATAACACTTGTTTTGCAGGCTACATGCATGCATGTATTCTCATGTGAATGCATGATTATATATTACTTGTCATATAAAATTTATAGTGTGTTTCATTTAATTATATCTTATTTATATTCAATTTTTACATAGTTATGTTTCATTTCGCATCACAACCCTAAATATTAGATTTTCCTAGGGTCAACCAACTCAATGGCTATCTAAGTGTTCAAATCCACCAGTCAACAACAATTCAAGAATTCAGAACAACAATGCTAACAATAATGTTGATGTAAAAAATTAGATTATCTCTAATTATTCAATCACCGATAAAAATAAACAAAACAAAAGAATTTTTAAAGTGGTTCAACCTTGAAAGAATGGCCTACGTCCACTATTTTGTTATTATTGACTGTGTGGAATTCTCGATAACAGATTTTACCAAGAAATTGCGAGTCCCCTGCTAATGAGGAGGTTACAATAAATTTATAGCCTTGAGGATGTACTAATGAAAGGACAATGCGATGTTCTCTAGTAGACATGTACATCTGTATGGTAATAATGAGCATTTAATGCGCAATCGTCCTCTTAATTATCCGGATATAAATGCTCTGTATGAGATGCAGCTCGGACTGCCTAAGCTGCTCAGACCGCCTCAGTAGCTCGGTATACATGAGTTACTCGGTACAATAAAGTTCCTCGGAGAACACTTACTGCTCGGAGTGCTTGAGTTGGTCGGGGAGGTTGAGTTCCTCGGAGTCAAAGTGCTATCCAAAAATGTTTGTGGGTGCCATGTAGATTGACACGTGTCTCCACGTAATTGGTCCATGTCAGCAGAATAAATTTGGTATCAACAGAAGCCACCAATGTTTCGTAGTTTGATATTGAAGAAAAGTATGGAACATTTATGCTACCTAAACTTTATGGATTTTTAGACAAATGTTTGTTGTTCAGGCTTTTAAAGTATTTCGAATTTCCATTACTGCTTCGTTTTTTGTGCCTTTTTCTTCTTTTTAGCCGCCGGATACACAATCTTCCATTCTGGTAATCATTATTTTTCTCCATTATCGAGGTAAAGTATTTAAACGCTTCAGAAAATTCAATCGCCTTTTACTTTTTCAAATCTGCATCTTAGAACTTCTTCATTTCTTCTCTATCTTGTGCGTTCATTTCTTCCATTGTCCGTTATCAACTGATCCACCCTTTTCCTGTAAGATCTTCTTCCTTCTCTTTTATTTTCTTTGTTCATCATGGTTTACCTTGTTGAGTCGCTTGATAAATTTCTCTCTGATTTTTCTATTCCTTCATGGGTCATATTAGAAAAGCTTTTTGAGCCTTCTTACTATTTTCGTTTGGCTGAGGGACATTGGTTTCCCAGTCTCTTTGTAGCTGAATGTGGCTTTTCTTTTCCTCCAAATACTTTATGTTTGGAGTTCTGTCAGTTTTTTGATGTTGTTCCTGCAAAAATAGCACCAAACACTTGGAGAATAGTTAATGGAGTTCATAGGTTAAATCAAATTCATGGAACCCGCTTAGGAATTCTAGAAATTATGTTTTGTTATAGATGGGTTGTCAGTGACAGCACTTTTTATTTAAAAACTAGGTTTTTAAATAGGACTTTAGTTGTCAATATCCTAGATGCCAAGAGGGATTACTTCGAGCATGGGGTTGTTATGAAAAATTGTCAACATGCTCCATTAAATGGAAATGATGTGTATCAGGGTCCTAGAAGCCCTCCCTATGGCAATGGGATAGGTTGTTTTTATTTTATTTTATTTTTGAGATTGTGTTTTCTTTGTGTTTGATAAAATGCGTCATTGACATTTTAATTTTTGTTTATTTTCAGTTGATAGCAAAAGAAAATCCCCTAAAGAAACTGATGTCAATTTGAGACACTTGAAACTTATCTGGAGTTTGCACCAAACTATTACTGACGAACATATCAGATCAGCCTCGTACTTGTTGCAGTACAAGAGCTACACTTCATATTTTATTGCTCGTCTAGTGGTGAGTGACATCGACCCAATACCAGCTTCTGAAGGTTCCTCCCTTGAATCACATATTCCCCTCAGTATCAGAATGAAGAAAAGATGAGCTCCTGCCTATTTTGACAAATCAGGCTCTGCTAATGTGGAGGCAAAGAGAAGCAAACATGATGTTCTCGAAGAAAGGACAAGAAAAATTGATGCACCCCCTCCTGCTGCTGCTAAGCAGATTGTCGAGAAGCCCCATGTGGCTCCGAGCAAGGTTGTAGCTGTTTCTCCTCCAAGCGAGGTTATTGTTATATCACCGACCAAGACAACATCCTTGGTTGAGAATTTTCCTGCTCCTACGAGGAGGTTAAAGAAAAGTTCTGTGGAGAGACCAGTAGAAGCAGTCTCTCAGTCTTTAAATTTGAAGGTGGTATTCCCACCTTTGTTCCTCCGAGCTCTGCTATGAGCTCGAAGAAGTCTTGGATTATCCTTGAGATCCAAGGTTTTGAAGACAGTCTTTCTCGGAATAGGGTTACCACCTTAGCAGCTCAACATATTGCCTCGGTAAGTATTACTAATCTAAGCTTTCATTTTTCAATGTTATGTCCCTGCACTAACTTACAATTATTCTCTTTTTACAGCTGGTAACCTGTTTCAACACTATTCTGAAAAAAGATGAGGCCATCAAGGCCTCGAGCTCCTCGGGAGGTGTAGAGGAAGATTTTGTGGGTCTCACACAGTCCTTAAAGGATTCTCGTCAGAAATATGGTGAAGATAAAGTTGATTGGTAGAAACAACTAAAATCCATCGAGCAAGAGAGAGAGAAAGTTGTGGAGGCCTCTCAGGAGTTGGAGAGGAAAATGAAAGAATTTGAGAAGAAGAATAATGAGGTTGAAGAAAATATCAAAAATGCTAGAGAGCTTGAAATCAAACTCAAAACTGCTGAAGAGGAACTTGGCCGACTCCGTAAAGCTGATCGTCAGAAGGTAGAGGCAGAATGGAAATTGAAAGCTACCGATGAACTTCTTACTGAGAGGATTTCCTCAGAGAAGGTAAAGAGGAAACTTTATGTTAAAAAGTCCTTTAGCGCTGGCTGGGACAAGGGATGGAATAAAGGTATAGCTGTCATGTCTTCCTAGATTGAGTTCACTAGTGCCAAATACTTCAGAGATGGATGGGTTGCATCTCTGCAGGAGCTGAAGGTCGCTGAGACTTCAGACTTGTTTTAGTGATATGTTCATGGTCCTCCTCCCTCTCCTGGAGAAGAAGAAGAGGATGAAGCTGCCTCAAAAGAATCTTCGATGATAGCTGGGGATCAGGTTCTTACTGTTGAACTTTGCTACGAGCAGCCCCAGCCAGCCAACATGTCTACCGATCAGCTTTCTCTGCCCTCCGAGCAACCTACCTCTTCGTCCAAGCCTCCCGAGGAAGTCTTATGAAGCAAGGAGAAGGTGTAGAGTTATTCGGACCTTTCTCTTTGCTTTTTATTTTTTTGTTGAATGTAATTTTGGGACATGTACTTCTTTTTGTGATGTAATAAAATTTGAAGTTTTGGTCGTTCACGTGACTCTCTTTTTCTTATTCTGTCCTTATTATTGATCCAATTTCTTCTTGCTTTGCCTTTGTCTTTATTGATTCTGTTTATGGTTTCCCTTTGCTAGTTTATGGCTATAATGGAGCTATTGTCATCCCACGATACTGAACTGATGAAAAAATGCAATGACTACTTCAAGGCTGGCCATGCTGACCTAAATGAAGCTCAAATCATCGACATCCTTAGCCCAGATGCTTCTGAACGAGCAGTAGAGGCCTATCAGTATTTGAAATGCTTTCTCGACCATGCAGTTGCCAATAATGTGGCATATTATGAGATGATTGAAGACCTTTAGGGTACCATCGAGGAACTTCAACAACCGTATAAGGAATCTTGCACCCTTTTGCATCAGGGGTATGAGAAAAAGTACCAGCAACTAAACGCCGACAAAGGATATGATAAATTTATCGCATCTTATGAGAATAAAGAGAGCACTCTGAAACTTGAGGTTAAAGAGCACATGAAGATTTCTCAACTACTGGAGTAGGAGAATAATGTTTTGCGAGAAGATATATCCCAACTAATGTCAGCAGCATCTTCCTCAGGAGCTTTGGTCCCTGTCAATGACGACGGTTTCTCGTTCTTGGAGGTCGAAAATGCCAATTTGAGAGATGAATTGGAAACCTTGAAGAGGATTGGACCATCTACCTCTGCTCGGGGACGAGAAAGAACTGATCGGGTTACTATTGAAGAAGCTAGAACACAGGCAGCTTTGGAGAATCAGGCATTTCAGCTGATGGCGAAGAATCATGCCTTAGCAGAGATGTCTGGCCCTCGAAGAGCAACTTTCTACACAAAATTCTGCCTTGGAGAATAAAGAACTTTTATCGAAGAACCTCCATGAGAAATTAGAGAGGTTAACCTACCAGTTTCACAAACAACGCAGAGAGTTCTGGATGGCTGGATATAATGAAGCCCTTTACCACCTCGATGATCGGATCCAGAATTCAAATAACGAGGGTTACAAGCAAAGATGGTTGAATGCATTGGGGGTGTTAAAGTTGGAACATGGCCATTATCTCTGGGATTACTATGACCCTGGATTGCTCGAGTTGCCCATGCCACCCTTCAAACTTGATATGAGCTGGATTCCTACTCGGGCGATTTCTCAGTGCCTAATCTCCAAGTATCTCGGCGACTACAGTCTTCATTCTAATTTTAAGATTTCTCGCCTGGAGCACTTACTTGATCGGCCATCGGTGATGAACGTCAGGATGCTTAGAGACCTGAACTTCATAAATTCTCCTTACGCCTTAGATGATCCTCCTGTTGGAGTAGAACCTGTTTCAAAGGCAGAAGGGAAAAAGCCAATAGAATAGGTTTTTGATCTAATGATTCCTTATGTAATATGTAGTTTATTTTTTATGTAATTTGTTCTCATTTTAATGAAGAAACTTTTAGTTTTCCCTCCAATCTTGATTGTCGTTACTTTATGAAACATCTATTTTATTTACTGAAGAATGTGTATGTATATCTGTAAAAAGATAAAAATATTTTGTGTTATTTTATATTGCCGACCAACTGGAGTTGGTGAAAATTTATTGTTGACCCTCCTGAATTAGTGATAATTATCTGACGACCAACCAGAGTTGGTGATATTTTGTTTCCCGACTACCTTAAAGTTGGTGGTAATTTAAAATCTCACAAGTAAAGAAATTCTGTTTTATTTTTTTATTACAGTGACTTATCACTTTTTAATTCTAATCCATGAAACGACTTTCATCCCATGATCCTGCTTTGTTTAACCAATTATTCCCGACCAACCATAGTTGGTGGATTTTCATTCCCGACCAACCATAGTTGGCGAATTTTTATTCCCGACTAATCGTAGTTGGTGGATTTCTATTCCCGTTTTTATTCCCGACCAACCATAGTTGGCGGATTTTTATTCCCGACCAACCGTAGTTTGTGGATTTTTATTTCCGACCAACCGTAGTTGGTGGATTTCTATTCCCGACCAACCGTAGTTGGTGGATTTTGATTTCCGACCAACCGTAGTTGGTGGATTTCTATTCCCGACCAACCGTAGTTGGTGAATTTTTATTCCCGACCAATCGTAGTTGGTGGATTTCTATTCCCGACCAACCGTAGTTAGTGTATTTTTATTCCCGACCAACCGTAGTTGGTGGATTTTCATTCCCGACCAACCTTAGTTGGTGGATTTCTATTCCCGACCAACCGTAGTTGGTGGATTTCTATTCCCGACCAACCGTAGTTGGTGGATTTTCATTCCCGACCAACCTTAGTTGGTAGATTTCGATTCTCGACCAACCTTAGTTGGTGGATTTCTATTCTCTACCAACCGTAGTTGGTGGATTTCTATTCCCGACCAACCGTAGTTGGTGGATTTTCATTTTCGACCAACCGTAGTTGGTGGATTTTTATTCTGGACTTGATGCGTAGTTTGTAGCACTAGTATTCCCGAAAAATTTCAACAAAAGGAGAGAATTGGGGAAAACATCCAAATCTTTATTTATATTGAAGAAAACTGCATTATATAGGGATTGAACTACTGATAATATTTGCGCAGATGCTCTGCGTTCCATGCATTCTTAAACTCCTCTCCTTCTAAGGTTTCAATCCTATATGTCCCTGGTCGAACAACCTCTGTTACTTTGTAGGGTCCATGCCAGTTAGCTTCCAGTTTGTTGTGTTTTTGAATTATTTTCTTCAGCACATAATCCCCTTCTTTTAATTCACATTTCTTTACTCTTTTGTTGTAGAACAGAGCTGTTCGTTGTTGATATGCAGAATTCCTGATTGTTGCTTCTTCTCTAACTTCCTCGAGCATATCCAAGTCTAATCTTCTCATCAAGTCGCTGATAGGAGAATTTAAATTCAACACTCTGTGTTTGGGGAGGCCCAGCTCGGCAGGTATAACAGCTTCACTTCCAAATGCTAGCATGTATGGAGATTCTCCTGTTGCCGCTCGTGATGTAGTACAATAAGCCCACAACACGGAATGTAGCTCATTGATCCAATTTGCCTTCGCATCATCCAGTCTTTTCTTCAAACCATTCAGCAGCGTTTTGTTTGTCACCTCAGTTTGTCCATTGCTCTGGGGATGGCCTGGTGCAGAGTGGGTTTTCAATATGTTTGACTGATGACAATATGCAGCGAACTCCTCGTTATCAAATTCAGTTCCATGGTCTGTGATGAATGCATGAGGAAGAGCATATCTACAAATGATGTTCTTCCATATAAATTGATACACCTTGTCATATGTCATATCAATAAGTTTCTCAGCTTCCACCCACTTAGTAAAGTAATCCACCACGACCACGAGATATTTAAATCTTCCCCTGGTCATTGGAAGTGGCCCGACCAAGTCAATTCCCCACATGGCAAATGGCCAAGGGGAAGTAATGGGTGTTAACAATGCATGGGGAGTTCTTCGGATAGAGGATCCCTCATTATTGGCCAATAGTATCCTTGCATCATTATTCTTTACAAAAGCGTCCGACCTGCTACATGGGCTCCACAGGACCCTTCATGGACCTCTTCAATCAAATCTTTCACCTCGGAGGGATGCACACATCTTTGCAAACTTGCTATAATTCCTCGTCTGTATAGAATACCATTAGTCAATACATAACGAGTAGCTTCAAACTTCAGTTTCTTGGCTGCGAGTTTATCAGTTGGTAATTTCCCTTCCTCAATATATGCCCTGATGGGATCCATCCAAGATGGTCCTAAATTGAGGGTAATAAAGTTTATCATCAGATCTTCGTCTATGCTCCGACTAGCCAAGATTTCTATTGGGATTATTCTTTGTAGCTCGGTGAGTGTGGCTGAAGCTAATCAAGCTAAGGCATCTTCTCTTTCATTCTCTAATATTGGTATTCTAATTATCTGTACTGCAATCAGACTTGATAAAACCTCCATTGCTTTTGCATGATACCTGATCATTAATTCTCCTTTGGCTGCATATACTCCCAGCATCTGATTCACGATAAACTATGAGTCACTAAATACAATGAACTGATCTGCCCCCATGGTTTTTGCTAAATTAAGACCTGTAATCATAGCTTCATATTCAACCTCATTATTAGAAGTCTTTAATTGAAAGCGCAGAGCATACTCCACATCGATCTCATTCAGGCTGTTCAAAATAATTCCTGCTCCACATCCTGTACTACAAGATGATCCATCCACATATAGATTCCATATAGGTACTTCATCCTCAAATTTTTAATCAGATAAAGTTCCTCGGTGGAATATTTGTTTCTTTATATCTTCCCCTAGAACTTTTTGCTGCTCATCGACCATCTCCACTTGATCGTTAACAAATCAAAGTTGGTCGGATTTTAAATTTGATGATCCTGTAACATCCAAAGATTGGTCGGTATTCAGCTTTTGCTCCTCAAAGGTGTCAAGATAAGTGAATTCTGTGATAAAATCTGCTACTGCTTGCCCTTTAAGAGACGATCTAGGCTCATAGATTATGTCATATTCACCAAGTTTTACTGCCCAGTACATCAATCTCCCTGATTTCTCTGGTTTATGAAGAGCTTGCCTCAATGGCATATCGGTATACACAATTACGGTATGAGCTTGGAAGTATGGCCTCATTCTTCTACTCGCTTCGATCAACGCGAGTGCCAACTTTTCTAGTCTTGGAAATCTAATCTCTGCTCCTCGGAAGGCCTTGCTAGTGTAATAAATTGGTTTTTATACTCCATCCTCCATTCTTATTAAAGCCGAGCTAACTGCATTCTCTGAAACTGCCAGATATAAGTACAATCTTTCTCCCATCACTGGCCTGGACAACAGTGGAGGTGCTCCCAAGTATTTCTTTAATTCTTGAAAAGCCTTCTCGCATTCATCATTCCATTCAAAAGTCTTTCGGAGTGTTTTGAAAAATGGGAGGCATCTATCAGTTGCTCGTGATACAAATCTATTGAGTGTTGCAACTCGCACTATGACACTTTGCACTTCCTTCTTCATCGTTGGAGATCGTAGTCCCAATAGAGCCTTGATCTTTTCAGGGTTTGCTTCAATACCTCGTTAGTTGATAATATAACCGAGGAACATGCCTTCTCGTACTCTGAATATGCATTTGGTAGGGTTCAACTTCATTTGATATTTATCTAGTTGATCAAAGGTCTGGCCTAAGTCAATTAGATGATCAACAGCTTTCTTGCTCTTCATCAGCATATCATCAACATAAACCTCCATATTGTGACTGATTTGCTATGCAAACACCTTGTTCATCAGCCGTTGATATGTTGCACCTGCATTTTTCAAACTAAAAGGCATAACATTATAACAATAAGTTCCCCTAGGGGTAATGAAAGAGGTACTCTCCCTATCTCCAGGTTTCATTTTAATCTGGTTGTAACCAGAATAAGCATCCATGAAGCTCAACATCTCGTGTCCCGAGGTAGCATCCACTAATTGATCAATTTGGGGCAAAAGGAAAATGATCCTTTAGGCATGCCTTGTTGAGGTCGGTGAAGTCAACACACATCCTCCACTTGTTGTTCTTCTTCTTTACCATCACCACATTTGCTAACCAGTCTGGATACTTGACATCTTCAATAAAGCAAGCTTTCTGGATCTTCTCGACCTCCTCTTGTATAGTTTGGTTCTTTTCAGGGCTGAACACTCTTCTTCTCTGCTTCACTGGCTTGATTTCCTTATTCACATTGAGCTCGTGACATAAGAAATTTGGGTCTATCCCTGGCATGTCCTTGTGGCTCCATGCAAAAGTTTATTTTCATCTTTTTAGGAAGGCTATCAATTCCTGTTTTAGTGAGCCATCCAATGACGAACCTATTTGAGTTGTTCGTTCCGAGTGTTCATCGTCCAGAATGACATTTTTAGTAGCTTCCACCACCTGACCTTTTACGAGCCGCGACTCATCTCTAGGATCTAACGTTTCAATTTCTGCACCTTCATCCACTTGATAGGTAGTAGTTTTTTTCCTAGATTCCTCCAGTTCTTCCTGCTCGGCAGATGAATAGTAGCATTCCCGAGCTACTTTTTGGTCACCCTTCACAATTCCTACTCCAAAGTTGGTTGGAAATTTTAGGCATTGATGTACAGTAGATGGTACTGCTTTGAACTTCTTCAATCCTACCCTTCCCATGATGATATTATAAGGTGATTGAACATTCTTATCCATCACAAAAAAGCGCACTCTTTCTGTTCGACAAGCAGGCCATGTACCGATGAACATATCCAACTTAATCGTCCCAAGTGGAAAAACTTTCTCGCCAGTAAAATCGAGGAGGGGCCTGTGATAAGGTTCCAACTGAGATAACTTTAGATTTAAGCTATCAAAGCATGAGTAGAACATGATATCTTCTGAGCTACCATTATCCACCAATACTCTTGAGATCATTACTTCCTTCATCCTCATTTTGATCACTAATGGATCATCATGTGGATATAGCACACCTGTGAGGTCGTTCTTGGAGAAACCGATGACCAGCTTTTCTTTGTTTACCTTCCTCGGGCGATCATTCTCAGTTAGATTTATTTGTTGAATGTATGAACAAGCTTGAGCCTCATTAAGGTAAGATTTCCTCTCTGCAGTAAGGTCTCCACCTCCTGCATCTCCGCCTGTAATAACATTACAATCAAACGATCCAAAACGAATTAAAAATACCTCACGTTCTGGATGTCTTGGTCTTTTGGGGAGGTCGGGGTCATCTTCTGGATCGTCTTCATGATCTCTTTTTTTATTTTCTTCTGCTCGACGAGGATATCTAGATCTTTGTCTTGCTCGGTCGTTGTTCTTTCCTTCATTTCTACGATCAACATACTTGGCCAGCTTTCCTCGTCTGATAAGTGCTTCAATTTCATTCTGAAGAGCTATGAAATTTTTGGTTATGTGACCATGGTCTTTATGGAACTCGCAATATTTGGCCTTATTCCTCTTGTCAGGATCTATCTTCATTTTCTCTGGCCAGTTTAGCTCCTCGCTGTTCTTGATTTCTTCCAAAACGTGGTTTATATCTACTTTCAAAGGAGTATAATTTCCAAATTTCTTCAACATTTCCCATGATGGATTTGCTTTTAATTGCTTGTTACCACCATTATTCTTCTGATCCTTCTTCTCAACCTTCTCGGCCTAAACTTTGGTCTCCTTAGTGTCCATATTCTTCTTCGCAACCATAGCTTCCTCGACATTCATGATTTTGTCTTCTTTTGCCATTAGTTCTGACATGGTCCTAGGAGGATCTTTGGCCAAAGTGTAGTACAATTTATTTGGTAATAATCCACTCATCAAATCAGTAATTGCCGTCTTTTCCTCGTAATTAATAACTTCGAGCTTCTCGTTATTGAAACGAGTTATGTAATCCCTGGTGCTCTCACCTGCTTTTTGTCTAACACTTAACAAGTGTGCTACTCGTTTAACTGGTTTTGCTCCAAAGAAGAAATTTCCAATAAAGATCTCGGCCAATTGAAAGAAAGTTGAAATCTTCCCCCGAGGAAGATTATTGTACCATATTTGAGCAGATCCGGTAAGAGTTCCCAAAAATGCCCTATATCTCATCTCATCTGGCACGGCATAGATATCGGCAGCAGCTTGGTATTGTTCTATATGAAGGACAGGGTCAGTTTTTTCATCATACTTAGGAGTCACAACAGGTGCTTTGAACTTTGATGGTGTGCTAAAATCCACAATTGCCTGGATAAAAGGTGTCCCTTGGACAAAAGTTCTTTGTAGAGGATTCTTGGCCTTGGCCATTTCCCCTAGTCTGTCCTCCAACCTTTGAATAGAGCCTTTCAATTCATCATGTCCCTCCTCAGGCCTATTGGTTCGAGCAACTGATCGAGCTGAATTTGCCTCCTGGGATCTTTCATTCCGAACAGTTGGTTGTGATTGGGCAGAACCCTCACTTAGGTCGGATGGTCGTCGAAAGTCCCTCGACACAGCCTTAGGAGGACTTCTATTCTTCCTGGGACCCAAACGATCAAAATGAGAGGCCCTACTTAATCTTTCCAATGCACTAGTCCTTTTCGGAGAGAGAGTGATGTTTTTTTCAGTATCTGTAGCTCGTACTGATGAAGTTAGACCAGGTTGATAAGAGAAATCATTAGACCTCTCAGTGCGATATGAATCGATATGTCTGGATCGAGATTCCTCTGAGAGTAACATTCGCCTAGAAGGTAACCGGGTGTTTCTTTGAACACTTCGTTGTCCTGAATGGGTAGATACCCCACCCTGGACAGTTTGTATGAGTTGTCGCATAGTTTCTTGCATGGTCGTCTGGCCCTGGGACAAATTAGCCATTATTCCGGTCAGATCTTGAATATTTGGAGGAGTGGATGGATTTGGGGGGTTTCCAGTGTTTCGATTACTGGATTCAAGATTATCAGCCATTGATGATGAACTGTTTTGATGAAAAACGATAATTACAGTCGTTTCCCACAGACGGTGCCAATCTGCTGATGTAAAAAATTAGATTATCTCTAATTATTTAATTACAGATAAAAATAAACAAGACAAAAGAATTTTTAAAGTGGTTCAGCCTTGAAAGAATGGCTTACGTCCACTATTTTGTTATTGTTGACTGTGTGGAATTCTCGATAACAGATTTTACCAAGAAATTCCGAGTCCCCTGCTAATGAGGAGGTTACAATGTATTTATAGCCTTGAGGCAGTACAAATAAAAGGACAATGCGTTGTTCTCTAGTAGACATGTACATCTGTATGGTAATAATGAGCATTTAATGCGCAGTCATCCTCTTAATTATCTGGATATAAATGCTCAATACGAGATGTAGCTCGAACCGCCTAAACTGCTCGGACCGCCTAAGTAGCTCGGTATACATGAGTTGCTCGATACAATAAAGTTCCTCGGAGAACACTTGCTGCTCGGAGTGCCTGAGTTGGTCGGGGAGGTTGAGTTCCTCAGAGTCAAAGTGCTGTCCAAAAATGTTTGTGGGTGCCATGTAGATTGACACGTGTCTCCACATAATTGGTCCACGTCAGCAGAATAAATTTGGTATCAACAAATAATAAGATATTAGAAATTCCTAGGGCCTACCAACTCAATGGTCATCTAAATGTTCAAATCCACCAGTCAACCACAATTCAAGAATCGTAAACAATTCAACAAACTCTATGTGTATATATATATATAGAGAGAGAGGGCGTGTGTGAGATATATATATATATATATACCGAAATGTGTGTAGAGAGAGAGAGAGATAGATGGTCGTCGTTGCTAGAATTAGAGAGAGAAACCAAATTTTAATTTCATAATTGAATACCAATTTCAATTTATACCAAAAATCAAATACACACTATACAAAGAACCAAATACCAATTTCAATTACGATTTCAATTAATAATACTAATTTCAATTTATAATACTAATTTCAATTTCAAATTCAAATTCAATTTCAATTTTAATTTCAAATGAAAATTCCAATTTATAATACCAATTTCAATTACATTATTGACCCCAAAATACACACACAATTTCAATACATAAAAATTTAAATACACAAAATTTTAAAAAAAAATCATTTGGAAATAAATGTCAATATCAATACCACACATAATTTCAATTTCAATTCACACAATTTTAATTTCAATACACAAAATTTCAATACCACACACATAGTGACCCACATACACACACTGCCCCCCCCCCCCCCCCATTGACCCACACACATAGACCCACATGCACGCACACAAATGCACACACAACCCCCCACCCCCCCACACACACATATACACACACTAACCCACTATCGCCACTGTCCATATATGCACACTGACGCGCACACACACAAAGTAAATAGAGAGAGAGAGAGAGAGAGAGAGTGAAATGAGCCTGGTTTTATGAGAGAAGAGAGAGAGAACTATAGAAGTTAAGAAAGCGAGATAAATAAAGGAGGGAAGAAAATGAGGGGAAGAAAAATTGAAGTAGTTAGGTCTTTTAGTTTTTAATGTTGTCACAAACCTGTCACAGTCTTTGACTGTGACAACTTTACAAGGTTTTCACAGTTAAAGACCGTAACAAAATACACGTGTTTGTTTGGCACGGTCTTTGACCATGACAAGGGTGGCCGGGTCAGGGGGCGTTTTAGGCTTTTTTGTGTAGTGACTTCTATCATTATCATTTTCATTTTCAATCCCTTTATTTTTGCACTATAACATATATTTTCCTTAAAACGTTGCTTTGAAATGAGTTTTAGACTCCTTCTCATATTGTGTGGGTTCAACAAAAGGAAAATTTTAAGGTGACTTCTATCATTATCATTTTCATTTTCAATCCCTTTATTTTTGCACTATAACATATATTTTCCTTAAAACGTTGCTTTGAAATGAGTTTTAGACTCCTTCTCATATTGTGTGGGTTCCATCTAGGTTATTTCTTTTATTCGGGTTTTAGTTGAAGATTCATATTGGTCCATATAGGTTATTTCCCTCGACCTTAAAATTTTCCTTTTGTTGACTAATTATTAAATGTCACCCTTTGCCTTGGTCATGGCCTATGTCACACATTTTTTTTCTTTGGTAATCTGAGTCATAACCCACCTACCTTGACCATGTGCACGTGTGTGTGTATGTGTTATACATATACGTGTGTGTTATAAATTGAGAACTGATGTTAAATTGAAATATATTACTTTGTGATTGCGTGAACTCATATTCAGATTACATGAACTCGTGCTTTATCATTTAAACCAGTTCAAAATCAAACCTAATATTATTAAGTTATAATGTGATTAAAATATCCATACATACAAACTCCCAACATCAAAACTTAAACATTCTCCCACCGAGACCAGATTCCACTGGTTAAATACCCAACTTCAAAACTTAAACATCCATCCACACAAAAAAAACTTAATGTGATTAAAATTAGATTAGAATGTGATTAAAATCTGATTTCTAAATTAAGTCAAGATTTAATTTAATAACTATTTTAACAAAAATTTAATTTATTTCTTAATTAAAGTAAACATGTCTAAAATCGATACAAATAGAATCTCATATCCTCAATTTCTTCAAAATCCTTTAAAACCTTAGGGTTTAAAATCTAATTACAACATTTCAATATTTTCACATTTAGGTTTGTCTAACTAGGGTATTTTCATATTTCAATATTAGGGTTTGTTTTATTTTGTTATTTTCATATTTCAGTATTATTTGGATATTTTAAATCGACACATACATACATATAAATACACACAAACACACATAATACATACACATACATAAATACACACATACACATACATACAATTTCATGAAATTAAATGTAGAAGGTATGGAGGATAAGTGGAGAGGATACCTGAACTATAGAGGGTCGCCGGAGGGGAGAGAGAGGTCACCGGAGGAGAGAGGGAGGTTGGGCGGCAGTAGTGTAGAGAGAGAGAGAGAGAGAGAGAGAGAGAGAGAGAGAGAGAGAGAGAGAGAGAGTTCATGTGCAATGAGAAACTAATCTGGGATGTTATTTGTTCAAGTGGTAGTCACGGACCAAGGCTGTGACCCACCTGTCATGACCATTTATTTTTTAGATGTCGGCACCATGGTCACAATCTTGGACCATGATCATTGTGTGGCATGTAAAAAAATAAATGGCCACCGTAAGTGGTCACGACCTAGGTCCGTGACCACCGCCATGTGTATTTCAAAATGGTCATGACCTAGAGCCATGAAAAACTTAACTGAAGCCCTTATATTTTCTATAGACCTAGTCATAGTGCCATGACCCACTTTGGTGGGAGTTTAGCACCCATTTTATCATATGTTAGTCACGGACCATGGTCATGACCCCCATGGTTATGGTCTATGGCCATGACCATATCCATTGGATGTCTAGTTGTGACCATATCCATTGGATGTCACCCTTTGGCTTGGTCATGACCTATGTTACATGCTTTTTTCCAATTGTCATGGCTGGTCCAATACCACCTAGTCATGGTCATGGGTCATGACCCATTTGCCATGACCATTCTCGATTTGTGGTAAAGTTTGGGGCTAAAATAGTAATTATTATAAGTTAAAAATTTAATTAGGCACCTGGGGGATTTTGTGAAAGTGTTGGGGTTAAGATGGCATTTATGCATGTATTGGGAAACAACTAGGGGTTTGCAACTTGAAATTTTAGCATAATTGAGCCACTAAACCAAAACCTAGAGCCACCGCCTACCCACATATGTGGGCCTAATTGCCATAATCGTGGACAGGTCATGATTCACTTTGTCTTCATTGTTAATGTTTTGTTCCTCATACAATTTTGGATCATTTTAAAAGCTACCATCCCTCTTTTATTTTTTCTTCTTCGTAAAGAAATCCTAAATACACTTTAAACCATTCCAAGCAACCTTCTTTCAATAGTCAAACAAAAAAATACTTTTAAGGATTTTTAAGTGGGGATTCATAGGGATATTTTAAAATAATCAATTAAAGTTTCCAAGAAGTTTCAAGAGGAATTCAAGGCTAATTTTCAAGGATTTCTTCTCACACTTTTAAATCAAGTTTTTAGTTCATCTTTGAGGCAAGTTACTGAAGTACTCCTCTCCTTTTATATATACAGTTGTTAGGTTCACCTAAATTCTAATCTTGGGCTTAAATGTGTTAATACTCTTTAGGGTTTGGGATCCCTAATTTTAATGTCTTATTTAGGTGCAATTGGTTAGACTCATGTGTTTATATATTAGAACTTATCCCTAGTTAATGAATGAAATGGGAAACTAAACCCTTGGTAGTAGACTTGCATATTAGAATTTGAGATTTAATCTTGGATTCATGTTAATTTAAAGGTATGTTAAATAATTAATACTAATTAATTAAGACTTAATTAGTATTGAAAATACATGTGCTTAGTAGGGTTGTACATTTAGATTTATAAGTAGTACCTTTGGTGATAAATGCCTAATTAATGAAATTATAAGAATGTTGATTTATAATTAGAGCCTAATTATTTATGAGAATACATGATTATTGATTAGCCCATGTTTATAATATAAAAATGCAAATAGAAACACATTTTATTAATTTGACCTATCTGTATATGGAATCAATTTAATCCCTTGATTATTTTCCGTAAGTTGTTGGATATGGATTAATTGAGAAGATGAATTAGAAGGAGTATATGATAAACGTTGTTGGCTTAGTGGATTGTTTGTTGTTGGTTGTAGTTGGACAAATACAGTTCAAAATGGAAGTGGGTTATTTAGTGTGCTTAATACATAATCTAATTCACACTAATAAATTCTTAAATAATTATATCGTATTTACATGACTACCCTATTTAGGCGGAAGTATATCGTGGGGTTCCTTAATGGATTTCATTTAGAAAATGTCCCACGCATGTAGTCCAGATAAGAGTAGGAGTGATGACTTTAGAACCCTTGACTAACACATGCTTTATTTAATACCTAAAATGATGAGTATTCCCATGCTAGATACATGCTCGTGAGTGATTTGAGAATCCTTTTAGTAGTTAATGGAATAACGTAACATTTGATTTAGGGTCTAGTTTACAAAATCTGATGAGTGGATTAATTAGAATGTTATAATGTTATGATAAACTTTATGTGAAATATGGAATGATAATGAAGTGATAATATTATGTATTATAAAGGAGAAAAATAATGAGCGTTGATTTGGGTGAGTGCTCAGAGAATACTTTTACTTTTGCATGATGAGGATGTACAATTCTTATTTGTGTATCACGCTAGATGCTATCATGATGTGGTGCCCGATCGGCATGATAGTATGTAGATTGGATGGTATGTGAATTTAACACATTCCGACCGTGAGAATGCTAGGTGGTGATCGATTATGTGATGGGATTTATTTTTGCGTCATATGGCTTGTTGATTTTTCGGTCATGCGAATAACTGGTGGTGTATGGATATGTGACAATTTTATGCGTGCATATCGCATTAACTTGAGATGGTCGGGGAGAAGGGGCACATGTCGATTGCGGTTTAATTAATTATTAAAACTAATGAGTTATTCAAATGGGACTCTGAGGTTTCGTGACACATGGTTTGTTATCGTGTAGGCTAGATAACAGTGGATTTATCACTTGGATAGATAACTACATTTGAGTTGCATAGCTTTAATGACTTGCTTGATTTTAACCCATTTTATCTATAGCAACCTTTCAGGTGGTAGGTTTGGTATGCACGTGTAGACTTGATATCCATCTAGCACAGATTATCATCCTCTTCCTCTTAAAACGTCATCATCAAGAGCATTGACGTAGATTCATATTTGATGTACTATCATTTCTTTCAGTCGTGTGAGTAATATATTATGGATGCATTTGGCATGTACATATCATTTGAGTTGTGTTTAAAATTAAGACTTTGTATTGTCATACTTTCAGATTTGTGGCGTAGTTGTAGAGATATATGTTACTCTATCTTAGTTGGCAATTCATATTATGAGTTATGTATTTGAGGTTTATCATATCTCATTCCTATATTGTCACTTGTTTCTTTTGTTTCCATAAATGTTGAGAATGACATTTAATTATTTTTATAAGTTGTATATTTTAATGTTAGGAATGCTATTTCAATTTTTTGATAAGTTGTAATTTTTAATGTTTTAAAGTGATTAACCTTAAAATTAAAATATACGGATTATTACACATAGATTTCAAAGATATCTCAATAACACTTACAAAAACAAGGTTTTGAACACTTTAGAATGCATATTTTTTAATCCTAATTATATGAAGTATTTCTCAATATTCAAGAGATAATAATAAGAAAGAATTTAAGGGAGATGCTCTTGTCAATGTCAATACTTAACTAGACAAATCTACCAATTAAGATAGCATGCTTTAAAATAATAATACTCCAATTTTTTGCAGTTATTTATAGAAAAATCATTTTGTGTCAATCGGTGAGTTAGCTTCTTAATTGTAGATTAATAAAATGGAAAATGCACACAATCCGACCCAATCGCTGTGTAATTATCTCATATATAAAAGGCATGTAAACATAAATTTAAATAAAACATAATTAACAATTTTATATGGATATCTAAATTTAACAAATGAATATCCAATTCTACATGTTATTTGTTCTTTAATAATACAAATGTCTTGTAGTATACATTTAACATTAGGATCTTATTTCAACATAATTATCACATACAATTATTATGAGGAATACAAAATGATATTCTAATGACATACCTCCATCTTGTCACAAATGGAAACATTAATGGAGCAGTTGACCTTAGCGATATTCGATCGAACTGAATTTCGGACCACAACTTCCTCTTGTATATGTCAATAACATCTCCCAATTTCATAATGTTTCAATGGTTGGATATTCTTTATAACCAAAATGGTATTTCGAAAATTAACATAAACTTGAGTCTTTGGATTTCTCTCCCTTATCCTATAATTGCATTATGTTGTCTTTTCATGTGTCTGAATGATGAAAATCAGTCAATTATTCATAGGCAGGGACATGACCCCAATCCCCAAGAGTCACTTAATCTTAATCGTCCATTAAGATAGATAATCAAGAGTTATTTTGACTCTTGATATTTGGAGTACCCTTTCATTAACCAAAGTGACATTTAGTATTAATTTAATTATGGATCATATTATGTAGGATTATTCCTTAAAATAATTCTAACATTCTCCCACTTGGTCCAAAATTATCATAAGGCGTGCAATAATCTTTGAGTCATCCTTAAATGGTTTTTTTCATAAACACCTTAATCAAACAAACCATTAATGCGAATCATGATGCTCATATACTAATACAAGAGCATGATCGCTTCCATGTACCACCCCATTAACAATTCATCCAACAAGGTCTATAATCGGGTTATTCAATAATGGTCCAATAATGTCTTATATAAAAGCCTATTTCTATCATATTCATCAATTCACATGCTTGTAAACTTATATTGCAAGACATAAATTGAAATGTTCAGAATACACTTTAATCAATATCAAGTATAGTGTCAAAATATAAGCATGAAAAATTCACTAACACTTATACTTAATTGGCTACATGCAAGATTCATATATTAAGTATGTTTCATGATTGTCCTTTAGTGATAGCCCATTTATTAGTGGATATGCTACGTTTAAACTTATACTAATGTGTTTAACGGACACTTGTTGATTTTGAACTTCTTCATTCACATATAGGTATTATATTTAAATGTGTTTAGGTTCTTTAAAATACCTATCAGTCCTTCATAACGAAGAGTGAAGAAACAATATCATAACATTTCAGCGACTTGGAAATAGTGTCGACAACTCCAAGTCCCAAAATTAATTTTACATAGCCATGATCCATAAATTGTAGCCTCAAAGCATGCTACATACAATATTTGATTGTTTCACTCTTTCATAATATTATTCACTAGGCCAAAACAAACCTACTTAATCAGGAGAGAACAATTATCATAAGTGTGAGTATATAATTTATTTAAGCATCTCATTACTTCATACTCTTAAACAATTATATTTCTCTAATCTATCATTCATTATGAAAAGAAATTCAAGAAATATACAAATTTACTCCCACTGACTTGAAGGTATATGTATATATACTTAATCAAAATACATAAAGTATTCTTAAAATACCATTGATGGGAAACTTATATAAGTTTATATAGTGATTTCTCAACTTATACAGTTCTTTTCTTAAACTCTCATAAGTTTCACACTAAATGTAACTCTTACTCAACAGGATCTACTAAAGCTATAAAATTTTAATATTCTAAGCTATAGGTGAAAATATTTATTTACACCCCTTTCTTTATTCGTAATGAAAATTTTAACCACAACTTTAGCTTTATATCCTTGATTATCAAAATCGAATATTATCTTACTCCTCGGTCAAATTCACATTCTTGTGATAAATCTCACAATCATTCAGAATAGCAAACTCATTTTAAAATTATTCATATAAACCAACCAAAAGAACAATTACTTTGAATGTTAAAGTAATGACATGGGTATATTAAGTTCTTTTACAACCACATTAAGTGATTTGATACTCCCATTAATTTCACCAATCTTTAAAGAATTTGACATTTGACATTTTCGATTTCGAAAGTAATTAATGTACCCTCTTTCGAGTGTAGACATAATTTTAAATTCCAATTCTTTTAGTGGATTCTAAATCCATGCATGTACTTGACATTTCCAATCATGCGGGTGTGTCAAATTGGATAAGTAAAATGGAATTTTATAGAATACACTTTTAAAATTTTAAATGGAATTTTGTGTGAATAAATGTTGTAACGATATCGACTTATTAAGTTTGACTTGTTGTTTTATAAGGACATGATCTATGTAGCTCCATTATCTAACTATACTATAATCTCCCACTTGGGCCACAGATCATTCTAAAATTCTAAAATCTTAAGATCTCAAATGCGTGTATCAAGATTCACAAGTGACAATCCATAAACAATCTAATATATTACATCAACAAAGTAAGTCTAGATTTAAAAGGGTCTAATATTCAATTATGCCACAACACCAAAAAGCTACTTTGAAGTTCAACATTATGATATAGGATCAGAATCATGTCGCTTGTAAAAGTTTCATAAAAATAATTGTACAAACTATCAATGAGAAGACCATAATTAAGAAAAATATATTCCCATATAAACTTAAAGATGTTTTATATACTCGAGAAAAATATTTTGAAAGGTCATTTAGGTTTTTTAAAATGATTCCAAAATAAAATCCAAGAATTTATCGTTTGTTTTATGGTTTATCTTGTAATGATCCTCATATCGAATTAAACTATGTTATGTAGAACTTTAGTTTTTTAAAAATTGAAATAAATTATTTTATTCGTATCAAATGGCACATCATAATTCACACACTGTATATCACATAATGGGTGCTTATATATTTTAATCTCCAACATTATAAGATTTTACATAAATTTTATGCTCAATCCATTTAATAATTCTTCAAAATTTATAAAAGAGTTTGACACTTTAATCTATTAATATTGGGTTCCTCAAGTAAAAGTGAATCATAATGATTTAACATTTTTAAGTAAAACTTTGATTCTTTATTTCATTATAAGAAGTTAGTCTTAATAATATTAAAATGAATAAAATATACAATTTTAGAGAAATAAAGTAATATAAAATGAATGAAGTAAATAGCTCACTATATTAATGCTATAAGTTGACAACACGTACATTAATAACATTTTATAAATGTGGACTATCTTTCATAAAAACTTTGAATATTTATATATATGACTTTATTAGGTACCATGTTATTTAATTTAGATGGACATGCTATATAGGATAACCTTTCACCACCTAATTGCATAATTCCTTAATATTTATTTGAGTTACTCAACAATAACTTTCGTTGAAAAATTATCTTGCTTGACGAAATAAATCAAATGTTCCCCATTAAAATACCATACTATGAAAAGTCACTACTACCACTTTTAGCTCTAAATTTAATATTCACAAGCATTCCAACTGGGTCACTTTGTGACTACCAAACTATCCATTATATGAATATTATATTATTTTATGAATTGTATAATAATTTCATCAAGTATTAAAGTTTTCAAAAGATATAAATGGACAATGTACTTATAAATTAAGGAAGATTATGGACTCTTTGGAGCAACCGATACCAACCTTAATAAACAAATATATTGCCCCTTAATATTAAATTCACCATTGCAGTCGGACTCTTTGAAACAACCAAATCACAATGGCTTAATCATAATGAAATCATTAACAATCCGAACACTCAAAACCATATCCGAAGTCTTTGGGGAAACCAAGACATAGTATTTGAATGTTATCACAAAATTCAGCATTTATAATTTATTAGATTAGACCTCTTTGGTGGAATTGTAACCTAATAAATACTGAGATAAAAACCTTAATGCATGTTCCATTACTCATATTGGACATAATAATCATATACACATTTAATCTAATATTTACACTTTTGAACACCGAATAAGACTTTACGTAAATATTAGTTTGAAGAAAAAATTTTAATCCTTCGAGGTGAAGTCGATACAAAAAAAAATTGTTCATTAATGTTCATTTGATAATCTAAATCATATCTTACAATGAACAAGCTTCATGAACATTGCATAAACAATCTAACATTCATCAGTATATTTAGATTCACTGACAGCCAAATTTATACACGGTAATTTAATATTTATAATTATAGAGGTGGACACTTTAATGGACATCTAAAATAATCTAATATAAATATTAATATCTAAACCTTAACCATAAATATAATATACATAACAATATTTGGTATATATCAAAAATATTATGGTAGCCAAATAATATAAGACAACAAATGTATTTATTAAAACATATAAAATGAAGAAATCCATAATTTTTAATAATGGAAAATTTGAGTAATCACTCTAAGAAACCTATAAAAAATAATCTCCCCAATAATCAAAATTTTGAAAAAAAAATGGAGAAAGAAATAACTGTCAATTTTATTACCAAATATGATAAATTTAAGGTTTGATAGCTTCAACGTGCTCAAATAGCCATAACAACGTTCATCACTCAAAAAATGGTGATTTTTCATTAGTAAATCCTTTCGGATTGACATACTTTTTTTATCAATCCCGGATAAGTCGACAATTTTAATCTCAATTATTATTTATTAGGGGCATAAGAAATTGTTACTCAAAATGTCTCGAAATATTCAAATTAACAACTTTAAAGACATAATTAAAATTGTCGTAAAAGAAAATCACAATAAGGGAACCAAAACCAATTCTAATTTGGTCATAAAAATTTGGTACCCGAAATCTCATCTTATGAAATTTTCATTTAAGTGATCATACAAATATGCTAATTAATTCAATTGGCTGCATGCACATATATCCTAAATTAATTTATCGTTAATTGAGCTTAAATATTTAATTCATAGAGTGTGCAAAAATTTTACTTTCACAGAACATACATGCACACACATATTAGGTAATGTATATAAAAATTAATACCCTAAAAAAATATTACGCACAAAACTTAATGGATAATCAATGATCCAAATATAGATGCACGCACAATAATCTAATATTTATAACTATAGATTAAGACACTTTCTACTTAATTTAACATCATATAAATATCAGTGTCGAATTAATTCATAATTATATTAGGACCTTTCTGCAACCAAATATAAATTATACACAATAATCCAATTTACCGAAACTATTATTGACAAGCCCCTAATGATACATCTAATATTCAAAAAAATATTATATTTAATCTTTTGGTCAATACCAAATAATACATAATATGAATATTGGATCAACCATTTAATGAGAAAAATTATATGTGGTGGTTTATATCATAACATAAAAAAAAATAATTTATTTTACCAAAAGTAGAAAATTTTGAGTTATCACTACATTATCATAAATAATCTCTTGATGATCACTCTCCAATTTGCGGAATCATAAAATTAATTTTTAATTGAGAGTTATTAGCGTTGACATTATTACCAAAAATGACAAAAACATATTTTTAGGGGTCTAAACGATGTTAATTACTGAGACGGGGTGCTGCCCATTGTAAACAATTGGTTTTGATTATTTAGACGTTTCCATGTAACCACCCAAATTTCGTAATATTCTGAGTAAAAATACAATATTTATCACTAAAAAAAATAATTCATATGTTTTTTATTTTTTATTTTTACCCAGATTCTTGTATAGGCAAACTTTTCATGGATAATCACGAGATCATAAACATATTGCTCTGATACCAAATGTAAACATAAATTTAAATAACATGTAATTAACAGATTTATATGGATATATAAATTTAACATATGAATACCCAATTCTACATGTTATTTGTTCTTTAATAATACAAATGTTGTGTATTATACATTTAACATTAGGATATTAGATCAACATGATTATCATATATAATTATTATGAGGAATACAAAATGATATTATAATGCATACCTCCATCTTGTCACAAATGAAAAGATTGATGGAGCAGTCGACCTTAGCGATGTCCGATCGGATTGAATTTCGGACCACAACTTCCTTTTGTATACAGCAAGAACATACTCCAATTTCAGAACGTTGCAACGATTGGATATTCTTTTATAATCAAAATGGTATTTTGAAAATTAATATAAACTTGAGCCTTTGGCTTTCTCTTCCCTGTCCTATAATTACATTGTGTTATCTTTTCATATGTCTGAATGATGAAAATTAGTCACTTATTTATGAGTAGGGACAGGATCTAAATTTTCAATAATCACTTAATTTTAACCGTCCATCACGATAGATAATCAAGAGATATTTTGACTCTTAATATTTAAAATATTATTTTATTAATCAAAATAACTCTTAATATTAGTTTATTTGTAGATCATATGAAGTAGAATTATTCCTTAAAATAATTCTAACAAGACCCACATGATACCCTGGTCCCAATTTGTCACAAAAGAAACGACAAAGTTGTACTTAATACACTTGACATAGGTACCTAGTTAATATAGTAAGAAAGGAGACATAACATATCCCCTTCTCTATCAGATTTTTTTGGTAGCATATATGCATAAAATCTCTATCAACGGAAATGGGATATCCAAAAGGGGACCAAAAGACAAGGAAATAAGAGAGATGCCAGTTAACTCAAAACTCAAAACTCAAGATCTCTTCATTGTGTTTGTGAGAGGAAGAGCAGCAAGTTAAGCATCATGAGTGAGTGTATGGTACCTAACCGGAAGCTAAGGTACCAAATAAGTGAACAAGTAGAAGGAGATGATGGACTCAACACACCCTCCCTTTTGCACCCCCAGCACCACCTCCCCGGGTATCTTTGCTCTCTATATGCACTCTACTCCTTTATTAATTTATTTATTTTTCCTACCTTAATATTGCATATGAACTTCTCTTTGATACAATCCCACTTTGTCCATCCATAGAAAAGGAAACAAATTATAATATATATATATATATATATATATATATATATATGTATATAGGCACTCTGTCTTTTTTGAACTCATCACAAAGTGACGCATGTCCAGTCCGCGGTGTTAAAATGTGAGTCCGCACAAAATTATTATTGTATATATCAATTCCACTTCTCTCTCTCTCTCCAAACACGCAGTCTGAGCCATGCTGCTGTTAGTTTTTTCTTCTCATCTGCAAGGTCTTTTTGTGCATGGAGTGGACTGCTTTCACAGGTTACAACCAACTATCTACTATGTTCATTTATGCATAAAACGTTGTTATGTTTTTCTTTATGGCCTCTTCAGCTTAAGAAATCCTTCTAAATTCGTAAATGTTTTAGAAAGCAATTCTTTCCTCCTCCACCTCAATCTTTAATTCGTTTGCTGCGTTTCTTTTCTCAAATCCTTTCATGTTCTGTATTTTTTTTCTTCATCCAAATTACTCCATGACTTGTATGAATGAGTATTGATGTCCCATTTTTCTTCTCCTTTAGTATACATTCATTTTTGGTATGCAGTTCTTATACGCATTTAGTATGCCCCCACCCCAACCTAATTTGAATCATGTTGGAAAGTTTCCTCCTGTTTCATGTTCTCAAAAACCTTAGCTTTGCAGTCCATATCTGATTATATTATAATAATATTCTTTGCATATTATAGAAATTATGCCACTTCTTTACTTATTTTCAAATCATGATTTTTGTAAAAGGAAACTCTTAAATACTACTCCCTCTGTTGCGCAGACATTAAAACATTACTATTTTTTCTCACCCACCTAGTGTACCAATCATTTTTCGTTAATATGATTTTTATTTCTAAGTTTAGCTGCATATACATCCATCAGAGGATTTCTTAATGAACTCGTACATTTGCTTGAAATTCAGGTCTGATTATGAAGTTGCAGAGCTAACATGGGACAATGGCCAGCTAGCTATGCTTGGGCTTGGTGGGATCGCTTCCACTGCCCCTCAAAAGGCCACACCCACATGGGGTAGAACTGGCGATACACTAGAGTCCATTGTTCATCAAGCTACATGCCACAAACAAAGCTTAAATTTTGTGCAAAATGGCCAAAAGTTGAAAACTACAAGCACCATTGTTGCATCCGCCAATGGAAAATTGGGCGAGACCTCGGGCCATGTGCAAACGGACCCTAGTTTTGCGAAGAAAAGGACACTGTCGGAGTCTGATCGATGTGGGCGAAATTTCAGCACTAGTGTCCAAGGCAGTATAGACCATAGTGCGTGTGCAAGTGCTAGCGAGGCATATTGCATTGAGGATATCGATACAACTATGATGACGTGTGCTTCCTTTGAATCTACACGGAGCTTGAAGACAAAAACTACATGTGGAGATTCAGTTTTTCGTAACGGATCGGTAAAATCTAAAGTCCATAACTAGTGATCCAGTTTTCTAGCATATTTGATTAGGGAATATATTTATTATGTTTACATGTCATAGAGCCATTTTTGCGGTACCCTATTGGCAAAAAATGTCTAATTTTCTAATAGAATTAATATTTCCATAAAAAATAATCTATATTCTATGATCATAATCTACAAGCTTAGTATTAATCATAAGAATTGTATATGTTTAGTTACCTAGCATTGATTTTCTAAATCTAATCTTTGACAAATATTTACTTCACTATTTCAATGTCTTACATCATACAGAACTTGAATTAAGGAAATGTTTGGAACAAAAAGGCTCCCAATCTTGATTGTTTAACACCAAGATTTACAGATAACCGTAACTTCTTTACAATTGTATACTGATTATAACAGGAAAACCAAGACGAAGAATGCAAGATGAAGGGGGAAACAGTTCGCTCGCACTCAACAAGACGAAGTAGAGCTGCTGCCACTCATAATCAGTCAGAAAGGGTAATAACTCTCAATAACATGTTCGGTTATCACTAAATAAGAACACGCCTTTAAAGTAAAATGATTTTTTTATATGGTTGTCATAAGAAATTAATACCATATACATAAAGGCCACTGATAAATGTCTTACATGATATTTATCTAGAAACGTAGAGATAGGATCAACCAGAAGATGAAAGCTCTGCAGAGGTTGGTGCCTAACGCCAATAAGGTGAGAAAGACAATCACTTCTGAATATTACTTCAATTTAAGTAAATGAAAGAATGTTTATGTTAATATGAACAGAGAAATGTCGTTTGCAGACTGATAAGGCTTCAATGCTGGATGAGGTGATTGAGTACTTGAAACAACTTCAAACACAAGTTCAGATGATGAGTGTTAGAAGCATGCCCCAAATGATGATGCCAATGGGAATGCAGCAACAACTTCAAATGTCTCTATTAGCACGTATGGGGATGGGGTTTGGGCTCGGAATGGGCATGGGAATAGTTGACATGAATATGGCCCGAGCTTCTCCACAATCTCTCTCTCCTCTTATCCATCCCACCCCTGTTTCCCCTAATACTCCCACTTTTGTTACACCTCCCTTTGCAGGGCATCCTATGGTTCCGAGGCAGATCCCATCACAAGCAGCCGCCACTAGCTCTTCGGCTCCTTTCAGTGATCCATATTGCGCATTTCTTTCACAAGTACGTGGAGTATATAATTTATATTTTAAAGTAGCCTTGAGGAGAGAGGATTTTTTTTGCTAAAAGTTCTCAAATTGCCTTCAACATTTTTCCAGTCTGTAGTTCAGTTTAATTTATTTTTCTTGTGCTCTTAAGTTAAACACAATTTTCATATTCTGTCACGCTTTTCCCTCGTCCTCCACTTTTTTCCTCTCTTATTTTATATTCAAAATCATTTTTAATGAGATGCAAAAAAGGATATGCTATGGGTAATTCCTTTATCAACCACATTTTTCCTTTGGTAAACAGAGAAAACTAAAGAGACGATATTCAATTTTCTTGAACAGTTGTGCGTGTATTGGGGGTTGGGGGGTGTTCGGTGTGGCCTCTCCTCTCCTCCGTAAGTACAGATGGCAATATGGACCTCTGGCTTATGTTTTATGTGTATCCTCTATGTTATTACATAAAATGTCTTTGGATTCCTCATATTATCCAATAGAGGACATGGCAGTAACGAAAACTGGTTGCATAATCCCGTAGTTGTAGCATTGCTCAATGAAGGAAAAAGTATTTTCATTTCAAACATATCATCAGAAATCCCCATTTCAAGGAACTATTTCTCGCAATCGATTATTTGTTTATGATGATCTTGATTTATCTCTAAATATTCTTTAAATTGACTACTTTGATTTAATAGTTATTAATTTTTCCTGCAGGCCATGAATATAGAACTGTACAACAAGATGGCAGCAGTGTATCAACAGCAAGTCAATCAAGCAACACGGGCAACAAGCAACCCATCACAATCAAACCATGCCAATGGGAAATGAGATAAGACAAGTTGTATGAGTAATGCTGCTGGGGCGACCAGAAACTGATGCCACAACATTGCATTTATCCATTTGTTGTCGTGTGGAGTCCGAGTGCCCCAACACGTATCTTAGATGACAACCAATATATTGACACTTCATCAGTGGTATAAATTTTGTCGTGTCAAATCTTTTTGTGTCTCTCGGAAATTACTCCAACTCGTATTGTCGAACCCAAAATAAGCAGATGTAGGGAACGAACATTGATTCACTAGGATAATAATTGTCTACTTAATTGAAATAATAGGTACTCTGCAATTTTGTTATTTTATTATCACAAACAATATTGTATATTAAAGACTTGACGGTTAATATCACTATTATGAGATATAGTATCGTGTATGGAGGGAGCTATGGATCCATGCTCAACACAAATAAAGACACAACATCTATGTGATACGTGTCCCACATGTTTTTTACTATACAGACAAGAATTTTAAATGTACATACATCTTGTCCTTATTTGTGTTGAGTACGGACACGTGGTGTCCTCCACACATGATACTATTTCCCTATAATTATACATGATTATGTACTTTTTTTTAATAAATGAATAGTTTGTGTGTACAAGCTACATTAACTTTTGTATATGGTAATTTTAATATCTACAACGACTTTCACCTTTTGACCCCAAACTCTAGATAAGGTAGAGTTATATTTATTTAAAGAAAGAAAAGGTCTACACAAGTGGGGTAGCCCTCTCCATTAAATCGGGCTGACCTGAGCGATATAGAACTTCATAAATATCTGAGCCCAAAGTGTTTTGATCCTATCATCTCTAGATTAACTTGGTTCTCCTATGATAAACTTGGTTATTGGCCAAGTGGGTAGTACTTTGGCTATCACAATGCATCTCTACACAATCTTATGTAATCCCCAAATCACTAATAAAATCATGAAGCCATAGGGCATCTTTAAGGGCTTCGTTGCCGCCATGTACTCCACCTGCGTAGTAGAAAAAATAATCATGGCATGTAACATGGACCTCTAGCTCACCAGACCACTAGCTAATAAACAAACATACCCCGTAGTGAATCTATGTTTGTCCAAATCATCTGCACAGTCCAAATCAACATACCCACACATATGTGACTTCTCCACCTGTTAGTACATAAGTCCCACATCAAGTGATACCCGCAGATATCACAGAATTTCTTGAAGAAAATTAATGCTTCCCTTTTCTTTCCTCTCATCACCACTAAGGCACCCAAGACAACTTTTAGCATTTCACCATAGAGTACAATCTTGCCTCCATTGGAGTATGAAGCATCCAAAGAAATCAAATTCTTTTTTAGAACATACCGAACATTCGTGTGAGTCCAAGTTATTCCATCATGCATCTTAAATTTGATTGGGCCAATACCCTTCCACCTATAAATGTGGTCATTATACATTAATACTTTCCCTCCATCTACCTCCTTAAAGGTATGAAATAAATCTATATCTGGGCACATATGGTAAGAGCACCTCAAGTAAAAAATTCACCAGTTTGAAGAGATTTCTCGTGAAGAAACTATCAACGCACTTCCAAATTCATCATCATTAGAAGTACCATAATTGGTGGACTCTTCCACCAGTTTCTTATTGTATATTTCTTTTAGCTTAGGGAACTTATAACACATAACATTAGCTAAGCCCTTGGTCCTAGACTTAGACCTTGATCTTCTTCTCCCACCTTATATTCTCTCATCGGTCCTACCCCACACAACTAATGCATCGGACCGGAATCACCCTCCTCCTTCTTCTACTCGTCACTTGCCAACAATGCTAAAGAGACATCATAAAAATTCACTTCATCCTTCCCATATATCAATGTGGTACTCAAATGCTCATATGAATCAAAAAGTGAATTTAAAAGTGATAAAGATTTATCTTCGTCATCAATTCAATATCTAAGCCTAATAAATCAAAGATAATTTTATTAAACTCGGCAAAATGTTACTACAACGAGATAACTTTAATATAATATAATCATAATAATTTCTTATTGAGATAGAGACAATTCTCTATAATCTTCATCATATATTTGTCTTCTAATTTCTTCCATATTGACTCCGTCAATTCCTCTTTAATCGATTAGTGTTACAGGTTTGCAAATCGTATTCCTTCAAATCATCCTTTGACATATCCTCGGGTTTAGACAAATGTGTCTCAACGCCTTATACAAACCTAGTTGAATTAACACATATCTCATTTGACATTGCCACATGCCAAAATTAATGGATTTATCATCAAACTTCACCATTGACACCTTTATGACCTTAGATGTAGCCATTATCTAATCTTCAAAACGAGTCTTCAACTAGAAACAACCAGACCACGGACAAAATACCACTTAGGAATTTTACCAAACACATTGGATGCACACAAAACAAAAACCCTATAAGCAAAATAACTGATACAAATTTATTGTGCGGATACTCACTAGTGATTCATGCACGTTCCTTTGTAATCATAAAAACCATTTTTTTAGGAATTTAGACCATAATTCTAATAAACTTTGATTTTCGGCTATAGATCCAAGATAAAGAACAACACAAAGCGATACCAAGATAATATAATTTAACTGCAAAGTAGTGAGAAAGTAAAGAGAAACCAACCACTTGAATAAGAACAAATCAAGATGTATGTGGTTCACCAATTTGGATACACCCACAAATGATGGCTTCGTTTCTTTGATTCAATCAACAAATCTTACAACTCTTAAGCTCACAATACTCTCAATGTGTATAAAAGAGCAAGATAAATAAATGATGATAATTTTTTTCTCTAAACTTAGGATCCGTTATTGGTCCATATTGGGTAGATCGACCCCTCTCATCCTCTGATCCTTTATTTACCGCTTAATCTAGTGGTGGGATTTCTTCTCGACTGGGGGATTACGCAAAGGAACTCAATCGACCTTTCATAGAGTAACTAATAAGAAGATCCTTTCTACCGCTAATCGTAGCTATCCAGACACATGTGATCCGTCTCTTCCTCTATTCTTTCGAGCCCAAGTCATCGTCGAGCTGGGAATCGTAAATGGTTCTACTAGTCGATCGCTCTCCCTTCCGGACCCCTACCTCTCGATATAATTACTGCAGCCTAGGAAGAAAAACATCGTCTAGGAATTCCTTGTTGCTCCAATCTCCCCTACGCCTAGGACGTTCTTTGGTTGCAAGGGATAACTAATGGGAGAGATGATTGAAATAACTCACACTTTTTAAGAGAATATTTCTCTTTTAATTATAAGAAGAAGTACTGATTTCTCTTATCACCTAGATGTTTATGGTAAAACAAAGGGGTAACCTGTATTAATGGTGATGGAAAATATACTTTGCATAAATGATGATAAATAAGCTCAAATATATAAATAATAAGCTCAAAGAAGGAAACTAAGCTGGAAAAACACAACAATTAACATGGTTTACCCAGCTTATGCTACGTCCACAAGATCTCGAGTTTTATTTCACCTTGATAATGGAAATCAATGTTTACAGAAAAATTCTCTCAACAAATAAAACTTCTCCTCTCAAGTATGCAATTTCTTCAAACTCTCTCAAGAAAACTCACAAGATTTATCCTATCAAAAGGGTCTCAAAAGTCTATCTTTTCTCCAAAAAAAATCTCTCCAATTTTTTTTCTAAAATATGTGTCTCAATCTGTGTTGTTCTTTAACAGATGAATGCAGCATATATATTTCCAGCCTTTACGCATGGAACTTCAAGTGTTTCCTCCCTTTTTGGATCAGATTTCTTGCAAGGCACCACTAGTAGATTAATGTAAGACCAACTCATTCAGCGTGGGCTAAAGTTTGCCTTAAAAGATGGAGGAACCATTATTTTAGTTAAAAATTCTATTACTTTAGCAAGTGGCTCGGGCTTTCTTCCTAATTATCACTATTTATTTGTACGCATAGGGTCTTGTGCATAAAGAATATTGGTTAACATTATTTTGTGTTAGATAGTTCTTTAAACATCACCGCATTTTATAGATAATTAATTCCTTGCAAAGCAAGCTGACAATAGTTTCGATCTGTGTATCCTCCTCACTAATTTCCTCAGGAACTTCTCAAGTAAGGTTTCTCGATAGAGCATATAAGCTTCTTTACTTCAGGTGGTCCTGGTATCTCATTTGTTTCGAGTAACCTCCTCAATTCAACATAACATACATTTATATAAGTAACATGGCTTGATCAACTTGATTTATCTATAAGATTCCCTCAATCTTTGAATAAACTCCCGTTTATCTTGGTCTTATTATTGCTCTCTTTGATAAGGTAATTTATCTATGAATAGCGAGTTTTGCAAATAATCTCTTCCCATACTTTCCCCAACATAGAGAAAGTTGTTGTGTAAACAAGAAGTTTCTATATGAAACACCTCACGTAGATGGACCATAACTTGAGACACCTTGAAATGACCAACATTATTCCAAAAACCATTTATCCAAAACACCTTAATTTGAATCAGTATAAAACACCTCTCTTGGATGAACCACATTTGGGAATATTTTGGACCGCAAACCTCAATTCGACCACTATTATCTAGGGATCCTTGAGTCAAAGCGACTTGTTTATACATGTGTTAATTTAAATCCAGTGTCAATTGAGCATTTTTGTATCCTTAGCATTAAATGTATAAGATCATTTAATATGACATCTCCATCACGTTTTTCCACATGGACCCGCGAGATGAATTATGGGACTTTAGTTTGTGTGACCATCATTTTCCCCCCTCCCCAAATTTCAAATAATCGTGCAGTATAGTGAATTTTCAAAACCTTTAAACGACTATTTTACTCCGACCCTTTAAATACTCTTCTCCCAAACCTTCTTACACTTTTTCACCATTAAACTAAAGCTTTCAAGTTTCTAGAGAGAGAACGTACTCTTTGTTTTTTTAGGTCAACTGAAAACTCCATTTATATTTTAGTTTTATAAGTCGTTTTTGTGGTGATAATTATTACTCAACACAAAGAAATAAGAGAATCAAAATCACCAAGCAAAATAAGGAATATAAAATGCCAATCACACAACAAAAGATATACATGGTTCAACAAAGGTGCCTACGTCCACGGTGGTGCAGTCAGTATTATTTCTATATACTCCGAAGAGTGATTACAGAGAATACAGTGTGTCCTTTGTCCCGGACCTAGGGTTTATTATATACATGTTCATTTCAGGGAGTGGGGGTGTTTGACTCCCCTACGTGTTCCATCTTTTCCTAGAACCCCTCTTAATGGGAACATAGGAGAAGACTAAATCATAATCGGTTAAGACATGGGGAGTCTGGACTTTGGGCCATTTACAATTGGGCTACTCGTCCAGGCCCATCTTTCTAATTTAAGGTACCCACAATTTCCCCTAAGTTTGTTGGGCCATGCTTTGGGCTCAATAAATTTAAATGATTTGTCATAATGGCTCCTTCGTACATCGTGCAACTCTACCCAAAGTTTGAGGACTGATTCTGGCGGCACCCTCTTCGTGGTCTGTGCACTATGATTAGTAACACTTAAAGGTTTTATTCAGAGCAGTCGTCGTTTCAAGCTTCCCAGTACTCTCCTATTTTCTGTGAGCTCTAGCGATTCACGTTCTCTTCTCTCAGTCTCCATTCTTATTGCTTTCTTATCATTTGGGCTCGTGATTCTTCATCGTTCGAGTCGATATTTTTTCTTGTAAGTCTCCTGTGCCTTCTATTTGTATTTTCTCTTTGAATTTGTAGTTTTCTAGGGTTTCCCAATGGCAAAGATCGGTAATAGGTTAGTGCCTGGGTTTAGGAAGTTCTATAATATCCCAGAGTGGGTAGAGATTGAGTGTGCCTCTCCCCCTAGAAATGTTAGAGAGATAGAGGGTTCCCATTGGATCCATGTCTTGTTGCTTTCCCAAGGGGGCTTACTTTTCCTCCCAACAATCTATTCTTGAACTTCTTTAGTTATTTCAATATTGTTCCTGCACAGTGTTCGCCCAATGTGTGGAAGATAATTAATGGTGTTCATAGAATAAATCAGTTGTATGGTACCAAGTTAGGGCTTGCCGAGGTCTGTTTTTGCTATTCTTTTTCTCGAACTAGTTCTGGTGTTCTCTATCTCAAAGTCAGGAGCCCTGACAGGGTATTGGTAGTAAACCTACCTGATTCCCATAAGGACTATTGGCAAGAGGGATTCCTTGCTAGAAATTAGCAGTTTTTTCCTCGGTCTGAGGGGTCGAGGTCTGATAGGTTCTCAGTTCCCTTTAATGGGGAAGAATACATAGGTAGACTTTGCTCTGACCTTTCAATTTCTTTACTGATTTGCGATCTTTCTGACTTTTCCTATTCTTTCTCCAGCGAGGTCGAAGAACTTGGAACCTGCTCTCAGCGAGGTTCGTCTTTCTGAACTAGTCAAGGCATGGAATATCAGGGAGCCTTTAGCCGACGGCGAGCATCCCCGGTCTACTGCTTTCTTGCTCGAATACAAAAATGTTGGTTCTAGCTTTATAGCGAGGCCGGTAGATAGTATCCCTGAATTTGATACCTCTGAAGAGACTGTTGTTGATCCTATTCAGTTGGACGAGGAGGAGAGTAGCTCAAAGAGTGATATTGTAGGTGGTATCGAAGGCAATTTTGGTGAGGGGAGCTCCATTGGTGGTTGCTCTTCTGATTCGGAGGAAGTTTCTGAAGCCCGATATTCTTCGAGCACGTCCAGCAGTTCAAGCGAGGAGATGATTCCTCCAAGGAAAAACTTAATCTGGGACGATGACGACGATGATCACGTGCTCCTTGCTCAGAGGTCAAAGAAGCAGAAATACAGTACCGGGGATGTAGCTACTGGCTTTCGGTCTTCTGCTCAGGACCAGGAGAGGAAGAGGAAAGAGGAAGAATAATTGAGAGAGAGAAAGAAGGAAGAAGAGAGAAAGAAGATGGAAGAGAAGAAGAGGATGGAGGAGAAGAAGAGAATAGAGAAAGAGAAAGAGGAGGATAGGAGAAAGATGGAATCGAGGACGAAGGCCGGGAAGGCCTTGGTTCCTGTGTCCGCACTGCCCGCGGGGGCCTCAGTTGCTATTTCTCCTCAACTGGACCCTGTGCTGCTCGAGAAGGCAGTTCTTCCTGCAGATCGCCAAAGGGCGTTGGGGTCTGATCAATTGTCCCTACAAGCTAGTCAGAGGCTAGATTTGGTAAGATCTTCTCCTTTCTCTAATGCTTTAATAAATTTCATCACTTCCTTCTTCTGATGTCTTCTTCTTTTTGTAGTTTGTGACTAACTTCGCCATGCTCTATCGTTCTCGCGATGAGCTGGTGAAGAGAAATGACAAGCTGGAGCAACAAAATGTTGCCTTGAGGTTGAGGGTTACAGAGCTCGAGGCTGGTTTCAAGGCCGTTGATGCTGCTCGGATATCATCCGATCTGGCCCTTGCTAATGCCAATCGAGAGAGGGACGCATCAGTTAAAGAATTAAATGAGCTGCGATAAGCCTACGACCTGGTTTGGTCGAGCAAGCTGGTTGTCATGGAAGAGAACATAGTGTTATCTAAGGAGCTGAAGAAGAAGGAGTCTGAGGTAGTCATTGCCAGGGAAGACTCATATAATTTTAGTTGGGCTACCGTATATGAGGATGCTGAGGTTCAAATAGGCTACATTAGCCATCTGAATTTCAAGAAGGGCTGGAAAAAGGCCCTCTTAGCTGCCGGAGTGGATGTTGCATATCCTCTGTTCGATGAGCACGACCTAGGCCCGATGCCAGTTGTGGATGAAGTCCCTGCCCCAGCCATCAAAGGCGCTGACCCTTTCTCCCAGACAATTTCTGCTGACGTTCACCATGTTCTGGTGACAGAGGTTATCCCTGCTGAGATGGGTGCTCCTGCTGATGCTGATAAAAGGGAAGTAACCATCGACTTCTGGGCAGCTTGAGGTTGCTAGTTAATTTTTACTTCTAGGACTACCTTGTATCTTTACTTTTTTTGTTTGTAATTTTTTATTTTGACTCTTCGATGTATTCTGACTCTCTTCGCTTTAATGAAATGAGAAGGTTTTTCACTCCCTTAGTGTACTGAATGATTTTGTTCTCCATTGCTCTTTTATTTCCTGTAGTCGATTGATGTTGATGATTATATACCTGCCACTTCTCAATTGGGAAGAATGATTGGGCCTGATGTAAGCTCTGAAGTTCGTCATACTTTTGTGAGGATTTGCAAATCTCTGCGATTGAGGAACAAGCGCTTTATAGAGCAAACTGAGCTCGTCGTTAAGCTGAAGGACAGGCTTCAAGAGATGGAAGAAGTTGGTGCTTCAGTCCAAGAGGAGGTGAATACATTAAGGGTGAAGCTTATATATGCTTATGAGATCAACCAGGTTGGGGAGGTTCTTCAGTAGGAGAACGAAGCTTTGAGGAGTGAGGTCTCACGACTTAGGGAACATGCGTCGAGCAATGCTCCTGCAGTGTTACGAGGTTCCTCCTCATCGCGAGCTAGAACTGGTCCGGGCGATGTTCCTCCTGTGCTGCAAGGCCCTACTCCTCCAACCGTTCTGCGAGCTGGCAGGAGCACCAGGGGTTCAGCTAGGGAAATGGAAGAGCTTCGTGGTGATGTCCAGCGAGCTTATGTGATTGTTGTTGGGCTCCAAAGGGACGTCACCCGGTTGAGGCATTTGTTTAAGAAAGGACCTCGACGAGTATGGACCGATGGTTACAATCAGGGTTGGCTAGATGCTCCAACGAGGCTGATAGAGTTTGAAGAGCTCTCCTTCATCAGGGCGTGGTTGAGTTCCTTGATGGAGATGCAAGTCCCGAGGAACTCGATGCTCTGGTACCGTCATGAGATTTCTCCTTCCACCCTGATGCCTAACCCCTTCCGGAGAGATGATCAATGGATTCCCATCGACACCATCCCTCGGCAGTTATTGGAGTCGGATGCGAATAAAGTTGAGGAGGATCTAGTTCCTTATCCCGATGATAGACGAAGAGCCCAAGTGGCTGATTACCTTGCTCAGAGGCCTCATCCTCATTAAGATTTTGCCAGTAGTAAATTTGTATATTTTATATTAAGGTGATGTAATGTGAATGTTTTGGGCGAGCTCGCCGACTAAACATGTATTGCAATTGTTGTAAATATGATGAATTAATATAAATTTTATGTTTTGGGCGAATTTGCCGACTAAAAAAGTGTATTATATTTTTCTCATCTTTGTTCAATAATCTTGAGCCTCTCTTGGCTGACTAGATTTGCATGTTTGCATTATCAAGTAAGTGTCCTTCCAGTCCAGTATGCCAACGAGATACCATTCTGCGCCACTTTAACTTTTAGGTTGTGTCATCACACTCCCTTAGGCCTAAGTGTGGCAATTGGCGAGGACACACCTGGTGTTGGATGTTTTATCCGATCAGGATTTTATTCAACCAAACATTGTTTGGTGACCAATTTTGACTTGGCCATATTGCCTAAGGATCTCCTAAAGGGCTTCATATATTGCCAGGGGCAATGCTAAGAGAGGTCTTTCGTGTTTCATAACGAAAACCTAAGGAAGGTTATTTCCCTGCTATGATGTAATGATCAGTGTGCCTTTTACTTGGAAAGGGTGTGTGAGTTGTAAAGTTTATTCATTGATAGATCGAAAAATACAAATTAATTGACTGATACTTCGTATAATTCAACTGCCAAATGACTTTTTATTAATGATAAGGTAATGAACTTCCAGTTTCACAATCAAAGATCAAAAGAAGAATTTAGAAATAGAATTTCTTAAGGTTGGCTGCATTCTACGCTCGGGGTATCGCTTTGCCTTCCATCATTTCCAAGTGATAGGCTCCTTGCAGGTCGTCTCTAGTTATCTTGAATGGTCTTTCCCAGTTTGGCCCTAGCTTGTCGTCTGATGGTTTTACTGCGCTCCACAGGACTTTCCTTAGGACATAGTCCCCAACTTAGAATGCCCTTGGGTTGACCCTTTTGTTATAATGCCTTGCGAGCTGTTACTGATAGCTCGCTAGTTTTACTAGGGCTAGCTCTCGGCGCTCGTTGGCTAGGTCAAGCTCAGCGAGCAATACTGTATCCTTATGGACCTGGTCGATAAGGCTGGACCTCATTGTTGTCAAGCCTGATTCTAATGGGATGACTTCTTCCATTCCATATGTCAGTGAAAATGGGATTTCCCCCGTTGCTCGTCCCAGAGTGGTTCGGTAGGCCCATAAAATATGTGGTAATTCATTTACCCACGCGCCTTTGGGTCGCTCTAATCGTTTCTTTAATCCGTCGATCACTGTCTTATTGGGAGCCTCGGCTTGGCCATTTCTTTGAGGATAGGCCACCGAGCTAAAATGGTGCCTGATTCCATGCTCGTCGCAAAAACTCTGAAAGGATCCACTTTCAAACTGCGTTCCATTGTCAGTGGTGATGGTTCTGGGGATGCCAAAATGGGTGATTATATTTCTCCATATGAACCTTATCATATCCGCGTCCCGGATGTTAGCTAGGGGTTCCGCCTCGATCCATTTGGTGAAGTAGTCAGTTGCCACCAACAGATATTTGTGATTACCGATAGCGGTAGGAAGTTGTCCTATGATGTCCATTCCCCATTGGGCGAATGGCCATGGGCTAGACAGTGATTTTAGGTCGCTAGCAGGATGGTGGACCATAGGGGCGTGAAGTTGGCATTTCAGGCACTTGCGAACATACACCGCAGAGTCCCTTTGCATATATGGCCACCAATAGCCTTCCTTCATTGCTCGAAAAGCTAGAGATCTTCATCCGATATGGCTTCCATAGACTCCTTCGTGAAGCTCATGTAGAACTTGCTCGACATTCCTTGGGTGAATGCATTGAAGGTAGGGACCGGAAAAGGATCTCTTATATAGGTTGCCCTTTGGAGATAAGTGAAAGCGAGCAACTTTGACTCTTATCTGGTGGGTGGTCTTCTTGTCATCTGGGAGCGTGCCATCCTTCAAATAGTTCTTTAAAGGGTCCATCCAGCTGGGAGTTGATCCTACCTGGAGCACCTGTTCCACACCTGACGGCTTCCTGTTACGGTTAATGCTCGGATGAGCGAGGAAGTCGATGGGGATTGTTCTTTTTAGATCGTTATCTGCTGAACTTAGGACTGCTAAGGCGTTAGCATGGCTGTTTTGTCCTGTGGGAAATTACTGGACATTGATCTCTTCGAAGCTAGCCATTATTTCTTTCACTAAAGCAAGGTAAGCTTCCATTCTTTCATCTTTGGCATTGTAGTCTCCACTTATCTGATTGGAGACTAATTGAGAATCGCCGAAAAACTGTAAATGCTTTGCTCCCAAAGTGTGCGCCTTCTGGAGGCCGGCTATTAAGGCTTCGTATTCTGCTTCATTATTGGAGGCTGCAAATCCAAGCCCGATTCCTTGTTCGAGGATTGTATCCTTTGGAGTAATTAGGACAATGCCTACTGCCGCCCCCTTTGAGTTGGAGGCTCCATCAACGAATAATTTCCAGGTTTCCTCCGTCGCGTCATTCCCCTTTTGTCTCGCTGCTTGAGGTTGGTTGGGAGGTTGCTCGCCTATGAATTCGGCTATGAAATCAGTAAGGACCTGCCCCTTGATTGCGTTCCTTGGTTGAAATTGGATGTCAAATCGTCCGAGCTCGACTTACCATTTAGACAGTCTGGCCGACAAATCCGCCTTCCTCAGGATTGCTTTAAGGGGGTGTGATGTAAGGAAGATTATAGTGTGGGCTTCGAAATAGTTCTTCAGCTTCCTCGAAGCCACTACTAGTGCAAAGACGAGCTTCTCCAGTGGTAGGTATTTCTGCTCGGCGTCTAGTAGGGTCTTGCTCACATAATAAACGGGGTGTTGTATCCCTGCGATTTCTCACACTAATGTGGAACTGACAGTGTGGTTGGAAACAGAGAGGTATAAGTACAAATAATCTGTTTGCTGTGGAATGACGAGCAGAGGTGGGGAGCTAAGGTAAGCCTTGAGCTCATCCAATGCCTGCGAGCAATCTGGGTTCCATTCTACTGTCTTATTTTCCTTTAGAAGCTAGACGAAGGGCTTACACTTCTCGAAGGACTTAGAGATAAAGCGGTTTAGGGCAGCGAGCATACCGGTGAGCTTTTATACATCTCAGATTGTTAGAGGAGGTTGTATCCTATTTATTGGATCAATCTGGTCTGGGTTAGCCTCGATGCCTATCTTACTGACCAAGTACCCAAGAAATTTTCCTGACTGGACACCGAAAGAATACTTGCTCGAGTTAAGTTTCATTCGGTACTTCCTGAGAATTTTGAAGGTGCTTGATAGGTCTGAGAGGTGGTTTTCTTTCTTCTTGATTTTAACGAGCATGTCATCGATGTAGACCTCCATGGTGTCTCCCATCTGGTCCTTGAACATCTTGGTGACCAGCCGCTGGTAGCTTGCCCCTGTATTTTTTAGCCGGAAGGGCATGACCTTGTAGCAGTATAACCCAACTGTGGTGATGAATGTTGTCGTGTCTTGGTCTGGGGTATACAGAGGGATCTGATGATACCCTGAGTACGCGTCCAGAAAACTCATTCTCTCGTGAGATGCAGTGGCGTCTAACAGTTGATAAATTTTTGGGAAGGGGAAATTGTCTTTAGGGCACGCTCTGTTGAGGTCAATGAAGTCGATGCAAACTCTCCACTTCCCATTTCTTTTTGGAACTACTACTAGGTTGGATAACCACTTGGGGAATTGTACTTCCCGTATGGATCCTGCATCCAGCAGTTTTTCAACTTCTTTTTCCATGGCTTTTGTCTTCTCGGGTGCAGTTCGAAGTGCCTTCTTCGCGATTGGTTTGAAGGTGGGATTGACGTGCAGTTAATGACAAACCAAACTAGGATCAATTTCGGGCAGCTCGTATAGTTCCCATGCAAAGACGTCTATATTGTTCCTTAGCAAGGCCGTCAATTCCTTATTCTCTTGATCTGTGAGAGAAGTTCCAATTAAGAAAATCCTGATATCGTCGCTATCTCCAACTGTGACTTCCTCCAGGTCCTCGATGACTCGTTCGGAGGGGAGGAGTCTCCTCTACTCCGAGTCTTTCGTACTTTAATTGCTATTTTAAAGGTATCAGATCTTCTTGTTCTTGAAATCTTTCGCTAGACTTGTCGACCTTTTTTTTCTGGTTTTGGGCGGATGGCCGCTATGAAGCATCTTCTTGCCATCGCTTGATCCATTACTCCTTGCTCGATCACATACTTGATCTTCTGGTGGTAGGTTGAGGAAACTACCTTAATTGCATGTAGCCATCCTCGATCGAGGATAGCCTGGTATGGCGAGTCAATGTCGACCACCAGAAATTTGATCATTTTAGAAACGTTTCCTGCCCTTACTGGCAGCACGATCTTTCCCAAGGGCATAGTCATCTTTCCAGTGAAGCCAACCAAAGGGACGGTAGCTTCCTTTAGGTCGGCAATGCTTAATTTTAATTTTCTGAATAGCTCGAGATACATCACCTCGGATGAGCTTCCTTGGTCGACGAGTAATTTATCGACGTTATAATTCGCTATTCTTAGAGTAATGATCAAAGCATCATGATGTGGGATTCTCACTCCCACCAGATCTTCATCTGTAAACACGATATGCTTACTATAGTCGACGTCATCTGCTCGATGACGCTTTCCTGACTGTGTTTTCGCTGGATCAATCTGAAAAGCTTGCATCACTGTTGTAAGCTTTTTTACCTCCATGCGAGCTGAATTGACCTGAATCTATTTCGCATCGGATGCCCCATGAATTAATGTGAATTCATGGCCGGCATCATCTTCGAGTATGTTGTCAGGCCTTGCTTCTCTTTGGGCAGTAACTTTCTCTGCCTTTTTCTCCACGAATTCGTTCAGGTGCCCGAACTGGTCCAGCTCTTCGAGGTGGGACTTAAGATCTTTTCAATGCTCAGTCTTATGTCCTCCCTCTTTATGAAAAGTGCATCTCAGCGCATTGTTCCTCATCGAGGGATCTCCTCCCATCTTCCTGGGCCACTTGATGAATGGCTCGTCTTTGATTTTTGTGAGAATTTTGTAAATTGGTTCTTTGAAGACGGTGTTGACCACCTGAAATGCTTTCGACACATCATTGTTGCCTCCATTTTTGGAGCCATTTTTGCCCCCATTCTTTCCTCCTTTCTTTTGGTTCTCAATCTTATCACTGCCCTTGGCAGCGAGCTTAGTTCAACCGTTTTCCCCTGTGCTGAGGTGGGTCACATCTTCCACCTTGGCATACCTCTCGATGCGGGACATTAGGTCATCGATGGTCATGGCCTCTTTCTTCGTCAGGGATTGGTACAGAAGGGAAGAGTTGGGTAACCCAATTTTGAAAGAGTCCACTACCACTTGCTCTGAACAGTCCTCAACCTCGTTGAATAATTCCCAGTACCTCTTCGCGTAGTCTCAAAGGGTCTCTTGGGGCGTATTTTTCATTATCAGCAGAGCATCCATCCTTTTGGGATGGGAGCTGCTAGTAATTAATCGGGCCGTAAAGAGCTCGGCCAGGGATTTGAAACTCCTGATGGACCGGTGGGGGAGCCTTTTGAACCATTTCTGCGCCACGTCATGCAGGCTCAAGGGAAAAATTCGGCACATTAGTGCGTCTCGATGGTTCCAGAGGGTCATGGCCTGCCGGTACTGTCTGACGTGATCAATGGGATCAGTCTTACCGTCATAAATTTTGAACCTTGGAATAACAAACTTCTTGGGGGCTTCTTCTTCTTTGATTTCCCTCGAGAAAGGTGATTTCATCTGAGTTTTAAGAGCTCGCCTAAAGAGTTCTCGGGTCGATCTGGTACCTTGATGGGCAGGGTGTTGGTCCATCTCCCTTCGGACCAGACTTCGTATGTTCTCATTGCTGCGATCTGGGCTCCTGTGACCGCGAGCTAGTCGCAGTTGCTCGAGCAGGTCATCCTCTAACTCGTTTTCTTCAACTTTTTGGGATCCGCGCCTGGGTCTCCTTCCTCGGCTGCTAGACTTGCTCGCCTGAGGGCTAGGAGTGCGGTATGGACGCCTTTTGGTTCCATGATGGAGTTCTCTCTCCATTATTTCTAGTCTTCTTTTGAGGCGAGCGTTCTCAGCCTCGTGTCTGCCAGAAGACTCCCTCTGCTTGTGGAGTCTTGCCTCATATTCATCAATCAACCTGGATATCTGTGTTGACCTCGCTGGTCCTTGGCTTTCTTCTGAGGCTGGCCTTTCTGGGCGAGCCCTCTAATCTGAACGCCGAACTTCAGACCTAATCCTGCAAGGAGAAGGAGGTTCTTGAATATCTCCTGCTTGGGGAGCATTACTACTGTGACCAGACATTTCAAACTCCTTTTTTGATGTGGGCTTTCTCAGGGGAGGTAAACATTTCCACAGATGGCACCAATTGTGGTGACAATTATTACTCAACACAAAGAAATAAGAGAAGCACAATCACCAAACATAATAAGGAATATAAAATGCCAATCACACAACAAAAGATGTACGTGATTAAGCAAAGGTGCCTACGTCCACGGTGGTGCAATCAGTATTATTTCTATATACTCCGGAGAGTGCTTACAGAGAATACAGTGTGTCCTTTGTCCCGGACCTATGGTTTATTATATACATGTTCATTTCAGGGAGTGGGGGTGTTGGACTCCCCCACGTTTTCCATCTTCTCCTAGAACCCCTCTTAATGGGAACATGGGAGAAGACTAAATCATAATCGGTTAAGACAAAAGTCTGGACTTTGGGCCGTTTACAATTGGGCTACTCGTCCAGGCCCATCTTTCTAATTTTGGGTACCCACAGTTTTATTTTGTGATCATCTCCAAAACATTTTTATCACTTTTCTTCTGATATACTCTTTTATGTGTATCCATGGGGTCATCTATAAATGTTGTTGAGGTTTTAAATAAGAACACACACGGAGCTCCAACATCGAAAATTACTAAGAGGGAGTCTTTGTTTAGTTATTAGTGTTGTGCTCCACTATTTGGAGACAAAAATAAGCTTTGGGAAGAGTGCAAAGATTTTTGTGTGAATTTGAGAGGAATGGATGATCCGTTACTAATGGTTGGTCATCTTGAGAACCAAATCGAAGGAGGTTATATTCCTCCTTATGGTATTTTGATATTCAGGTTAAACCGTGGAGACTTCTTATAATATAACATTGATTTCGATGCATCAGGTTTACATAAAGGTTTTGCTACTTGGACCAACTATATTTACAAGAAATATGATGATATTCTCATAAAAGTTGGCCTTTCCTATTTTGCCTGTTGGTTTAGGGATATTATCCTCTCTGAAAATAACTTAGTGTTTCACCTTCTAATCTCTAAGTGGAACTATATGTCACACACTTTCATTGCATCATAGGGTAAGTTCACAATTACCTTGGAACATGTGCTCGACTAATGGTCATAGATCCTTGCGGTTTCTTTCCCTATGATAATAAACCACTTGATGCTGAGGAGGCTAAAGCATGAACAGAGTCGGATAAACTTTACCTTAAGTGTATTGGTGATTCCTCTAATCCCACTTTTGTCCAATTAATCAAGTATTTTTATAAAGCTTCTGTTAAACTTACTCAGGAGAATAAGGAAAGGGGTGTTGTGCCCGATATACGTTTTGGTGCTGGTAAAAATCAACCTTTATAGCTAGATGATTATATTTTATGCCTACTCTCTCGATGTTTTTTACCTAGCATGCCCAACGATCAACCTCGTAAGGTCTTGATAAACATTACAGTTAAGTTGGCTCGTGGGGTCAAAAATTGGCATCTGCCAAAAGAGATGCCTCCTTTAGCCCCCACCAGTGAGGTTCTTCGGGGGGGGGGGGGGGGGGGGGGGGGAGGAGAAAGGAAAAAGATAAGGTGTTGTAACAGTTATTGTAACGATGAAAAAATCTCATTCGGTTGCATGTCGATCGAGTCGAAACATATCCCCTAATGCTCCTAAAAAATCCAAAATCACTAAAGGTTCCTATGACCTGGATGGCATACCTCAAAAGTCCATTCATCGGATCAGATTGGATCTCGTAGAAAAAGTAAAATTAATGGTAGATGATGTTCTATCTAGAATGAACCTCATTAAGGTTAATTCACATGATGCAAATGTTGGTTTAAGAAGAAATTGTCCAGCTCATGGCTTTGTTATTTCTCAAGTTCCTCGTATGAAGATTGCTTATGTAGTATAAATAGATGAGACTTATCCCTCTGACGTGCCTCTCCAACGAAGAAAACATTTGAGAAAAATGCTTTGTCAAACACATGTGTTTGTGACTCTAACTCCGTCACCTTTAGGTTCCTCTGAGTGAATCTTGGATGACACGCGAAGTATTATTTTGGTGAATACTCCCACGCAAGATGCTCCCTCTGAACATCTTCAAAAGATTTAAGAAGTAACTATTTGCTCTAAATGTGGAATTTCTTTTAGATAAAGAAATTTATCTTGTAACATTTTTTTTATTTCAATTTATAGGATGTCCCCGATTGATCAATGATTGGGCTTACATACTCTCTATGAACCTCTTTTAATCATGTTGATGAGGTAGCATGCAAGTTAACAATGGATGAGGAACCAATGGGAGACTTTAGTGGAGCTGTTGAATCATCACCTCAACCAACTCCCCCAACTTCAACTAAATTACCACTAATTGTGGTTTTTCAAACTAGTTTTATTGAGGTAGGTTAAACTGGAACATTTTACTGACCTTTTTTCATTATCTGAATGTTTGTGAACTATCAAGACGTAATTAAATGTTGTAATTGCAGGTGAATGTAAGGGTTTCATCTGTACTACCTCTTAATAAGCTTTCTCTTGTCCGTGAAACTATTGTTGAGGTAAATAACTTGTGAAAAAAATCTAGCTTGTTCTTTGATTTCTCTTAATAGTGAACTTATTGTAAACTTCCGTGATTTGTGGTGTTTTAATTTTCTAGGAACGATTAAAATGATCAAGTAACTCCTTTCATTTAGGTTCCTCAAGATTTAATAACTATTTCTTCTTTGATGAGAGAAAGTGAGTTGCCCTTGGTAAAGCCACTTCTTTGGTTGATGAGGAAGCTGTAACGGTTGAACTTTAAGCATCATCTGGGAACCTGGACCTGCAAGCTCCCATTAAGAATGTGATTCATCCCCCTTCTTAACTATTGTTTCAGCTGCTGATAAGGTAGTTTTTTTCTCAACTCTTTATAATCCTCTTTGTGAGACATCTTAACTTTAGCTAAGATTTTCTCATTAGGTGCACCTATTTGGTGATTTACACTTTGTAAGGCAACTCAGCATAATTTTTGCTAAGTTTTATCTCAAATTTACACTTTGTAAGGTAATTTAGCACAAATATTTACAAAGTTTTATCTCAAATTTACACTTTGTAACTCAACTTAGCACAAATCTTGCTAAGATTTTCTCAAAGTTACATTTTATAAGTTAACTAAGCACAAATCTTGTTAAGGTTTATTAGTGCGACTCAAAATGTGTCTCTAGTTCCTGCTAATTACGGTTCAAGTACAAACCGATCGCGTAAGTAATAAACCCGATAAGAAGGGATCAAATCCTCAGGGAAATACGACACAGAACGTGACGACGGTTGGTAAGACGATAAATACTAAGGTTGGATCTAGAAAAAGAATGAAAAGATGATTGATTTTGAGTTTTATATCTACTAACTAAATGCAAATTAATTAAACTACGAGTGCATGAGTAAACTAATTGTGTCTGACTATATATAAATGAGAAAAATAGGCTAGCCTACAAACCCCCGAACCCTAAGATGTTTACTGGATATAAAAGCAATCGTGATTTAGATAATTAATCAAACCCAGACTTTATTAATGTAACTTGTAATTTCCTATGGAACATGGAATTCTCTCTCTTCTCTCTTCCCAGGTGAGGTTCTCCGGCCATGAAAACACCTACTCATTCACCTCTCAATCCTAAACCTCCAGACATTTTAGCCAAAAAATCATTCGCTTCCATTCTTTCATCAGCTCCTACCTCAGGTTGCTCACTCAAAGGTGGACACACACCATACAATGGGGAGCCTATTTTTTTTCACAACCACATATATTTTAGAACTATTATCCAATTTCAAATACTCTTATATTGGTGTCTTTAACCATTCAAGGCCCTCTATGGACTCTATAAGAAAAATGTTCCATAACCTCACTCTCAAGAAATCTTTCAAAATTGTCTTACTTAATAGTCAACATATACTTATCAAACTTAGTTGCGAGGAAGACTATCATCGTATTTTTCTTATAGGAAACTAGTACGTCTTTTAATCTTGGATGAAAATATTCAAATGGACACCTGATTTCTCTCATCACCAAGACTGCTCTATCAACCCTATTTCGTTAACCCTCCTAACCTTCCCGTGCACTTTTTTCATAAAAGTGCCCTCTTTAATATTATAAAATTAGTGGGTAACCCTATGATGTTGGATGAATCCACTGCCTCTTCAACTCGTCCCAACCATGCTAGAGTTTGCACTAAAATCGATTTGAGCAAGGAACTTCCAAACAAGTTTTGGATTGTTATGAGGATAAAGGTTTTGGCAAACCATTGAATATAAAAGTATTCCACAATATGGCACCATGTGCTTAAAATTGGGACACTCAAAATCCTCTTGTCTTATTGATAAGATCAACACAACGACTATTGACAAAGGCAAAGGTATTGCCTCAGATACCCACATTGAAACTGGCCGGAAATGCCACAATAGTCATCAGTGATCAAAAATTGGCAAACACTGATGGTTTCGCTTTTTTGGAAAATTAAATATTTTAATAAAAAACTTTCCATCTAACTCGTGGAATCGCGCAAAATCTAAAAACCACCTTAAAGACCAGACTTTTGATAAACCAATCTTGGCTAACTCTAATCCCAATAACGCATCCTCATCTTACTTTAAACCACTTCCATCCAAAATCTCTACAGCCCAGTATACCTTGAAACCCAAAACCACCTATCTTCTAATACCAACCATAAACCTTCCAATACCACCATCTCAAAAACCACTTTCTCTCCTAAACCTAATCCGCTCTCCCTAACTCCACCTCTATCCCAGACTCCTAAAACCAATACCACTGTCCAGGCCATCATTCTTGAACCTAAACGTCTTGATCATAACACTAAACCTATTGCCTCTCAATCAAAATGTCTTGTTTCTAGCCCTAAACCTCTTGCTCTAAAATCTTCTTCTAACCAACTTCAACTAATTCGTTACCATCAGGACACTCAAGAGCTTTCTCCCACCTTTTTAACTAATTTTCTTCTTACAGTCCATTTGAGGTCCTAGCTGATGATGGTGAAATTATCGAAGAAGATAATCATACATCATCCCAACACTACCACTCAGATGTTGAGCATTACGATTCTCACACACATGAATGGAAAAAAGTCTGGGCATCTGATACTGAAGAAAAAATTAATTTTATCAATGTGGCCTATAAAGAAAAGTTTTTCCCTGAGAAACTAGAGACGTTATATGATATACCCCCTGCCCCCCCCCCCCCCCCCCCCAAAAAAAAATAAAAATAAAAAGAGAACATTAAAAAAAAAAGAGTTTATATCAAAACCTCTAACATACCGATTCATTCAGCTATGAGGTTCCCTAAAACTTCTTCTTCTACTGTTTAAAATATTTAATGCCCTTATTTGGAATGTAAGAGGTATTGGCAACACAACCTCTTTATCTAGGATTAAGAACCCTATTCGTTCTCATAAAATTTGGGTGCTTGTTATTTGCGAACCTATGATTGAAGATATTAAAATGGATCTTTTTCATCATAGTATCAATTTTAATGGAGGTTTTGCAAATTATAACAAAAAAATCTGGGTTGTATGGAGGCATGACTAGAATGTCAATATAATTCAATCCTCAAGACAATGTGTCACTTTTCAAGTAAGGCATAATTCTTTAACATGCCCCCTCCATATCAGCTGTGCTTATGCTAAATGCAAGAGGAAGGTAGATTTTCCCTCTGGGACTTATTATTAGACCTCTCTACCTCTCTTTTGGGTCCTTGGCTAGTAAGGGGTGATTTTAATGTTGTTTGTGATTCCACGAAAAAAATTGGAGGGCTTCCTATTCACAGAGGAACTACTATTGACTTCTCCAGCACTATGGCAATAGTTGTCCTTATGGACATCCCATTTAGAGGTTCAAATTTTACTTGGTGTAACAACAAGGAAGGTTTGTCTCGAATTTGAGCACGTCTTGATAGGGTTGTATCTAATATTGATTGGATTAACCTCTTCTCCTTAACTAGAGTGGAACACCTTCATCGTACTGAATCAGACCATATCCCCTTACTCATTAAGATTAACTACCATATGAACAACTTTCCAAAACCTTTCAAATTTTAGAATATATGGACTCACCATTAGAATATTCTTAATATTGTATCTCATATGTGGGACCTAAATTGTGATTCTCGCCCCATAATGTATTGCCAATAAATTACGCAAATTGAAAGATGCTCTTAAGTTCTGGAATAATAATTCTTTACAAAATGTTTTTCAACAAGTTAAATTGTCGGAAGATGATCTCACCAGAGTTGAGCTAGAATATGATGTTGGCACCATCTCCATCTACCACACACTCTTATCATAAGGAAAAATAAAAATACTTGCTTCGATCAAACTATGAGTTTGAATTTTGGAAACAAAAAACTAGATTCAAATGGGTTGAAGTAGGTGATCATAACTCCAAATTTTTCCATGCTAAGCTTCATGAAAAACACTCCAATTTGGCAATTCATAAAGTCACAGATGTTAATGGTATCGTCTTGGAGGGTTAAAAAGCTATAGTTGATTGTTTTGTGAACCATTTTAAACAGCTCCTTAACTCTCCTACCTGCTCTACTTCCTCCAATAACCTGGTTCAGTTTATCCCTTCATTACTCACATCGGATAACAACCTGTAATTAAGCATAGTACCGAATGAAGATGAGATCTAGAAGACTGTTTTCTCCATGGACACCCTTAGTGCATCTGGACGTGATAGCTTAAATGGGATTTTTTTTTCCAGATTGTGTGGGGTATCATTAAGAAGACTTAATTTTGGCCATTCAATCCTTTTTCCTCATCCACAACATCCATCGTAACTGCACATACACTGTCCTCGTTCTTATTCCTAAAATTTTTAATCCAAAGTCTTGCAGCGATTACAGGCTTATTAGTCTCCGCAATATTTCTTGCAAAATTTTGTCAAAATTTTTAGTGAATAAATTAAATCTTATTCTTCCTATTATTATTTCTAAATCTCAATTAGGATTTATCAAAGGCAGGAGCATCCTCGATAGCACTCTTCTTTCCCAACATCTTATGCAAAACTTCAACAAAAATTCTAGAGCCTCCAATGTTAGTTTCAAGCTTGACTTGTCTAAAACATTCGATCGATTGTCCTATTTCTTTCATGTGAAAGTGCTACGTGCTTTTGGATTTGCCGAACCGGAATTTTCATGATTTGGAGGATTATCTCAAATTATTGGTACTCCATATGCATCAATGGTAATCCTACAGGCTTCTTCAAATCTTCTCAAGGTGTCCGTCAAGGCGACCCTCTCTCACCCGCGCTTTTTATTATGGCCTCAGAAGTTCTCTCAAGAGGTCTTCACCATATCATGATTTTAGGTAATATCAAAAGATTTTCTCTCCCAAGGGGATGCCCTCTCATTTCTTCTCTTTCATTTGCGGATGATATTCTCATTTTCTCCTATGGCATGAAATCTTCATTGCAAAACCTGATGAATTTTTTATCTGCTTTTAAAAGTTATTCTGGACTTCTCATCAACAAAGATAAAAGATATTTTTTAGTCCCTTCCCACACTAATATTTGCAGGAAAAATATTATCCATAATATCATGGGATTTTCCCGAAAAGACCTTCCTATAAAATACTTAGGGGTACCTCTTTATATTGGCAGGAAAAACAAAGCTATTTTCTATAATATTGTGGACAATATTTCTCAAAAAATTAACTGTTGGGAAGGTAAATTTTTATCTACAGCTATTTGTATTATCCTCTTCAAGAATGTTCTTTATTATACTTTTTTCACCTGTTTGCGGCTCTCCATCCCCCAATATCGGTAATGAACAATATTGAATCCTTATTCAGCAATTTTATTTGGGGTGGAACATCCATTTCGAGCTGACGATACTGGATTAGTTGGAAACAGGTCTGCCTTCCTCGCAATGAAGGTGGTCTCGGGTTAAGAAGAATTTCAGATAGTTGTGATCCCATGGCATGCAAGCTATGTTGTAACTTTGATAATTATTCTAGTTTATGGGATAAATTTCTCCATGCTAAATACGCTATGCTTGCTCCAAATTTTCAAGGCCTCTCATCTCGGCCTTCTCATACATGGAGACGGATGCAACATGTTTGGCACACCATGCACGATAATCTCAGCTTTGGTGATAATGTTTAATGGATTCCTAACCCATCTGGGTTTTCTATTAAATCTGCATGGAACGTGATCCGTAACTCATCCTGTTATCAATTTTCATTCTCCTATATTTGGAATCCTCACATACAGCCAAAAATTTAAGTGTTCATGTGAAAATTTCTTTTTTAAGGAATTCCAATTGATGAGTATCTCAGAAAAATTCACTTCAGCTCGCCTTCAATGTGCAGATGTTGTTCCTTCCACAAAGAAGAAACCCGAGATCATTTATTTTAACTAGTGACTTTGCTAAATATATTTGGGTGAACTTTAAATCCTTGATGGGAATCTCAATCCACGCTACGACTCTAAGTGGAAATTTAATTCTTTAGTGGGTCCATTTGAGAGGTAATTCTATCAGGGGGATTCTGTGTAATATTCTTCCATCCATCATTTGTTGGCATATTTGGAAAGAAACAAACTCAAATTGTTTTGAGAGTATTCCCATTAATTCACGACATTCTATAAAGAATATCAAAGAAAATATTTATTTATCCTTTTTCATCAAGCTTTATAAAGGATCCACTGCAAGAATCTTTTAATCTTTTATTTCAGATTTTAATGTAAAATGTGCTCGAAATATGTACAAGCCTCCATAAGAGGGCTCTTCTCTCATTTCTAATAAAGTTTTCTTCTTGAAAAAAAATTAATTCCAAGCCTTACATATATGAGAGTACAACACCGCATCATACATAATTAAGAATATAACTAAAGTGGTGTCGGAATAGCTGACACACGCATCACACTTTTAAACACCACAGTTACCTAGGGAAAACGAGGTTAAAAGTCCTATGATGATTGCAAAAACTAATTTACACGATCCAATCATTTATTTAATTCAGAGAATTATTTTTATCCATGCAAACCACATTGGGTTGGGTTCCTGCGTCCCACCCCTTGAAAATCTAACCGGACATGGTGTAACTATGATTAATCAGGAAATCTACGTAGCATGGAATCATTCTTACACTAAAAGTGTGATCAAACATGATAAATAATAATAAAAGAGCTAGAAATAAAAGTTACCAAGAATGAAGAATAAGAACATGTAAGAATAAATCAAAGCTTGAAGAAAAATCGTAAAATCTCTTGAATTAAAGGTGCAAATTATATAAATTCTTTTCCAAGATGTTCCTCCTTGATTAGGAGCCTTTACATGAATGAAATCTGAGTTAAAAGACTCTTAATATGAATATATATAAGTTAGAAGTAGTTTAGAAGAGTCCCTAAACTCTAAAACTCTTTTGGCTAAAAGATAAGGACAAATAAAAATCCCGCTTCTGGTAATTTCTCATGATTCTTAAGGGTGACTAATTTTTGTATAGGTTCTGGAGAGTGACTAAAGGGTGAACCGATTCAGGCTTTGGGGCAAACCGTTTCTTGCATTAGTTTTCCTTCATTTTGCCTATTTGATTCTTCTCATCTTTAAATGGGTATAACTTCTTCATCGTAACCCAGATTGAGATGTCGTTTTATCCAGTGTTCTTATAATTTCAAGTTCTTAAACCCTCTAGTTGGCCCCATCTCTGGAATAAGGCTGAAAAATTATAAAAATTCCCTTTAACTTCTCATTTCTTGGTTTCTTTCACTATTTTGAGTTCTTTCTCGCACTTTCTTGAATGAAATATCTGTGAAAGACATAAGAGATACACAAAAAATAAAATACTTAACAAAAAGGATTAGTAGCATAAATATGAGACAATTCAAGTTAATTACAATACACAAAATAATAAAAACATCGAAATTAAGGGGATAAATATGAAATATTTATGCCTAATCATTTATCTCAGGTTTACACTTTGTAATTTAACTCAACATAAATCCTGCTAAGATTTTCTAAAGTTTACAGTTTGTAGGTCAACTTAACATAAATCTTGATAAGTGTTTCTCAAGTTTATACTTTTTAAGTCAACTTAGCACAAATCTTACTAAGGTTTTCTCAAGTTTACACTTTGTAAGTCAACTTTGCACAATTCTTGTTAAGGCTTTCTCAAGTTTACACTTTGTATATAAACTTAGCAAAAATAGACACACCTTCAAAGGTGATTTATCACAAATCTTGCTAAGGTGTTTTTAATAAATATACCTTCTTGTTGAATTAGCAAAAATCTTGCTAAAGTTTTGTCTAACTCTTATGTATCCTCTGTTTCTGTAGCATGTGAAAGTAGTCCTCTGGGGTACCTCAAATGGTTGTGCATGAGAAGCAGTCAAAAGTGTCTAATTTAATCCCCAAATAGATGCATTTTAATCGCTCATTTTAATTAAAAGAGGCCTTATGTTCGTATTTATCTATATTGCAGGTCAATCAGCAGTCCGAGTGTTAAATGATGCTAAATCCAGTCAATTGCGACACAAAACCGGTTAAATGCTTGCATCAAAGAAATCAAAGGATACCGCAAAGTCTGAGTCCACATTGAGCTTTCCCAAAAGAGTTCTGATGTCCCAAACCAAATCTATGCCTAAACCTAGCACACTCACAACTTGCCATCCCGTCCGAACCCATTGCCAGCCCGTCTGAGACCACACCTAGCACCCATACCCGCTTGCTGACCCAAAACGAGTTGACCCAATACCCACCAGAAACAACCAATCCCAAATCCCACTAAAATCGGACCCAACACCCACCAAAACCACCTACCATATCCCCATAAAACCAAGACTCCTTCCAACTTTGACTTAGCCAAGAAAATCCCAAAAATCTCTCCAACCAAAACCCAACTTCGTGGATTATAAGAAAAGAGAGGAAGGCAACTCATTAAAAGGGTTTACTTTCATCAAAATACATAGAGACGCGTAGAGAGATACAGAAAATAGGGAACATTATGTATATATTATGTACATAGTAGGTGTAATACCCCGTAATTTTATTGATTTTAATTAATGGGAAAATTATTTGAAAATTAATCCAGATTTAAATACTAGCGAGACGAGAGTTGGTATTTGATTGTGATAATAATGTTGAATATTACTGAGCGAATATGGTAATATATGATTAGTGAATTTATTAAAATTGTCACGAGTCATAAATACGATAATGGGAAAATTAAGTTGGGATGCGTGTGTCAGTTGCGTCAGGAATCAATTTAAATGGATTTAAAAGTAAATTATATTTGTATCATCTGTATAGTCATTTCGAGTGCGCCAGCATGTTCGGAAGGGGCGATATAGTCAGAAAAGCCTAGCCGGGAGTTTAGTTTGGATCTCGGGACATATTTAGGCCAAACCGGGAACCCGTGAGGGTATTTTAGTCATTTGTTTGGGGAATATTGACCCACAAAAATTACGCTTTATTTATCAGTCAATATTAGGGTCATAAGGGCCATTATCTGTCAAAATGAAGTAGTGGGCAACATGATAGGAGAGGAGAAGTTGCAAGGGAGTTTTCAAGGCCATAACCACCACACACCACAACTATCGTCGAATTTGTGATTAGAGAGAGGAGGAGAACCAACCTTATCGTCATCAAAGGATAAGAACATCAAATTTACGGGCAAGTGATTTAATTCATTATGATTCACCAAATAATTTATCCATGATAGTGTAGAATTTGATGATAGCCATGAAAAATATTGAAACTCATGAAACTTGGAGATGAAACCTTAATTCTGGGTAGGATTTATATGTAGTTCGATTCTGGAAGTATTTTATTAACGAAATCCTAAGCCATGCTTAGTTAAATACGAATTCATGAGGAGATGTATGATGATTCTTGAAGAAAATAGAAAAAATGGGTTTTTCATGATAATAGGATGATTTGATCCAAGAAAAGTTTAATGGATGATGTTTTATGAGTTTTCGAACGTTAAGAATCATGTATTTAGGTTGTATGATTTCCCAATATATTTACTTTAGGATTTAACATCTTGTAATGGATAATTGGAACAAAAATGGAACTAAAAATGAAGAAACTCAAGACCTGCACCTTCTTGATCGATCGATCGACATTCGGAGGTCAATCGATCGATCTCCCCAAAAATTGTGACCTTTTCCCCCTTTTTGAATTTAAGAGATTCCAGCCATTGAAAGTGGTAGATGGGGACTTTGTGAATACATTAGAACTTTAGGGAGACCATTAGGGATGTAATTGAAGACCGAAACATATTAGAATTGGTTTGGAATGTAGCGTTGAACTTGCGAGTGTTTGACGAGTAATTTACCATTATAAAATGTGAGAGCATGACTTAAGTTTGTGTGAGTGATAAGTTAGGTTTGTGACATAACTAAGGACCTCGGAGTACTGAAATGACATGTGAGATAAGTACGAGACTTAGTAACCTTTTCGGGATAGGTTTAAGTACTCAAAATGGTACGACGTGAGATTTATTGACAAAAACTTATTAGATATAAGTTTGAATGATAATGGCGTATGAATAAGACTAATGGTATAGGGCTAAAATTATACCTTTACTAATATAATTACCTAAGTTGTGTGAATACTTAGTTTATGGATTATTGTGTGTATAACATACCTACCATACTTGCTATCATAGGAGGTCGACTTTCGGCATATGACCATCTGATCTTTGTGTGCCTACGGGGGGATTTAGATTAGTAGCTTAAGGACATGGGGTTGTGAATGGCTTATTTTTGAGTTGATAAGTCAGCTGACCATGGGAGCGTAGGTATGTGCGTGGCCCATGGGTATGTGAACTATGTTCGCCTCCAATATGTGTGATTTTGCATATTTAATCGATTCTGGAGTGATTCGGAATACGTAGTCCTTATGTACATGATGTACCGAGATTCGATAGTAGAGTAAGCATGCACCGTAGCTTAGCCTAGGGGTGTCATAGTTGTTTATTTATGCTAAGGATGGTATACTTGTACTTATAACCTACTAATTGGTAATTGGTGAATATGAATAATTGAGATATGTGAATGGGATTAAAAATGTGAGAATTCATCTCATAATTGATATAAATTAATCTCATTAATGTGAAGGTGAGTTGCATGCACGATATATTAGAATGATACGAATAGACCCCTATATTATAATGTGAAGACAAGAAGTGGTACAGACTAGTTAGTTAGCGGCATAACTAGGACGGGTTAATGGTATACGTTAGGCGTGCACATTAGTTGAGGGGTGAGGAACTCATATGAGAGAACGTAACTAACATGTATGTAATATTTACTGTTTAATAAAATTAAACACTTGCTATATTTTTAAACTGTTTTAACCTCGGGCTCTGACCCGTTTGCTTTCAAATCTTTTTTCTGATAAAACCTTTTTAGGTGCCCAGCCACAGGGACGCCAAGCATAGGAGTTCCATTACTTTGGCGTGTTGTAGCTGTTATGGAAGTTACATGATCTCGGTATTAGATGCCTCCACATTCTGCATTTGATTCTATTCAGGGTTATTCATTTCTTAGGGCATGTCGCCCAATTACCATTTAGAGATAGCATTTCAGACTTTCAATTTCATTTGAGTGTTGGATTTATTTATTCAGACTTTTGTATTGGGATTTATTCAGCATTTGGATTATTCAGGGGAGTGTTACTCCAAACTCATTTTATTTATTTCATTATTATTCTATTGTGATTGTGATGTGAATGTGGTATAGTTAGCTTATAATTAAATTGGTTGCATGTTAATTTAATTTAATAAAATTTGGCAACTCACTTGTTAAATATTAGGTGGCTAGTAATTGTTTAAAATATTTTCGGTAGTGATATTAGATCTGAATCAACTTGATATTCTGTATTAATGAGATAAAGGAGTATCTACCCGGTATTTAATTTTTTGGTGTGTCACAAGTGGTATCAGAGCATCATGTTCTAGAGTCCTTAGAATCTATACGACTTGTTATGTTTTCGTGTAGAGTCCTTTGATATAAAGCCCTATATTTTAGGATTATTGTACTCTTTTGTGTATCTTACGTTCTTCAACTATTTTCTGATATTAACTTTGGACTGATAACACTTCTCTCTCATTTCAGATGCCTCCTCGATGTGCACAACGAGTTCCCCTGAGCCTCAAGCCACACCAGTTTAGGGTTTTATGAATGCTCCTGAATTTGCCGCCATTATAGCCCAGGCGATAAATACCATGTTAGTAGTTGTGCAGCAGGCACCACCTCAGGCACTAGTGGTAGCCCTAATTCAGGATCATGCATTCCCGTATACTTAGGAACGTGTATTTGATGCCTTTCAGAAGGCACATCCTACGGAGTTTACAGGAAGCTCCGACGTTGTTGAGTCGAGCCAGTGGAAGAAGAACATTCAAAGGCACTTGAGGATGTATGAGTGTACAGATGTGCAGAGGTAGATACTGGATAAGTTTAAGCTGGCAGGAGTAGCATTGCAGTGGTGGGAGTCCATTACCACCGCAGAGGAGAGAGACATTCTTTCTATTCAGGAGTTCTGGGTGTTGTTCGACCGCAAATATTTTCCCTCAACAGTTCAGACATAAATGAGGTGAAATTAATGAACCTTAAGCAGGAAGGGAGGACAGTGACATAGTATGAGGTCGAGTTCACTAATCTTCTTAATATAGTTCCCGATGAGATCCCAACTGAAGAGAAGAAGATCCAGAAGTTTATGGATGGGTTTATGTGAAGGATTCGTTAGCACCTGCTAGGTAATCTGTCGTTGGACACCTATTCAGATGTGGTTGATGCAACATTACTTCACTGTCAGGATCACCACTTTCATTTATTAGAGGGTAAGCGAGCAGGAGAGTCCAGCCAGCAGGGTAGGTTAGGGGGTAATGGTGCCAATGGGGCACAGTCAGCTCAGGGTCAACACAAGAAGGGTGATTAGAGTTCCCAGTAGGGGGATTCTAAGAGATTTATATCAGGAGTTTTTAGGCTTGACCAGGTAGGTTTTAGGCATGGACCGTAGGGCCAGCCTGACCATCAGGGCCATCCAGGTCAGCAGCAGTTTTAGCAGGGCCAATATGGCTAGGGTAGGGGTGGAAACGACTACTAGGGTAGTGGGAAGTAGGGTCAGAGAGTGGGAAACTTTATGAAGAAAATTTTCATATGTGGCAAGCATGGATAAAAATGCCAGGAGTTTCCTGAGAGGGGCAGGGCCCCGTAGCAGCAGTAGCAGGGTGCTCGTTAGGAGCCCCAAAGACCGATGTTTCCTGCCACCCTCCCAGCACCACTACAGATGCCAGCACTGCCACCTATCCCCGGAGTCCCAATTCAGCAGGGATAACTTCAGTACGGTCGAGTTTACCAGCTTCAGCAGGCTGCAGCCCCATAAGATCCACCCGCGATTGAGGGTATGCTTTCTATTCAGGTGACTATGGGGCATATTTTATTTGACACGAGAGCCACACACTGTTTTCTTTCCATGAGATTTGCAGGTTCTATGGGGCTATTAGATACCGCAAAGAGCATTGTCACTTATTTACATTCATCGTTGAGTAGGGGTTCTGTGATTTCCTTTATATGTAGAGGCGTGGGTATAGAGATTGGGATATTTACTTTACCTACCGATATTCTAGTATTAGATATGTCCGAGTACGAAGCGATTATTGGTATGGATTGGCCTGTTATGTATAGAACCATGATTAATTGTTATATTAGGAGTATTGTTTTTTCCATACCCATTCAGGAGATGTTCCTTGTGGCGATACCTCATCCTAAGGGAGGATCGTCCACTTACTTGTACTACATAGAGGAGGAGACCTCTAAGGAGGTGGTGATACCGCTTGATTTGATTCCAGACGTTAAGGAGTTTGCTAAAGTATTCCAGGATATTCCAAGATTACCTCTTAGTAGAGAGATAAACTTTATTATAGATTTGACGTTGGGCATTTGGTCGATAGCCCGCGTACCTTACCATATGGCTCTAGTAGAGATGAGGGAACTACACGATCAGATAGAGTAGCTGTTGGGTCAGGGGTTTATCCGTAGGAGTACTTTGCCTTGGGGTTCCCCTATTCTATTTGTGAAGAAGAAGGATGGATCTTTGAGGTTGTGTGTTGATTACCGGGAGTTGAATAAAGTCACGATACGGAATAAGTATCCGTTGCCCTGAATTAAAGATTTATTCGACTAGTTGAGATGAGCTGCCTTCTTCTCAAAGATTGACTAGAGATTGGGATACCATTAGTTGCGTATTAGGGAGAAGGATGTCTCGAAGACTGTCTTCTTTACGAGATATGGTTCCTAAGATTTTAGGGTTATGCCTTTTGGCCTAACTAATGCCCTAGCCGTGTTTATGGACCTGATGAATAAGGTGTTTAGAGAGTTCCTGGACCAGTTCATCATTATCTTTATTGATGACATTTTGGTTTACTTCCAGACCGAGGAGGATCATACCGAGCACCTAAGGCAGGTTTTGTAAACACTACGTCAACACGAGTTGTATGCAAAATATGAGAAGTGCAGATTTTGGCTGAAGGAGGTTCAATTTTTGGGGCATATCATTTATGACAGGGATATCTGTTGATCCAGGGAAGGTATCAGTGGTGAGGGAATGGGGATAGCCCATGACACCGATTGAGATACGTAGTTTCTTAGGCCTAGTAGGATACTACAGGAGGTTTATTCGAGGGTTCTAGAAGATAGAGGGTCCTTTAACACATCTGACTCGCAAGGGAGTGCCATTTATCTGGAGTGATGCCTACCAGTTAGCTTTCGACGAGTTAAAAGATAAGTTGACCTCAACACTAGTGTTAGCATTACCCAGTCCGGGAGTGGAGTATCTAGTCTACACTAATGCGTTCTTACTAGGACTTGGGGGTGTACTGCAGTAGGAGCGTCAGACCATAGCTTATGCTTCCCGTAAGCTTAAGCATCACGAGAAGAATTACCCCCCCCCACGAATTGGAGTTAGCAGCATTCGTATTTCACTTCGGATTTGGAGACATTATCTCATGGGGGAGAAATTTTGTTTATTCACAGACCATAAGTCATTACAGTACCTCTTCACGCAGAAGGAGCTGAATATGCGTCAACATCGGTGGCTCGAGTTTGTAAAGGATTATCAGTTCGATATCCAATACCACCCAGGGAAGGCTAACGTAGTAGCAGACGCATTGAGCCATAGGCTAGTAGGTGAGGTGGAGGTGGCCGAGGTGTGGAGAGAGAAGTGGAAGGAGTTGGGACAGTAGGACGCAGTGGCCCAAATATTCATGTCTGTGATGACAGTTACGCCCTTGATCATTACGAGAGTTATATAGGCCCAGGCAGCAGACCCGTTCTGTCAAGAGCAGATAGTACTATTACTAGCAGAGGTAGTCGAGTCTTATACCATTAGTTCAGACTGGAGATTATTCTTCAATGGGAGATTAGTTGTTCCTGAGGGGGAAGACTTGCGACACGAGGTAATGACAGAGTCGCACGGTTCGCGATTTGTGCTACATCCTGGTGGGGATAAGATGTAACGGGATATGAGGCAAAAATACTAGTGGAGCGGGATGAAGAGGGATATTGCCGAGTTCATTTCAAAATGTGCCACTTTTCATCTAGTAAAGGTGGACTATAAGAGATCGACAGGCCTTTTATAGCCATCATAGGTTTCTATGGGGAAATGGTAGAGAATTTCCATGGACTTCATCACGGGGTTACCTATATCGCAGAGAGGTCACGATTCCATATGGGTAATCGTGGATCAATTGACCTAGGTTGCCAATTTTATTCCAGCCCAGACAGACGATACTACGGGACAGTACGCCCAAATATGTTCATAGGTGAGATAGTGAGACTCCATAGCGTTCCTCTCAATATCATATCGAACAAGGACAAAATCTTTATGTCACCATTTTAGGAGAGTTTCCAGGAAGCCATGGGGACAGATTTGCGGTTGAGTATAGGATATCACCCGCAGACAGATGGGCAGACCGAGTGGACAAATCAGATGTTAGAGGACATGTTGCATATGTGCATACTCAATTTTGGAGGTGGTTGGGATAAGTATGTTCCAGTGGTGGAGTTTATAATAACTCCTACAAGTTGACCATTGGTATGGATCCATTTGAGGCATTATACGGTAGGCCTTGTCATTCCCCAGCATGTTGGCTAAAGGTGGCGGACAATAAGTTACTTAGGACAGAGGTGATTTAGGATATTTCGACGAGGATAGAGAAGATACGGAGCCATATTCGGGTATGCCAAGAGGTCCTTTCGAGAGTTCAATGTTGGGGACCAGGTGCTTCTAAGAGTGTTTCCTATGAAAGAGATTATGTATTTTGGGAAGAAGGGGAAGTTGGCGCCTAGATATCTGGAGCCATTCCCTATCATCGAGCGGATTGGTACAGTTGCGTATAGACTTGGGTTACAGGAATACTTGCATAGGGTCCATGACGTGTTCCACACTTTCTTATAAAGAAGATATATTCGAGATGATTTGGCCCATGCTCACATTTCTTTAGAGAATATTGAACAACAGCCTGATAATTCCTATGAGGAGGGTCCGGTTGCTATCCTAGACCATAGAGAGAGGAAATTGAGGTCGAAGATAGTACCGTTAGTGCATGTTCAGTGGCGGCATCATAATGCCGAGGAGTCTACCTGGGAGCGTGAGGATGAGATGCGCGAGCATTATCCAAAGTTATTTTTGTTAGGTATTTTCTGAATTTCGGGACGAAATTCCGTTATTTGGGGGAAGTATGTAATACCCAATAATTTTATTGATTTTATTTAATGGGATTAATTAAATTAAATGGGATAATTATTTGGAAATTAATTCGGATTTGAATACTAGGGAGACGAGAGTTGGTACTTGATTGTGATAATAATGTTGAATATTAGTGAGTGAATATGATAATATATGATTAGTGAATTTATTAAAATTGTAGTGAATTTATTAAAATTGTCGCGAGTCATAAATATGACAATGCGAAAATTAAGTTGGGACGCACGTGTCAGTTGCGTCAGGAATCAATTTAAATAGATTTAAAAGTAAATTGTATTTGTATCATCCGTATAGTCATTCCGAGTGCTCCAGCGTGTCCATAAGGGTCGAGATAGTCATAAAACACTAGCCGGGAGTTTAGTTTCGGTCCCGAAACATTTTTAGGCCAAACCGGCAACCCGGGAGGGTATTTTAGTCATTTTTTTAGGGAATATTGACCCACGAAATTTTGGCTTTATTTATCAGCCAATATTAGGGCCATTCTCTGTCAAAATCAAGTAGTGGGCAATGTGATAAGAGAGGAGAAGTTCTAAGGCAGTTTTCAAGGCCATAACCACCACACACCACAACTATCGTCGGATTTATGACCGGAAAGAGGAGGAGAATCAACCCTTATTGTCATCAAAGGTCAGAACATCAAATTTCCTGGCAAGTGATTTAATCCATTATGATTCAACAAATAATTTATCCATGATAGTGTAGAATTTGATGATAGCCATGAAAAATATTGAAACTCATGAAACTTGGAGATGAAACCTTAATTCTGGGTAGGATTTATATGTAGTTTGATTCTGGAAGTATTTTATTAACGAAATCCTAAGCCATGCTTAGTTAAATACGAATTCATGAGGAGATGTATGATGATTCTTGAAGAAAATAGAAAAAATGGTTTTTTCATGATAATAGGATGATTTGATCCAAGAAAAGTTTAATGGATGATGTTTTAAGAGTTATGAAACGTTAAGAATCCTGTATTTAGGTTGTATGATTACCCAATATATTTACTTTAGGATTAAACATCTTATAATGGAGAATTGGAACAAAAATGGAACTGAAAATGAAGAAACCTGAGACCTGCACCTGCTTGATCGATCGATTGACCTTCATAGGATGATTGATTGATCTCCCTAGAAACTGTGACCTTTTCCCCCTTTTGAATTTAAGCGATTTCGTCCATTGAAAGTGGTAGGTGGGGATTTTGTGAATCCATTAGAACTTTAGGGAGACCACTAGGGATGTAATTGAAGCCCATAACATAGTAGAATTGGTTTGGAACATAACGTTGAACTTGCGAGTGTCCGACGAGTAATTTACCATTATAAAATGCGAGAGCGTGACTTAGGTTTGTGGGAGTGATAAGTTAGGATATGTGACATAAATAAGGACCTCGGAGTACTGAATTGACATGTGGGGTACGTAGGAGACTTAGTAACCTTTTCGGGATAGGTTTAAGTACTCAAAACAATACTACGCGAGATTTATTGACAAAAACATATTATATATAAGTTCGAATGATAATGACGTACGAATAAGACTAATGGTAAATGGCTGAAATTATACCTTTAATAATATAATTACCTAACTTATGTGAATGCTTAGTGTATGGATTATTGTGTGTATGACATACCTACCATACTTGATATCACTGGAGGTTGGCTTAGGGAGTAGGACCATCTGATCTTTTTGTGCCTACAGGGGGATTTAGATTGGTACCTGAAGGATAGAGGGCTGTGAATGGCTTATTTCTGAGTTAATAAGTCAGCTGACCGTGGGAGCGTAGGTATGTGTGTGATCACTTATTGAAACGGTTCCTGAGCGATTCGGAATAAGTAGTCCTTATGTACATGATGTACCGGGATTCGATAGTAGGGTATGTGTGCACCGTAGCTTAGCCTAGGGGTGCCATAGTTGTATATTTATGCCGAGGATAATATGCTTGTATGTATAGCTCACTCATTGGTAATTGGTGAATACGAATAATTGATATATGTGAGTGGGATTAAAAATGTGAGAATTCGTCTCATAATTGATATAAAATATTCTTATTAATGTAAAGGTGAGTCACATGCAGGATATATTAGAATGATACGAATATACCTCTATATTATAATGTGAAGATAATAAGTGGTACAGACTAGTTAGTTAGCGGCATAACTAGGATGGGTTAAGGGTATACGTTAGGCGTGCACATTAGTTGAGGGGTGAGGAACTCATGTGAGAACACGTAACTAACATGTATATAATATTTACTATTTATTGCAATTAAACACTTGCTATATTTTGAAAATATTTTCATCTTGGGCTCTGACCCATTTTCTTTCAAATCTATTTTCTTGTAAAACCTTTTTAGGTGCCCAACCACAGGGACACCATGCATAGGAGTTCCATTACTTTGACGTGCTGTAGCTGTTGTGAAAGTTACATGATCTCGCTATTGGACGCCTCCACATTCTGCATTTGATTCTATTAAGGGTTATTCATTTATTAGGGCATGTCCCCCAATTACCATTTAGAGATATCATTCTCATACTTTCCGTTTCATTTCAGTTTTGGATTTATTTATTCAGACTTTTGTATTGAGATTTATTCAGCATTTGGATTATTCAGGGGAGTGTTACTCCAAACTCATTTTATTTATTTAATTATTAGTCTATTGTGATTGTGATGTCGATGTGGTATAGTTAGCTTATAATTTAATTGGCTCCATGTTAATTTAATTTAATAAAGTTTGGGAACTCACTTTTTATATATTCGGTGGCTAGTAATTGTTTAAAATATTTTCGGCAGTGATGCTAGATCTGAACCAACTTGATATTCCGTATTAATGAGATAAAGGAGTATCTACCCGGTATTTAATTATTCGGGGTGTCACAGTAGGTACATAAAAAAATTCAGAATTTTTTTTTGTTTATATTTAGAAATTTTTTTAGGTTTAGTTTTTAGTGTTTTTTTTTGTAATCAAGTTCTGAAAATTGTGAAAAAGTTGGACGCATGTAAAGGCGCATTTCAAGATAAATTTTTGGAACAAATTACGTATTGTATTTCTTCATTCTCTTTTCAATTTATATCATTCTTGACATATTATTAATTGTTGTTTATGCACACATGAGAATGTTTGTCTAAACCTCCCGTTCAAGGGGTGGGATGCATTGCGAATGATGTTAATTTAATTAATTAGTTTCATTAATTTTATATTTTTAGGTAATTTAATTTTTAACTGTCACCAATTAATTTATGTAATGAGAGTTAGTAAATTAATTGAACAAATTAATGTTTGAATTTAGGAATCGAACTAGAGATAGATTTTTTCGAAATTTAAATATTAATTCGGTGTTGAAATTTGAAGATTGCTATTATTTTCATTAAATTGATCCTAGTGGCTAATTTTCTGAAAATAGTATAAGTCCTAATTTTTCATTGTGTGACATTTTTAAATTAATTTTCTGAAAAGGATTTTATTAAATTTTTAATTTTAACGAGAGTTAGATTATTGATTTAATAGTATCTCGAAATATTTCAAATTAATAAATTGAGAAATTAAAATAATTAAAAATGCAGTGTAATCCCATCTCTTGACCTTCTCACAGTATTTCACACTCGGTTGCACATTCTTTTTTCGTTATTTAGTCATAATTATAATTTTAGCATTAGTTAACTTTTCCCTTGAAATTGTTTTTTTAAAAAAATTAATAAAAAAATTGGATTGCAAGTTTTCACGTCAATTGCTTCACCTTGAAAGTTGAATTGGTACCCGTACTTACCGTAATACGAGTCATTTTAAACAAGTTTTGTAGGTACTCAAGGGAATTTTGAGAGTGACTTTTGAAGACAACGACCACGTACGCAAAAAGCCTTTTAGCAAATGGCGTCGTTGCCGATTTCTTGACGTGGAGACAAAGTTGAAGACTTGTAATTTTTTTTTTAGAGCAGTTATTCATCCTTCTCCCTCCTTAGACTGGTTGTATAGTATTTTCGAGGCATTATTATTTATTTGGGTGCATTTTGACACCGATTTATTTTTGTAATAATTATTCCATAAAAAAAAAAGCGAAAAGGGAAACCGGAAAAGGTAGAGAGAGGGCGTCCAAAGGCGAGAATTTTGAAGCCTCTCTACTTTGGATCGGTAGGACTCCTGGGGACGACTGAGATAGGTGAAATCTCCCCCCGTTCGACTCAACTAGGCCTCCACCCCACGTGTGTCAAAATCGTGGGAGGTACATTTTTTTATCCCTCGTGAATCTCCTGTAAGCGAGTTCATTTTTTATGTGATTAATTGCTCCCGTGTGCTTTTAATTTCTGCATCGCACTTAAATTGCATGATTTGATGAATTAATGAACCTAAGACCTGGACCCGATCATTGAAACGAGAAGGGATTTCATCACCCGACTCACTCGCTTATCCATTATGTGCTATCCTAGATGTCATTAACTTAAAAATAAATCAACTAGCTAGCCCCGTAGGAACACATTTTTGCAACAGGGGATCACAAAGATAAATTCCGTGATTTTTGTCACCCGCGAACTTAAATAAAATTTGACTACCCCTTTCACTAATTTTGAAGATAATAATTGGCTATGTGCTCGTTAGGATTTTTTCTTGACTCGTGTGTGGCCAATTCCATTATTTTGATAGTCCGTTTTCGTTAGTTCGCCCACATCTAGAGTCCATTTTCTCATTTTTTTTCCGAACAATCCCAAAAATATTTTCCTTCTTTTTAAAAATATTTTCAAAAATCCCAAAAGTTTTTTTTTTCATATTTAAAATGCCAAAAATATTTTCCTTTTCTTATTTTCAAAAATCACAAAAATATTTTATTTTCTTTTGAAAAATAATTTAAAAACCAAAGATATTCCTCTTATCGTGGCCGAAGAACGTCCTTTACGGGAATACTTTGGTCATTTGCCATTCTCTCAAAGCTTGTTTGAGGATGAGCCTGAATCGAATCTCCATATATTAACTCATGGATTTAACTCTCACACGCCCACTGTTGATACTCATGTGTCATCCACACACACATCTCATCTTCCACCGCCTCCGGTGACGAGTGTCAATCCATCCTATACTTCACCGTGAACATACTGCTTTCTTGTCAATCACTTATCCCACGAGTGTCCATTTATTTTCTCTCTGCCTGAAACCACTATGGAACATGTGTATCCCTATGACACTGTTTTGGATCCACCCTTGGCATATTATCACGACCTATCTAATGTCGAGGGGTATGAATACCCACGCTATTCATGGCGTCCTGATCACCTTTCCACGCAATATGAATCCCAACAACATGTTGTGGATCCTTACGGTTTTCAACAGTCAGCATCGCCACCTCTTGCACCTCATACCTATCAGTCCCCTTACTATGTTCCTCATGCTTATCACACTCTTGTCTCTCACGGAGATGCTTCTCCTGTGAATAACGAACTTGAACCCTCTCCACACACTTTCGATGAGTATTTTCCCTATCCTAGTGTCTATAATGAGTTTTGTCCACCTCAACCACCGTCGCCACCCGCCACCACTTCAACACCATCACCCACATCTGCTCTCTAGTCACACTTGGAACAATTCATCATTGAGCAAGAGAAATCCACTCAAGCTCTCCAAAAGCTTGACCAACGATTAAATGATTTTGAGTGTGCGAGAGAGTCAGACATTCCCATGGATCCACCCATTGTTTCACCAAAGTGTGATGATGATGTGTTCTCTTGTGACATGGATTTTGAGTATGAGCAACCTTATCCTCCTGAGAATCTTGAAGCTGAGACCACCCAGTGGTCTAGACCCCAAGTTGACAATAGTGTTGACATATCCATTGACTGTGAGACTAATCCCACACCGCCCTATCCCCTCGAACCCACCATTGAGGTTTTCCTTTCCCCTTCCACAACTTCCCTATTTATGACCGAGTCTACACCTTTTTCTACTCCCATGTGTGTTCCTAAAGAACCACTTCATTTTAGGTTAGCTCCGGCTATGAGTGTTCACTATTTTCTCGATATTGAATATGAGATGGTTTCTACCTCTCTGGGTATGGATCCTGTCCCACCATATTTGGCTCCCATTGAGTCTTCTATTCATGTTGATTCTTCTATCTCGGATTTGGATTACTCGTTTGAATTTTCCACCACCACTAATGGTGACTCATTGGTAGAGAAGTTGACCACTCCATCTTTAGATACCACACTCCCTTATGAGTTTTTCTTTCCTCTTTTCGAGGAGTGTGTGTCCCCTAATCTCGAGTTAGATCATCTTCCCCCACTATTAGTCCCACCCAACCCACATACTATCCCTACCATCCCACCACTTGATTCAGACCTTGCTATTATAATTTCCTTGTTCACATCTAAGCATTTAGGCCCTCACCTACACCCACCCTCCACCCTAGTTCTCTACGATCCAATTTGTGCACTTTTCATAGACCCCACCATCCATGTGAGTATGCAAGCTAATCTACTCATACATGACATCGAGCTTGTTACTTTATGCACACCACTTCCTTGTGAGGTTTATATTTCCATTTAGAGATCCATTGCGTGTCATGGCACGATCACTATCATCGTTCATTTATAGAACAATCGTGCACTTTGTTTAAGGCCCACCCCATCACTATTTTCACACCATTTTTGCCTCCCCATTCAATTAGAGCACTATTCTTATAGGGTCCTTGTTGACCTCACCTTTCGGCTCAATAAGGCCCGTGATCGATGCTTATTCTCCCATGACATTATAATCCATACCCTGATACCCACCCACCCACCCATAGTACACCTATGCTTTGTATCGTGTGATGCACTTTTCCATACAAGTGCATTGACCAATTTTTTCCTTTATCCAACTAGACTGATAATTTAGTCTTGTTTAGGGATGATTCTCATCACCCAATTTTTTCTGCCACCCGTGCTTTCCTAGTTCCTATCCTTAGGGTGAGATTGGTTCGGTCTGGCTGAAGACATTACACTTAGCGCTACTGGGAGGTAGCCCGTCGTTCATTGTTTCTGAGTATGAGTCTTATCCTGTTTGGGGGTGGTGTTTCACATCACCCAATGATTTTCACATGCTTTACAGACTTCTACGTATCTGTGTCGCATCTGTTGTTCAGGTTTTATATCTGCTCTGTCATGTGACACATTTTCATAAGAGGATCTTTATGGTAATATATTTCCTCCCCTGTGCTTTTCATTTCTATATATAGTTTTAAACATCGAGGATGATGTTCTCTTTTGATTAGGGGTGGGAAATTTATCAAAATCGTGCCTCTTTTGAAAAAAAATCAGAAACAAGTGATTTTAAACTTTTTGTGCAGTTAAAATTAAATTTTTATTACATGAAATGTCTATCATCCTTCTTTTAGAAATCTTGGAATACCTGTGTTTGACCCAAAAATTACGCTTTTAACCTTAAATTAATTAATACCTCATAAAGCAAACTTGCACCATGAATTCCTAAACTCGGAAATTTTACACTATCACGTTTACAATCAAAAGTTTAAGAGTAATTATATTCTCAAGAAAGCCTTAAAGATCACTAGCGGCGACTTAAACTCGTGAGATTTGAGCTTTTCACCTTGTTGAGAGTTTTTACATATCTCCGAGTCATAAGTTGACTCAACTTTCTTTGGGTACTGCATTTAGTCATTGCATGGTCTCATTATTTTCAAATTTGGCTTAATCACTTAGAATGGCATCATTTTCGAGTTATAAGAAACACGTGTCTTATAGTTTGTCCAGAGCATTAAACCATTTTTTACCCTACACTCATATTTTTCCCTATCACACCTTCATTCACTCATTATCTTTCCATATTTTCCTTATCCATTCTATATACCATCCATGTATCATTTTTTCATCGTTACCATCAATTTTGAGAAAAAGAGTGTTTGAAATTATCAAGGTAAATTGTCTTCATTTTTGTTATGAAAAAAAAAATGAATGAAAGAAAAAGAATCATGCGATCAACAATTCGAAAAATGAAGACATTAGTCATTCAAAGTTCACTCTTCTAAAAAAAAACTACATCATCTTCTTCATCAACTCATATCTTACATAAACCACATTTTCACCCTTGGTGACGTGTTCGGGCAAACGAGAAGGTTATATTGTGAATAACTCGGCATTCTGGACGTAGTGATTAGAAATCCTTCATGAGATCAATTTTCTTTCATGTATCCGTCATTTTCTATAAAGTGTGTGAGACGTTTGAACTTGTTTATATTTACTCACCTCCTCACACACTGGAGAGATAAAGTTGCCCAATTCTCAGAGAGTTTGATTCAGAGAGATATATCTAATGAGAATTGAAGTCAAAGCAATGATTTCATAAGGGAAATCTAGGAATTACTCTCATGATACTTAAAATTGTTTCACACAACACATGATGAGTTTTAGGAAGGATTATGCTTTTTGGTATTAAGTAATTTTATATCTCATTTTGATAGTTGAATACGGTATTCCTCGACGTCCTTTTTAGTGGGGTTGTATATCTCTTCATTGTTAAAATAAGAATCTGCATTTAAATAAGTTTTTGAATTTTGTGGGTACATTCACTGCAAACCCTCAAAAAACACCACTCGTCCTGTAGGGAAACCTATAGGTTTAATGGCTTGTTGCACATGCTAAGTGCAATCGCCAGTGCCTGCGAAATTGGCACACTTTTTGGTTACTTATCTCTGTTTTGTCTCTATTTTTTGCTCGATGACTAGCAATGTTCTGTTTGGGGGTGGTGTGATAAGAACCCAAAAGTGTCTAATTTAAGCCCCGAATAGATGCATTTTACTCGCTCATTTTAATTAAAAATGGCCTTATGATGCTAAATCCAGTCAATTGCGACACATAAGCGGTTAAAAGCTTGCATCAACGAAATCAAAGGAGACCGCGAAGTCTGAGTCCACATTGAGCTTGCCCAGAAGAGTTATATGGCCCCGAACCTTATCACGAATCAAACCTAAGCCTAAACTGAGCACACCCGCGACATGCCATCCCATCCGAACCCATTTCCTGCCCGTCTGAGACCACACCTAGCACCCATACCCACTTGCTAACCCAGACCGAGTTGACCCAATACCCACCAACAACAACCAACCCCAAATTCCACTAAAATCGGACCCAACACCCACCAAAACCACCTACCATATCTACATAAAACCAAGACTCCTTCCAACTTTGACTTAGCTAAGAAAATCCCAAAAATCTCTCCAACCAAAACCCAAATTCGTGGCTTATAAAAAAAGAGAGGAAGGCAACTCATTAAAAGGGGGGGGGGGGGGGGGGCTCTCATCAGTATATACAGAGACGCGTAGAGAGAGATAGAAAATAGGGAACACTGTGTATATTATGTACATAGTAGGTACATAAGAAAATTTAGAAAAAAAAAATAGTTTAGCTTTAGAATAATATTTAGGTTTAGTTTTTAGTGTTTTTTTTGTAATCAAGTGCTGAAAATTGTGAAGAAGGGCGCATATCAAGGTGCATTTCAAGACAAATTTGTGGAAAAAATTACGTATTGTATTTCTTCGTTCTCTTTTGAATTTATATCCTTCTTGACATATTATTGATTGTTGTTTATGCACACATGAGAATGTTTGTCCAAACAATTTGTTCAAAGGGTGGGATGCACTGCGAATGATGTCAATTTAATTAATTGGTTTCATTAATTTTATATTTCTATGCAAATTAATTTTTAACTGTCACCAATTAATTTATGTAACGAGAGTTAGTAAATTAATTGAACAAATTAATTTTTGAATTTAGGAATCGAACTAGAGATAGATTTTTCCGAAATTTGAATATTAATTCGATGTTGAAATTTGAAGATTGTTATTATTTTCATTAAATTGATCCTAGCGGGTAATTTTCTGAAAATAGTATAAGTCCTAATTTTTCATCGTGTGACATTTTTAAATTATTTTTCTGAAAAAGATTTTATTAAATTTATAATTTTAACGAGAGTTAGATTATCGATTTAATAGTGTCTCGAAATATTTCAAATTAATAAATTGATAAATTAAAATAATTGATAATGCAGTGTAATCCCATCTCTTGACCTTCTCACAGTATTCCACACTTGGTTGCACATTCTTTTTCCGTTATTTAGTCATAATTATAATTTTAGCATTAGTTAACTTTTCCCTTAAAATTGTTTTAAAAAAACGTTGTTTCACCTTGGAAGTTGGATTGATACCCGTACTTATCGCAATACGAGTTAATTTAAACAAGTTTGGTAGGTACTCAAGGGAATTTTGAGAATGGCTTTTGAAGACAACGATCATATATGAAAAAAGCTACTTATCAGTGCCCAAAATCGTGGTTGATCCAGCTTCCTTAGCTCAATCAAACTCTTTTTCCCAAGGTGACCATATTTCAGTGACCAGTATGCATAAGGAGGAAAGTGGGTCTGGTTTTAATGCTTTTCATGCCAAACATGGCACCAACTTAATTTTTTCGATGGGTTCTTAAAGGTTGTACCATCATTTTAAGCTCTCTTTGTTGTGTGTTGGATCTGTTGTTGACTTCTCACCTTGAGACTTTCACCATTGAATATGTTAGGCCTCATAACTTAATGATGGACTATATTTTATAAGGGGCAGCTGCTATAGTTTATGAGATTATAAATACCCTAACGTCTTCTATCGAGAGATTTGTGCTTAATCAATATATGGGTAACCTCAAGGTTATGGAAAAATATAGTTTTGACATCATATAGCTCATCAATAAGATGAAGAACCTAAAGGAATCTCAAATAACAACTTGTCATTCCATCTACCTTATGGAGGACAACCATTGAAGATCTCATCGCTCAACTTAAGGAGTGTGAATGAAAAGTAGCAGTAGTAGAAGTAGCTTTGTATAGTGCCAAAAGAGAACATGAAATCATGCTAAAGAAAAAGGCAAAAGCTACAGTAAACATTTACTGTATGCCTGAGCATCAATAAAAGGTTGCTCTAAATATAGTTACTCTTGTTGGAGGGGATTTCTTTACTGCTTCTAACTTAGTATTTCTGTTATAGTAAGCGCTTTATTTTGTATGTCGGGGTAATAGTCCTATTTTTGAATTGTAATTATCTTCAAATTGGAAAGCAAAGAAATATTTGTTCATGAATCTCACGTGCATACTTATTTCTTACTTTAGCAATTAATGGATTGCGAAGAAATATTTATTCATGAATCCCATATGCATACTTATTTCTTACTTTAATACTTAGTTATATATCATCCAATATATATTAATGTGTTTTTAGTAAATTTTTAAGTACTAAATAAGAAATAAAATTTACAAGCGTTCTCTACACATGATAAACTTTCAACCATTTGTTATTAACCTTAAAAGGTCTATCATCTTTAATCTGTCAGATAGTTCACCTCTTTAACAACACATGGTCCCTCCAAATTTCTTGAAAAGTTTGGCAAATGGAGTCTTCTAATATAGTTGATAACAACTTCCAAAACTAAATTACCTTCTACAAACTTCTTTGGTCTCACCAAGTTCTTATAAGTTTTGGTGAGTTTCTTCGTGTAAATTTGGAAGTGCCTTCTCGCATTATCTATGTGTTCATTTAGTTTTTCTAGTTGAACAAACCTACTCTAAGGAATCATGTTCCTTCACAAATCATATTTGGCAGAAGGTAATTCTAACTATACTGGAATGATTGCGTTATCTCCATATACTAAGGAAACAGGTGTTTAACGTGTTCTCTTCCTACTGCTTATTCGATAGACCTAAAGCACCATAAGAAGCTTATCGTCCCATACACAAGGAAAATATTCCACCATTTTGGGTAAAATATTGATCAAAGTCTTGTTCATGGCCTCTGCTTGACCATTACCTTTAGGATAAGCCACTATTGAGGTGTGATGGATAATTGAATATTTGTCATATAACATTATCACCTCTTTATTGATAAATGGAGTTCCATTAGCTGACAAAATAACCACTGGGATGCCAAATTGTGAAATAATATACTCTCTAATGAACTGTGTTATAACTCTTATTATCGCCCCTTTCAAAGATATTGTTTTTGCCCATTTTGTAAAGCCCTCAGATGCCAAAATAATCCATATTTTCCCCTAGATGGAGGTTTGATTCTCCCCACAAGCTCAAATGTCCAGGTATGGAAAGGATAGGGTGTTACCAATGAATATAGATCATCCGATGAATGAGGTTACTATGAAGATGGCAAGCCTTACTCAACTGAATATTTTTCCATTGTTAGACAATAAAATCCAAGTGTCATAAGTTTATCATATAATTTGGCTCCTCTAATGTGAGTTGGATCATGACCTTGTTTGACAACTTCCCCTGCTTCCTCTGTTGTGGTTCATTGCAAAGGCCCATTAAATTATCCTCATTGGTAAAGCTTCTGTTCCAAGAAGTATAACCTTAGAGCCCTTCTTTTAAGTGTTATGGAATCTTCTTTCTTGATTGGAACAACTCCATCTCTGATAAAGTCCCGTTTGAGCTTTCAGAAAATTGGATTCAATTGGTTGAAAAGAAGCTTGAAATTTATCTCATTTCCTTTTTATTATTATTGCTCATGTTTCATCATTGGACAATAATACCCCTCTCTTTAAATTCTCTTATAGAGAGTAATCTTAGTTGTTTCACAATGGTCATCATGATCTTTCTTTAACCATCTTTGTGTTTCCTCTGGACCTACACATCGAGACAACATGCCACCACACTTTTATAGTATAAAATCCCTTGTGAGACGAATATTGTGCTAACTTTAGAAGCTTCATCGTGTAATTTCTTTTCTCCAATTTCTTGTTTATTTCTCTTATCCAATCTGATTCTTCCTCAATGGGGAAGAGTTGGATCGCAAACGATAGCGATTTTTTTCGAGGGATCATAATTATTATGGAGTCTTAATTCATGGCTATCTTTTGTGAATTATAGCATAAGCAATAACATGATGATTCATTGTTCTTGGGTACCTTTCCACATTCAACTTAAGAAATTGATTTAACAGTCTTTGGATCATCATTCTATAAGGTGCTAGACCGAGGTGTTTCAAAATATATTCCCCATTGAACTATTTGACCACCAAGTTGAAATCTTCATTGATAAAGAGGGAACAAAGGACTCTTCAAAGATCTTCGATCAACCCTAACACTAGTGCCTCGTACTCTGCCTCATTATTTGAATAATGAATTAGATTCTTCAGCTCCCCGCTCGCACATTCAAAGTCAATAAATCCATGTTTTGTTAATAAGTAGAACCTTTTTGAATTTTTGTTTAGAAGGTATTAGGGCTTTTGTTTTCTAGGAGCTTCCCAGCTTCTCTCTCGTTGGGTATGGTAACTTTTCTCAAAGCACTTTATCATTTCCCCTCTTTCTCTATTGGGTCTATTATTAGTTTAATTTTATCTCCAAGGTGTTGGGAGATAAAATTAGCTTTATGAATTATTTAGTTATCTTTCTCAACTTGAAGAGATAGATTCCTCCAACTCTTCCTATTGATCTCTTGTAGGTATTAATTTATACTTGATTGTGGGCACCCGTAATCCTTTGATATGCCTTGTTAGGATACATGGTTCATCATTCTGCTTTATGTAGAAGGGTGTATTTACCAAGTGCAATTCTTCCTTAGCAAAAGTCTTATTAGTTGCTAGGATTACAATCTCAATCCTTTTAACATTGTTCTTGACACATTGATAGTATATCGAAGGAACTAACCCATCTTTATTCATCCACACTCTTCCAATCAATAGATCGTAGGATATTTTTGACTCCATCATATGGAATTTGATATGTGATGTGAGGTTTCCATTGTTATTCCAATATTCATATAACCAATTGTTTTGGAAGTTTTTTTTATCATAACATGAGATTAAGAAGGGTATTGCGACTGACCTTATCTCTGAAATGTTATCTGGATAGAAATGGGTAATAGGCAAGATGTTCATTGAAGCACCTCAATCCAACAATTCCCTATAAAGGATTGTTCCATTTATACTTATCGGCACGTATAAAGGATTAATGTGAGGAAAATTAATTGATCTATCAGAGTTTAAGAAGGTTATCTTAGATAAAAACTTTTGTATCAATCTAGCCATGGATTCTTTCCATCCCAACAAAGGAACATCGTTTTTCTTTTTTATTTCCAAAATTGCGTGAGTATTCTCCAACCTTCTCCCTTATGGAATACCAACTCTATCAATGATCCACAAAAACTTTGGTGACTTTGATACAACTTGGTACTCTAATCTTGGATCCACCTCAAAGTCATCAATGTGGTAAGCTTGTTCGTTATATCTGCTACTTGTTTCATCATAAATAATGACCACATTGGTTATTCCTTATAAATAACTCTCATACATGCGTTGGAACTCCTTTTCTTCTATTCTTCCCTTTATCCTTTGATATAATTCTTTCGCATCAAAAGCAGCCACCATGTGTACCCCATGTGTTGGAAATAAATTATTGTTGACATTGCCTTGAGGAATCTACAAAGTTCCTTCCTCTATGTACTTGTTGATAATCCTCTTCAAAGTTAAATATGAGGTTGTGGGATAACAAATACGCCAATGGATCTGGCAGTAATTAGGATCATCTTGAACGTCTTCCCCAGACGCATAATGTGGGGAGTTTTGGGGAGGAAAAACTAAACCATCGGCCACCATAGTGTTGTAATAACTTTTTGCGTCTTTAATACTGCAAGGTAATAAGGTGGACCCCCGATTAAAGTTTCTCTTGTGATTCTTCCTCTTTCCATATTTATCTGGTTGAGCATCATCGCTCCATTCAGTATAGCTTATGCATGGAAAAGTTTCTCCTTTATATTCTTAGCCTACTTGTTGTTTCCACTTGGAATTGGTCATGACAAGGATAGGTCAAATAACTTGTGCAATGTTTCTACCAATTCTCCTGAAAGATTTAAATATGCCCTCTCTAGTCTCGTTTATAAAATGGAAAATGTACTCTAGTAATAATCCTTCTGCACAAAATTTTAGGTTTTCTCCGTTGCATCTTGTATCACATCTAGAGAACAATATTTAAACTCTTTATATAGGCCATCATCTCTTCACCTAGCCTTTGCCTTTCTCAACGAAGTTGAGTCAGAGTGAACTCATCATCTGCCAGATTTTTTTTTTGAGAAATTAAAATGCATATCTTCCTATGTAGCCACACTTCTTGATTCTAGGTGAGATTACCAAGTGTAAGGCTTTTCGGTAAGGGATTTTGAAAACTCCCTTAAGCATAGCTTTTTGTTGTTACAATTGGTGCCCAGGTGCTCAACAAATCTCCTCAGGTGCTTTTTTGGGTTGCCCACCTTTTTTTGTTAAACTTCTTAAATATTGTGGGAATATACCCCTCAGTATAAGGTTCATCGTTGTACTCCCTTGCGCAAGGAGGAAAAATCATTGTAAATGGATGTTACCTCACTAGTTATTAATGAGGATGATGTATACCCCGTAATTTTATGGCTTTTAATTATGAGATTAATTAAAGGAAACTGCTTTTAATTGCGGGATTAATTAAATTAATTTGGGATAATTAATTAAAAATTAATTCGGATTTAAATAACTAGCGAGACGAGAGTTATTATTTAAATATGATGATAATGTTGAATACTACTGGGTGATTATGGTAATATGTGATTATTGAATTTATTAAAATTGTCGTGAGTTGAAAATACGTCAGTTTCGGTAATTAAGTTGGGACGCGCGTGTTAGTCGTATTAGGACCGAATTTAATGGAGTTAAAAGTATTATATTTTTATGTCATCCGTATGAGCATTTTAAGTGCGCCGACTTTCCCGAAAGGGTTGAGATAGTCAGAAAACACTAGTCGGGGGCTTAGTTTGGGTCCCGGGGGCATTTTAGGCCTAATCGACAACCCGGGATGGTATTTTAATCATTTTGACTTTTTGAGGAATAGTAACCCACAAATTTTAGACTGAAATTATCAGCTAACACTTGAGTCCCTTAGGCTTTCACAACCAAAAATCATAATGGCAGTTAGAGAGGAAGAGAGGAGAAGTTACAATGGTTTCCATGGCCATAACCACCACACACCACCACCATCACTGGATTTGTGACAGTAAAGAGAGGGAGAACCAACCAATACCGTCATCAATGGATCATAATCTTTATTTTTCCAGGCAAGTGATTTATCTTGTAAAGATTCAAAGCATATATTTTACAGGATAGTTTGGACTTGATGATTTATCGTAAATAAGTCAATTAATTGTGAAACTAGAGAATTAAACATTAAATATGGGTAGGATTCATGTGGATAAACTTCTGGGCATATACTAGTTATGAAACCATGATCCATGCGTAGGAAATTGTGAATTTATGTTTAGATATATGAAGATCTTGACGGAAATAGAAGAAATAGGGGTTATATGAAAATTGGGTGTTTTGATCCAATAAACTGATGGTCCTTCATGAATTAATAATTCTAATACATTAAAGATGATGCTAATATGTTAATAGGATAATTAGTGAAATTTCTGGGGAGTTTGGGACATCATAATGGAGGATTTGGGGTGTAAAATTGAAGAACCCGTAACAGTTTAAGAGAATTCTGGGCAAATACCTTCTTGATCGATCGATCGACCCAAGAATGTCAATCGATCGATCGATCCTTTTACTCGATCAATCGAACTATTCTAATTTTTGGTAATTGTTTCCCCTTAAGGTTTAATGAAAATCCCAACGACGATAATGATTCTTAGGGCGATTACTTTAATATTGTGGGACTTAGTGAAGGTCACTAGGGTCTAGTTGATGGCTAAAAAAATGGTCTACCTTATGGATTTGAATGCTATTGCTTATGAGGGCCTACCAAGTGAGGTAAGGTTAGAAATCGTTCGAATTGAAACTATAACGGTAATGAATGATGATGTAAGAATAAGAACAGTAAAGGAGGGACTTTAAGTTACTGAGATAACATTAGAAACTAATAGGAGACCTAGCGACCTTTTGGGATAGGTTTAAGTACTCAAATTGATGAGACAATAGAGTTATCAAGCTAATTATATATTACGTTGGATGTTCGGGATAAACTTACTACATACGAGATTTACTATATGGAATATGTGAATACCTATATTGAAATATTATTACTTAGGTTGTGTGAATGCCTAGTGTATGGATTTCTCATATGTATGACATACCTTCCATACTTTCTATCACGGGAGGTTGGTTTTCGGGAAAAAGGGCCATCTTATCTTTGTGTGCCTTCGGGGGGATTTAGATTGGTACCTTAAGGACATAGGATTGTGAATGACTTATTTGCGGGTTGATAAGTCAGCTGACCATGAGAGCGTTGGTATGTACGTGACCCATGGGTATGTGAACTATGTCCGTCTCCAATATGTGCAATTTTTATTGAGATGGTTCCTGAGTGACTCTGAACAAGTGATCCTTACATACGTGATGTACATAGATTTGATAGAAGAGTATGCGTACATCGCAGCTTAACCTAGGGGTGCCTTATATGCATATATATATATATATATATACTAAGAATGATTTATATATGTACTTGTGACTGGTTCACTATTGTTTAGTACATGTGGATAACGAAGATATTCGAATGGGCTAGGAATATGAGAATTGAATTAACACTTGAGATAAGTAATTTAATGAATGTGAATATGGGTTATGAATTAGACTTGTTTGGGTGTTACGAGTAGATACCCTATGTTAGAATGCAAAAGCTGGAGTGGCACAGAGTAGTTAGTTAGCGGCATAACTAGGATGGGTTAAGGGTATATGTTAGGCGTGCACATTAGTTGAGAGGTGAGAAACTCATGTGAGAGTACGCAACTAACATGTTTATAATATGTGTTGTTTAATTATAATTTAAACACTTGCTATATTTTTAAACTGTTTTCACCTCGGGCCCTGACCCGTTTTCCTCCGAATCTATTTTGTTTTGTAAAAACATTTTAGGTTCCCAGCCACAGGGACGATAAGCATAGGAGTTCCATTTTGATAACGGGCTGTAGCTGCTGTGGAAGCTACAAGATCTTGGTACTAGACGCCTCCATATTTATCCTTGGTTCCGTCAGAGTCATTCACATCAGTTAGGGCATCGTGCCCATTCTTATCTAGAGATTTTAAATAGAGAATTTTATCATTTTAGATGTTGGTTGATTTATTCAGATTCGTGTATTGGGATTTTATTTACTCTGGTATTATTATCATTGGAGTGTTTACTCCAGACTGAGTTATTTCATTTCGTTGGTTATTCATATGAGCTTGTTTATGCGATTGATGGTTGATGATTTAATTATTTAGTTATTGTTAATTTGATTAATAAAATTTGGCATTTCTCTATTTTAAATATTAGGTGGGTAGTAAGTAACTAAATGTTTTTGACAGTGATGCTAATACTGAACAAACTTGATATTCTGTATTAGTTTAATAAAGGAGTAGCTACCTGGTATTTAATTAGTCGGGGTGTCACAAGTGGTATCAGAGCAACAAGTTCTAGTGTCATTTAGGATCTGTGCGTCTTATTATGCTTCAAGCGTAGCTTTCTTTGATGTAGAGCCCTATTTTCAGGATTGTTGATTTCTTTTGTGAGATTTCGTTCTTATGCTATAATGTATATGATAGTGAATCTTATTTTCATTCGGGTGTGTTCGTGTGCCAAAAAATACAGTACGTCAGGCGAGGACAGTTGGGCAGACAGTAGGAGGCAAGGATCAATTGAGGTTATAGGGTTTATTCAAGAATGATGACCGTAGTTGAGGTCACCCCTATTATGGCACGGAAGGCCAGGACGGTAGAGACGACTAAGGCTTAACATGTGACTTCCAGGTACCACTATGGTAGAAAGTGGGCTCAAATTAGACTCACCCAATAAGGTTAGAATGGGAGAGAGTCGGATGAAACATGGCCTTTTAATGAGATTCCAAAATGGCCTTTTTAAGCCCGAATTTTGTTTCGAACTTCCCGTAGGCTTATTCAAGTGAGTGTTAAACTAGTATGATCGTTGAGTGACTTATATTCATAATTAATAGTGAGCGGAGAATATGTTGACCCTCGGGAGGTATAAAATCCATAGAATTAAGTAGGTGCAAAACTACAAGGTAGATTTCACAAGAATAAGGTATGGGTCATAATAGGAGATATAATATACGTACTACAAATACTAGACAGTGGGAAAGAAAATGAATTTTATATAATTTGTGTGCGTGCTTATTGTTAAACGTATTATGTGTATGACATACCTAGATACTGGATATCGAACAGAGGTTAACGCTTCGTGGACGACTGGATCCTGTGTGCCTTTGGGGGATTTAGAGTCATACCACTAGAGCATGGAATCTAGGTACGGGCTATTAGTGAGAACAATAGTGATGACGGTCGTATGGGTGCATAGGTATGTGCATAGCCCATCGGCTTAGGACTATGTTCGCCTCCAATATGTGTTTATGTTTATTATTGGTTCTCGAGAGATTGAACCTTTTGTCCTATATGCGTGAGCTTTGTAAATGGACTAAATAGCTGAGTATGCATAACACCAATGGTTTCTCAACCAAGGGTGAGTATTGCTATAAATTTATATAATTTAATATGTATACATTAAGTGAGTAATGTGCGTATACTGGTAATCATGATTAGTGTCTTATGCGGTTGACGTTATATATTTTATGTACACTTATGGTACTATCCCCTAAACATTTAAAATAATACGAGAATAAACTAAAGAAATCCTAATTCTATATCGAAATCACAAGTACGTCGGCTATGAGTTATTTAGGGAGACTTCCAAACCTCATATTGTACACTTAGTAGTTAGTCAGGATATCATGACTAGTATGGGTAGTTAGGTTCGTTAGATGTGCACACCAGATCGAGGGGTGAGTATCTCAAGTGAGTACGCTAAGTTAACTTTATTAATAATTGTGCTAATTGAATCAATTTAAGCACTTGCTATTTTAAACTGTTTTCAACTCGGGATCTGACCCGTTTTTCTGTCTATCTTTCTACTATTCCATTATTTTAGGTGCCCAACCACAGGGACAACAACCTTATGAGACTCTTTTCAGTTCCTATGTTGTAGCTGTTGTGGAAGCTGTAGGATTATTACTAGTAGACGACTCGACTCATTCTTTCTTTTTCAGTCCTCTATTATTGTTGGACATGTCGTCCTTATTTATGTTTACTTTCAGAGATTTAGTCATTTTAAATTCTCTCTCTTAGATTTGGTCTCTTTTATTGGATTTATTGTATGGGATTGTACCTGGAGATGTTTACTCCAGAAATTTATTTTACTTCATTTAGGATTTACTTATGTTGTTATGATGCATGGTATTTATTGGTATTCTGTTAGTAGTAGTTAATGACAAGATAAAATTTGGACATCACCCTTTTTAAATATTTGGTGGTTAGTTTTATAAAATTAAAATTTAAGTTTCGATAATGGTGCATTATCTGAGCCAACTTGATATTCTGAAATTGATTAATTAAGGACTGATCACCCGATAATTGATTAGGCGGGGTGTCACAGGTGGTATCAGAGCATCTAGTTCTAGTGTCCTTAGGATCTGTACGGCTTATTATGTTTCCGCGTAGCATCCTTTGATATAGAGTCCAATATTTTATGATTATTGTACTCTTTATATGTTTTACGTTCTTTTGTTAAATTGAGAATATAACTGTAGACTTATGAAAATATTCTCTCTTTTCAGATGCCTCTAAAATGTGCACAAAGGGTTCCTAGGGAAGCCGAGCCGGAGGCTCAGCCTGCATCTGCTCAGGGTGTGATGAATATCGCTAAAGTGGCAGCCATTGTAGTTCAGGAGGTCAACGCTGCTTTGGTCGTAGTGCAACATGCACCACCTCAGGTACCGGTGGTGTCCCCAGTTCAGGCCCAGGTTTTCCCATCTGCTTGGGAACGCGTTAGGGATGCTTTCCAGAAGGCGCATCCTCCGGAGTTTTCAGGGAGCTCTGATGTAGTTATCGATAGCTAATAGAAAAAGGACATCCAAAGGAATTTGAGGATGGATGAGTGCACAGAAGTACAGATTCATATTTTGGCCACGTTCAAACTAGTGGGGGCAGCACTGCAGTGGTGGAAGTCCATCACCACCGCTGAGGAGAGAGACTCACTCAGTATTCGAGACTTTTGGGTGCGGTTCGACTGTAAGTATTTTCCTTCGGCTGTCCAGACAGAGATGAGGCAGAGTTTACTAATCTGTTTAACATTGTGCCGAGTGAGATTCCAACCGAAGAGAAAAAGATTTAGCGCTTCATGGATGGGTTGACATGGAGGATCCGCCAGCATTTAATAGGTAATCTCTAACTGGCCACCTATTCAGATGTGGTTAACGTAGCACTACTCCACTACCAGGACCACCGCTTCCACTTGTCTGAAGTTAATAAGGTGGGAGATCCCAGCCAGCTGGGCAGGGCAAGAGGAAATGGTGTCGGTGGGGCATAGACAGTTCAGGGCCAGCATAGGCACAGTGATCAGGGTTCCCAATAAGGGGATCCTAAGAGGTTCAGGTTAAGAGGTTTTAGGCATGGGCAGGGAGGCTTTCGATATGGCCATCAGAACCAACTCGTCCATCAAGGCCATCAGCAGTTCCAGTAGGGCCAGAATGGCCAAGGGAGGTGTGGTAATGGCTATCAGGGTTGGGGACAGCAGCAGGGATATAAGGAAGGAACTTTCCCAAGGAGATGTTTCACGAGTGGCAACACTGGCCACAAACGCCAGACTTCCCTCAGAAGGCTAGGGGCCAGCAGCAGCAGCAAGGTGTCCGTCAGGAATCCCAGAGATCGTTATTTCCCGTAGCCCTCCCAGTACCTCCGCAGATGGCAGCACTACCACCCATTCCAGCCGCCCCAGTTCAGCAAAGGCAACTTCAGTATGGACGAGTTTATAATCTACACTAGGTCGCAGTCCTGCAGGACCCACCACCGATTGAGGGTATGTTTTCTATCCAGGGGACTTTGGGGCGCATTTTATTTGACACGGGAGCCACACACTATTTCATTGCCACGGGGTTTGCACGTATGATGGGGTTATTTGATACAACAGAGAGTACGGCCACTTGTGTGGATTCACCGTTGAGTAGGTTCTCCATTATCTCTTTTATTTTTCGGGGAATAGGTATAGAGATTGGGAGGTTTATCTTACCCGCTAATATGCTCATATTATACAAGTTCGAGTACGACACGATTATGGGTATGGATTGGCTTGTCAGGTATAGGGCCATGATTGACTGTATAGTAAGAGTATAGTTTTTGCTATACCCGGGCAGGAGATGTTTCTGGTGGCGATGCTTCCTTCGGAGGGAGGATCATCCACGTATCTATACTATATAGAGGAGGAGACCTCTACGGAGGTTGTGGTACCACTTAATTCGATTCCTATAGATCGAGAGTTTGCCCATGTATTTTAGGAGATTTTGGGGTTACCACCGAGTAGAGAGATAGACTTCGTCATTGATGTAGCGCCAGATACTCGACCGATAGCACGCGCACCTTACCGCATGGCTCCAGCAGAGATGAGGGAGTTGCGTGACCAGATTGAGTAGTTATTAGGGCAGGGGTTTTTTCGTTGGAGTACTTCGTGGTGGGGTGCTCCTGTATTGTTCGTTAAGAAGAGGGATGGATCGTTGAGATTATGTGTTGATTACAGGGAAATGAACAAAGTCACGATACAAAACAAATATTCATTGCCTAGAATCGATGACTTGTTCAAGCAGTTGAGAGGAGCGACTTTCTTCTCAAATATTGATTTGAGATTAGGGTACCATCAGCTACGTATCAGGGAATAGGACGTATCAAAGACTTCTTTTCTAACGAGATATATTTCCTATGAATTCAGGGTTATGCTCTTCGGGCTAACCAACACCTCATCCGTGTTCATGGACTTGATCAGCAGTGTGTTCAGAGAGTCCTTGGACCAGTTCGTTATCTTATTTATAAATGACATTCTGGTTTACTCACAGACCGAGGAGGACCATGCCGAACACTTAAGGCAAGTTTTGCAAACAATGCGCCAGCATTAGTTGTACACAAAATACGAGAAATGTGGGTTTTGGTTAAAGGAGGTACAGTTTTGGGGCATATCATCTCCGATAGAGGGCTATTCGTGGATCCGACGAAGGTGGCAGCGGTGAGGGAATGGGGGCCGCCCACGACACAGACTAAGATACGTAGTTTCTTGGGTTTAGTCGGATACTACAGGAGGTTCATTTGAGGGTTTTCAAAGATAGCGGGTCCGCTGACGCACTTGACTCGTAAAGGGGTGCCATTTATCTGGAGTGACGCCTGTCAGCTAACCTTCGATGAGTTAAAAGATAAGTTAACCTCAGCACCAGTGTTAGAATTACCCAAGCTGGGAGTGGAGTATCTAGTCTACACTGATGCGTCCTTATTAGGACTTGGAGGAGTACTTCAGCAGGAAGATCAGGTTATAACTTATGCCTCCCATAATCTTAAGCCTCGCTACAGGAATTACCCCATCCATGACTTGGAGCTAGCAACGGTCGTGTTCGCACTTCAGATTTGGAGACACTACCTACTAGGGGAGAAATTTTGCTTATTCACGGACCATAAATCACTACAGTACCTCTTCACACAAAAGGAATTAAATATGTGTCAACATCGGTGGCTTGAGTTCATGAAGGATTATCAATTTGATATCCAATACCACTCGGGGAAGGCTAACGTGGTAGCAGGTGCGTTGAGCCGTAGGCCAGTTGGTAAGGTGGCTGAGGTGTGGAAAGCGAAATGGAAGGAGTTAGGGAACCAGAATGCGGTGGCTCGATCGTTTATGTCCATAATAATGATTACGACCAAGATTATTATGGGAGTAGTACATGCTCAGGCAGATAATCCGTTTTGCCAAAATCAGATAGTGAAGCTTTTAGCCGAGGGGGCTGAGTCTTACATCGTGGGTTCAGACGGGGGATTACGTTTCAATGGGAGATTGGTTATTCCCGAGGGTGAAGATCTGTGACACAAGGTGATGATAGAGTCGCACGGTTCCCGATTTGCAATGCATCCCGGTGGGGATAAGATGTACCAGGACATGCGTAGACAGTACTGGTGGAGCGGAATGAAGAAGGATATTGCCGAGTTTATCTCGAAATGTGCCACTTCTCAGCTAGTAAAGGTGGACCATCATAGACCGGCGGGACTTCTATAGAAATTAGAGGTTCCTATGTGGAAATGGGATAGCATTTCCATGGATTTCATCATGGGATTACCTACATCGCAGAGGGGTCAAGATTCGATATGGGTAAAAGTGGATCGGATGACCAAGGTAGCCCACTTCCTGCTAGCCAAGACAGACTACATCGCGGGACAATACGCCCAATTATTCATAGCAGAGATAGTTAGACTCCACGGAGTGCCTTTCAATATCGTGTATGACAGAGACAAGGTATTTGTTTCTCAATTTTGGGAGTGTTTTCAGGAGGCATTGGGTATGGAGTTGCGGCTGAGCATAGCCTATCACCCGCAGACGGATGGTCAGACAGAGAAGACGAATCAGATATTGGAGGACATGTTACGGATGTGCATCATTGATTTTGGCGAGAGTTGGGAGCAGTACCTTCCACTGGTGGAGTTTGCCTATAACAACTCCTACCAGTTTACTATCAGCATGGCTCCATTTGAAGCCCTATCCGGCAGACCGTGTCATTCCCTAGAATGTTGGCTAGAAGTGGGGGACAACAAATTACTGGGTCCGAAAGTAATTCAGGATACTTCAGCAAGGATAGAGTTGATACGAAGCCATATTCGAGTTGCCCAGGATCGGCAAAAGAGTTATGCTGATGCAAAATGCTATTTTCGAGAGTTCAACATTGGAGATCAGGTATTACTTTGGGTGTCTCCTATGAAGGGAGTTATTCATTTTGGGAAGAAGCGAAAGTTGGTGCCTAGGTATGTAGGGACATTCCCCATCATCGAGAGGATTGGGCCAGTTGCTTATAAACTTGGGTTACCGGAGCACTTGCATAGAGTCCATGACGTGTTTCATATCTCTTCGCTGAGGAAATTTCTTCGAGATGATTTGGCCCATACTCATATTGCGTTGGAGGAGATAGACTTACAGCCTGATAGCTCCAACGAGGAGGGGCTGATTACTATCTTAGACCTGAGCGAGAGGAAGTTGACGTCGAAAGTAGTACCACTAGTACGTGTTCAATTGCGGCACCATAACATTGAGGAACCGACTTGGGAGCACGAGGATGACATGCGTGAACGTTATCCGAAATTATTCTTACCAGGTATATATATACTTTTTTCGAATTTCGGGATGAAATTTTGTTATTAGGGGGGAGGTATGTAATACCCCGTATTTTTACGCATAATTATTTTTATGAATAATGGGGATTAAGTAAATTAAAAGGAGAAAAATTTAAATTGAAATTAATTCGATTTTATGATAATAATCACTAGCGGGACGAGAGTCAGTAATTATTAAAATAATAGTATAGTCGGGAATGAGATACACGACAATTATGTTATAAATAATTAGGACGCGTATGAGTCACGTCATTTATATATATTTGGAGGGTCAAAAGATAATTTATTTTTGTATAACTCGAACGACTATTTTAAGTGCGTGAGAGTGTCCGAAATTGTCGAAATAGTCAGAAAACACTATTCGGGTATTTTATTGGGAGTTCGGGGCATTTTAACCCAAAATGACACCCCAGATGGGTATTTGGGTCTTTAAGAATTTTAGGGTAATTAAATGGACGAAAATTGGGTTTAATTAAAAGAAATTTAGGGTTAGTGGCAGTCAGTTCAACTACATGAAAAGAGAGGAAAAGAGAGATAGAGAACCAAGGAAGAAGAAGGAGACTCCATTAGAGCCTTAGCCAAGAACTCAACCTTTCACAATAAAAAGTATACCAGTGCGTAGATCGTATCAGGAGGATCGTTCCTATACCAACTTCAACCCACGAATCAGAAGTTCATTTTTAAGGCAAGTGATTATCTTACTCTTCTTTTAGCAATTATTACTCTCGTCAATGTATGTTGAGGTTTTAGAAAAACAAATACCAATTTGGGTCTACCTATGTTGAGATCGTGTAGTAAGGTTAGAAAATATGATGGGGGTTTTCATATAGAGAGATTTCCCATTAATAATAATGATGAATTTGTCAATTAGATGTAAATCACGAAATAAAAATGGGGTTTTTATGGACAATTAATTCTAGGTTTATATTAATATGGTTGATGGTAAAAATTTAGGAATTTATCAAAATTATATGATGATTAGAATGATTTGACCCCAAAACTTTGCTAAGAAGTGTTCTAGGGTGACTTAGAGTAGTTTGGGAACCTTGAAATTGAGTTGGAATGGATTTTGGGTGATATTGGAGAAGAGAAAATCTGAAAAAATGGACTTTGGAGATGAACTGGGAGACTTCGAAAATTTCATTACAAGTCTGCCCAGGTCGTTCGAACGACCTCATTCGAACAAGACTTCTAACGAGATTCCAGTAGCCCTTCTAACGAGTTTAGTGGATCGTTCGAACTACCTTCGTTCGAATGACCTCGTTCGAACGATATTTCTGGGCCTTCTAACGAGATTCCAAAATGGCCTTTTTAAGCCTGAATTTTGTTTCGAACTTCCTGTAAGCTTATTCAAGTGAGTGTTAAACCAGTATGATCATTGAGTGACTTCTATTAATAATTAATAGTGAGTAGAGAATATGTTGACCCTCGGGAGGTATAAAATCCATAGAATTAAGGAGGTGCAAAAATACAAGGTATAGTTCACAAGAATAAGGTATGGGTCACAATAGGAGATATAATATACGTACTACAAATATTAGACTGTGGGAAAGCTAATGAATTTTATATAAGTTGTGTGCATGCTTATTGTTAAACGTATTATGTGTATGACATACCTAGACACTGGCTATCGAACAGAGGTTAACGCGTTGTGGACGACCGGATCCTGTGTGCCTTTGGGGGTTTAAAGTCGTACCACTAGAGCATGGAATCTAGATACGGGCTATCAGTGAGAACGACAGTGATGACGGTCGTATGGGTGCATAGGTATGTGCGTAGCCCATCGGCTTGGGACTGTTTTCGCCTCCAATAGTTGTTTATATTTTTTATTGGTTCTTGAGAGATTGAACCTGTTGTCCTATATGCGTGAGCTTTGCAAATGGACTAGATAGCCAAGTATGTGTAGCACCAAGGGTTTCTCAACCAATGGTGAGTATTGCTATATATTTATATAATTTAATATGTATACATTAAGTGAGTAATGTGCATATACTGGTAATCATGATTAGTGTCTTATGCGGTTGACGTTATATATTTTATGTACACTTATGGTGCTATCCACTAAACATTTAAAATAATACGAGAATAAACTAAAGAAATCCTAATTCTATATCGAAATCACAAGTACGTCGGCTATGAGTTATTTAGGGAGACTTCCAAACCTCATATTGTACACTTAGTAGTCAGTCAGGATATCATGACTAGTATGGGTAGTTAGGTTCATTAGATGTGCACACCAGATCGAGGGGTGAGTATCTCAAGTGAGTACGCTAAGTTAACTTTATTAATAATTGTGCTAATTGAATCAATTTAAGCACTTGCTATTTTAAACTATTTTCAACTCGGGATCTGACCCGTTTTTCTGTCTATCTTTCTACTGTTCCATTATTTTAGGTACCCAACCACAGGGACAACAACCTTAGGAGACTCTTTTCAGTTCCTATGTTGTAGCTGTTGTGGAAGCTGTAGGATTATTACTAGTAGACGACTCAACTCATTCTTTTTTTTCAGTCCTTCATTATTGTTGGGCATGTCGTCCTTACTTATGTTTACTTTCAGAGATTTAGTCGTTTTAAATTCTCTCTCTTAGATTTGGTCTCTTTTATTGGATTTATTGTATGGGATTGTACCTTAACATGTTTACTCCAGACATTTATTTTACTTCAGTCAGACTTTACCTATGTTGCTATGATGCATGGTATTTATTGGTATTCTATTAGTAGTACTTAACGACAAGAAAAAATTTGGACATCGCCCTTTTTAAATATTAGGTGGTTAGTTTTATAAAGTTAAAATTTGAGTTTTCGATAGTGGTGCATTATCTGAACCAACTTGATATTCTGAAATTGATCAATTAAGGACTGATCACCTGGTAATTAATTAGGCGGGATGTCATACGAGGCTGGGGTACATCAAAAGCTCCAACTTAATGAATTAGAGGAGATACGAAATGATGCCTATGATTTGTCCAAGAAGTACAAGAACAAAATAAAGTGGATCCATGACTAAAGCATCCTTGACTAGGAATTCCACCTTCGTTAGAAAGTGATGTTATATAACTCTCGTCTCCATCTCTTTCCCGGGAAGTTAAAAACCAAGTGGTCTGGACCGTTTGTTGTTGAATCTGTCATTCCCTATGGTGCCATCATAGTTCAGAATCATAAGGATGGTAGCCTTTTTCAGGTCAACAATCAACGATTGAAGCCTTTGTTAGAGCTAATCTCCTCTCACATAGAAGAAATTGACCTTATTGATCCCATTTATGAAGACTGACTGTTCAGTTTTGTTTGGGGGTGCTTATCATCACCCGATTTTTCTGTCGCCCTGTATTTTCATAGTTCTTATTCTTAGGGTGAGTTTCGATCGGTGTGGCTGAAGACGTTAAACTTAGTGCTACCGGGAGGCAGACCGTTGTTCATTATTTCTGAGTATAAGTATTATCCTGTTTGGGGGCGGTGTTTCACACCACCCAATGAGTTTCAAATGCTTTATATACTTTTCCATATTTTTGTATCGCATTTTTTCTTCAGGTTTCATTTATGCTCCCTCATGCGGTAAAATTTCATTAGCGGTTCCTTCTTGTAATATCTTTCCTCCCCTGTGCTTTTATTTTTATATATAGTTTTAAACATCGAGGACGATGTTCTCTTTTGTTTGGGAGTGGGAAATTTATCAAAATCGTACCTCTTTTGATAATTTTTAGAAACAAGTTCTTTTAAACTTTTTGTCCAATTAAATTTAATGGATTGATGAATAAATTTACCTAAGACCTATACCGGGTCACCGCATCGAGTTGGAATTTCATCACCCACTTAATAACATCTCCATTTTATTTTTACCCATGCTCTCACTCAAATAAAAATCAATCAACTAGCAATCCATGTAGGGACGGTGTTCATTAGATTAGTCCTTTCCACCCCTGCAAATCTTCATTCAACTATCTTCAGACTTTTTTTTTAGGGAAACTGAGTTTTAAGTGAGTCCGCCCAGTAAAACGGGTTTATTCTTTCCCCAGCGTGGTACAAGATAGTTGTTTGTTGTAGTAGCTAGTGTGGTGAGCCTTAACTAGTAAGCCTCTTGTCTCTCGGGAAGAACGTAGGAGCACACTTTTACGGGCGAGACCAAAGATTCCGTGTTTTTATCCCCCGCAGACTAATTAAAATTGACTACCGACTCACTTAACTTGAAGATAATAATTTTCCTCTGTGCTCGTTTGGACTTGTTCCCTTTGTGTACGTGTCTAAATTGTTCTTTTAGGTAGTCAAAATTTTGCTCCACCTATCATTTTGTGCACCGTAAAGTCCATCGCTCCTTTTTCTCGTATTTTATGATTTTTTGTTTTAAAAAAAAATTAAATCAGAAAAAACAAGAAAATGGAGCGATGGACTTTACGGTAGATAAACTGATAGGTGGAGCAAAAATTTGACTACTTAAAGGAATGATTTAGACACATAGACAAAGGGAACAAGTTCGAACGAGCACATAGCCAAATTATTATCTTTAAGTTAAGTGAGTGGGTAGTCAATTTTAATTAGTTTGCGGGCGACAAAAACACAAAATCTTAGGTCTTTTCAGTAAAAGTGGGCTCCTACTTTCTTCCTGAGAGACATGAGGCTTACTAGTTAAGGCTCACCACACTAGCTACTATAACAAACAACTATCCGGTACCACACTGGGGAAAGCAAAAACCCGTTTTACTGGGTGGCCTCACTTAAAACCCAGTTTCCCTAGACAAAATGTCTTAAGATAGTTGAATGAAGATTTGTAGGGGTAGAAAGAACTCACTAGAGTATCCTATGAGGGTCTCGTGGCCAAAGGGTCCTAATGAACACTGGTCCTACTTGTCTTGCTAGTTGAGTGATTTTAATTTAAGTGAGAGCATGGGTAATAAGCAAATGGAGATGTGATTGAGTGGGTGATGAAATCCCAACTCGTAGCAATGACCGGGTATAGGCCTTAAGTAAATTTATTCATCAAACCATCCAATTTAAGTGCGATATATAAATGAAAAGCACATAGGAGCAAGTAGCACACAAAAATTGACTCGCCTGTAGGAGATTCGCGAGTGATAAAGAGTTTACCTCCCACGGTTTTTACACACGTGGGGTGAAGACCGAGTTGAGTCGATCGGAGGGAAGTATGCCTACTTCAGCCGTCCCCGGGAGTCCTACCGACCCAAAGTAGAGAGGCTTAAAAATTCCTAGCCTTTGGACGCCCTTTCTCTACCTTGTCCAGTTTACCTTTCGCTTTTTTTATGTTGGAATAATTATTAGAAAAATTAAAAGGTGTCAAAATGCACCTAAATTAATTATAAGGCCTCGATAATCCTAAACAATCAGTCTAAGGAGGGAGAGGAAGGAATAACTACACTAAAAATAAAAAATAAAAAGTAAAAATTACAAATCATCACGGGCTTCAATCTTCAAGAAGTTGGCAATGACGCCATTTGATTAGAAGCTTTTTGCGTATAGTCGTTGTCTTCAAAAGCCAATCTTAAAATTCTCTTGACTACCTACGAAACTTGTTTAAACCAACTCGTATTGCAGTAAGTACGGGTATCAATCCAACTTTCAAGGTGAAACAATTAATGTGAATACTTGCAATTTCAATTTTATTATTAAAATCTTTTTTTATTTTGTTTATTTTTTTAAAAACAATTTCAAGGGAGAATTAACTAATAAATGCTTAAATTATGAAATAACTAAATAAGAAAAAATAATGTGCAATCGAGTGTGAAAAATGTGAGAATGTTAAGAGATGGGATTACACTGCATTATCAATTATTTTAATTTCTCAATTTATTAATTTGAAATATTTTGAGATAATATTAAATCAATAATCTAACAATCGTTACAATTATAAATTTAATAATATCATTTTCAGAAAACTAATTTAAAAATGTCACACGAAGAAAAATTAAGAGCTGTATTATTTTCAACAAAATTACCCGCTATGATCAATTTAATAAAAATAATATAAATTCCCAAATTTCAACACAAAATTAATATTCAAATTTCGAAAAAAACCTATCTCTAGTGCGATTCCTAAATTCAAACATTAATTTGTACAATTAATTTACTAACTCTCGTTACATAAATTAATTGGTGACAATAAAAAATTATTTTTCCTAAAAATATAGCATTAATGAAATCAATTAATTAAATTAATATCATATGCAGTGCATCCCACCCCTTGAACAGGGTGACTAGCAAAGAATAATTAAACAATTAATTGAAGTCATAAATATAGAACAATAATTAAAAAAGGAAGATAAAGAAATACAATACACAAAAGTATCCCTTGGAATTGCGTTCATGTGCGTGTGTCCCAATGTTTTCACAAATCCAACACTTGATTACACCAAGAAGACTAAAAAAAAACCCAAAAATTTATTCTAAACTAAACTAATTTTTTTAGAAATTTTCTGGAATTTTTTTTATGTACCTACTATTTACATAATATACATAGTCTCTCCCTATTTTTCGTCTCTCTCGTCTTTGTGCTGATATATCAGTCTTCTGTGAGAGTCATCTTCTTAAATAAGATGCTCCTCTATATTTTTGTAGCCCACGATGCTTTGTTTGGTGTAGATTATTTTGGGATCTTGAGTTTGCCAAGTCAAGGATTTGTACGTGGATTTGTTGTGGCTTTTAGAGGATTAGATAGTTCCGATTTTTATGGGATTTAAGATGGAGATGGTAGGTGTTGGGTCGCGTCGGGTTATGTGGTAGCAGGTGGCGGATGGACAATAGGAGGGTTGAAGGTTCGTGGTCTTATGGGTCTGAGTCGAAATCGGGGTAAGGTAGGGGTGGGGTCGGCTCGGGCTGCACAAGTGGGGCTGGAATCGGGTTTTGGTTTTTGAACTCAGGTATGGAGTTGGGTTTCCAAGAAGTGAGGTATAGTGGAGGTCGCGGGTATAGAGCTGGGTAGATGGGTCTTGGTTTGGATAAGGGGAATGGAGGAGATGAGTGGTTAAAGGTTTGGTGGTAGTGGAGGAGAGAGAATCGATTGAGTTTGTGAAGAATATGGAGTGGGTGTTTTTAAAGTGTGTGAGGGTTTAGGGTGAAATGGTAAGGGTGAGGATGATGGAGGGGTGGTTATGCTTGTGTATGCGTACGGAAGTTAGGGTTTGGGTGAGGAGGTGTCTATGTGTATGTTAGGTGTGTCGGAATTTGGTGTAAATGAGTGTCTTGTGTGTGTTTAATTTGGACACCTAAAAAAATTAAAATAACCTACTTAACTAACTAAAAAATAAAACTAACAAACTAAAAAGTTAAAATCACAAAAAAATATGAAATCGTATCCTAAAAAAAATCAAATAATAAAACAAAAAAAATAAAACTAAAAATCGCATAATAAAAACTAAAGTCCTACATAAATGTAAAATCTAATAAACTAAAAATAAACTCCTAAACTAATCCTAATAAATAAAATTAAATTAAATAAAAGCTAAAGACTAATAAAAATCAAAATCAAAATGAAGAAATAGAAAAATAGAAAAATAGAAAATAAATCCTAGAAAATTCTAAATATATCCTAAAAATAAAACGACACAAAATAAAAATCGAAAAAAATATTAAAAACACAAACTAAACACACACGAGGCTCGGGGCATGGACTCGGCTAGGTGTAGGCTTAGGTTTGGTCTGGGAATAGGGCTTGGGACATCGAAACTCATCAGACAAGCTCAAATAGGGACCCTGACTTCGTGGTCGCCTTAATTTCTTAGATGCACGCTTTTGACCGCTATTGTATCGCAATTACGCCGATTTAGCAATATTTGATACCCCGACATCATATTGACCTACAAAGTGATAGAATACGAACATAATGCCATTTTTAATTAAAATAAGCAACTAAAATGCTTCTATTCGGAGTATAAAATAGACCCTTTTGGGTTCTTATCAATAGGCATAAAATTCCACATAGTTAGACATATCATAGTGGTGGGATTTAACCCATAACCCCAAATTTAGGACTCTTCTTTAGCGGTTTTGGAAAGAGGTTCTCAAGTGTAAAAGTGTGAGAGGGTGAAGAAATCTTACTTTGGGAGTTTATAAATAAACCCTTTTTTGTCTTTTATGAATTTATCAAAATATATCATGTGAATACTAGTAATAAAAAGGATATTAGTTTCTGTGAGATGATGGATTAAGACTAAAAGATATCAAAAATGGAAGAAAAGTAAATAAAACACACTAATTAAATGAATTTGATAAAAGTAAGAGTAAACATCCTAAAAGATTTTGCTACTTTTTTTTGAAGGAGCATATGATGATTTTATAGTGGTGGAATGATGGTGAAATAGGGGTGAGGTAAGTGGAAAAAGGTGGTATGAAGGTGAGCTAAGAAAAGTGAAAGGAATTTTGTAAAGTTTGATTTTTATACTGACGACGTAGTGGTTTTAAGGAAGGAATGTTTCTATTACTGAAAAATAGGTCCTTGGGTATGAGGTCATGACCTCTTTAAATAGTAAAATTTAGGGTTCAGGAGGCTGATGATTGGCATAGTCCCTATTCTTCCAAGAGGCACACCCATAGCTTGCTCGGGAAGTAAAGTACACCCCTTCCTATAGGCAAGGGGTCTGGGATGCCTTTAGGCATTTCGAAAAGGACTTTTTCGAGAAAACGGGCATAAAATGCAAACAGTAATTTCAAATAATGCATGGCCAGCATTGCTGATTCAGAGTCCTATGAAAATCTATTATCCACTCCCGGGTTCGAGAGTGTACTAAAGTTCAACGGGACTCGAAAGAACCCGATGGCCTCTACATGGGGTTCTCGAAGCAAAAAAATGAGTACGTACAAATCGTAAGGATGATTCGCACACGGTATGGACTATTGGAAATGGTTATTAAATCCTTGTGAAGGTACAATGAGATTCTCTCTGTTTTCATAGTTAAAAAAAGTCAAACAGTGCTCAAGAGCGCTCGGTGGCCTCTAGATCTAGGTTTAAAGTAAAAAGGCGAGTACACGCAAACCATAAGGCCTATTCATGCAGAATATGGATCGGTGGAAAGGGGATTCTGATCCCTTTGATAATTCAATGGTATTAGCTTGGATTAAAGATTTGAACAAAATCAAACAGGGCTCGAACTCGATGGCCTCTAAACCAAGGTTTAGAGTAAAAAGATGAGTGCCAGCGATCCTTAAGGCCGATTCGCACATGGTATAGACTGCTGAGAAAGGGATTTAGAGACCTGTCAGATTGTAATGAGCTTCTCTTGGTTAGACAATTGATCAATGTCAAACGGGTATTGAGAGTGCTCGATGGCCTTTAGATAAATATTTGGAGTAGGACTTAGGGTCTTAGGGTGAGAGGAGGAGTGTTAGGGACCTAAGGAGGTATTTAGAGGGTACTAGGATGGGGTGTCTACAATGTAAACATATAATTGCACACATTAATATAATACATTTTTGTCTCTTCTCTCTAGTTTACAAATGATAATAGTGAAAATTAATGATAACTCTGTCCTCTATTATAGGGTGCCGCTAAGGGCACCCTGTTTTTTACTCCAAATTACCAAAAGAATATTAAAATTTAAAATAGCATATAATTCTATTTTTACTTCATTATACCACATATGGGATACCCACTATTTAAAGTTAAGAAATTCATTTTACACACTTTTCCTCCTTCTCTCTACACATCTTACCTTGAAACCTCATAACTTCAAACATCAAAACTTCTCAACTTCAAAGGACAACAACAAATCATCGACTACAAATTAATTGAAATAGGTTGCTACTCAAAATTAATCTACTCGATTAAAACTATATTTGCCTCATAAACATCTGAGGAACCAAAGTTATATTCAGGTATTAAAACCTTTGAAAATTGGATCGTTTGAATTTAGAAAAGAATGGAAGATTGAATCATTTGCATCATAAATAACTGACGATCCAAAGGAAGATTGGATCGTTTGAATTTCGAAAGTTTTAGTCGGATATTTTGGATGATTTCATTTCGAATGAAAAATTGATGAATCATTTTGAATCTGGAAAATGGATTTTGTTTTTGAAAATGGATTTATTTTTTGAAAACTTATGTTATGGTTTGGAAAATTTTGTTCGGGTTGTCTATAATGAACCACTTAGGTTAGAGTTGTAGGGTTTCATTCGGTATAAAACAAAGATAACATCACCATAATATTTTATTTGTCACATTCGTAATGAACCAAAATAGGTTATGTGAATAACTTCATTCGAGGCGAGGGTAATGATCTTAGGTTGTTTACTCATGAGTTATATGTCGAGTATATATAATATTTTGGGGGGAGTTCCCCCAAATGACCATTTCTTTCTATATAGTTCCTTTTATTTCATTTGGACCTAAATGGGATTGAATATTGAACTATGACACCCCGCTTAATTAAATTTCGGTTGATCAGGCATTTATAAAATTAAATCAGGATTTACATATGGTTCATTCTTTGCATCACTGTTGCAACATTATTAATTACTAATAACCTAATCTTTAATTAAGTTGATGACAAATTTTATCTTATGACTTACCTACCAACAAGTATAATAAGAGTTCAAAATAACCAACACAATAAAAGAATCTAATCATGTCATAAATCCACTAAAAGTGTTAGCTGAATAACATCGACTATACAAGCAAACCAACGAGTCCAAAGTGTGTAAAGAGTAACTGATACATGCCAAACCATAAAGTATCAAATACAAGCAAGGGAAAACAAGCCCAAAAGTACAACTAGAATACCCCTATCTAGAGGAGAATGAGATAGGCGTCTAAAACAAATATCCTACAGCACCCACATATACTGTAGCTGCGTATCCTGCAATAAGATTAGGCCTGGCGTCCTTGTGGTTTGACACCTAAAAAGGTTTTGAAAAGATTTTTATAGCAAGGTTTAGAACCCAAAACATTTGAAAATATTTAGCAAGTGAATTTAAATACAGGAAATTAAAATGCATGAATGCTCTTCATATTTAAGTTAATGCAGCACACTCTTTTGAGGACACCTCACACTTCCACTAATGTGCACGCCTAACGAAACTATATATGACCCCTCTAGCTAACTACCCCGTAACTAATCTTGTCACATATATCCTACTATACCCCATTACTCTATCCGAAGTGAGTTTATTATACGCTTTAGAAGTTATTAATCACATTAACGTATTTAACTCATTTCTCATTTGATATCATATAACAATCTCTTAAGTTATATAATTATACATTTCACATAATGTATTCACCCATATAAAAATATGCACCATATATACATATAACTATATCCCAAGATTCATGCATATGTCATAGATATATAAATGATATCACAAACGCGTAGGAGGCGACCATAGTTCCCCTCGAAAGTGACCATCCTATACAATGACGACTAACCCCTAATAACAGATGCTATGACCTGAGAATTATACTCACCCTACATTTGCTAGCCAGGGGACTTACACACATCGCACAACCTCCTAAGATAGCATTAATATTGGTATGATGTGCTATAAATATTATTCACACAAATATTAATAAATCATATATATACTACACATCACCATATGCATATATTAAATCCAGGCTACCGCTGTACTAGATCCATACACAAGCCTAAAACATACAAGTGTACAATCTGACTTAATTTCAATTAATCATGCACTAATTAATTTTACTATTTTGGTGTCACTCTACCAAATATACCTGGACTATCTCTCTTAGCCCGAAATTCAAAATCCCCAATTCATTATTCAATTTCATTCAACTAAGTTTACCTAATTTATTAATAAGTTTTCAAAACACTCAATTATAAACCTTAATTCTCTAATTGGATTTATCCTCTACTTAATCCAAGGGTGATTTTCACAAATTCAAACCCTAAATTATAACCATAAATTTCAGATTCAACAAAGAGAGGAATAATTCATCATAGATTAATAATCAGATTTGAAATAGGGGAAGGGGAGAAATCTATAAGAATTAATGAGGCCGTTCTAATGACCAGCCATGTCATTCGAACAACACTTGCTACTAGGTCGTTCGAACGACCATGGTGTTCTCTCTCCTCTTTCGTTGCCCAGAGAAGCAGTTCGCTATTAAATCTTTAAAACTTTCAATTCTGTACAGATTATGCCCCAAAACATTCCCAGATTTCATCCTAAAATCACCCATTTGATTTATTCAATTTAACTACATCATATAATCTACAAAATCTTATCATCTCTCACTACACCAAAACTGTCGGATTGTCATGATGATTGACCTTGACAAGTCCAACTTTTCATGGTCAATGACTGTGACAAGTCTGGGGTTAAAAACTTTTGTTGTCACGGACTTGTCACGGTCATTGACTGTGATAAGTTATTAGATTTGTCACGGTCCTGTCATAATCTTTGACCTTGACAATGTTTGTCTAGGTTAAAGACCGTAACAAACCCTTGAAAAACTTTAAAAATTATCACGATCATTGATCATGGCAAGTTTCCTTTGTCACGGACTTGTCACAGTCAATGATCTTGACAAATCTGGACAGAATTTAAAAAAACACTGCAGGGCAGTTTGGCCACTGCCACTGTCCAGCACTATATTTGTACATGTTATAACAATATTGTACATGTTCAAATATGATATATCCAAATGAAATAGAAATAATTCACCATTCAATATCCAAATAAAATAATAATAATAATACAATCCATATCCAAACGAAAATGTAACAACTCAAAACAATTCAAATATAATGCAAGTGTCCAAATAAAAATAAATACAATTAAAGTCACACCATAGTGTTTGGGGTAGGCTCGAGGAGGAAGGAAGGCCACACTATATACGCATTGAGACACCCCTCAATATTCATCACGACGCATTGTTCGTTCAACCATAATGCGCAGTTCTCCTTTGTAGTTATCATGCATGACGAGCACCTTGGCCTCAATGTTTTGAAGGATACATCCATAAAATCGTCATACCTGGGACGGTATTCGGATCCCTCAACTCCCTCTCTATCCATTGGACATCATATATGTCGCGTAAAAACACTCTCGGACAACTGATTATTGACATAGGCCACTTGACGGGAGCCAAGTAGGGGACTTGATCATCAAGCGGTGAGTCCGCGCGTATCGACGATGAATAAGAAATGTCCATGTCCTTGTCCTCCTCAACCACCTTCTCCTTGCCCTTGCCCTTTCCCTTTCCGCCTAACTGACTCTTTATGAATGCGTACATATCTAGGACTGTCGCTTCCAACCTTGATAGCTTCGCATCATGCGTGTCCACCTGACGATCCAACCCGGTGTTGTACGTCTCCATTTCGGTGATCCTAGATTTTCCCACTCCCGAGCTCACCCCCTAGTCCTCCCCTTGCGATCAACACCAAGAACTTGGCTGAGTGCGTCAGTGGATAAAGATGCCTTACCGACATCAGACCGTGACGCATTCACTTCCTTAAGCTTTTTCTGAAATGACAAAAAGCACGTTATTAGTTAAATAAGTAAATAAAAAAATTATAATGTAATTCAAAAAAATTAAACTGTCGGATTACTTACAATCGTGACCGTGACGCTCGGGGACACCTCCTTATCCTTGCCCTTCTTCGTCTGAATTTCCACATAAGCATCAAGTCTATGTGTCTTACCCCCAAGGAAACTCCACGTTCCCTCTAATAAAATAATGCAAAATTAGTAAGTAACGCAAACTACAATAATGGAGAATAACATATTTCTATAATTATAGAAAAATAAATACTTACCTGTAGTGCTGCCTAAATAGCTAACTTGATCTCATTTGGCACCTTCCTCTAAATGGTGTACCTCGGACCGATAATTATCTTCACCAGCTCGAGGGATATAGTCAATAAGGTTGTCTTGTTCTCAACGACCATTCCCATTTTTCCCCATTTGGGGAGCCGAGGAGCCCTCGTCGCCTCCGCTACCACCGAGCCCTGAAGAAGACATCATCATCCTTGCCTTAATCCTTGAAGGAGAAATTTTCTGTAAAAATGATTGTATTAGTACAAATTCAAATGAATTAGAAGAATATAAACACACCTGCACACACACACCTAAAGAAGACATACAAACATTTTATGTGATCGTTCCACTCTCGAATGGGTCGTAACACGAAGTAATTTTAGAAATAGTTGACCCCCCCCCACACACACACACAACTGCACACACACACACACACACATATATACAAAGGAAAGAGAGAATGAGAGAAAATGATCAAGTACAAATGAATTAAAAGCAGTAAACTGATATCCGATAAAAGCATTAAACTATTGTCCGATAATTAGAATACTTATTACAAATCTAAAAAAAATTCAAATTCGAGTTATCATAAAAAAATGATTGATATTCGGTAGGAGCAGCCAAGTCATCCACACTACTGTTTAGATGCTTTGGCGTATGTAGGACGATTGACCATGGCTCGTTGTTGATGTACTCCGAGTAAAACACTTGCTTAACCTTTTAAAATACACAAACAAATGGCTCATCGCTCACGTGTTCATTGCTCTTCAACTTGGACAAGTCAATCATGATCAAATTGGTGTCAGGATCAACTTTAAAAGCATTTTTATCCTCAACTCTTACCCAATCACAGTAAATACAACCTTTTTGAAGCTTACATAGTTCAATTCAAATATATTTCAAATTACACCATAGTAAGTCATTTCAGTGTCAACGAGATTTTTATCTTTTGCGCTCGCTCGAAAGAAAGTAAGAGCCTTGTATGAAATGCTCGAGTTCAGTATATTTGTACTTTCCTCCCACACCCTTGCGACGAATACGTAATCGTTCAATCGATAATTTTTTTTAATCTTGTGCCACGAACAAGGGTCCAGTGGCTAGACGAACAAGCCTTGATGTCGCACCATACGTCTTTAAGAGCTGAGAAAATAGATAAATTAGTTAGGTTATTTGTAAAGTTTTATTGTAATGTAATGTTATATAACAACCATTTTCATTATAATTACCTCGTGTGACAACCACAATCTAAATTCGTTGTCTGGTTGTGCCATTATTTTTCGTCTTTTATTGTTCTCACAGGCTTCATATTTTCTGCCTAAAATTAATGTGACGAACGTATTACAAAATTAAACATGTATAAAATAATCTAAAATAATGTAAAACTTAAAATAATTTAAACTTAATTTTTCCATTATTTGACATCTTGATGTGTGTCAAATAGATAACGAGCTACTTGTTCTTGTTGCCAACTCGTGAATTTCACTCATTTGCCCATCACATGACCACCATCATCGATGAGCTCATCAATGTCATCAACGCTGGCCAAATCAGACATATATTCCCGAGTATAGATTGATGACTCCACGATGTTGTATTCCTCTACAATTGATCCTACAATGTATCGTGTATTATTGATGTAATCTTTGAAAACTTTCATCAATCTTTTAAATGGATACATCCACCAATATTTAACTGGACCGCAAAGAAGTGCCTCGTAGCATAGGTGTACCAACAAGTGAACACGTCTGTCAAAGAATGATGGCGAAAAGTACTTCTCCAACACACAAATCACTTCGGTCATCGTCAATTAATAGCCACTATGTGTTCCCGATTGACAACCTTCTCACACAAAAGTGAGAAGCGGATACTAATTTGTATAATAGCACTCCGCAAATCCTTGTGGTTGGAGAAACAACGATTAAACAATAGAGGAACCAATTGCATGATCACATGCCAATTGTGGTACTTACACTTATGTAAATCATTGCTAGCATAATTCACAATCCTTTGCAAGTTGGACGAAAAATTATATGGAACCTTCAAATTATATATTGTGTCTAAAAGCACCTTCCTTTCCCCACTTATCAAAGTAAACGCACCAGGGGAAATTATTGTCCTTCCCTAACTATCTTCTTTTCATTATAGTTTTGACTTAAGGGTTATTGAATGACTTTTAAACGGGTCTAAGAGCTATTGAATGCGTAAGCATAAGAACTAGAAGGCTAGTATCCATGCGCACTATATGTAATTTCAAGTACGTTTCATTTAATTATCATAAATGAAACATACTATATATATTAATTAATAATATATTGTTCGTGACACAAAGTAATTTTAGAAAAAAAATTGAAAACTCCCCCCCCCCCCCCCCCCCCCCACATTTGGACAATAATCTAGTGGCCATGCCACTTTCAAAATTAACCAACCCAACATCAGTCCACTATAATCCAACAACAACAACAAACCAACAAATGTGTATTCCGTACTCCTTCTAATTCATCTGCGCAATTAATTCATTTCATAACTTCTTATAAATATATCATCATTAAAGCAATACAATTAAAGTTATAATTAAAGCTATATTTTTATTAATCAATTTGTCCGTTTAAACTGTCACAGTGTAATATTATTATTTAACAACTTAATTATGATCTCCAAAACAACAACACCTAACCCATAATATGTGCAATTACTAAAAATCCTAAACATCAATTCAAACTAACTACTTACTAATTTAAAACCAACAATTAATAAGGGGAATCTAAAGGCTCCTAACTCATTTATATCCAATTAAAGTCATAATTAAATTAACAATAATAATTAGAAGTCCCAATTCCAATTCCTAGTATGACTATTCCATGAGAAAATTTTCAGATTGAACTTTAAGCCTCTTAAACACGAAAAGCATCATCATTTATATATTTACGAATGAAACCAACAATGGGGAGAATCTAAAGGGCTAATTACTTATCATTATGCATTAGGCAATAATATTTGGGTATTTATACTTAAGGGTACAACATATATTTTGGTATTTATACATTTACGTATGAAACCCTAATTATTCCATTACCCACACACACGCACACATAAGCACACTACACACACACACACGCCCTGCCCCCCACCCCCCACACACTCCCACACACGCACACACACCTGTATACACCCACCCCCATTGCCCCCACCCCCTCCACCCCTCACACACACATGAAACACACACACCCACACATGAAACACACACACCCACACATGCACACATATTCATATACACACAAAGGAGGGAGAGAGATAAAAGGACATGAAAGTAGAGAGAGAGAGAGAGCAGCGCCATAGAGAGAGAGAGAGAGAGAGAGAGAATGGGGGAAACAAAACGGTGGGAAAAAAAGAGGGAGGGGTTTATTTCATTGAGAAAGTTGTTACGAACATGTCACGGTCATTGACCGTGATAAGGGTGGCCGGCTGAAGGGTATCAATTTGTCCTTTTTGGTGTAGTGTCTACAGATTTGTAAATCGCAACCATGAAATTCCCAAATTCTAATGTAGAATAAACCCTAACATATTAATTAATTCACACCTTCTTTAATATGAATAGGAAAAATGCAATTTAACAAATGTAAGTTAAACCACTTGCCTTAGGGTTGTAGAATCAAATCATTTGATGAAGATGATGGGTTGGATTCAAGGATCTCCTCTTGTTCTTGAAGTAATCTCCCAAAATCTCCAAATTTTCTTCTAATTGTTCTCCTCTAAGGCTCTACCCAATTTTGGTCTTCTAAAATAAATTCAAGTTGCCTTACCCTCTCACAATTAAGGTTATTAACTCTAATCCCATTTTTGGGCTTATAGGCCTTCTAAAATGGGCCCATGCACTTATTTGGGAGCTTAAATGTGTCTTAAAAAGTTCTAAAATCCAATATATATCTATGGCCACTCATTTCGGATTATTTCCATCCTACTGAACTCAATCGTGCACTCAAAATTGCCATCCGGATAATTATTTTTTTAAAAGTTAACTTTCACTCATTAACTAATTTAAATTCACTAACTTGTAAATAACACAATTAATTAATTCTCATAACTTTTACGACACAAGTAATTTATCAATTACCGAATTAATTAATTAAAATAGAAAGCCTAAAAATTACGAAGTGTTACAAGAACATAGTTGGGATCACTATAGTTATTCCTTTAAATATATTTGTCTTTTTTATTAGTTATTTATGCTAATTATTCATTTATATTAGTTATTGACATGTGATCTTTGTATGTATGGAGATCATAAATGGATAATATTATATGTTACTCTCGTTTAAAGAAGAAGTCGGTTACTGCTTCAGAGAGGAAGTTTCGGGAAGAAAGTCATGCTTTAAGAGGTGTTACAGAGGGCAATAATGAGCAAGGCCATATAAAGGCTACTGTAGAGGGACATATAAAGGCTTCTATAAAAAGGCATGTTGAGGGCCATGCTACGGATTTTGCAACATAATGTTGATGTTGAGTTAATCCATGAGGTATTTCACGGTCTACACATGTTGGTCCATCAAGTAATCTAACATAAAGACAACATAAGTTGGTTGCCGCATATAGTAAAAATAAGGTAATCGATGTCGAATCATTATTTGAGGCATATGGGGATCCTACAAACCCACTCTTTTTAAGCATTTCAAGGACCATGTTGCCTGTGGTATATGGACCAGATCAGTGGTAATCATATTTCCAAATTTAACTTATTTAAAATATTGATATCCATTACTTATCAAATAATTGATATATTTGCTATTGTATTATATAGGTTAAACGAGTGTCAAACAGTGAACGAAGATAAATGAATGACCTTTGGAAGATCTTAGTAAAGGGGTGCATAAGAAGGTGGAGAGGAAAAAACCCGATGGCTCAATAAAATAGCCGTAGGTATATTAACTATGCAATGGTTTCGACATTTATTGAGCAATTGTATCCATAGACAAATATCTTTCACGTGCCATTTGGGGAGATGACCATAACTCTTGATAACGTAGCTCAAATACTCCAAGTTCTTTCCATTGGTGACCCTTTATTTAACCCACACATTTCGATTCTCAATGATGGGGAGATTGACATGTCGAGTGCTATTGAATGAGTACTTGAGTTCTTGGGAGGGATCAAGGTCGACATTGTATTATAGTGAAGCGATTCATACGCGATCCGTTTAAATTGGAACACTGAGAATTTTAAGGAAATAGCAAAATATGAGAATGTCATCATGGATTGTTCTAGGTCTTATATACTCTACATTATCGGATGCACTATTTTCCCCAATGAGATAAAAAAATATGATCTCTATCTATTACCTGCAAGTGTTAAAGGATTTGAAAAAGGTAGTCCGACTTGCGTGGGACATGGAAATTTTTGCTCACCTGTCCTTATAACTTATCCTTGCATCAAGGTTAAGTGTTATGTAAATGAGAAGTTGTCTATCCCTATTACAGGTAGCAATAATTAAAATTTCATGATATATGTTAATTATCCATTAAACTAATCACTAATGCTATATGATTTTGTATTTGTATTATTATTTGCAGTCCTGGATTTATGAGCACTTTTGACCTAGTTGGGGGTATTCTACCACATGGAGTTCAACAATACTACACTTAAAATTGGGCCTTAGGCATTACAATCAGTCTCTCAAAAGAATGCCATCCAATAGCTCATAAAATATAGAGAACAACTCAACGATATGTTGACAACACCACATATTACCCGAGAAGTCGAATACAAAACTGCCAGATACAAGGTTAAGTTTGACATGCAAACATGATGTCAGGAAAACTGGCAAGACCACATATTATCCGGGAAGATGAAATCAATACACATCTCGTGCCCATAGGACTGTAGAAAGGATTACATGGAGTGGTTTTTTACCTATTACCACCCGATTGTCCAGAACCCCACCTACCGTCAGTCCAAAATAACAAAAACATCACTAGTAAGGATAACATTTCTTATTATTTTCTCAATTTAACGAATTCCCATACACAAATGATGTTCATTAGGTGGACGAAGTACGTAAAATAATGGAGTTGTCGAGGAAGAATATCGAAGAAGGCGTTACTGCAGATGCCACTACATTGCATGGGAAAAATCAAGAAGCTTACCAAATATTAGCGAGAGAATTTTGGGTGGGTTTATAGATTAACATTGAGGAGCAAGGTGAAGAAAAAGGCGGAGAAACATGAAAGAGATCACGATAAAGGGAAAAAAGAGGCAAAGGTGGATGAGAGAGAAAAAAAAAAGAAAATGAACTTAGTAATTTGGGATGGGGTATAATTTTATAATTTGGATTATTAATATTAGTTGATGTAGTTGGTTTTGGAATATTAATATTAGTTTTGGACTATTAATGTTAGTTTTAGATTATTAAAATTCGTTGGTTGATGCAGTTGGTTGATATACTGGGTTTTGGCATATTAATATTGGTTACTTTGATTTTTTTTTATTATTAAATTGTTTTGATCGAGTTTGTTTCGGTTTGGTTGGTGTAGCTCATTTTTAGTTGGTATAGTTTTGATGTTTAAGTTAAAGTTGGAATATAAACATTGGTTACTTTGATGTTGAAGTTGATGTAGTTTCATATTTAGTTGGTTTTGGAATTGGTTGAAGTGTTATCTCATGTTGATTTTGGTTTGGAATGTATACAACGAGCTAGATAGCAATACTCGGCATGAAGGTGACAAACCAAACTTGCTCTGAAAGAGAAAATACCACTGTTAGGAATTTTAATATCATTATGAACCTGGAAAATGCACACCATATATATAGCCTTGGGGAATACCACCCGCAATGGATTATTGTACGCGTAATCCTAATTGGTGATGAAGACAATGGGGCATGAAAATGGATCGAATAGCGCTTCTAACCAGCCCAATGCCCAATGGTAGTTCTTTTCTTTCCCTCTAATTAAAAATGAAAAAGAAATTTTAAACGCCCGTTCACAAGAGGTTACACCAACCATCTCATATAAAGGCATCTTGTAACGGTTTGTCTTGTAAGTGCAATTGACAATGACAACTGAAGGAAAACACTTTGCCAATTGAATTAAGTTCGGATGAGCCAGAATATGTCCTCCACCTCCATTCTAGAATCATTCATTCTATACTAATGTACACAGTGTTTGTCACCAATCAACTACATTAACTGTTTCATCATCGTTCTACCCTCCGATTCTCTAATCCTTAGCTTCCCCTTCGCATTGTAAATTATTTTCATTATTGACATATTACTAACATTATGGCATTTTATCGCCGTTAAAATGACGGTTGGATTCACCCCATTCAACGACGTCTCGTTAATGATGTTTTTATCTTCTACAGTAATATGGCCAACGTATGGATGCCCAACTAATGATTTCGAAAATTAGTGGTTGTGAACTCTACTTACAACCTGTAACATCCAACTCCCACTATCAAGTGGAATGCCATTCATCTTAAACGGGCAATTTCACTTTCTAGTCGTCATATCCTTCTTCTTATTTTTATCAACTTGAGTACTTGTTTTATTCTCACAATTCTTTCCACGATGGTTCCGGTCCTCCCCTCCTCTCTCACAAACCAAATTTAAACTTCCGCATCGTCGAAGTTGCGTCAGACTTGGTGATTACTATTATTGTTGTAAGTGATTGGGCCTGCGCTTGATCCCACCCGACCAACACTTGACAGGTGGGAAATACCTAAGAATATAGACATAAACTACTCAGACATAAATTAATCAGTACATTAAACAGCTCAATAGATTGTGTGTAATAAAAGTACATGGTATGTAAAGAAAGTGTCACTAACATCGACTCCTAAAGAACTATCAAGGCCTCTATTCTCACAATCGATATTAACTTACTCCTCGTCAAATAATACGGAGTTGAAATTCATGAAAGCATCCTACAAAAGTAAGCAAAAATCCTACATTATTATGAAATGAATCACCATAATGAACCAAAGTTTGTCTAGATCCTAGAAGTCATTATGTAGGAAGGTGCCTAATATAGGGCTTCTCTAGGTAGGAAGGTGACGAATCCAGGTAACCTTTCTCAGTAGAATAATAATGAATGAACCTGATTTAAAGGTTTACCCCAAAAGTTGACCTCCAACTCGGGGCCCCGATCCCGAACCACGAACTGATTTTCTATCTTAATTTTTTTTTGAATCCTTAAACAAAAAATAATATAAATGGGACCCATAAATTACCTCAAAAATATTATTTGAGGTTATATCATTTTCTTTAGTGGTCCTAAGTCCATTGATGACACCTTGCATTGGTATTTGAAAGTTTGATGACAAACCCTAGTTATTATGCGAGAACAAAATTTTTGATTGTTAGTAAAGATTGTTGGTGTAGTGGGGACTAAAATGCAATCAATGCACTTTGATTAACGTAATAGGGACCAAAATCTATTGAATGTTCATTAATTGGAGACAAAAACGATTGAAGTTTAGTGAGTAGAGTGAGATTAGTGTTGAAAGATAGTAGATAGAGAGCGAAAGGTGTGAGAGATTGTGTAAAAAATAGTGTATAAAATATTTATATGAAGTATCGTCCCTTAATTAACACATTTTAAAATTTATTATGCTATTTTGGAGTAATAGATGGGGTGCCTTAGCGGCACCCCTATTATAATATCCTTAATGTGATTTTGCACAATGGACTATAAAAGAAATGTGTATAAAGCATTATTGCAAGTCCGTTTATTGCATTATGATCTATAGTAGGTTGCCGACATTCTGAATGTTGTTAATTACAACGACGACTTCATGCTGAAATAGGTGGTCAATTCATATTGGTGACAAGTTCTCTTTGTGGAACCAAAATGATGTTGGAAAGTCAACCTCATTGGAGACATGTGAGTCCATGAGCATGCACACAGATGTTCTGCCTTAGCAAGTCCTCTAGTTGGTACTGGACCACCCAAGAGCTTGAAATTAGGGAGTTTCTTTACGTTCACACAACACAGATGTGATATCGTATAACCTAATATTAACTTAGTGAAAGAGAGCATTCACTGCTAGCTTCATCAAGAAAAAGGTTTTAGTCAAGACATTGAAATGACTCCGACAAACTATTTTAAGCAGTAGAAAATCAGGTTACACCACAAAATGGTCCGACCTTGTAGAAAATTTTCAATTATATTCCGATTCGTGTGATTCACGTAAATAGTTCGTATACTACACAAGAGATCTGCCTTTTATATGATATAATATTGTGTGACAGGTTGAAAATAGCTCTTCATTCTAATTATTGGATAATACAATTTAGAATCAATATCGCATGCCACCGCTTAATTGGGGTTTGACAAAGTGGGATTGTGATGGATACAACCTTCAAACCGCGCACTACATGGTTATTTAATGTGGGTTCCAAATGAAGCACCACCACCACTTGATCCTAAAACAACCAATCATGCTTCAAATAATAGTTCCAAACTCCTCACATTAAAATCCAAGAGGATATTATAATAATATATGGGTCTGAATAATTGAGATAAGTCTCATCTCATGTAATTATCAAGATGCTCCCAGAATTGAAGTTGTGCAAGGACCATTTGCCTCTTTGCAAAAGCTGTATAGAATAGAATCGATTGGGGTCATTTTCTAAACTTGGTAAGGGCCACACCTTTAATGAGAGTGACTTTCATCTTGAACATTCTCTTTGATATCAATGATAACTTTCAGCTTTAGCTTGAAAAGTTTGATTTTCAGAAACATCAAGACTTTTACTATTCTTGGAGCTAAGAATGGAGTGTTATATATATATATATATATTAACGGAATGTCCGTGCCTGAAGGCATATTGAAAATTTCTAAAGTACGTAATCGTAAAACGGCGAAAATTTTCAAAATACACAATTGCAAAATGACAAAAATTTCATTCCCTAACAAAACAAAGTATAATTTTTTTTTAAAATGACTATAATCTCATTTGTTTATAGGACTATCCACTATGTTTAACAAATAACAAATAATCCATAGAACTATCCACCATGCTTACAACACAAATAATTATAAATAATTTCAAAATTTTGAACAAAATTTTCTCTTTTTATAGAACTTTTCACCCTATTTAATATATTAAAAATACTCCAACAATAATATTTCAAATATAATTTAAGTCTAAAAGATATTTTATATAACACAAATAATTGAAAATAATTTTTAAAAAGTAAGCATAATTTCCTTTATTTATAGGAGTACCCACCCTGTCTAAGAAATATTAAATACTCCAACAACAATACTGATTGGAGAAAAAAATTCGAAGTATTGAATCATGTATAATTTAAGTCAAAAAGAATATTTTACAACATAAAGAAGTGTAAATAATTTAGAAAACTTGGGCAGAGTCTACTTTATTTATAGGACTATCCACCTTGTTTAAGAAATAAAAAAAACGACAACAATAATAATATAACAACACCAACTAATAGTTTGTCCCTACCATTTCCACACATAGACGAATTTTAAATATAATGCATAATACATTTGGTAGACCAGAGTCAATTCCACAACATGTCGTTTGCATCATATCTCGCATCGCTACAACACACGACATATGCACCTTGTTAATAAAATACCTTATCGACTCATAACCTCGTTAACATCACACAACTGACATAAAGTGAAAGTAAATATATTGAAAGATTCATTGAAAAACGGATCGTTATGATGCAATTATTGTAATTAAACGTGTTTATCTTCTGATCTTCCTCCAAGTCATGACTAATCTGCATTATCGAGAGCAGAAAATAAAAGACCCCTCCACACAAAAAAGGATATCATAATGAAATCTCGGTATTGTAATGAAAAGATAGTGCTAAAGATTTAGAATATTATAATAGTTTAATGGCATCATACTTAAATAACATCAATGGAAGCATACTTGAACAAAAGCTACCTATAGATCAATACCGATATATGTTCAAATCTGCATAAAAAAGTGAGAGAAATTACCATTGAAAGATGTCGCAGCCTAAAATCTCAAGCATGAAAATCACACCTACAAATCCAAGAAATAAAAATTAGATAAATGTTATGGGGTGTGCGGTAGAATGACACATAAAACATGTTCGATGCACGAATCAGTAGTTCTATATATTTCTATAATGATCACCAAAACATCAATATAATACTGTTAGATTCAAAAAGTACAATAAACTATGAAATATCATTAGCCAGATTAAGATAACATATATAAATAAATATCACAAATGAACAACCAATAATAAATATCAAGACAAAAAACAAAGTTTACATCCAAGAAATAATTTAGAGCAAGCCTCTGGCTTTTGTAAATTTCATATAACAATTTACTTAAACCCTTGGGGTTATATAAAGAGAATTTCAATAGTTAGTTCCTCTAATTATATTGTGAAATAGAAAAGAAAAGAAGCAAACATCCAAATTAATTAAATTTTTTGACAAAGAATTAACTTTCTTACTCTTTTTATGTAAAGTACCCAAGTCAATACTCCATCCTACCAAGTTTAAAAGCAATATCATAATTTCTGAGATAACAAAACTTTCATAAGATTCAATTAAATTAAATAATCGGCCAAAGAAATAAAGTGGTTGTTTAAGTGAAACAAAAAAAATATAGAGCATACCAAAAAAGAGATCAAATACCAACAATAAGAATGAAATAAAAAAATAATCACATTACAACTTCCAATAAACTTTGTAGCTGCATACATGAAAAAGAGAGTAAACAAGGTGATAATTTTTCTACCGGTGCCTACTACACGCTAATCGAACTAACAAAAATATTTCAATGATTCTTCTTTAAAACTAAGTCAATTACATTGTGAAACGGAAAAGAAAAGAAAGAAACATCAAAATCAATTAAATTTTCTGACAAAGAATTAACTTTCTTACTCTTTTGATGAACAGTGCCCAAGTCAATACCCGATCCTGCCAAGTTTAAAAGCAGTATCAGAATTTTTGAGATAAAAAAATATTCATACGATTCAATTAAATCAAGTCATCGACTCACAAATGAAATCAAGTGGTTGTTTAGGTAAAATAATAAAAAATATAGAACATACCAAAAAAATAGATCCAATACCAACAATAACAATAAAATAAAGAAATAATCACATTACAACTTCTAATAAACCTTATATCTGCATACATGGAAAAGAGAGTGAACCCGGTGATAATTTTTCTGCCGGTGCCTACTACACACTAGCCGAACTAATAAAAAAATTTAAATGATTTTTCTTTAAAACTAAGTCAGTAAAAAAGTTTAATTGTTGGAATCGGCCATTGTTGTGATATAAAAAGTTTAATTTCACATCACATATTTGAATCATAAGTGGTGAAAGGAAAGGTGGGAAAACAACAAAAGCTTAAAGGATGCATCTTTGAGATCAATCATCATATCTCAAAAATTTTAGTAGACAATAAAACTAAAGGAAACATATTGAGAAACAAAGGTCAAAAACAATTAAGACAATGCAATATATGTTCTTATTAATGAACATATGAGCTTATGAATGAATGAACTACCTCATATTCCTCCATAAACTTAACCCCTATATTAATATAGTTGAAAAAAAGCATTCTTGTGTTCACCCTATTTAAACAAAATGGGTTTGAGTAGGAGAAAATATTGCAAACATATAATGCAATTTCTATATCCCAAAAAAAATGTCCAAAGAATAATTATAAAATAAGATAACTCCGGAAAATTAGAGAATATAATTTGTGAAGAAATGTAAGCTTTATCTATTAAAAGTCCATCCACACAAAAGTAAACATACCCATTAGGCGTATGTACAAAAGTAATATAACATGAACTAATAATCGTTAAATTTTATTTGAAGACATTAAGGAAAAAAATTACTAATCAAATAAGATGAATTCCGAATAAGATGGTCAGCACGAACACGGTGATCTTTACTCGAATCAACTCAGTTTAGTACGCACTTCAATGATATCATCATCTTCCATACTAAGGCCATCGAGAGTTGTTATGGGACTAGTTTTATCCCCACTAAAATAGAAAACCATGTTTTATAGATCAAGCTTAACCTTGTCTGCATACATTTTGAACAACTGCTTAAATTTTTCATTCGTGTACACTCAAAATTTCTTCTTCCCATCCTTGTCCTGGATGGAAATAACTATTTTATTTATCCCACATGGAGGCTCTGAAGGGTTCTATGCAACCTTTTCTTTTGAAGATTGCAATGAATTACTAAGATCTCTTTTGACAAATTCTTCAACAACTCGTAACAGATCTCCAATTGATTGTGCAAATGACACCAGCTCTTGCTTCTTCAACCTGAGCTCCTTTATAGTTGAATCCTCGTGATGATTCCGTATATGAGTCGAAACCTTAGGGGGAGGAGGCATCCAATCCTCATTTTACTTATCTTTACAGTCAACAATATGAATAACACCATCCTTTTCATATTCCTTCTCAACAACAAAGTCAGATGTTTTCTTTTGTTTAGAAGGAAAAGGAAGGGTTGAATCTATAGAATAATCATAGAGGCAAACAATGTTGGAAGGAAAAACACGACTATAATCAAATACCGGTTCTAGATCTTCAGTGGACCCTCCTATTATGTTTATCTCTGTCTTAGGTTACTCCATCCAAGTTTATGCTTTCTCTAAATAAGATGAAGTCGAATCCAATGTTATATATAAAAAAGCCTAAGAAGGAGAAATGAGTTGAAAGAATAACAACCATCTTCAAATGTAATAGTAATATGACCAAATATTCAAAATTTGAAAACCAAATATCTAAAACGACTAATGGACATATTGAGTACCTGGGATAGGGGAGGCTCGAAAGAGACGACCCCAACACAAAGAGCACCCCATAGAACCCTAAGCCACACATACGAACAAATTATAGTGTAATCTATTATGTACCAGGAAAATAAAAACAAACACAAACAAAATCAAACCCCTTAAAATTAAGTTCAAACCCCAAAATAACTTGAACTCCAATAACTTGAGATTATATATGCAGCCATTGCTGTCCAGAACTCTAATAACTTGAAATAAAATGAAGAAATTATATTTAACCAAACAAATATATAAACAAAGCCCTAAATTGTATAAACAAAGAACATGATGTTAGCCAAAATCACAAAATATCAATAGATCTGAAAACCCTAAGTGAACAAAACACATCATTTATATGAACAAAATAACATGATGTTAACCGTATTACCAAACCCCAAACTAAACCACCACCAACACCATTGCTAAGACCCAGACTGAACCACCACCACCACCAATCAAATTATTTTCATGGGGTTTTAATTTTTGGCTTTGTTGGATTATGAACTTTATTAAATATCTAGTCAATATAACCTGCAAATAAAGAAAAAAATACAGTATGAAACAGAGTATAATAAATTAAAGATGAAAACCAACTTTCAACAACATATAAACACAAACTACTAATTCTCACCAACCTCGGATGTTTTTCTTCAGTACACCTAATTTAAAAGTATAAAACACCAATAGTCAGATTAACATTATACATAAAAAATTGACATGACAATTTAAAATAATCACAAACATAATCAATCTCACAAAAACAACCAAGAAAAAATCAATCATTTAAAAATGGCATACACACCTACAAGAATACATGATTTATCAAAACAAAATAACTGAACAAAATGTAAACACCAAATGTAAATTGAACCCTTTGCTAAAATTTATAAATCTATAATATATAAGTCGGAGGTTTGAAGAAGAAGAAGAAGAAGAAGAAGAAGAAGAAGAAGAAGAAGAAGAAGAAGAAGAAGAAGAAGAAGAAGGGGTGATCGAGAAAGAGCAGGTGAAGAGCAAGAGAAGCTTTAAGGGGGAGATGAACCGAGATTAGATATAAGAGGGACATATGTTAGAAAGGGGGGTTTAAAAAAATACCCCTTATTTTGAAATAAAGTGGAAATTATAATGGGAAAAGAGGGGGGGAAAAGAGAGGAATAGAAATCTGTGGGTACCCGGAATTAGGACCATGGGCCTGGACGAGTAGCCCAGTCCTAGAGGCCCAAAGTCCAGGCCCCTCATCTCTTATTTTGATCCGGTCTCCCCCCACGTTCTCGTTAAGGGAAGTTATAGGGGAGATGGAAGACGTGGGGGAATCCATCGCCTCCACTTACCTACATGTACATGTATATATTAAACCCTAGGTCCGGGGCAAAAGGACAAGTTGTATTCTCTGTAATTACTCTCCGGAGTATATAGAAATAATATCGACTGCACCACCGTGGACGTAGGCACATCTTGGCTGAACCACGTACATCATTTGTTGTGTTATTGCCATTTTACATTCCTTATTCTTACTTGGTGAATGCTTTCTTCTTATTTATTAGTGTTGCACAATAATTTCTACCACAATTGGCGCCGTCTGTGGGAAACGTTCATCTTTCCCTGAGAAGAGCCCACACCAAGAAAGGAGTTTAAGATGTCCGATCACAGCAGCAATGCCCCTCAGGCATGAGATATTTAAGAGCCACCTGCTCCTCGCAGGATTAGGTCTGAAGTTCGACGTTCAGATCAGAGAGCTTGCTTGGAAAGGCCAGCCTCAGAAGAAAGACAGGGACCAGTGAGGTCCACGCAGATATCCAGATTGATTGATGCGTACGAGGCAAGGCTCCACGAGCAGAGAGAGTCTTCCCGCAGATACGAGGCTGAGAATGCTTGCTTGAGAAGAAGGATGGAAAGACTAGAGAGGGAGCTTCGTCCCGATAACAAGAGATGCCCATACCGCACTCCTACCCCTCAGGCGAGCAAGTCTCGCAGCCGAGGAAGGAGCCCTAGGCTAGAATCTCAAAAGGTCAAAGGAGGCGAGTCAGACGATGACCTCCGCGAACAGCTGCGAAGAGCTCGCCACTACCAGAGCCCTGCTCGCAGCGACGAGAACATATAAAAGGAGAGCTCTCAAAACCCAGATGAAGTCACCCTTCATGAGGGAAATCGAAGAGGAAGAAGCCCCCAAGAAATTTACCCTTCCAAGGTTCAAGATTTACGACGAAAAGACTGATCCCATCGATCACGTCAGGCAATACCGACAGGCCATGACCCTCTGGAATCATCGAGATGCCCTGATGTGCCGCATTTTTCCCTCGAGCCTGCATGATGTAGCGCAGAAGTGGTTCGAAAGGCTCCCCCACCGGTCGATAGAGCTGGCAATTTTTGACACGATAACCCGTTTATGGTAATAACCCGAAATGACCCGAACATGACACGATTATCTTATGTAGATTTAAGAGTGCCCAAAACTTATACTCAACTCAAAATCAACGCGACTCGAAAATGACACGACTAACCCGAATTTTCACCCCTACCGATAGATCAGGAATTTCAAATCCATAGCCAAACTTTTTACGGCCCGATTCATTACCAGTAGCTCCCATCCCAAAAGGATGGATGCTTTGCTAACAATGAAGAAGACGCCTCAAGAGACCCTCCGAGACTACGCGAAGAGGTACTGGGAGTTATTCAATGAGATCGAGGACTGCGCAGAGGAAGTGACAGTGGCCTCCTTCAAAATTGGGCTCCCTAGTTCTTCCCTCCTATACCAGTCCCTGACGAAGAAGGAAGCTATGACTATTGATGACCTAATGGTCCGAATCGAGAAATACGCAAAGGTGGAAGATGTCACCCGCCCTAATACAGGAGAAAACGGTCGAGCTAAGCTCACTACCAAGGGAAGTGAGAAAACTGAGAACCAGAAGAAAGGAGGAAAGAACGGAGGCAAAAATGCCTCCAAGAACAGAGGAAACCATGACGCGTCGAAAGTATTCGAGGCGGTCAACACCGTGTTCAAAGAACCAATTTATAAAATTCTCGCGAAGATCAAAGATATGCCATTCATCAAGTGACCCAGGAAAATGGGAGGAGATCCCTCGAAGAGGAACAATGCGTTAAGATGCGCTTTTCACAAAGAGGGAGGACATAAGACCGAGCACTACAAAGCTCTTAAGTCTCACCTCGAGGAGTTGGCCCAGTCCGGGCATTTGAATGACTTTGTGGAAAAGAGGGCAGAGAAAATAGCTGCCAAGAGAGAGGCGAGATCCGACAACGTGCTGGAGGATGATGCTGGACATGAGTTCGCAGTAATCCACGGAGTATCTGACGTCAAGCAGATACAAGGGAACTCATCTCGAATGGAAATGAAAAAACTTACAGCGGTAATGCAGGCTTTTCAAATCGATCCAGCAAAGTCACAGTCAGGAAAGCGTCGATGAGCAGAGGACGTCAACTATAACAAGCATATTGTTTTCACGGATGAAGATTTGGTGGGAGTAAGGACCCCACATCATGATGCCCTTGTCATTACACTCAAGATAGCCAACTTTGACATCAACAAGCTGCTCGTCGATCAAGGAAGCTCATCCGAAGTAATGTACCTCGACCTATTCAGGAAATTGAAGTTGAGCGCCGCCAACCTAAAGGAAGCTACTGTTCCTTTGGTCGGCTTCGCTAGAAAAATGACCATGCCCTTGGGCAAGATAGTACTGCCAGTGCATGCTGGAAACGTCTCCAAGATGATCAAGTTTTTGGTAGTTGACATCGACTCACCGTACCAGGCCATCCTCGGTAGGGGATGGCTTCATGCGATGAAGGCAGTCTCCTCGACCTACCATCAGAAGCTCAAATATGTAACCGAGCGAGGAGTAATGGAGATCCACGGTGACCAAGCGATGGCGAGGAAGTACTTCATAGTAGCCATCCGACCAAAGCCAGAGAAGAAGGTCAGTCAACCCAACGAGAAAGTTGAAGAAGGTGTGATACCTTCCAAGTAGCAATTAAAGTACGGAAGACCTGGAGTAGAGGAGACCAGGCTCCTCCCCTCCGAGCGTGTCGTCGAGGACCTGGTAGAAGTTATGGCTGAAGTTGGTGACAGTAACAGAGTCTTCTTGATTGGAGCATCTCTCACCGACCAAGAACAGAAGGAGTTGACGACCTTACTGAGACACAACATAGATGTTTTCGCATGGGAACCATACGAACTGCCTGGAATCGATCCTAGTATGGTCTGTCATCAGCTGCACGTCGACCCCACATTCAAGCCAATCACGCAGAAGGCACGGAGAACTGCACCCGAGAAGGCTAAAGCGGTCGAAAAGGAAGTCGAAAAACTGCTGAATGCATGATCCATACGGGAAGTGCAATTCCCCAAGTGGTTGTCCAACCCAGTAGTAGTTCTGAAGAATAATGGGAAGTGGAGAGTTTGCATCGACTTCACTGACCTCAACAAAGCATGCCCTAAGGATAGTTTCCCCCTCCCAAAGATAGACTAACTAGTAGACGCCACTGCAGCTCACGAGCGACTGAGTTTCCTGGACGCATACTCAGGATATCACCAGATCCCCTTATATGCCCCAGACCAGGACAAAACGACGTTCATCACGACGGTTGGGTTATATTGTTACAAGATCATGCCCTTTGGGCTCATGAATGCAGGGGCAACCTATTAGTGACTGGTCACTAAAATGTTCAAGGATCAAATGGGAGACACAATGGAGGTCTACATCGATGACATGCTCGTTAAGAGAAAGAAGAAGGAAAATCACCTCTCGGACCTATCAAAGACTTTCAAAATCCTCAGGAAGTACCGGATGAAACTTAATGCGAGCAAGTGTTCCTTCGGTGTTCAGTCAGGAAAATTTCTTGGTCAGTAAGAGAGGCATAGAAGCTAATCCAGACCAAATCGATGCAATCAACAGGGTACAACCCCCTCGAATAATCCGGGACGTGCAGAAGCTCACTGGAATGCTCGCCGCCTTAAATCGCTTCATCTCCAAATCCTCTGAGAAGTGCAAGCCTTTTTTCCATCTTCTAAAGGGGAGTAAACCGATAGAGTAGAGCCCAGACTGCTCGTGAGCTTTGGACGAGCTCAAATCCTACTTAAGCTCCCCACTGCTGTTTGTCATACCACAACAAGTGGATTCTTTGTACCTGTACCTCTCCGTATCTAATCACATTGTCAGCTTTGCGTTAATATGCGAGGTTGCAGGAATCTAACACCCCGTTTACTATGCGAGCAAGACCTTATTAGACACCGAGCAAAGGTACCTGCCATTGGAGAAGCTCGCATTTGCACTTGTAATAGCCTCGAGGAAGCTTAAGAATTATTTCGAAGCTCATACTGTCATCGTCCTTACATCGCATCCCCTTAAGGTGGTCCTAAGGAAAGCGAACTTATTGGGCAGACTGTCTAAGTGGTCAGTCGAGCTCGACCGGTTTTACATCCAATTTCAACCAAGGACATCTATCAAGGGTCAGATCCTTACTGATTTCATAGCCGAATTCACGGGTGAAGAACTCTTCGACCAACCTCAACCAACAAGGCAAGAGAAGAACCAAGCAACAGAGAGAACCTGGAGACTCTTCGTTGATGGAGCCTCCAACTCAAAGGGGGTAGGGGTAGGCATTGTCCTCATCACTCTAGAAAATACAATCCTCGAACAAGGAATCAGGCTTGGATTTGCAGCCTCTAACAACGAAGCAGAGTACGAAGCCCTAATATCCGGTCTCCAAAAGGCACAAACTCTAGGAGCAAAACGTTTACAGGTGTTCGGCGACTTTCAACTAGTCTCCAATCAAATAAGTGGAAATTACAATGCAAAGGATGAAAGAATGGCAACCTACCTCGCCTTAGTGAGAGAATTAATGTCAAGCTTTGAATAGATCAACATCCAGCAGTTTCTTAGGGGGCAAAATGGTCATGCTGATGCCTTAGCAGCCTTGAGTTCGGTAGTTGACTCTGACCTTAAAAGGGTCATCCCCATCGATTTTCTCATTTGTTCGAGCATTAACTACAACAACAAGTTACCAAACGTGGAACAAATACTCCAGGTGGGATCAGCCCCCAGCTGGATAGACCCCTTAAAGGACTATTTAAAGGATGGCACACTCCCAGATGACAAGAAAATTGCCCACCAGATAAGAGTCAAAGCTGCTTGCTTTCACTTATCCATAGGAGGGGACTTGTATAAGAAATCCTTCTACGATCCCTACCTTAGATGCGTCCACCCAGGTGATGTCGAGCAAGTGCTACATGAGATTCACAAAGGAATCTGTGGAAGTCATATCGGAGGAAGGTCTCTAGCCTTTCGAGCAATGAAGGAAGGCTATTGGTGGCCATATATGCAAAAGGACTCCGTGGTATATGTCCGCAAATGCCTGAAATGCCAATTCCACGCTCCTATGGCCCACCAACCCACCAGCGACCTGAAGTTCCTGTCGAGCCCATGGCCCTTCACCCAATGGGGAATGGACATCGTGGGACCGCTGCCTACCGCCGCCGGCAATCACAAATACCTGTTAGTTGTGACTGACTACTTCACCAAATGGATCAAGGCTGAATCCCTGGCGAACATCCGAGATGGTGATATGATAAGGTTCATATGGAGGAATATAATTACTCGGTTTGGAATCCCTAGAACCATCATCACCGATAATGGAATGCAGTTCGAAAGTGGCCCCTTTTAGAACTTCTGTAACGAACACGGGATCAGACACCACTTCAGTTCGGTGGCCTACCCTCAGAGTAATGTCCAACCTGAAGCTTCCAACCAAACTGTGATCGATGGATTAAAGAAGAGATTAGAGCGAGCCAAAGGCGCATGGGTAACAGGGCTACCCCATGTTCTATGGGCGTACCGAACCACTCCTCGACAAGCAACAGGAGAAACCCCATTTTCACTGACATATGGCATGGAAGCAGTCATCCCACTAGAAGTAGGTTTGCCAACAATGAGATCCAACCTTGTCGACCAAGGCCTGAATGATGAAGCATTGCTCTCCGAACTCGACCTAGCTGACGAGCGCAGAGAGCTAGCCCTGGTAAAGCTAGCGAACTATCAGCAACAGCTCGCGAATCATTACAACAAAAGGGTTAGCTCGAGGGCGTTCGAAGTTGGGGACTATGTTCTAAGGAAAGTTCTGGGCAGCACAGTGAAGTCGTCAGATGGCAATCTAGGCCCAAACTGGGAAGGACCCTTTAAAGTAACTAAAGACGATCTGCAAGGTGCCTATCACTTGGAAACGATGGAGGGCAGAGAAATACCACGAGCATGGAACGCATCTAATCTCAAGAAATTCTATTTTTAGATCTTTTTATTGTATTCTTTTGTTATGAAAACAGAAGTTCATTTTCCTTATTACTAATGAAAGTTACTTAATTGGTTACACTCTGATTGGTGACAGCTGCATTCATCGCACATCTTTTCCAAATAACAAGCACATTGATCACTATAGCAGGGGAATACCCCTCCTCAAGTCATCGTCATAAAACATGAGAGACCTCTTAGCATTGCCCCTGGCAATATCTGAAGCCCTACAGGGGATCCTTAGGCAATACGACCAAATGTTATATTGGTCATCAAACCTACTTCGGTTGAGTAAAATCCTGATCAGATGAAGACATCCAACACTAGGTGTGTCCTCGCCAATTGCCCCACTTAGGCCTAAGGGAGTGTGACGACACAACCTAAAAGGTAAAATGGAGCATAATGGTATACTGGTATTATACTGGACTGGGGGGACACTTGCATGACAAAAAAAAACATTACAGAGCAGCAAGAGTATGAAAAGTAGGATGCAGACGTTTAGTCGGCAAAATTGCCCAAAACACAAACTTTTCATTAATCCATCATACTTACAACAATGGTAATACATTTTTAGTCGGCAAGCTTGCCCAAAGCATTTACATTATAAAAAAAAATAACTAGCAAAATCTCAATGGGGTGGAAGCCTCCGAGCAAGATAATCAGCCACTCGAGCTCTTCGTTCTTCATCAGGAGCAGGATCTAACTCTTCCACCACCTCATTCGCATCCGAATCCAATAATTATCGAGGAATAGCATCGATGGGGATCCATCGATCATCCCTCCGGAATGGGTTAGGCATCAGCGTGGAGGAAGACATCTCATGACGATACCATAGCACCGAGTTCCTCAGGACTTGCTGCTCCTTCAAGGCACTTAGCCACCACCTGATAAAAGAAAGCTCCTCGAACTCAAACAGCCTTATTGGAGCATCCGACCAGCCTTGATCATAACCGTCAGCCCAGGCTTGCCGAGGGCCTTTCTTGAACAAGTGCCGCAACCGAGTGACGTCCCTTTGAAGCCCAACAGCGATTACATATGCTCGATGAACATACCGCGGAGTTCTTCCATTTCCCTATCACGAAGTTCTTCTCCTTCCCTCCTTCTGCTCTTGGTGCTCCTACCAGCTCGCGGAAGGGGAGGGCGAGTGAGACTTCGCGACATATGAGGGGTAACATTATGATCAGCTCTAGTTCGCGATGATGAGGAGCCTTGTAATACTGCTCGAACAGTGCTCGACGCATGCTCCCTGAGTCGTAAGACTTCTCTCCTCAGATCTTCATTCTCTTGCTGAAGAACCTCCCCTACTTGGTTGATCTCGGAGGCCTCTAATAGTTTTGTCTTCAGCACATTGATCTCCTCTTGCACTGAAGCACTAATGTCCTCCATCTCCTGGAGCCTGTCCTTCATCTTGGCCACGAGCTCAGATTGCTCCTTATACTTTTGATTTCTAGACCTAAGGGACTTGTAAAGCTTAACGAAGGCCTGGTGAACTTCGGGACTCGCATTGGGACCAAGGGCCCTACCCAACTGGAAAGTAGCAGGAATGTAATCATCCACATCAACTAACTACAAGCAAGAGAAAGAAAAGGGAGAGAAAGGGAAAAATCAGTACAAGTAGAAATGAAGCCTTTTTCATTAATGAAGATTGAAGTTACATCAAACTGAAAAAAGAAAAGTTTACAGAATGGAAAAAACAAAAATACAAAGCAATCCTATCAGATAACTAACTAGCAACCTCAGGTGGCCCAGAGGTTGATGGCCCTTTCCCCTTATTAACATCAACATGAGCACTGTCCTCGGCAGGGGTGGTCTCTGTCACCTCAACATAAGAAACGTCAGCAGGGGGCGCCTGAGGAACAGGATCAGAGCCTTCAACGGCTTGGGCAGGGTCCTCATATACGACTGGCCTCGGCCCTGGGTCGTGCTCGTTAAAAAGGGGAGATGCAACAGCTACTCCAGTAACAATGAGAGCCTTGTTCCATCCTTTCTTGAAGTTCACACGGCTAATATAGCCTATCTGAACTTCAGCATCCTCATATGCTGCGGCCCAGCCAGAATTGTAAGAGTCTTCCTTGGCAGTAACAGCCTCAGACTCCTTCTTCATCAGCTCTTCAGTGAGCGTCGTGTTCTCCTCAACGACTGTAAGTTTACTCGAGCAAATAAAGTCATACGCCTGCCTCAGCCCCTTCAGATTTTGGACTGCAGTGTCCTTCTCCTTATTGGCGGTGGCAAGAGCCAAATCGGATGAAATCCGAGCAGCATCAATGGCTTTGAAGTTGGCCTCGAGCTCTTTACCCTTCAGCTTGAGGACAGAGTTCTTTTGCCCTAGCTCACTATTCTTCTTCACCAGCTCATCGCGTGAACGATACAGTACGGCAAAGTCAGTAACAAACTGTAGAAAAAAGAAGGCATTAGAAGTGGAAAATGGAGGAAGTCAGAAAAGCATAAGAGAAAAAGGGAAAAACCTTACCAGAGCAAGCCTCTGACTAGCCTGAAGGGCCAAGTGCTCTGACCCTACTGCCCTTTGGCGATCAGCCGGGAGGACAGCTCTCTCGAGCAAAGTTGGGGCCAGCTGAGGAGAAATTACCACGGAGGCCCCCTCGGTCAGAGCAGACACCGGGACTAAGGCCTGCCCGGCCTTCGTCCTCGCTTCATCCATCTTCTTCTCCTTTATTTTCTTCCTCTCTTCTTCCTTTTTCCTCTCTCTCTCTCTCTCTCTCTCTCTCTCTCACCTACTCCTTTTCCTTCCTTTTCTTCTCCTGCTCCTGAGCAGAAGACCGGGAACCAGTAGCCACAGCCCCCGAGGCAGATTTTTGCTTCTTCGACCTCTGTGCGAGGAGCATGTGGTCTTCATCGTCATCATACCGAATCAGGTTCTTTCGGGGTGGAACCATTCCTTCACTCGAACTGCTAGAGGTACTCGATGATCCTCGAGCTTCAGAAACCTCCCTACGATCAGAGGGGCTACTACTGCTAGAGCTCCCTCCCCGCAGATCACTTACAGCTCCAACAATGTCACTCTCAGAGCTACTCTCTTCCTCGTCTAATTGGATAGGACCTACAACAGTCTCTTCAGATGACTCAAACTCTGGGATACTATCCACAGGCCTTGCTATAAAGATGGAACCAACGTTCTTATACTCGAGTAGGAAGGCAGCAGATCTGGGGTGCTCGCCGTCACCTAAGGGCTCCCTGATTCTCCAAGCCTTTACCAATTCTGAAAGACGGACCTCGTTGAGTGCAGGTTCCAAGTTCTTTGACTTCGCTGCGCAAGAAAAAGCAAAGAAGAGTTAGAAGGATTACAAATCAACAAAAATCAAAATAACAGTACAATGTCTACCTATGTATTCCTCCCCATAGAAGGGGACAGAGAACCTCTCAGACCTCGACCCTTCAAATTAGGGAGAAAACTGCCAATTTCTAACAAGAAAACCTTCTTGCCAGTAGTCCTTATGGGAATCAGGTACATTTACTACCAATACCCTGTCAGGGCTCCTAGCTTTGAGGTAAAGGACACCAGAACTAGTTCGAGAAAAGGAGTAACAGAATCATACCTCGCCGAGCCCTAACCTAGTTCCATACAATTGATTTATCCTATGGATGCCATTTACTAGTTTCCACACATTGGGAGAGCATTGTTAAGGAAAAATATTGAAATAGCCAAAGAAATGCAGGAACAGATCATTGGGAGGAAAAGTGAGTCCCCCCTGGGAAAGAAACAGAACATGGATCCAGTGAGCATCATCTATATCTCTAATGTTTCTAGGAGGGGAGGAACAACACTTAATATCTACCCACTCGGGAATGTTGTAAAACTTCCTAAACTCAGAGATCGACCTATTCCCAATCTTCGCCATTGAAAAGCCCTAGAAAACTACAAACTCAAAGAGAAAGCACAGAGAAAAGATACAGGGAACTTAAAAGATAGAAGACCAATTCGAACAATGAAGAAGCACGAGACCAAACGGCAAGGAAGCAATGAGACTGGAGATTGAGGGAAGAAGATACGAAGTGCTAGAACTCGTAAGGAATGAGAAAATGCTGGAAAAATTGGAACGACAATAGAGAAGTATCTATTCCAAGAAACCTTCAAATTCTACTAATCATAGTGCACCAGATACGAGGCGGGTGCTTCCAAAATTAGCTTCACGGTTTCCGAAGAATTGCAAAACAGCCATTATGGCTAATCATTTAAATCTATTGAGCCCATAAAGATGGCCCAAAAAATTTAGGGGCAATTGTGGGTACCCGGAATTAGGACCATGGGCCTGGACGAGTAGCCCAGTCCTGGCAGCCCAAAGTCCAGGCCCCTCATCTCTTATTTTGATCCGGTCTCCCCCCACGTTCTCATTAAGGGAAGTTATAGAGGAGATGGAAGACGTGGGGGAATCCATCGCCTCCACTTACCTACATGTACATGTATATATTAAACCCTAGGTCCGGGGCAAAAGGATAAGTTGTATTCTCTGTAATTACTCTCCGGAGTATATAGAAATAATATCGAATGCACCACCGTGGACGTAGGCACATCTTGGCTGAACCACGTACATCCTTTGTTGTGTGATTGTCATTTTACATTCCTTATTCTTACTTGGTGAATGCTTTCTTCTTATTTATTTGTGTTGACCACAAAATCTCAACCATTGGATTGAAATTTGACACATTGAATGTTGACCCCTAATTATCTTATCCCTTTATGGAATAGTGAAAAAAAATCTACTGATTATTATTATTATTATTATTATTATTATTATTATTATTGTTATTGTTATTATATATTTGGTGGGGAGAGGTGGGGGTGCGGTTGATGGGGGATTCTAATACTAAATATATTTATGTAATCAGGTTGACTTGTGAAATTTTAAAGTTAGCAACAAAATCAATGTAAAGAGAATAAGACATTAATAACATCGTAAGGGCATAAATTATTGTGAACTCCATAATTAAGGCTCGTTTGAATTTAGGAACCATTTGACAACCATTAAAATCCCACATATCCCTTTTATACATGAGTTTGTGTAAAAAACATCTCTTCACTAAATACTATTCCTTGATTGAAATAAGATTCATAATGATTGTTCACTAATGAACCCAATAGAAACCCTCATGATCCAAAGCTCTAATGTACTTTTTAGCCAAGATAGCAATTTGTGATTATCGTGGGGTCATTATTGTTATAGTTCACAACCCATTTCCGTGTAGGACAAGTGGAATCATTTGCACACGTGGAAGCTTTTGAGCCACAAGTTAGTTAACCATTATTAATCACATGTTGTTGGGAGTGGGATACACTATTGAGTTTAAACATCACAACCCATTGAATTATATTGTGTCATTACTTACCTATATTGCATTATTGATATATTAGTGTGTGTAAGGTGTTAATCACTTGCTAGAAAGATGTTGTTGATACGAAAATTAGTCAGCTGACGTGGACTAATTATATGAAGACATGTGTCATCTTGCATGGAAAATGCATATACTCACTGAACAACTCACAGAACCAATCTACCCATCATCCTGAGCTACTTAACGTGCCGAGCTACTCAATGTGCAAAGCATCTGGTCAGGAAGATCAAACGATAATTACACATTCAATGAACATCGGATTTAATTAACGTTCTTATTGCATAGATGTATATGTCTATTAAATAACGACATATTGTCTATTCACATTGACATACCCAAGGCTATAAATACATTGTAACACCCTCCATAATAGAGTAATTGATCATTAGCGATTTTGATCGAGATTAAGGAAAAAACATCCAGTAATACAAAATAGTGGACGTAGGCCATTTTCATAAGGCTGAACCACTTTAAAAATCCTTTGTCTTATTTCTTACTTCATATTTATCTGTAATTGATTAATTAGATTAAATCTAGTTTGGCATCGTCTGTGGGAACGAGTATGCGTAGCGTTTTCACTAAAACATTCATCACAAATGGCTGAGATCCCAGAATCCAGTAACAAGAACAATGATCGATTTCCCCCCAATCCATCTGCTCCCCCAACTATTCAAGATCTCACTGGCATAGTAGCCAATTTAGCCCAGGGGAAAATAGATATGCAAGAGACCATGCATCAACTCATTCAAACTGTTCGTAACGGAGAGTCTGCCCAGTCAGGTCAACGAAGCATTCAGAGACTCACCCATTTATCGTCTTCAAGGACCATACCTACGCTATTTCCAAGTGTTTCTCAGTCCAGACGCACTGACTCTCATCATCCTGAGAGGACCAATGATCCCTCATATCATCCTGGCCGGACCTCTTCCATAAGAGCTATAAATTGTCAACAAAATGTTACTTTAGCCCCAGAATGAACAAGCGCTCTGGAGAGGTTGAGTAGAGCCTCTCTATTTGACAGTTTGGGCCCTAGGAAGAATGGAAATCCCCCTAGGACTGCGTTAAGAAATTCTCAACTACTAAATAATCTAAGGGAAGGTTCTGCCCAATCACGACCAGCAACTCGTAATGAAAGATCCCAAGAGGAGAATTTAGCGTGATCTATTGCTCGGGCAAATAGGTCCGGAGCTAGAAATAATGCATGGAAGGGCTCCATTCAGAGGTTGGAATACAGGTTAGGGGAAATGGCTAAGTCCAAGAATCCTCTCCAAAGAACTTTCATCAAGGGATCGCCCTTCGTACAGACAATTGTGGATTTTCCCACACTATCAACATTTAAAGCTCCTGTAGTAACACCTAAGTACGATGGAAAAATCGATCCCGTCCTCCACATAGAGCAGTACCAAGATGAGGTGCAGAGCATTCTCAGGAACTATCACTAGGTCAGTCCAAATATGGTACAACAACCTTCCTCAGGGGCTGATTAATACATTCCATCAGTTGGGAGAGCTCTACATAGGGAATTTCTATTTTGGAGCAAAGCTAGTGAAGAGAGTAGCACACCTACTGAGTGTAAAGTAGAAAATAGGAGATAGCATCGGGGATTACATCACTCATTTTAACAATGAGAAACTTGAGGTAATCGAATATGAGGAGAAGACAACCATTACAGCTTTGATGAGTGGTCTATTACCCAATAAGTTGTATTATACATTGTCCAAAGATCCCCCCAAGACCATAGAGGAATTGAAGGCAAAAGCAGCTAAGATCATGAACGTAGAAGAGGCCATGGCTGCGAAGAAGAATGCTGACACAAAAGCAGAGACGAAAGCTGAAGGTAAAACTGAGAGGAAAGATCCAAATCACAATGGGTGCATCAAGCATCCAAAAGGTAAGGAAACACTAGAGTAGTTGAGGAAGTATGGGAATTATACTCCTTTAAAGGTGGATATAAACCATATTCTGGAGGAGATTAAGAACAGCTAGGAGCTAACCTGGCCGGAGAAAATGAGGACAACCCTTGACAAGAGGGATAAGTCCAAATATTGCGAGTTCCATAGAGATCACGACCATCCAACCAAGCGTTGCATAGCTCTTCAGAATGATATTGAAGCACTTATTCGACAAGAAAAAATTTAGCAGGTTTGTTGATCGTCAGAATGATGGAAAGGCTAACGAAAGAGGATGACAAAGGTCTAAATCTCCTCGCCGAATAAAAGATGACAAGAAAAGGGACCATGAAGATGATCCAGAAGATGACCCTGACCTCCCTAAAAAGCCAAGGCAACCTGAACGCGAGGTATTTTCAATCCATTTTGAATTATTTGAATGTAATGCGATTACATGTGGAGATACAGGAGGTGGGGATCATACTGCTGAAAAGAAAACTTACCTCAATGAGGCGCAAGTTTGTTCTTATATACAACGCATAAATTTGACTGAAGATGATCGCCCGAGGAAGTGGAACAAGGATAAAGTAGTCATCGATTTTTCCAAAAATGATCTGGAAGGTGTCTTATATTATCACGATGATCCATTGGTTATCAAGATGAGGATGAAGGATGTGGTGATCTGAAGAGTGTTGGTAGATAATGGCAGCTCTACAGATATCATGTTCTACTCGTGCTTTTACAACTTAAATATGAAGCTAGCCTAGTTGGAGCCATATCATAGGCCCCTCCTCTAGTTCACGGGCGAGAAAGTCTTTCCACTTGGGACGATCAAGTTGGATATGCTTATTGGTACTTGGCCTGCTTGCAGAACATAAAAAGTATGCTTTTTTGTAATGGACAAAAATGTCCAATCGGCCTATAGTATAATCATAAGGAGGGTAGGTATGAAAAATTTTGAGGCAGTGCCATCCACGGTACATCAATGATTGAAGTTTTCGACCAATTTCAGAGTTAGAGTTGTGAAGGGTGACCAGAAAGCAGCTCGTGAGTGCTATTATTCATCAGCCGAACATGAGGAGTTAGAGAAGCTAAGAAAAAGACCACCACGTACCAAATGGAGGAGTCCGAAGATGCAGATATTGAGACCTTGGACCTTCGAGATGAATCCGAACTTGTGAAGGGTTAGGCTATGGAGGCTATGGAGAACATCATTATGGACGATAAACGTCCAGAACGAACAACTCAAATTGGCACCTCACTAGACCCATCAATAAAATAGGATTTAGCGACTTTTTTAAGGCACCGAAAGCAAGCTTTTGCGTGGAGTCGTGAAGATATGCCAGGGATAGATCCAACCTTCTTTTTCCACGAGCTAAATGTTAATAAGGAAATCAAGCCAGTGAAACAATAAAGAAGGGTATATAGCCCAGAGAAGAACCAAGCTATCCAGGAGGAGGTTGAGAAGATACAAAAGGCCTCTTTTATTGATGATGTCACCAGATTGGTTAGCCAAAGTGGTGATGGCGATGAAGAAGAACAATAAATGGAGGATGTGCGTAGATTTCACAGATCTCAACAAAGCTTGCCCAAAAGATCACTTTCCCTTGCCCCTAATTGATCAGCTGGTAGATGCTACTTCGGGGCATGAATTGTTGAGTTTCATGGACGCTTATTCCGGCTACAACCAGATTAAGATGAAACCAGAAGACAGGGAGAGTACTTATTTTATTACCCTAAGGGGTACATACTGTTACAATGTCAAGACCTTCAATTTAAAACATGCAGGTGCGACGTACCAGCGATTGATGAACAACGTGTTCACAGAACAAATCGGCAACAACATGGAGGTTTATATTGATGACATGCCAACGAAGAGCAAGAAAGTTACAAACTACATAGCTGACCTGAGCCAAACTTTTGATCAGCTGGAGAAATATCAGATGAAGCTGAACCCCACTAAGTGCATTTTTGGCATACGAGAAGGTATATTCCTCGGATATATTGTGAATCAGCGAGGCATTGAGGCAAATCCAAAAAAGATTAAAGCTCTGTAGAAACTACGATCTCCGTCTACGAAGAAGGAGGTACAGAGCCTCATGGTACATGTTGCATCTCTCAACGGGTTTGTTTCATGAGCAACAGATAGATGTATCTCATTCTTCAAGACTCTTAGAAAAACTTTCGAATGGAATGATGAATATGAAAACGCATTCCAAGAGTTGAAACGATATTTGGGGACACATCCATTATAGTCCAGGCCGGTGATGGGAGAAAGATTATACTTATATATGGATGCCTCTAAGAGCGCAGTCAGTTCAGCGTTGATAAGAGTTGAAGATGGAGTGCAAAAACCTGTGTATTATAGGAGCAAAGCTTTTCGAGGAGCAGAGGTTAGATATCTTATATTGGAGAAGCTAGCCTTAGCATTTATAAAGGCAAGTAGTAGGATGAAACCTTATTTGTAGGCCCATACCATAGTGGTGTACACTGACATGCCACTCAGATAGGCTTTGCATAAGCCAAAAAATTCGGGGAGACTAATGTATTGGGCAGTCGAACTAGGAGAGTATGATATTGTTTATGAGCTAAGGTCTTCACTCAAAGGGCAGGCAGTAGCAGATTTTATTGCGTAGTTCACTTACCCAAGTGATTCCAATTAACAGGGGCCTAATGCAGAACAACCTGTGGATGTTAGGGGATCATCAAAGATTATACCCGCTCAACTTCTGTCAACAGATGCAACGAAGAGGAAAAACACCGAGAAATAAGAATCATCGAATAACAGCCCAATGTTAGGAGATGATAAAAGGAAGTACCAAATATTTCATCAGGGAAACTTATCAGACCACGAGTTTGATAATGGTATACCTGTATGGAATTTGTATGTTGATGGATCTTCGTGTGTTACAGGCAGTAGAGTCGGAATAATTCCTAGCAGTCCGAATAGACTGGATATTGAATATGCTCTGCGCTTTCAATTTAAAGCTTCCAACAATGAAGCTGAATATGAAGCTATGATTATGGGACTTAGTTTAGCCAAAACAATGAATGCAGAACAAGTTATCGTGTTTAGTGATTCACAGTTAATTGTAAATCATATTCTTGGGTTGTATGAAGCAAAGGGAGACTTGATGTCAAGATATCACACCAAAGCTATGGAGATTGTGTCCACTTTTGTAGTGATTCAATTGATCAGAATACCAAGATTAGAGAATGCGCTAGCTGACGCACTAGCTCGGTTAGCCTCAGCTACTCGCAACACGCTATGAAGAACGATTCTTATTGAGATTATGGCAGATCGAAGCATAGATGAATATTTAATGGTGAGATTCATCACCCTAGATATGGGACCATCCTAGATGGACCCCATTAGGGCGTATATCGAAGAAGGTGTTATACCAGTTGACCAGCTTGCAGCCAAAAGGCTGAAGTTTAAAGTTGCTCAGTATGTACTGAATAATGGTGTTTTGTATAGAAAGGATATCATTGAAAGCCTAAAAAGATGTGTGCATCCTTCAGAAGTTAAATATCTGATAGAAGAAATTAACGAAGGCTCTTGTGGAGCTCATATAGCAGGACAAACTCTTCTATAGAGGATAACAACGCAGGGATACTATTAGCCAACGATGAGAGCTAACTATGCAGCTTACACGAAGAAATGCGATAAGTGCCAATGTTTCTCTTCCATTCGAAGAACTCCACAAGAATTTTTAACACCCATCACTTCCCCTTGGCCATTTGCCATGGGGGGAATAGACTTAGTCAGGCCTCTACCGACTACCAAAGGGAAATTGGATTAACGAGCTACATTCAGTATTATGGGCTTATCGCACAACACCCCGAACAGCAACGGGGGAATCTCCTTATATGCTAGCCTTTGAAAGTGAAGCAGTCATACCAACTGAACTGGGCCTACCCACTCACAGGGTGCTTAATTTTAATTCTCCTCTCAGTGATTTGATGAGACGCCTGGATTTGGACATGCCATAGGAAGTGAGAGAAGATGCAGCGATCAGGAACGCAGCTTACCAGCAACAAACTGCCATGTTCTACAACAAAAGAGTCAAGAAATGTGAGTAAGGAGGGAGACTATATTCTCAAGAAGGTGATTCGGAAGCATAATAAATTAGAGGCCAACTGGCATGGGCCCTACCGGGTAACTATTGTTGTTCGACCTGGGACCTACAGAATAGAGACCTTAGAGGGTGAAGAATTCCAAAATGCGTGGAATGCGGAACACCTACGCAAATATTATCAATAATAAAGACTTGTATGTACCATATTTTTTAATATGAATATAGATGACATGTTCTCTATTTTCTTTTTATTCAATTTTTTCGGAGTACTCGTTCTACACACTACACCACTAACTACGATTGGTCGGCATATCAGTAACCACCAACTAAGGTTGGTCGGCATCAATAAATTTAACCAATAATGTTGGCATAACAATCATACAAGGCAAAGCCTGTTTGATCATGGTTGATCCCAAGGGGCATCCCAAACTAGGCTAAAAGATGGGTGACCTTACGAGGGCATCCACTGTCTAGGCAAAAAGGTAATCCTGATAAGATTGCTACAACTATGCAAGACCATGGGATGAAGATCATTCTATTTCTTAGGCACTTATGGGTGACAAGTCACTACAACTAGGCAGCGAATGGGGCATAGGTCCATTGTCTAGGCAATTAAAACACAACAGGACAACTTGCCCCTTGATACACACTCATAAAAAATTCGTACGATAAGTCAAACATCTTATAAATGATTTCTAATGAAAGAACACTACACAAAGATGAATTGTTTTTATTTTAATACAATTATCCCCAAGGAAAGAAAATTACAAGAGATGAAGTTTTCTTCATTCAATACAAATTTCCTATTCTATTGGCATTTTTCCCTCAGATTTTGGTACAGGTTCCATTCCAGCTGGAGGGTCATTTAAAGAAAAAGGAGAATTGATGAAATTCATATCTTGTAGCATTTTGATGTTGATCAAACTTAGACGCTCAAGTAGATGAGGAGGTCAGGATATCCCATGATCTTTAAGAAGATCGTAATCACTAAGGTACTTGGAGATCAAGCATTGAGGTATGGAACGAGCTATAATCCAACTAACATCTATGTTGAAAGGAGGTACTAGTAGATCAATAAACCCAGGTTGATACCAATCCCACAGGGAATTTCCTTTCTCAAGACGCATCACACCAAGAGCTTTAACTACCCTTACTTATACCCCTCATTGTTTGACTACTTCAACCTGGCATTAAGGTGGCATAAGGCTTCATTATATCCCTCCATCCAGAATTCTTGTGGTTTTTTATGGAATTGATATGTCATTCTCTCAACATTTTGATGGAGCTTATTCACAAAATTCTCTTTACTCTCTAAGTCAGAACTTTGCTTGGAAAGTTTCTCGGTAAGACTTTGGATTTTTTTGGACATCTCAGCCAAGGCTTGATTTTTTGTCATTAGTTGAATGGATTGATTTTCAAAAGCCAGTTGGGTCCTCGTTTATTCAATATTAATCCGACTATCTCTTGCTCACCCACGGATAGAAGGCCTTGCTCTGCCATAAGTGGACGATGTAGATTTGGCTCTTTTCAAAGCCTCAAATTATTCTCTCAAGGAAGCATTTTCAGTTTCTAAAAATGAAAAGCCCTCATCATTGATTGGGATCAGAGCTCCAGAAAAAGAGGCAGACTGTAGTTGTTTCAATTTTTCTCTCAAAGCAATATTTTCCTCTTAAAGAAACTTGGCAATGTTCATGTGTTCTTCGACTTCAAGTTTCAACAAACTTTCTCTCCTCTTATAGGTTGAGAGGAATTTGTCGTAGCCCCGATCATCACTCAACTGTTTGTATTTTTTCTCATAACCATCATGCAGAAGAGTAGTGGTTTCTTTGTGCTTAATTTTAAGTTCTTCGATTACTCCTTGACAATCCTCCATCATTTCATAATACGCCACGTTGTTCACCATAGCTCAGTCAAGCAGACATTTTAAGTATTGATAAGAATCAATTGCTCATTTTGATGCATCAGATCCGAGAATATCAACTATTTGTGCTTCAGTAAAATCTACATGACCATATTTGAAGTAATCATTACATTTCTTCATCAACTTTGTATCATGAGCTGACAAGAGTTCCATCCTAGCAATAAACTAGCAAGGAAAAATAAAGACGAATTAACAACAGTATAATTATGATGAGCACGTAAAAGAGAAAATTTAGAACAAATAACAAAGTCCTTTTTATTGATCAACGGGAGAATCAAGTACAACCAAAGTTACAACAAAAAGGGAAAAGTAAAAGAGTAATATAATTAAAGAACCAAATAACTCTACACCTTCTCCTTATTTCCTATAACATCATCAGCCAGTTTGGAAAAAGGAGTTGGTTGCTCGGAGGGCAGTTGGTGTTGCTTGGTAGAAGCTGTTGCTTGTTGAACTTGCTCGGAGGGTTGAGGAATGATAACAACGTGTACTTATTCTACTATCACCATAGAAGACTCATCAGATGCAGCTTCATCCTCTTCTTCTTCGTCAATAGTAGGAGGAGGTCCATGGATGTGTTTCTGAAACAATTCAGAATCATTTTCAATACTCAACTCTTTCAATGTTGCGACACATCCGTCTATGAAGTACTTCAAACTTTCATACTCCATCTAGCAAGTAATAACAGTTAAGGCTTTGTTCCATCCTTTTTCCCAACCAGAGCTAAAGGACTTTTTCACAACAACTTTTCTCTTCACCTTCTCAGAAGAAGCATATCCCTCAGTAAGCTTCACCTTCTCCTCCAAATCTTTCTTATGCTGTTCAACCTCTTTAAGCTTTCCATCAGCTTCTTCCTTGCTAGAAATGGTGACCTTCAATTTTTCCTCCAACTCCTTAGAGGCATTTACAGCTTGGTCTCGAGCTGTATCATCTTGTCAACGAGCTGCCTCTGCAGATAGAAGTTTCTTCTCCCAAACATTTTTGTCTTCCTTATAATTCTGTCGGGAGTCCTTCAAAGATTGTGATAATCCAACAAAAGCTTCTTCCACCCCATTGGAGGAAGTCGAAGCCTTTATAGCCTCATCATTCTGCAGGATACTATTAAAACACATCATAAACTGAAAAACAAAAGAAGATCAGATCAAAATATGAATACGGTATATGGAGGTGAAGTAGTAAGGATGATGATACTTACTGACGCGATATGTTGGGCTACTAAGTCAATGACCTTCTCCCTAGAAAGGGAACCCTCAGCAGCTCGATATTCGGGAATGGTCCAAGACATGATCAAACCTTTGGCCGAGCTCGGAGCAATGAGAGATAGAGTGTTAGCTCTCAAAAGAGGATCCTATATAATAACCCAAGAGGGAATCACAAAGTCATCCCGGAACTTATCCAGTGACTTGACAAGATAAACCATGGTGGATAAAGCAAAGAAAGAAGAAGGAGGAAAATTCTTACAGATGGATTGAGAAATCAGCTAAGACGGGTGACAGAAAGAACGACGGTACAAGGATAGAATGAGAAGACAAAGAGTTTAGAGATCTGGAAGTAAAAAGTAGATGACGATCTGTTTCTATCGCTTTTAAATGCCCTGAATCCGTAAGTAGGAAAACAAATGATTACTAAAAAATACAATTGCATTTTCGGTGGTTAAATAATAAAAAAGACGTAAATACCCAAGCGTTTGTCGCAAATTCAAAATATTTACAAGTTTGCCATTTTGCGCTTAAATGACCAAACTAAAGAGAAAATTTCTTAAGTGTTGGAGATCTGTAATCTAACAAGAATAGGTAAACCATATTCGAGCAACTTTTGGGCATAATGTTCCACACTCTCATGATCAACCTCAACTGTGAAACATTAGGGGCTTCTGTTGATACGAAAATTAGTCAGTTGATGTGGACCAATTACATGAAGACATGTGTCATCTTACATGGAAAATACATATACTCACCGAATAACTCGCAGAACCGAGCTACTCATCATCCCGAGCTACTTAGCTTGCCGAGATACTCAACGTGCAGAGCATCTGGTCAGGAAGATCAAACGACAATTAAACATTTAATGAACATCGGATTTAATGAACATTCTTATTGTATAGATGTATATGTCTATTAAATAACGGCATATCGTCTATTGACGTTGACAGCCCCAAGGCTATAAATATATTCTAACACCCTCCATAACAGGGTAATTGATCATTGGTGATTGTGATCAAGATTAAGGCAAAAACATCCAGTAATACAAAACAGTGGATGTAGGCCATTTTCATAAGGCTGAACCACTTTAAAAATCCTTTGTCTTATTTCTTACTTCATATTTATCTGTAATTGATTAATTATATCAAATCTAGTTTTTTACATCAACAGATGTGATTGTAATTTTTCCTTTGTTATTTTTATGCATGGTCTAAAATGTATTTATCATGCTATAAATACCCCATGTCCTATGTTTGTATTATCATCTAAGAAGAAATAAAAAAAATAGGCAATTAGCATATGTATCTTAGTTTGAGTGTAGTATTTTAAGAGTTGGTCTTCTTTGAGTCTTTTGAAAAAGTATTTTGGTGTGTGCATTATTTTAATCATTTCTTGTGAATATTAGAGTTTTGTACTTTTTATTCTCAATTGGTATCATAGCGGGACGTTTTGTTACCATTATTTTTTAAGTGAGTTTTCTTGAGTCATGAGAAGTCCGTATTCTGCAAGTTTGTATCTTGAAATCTAGCTTATTTGGTATTATCAAAAAAATTTCGACACTATGGGTGATCTTCAAGTAGTTGGAGGAATCAAGAAGCTCAACAATCAAAATTACAACATGTGAGCAACGTGTATGATGTTGTATATGCAAGGCTAAGACCTTTGGGAGGTCATTGGCAGTAGTGAAGTTTTACACAACTGGAGACAGATGATGCTAATGGAACTTTGCGGAAATGGAGGATTAAAGAGGGCAAAGCGATGTTTTCCTTAAAGACCTCAATCGAAGAAGAAATATTGGAGCACATCTGGGTTCCCAAAACACCAAAAGAAGCATGGGACACTTTCGCTAAACTCTTTTAAAAGAAGAATAACACAAGACTACAACTTCTCGAGAACAAGTTGCTATCGATGGCACTACACAACATGACTATCACCAAGTAGTTTAACAAGTTGAAGACGATATCCCACAAAATTTCAGATTTAGATCTAATAGCTGCTACTGGTGAAACCATGATAAAATGAATAATTATCCATGGTTTGAGGTCTGAATACCAAAGTTTTGTTGCTGTTATATAAGGATGGTTGACTCAACTATCACTTGTTATGTTTGAAATTTTTTTGTCGATTAAGAAGATATGGCTAAGAAAGTGGGAGAAGTCTCGCTAAAGGGTGAGGAGGAAGCTCTCTTACACCAATAAAAGAAAAGGCTACTTTAAGCAACATATTAAAGGTGATTCAAAAAATTATGATGACAAGGAAAAACGTTATCAAGGAGAGGGAGGCTCTCATCCAGGGAGAGCTTTAAAGAATTATGACTACAATAAATGATTTAAGGGAAACTATTACAACAACGCTAAGAAGGGCCATACAACGAAAGATTTATGGTCCAACAAAAGGCTCGCTGAGAGCAATGCTGCTACTTCCAATCCAAAGCGGAGAAGCTAAGATGATTGGGATGTTAAAGCATATTTTATTATGGAAAAGGAGAAGTTATCTCTCATAGTAATGACAACTGAGCAGATTAACTATGAGAATGATTGGATCATCGACTCAGGCTACTCAAATCACATGATGGATGATAAAAAAAGATACAGGGCCTGTCAAAATACAAGGAAAATCGATTTGTGGTAACAACGATTAACTCAAGGTTACCAATAGATCATATCATTAAGACGATAGTAGTACCTCAGTATAGTTCTAACCAGGTGCCGCTTCAAAATGTCTGCCATGTTCCAGGTATGAAGAAAAATTTGCTTTTTGTGGCACAATTAAACATATTCAAGCCACTTTTTCTTGTTCGGTCCACGAGATATGATGGTATATTGAGATCTCAAGATATCAAGAATACTGACAATGGAAGAACAATGATTGGAGTCAGTTTATGTGATGTCTATAGAATTTTCTTATGTGGTTAAGGTAAGAAAAAATGAGACAACAGATTTGTGCATATGAGATTGGGCCACGTTAGCTATTGAAAGCTAAGCGTGATGATGAAGAAGTTGATGCTTAAGTGACTTCCTCAGTTTGTGTTGGAATAATAGGCCCCCGATTTTAATCTTTTTTGAAATTCTTTTTACTTCACAAAGTAATAATTTCCCTTTATATAGATATGCGGAAGCATAAAGGTGATGGTTCAATTAGACAAATTTTAATTTACTTTAAATTAAAATAAAACACAAAGTGAAATATGATTAACACACACACACAATTTAGATTTCACTTAAACCAATGTAATTAACCCAAGTCCTAGAAATTTGCCTAAGCCATATTCTTCAAATATTCCAAAATTAGGCCAAACCAATTTTAACAAATGACTTGAATTAAAATAACGTTACCCAGATTTAATTTAGCACCAAATTAAATTAAGTGTGATAATTAAAACTAATTTTATCTTGAATTATCCTAAGCATGCGTTCTAAGTTATTATGCAAGATAAAAGTAAATCAATCACACTACACCGCGATGTACGAGGAAAAACCCACAACGGGAAACAACCTCGGACGGCCCTAGCCTCAAATCCACTAAGTACGAAATTTACATTTACAAGACAGATGACTTACTTACTCAACTCGAACCCTCTCAAGCCTTGATGCGTCTTCTTGTAACCACCTCTGCCTAGCGGATAATCACGGAGCTCCACCGCGATCTCGAAACCACCGATCGGACAATAGGTACACCGTCAACCACACATGGTGCCTTTCACCATGTGATAAAGCCACAGCAAAACGAACTCTTCTTCTTTATGGGATGTAGAAGAAAACCCAAACTTCTCTTTAAACTAATGTAGAGATAAAACGGTGCCAAACGCTCCAAGAAAAGTATGTGTATATATGAACTTGGAAGAAACAAATATGGGTGTAACTAAGTGTTTAAAGGATTTTTATTTATAAAATGAACACTCAAACTCATGAACTTTTTTTAGAAGAATCAAATCTCAAAACTCTCTCTAGGAGTTCGAATATTATGAAAAAGTTATCTTACAAACATTAGTTCCCGCACTATAATAATCTGTCAAAAGTTAGTGGGGTAAGGAAGTGGGAAACATGGGTAAAAACTGTTAAAAACTGCCAAAAAAAATTCCCGCCCGATATCTTGTTCGAACGACATTTCGTTCGAATGAAATCTCGTTCGAACAAGACTTCTAACGAAGTTCCAGTGTGAACTCGTTAGAAATCTCGTTGGAAGCTCGTTCGAACAGCATGTTCGTTCGAATGGCACTTCGAACGACATTCCAGTTACCAATATGGGAAACTCGTTAGCAACCTCGTTCGAACGACTTGTGGTTCTAACGACAATCTCGTTCAAACGACACTCCGAACGAACTTACAGAAAGTTCCAAAAATATCATTTTTAGCCCATAAACTTTATATACTTTATATAAAAGTTTTCAATAGAAACCTTTCTAAAACAAAACACGGTTTTAAAAACCTAACACCCAATAAACTTGTTCTAAGCTCCTATATATATATAAAATGCATTCATACCTTGGGAGCATGGAACCACTGTTGATGATGTAGAAACGAGGCACATAAACATGGCATTTGATGAAACTTTATACTCTTTGTTGCTACGTCTTCAACTAAACACATCATAGGCTTGAGTAGGTACCCTTGAACACTATCATATGACATAAACGTTTTTGTCCGGAATTGAGCCAAAACTATATTTAGACTCAATTGGAGAATTGTGTCCTTACAAATCTCCCCCTTTGGCTATTCCGGGACAAAAACCAAATAAAAATCCTAAAGGGATGTCAAACTCTAACTAGACTAATAAAAATTCCCTCCCAAAATAAAATTACAATGCTTGACTTAAACAACCCAAAGGATCAAAATCTTTGCCGGTGAAAGTTTTCACTTAGAATAATTCCTGCACACTTAAGCAAACACATTAAACGCATAGGGAATATCAATATGTTAAAGGCAATTAAAATAAATACTCCCCCAAAATTAATTCTCCCCTTTATCAACTGTGATCTACCTAAGAAGGTCGTGACTCCCCCTAAGTTAAATCTCCCCCAAACTAAGATACTATTACAATAGGATTAGATACCATTTCTCCCCCTATCATTCTCCCCCTTTTTGTTCAGGAATAGTCAAAGGATAGAACTAATTTAAACATGATGCATAAAGTGATGAGAACATTAAAGCTCATAGGCAACAAAACCATAAATAATCCAACAAATGAATACCAACTATGATGCGAAAAACAAATGATACCAAATTACACATAAGATTCTAAGCATGTGATATCAAACAAACAATGCAACAAACAAGGCACCAATTTTGAATTGAAGCATAAATGGACTAACTAAACATGGCATAGATATAAACAAAATATCATATATATGTATACATAATAGATACAAGCTAAGTATAAGTACACATATATAGATATAAACACCAAAATGACACAAAATAAGTTAAGCTTTTCACACTCGTGGGGCAAAAATGTGTCATATGGAAACGGTAGTGTAGGGGTGTGAACTAGTAACAATTAAAAGATGTTCACGGAGTTCTCATTTGATTGAAAACTTTATCACATTTTAATATAACCTTATGTGACAAAAACGATTGAACTCAATGAACAAACATACACAATGCATACAAGCCTAGAGTTTTGATGATTCTACAAACGGAATAAAGTCATGACAATAAAGACCACTAGGATAAACGAACATTGTGCAAACCGTTGATATACCATCCAATCTCCATCAAGAAGCATCTATATTCCTTTTATATTGAATGAATATATCAATTAAACATAGGCCTTGGCAATTATTTTTCTTTTAGTGCCATTTTTCTGTTTTTGTGCCTTTGGACCACGTATTTCTTTTAGGTCCATTCAAACGGTGGCTTACAATCGCAAAGGATAATAAATCCTTTCGGAGTCCTTCCCCGTGCACATTTATTTATCATTTTTTGTATCTCATAATTCTCACGTGCAACGGATTTTGACATGCACTAGTCCTCCTATGTCATAAATATGTATATGACTAGATTGGTAGGAGAACACCTCACAAGGCTCAAATATAACATGTGACATTAAAGCTTCAAAAGATCTCGTGCATGTGTGAATGGAGGCATATAAAAAATAGAATCCATTTAAACAATACAAAATCCAACACCTCCATGTAAGCATGGTAAAGAACATAATAATGATTGACAATCTAAACCAAAAGTTCTAGCCACATGAGAGCATAAAAGATGGGATTCAAACACAAGTATATGCCACATAAAGTGTATTAAACTAAAATACACAAAAAATAAAAATCTTTTTTGAGTTTTTGACATTTTAACCAAAAATAAGAATATATACTCAAAAGACAAACAAAAATCATTTGAATTTTTCATTAAGCTTAAATTACTAGGAGGTAAAAATCCACATGATAAACAAAAATCTTTTTGTGTTTTTTCATTTAATGCAAACAAAATGAAGAAATAAAATACAAAAGATAAACAAAAATCACAATTCTAGCATGTGATTAAGCATGGAGCATAGACTAGAAAATGATTAAACAAGCATACATTTAGCATGTGAATATGGCATGAAGTACATAAGCTAAAGTATGCAAAAACTAACACATTCATCCTTTAGATTTATCGAGGGTGGAAGCATGTGAAAGTAAATGAGAATCAAATACCCTATCTTGTAGAGCTACCAAATCGGATCTCCTAACCCAAATTAATGAAGAATAACTATCTTGGGGTGTAAGAATTTTAACTACCTTGGTTGGTTTATGTTGGGATTTTTTAGGAATTCATTTAAAGATCAAAAAAAAATTTCTAAGATGACCGTTTCCACCACAATGAGTACAAGTAAAATTACGTCAAAATTTGGTACCTAAGGAATGATCTCTAAATGCTTTCCTAGTGGATTCTCCTTTAACATTGGTTTTGGCTTTATGAGTAGATTCATTACAAGTATTAAAGCCTAAACCACACATGTCATTTTTAATTTGGACCGTTCCTAAGATTTTATCTAATTTTTCCGAACGACACTTCAAATCAAATTTGACATTACTAGAGTCTTTTAATTTATTTTGCAATTCTAATATGTTAGACTCTAATAAAACATTTCGCTCTTCAAAAGCAAGAAGCTCCTTTTTCAAGGATTCCATTAAACCCTTAAGGTTATCTCTCTCGCCTTCTACATAATCAAGCTTCTTTAGAAGAGCTTTCTCTCGTGTCCTAAGGTCTTCAACCAACATACTATCATCAATGACCTTGACACGCTCTCTTACACTAGCTTCTAACTTCAAATTGTCTCTTTTTAATTTAATAGATTCTTCAAATAATTCTTAAAAAGTATTTTGAAGTTCACTCACATTAACCTCTTCATTTTCACTCTCTCTTTCTTCTTCACTCTCACTACCATAAAAAACAGGGGATTCATAAACTTTGACCAAGGAAGTGTCATGTGCTTGAATATCTTCATGGGAAGATTCATTATCAGAATTCACACAATAAGCCATAAAAGCCACGAAGTTAGGCTTAGTGGGGGAATCGGGTCCCTCTTCCTTATCACTATCACTAAGGGTTTCATTATATGAAATGGGTCGCTTACCCTCTCTCCTTAGTTTAGTAAGGCACTCAAAAGTCCTATGGCCATACCCTTCACAACCAAAACACCTATTTGACTCGTCCCTATTTAAATTTTCGTTAGAAGATTTAGGGATCCTTTCGACTTTGTCATACTTAGAAGTTTTAAATTTATTAAAATGATTTTTAAATTTATCTTTGTTAAATTTAAGAAATTTTCTAAATTTTCGAGCAAACAAGGCCATGTCTTCCGAGTCACTATCACTCTCGCTCTCTACTACTTGTTTGACCTCTTTTTGGGCTTTTAATGCAATGCCCTTTTCAATTTTCTTATCAATTTTAGAGGGAAACGTGTCCAGTTCATAGGTTTGTAAATCACCTACAAGCTCTTCTAATTTCGTAGAGGCTAAAGTAGGTAAAGAATTTAAAACAGTCACTTTAGGGATAAATCTATCGGGAAGTGATCTTAAAATTTTCTTTACAACTCGGTCGTCGGGTATTTTCTCTCCCAAGTTAAAAGATGAATTGACAATATCGGAAAGTCTAGCATAAAATTCATCCAAATTTTCATTATCGTTCATTTTGATGGTTTCAAATTGAGCGGTGAGGTTTTGGAGTTTCGAAGCTTTAACGACACTAGTTCCTTCATGAGTTAGTTGTAAAATATCTCAAGCTTCTTTATCGAATTCACACATTATGATACATTTGAATTCTTCCAGTGTGACCGCGCTAAACAAGGCATTTAAACCTCGAGAATTAAAATTTGAAAGTTTAAACTCATTATCAGTCCATCTGTTGACCAGTTTGGGAACACATTCATTATCTACTAAATGAGTTGGTGGAGACCACCTGTTAACAATAGATAACCAAAATCTCTCGTCGATAGATTTTAGTGCCAATTTCATTCGCGCTTTCTAGTACGCGTAGATAGAACCATTGAAAATAGGAAATTTTGAGAATGGAGAAAATTCCATTTTAGCCACAAATTATTTAAAGGATCTTTAACGAAATAATTTATCGCTTTGGCTCTGATACCAATTGTTGGAATAATAGGCCCCCGATTTTAATCTTTTTTAAAATTCTTTTTACTTCACAAAGTAATAATTTCCTTTTATATAGATATGCGGAAGCGTAAAGGTGATGGTTCAATTAGACAAATTTTAATTTACTTTAAATTAAAATAAAACACAAAGTGAAATATGATTAACACACACAAAATTTAAATTTCACTTAAACCAGTGTAATTAACCCAAGTCCTAGAAATTTGCCTAAGTTATATTCTTTAATTATTCCAAAATTAGGCCAAACCAATTTTAACAAATGACTTGAATTAAAATAATGTTACCCAAATTTAATTTAGCACCAGATTAAATTAAGTGTGATAATTAAAACCAATTTTATCTTGAATTATCCTAAGCATGCGTTCTAAGTTATTATGCAATATAAAAGTAAATCAATCACACTACGCCGCGATGTACGAGGAAAAACCCACAACGGGAAACAGCCTTGGACGTCCCTAGCCTCAAATCCACTAAGTACGGAATTTACATTTACAAGATAGATGACTTACTTCCTCAACTCGAACCCTCTCAACACTTGGCGCGCCTTCTTGAAACCACCTCTGCCTAGAGGATAATCATGGAGCTCCACCGCGATCTCGGAACCACCGATCGGACAGTAGGTACACCGTCAATCACACATGATGCCTTTCACCATGTGAGAAAGCCGGAGAAAAATGAACTCTTCTTCTTTATGGGATGTAGAAGAAAACCCAAACTTCTATTCAAACTAATGTAGAGATAAAACGGTGCCAAACGCTCCAAGAAAAGTATATGTATAGATGAACTTGGAAGAAACAAATATGGGTGTAACTAAGTGTTTAAAGAATTTTTATTTATAAAATGAACACTCAAAACTCATGAACTTTTGCTTGGAAGAATCAACTCTCAAAACTCTCTCGAGGAGTTAGAATATTATGAAAAATTTGTCTTACAAACTTTCGTTCCCGCACTATAATAATCTGTCAAAAGTTAGTGGGGTAAGGAAGTGGGAAACATGGGTAAAAACTGTTAAAAACTGCCAAAAAAAATTCCCGCCTGATATCTCGTTCGAACGACATTTTTGTTCCAATGAAATCTCGTTCGAACAAGACTTCTAACGAAGTTCCAATGTGAACCCGTTAAAAATCTCGTTGGAAGATCGTTCGAACAACATGTTCGTTCGAATGACACTTCGAACGACATTCCAGTTACCAATATGGGAAACTCGTTAGCAACCTCGTTCGAAAGACAATCTCGTTCAAACGACACTTCGAACGAACTTACAGAAAGTTCCAAAAATATCATTTTTAGCCCATAAACTTTATATACTTTATATAAAAGTTTTTAATAGAAATCTTTCTAAAACAAAACGCAGTTTTAAAAACCTAACACCCAATAAACTTGTTCTAAGCTCCTATATATATAAAATGGATTCATACCTTGGGAGCATGGAACCATTGTTGATGATGTAGAAACGAGGCACATAAACTCGGCATTTGATGAAGCTTTATACTCTTTGCCTCTACGTCTTCAACTAAACACATCATAGGCTTGAGTAGGTACACTTAAACACTATTATATGACATAAACGTTTTTGTCCGGAATTGAGCCAAAACTATATTAAGACTCAATTGGATAATTGTGTCCTTACAGTTTGACATGAGAACAGACACGATATGTGTGAGGTTCCAGTGTGGAAAATCATATTAATTACCATATGAGGAATCAAAGTTTAGAGCAAAGGAATGGTTAGAGTTATTTCACTCTGATATATTGGGACTTGTCAAACAACCATCAGTTGGTGAGATGTGGTATATGGTGACTGTCGATCCCTAAAAATGGACTAATTCCAATTTTATAATCATAAATAAAAATAAGAGAACTAACTCAAACTACACACACAAGAGATAAGGTTTTCAGAGTGGTTCAGCTGTAAAATAGCCTACGTCCACTATTATTTTTTATTAATGGGGGTTTATAATAGATTAGTATAGTTAGCATATGAGTGATTCGAGTTGTCCATTAAGCTAAGGGAGCAGTTTATATTTATAGGGGGCAAAACCCTAAAGATGGAGCATTTTTATATCGCCATGTTTTTACATTTGTGTACAATAAGTAAAACTCTTGGAATGCAGTGCTGGTTGGCATCCCATCCGAGTAACTATTGATATTCCTATTGGTTGTCCTTCTGGAGTTGTTCAGCACTCCAGCCGACCAGGTGTCTCTGAAGCCGATTAGGTAGGCTCGTCGACCATATTGGATGATAGGTGTACATTTATCATTGGTCCTTGTGGGTGTATAATTTTTACATATAACAAATGCCACCAATCCTCCAAGCTTCAGCCTTATATGAAAGTATGAAGTATTTAGCCCAGAAAGTTGCTCGACGTACTGTTTGAGTGTTTAGTCGGTTGCCGATCTCCCACACTTGTAAAATTTCTGCTGGCACTATTTGATGATGGCATTTTTTATAAATAATTTGAACTTTTTTTAACCGCCAAAGGACACAGTTGTCTTTTGATGCTTCAAAAAGCGTGCAGTCGGCGGTAGATATACGAGTCGTTCAGTTAATCATTTTTCTCCCATTTCTCGAGGTAACCTATAAATAGTTACGAGTTTCCCTCCTTTATTTCTACCTCAAACCTTTTGAACTTTTAGCACTCCCTTTTCCTTCAAGCTTTTTTCTGTGCGATCGTTTGCTGCCATTTTCTTCTCCAGTATTTTCCATCATCTTTGACTCCCTATAAGCCTTCTCTTATTTTTCCTTTGTTTTTATCATTTTTTTTTCTCTTTTTCACAATGGTTCACATCGTAGATGAGAACTCTTTAGATGAGTTTAGAGAAAAGAGGAAAATTACAGGTTGGGTAGATTTAGAGATACCAAGGGGTCCTTTAGATGTTTATTCCCTCTCTGAGGGTTACTGTATCCCTACTTTATTTATAACAGAGTCTGGCATTACCTTTCCACCTAACCCTCTTTTTGTTGAATTTTTTCAACACTTTGATGTTGTTCCCACTAGAGTAGCACCCAACACTTGGAGGGTTCTGAATGGTGTCCATAGGTTGAATGAACTTTATGGAACCCATATTAGGGTTTTAGAATTGATGTTTTGTTATAATTGGGAATCTTTTGGAGAACGCACCTATTATTTGAAGACTAGGCAAGCCAATAGGGCTTTAGTAGTAAATCTTCTATATTCTAACAAAAATTATTGGGAATATGGTATTATTGTTAAGAACTAGCAATGCTCGCCACCCTACTGGAGTGTCTTATACTAGTCACAGATGTCCTCATTCAGGACGTGGCATAGGTTGTAATTCTATTAATTGTTTTTCTTCTTTTTTTATGCATTTCTAATATCCACTAACTAACTTTGTTATTTCTTTTTTATGCAGAGGAAAGTAAGAGAAGGTGCCCCAAGAAAGGGAAAATCAATCACCACGATCTTAAATTCTTATGGGGATTAAAATAGAATATTGGAGAAGAACATCCCAGGGCTGGATCATTACTGTTGGAATATAAAAGTTCCATTATATCTTTTATTGCCCAACCTACACTTACTATGCCCCCAATCTTGAGGAGGATCATGTGCCAACTTCCTCAACCACTGAGTCTATTAGGGATGAATTTATCTCAGGAGGAACTTCTTCCTCATTTAATTCCTTGGACTATTTTTACATTCCCCTTTCTCCTTATGTAGATATGACTAAGAAGAATATGCCCAGCTTGATGGGTAGTTCCCTATCTCCTACCCCCAAAGTTGTTGATGCTGGAAAGAAGTAGTCAAAGGCCAGAGACAAGAGGCCTACTGCTATTGAGAAAACTCAAGATATGGATCCTCAACTAAAGAGGTTCAGAAAAAGTTTACCTAATCCTTTAAAATAAGTCCAAAAGACACTAGCTGAGCATCATGCATTAGCTGCCAAGAAGACTGCCGACTAACAGGAGTTGGTAATTAAAATTTAGGTTGACCTTAACATTGAGTCAACCTCTGTTGCTATTAACCCTGGAATGGCCAGGGGTTTAATTAAGTCTGGGACTCTTCCTGTTGACAAAGCAGCATCAACCCCCATGCCCAGGTCCAGGCTTACTGAGAGAGATTACTATAACTTGACATAGGTAATTTTCTTACTTTCTCCTCAATGGTGATGATCTTTTTCGGATGTATGATTCTTTTATCCTTATTTCAACTCCTGGTTGATTTTAACCAGATGGTGGAAAAGGAAGATCAACGGAATTCTTCTCCTGGAGAAGTTGAAGAGGCCTTTGAAGGTCTAAAGAATTCTTTAGCAGCTTCCCGACAAGCTTTAGAGATAAAGTAAAAATCCTTGGAAGAGGAGTTAAAGAGGGACAATGATAGGGACACTGATGCTGAGGGAAAGATAAAGTCTATCGAGGAAAAAGATGAAGCAGTCGAGAAGAAATTGAATGATGTTGAAGGTAGGGCTAAGGTTACCAAGGATAAACTGTCAGATTCCACAACTAAGGCACAAGTTGATGAAGGCAAAGTGACTGCTTTGAAGGATAAAAGAAAAGCTTCCTTTGATAAGAGATATGATAAATCCATATGTTCTCCTTTTGCTCAAGTTAAGTATGCTAAGAAATAGTCCTTCAAGGAAGGTCAGACTGAATCCTTAAAGTGGTCAGCACAGAATAAAGTTATGAGTTATTCACAAAGCATGACCCTGGTACTCCTCCTAACCTGGATGAAGAGTTTGATGATGAGGAGGGGTTGGGATAATCTTTTGTGATTCCTATTGAGCCTTCAATCTATGTGCTCCCAACTAGTGTCGACCAACCAACTGTAGGCCATGATCAGGCCAAGGACAAGGAGAAGTTCTAGCCAGATTTACTTATTTTTTTATTCTTTTTTGTTTTTATCTCTTGATAATGTAACAACTTTTGTACTTTATTTATACATTAATGAAAGAACAACTTTTTTCTCTCCAACTGTTGTTTATATCTTAGAATGACTTGTATTTCTTATTGAACTGTGTTGTTTTATTTTTGTGTTGTTTGTTCTTCTGGATTCCTACAAACTCATGTTTTTGTGACTTTCCAGTTTAATGCAAGGAAGAAGGCTATAATTTCTGCTGAATTTGACCTGCTCATGCGAAGTAGAAACCTTCTAGAAGCTAGTCATGTTCCCATATCTGAAGAAGACTTGATTGGGTTTCTCGGCTCAGATGTATCCGGCCAAGTTAAAGATTCATATATCCAACTTTATTGCTTATTAGACAGGGTTATTGCTAATAATGTTGCGTATTACGACATGATTGAGCAACTAAAAGAGAATCATAAACTATCCCTTACTTTACTCCATTCTGATTATGAGGTTAAGTAAAAATCCTTAAGTAAAGGTTGAGGTTTTGACACTAAATTCAAAGATATCACTTCTTCACTTAACAAGAAGGAACTTTCCTCAAAATAAGATTTGGATAATGCTAGGTCCATTGCTATAATGTTAGAGAAAGAGAATAATGCCTTAAGAGATGAACTGGACAACGTGAAAAGATCAACTACTACTGGTCCCGATGAAGGTGCTTCCTTTTTAGAGAATGAAATGAAAGACTGTTAGAAGAACTAAAGGCATTACAGAAGAAAAAGACTACACCTGGGCAAACTTCTAGGCAAAGGATAGTTGTTTGACCAACTATTTAGGAAGAAAGAACTAAAAATAACTTGTCGACAAAGCTGCCCACTTGATAGCCAAAGATAATGACATTACCGACCAAACTGAGCAACTGAAAGTCAACGATAGTGTCCTTAAGAAGCTTCAAAATTAAATGGAGAAGTTAACATTTCAATTTCACCAATAACTTATGGAAGTATGGATAGAGGGATACAATGATGCATTAACCCATATGGACGATCATCTTGATCAGAGAAATTTTGAAGGCTATAAATGGCAATGGACTAACTTATACTTTTGCTAAAGTGTGATCAGGACAATAACTTGTGGCATTGGAATGACCCAGGTTTCTTGGATTGTAACAAGCCTCCATTCAAGTTGGACACAAAGTGGATTCTTCCTAATTCCATTCCCCAATGGATGATAACTAAATATTTAAGGGATTATGGCCTTTATGATGAGTGTGAGATAGTTTGTCCTCCTCTTTTACTTGATAGGCCGAGCAACAACAAATGTTAAGGGATTTTAACACCATCAACTCTCTATATACTCTTGATGATCCTCCTGAAGGATTGGACAAGGCACAAGGAAAATGCCTAGTAGAATGAATATATCTTTCTTGTAATTCCATTTGCTTATTTATTGCAATAGTAATGCATTTTCATTAATGAAATGAAGTCAATTTTTACTGAATTCACTGTTATTCAATCTAATGGTTGTTAGTAATCTTTTTTCCAACTAGATAAACTATATAATGATTAGTTAATCGGTTTATAGACTAAATATCCTGCTTAAATATTTAATATATGATTCATGTTTTAATCATATGTATGGCCTTAGATTCGATAAATGCACTTAGGTGAAATTGTAAATAGCTTCACTGTACTAAGTTGCAGTATGAGTTATTAGTGGCAACCAAGTGAATTAGGAATGTAAAATTATTCTAGTATTTTAAACTAGTCGGGTAAATCTTCTAATTAAGAAATTTTATCGACTTCTTATTCATGACTTGCCAAGGACAAATCATACATGAAGTATAACTTTTTTGAAGTTGTAAAGTTTGGAAAAGTTTGAACCATGTACCTTTCGACGAGGAACTTTTTGAAAACTTTTCTGAAGTTGGAAAAGTTTATAAAAGTTTGAACCATGCCCTTCTCGGGGAGGAACTTTTTAAAAACTTTTTTGAAGTTAGAAAAGTTTGAACCATTCCCTTCTCGGGGAGGAACTTTTTGAAAATTTTGAATTAAAAATGCTCATATTAATTATGTGTAACCACCATACTCCAAAAAACAAAACACAAAAAAGATTTATAATGGAGAAAAACTAATATTTCATTAACTTGAATAAATATTTACATTAAGGTCATAATTTTCAAATTAAAATACTAATAATACTTGCACAGAGGGTCTTCATTCCAAGGATTCTTCAATTCTTCCCCTTCCAAACTCTCCAATCAATAGGTTCATGGTTGGATAACCGCCAAGATACAGTATGAACCATGCCAATTACGCTCCATCTTGTTGTTCTTATTGATTAGTTTATTTAGTACCAGGTCTCCTTGCTTCAGAATCTTCCATTATAAAATCTTGCAGTCCTTTGTGGATAGGCAGCCATCCGAATAGTAGCATCTTATCAGAATTTTCTATCATGTTTGGATATGGTTGGCTCATGAGGTCACTCTTGGGCGAATTAAAGTTCAACACTCTTTAAGTTAGCAGACCTATTTCCACTGGCACTACTGCTTTGGTGCCAACAGCTAACATGTATGGAGTCTCTCCACTTTATGTTCTGTAAGTAGTCCTATATGACCAAAGGACACTATGGAGATCATTAATGAAGTTTCCTTTATCATCATTCACCATTGTATTTAACCTATATAGTAAGTTTTTATTGGTGATTTATGTCTGGACATTGCATTGTGGATGCCCAGGTGCTGAATGAAGTTTTTAAAAACCTGACCGAATACAATACTCTTCAAATTCTTCATTATCAAACCGAGTAGCATGGTCAGTGATGAAGGAATAAGTCATGCCATATCTACAAATAAACTTCTTCCATATGAACTGGAACACTCTTTGATAAGGTATATCGATTACATGCTCAGTCTTTACCCATTTGGTAAAATAATCAATAGCTACAACCAGGTACTTAAATCTTCCTTTCGTGGTAAGAAATTATTCGACCAAGTCAATTTACCATATAGCGAAAGGATATGGATAAGTGATGGGTGTTAGGCTTGCTCTTGGTCTTTTGTGTATGGTAACAAACTTTTGGCATTTATCGCATTTATTGCATTTCTTGGTCTTTTGTGTTGCCAGTGTTGTAGAATAAAATGTGTGGTGTTATTCTTAAACTAAAAATGGATTTTGTTAAATTTAAATATGGAAAGTTTTTTAACACCAGCTTAATTGAGTTTTGGGTGAGTTGTAAATGTTTTCGACAGTGATGCTAAGAATGAGCCAACTGTATATTCTGTTTTAATTTGGTATGGGACTGGCCACCCGGTATTTAATTAGGCGAGGTGTTACAGGTGGTATCAGAGCATCAGGTTCTAGTGTCCTTTAGGATCTGTAGGGCTTAATGTGTCTTCAGCTTAGCGTTCTTTGATGTAGAGCCCTATGAGTAGGATTATTGCTTTTCTATTTACTCCTACACAGGTATTATGACTACGACCGAAGTTGCTGCAATTATCGCTCAGGCAGTCAATACGGCTTTAGCTGCTGTTCAGCAGGCTCCAGCACCGGCACCGGTTGTGCCACTCGCGCAAGGGAAAGTGTTTCCTACTGCATGGGAACGAGAGAGGGATGCCTTTCAGAAAGCGCACCCACCTGAATTTCGGGGAGGATCAGATGTTGTGACTGCTAGCCAATGGAAGAAAGATATCCAACGGCACTTGAGAATGATTGAAATCACTGAGGTTCAATGTCAGATACTAGCCACATTCAAGCTAGTAGGGGCAGCATTGAAATGGTGGGAAGCTACGACCACTATGGAGGAGTGGGACATAATGACTATCCAAGACTTTTGGATACGGTTTAATGGGAAGTATTTTCCTTCCGCCATCCATACAGAGATGAGGCGGAAGCTATTTGATTTGAAACAGGGAGAGAAAACTGTGGCAGAATATGAGGAAGAGTTTACGAGATTAACTAATTTGGTACCAGCTGAAGTACCTACTGAGGAGAGGAGTGTCCTAATGTTCACTGATGTGTTGAACTATAAAATTCGACAACATTTATTGGGAAATCTTTTATTACGTACGTATGGTAGATGAGGGCCATTGGACGGATAGCGTAGATCGTACTTAGGAGGTTATGAAGTATGTTCGAGTATTATGGCTGTAGTCGAGGTCACCCCTTTTATGGAAAAATTTCAGAGAATCATCAGTAGAGGTTCTTGAAATGCGTGAATTGTGTATGTTCCCTAACGAAGGCAATATATTGAAAGGATTGGGTATATAGTGGTGTGTGGTTAACTAGAACTGAAAATTTGTGGTGAAATTTTTCTTGACTCATCGGAGCAAAGTTATTATATTGGGATTCAACAACCACCACCCGCGAATGAGGGAATGTTTTCTATCTAAGGAATTATGAAGCGTATATTGATTTTGTTACGATTAATGTTGTGTGGGCAAAAGGGTTGCTAAACTTAGCCTATAGCACTGTTATTTATGTAGACTCACTGAGGGGTGTGGGACACCTTTATATTACATGTATCACGTGGGTTTGATTTGTATCCTGGGATTACATACCTTGAGCATGTCCGAGTGTGATTCGACTATCGGTGTGCATTGATTTGTGTATATGAGAGCATATGTCTGCATCTTGTCTTCTATAAAAGAGTAGATTCGTAGACCCTATTTGAAATCGATAAAAAAAAAACCAAATTTTTGTTTTTAAAATTGATAAACCTGCTATTTTTTTAAAAACCAATTTTTTTTTTTATATATATTATTGACTAAGGACCTTAGGAGTTTCGATGACCGACTACTTTAGGAAGTAGTGTATCGGGGTGGTTCCTTGTTTGGATTTCGCTTGCGAGACACCCCACGCATGAAACTAATAACCGTTGGGAGTCGAAATAAGTTAGGTCTTTGGGAAACGATTTTATAACCTTTGCGAAAATTTTAAGTTTGAAGCGGTACGAGAGGGTGTATGGGCGCCCTGGATGACTGGATTGGAGTATTTTCCATAATTATGAAAAAGGTAAAGTAATTGAGACTTCAGGATTTATTTGTTCACTACGAGAGGATCATTTTTCCAAAGTTTGTCACGAGGATGGTATAGGGAAGATTAGGTAAAGTCTAAATCTGATTCAGTTGAAACGATATGGTGAGGCTTGGCGTATAACATCGATAGGGACTTTTTAATGTATTGTATGGGCGGTACATCTTGAATTTCTTGTGATGTGAGATTTATACTCGGAGTTGACCTTACCGGTATGACTTATATTCCGGAATTTCGGGACGAAATTCTGTTATAAGGGGGAAGTATGTAATACCCCGTAATTTTAAATGACTTTTAAAATGGGTTATATTTTAAATTAATGGATTAATTAGATTTTATTATTAATTAATTCATTCGGGTTTATCCGGACGGTGGATATTAAAATGGATGATTCTGAATATTACTTAAAGATATTTAGGTAATAGATGAAATGTGATGTCATTGATATGACTGTATGATATAAATTCGGTAATTTATATTTTTAGTCAAACGCGGTATGGGACGTGTCGGGACTAGTTTATTAAATTAAAAAGGAAATTTATTTTCTATCGATCTTATAGTCATTTCGACTGCGTCGTTGCGTCCGAAAGGTTCGAAATAGTCAGGAAAGTCTATTTGGATGTCAATTTTGAGTCTCGGGTCATTTGGGAATGAATAGACAACCCGAAAGGGCATTTTGGTCACTTTTCTAAGGGGGATGAATAGTGATTACGGATTTGGCACTATTATAAGTATTGTTAGATTAAGTGTATGGGAGTTATTCATCTCCTCTTCACAAATAAGAGCAGCCATCTTCCTAGAGAGAGTGTAAGAGTGCTTGGGAAGGGAAAAGTCACTTGGGAAGGAGAAGAACTAGAACCAAGGTTCACCACCACCAACCACCACCGGAGTTTGACCGGAGAAGGGACAACCAACTGAGATAAACTACACCAAAGGATCAGACCTACACTAAAGGCAAGTGTTTGATAATGGAAAATTAAGTTTGTATATTGTCCATGTTAGAATTATATGAAAAGTGAAGATTATTATTGTTTGGAAGAAATAATGGAGTATTAAATGGATTCTGGAAAACTGAAATGATATAGAAAGTTAACTCATGTTTTAGGATGTTAATAATCCACGAAATTAGTCAGTAATCTGTTGAAGATAGTATGAAAACCATTGATATGTTCTTGAAGATGTTATGTTAATAATTTCTGGAAATAAGGAGATAAACATGCTTTTTAATCCAATCCCTTGATGATTCTAGGATGTTTAGTGTACTGGAAATCGTTCATATATGTTGGTATATCATGTAGTAATCATAATAACTCATTTTGGAGATTAATATGAAGGTTTGAATGAGTAAAAATGGTGAAACCCGTAGTTGCAGAAAATGCAGAAAATCAGGCCTGGACCTGAGGGATCGATCGATTGACCCCTGCCTTCGATCGATCGACCTCCCCAGTTTATGTAAAGTTGTTTCTTTTTAAATGTTGATTCTTATCCCAAACATTTTGTGGATCTTTGGTGATTAATATTTGGAGATTATGGGACCTAGAAAATATCAGTAAACCTTTGATGAGATTAGAATTAATTTGATTTGGATTCGAGTGATTTAAATGATGAAAATTATATTGAATGGAATTTCGGTTGCTAGATTCATTTGTTAAAATTCCTAATGGGGATGAATGAGGATTTAAGATAGCACCAGTAGGGGTGATTTAATATAACACCTGGGTATCCTTAAGTTTACAAGAGGGTAAATCCTAAGTGAAAGAATATGTGTTTGTAAGAGATTTGAAACTATCGGTTTTAACCTTAATAAAAAGGAGAACTAAACTCGTAGTAGTTCGGGAGGAATAATGTTATGGACCAGTAGGATATTAGTGACTTCTTACTGAATATAAGATGAGGAAATCCTGTTTGAATCTTGTGAGATGGGAGTTTAGAACACATTTGGTTGAAAGAGGTTATGAGGTTATCCTGATTGCATAGTTTAAGTTTTCGGACCTCCTCGATCGACAAAGTTCAGTAGTAGTGTATTGGAGGGGTTCCTTGTTTGGATTTCTCTTTACGAGACGCTCCGCGCATGAACCTTAACGATGTCGGTAGTGGAGAGATGTTATAGGATGCTAGGATAATTAAATTATGAAGTAAAGATATGATATCTAAATGCTACGTATGGGAAATATCTTAGGGTAGTGATAATTACCTTATTGATATTATATTATAGGTATGATAATACCTATTTGATTGATTGATGATTATGTGTATGACATACCTAGCTTACTTGCAATCGGTGGGAGGTTTACGCGTGAGGGCAGTCATATCCTGATGAATCCATGGGATCTTTGATTTGTCGCTCGAGAACATAGGTCTATGAAAAACTTATCGGGGAGTTAATAAGTCCGCTAACTGTGGGTACGTAGGTATGTGCGTGACCCATGGATACGAGAACTATGTTCGCCTCCAATTTGCTGTTGTTTGTGGTTCGTGGAATCTTGCCAAACCTGTAGTCCCCTATTCAGCGACATGCGATGATGGGACATGATAGCAGAGTAATGCATTGCACCACAGCTGTGACTCGGGGTGTTGTATTATATATGAATATATATATAATGGATTAAATGGTTACATAATTATATTGTGTTTAAATCTATCTACGGTGATAACTGTAGATAACGATGAATAGAGGAAGATAATGGAATTAAGTTAATGAATGTTTATTCTTAAAGAATTGGAAAGCTTAACTCATCTTAATGAGAAACGATTTATATTAATGAGTAATGACTCATGTTAATGAGAAACGATTTATATTAATGAGTAATGATTCATGTTAATGAGAAACTAATCATAAATGAGATATGTAAATGAATAATAATGTGACGTATGGTATGGGACTTACGGGGGTTATGATATGGGAATAGAATTACAATATGGAGACTAGAAAAGAGGAACCATTAACTAGGAGGTTAATAGGAAACGTTAAGTGTGCACTCTAGTTGAGAGGTGAGAATAGCAAGTGAGAGTTGGATCTAACATGTACATAATAAATGCTTTATTGCACTTGTTAAATACTTGTTGTTTTTAAAATAATCTACACATTCGGGCTCTGACCCGTTTCCTTGCATATTTTCTCTTCTATTGTATCTCTATATCAGGTGTCCAGGAACAGGGACGCCAACCATAGTTGATTGTGATGAGATATGGAGCTATGGAAGTTTTGCTTAGACGCTTTTCATCTTTTGATTCACAATATTCTTAGTTAGGGCATGTCGCCCAATGGATTCAGTTATCTTTACTATCGAGGTCAAATTCTATTGTATTCGGGACTTTTTAATACATTTATAATTGTTGGGATTATTGTAAAGGATTTATATTATTTGGGAATGTTCATTCCAGTTGCACTTAAATTCTTTTGTGTTAATTATTGTGTTGCCAGTGTTGTAGAATAAAATGTGTGGTGTTATTCTTAAACTAAAAATGGATTTTGTTAAATTTAAATTTGGAAAGTTTTTTAACACTAGCTTAATTGAGTTTTGGGTGAGTTGTAAATGTTTTCGACAGTGATGCTAAGAATGAGCCAACTGTATATTCTGTTTTAATTTGGTATGGGACTGGCCACCCGGTATTTAATTAGGCGGGGTGTTACAGGTGGTATCAGAGCATCAGGTTCTAGTGTCCTTCTGGATCTGTACGGCTTACTGTGTCTTCAGCTTAGCGTTCTTTGAAGTAGAGCCCTATGAGTATGATTATTTCTTTTCTATTTAGTCCTACAAAGGTATGATGACTGCGACCGAAGTTGCTGCAATTGTCGCTCAGGCAGTCAATACGGCTTTAGCTGATGTTCAGCAGGCTCCAGAACCGGCACCGGTTGTGCCACTCGCGCAAGGGCAAGTGTTTCCTACTGCATGGGAACGAGAGAGGGATGCCTTTCAGAAAGCGCACCCACCTGAATTTCGGGGAGGATCAGATGTTGTGACTGCTAGCCAATGGAAGAAAGATATCCAACGGCACTTGAGAATGATTGAAATCATTGAGGTTCAACGTCAGATACTAGCCACATTCAAGCTAGTAGGGGCAGCTTTGAAATGGTGGGAAGCTACGACCACTATGGAGGAGAGGGACATAATGACTATCCAAGACTTTTGGATACGGTTTGATGGGAAGTATTTTCCTTCCGCCATCCATACAGAGATGAGGCGGAAGCTATTTGATTTGAAACGGGAGAGAAAATTGTGGCTGAATATGAGGAAGATTTTACGAGATTAACTAATTTGGTACCAGCTGAAGTACCTACTGAGGAGAGGAGAGTCATAATGTTCACTGATGTGTTGAACTATAAAATTCGACAACATTTATTGGGAAATCTTTTATTACGTACGTATGGCAGATGAGGGCTATTGGACGAATATCGGAGATCGTACTTAGGAGGTTATGAAGTATGTTCGAGTATTATGGCCGTAGTCGAGGTCACCCCTTTTATGGAAAAATTTAGGAGAATCATCAGTAGAGGTTCTTGAAATGCGTGAATTGTGTATGTTCCCTAACGAAGGCAATATATTGAAAGGATTGGGTATATAGTGGTGTGTGGTTAACTAGAACTGAAAATTTGGGGTAAAATGTTTCTTGACTCATCGGAGAAAAGTTATTATATTGGGATTCAACAACCACCACTCGCGAATGAGGGAATGTTTACTATCTAAGGAATTATGAAGCGTATATTGATTTTGTTACGATTAATGTTGTGTGGGCAAAAGGGTTGCTAAACTTAGCCTATAACACTGTTATTTATGTAGACTCACTGAGGGGTGTGGGACACCTTTATATTACATGTATCACGTGGGTTTGATTTGTATCCTAGGATTACTTACCTTGAGCATGTCCGAGTGTGATTCGACTATCGACGTGCATTGATTTGTGTATATGAGAGCATATGTCTGCATCTTGTCTTCTATAAAAGAGTAGATGCGTAGACCCTATTTGAAATCGATAAAAAAAAAACCAAATTTTGTTTTTAAAATTGATAAACCTGCTATTTTTTTAAAAACCAATTTTATATATATATATATATATATATATATATATATATATATATATATATATATATATATATATATATTATTGACTAAGGACCTTAGGAGTTTCGATGACCAACTACTTTAGGAAGTAGTGTATCGGGGTGGTTCCTTGTTTGGATTTCGCTTGCGAGACACCCCACGCATGAAACAAATAACCGTTGGGAGTAGAAATAAGTTAGGTCTTTGGGAAACGAGTTTATAACCTTTGCAAAAATTTTAAGTTTGAAGCGGTACGAGAGGGTGTATGGGCGCCCTGGATGATTGGATTGGAGTATTTTCCATAATTATGAAAAAGGTAAAGTAATTGAGACTTCAGGATTTATTTGTTCACTACGAGAGGATCATTTTTCCAAAGTTTGTCACGAGGACGGTATAGGGAAGATTAGGTAAAGTCTAAATCTGATTCAGTTGAAACGATATGGTGAGGCTTGGCGTATAACATCGATAGGGACTTTGTTAATGTATTGTATGGGCGGTACATCTTGAATTTCTTGCGATGTGAGATTTATACTCGGAGTTGACCTTACCGGTATGACTTATATTCCGAAATTTTGGGACGAAATTCTGTTATAAGGGGGGAAGTATGTAATACCCCGTAATTTTAAATGACTTTTAAAATGGGTTATATTTTAAATTAATGGATTAATTAGATTTTATTATTAATTAATTCATTCGGGTTTATCCGGACGGTGGATATTAAAATGGATGATTCTGAATATTACTTAAAGATATTTAGGTAATATATGAAATGTGATGTCATTGATATGACTGTATGATATAAATTCGGTAATTTATATTTTTAGTCAGACGCGGTATGGGACGTGTCGGAACTAGTTTATTAAATTAAAAAGGAAATTTATTTTCTATCGATCTTATAGTCATTTCAACTGCATCGTTGCGTCCGGAAGGTTCGAAATAGTCAGAAAAGTCTATTTGGCTGTCAATTTTGAGTCTCGGGTCATTTGGGAATGAATAGACAACCCGAAAGGGCATTTTGGTCACTTTTCTAAGGGGGATGAATAGTGATTACGGATTTGGCACTATTATAAGTATTGGTAGATTAAGTGTATGGGAGTTATTCATCTCCTCTTCACAAATAAGAGCAGCCATCTTCCTAGAGAGAGTGTAAGAGTGCTTGGGAAGGGAAAAGTCACTTGGGAAGGAGAAGAACTAGAACCAAGGTTCACCACCACCAACCACCACCGGAGTTTGACCGGAGAAGGGACAACCAACTGAGATAAACTACACCAAAGGATCAGACCTACACTAAAGGCAAGTGTTTGATAATGGAAAATTAAGTTTGTATATTGTCCATGTTAGAATTATATGAAAAGTGAAGATTATTATTGTTTGGAAGAAATAATGGAGTATTAAATGGATTCTGGAAAACTGAAATGATATAGAAAGTTAAATCATGTTTTAGGATGTTAATAATCCACGAAATTAGTCAGTAATCTGTTGAAGATAGTATGAAAACCATTGATATGTTCTTGAAGATGTTATGTTAATAATTTCTGGAAATAAGGAGATAAACATGCTTTTTAATCCAATCCCTTGATGATTCTAGGATGTTTAGTGTACTGGAAATCGTTCATATATGTTGGTATATCATGTAGTAATCATAATAACTCATTTTGGAGATTAATATGAAGGTTTGAATGAGTAAAAATGGTGAAACCCGTAGTTGCAGAAAATGCAGAAAATCAGGCCTGGACCTGAGGGATCGATCGATTGACCCCTGCCTTCGATCGATCGACCTCCCCAGTTTATGTAAAGTTGTTTCTTTTTAAATGTTGATTCTTATCCCAAACATTTTGTGGATCTTTGGTGATTAATATTTGGAGATTATGGGACCTAGAAAATATCAGTAAACCTTTGATGAGATTAGAATTAATTTGATTTGGATTCGAGTGATTTAAATGATGAAAATTATATTGAATGGAATTTCGGTTGCTAGATTCATTTGTTAAAATTCCTAATGGGGATGAATGAGGATTTAAGATAGCACCAGTGGGGGTGATTTAATATAACACCTGGGTATCCTTAAGTTTACAAGAGGGTAAATCCTAAGTGAAAGAATATGTGTTTGTAAGAGATTTGAAACTATCGGTTTTAACCTTAATAAAAAGGAGAACTAAACTCGTAGTAGTTCGGGAGGAATAATGTTATGGACCAGTAGGATATTAGTGACTTCTTACTGAATATAAGATGAGGAAATCCTGTTTGAATCTTGTGAGATGGGAGTTTAGAACACATTTGGTTGAAAGAGGTTATGAGGTTATCCTGATTGCATAGTTTAAGTTTTCGGACCTCCTCGATCGACAAAGTTAAATAGTAGTGTATTGGAGGGATTCCTTGTTTGGATTTCGCTTTGCGAGACGCTCCGCGCATGAACCTTAATGACGTCGGTAGTGGAGAGATGTTATAGGATGCTAGGATAATTAAATTATGAAGTAAAGATATGATATCTAAATGCTACGTATGGGAAATATCTTAGGGTAGTGATAATTACCTTATTGATATTATATTATAGGTATGATAATACCTATTTGATTGATTGATGATTATGTGTATGACATACCTAGCTTACTTGCTATCGGTGGGAGGTTTACGCGTGAGGGCAGTCATATCCTGATGAATCCATGGGATCTTTGATTTGTCGCTCGAGAACATAGGTCTATGAAAAACTTATCGGGGAGTTGATAAGTCCGCTGACTGTGGGTACGTAGGTATGTGCGTGACCCATGGATATGAGAACTATGTTCGCCTCCAATTTGCTGTTGTTTGTGGTTCGTGGAATCTTACCGAACCTGTAGTCCCCTATTCAGCGACATGCGATGATGGGACATGATAGCAGAGTAATGCATTGCACCACAGCTGTGACTCGGGGTGCTGTATTATATATGAATATATATATAATGGATTAAATGGTTACATAATTATATTGTGTTTAAATCTATCTACGGTGATAATTGTAGATAACGGTGAATAGAGGAAGATAATGGAATTAAGTTAATGAATGTTTATTCTTAAAGAATTGGAAAGCTTAACTCATGTTAATGAGAAATGATTTATATTAATGAGTAATGACTCATGTTAATGAGAAATGATTTATATTAATGAGTAATGATTCATGTTAATGAGAAACTAATCATAAAGGGGATATGTAAATGAATAATAATGTGACGTATGGTATGGGACATACGGGGGTTATGATATGGGAATAGAATTATAATATGGAGACTAGAAAAGAGGAACCATTAACTTGGAGGTTAATAGGAAACGTTAAGTGTGCACTCTAGTTGAGAGGTGGGAATAGCAAGTGAGAGTTGGATCTAACATGTACATAATAAATGCTTTATTGCACTTGTTAAATACTTGCTGTTTTTAAAATAATCTACACATTCGAGCTCTGACCCGTTTCCTTGCATATTTTCTCTTCTATTGTATCTCTATATCAGGTGTCCAGCAATAGGGACACCAACCATAGTTGATTATGACGAGCTATGGAGCTATGGAAGTTTTGCTTAGTCGCTTTTCATTTTTTGATTCACAGTATTCTTAGTTAGGGCATGTCGCCCAAAGGATTCAGTTATCTTTACTATCGAGGTCAAATTCTATTTTATTCGGGACTTTTTAATACATTTAACATTGTTGGGATTATTGTAAAGGATTTATATTATTTGGGAATGTTCATTCCAGTTGCACTTAAATTCTTTTGTGTTAATTATTGTGTTGCCAGTGTTGTAGAATAAAATGTGTGGTGTTATTCTTAAACTAAAAATGGATTTTGTTAAATTTAAATTTGGAAAGTTTTTTAACACCAGCTTAATTGAGTTTTGGGTGAGTTGTAAATGTTTTCGACAGTGATCACTACACAAAATCTGCCCATTTGTCAAGGTCATTGACCTTGACAAATTCACCTTGTCAAGGTCAATGACCGTGACATTTTGAGGCGAGACAACTTTTTTTGTCACGGTCGTGTCACAGTCATTGACCTTGATAAAAAACTCGCGTTTTGTGTCACGGTCGTGTCAAGGTCAATGACCGTGACACGTTTGTCACGATTCTAAACCGTGACACGTTTGTCACGATTCTAAACCGTGACATAACCGTGACCCCAATTGTCACGGTCAATGACCGTGACACGTCCGTGACAACTTTATCGCGGACTTGTCACGGTCAATGACCGTGACAATTCTAGGCAGAATTTTAAAAAAATCTGTTGGGCAGTATGGCCACCGCCACTGCCCAGCAGTATATTTGTACCTGTTATAGCAACGTTGTACCTGTTCCAAACATCATATATCCAACACAAACTAAAGATAATGAAAATATATATTCATGACGATATAATCCAAATATTCAAAATAGAAATAATATACATGACGATATAATCCAAATATAATTAAAATGGACAAACTTAAAAATAATGTTACTACATGTCTTGGGTAAAACTGAGGAGGTGAGTAGGCCACACGACATACGAATTGACGCACCCACTAATATACGTCGTGCCACATTGTTCGCGCAACCACAATAGGGAGTTCTCCTTCCCGGGTATGACATGCGTGACGAGCACCCTGGACTCCATCTCTTAAAGCGCACGTCCATGAACTATTCCACCCTCGACGATATTTGGGTCCCTCAACCCCCGCCCTATCCGCTGGCCATCAAATACGTCCAATATGAACACGCTCGGCCAACCAAGTGTCGACATTGGTCTGTTGAAGGGCGCCAAATAGGGAAGTGGATCGTCGAAGTACGAACGTGTCGGTGATGAAGCAGCGAGGTCCACATCCTCGTCATCCTGTGTCTCGTCCTCCCGCACCTCCTCCTCCACCGCCTTCTCCTTCCCTTTCCCTTTCCCTTTCCCTTTACGGTCTCCACCCAACGTACGCTTCATGAATGCGTACATATCTTGGACCGTCGCCTCCAAACGGGACAGCTTCGCGTCATGTGAATCCACCGTTCGAGACAACCCGGTGTCGCTCGTCTCCAATCCGATGATCCTAGATTTGGCCACCCGCGAGCTCACTCCCCTTGTCCTCCCTTTGCGATCAGAGCCAAGCACTTGGCTGAGTGTGTCTGTGGACAAAGATGCCTTGTAGGCATCAGACTGCGACTCATGCATTTCCTTAAGCTTTGCCTGAAACGACAAAAAGCACATGATTAGTAAAATAAGTAAACTAAAAAATTATAACGGAATTAACAATAATTAAACTGTCGGGTTACTTACAATCGTGGCCGCGACGCTCGGGGACACCTCCTTGTCCTTCCCCTTCTTCGTCCGAAGAGCCACATAAGTATCGAGCCTATGTGGCTTACCCCCTGGCCCACTCCCTACCCCCTGAAATAAAATAGAGTAAAGTAAAATTAGTATCGGCCCCGTAAAGTAAAATAATATCCAATAATATATTTCTGTAGTTATAGATAAATTAAATCTTACCTGCATCCTAAGATCCACCTCAGCGTAAGAGGTCCGGCCGGAGTAGCGCACGTTCGTCTTTTTAGCCCGATTTTCCCTTCCCGATTGGCGAGATGCCAATTGTCGATCCTCGATCTCATTGTCAATGAACTTTTGACATTGTGCCAATGAGATCGGCTCCTTGGGCGGGACGGATCCGCGCCATTGTAAAATGGACTCTCGTGTTTTTCCAAAGTACCGTGTCCGCATATTTTTCTTCCACGTCTTGTGTTGCTCCCTCAACTGCTCCAAGACGGAATCGCGTAGCTTTGGATCCAAGTTGAATTGTTCATGTCCAACAAATACAATGTTAGTTGCGAATAAATATAAATATAAATATAAATATAAATTGAAATATTCATATAAATATTACCTATAGTGCCGCCCAAACAGCTAACTTGAGCTCATACGGCACCTCCTTCCAACTCATAAACCCCGGGCCGATGACCGTCTTTAGTAGCTCGAGGGATCTCGCTAAAAGCTCCGACTTGTTTTCGACGGTAATCCCAAATTTTTCATATTTGGGGAGCCTAGCGACGGAGGAGCCCTCGTCGCCTCCGCTACCACCGAACCCAGACGACATCATCATAAACAGCATCATCATCTTCGCCTTAACATCTGAAGGAGACATTTTTGCTGTAAAAAAAATGTTATTAGTATAGATAAAAAAAATGTTAATAGTACACATTTCATTTTACCTAATTGAATTAATAGTACAGATAAAAAAATGTTCCATCTATATTATAACATATGTGTAAGTTCCGTCAATACCATTTCGTTTCAATTTTGTAATATTATGTTTTTTCCAAATATTTAAAGAGTTATTAAATGGGTGCCCCACCCCACCCCCACCCACCGCCACACACACACGCACACCTACGTACCTACGCGCACACATACACACACACCCCACCTCCACCCCTACCCACCCCACCCCTACATATATGTTAGTTGATGCCATTATATTTTTACCCTAATTAGATTCTAAGGTTATCTCAATTTATATTTTAAGTTTGTATCCATTTGTGATGTTCAAGTAGTTTGAAATGTTGGAATTATATACTATTACTTTGACCGTTAGTTTGTGCACCAACTAAATTGAACATCATGCACACACACACCCCCCACCCCACCCCACCCCCTGCCCCCCTCCACCACCCCCTGCTCCACCACACACCACCACACACACACACACTCCCCACCCCCTACAAGTCTAAGGATGTTCTTGATTAAAAATGGGAAATCTCATATCGTTTGCAAAAAGTTCATAGATTCTTAATCCCTAGGGTTATGGATATCAAATTTCTTTCACAATTATTTCTTCGATTGCGATGGGTGAAGTTCAATTATATGTTAGAACAATAGATCCTCGCAAGTTGGACAATCATTGTGTGAATAGGTATGAGATCATAATTTGGAGGAATTCACGTCCAAGAAATAATTTGGATTGTGATACCCCTTGATAGACTTATATGTTTTGTTTACCCGACCGATGAACTATTTTATAATCCTATAGAATTAAGTTTTAGAATCAAGGAATTGATCATATATTCATTAAAATCGGTTAGTAGAAAATTTATTTAACCAAGAGGGTATCGAAAACATAACGTGGGGAATCATAATATACCGTAATCAACTTTAATAATAAGAACACATTCTTTCGAGTGATTTATAAATAATTAAATTTGAGTGCAATCATGATTATACCTAGTATTTACTTTGAATAAAGGATATAAATTAGTAGTAGTAGGATATACCTAGTATTTACTTTGAATAAATAAAGGATATAAATTAGACGGTTATAAATTGGGATTTCCTAGTATTTACTTTGAATCCAGTTTATTTATTTATCTTTGGTCCCTAGTATAGTCATTGCCCAAGTAGTAGGAGCGAAACTCTATAAAACCCTAGTTTAGCTAAAGCCCGTGAATTATACCTATATATATTGTGTAAGCGAGGATTTTAGCATAAGAATAAATTGTGGAGGGTTAGAGAGGGAGTGAAAAAAATTATACCTATTCACACACACACACACACCCCACCCCACTAAGGGCGGACCTAGGTGGTCCCGAGAGTGGGCGGCCGCCCACCCCTTGTTTTTGGAATTTCTGTACAGGTATGCGCAAAAAAAATAATATTGGGGCCTATGTGTAAACTCTAGGATCGGAAGGTGTATCTGTTTGTTAGTGTTTTAAAGCTAAGGGGCAGAGTATGTAATTTATTATACTTAAATAGAAAAACACGGAACAATCATTTTACCAAAACCCTAAACAGAAGAGTAGAAGTACCAGGAAGAGAATGTTTTTCAGGTAAGTTATTTGTTAAGTATATAAAACTTTTTTATTCAAATGTTTAATTTTTTTAAATTAAATGTTAAAAAGTATTTTTGTATTCCTTCAAAGGTTTAAATCATTCAATGTTAGGAGTATTTTTGTGTTCATTTGTAAATATTTAGGAAACTAACACTATTCAATGTTAGGAGTATTTTTTTCTCAAATCTTTAAATGTTAGAAATATTTAGTGGTATGTTAGAAATTAGGGGTATTGTATTTTTGTGTTCAATATTTAGGGGTATCGTATTTAGGGGCAATGTTAGAAATATTTAGGAGAATTTTCAAATTTCAGTGTTATTTTTTCAGTTAATTTTCAATATTGAAGTATAATTTTCTTATAATTTCAATGTTAATCCTAAAAAATTTGCCTTTGGGGCTACCGCCCCTGAACCCCTACATTGATCGAAAAATTTCGCACCCCCTTACTAAAAATCCTGGGTCCGCCACTGCACCCCAACCCACCCCCTGCCCCCCTCCACCATCCCCTCCCCCACCACACACCACCACACACACACACACACACCCCACCCTACCCCACCCCCTGCCCCCCTCCACCACCCCCTCCCCCAAAACACACCACCACACACACACACCGCACCCACCCCACCCCACCCCCTGCCCCCTCCACCACCCCCTCCCCCACCCTGCCCCACCCCGCCCCACCCCCTGCCCCCCTCCACCACCCCTCCCCCACCCTGCCCCATCCCGCCCCACCCCCCACACATGCACACACATACACACACACACATATATATATATATATATATATATATATATATATATATATATATATATATATATATATATATATATATATATATATATATATATATATATATACACATACACACATAAATATACAGACAAATATATATATAAATGGAAGAGAGAGAGAGAGAAATTGGACCTGAGAGAGAGAGAGAGAGAGCAGCATCGAGTCGAGAGAGAGAGAGAGAGAGAGAGAGAGAGAGGGAGGGAACGGTGGGAGGGAAAAAAGAAGGGGGAAAGGGTTTTTGCTGGAAAAGTTGTCACGGTCGTGTCAAGGTCATTGACCGTGACAAGAATTGTCACGGTCATTGACCGTGACAAGCCCGTGACAATTAAATTTGTCACGGCCTTGTCACGTTCAATGACCGTGACAATTAGTTGTCACGGTCGTGTCAAGGTCAATGACCGTGACATAAAACGAGTGTTTTTTTGTCACGGTCAATAACCTTGACAAGGCTGGCCGGCTGAAAGGTGATAATTTGCCCATTTTGGTGTAGTGGATGCTAAGAATGAGTCAACTGTATATTCTGTTTTAATTTGGTATGGGACTGGCCACCCGGTATTTAATTAGGTGGGGTGTTACACTTCTCACATTCGTCATTCCACTCAAAGGTCTTTCTAATAACCTTGAATAATGGAAGACACTTATCAGTTGCTCGAGAGACAAAACAGTTCAATGCAGCTACTCTTCCTGTTAGCTTTTGAACTTCTTTCTTATTGGTCGGGGACTGCATTTCAAGTAATGCTTGAATTTTTTAGGATTTTCTTGTATTCCTCTTTTACTAATAATTTACCCTAGGAACATCCCTTTCTGTACTCTGAAGATGCATTTTATTGGGTTGAGCTTAACCTGGTACTTTTTTAATTGATCAAAGGTTTAAGCCAAATCCGTAATGTGTTCGGCCACATGTTTTCTCTTAGTGAGAATGTCATCTATATAGACCTCCATGTTTTTACGAATCTGATCCTCAAAAATCTTTTTCACTAATCTCTGATAGGTAGCTCCAGCGTTCTTCAACCCAAAGGGCATGTATTATAACAGTTAGTTCCTCAGCTGGTAATAAAGGAAGTGTTTTCCTATCTTCGTGCTTCATCTTAATCTGGTTATAACCAAAATAAGCATTGATAAAACTAAGTAACTCATGGCCTACTGTAGCATCGATCAATTGATCAATCCTTATTAAAGTAAAATGACCTTTAGGACATGCCTTATTGAGATATGTAAAATCAACACACATACGCCACTTGTCATTTTTCTTTTTAACCATCACCACATTAGTTAGCCAACTAGGGTATATGACATCCTCAATGAACTGTGCTCGCTACAATTTCTCCACTTCCTCCTAGATCGATGTATTCTTCTCAGGACTGAAGACTCTTTGTCTTTTCTTGATCGTCTTAGAGCCTGGATAAATATTAAGCTCATGGCACATGAAGTACGGATCAATTCTCGGCATATCTTCATGGCTCCAAAGGAAAACATTTTTTCTTTCTCTAAGGAATGTGATTAATTCCTGTTTGAGGGAAGGAGATAACTTAGAACCCATTTGGGTGGTTCTTTCTGGCTTTTCATCGTCCAACACAACAGCTTATGTTTTTTCCATAACTTGCCCCTTTACCAGTATTTCTTCCTCCCGAGGATCCAGAGTGTCAATGTGAAAGTGGTTGTACTCTTCAGTTGCATCTCTTATTGGGTAACTGATGTATAATAACATTCTTAGGCATCCTTCTAACTGTCATTTACTATGTCGACTCCATTATTTATTGGAAACTTCATTCACTGGTGCACTTAGATGGCACAACCTCTAACTTCTTGATTCCCACTCTTCCCAATATGATATTGTAGCCTAACGGAACATTTTTATCTAACACAAAGAAACGAATCCTTTCTCTCATGCTCACCGTCCAGGTACCGACCATGACTTCCATCTTGATGGTTCCTAATAAGAGGTCCAGGTGTCGACCAATAAGAGGTTTATGGTACGATTCTAGCTTACTAATCTTCAGTACTAAGCAGTCGAAACAGTTATAGAACATTACATCAGTTGAGATCCCATTATCAATCAAGATCTTTGCGACTCTGCCATGATGAACGCTGCATGTGATAACTAACGGATCGTTATGAGGGTAAATAACCCTACTCAAATCATTTTTAGGTAATCCATTCACTAGCATATCTCTGTTAACTTTCCTCGGTCGACTATCACTAGATTCAACCATATCCATTTGTTTCATAGTTGGGCATGCTTTGACTTCATCCAGATAATATTTTATTTATTCTATGGCATCTCCTCCTCCAGTTGATAAGCACCCAAAACGGTATAATTTACACCCCAAATAGACGTACTTTAGTTGCTAATTCTCGACAGTATGGGTCATATGCGCTTAATTATTCAATATGCGGGCTTAATTGCAGTTGCGGTGTCAAAAGCTATAATTCGAGGCAACTTGTAGTAAAATGGAGCTAATTCCCTCTCCCGTACCCTAACTTAAGCCTAAACCTATCCCAAACTTACCCTAAGCATGTGTGTGTTTAGTTTGTGTATTTTTATTATTTTTTAGATTTTTAGTTTGAGTTATTTTTATTTTTAGATTTTATTTTTGATTTATTTAGTATTTTCTAAGTTTTATTTTCTATTTTTCTATTTTATTTTTATTAGTATAATTTTATTTTATTTTGATTTTTATTAGCTTTTAGTTTAGTCTTATTAGGATTAGTTTTAGGAGTTCATTTTTAGTTTATTATATTTTATATTTTTTAGGACTTTAGTTTTCATTTAATTTTATGTTTTTATTTCTTTTGTTTTCATTTTAGTTTTTATAAGCTTAGAATTTTATTTTTTAGTTTTGATATTTTTATTTTTTATTATTTATAGTTTCTTTTATTTTTAGTTAGATTTTTTTTTTTTTTTTTAGTTTTATTAATTTTAATTGAGTCTTTATTAATTTTTTTTAGGGGTTCAAATTAAACACACACACAAAGACACACCCTATACCCACAAACTTATCCTACATCCCAAACACTCATCTCACCCTTACCCAACTTACCATACACCCTCAAACACCCAAACCCCCCACATCATCTTCAACCTTTAACCCACACTCTCTCTCTCTCTCTCTCTCTCTCTCTCTCTCTCTCTTCTTCCCAACAACCCATCTTCTTCCACCATCTCCATTAACACACACACAACACATACCCATCACTCTCCATCTCTACCTATAAACTACCCTAGCCCACCTGTTCACAAACCCGGTCCAATTGACATGCTCCACCCCTGCTGCCAGCGAGCCCAAGTCCGGCGGCAACTCCTACCCAACCTAACATCTCCGACTAACGAGAAACAGCCGGCGTTTCCAGCCAACCTCGGACCCCCAGCCGGAAAACCCAAGTCCTGCGGCTCCTCCTCCCTCAACCCCATTACCCGATCCCAAAGCCCCTCCACCGGACCGCCAGCGACGGTCCCTAACCCCCCGTCCTGCTAACTCGGACCTCCATCCGCGCAACCCACTTACCCGCGCGATAGAAACAACTCTGGTGGTGACCCAACAAACCGGAAACTCCCCAACCCGACAGTCCGGAAACCCCTTTAACCCCGCCGGCGTCGTCCTACCTCTTGTCCCAGACCGCCGGTGACCCCTAGTTGTCCATCCTTAAACCATCTCCGGTGATGGCCATCACCACCATTACCACATACCACATACCCATTGTTATGTCTACTATTTATAAATAACAATTGTACAGAATTATGAACAATGACAGAATAGAAACAGAATTATAGAAATGAAATACTTACTAGAATTTGTAGAAATAATAATAATTAGAAAGAAATCCGGGCCCTGTTGAACAGTCTCCTTAAGACAAAATTATTCCGCCAACATGCTTGAGTTTAATGAATAATTGCCTCCCAAGATAGAACGGATTTTCGAATTTAATCAAGCAGCACAGCAATGACTAATCCCAGCAAACACAATTTCTGTGTTTTGTACTCAACACAACCAAGAACATGCAATGCAGAAAATGAAGAAAAGAATTTTCTGGGCAGAGGAAATAATGCAGTAGCAATTTCGGAATTTTGGAGAGTTTATTTTTTCAGTAGTAAAAACTGAAGGGGAAACATTTTATTTATAGTAAATGTCTTGACTGTTGGGAACAGTCAAAACCGAAATTAACTGTCAAAGCAGTTAATTTGGTTAACTGCTGGCTCTTGGAATTAACTGATTATCAGTTAATTAAAGATTAATTAATTCCGTAATTAATTAATTAAAGCCCAGAAAGTTAATTAGATTCGGCCCAAAAATTTAAGAATTTTTATAAGCCCGAGCCCGAGCCCGAACCGAACCGAGCCGGCCGGATGGACGGACGCGCGCGCGCGCGTGTGGACTTTTGACCGAAAGTCAACCCGAGCATAGCTTAGGTCATCTCCCCTTTAAAGAGTTGGGATACCCCCAAGGCATCCAAGCCTTAGTCCATACTTGGGGTGTTATTAACTCATCAAAATTCCACTACTATTCCAATGTGGGACAAGAGTTAAAACACACTCAATTCATTAACTTTCATTGCTTTGTGAGTCACTTTGGGGACATAATTATCATTCATAACTTATTGAAATTGGACATATGAATATAATACGTTAATCTCCTTGCCGAGGTGAACGTGTTCGTATATGGTCCCACAATTTTCGTAGTGTGGGTCCCACCTAAATTTGAGCTCAAAGTTGCTCAAAAATCTGTCCAGAAAAATCTGGACAGCTTTAAATACCCATTTAAGTTCCAATTTTCCAACAATCCCCCACATGAATGATATATCGCTATAAATAAAACAAAACAGATGCTGATGCAGATGCAGACACAGGTTGAGTAAAACTGAAGTCTTATTTCATCGGGAGAAGTAGCCTAGTGGCCTTGAACTTTCCTTAGTGATATACTATCGGATTTACTTGGTTAATCAGTAGACTTCACATCCTTGAACCGTCAACCATTTTTGTAAACCTAGACAACAGTATTCACACAACAATTCTTCAACACAGTTGGTTCTCACGTTTGTGTTCATTTTGGCCGTGAACACCACTTGGTTCCGCAAGTATTTTAGAGAATATCCCTTTCATTATTCTCATAGAAGTGTCCCCCTTCTTACTCACGTAGGTGACTTCCATAAAGAGTATTCTGCAATACCCCACTTAGACGTACTAAGATATAGATGTCATTAAAAGCATAACTTATCCTAATTTCGCGCCAGATATGCACTGTCTCATTTTTGGAATGGATAGAATTAAATATCCTTCAGTGCTTACTGAATACAATGTAGTTCGGTTTGCCCATTGAACCTAGATCTTGGGATCTCCAGTCAGCTAGGTTGGGTTGCCACTATATTGATTCTTATTTATTTATAGGCTTTAGACCCATTCCTCTCGATGATCTTTCAACTTGCTCTCGGTTTAAAACTTTCGTTAGTGGATCCGATATATTATCTTTTGACTTTACATAGTCAATTGTGATAATTCCGTTTGAGAGAAGTTGTCTAATGGAATTGTGTCTACGACGAATATGTCGTGACTTTCCGTTATACATGTGATTTTGTGCCCTTCCAATCGCTGATTGGCTATCGCAATGTATACATATTGCGGGCACAGGTTTAGACCAATTTGGAACATCCTCTAAGAAATTTCGAAGCCATTCAGCTTCTTCTCCAGCTTTGTCTAGTGCAATGAATTCAGATTCCATTGTCGATCTAGCAATGCACATTTGTTTTGAGGATTTCCAAGATACGGTTGCACCTCCGAGGGTAAACACATACCCACTCGTAGACTTAGAGTCTTTTGTATCAGATATCCAATTTGCATTGCAATGTCCTTCAAGAACAGCTGGATATTTTGAGTAATGCAATCCATAGTTTTGAGTATATTTTAAATAACCCAAAACTCTCAATATTTCTTTCCAGTGATCTCTTCCTGGATTACTCGTAAATCGATTTAGCTTACTTATTGAGTATGCTATGTCCCATCGCGTACAGTTCATGACATACATTAAACTGCCGATAATATGAGAATATTCTAGTTGAGATATGCTTTCACCATTATTTCTTGCTAGATGTAAATTTACATCTACAGGTGTCTTGGTAGGACTAATATCATACTTCTTGAATTTTTCAAGAACTTTCTCAATGTAATGAGATTGAGATAATATAAGTCCATCCGATGTTCTAGAAATTTTAATTCCTAATATAACATTGGCGATTCCCATATCTTTCATGTCAAATCTACTACTCAACATTTGTTTGTAGTTTTGACAATTTCCAAGTTACTACCCATGATAAGCTTATCATCAACATAGAGGCATACAATGACATATCCATTTTGAATGTATTTAAAGTAAACATATTTATCTCATTCATTAATTTTGAAACCATTTGATAACATTGCATTATCAAATTTTTCATGCCATTGCTTAGGTGCTTGTTTTAATCCATATAGTGATTTAACAAGCTTACATACTTTTCCTTCTTGTCCGGGAGCTTTGAACCCTTCAGGTTGCTCCATATAAATTTCCTCGTCTAGTTCACCATTTAAGAATGCAGTTTTTACATCCATTTGATGTATTTCAAGTCCATTAATAGCAGCTATTGCTATTAACATCCGAATGTACGTTATTATTGTTACCGGTGAATATGTGTCGAAGTAATCCAACCCTTCCTTTTGCCTATAGCCTTTAGCTACAAGTCTAGCTTTATATTTATCAATTGATCCATCGGCCTTCAATTTCTTTTTGAAGATCCATTTATAACCTAACGGTTTTGAACCTGGTGGAAGATCCACTAGTTCCCATGTATGATTTTGTAATATGGATTCAATTTCACTATTAATTGCTTCTTTCCAATTGGAAGCATCGGGTAAGGATATAGCTTCTTTATACGATTGAGGTTCATTTTCTAACAAATATGTTAGAAAATCCGGACCAAAAGAAGTCGAGGTTTTTGCTCTTTTACTACGTCTTGGTTCATCCTCTATTGATTCAATAGGTTGATGAGTACCACTTGTAGTAGCTTGATTTGTCCTTTTAGGAGGACCAGATTCTCGGGTCATGTTATAAGGGAATTCATTTCCAAAAAATGAAGCATCCCTCGATTCAATAACCGTATTTACATGAATGTCCGAAATCTCAGATTTACAAACTAGAAATCGATATGCACTGCTATTAGTAGCATAACCAATGAATACACAATCCACGGTTTTTGGCCCTATTTTTACCTTTTTAGGTTTAGGAACCATCACTTTAGCTAAGCACCCCCACACTCGTAAATATTTATAGGAAGGTCTTCGACCTTTCCATAATTCATAAGGTGTCTTGTGAGTCTTTTTGTGAGGTACTTTATTGAGAATGTAATTAGCATAAAGTAAGGCTTCCCCCCACAAATTTTGTGGAGCTCCTAAACTTAATAACATTGAGTTCATCATTTCTTTCAAAGTACGGTTTTTGCGTTTCGCAACACCATTCGATTGAGGAGAATAAGGAGCGGTTGTTTGATGAATAATCCCATTTTCAGAACAAAATTCCTCAAATGGATATTCATATTCACCTCCTCTATCACTTCTAATAGCCTTTATCGTTTTGCTTAATTGATTCTCAACTTCATTATTATATTGTTTAAATGCATTAATAGCCTCATCTTTACTATGTAACAAATATACATAGCAATATTTTGTGCAATCATCAATAAAAGTAATAAAATACTTTTTCCCACCTCTAGTTTGAACAAATTTTAAATCACAAATATCGGTGTGAATTAAATCTAAAGGTTCAGTTATCCTTTCAATAGAATGGAGAGGTAATCTAGCTAATTTAGATTCCACACAAATTTCACATTTATGATTTTTATCAATATTGAATTTTGGCAAAAATTCCAAGTTAATTAATCTACGCAATGTATCAAAATTAACATGTCCCAATCTAGCATGCCAAATATTAGATGACTCAATCAAATAAGAAGAACTAGCAACTTCATTCATTGAAATAGATGTTTTAGGGGTTACAGTAAGAACATTCAGTTTAAAGAGCCCCTCATTTAGGTAGCCCTTTCCTACATACATGTCATTTTTAGACAACACAAAGCGATCAGATACAAACACAAGCTTGAAACCATTCTTAGTAAGGAGAGATCCAGAAATCAGATTCTTTCGGATATCAGGCACGTGAAGAACATTGTTTAGAGTAAGTTCCTTTCCAGAAGTCATTTTCAAAGCAATCTTTCCTTGTCCCACTACCTTAGAAGTGGTGTAGAAGGGTGTCTACCTATAAAAAAAGTAAAAATATTATTTTATTAAAAATACTGAGAAGAAACCCAGGATCCCGACAGAAACTCATATTGAGCAGGAACCCCCCCGGGGTCCCGGTAGAAACTCATATTGAGCAGGAACCCCTCGGGTCCCGGTAGAAACTCATACTGGGCGGGAACCCCCCAGGGTCCCGGCAGAAACTCATATTCATCAGGAAGCCCCAGCGCCACTGCAAGTATCAGCGTCGCCGCAAGTGTCGGCGTCGCGGCAAGTCTCTACACCGTTACACGGGTCGGTGCCACTTCAGGTGTCTGCACCGCTTCAAGTGTCGGCGCCGCGGCAAGTCTCTATGCCGCTGCAAGTGTCCGCGCCGCAGCAAGTCTCTACGCCACCGCAAGCGTCAGCGCCATTTTGAGCGTCGGCTCCACTTCGAGCGTCGGCGCCACTTCGAGCGTCGGCGCCACAACAAGGGTCGGCGCCGCCTCACATGTCAGCGTCGGTTCAAGCATCAGCGCTACCTCAGGCGTCAACGCCACTTCGAGCGTCGGCGCCACTTCGAGCGTCGGCGCCACAACAAGGGTCGGCGCCACTTCGAGCGTCGGCGCCGCAACAAGGGTCAGCGCCGCCTCACCTGTCAGCGCGGATTCAAGCCTCAGCGCTACCTCAGGCGTCAACGCCACTTCGAGCGTCGGCACCATTTCGAGCATCGGCGCCGGGATAAGGGTCGGCGCCGCCTCACGCGTCAACGCCACTTCGCCACTTCAAGCGTCGGCGCCACAACAAGGGTCGGCGCCACTTCGAGCGTCGGTGCCGCAACAAGGGTCGGCGTCGCCTCACCTGTCAGCGCGGATTCAAGCCTCAGCGCTACCTCAGGCGTCAGCGCCACTTTGAGCGTCGGCGCCACTTCGAACGTCGGCGCCGCAACAAGGGTCGGCGTCGCCTCACCTGTCAGCGCGGATTCAAGCCTCAGCGCTACCTCAGGCGTCAGCGCCACTTTGAACGTCGGCACCATTTCGAGCATCGGCACCGGGATAAGGGTCAGCGCCGCCTCACGCGTCAACGCCACTTCGAGCGTCGGCACCGCAATAAGGGCCGGCGCCACTTCGAGCGTCGGCGCCACAACAAGGGTCGGCGCCGCCTCACCTGTCAGCGCGGATTCAAGCCTCGGCGCTACCTCAGGCATCAGCACCACTTCGAGCGTCGGCGCCGCAACAAGGGTCGGCGCCGCCTCACTTGTCAGCGCGGATTCAAGCCTCAGCGCTCCCTCAAGCGTCAGCGCCACTTCGAGCGTCGGCGCCATTTCGAGCATCGGCGCCGGGACAAGGGTCGGCGCCGCCTCACGCGTCAGCGCCACTTCGAGCGTCGGCGTCACTTCGAGCGTCGGGGCCGGGACAAGGGTCGGCGCCGCCTCACATGTCAGCGTCGATTCAAGCATCAGCGCTACCTCGGACGTCAGCACCACTCCGAGCGTCGGCGCCGCTTCGAGCGTCGGCACCACAACAAGGGTCGGCGCCACTGCAGGGGTCACTGCAGAAATGTTATTCGAGAAGTGCTGCTACAGGAGTTTTCATCATGAAACAGCAGGCTCTAAATGAACAACAACACTAACACTTTACTTTCTTGCACAGGTTACCTAGTCGAGCAAGCAGGGCTCGAACAGGCGCGTCGGGACCTCCTGGGAGTTTTGGCTTGGCGGCTGAGGGACAAGGTATGTTGAGCAAGCTCAACCACTTAGCACTATAGGATTGAGAGAATACTAGTAGGAAGACCCAGAAGCCACTCGAGGCTACGCACAAGAAATAAACTCTTTACAAGAAAAATGACTTTTCCAGAAGAGGGGGTCCTCGAGGTCCCTCTCAAGAAAAATAACACGTTTTAGAGGGAGTGAGGCCTTAAGGTCTCCTCTCTCAAAGATTTGCAAAATTGCACCACAAGTTACCGTTTCAAAAGATAACTACCAAATCTGATATTTTGTCTCCATTAGGGGACATATGTGCTTTTTGAGTTTTGGTCGGTGCCAGGTGGCGCCTGCAGAGGGGACAGGCAGGCTGCCTGCAGGTAGGGACAAATGGTACACTTTAGACATTGTTCCCCACCAACTCTCTCAATTTTGGCGCCCAAAATCGCCAGCTCACCCCTTACGCCCATGTATAAATAGACCTCTGGGCAAGGTCAAGAGATAGAGAAGAAAAATTGCACTGTTACTCTGCTAAAATATCACCAGACCTACCTAGTATTCTCTCCCTGCTCATTCTCTTAGTGTTGAGTGTCTTGTTCCTTCACTCCCCACTGACAGCCATCACTCTCAGGTGTTTTCCCTTGAGAAAATTGCTATTTTTGCTGTGAAAGTTCATCTTCTTGCAGGGAGTGAGTTGAAGCTTGAGTTCCATTGTTACCAGAAGGAGAAGGTTTCTTCAGAAGTTGCACCAGGAGACCTTGAAGACTTGCAGACAGTGTCCATTGGAGTGGGTCACGCCTCACCCTTTCCAGTTATTCATAGACCCCAGTCTCACTACCCTCCTACAAGTGGAATAATTTCCCATAAAAAGGTTCTCCTCATTTTCCAAAGGCTTATAGGTGGAGAACATCCATTTGTTTGCACAAATGTGTCGTGTGGCTCCAGTGTCCACCAACCATTCCTTGGTATTTCCAACCAAGTTACATTCAGAGACAACGGCAGAAAGATTCATATCCGCCAAATCATTGGTGATATTCTCACCCTCAGTCACATTTGCTTGAGAGTTATTTTTATTTTGCTTCTTAGGCTTACGACACTCACTTGAGCGGTGTCCCGATTTACCACAATTGTAGCATTTGCCTCTGAACTTTTTCTTGTTATGTTTGGAAGTGCCTTCCCCATCATACTTTCGTTTGTTCTTCTTAGGACCTTCAACGACATGGACCTTTGTTTCCATCGGATTCTTCCCACTTTTCTTTTGAGACTCACGATTGTCTTCTTCGATTCTTAGCCGGACCACCAACTCCTCCACATTCATCTCCTTACGCTTGTGCTTGAGATAGTTTTTGAACAAAGTCCAAGAAGGTGGCAACTTTTCAACAATTGCAGCAACTTGGAAAGTTTCACTAATTGACATTCCTTCAGCATGAATGTCGTGGAGGATCATTTGGAATTCTTGCACTTGCGAGATCACAGATTTAGAATCAACCATTTTGAAGTCCAGAAAACGCCCAACGATAAATTTCTTCATCCCAGCATCTTCAGTTTTATACTTCTTTTTCAAAGAATTCCATAATTCCTTGGAAGTTTTGATAGTGCAATAGACATGGTACAAAGTCTTGTCCAAGTAGGCCAAAATATAATTTCGGCATAGGTAGTCCGAGTGCTTCCAAGCATCGACAACAGCAACCTTATCAGCATCATCTCCCTCTTGAATAGAGGGGCAATCTTCATATACAAACCTGCCCAGTTGGCAGGTAGTGAGATAGAAGTACATTTGTCCTTGCCAACGTTTGAAGTCAGCCCCAATGAACTTTTCAGGTTTCTCCCCGTGTGGCATAGATACGGGTGCAGTCACATTTGTGTTGGTGACAATCAGTTTCGTAGGAGTAGTGTTCGTACTTTGCGATTCCATTTCTGTTACAAAAATAGAATTTTTATCAATGATAAAATTCATATATAATGAATTAATCAAAACAGAATACAAAATTCTGTGCAATAATTTCCTCCAAATATGATTCACAATAAATGAATTCCAAAAGAATTCCAAATAAAATTCAGAATTAAAGTATAATATAAACAGAATTTCGTACAAAACAGAATTAAATTATAAAATCTGTGTCACACTAATTTTAATAATAAAAAGAATTCTGTACAAAACAGAATTATAATTTAAGATTAAAAAAAAATTAGATAAACAGATTTTAATAAGAGTACACAAATAAAATTTTATTTTCTAAAACAGAATATAAAAACAGTATAGAAATTAATTTCTATATCAAAACTGTTTTACTAATTTCTACAATAAAGCAGTAAATTAATTCATTTTATTCTGTCAAAACAGATTTATTTCCAATAAATAAATTTCTGTAATAAAAAAAAATTCTGTACACTAAAAAACAGTAGAACTAAAATAATTTTGTCTTAAGATTGTTATGTCTACTATTTATAAATAACAATTGTACAGAATTATGAACAATGACAGAATAGAAACAGAATTATAGAAATGAAATACTTACTAGAATTTGCAGAAATAATAATAATTAGAAAGAAATCCGAGCCCTGTTGAACAGTCTCCTTAAGACAAAATTATTCCTCCAACGTGCTTGAGTTTAATGAATAATTGCCTCCCAAGATAGAACGTATTTTCGAATTTAATCAAGCAGCACAACAATGACTAATCCCAGCGAACACAATTTCTGTGTTTTGTACTCAACACAACCAAGAACATGCAATGCAGAAAATGAAGAAAAGAATTTTCTGGGCAGAGGAAATAATGCAGTAGCAATTTCGGAATTTTGGAGAGTTTATTTTTTCAGTAGTAAAAACTGAAGGGGAAACATTTTATTTATAGTAAATGTCTTGACTGTTGGGAACAGTCAAAATCGAAATTAACTGTCAAAGCAGTTAATTTGGTTAACTGCTGACTCTTGGAATTAACTGATTATCAGTTAATTAAAGATTAATTAATTCCGTAATTAATTAATTAAAGCCCAGAAAGTTAATTAGATTCGGCCCAAAAATTTAAGAATTTTTATAAGCCCGAGCCCGAACCGAACCGAGCCGGCCGGACGGACGGACGCGCGCGCGCGCGTGTGGACTTTTGACCGAAAGTCAACCCGAGCATAGCTTAGGTCATCTCCCCTTCAAAGAGTTGGGATACCCCTAAGGCATCCAAGCCTTAGTCCATACTTGGGGTGTTATTAACTCATCAAAATTCCACTACTATTCCAAAGTGGGACAAGAGTTAAAACACACCCAATTCATTAACTTTCATTGCTTTGTGAGTCACTTTGGGGACATAATTATCATTCATAACTTATTGAAATTGGACATATGAATATACTACGTTAATCTCCTTGCGGAGGTGAACGCGTTCGTATATGGTCCCACAATTTTCGTAGTGTGGGTCCCACCTAAATTTGAGCTCAAAGTTGCTCAAAAATCTGTCCAGAAAAATCTGGACAGCTTTAAATACCCATTTAAGTTCCAATTTTCCAACACCCATTTCATCAACCCACGATTTTATCTCCTGCCAACAAATCAAACCAAAAACCAAAAATAAACACCCATTTGTCCCTCAAGTCAAATAAAACCAAATATCCACATTCCATACCCACAACCCATTTCCCTCTTCCCAAACCAAAGACCAAATCGTGCACCTACCAAAGCAAGCCAACAAAACCAAAATAACTCCATGTGCCACTTAAACCCTTTATTCTCATTTACCCATTTTACCCCCAACTACCACTTTTTACCCACTTTCCTAAAATACCCATGAATCATATCAGATTTGTATCCCCCAATTCCCTCACCCATATACCTTCCTTACCTCACACATTTGCCATGCACATGTGCATTTCCATTACCCAATTTACCCCCATGTGCACACTCCCCATGCTCTTGCATTTTAATTCTTCCAACTACACTCCCATGCTCCATATGCCTACTATAAATGAAGATGAAGACCCCATTTATATATAAAAAAGAGCTTTTAGATAGGAAAATTCAAGAGAGAGAATTGTAGAGAAAATTATCATTTGTAAATAGTTTTATTTTATTCTTTTTATTTTATTTGTTGAGAATTAATTGTGAGTAATTGAATTGAATGGAAGATGATAGAGTTCAAATTGCCAAATTGAAGGAGACTTGTTGAAGATTTGTTCTCTTTCTCGACTTTTTTATTATATATGCCTTTGATTATTAATTTTTCATATTTCATATCATGTTAGGCTATACCCCTTTCAAGGGGTGGGGTAAAATCCTTATTTGATGTTATTTTATTTTAATTAGTTTAATTACTTAAAAAGTCCATTTGAATGTTAATTTTGATCCCTCACCCTTAGATTTACGCCTCGAGAGAGGGTAAATGATTTTCGAGAGAAAATCTAAATTCTAGTGATAATACTCATTTTAGATTCGAACTAGAGATAGGGGTTTCTTAAGTGGGGTATTATAACATGAATTTCAACTCTAAATTTATTTTTTAAGATTGACATAAATTCTAATTGATCGATCCTAGTGGGTGATTAATTAAAGGGAGTGTGATCTATTTTTCTAGAGTTGTTGTGTGTTAAACTTAATATTCTAAAATGTTATTATTAAAATTACATTTGCAACGAGAGTTAATTTATAGTTTTGATATTAATTTGGGAGAATTCAATTAATTAAATTAATTAATTAGGATAGCTAAAATTTGTGGTGTAATCCCACTCCTTGATTGTTCTCACAATTATTTACCTCACTTTATCTCTTATTTTAGTGTTAGACTTTATTTTTCATTTTAGTAACTTTCTAGTTAGTTGTTATCATATCACTTTAGTTTAGTTAGTTTAAATCATCGCCTCACCTTATTGTTTTAATATTCCCTTGAAAAATTCATAAAAAAATAGAAAAAGTAAAAATAGAAAAATATAATATAATAAAATAAAAATGAATCTATATATATGTCCTCTCCAATTTTGTGTTTCACCCTTAGATTTGGATTGACTCCCTTACTTACCCTCTACACTAGTTTTGTTATAATTTTGTAGGTTCAAGGGAATTTTTGATTGAAAGAAGTTGCAACAACGACAAATCTACATTAGAGGAATTTTTTTTTATCACCAGTGTCACTGTAGACACCTCACTCTGTTCTCTACACATTCAATATAAAGCTCAAGATCTTCAAGAAGGTCCAATTTTCTCAAACGCTCTCTTAAATTCTCTTGAGTTCCCAATAACTTGTTTCCTTACTTAGCACTCTTATTATCTCATCTCACATATCCTAATATACCTTTTTATTTAGCATTATTGCACATCTCTTATTTTCATATAAATAAAAACCCCCAAAACAAGAAAAAGATGGTTTACTCATAAATTCCAAGTAGGGATTCTCACACTTTTTCCACACCTTTCTCACAACTAAAACACTTTTTTCTACACACACACACACATTTACAAATAAGAGATTTCTCCATTTGGATTTATGGGTTAAACCCCACCCTCGTTCGTATGCGAACTACGTGGACTTTGATGCCTTTATAGGCTACGTAGACGTCTCGGGGTAAAACCCGAGGCTCGAGTCCTTTTTCTCACTTTTTCTCTCATTCTCTATCTTCTCTAAATCCATTTGTCTTATATTCTATATACTTTCTCTTAGTGACGTATTGCCCCATATGCGTTATCGTTCCATTATAATGATCAATGTAGGGGTAATCGCATAAATCTTATTTTTCTAATATTATTCTTATATCTTCCTACGGATGACTCGCTTTATCTTTTCCATGATATAAGTCGAGGATTCCTACCTCCATTCTATATATACACATGCACACATATCACAGGGAGAAATATAAGGGAAAATAGCAAATATCCATGAGAGACCGAAAGGGCGGAATGGGTGCCTAACACCTTCCCATTTCGTAACTAAGCCTCCGAACCCTTTCCGAATCATTTTGGTTTTGCACGCACCAGTATGTCTTTGGAAGCCATCCTTCGGGTTGGCTTCCCCTTTTTTTCTTTTGTCTGTTTTGAGTAAAATAGACTGGCTACTCTGAATCTCTCTACATTTTTCACACCTCACAAAATCGACGCCGGCCGAAGCGCTCTCCCGAGAGAGGGGACGCGTGGAACCCGAAGGATCCCTTCCTCCCTCCATGGACGGGGATCGGGGGGATGGCCACAGTGGCGACTCCGCTGGGGACTCTATTGTTTTATTATATTTTGAGGGCTTGATTCTATTTACATAGATGCTATATTTGTTTATGTTTCCCCCCATATCTGCATGTTCCACTTTTTTCATATGTATCCCATGCTTATGCTTATGTTCACACACTTGTAGAAAATTCTCCATGTACACTTCACACCACGTGCACCTAGGATCACATGTATATCCCCATGTTGCACGCATCATCCATCCATGCTTGGTGTACCTTTTGGGGTACTTGTACATTGGCTCCTTGTTTGGCATAATCAAGAAAGGCATTCTCATCATAAGATACTAATAAGATAATCAAGCATGATTCACACGATATCACCAAAGAGAATTGATATTGACCAAATTTTACCCAGTAACTGGAGGGTCACTTCGTGATGGGCGCTGGTCTGGCTGGTCGCAGTTAGCCTAAGCGATATGACTCTCACCTTCCATTGGCCAAGTACCTTCGATGTATATCGAACGGTTCCCCCACATCGTACTGCTTAACTGAAGTCATGACGGGAGTTATATCGCAAGGAATTCATTCACGTACGCCGAGTATATCGAATTTTCTCTCACACGTACCGTCCCCACGAGGTATATGGTGAGACGATTCATGTACACTCAAGTATATCAAATGGCTTGTCCACACGTACCGATTGCCCGCAAGAGCAAGACGTATATCGTGGAAGTCACGCCAAAGGGGGGAAACCATGCCGATTCACCCAACCAAGTGCATACCCGCATATAGGTGTCAAACCTAGGACACGCACTTTAGATTGCCAATTTCGACCCGAAACTCTGTCGAAATTTCGGGTCGACCTGCTGCCCAATTTTCACGCATTTTTTAAAACGAGACCCTGTCCGCGAGCCTGGTTACAAGTCCAAACGTAGCTTTGCATATATTAATACCCCCACCTTTCGAGGCTTGGGTCCCATCCGGCATTGCATTTAGGATAATTAAATACAAGTGAGAACATAATAATCATGCTGAGTTCCGTCTCCAAAAACATTTCTCCCTTTTTATCAAAATCCAAAAACATTTCTCCCTTCTTTATCAAAAATCCAAAAACATTTCTCCCGTCTTTATCAAAAATCCAAAAACATTTCTCCCTTCGTTATCAAAAATCCAAATAATAGTTTCTTCCTTTTTTCTCCCAAAAATAAATCTCATCCTACGCCTTCTCAGGTTGATCGCACGCCATTGGCCTGGCTCCCTATTGGCTGAGGTCTTCAGTCAAATCACCTCGGAGTTTCATCCGCTCCTCTACTACTTCTTCCGAGTCCAGAATCCATCCATCTTCCATGGAGAATGCAGATCAAGCACTAGTCATACAACCGAATCTGTCGACAGTCCTAGCTCAGCTCGTGGCCAAGATTGACAACCTCCAAGCTGAGGTCCCAGAAATGCAACGAAACCAAGTTCCTATGCCTCAAGATCTCGAGGCCCTGTTCCCTCGTGCTATGGGTCCACCTGAGCCCATCTGGGTCCCAAAGGAATATCAGCACGCTCCATGTGCCCCTCCTGCTAATGGGCCACCGCATGCCCAACTTCCAATGCCAAACATTGCCCAGCCTATGGCTAACTTGCCCATGGTTGCTGATCCGAAGGAGGAGGAGTTAAAAATTCAAAGAAGATCTTAAGATTCTCACCAAGAAATTTGACCAAGTCAGGATCTCTGGAAATTACATGGACTACATCCATATGTCTCCTTATCCTAAAGCGAGGTTACCCGAGAAGTTCAAGATGCCAAATATCAAGAAGTTAGGGGGGAGTGGCCCCCCAATTGTTCACCTTCACAGTTATCACCATTCCATGACTCTCCTAGGGGCTTATGAAGAGGTGATGGCCCAATTATTTCAACAAACTTTGAAGGACAGTGCCCTCCGATGGTTTTTATCTCTTGAGGAATCCAAAATCCGTAGCTGGGAGGATGTAGCCCGAGAATTCATGTCGCAGAATAAATACAACGAAGAGCTCGAGGTCACCCGCCGTGATTTAGATATGCTCAAACAAAACTCTGGAGAATCAGTTAGTAACTTTATAGCCCGATGGAGGGAAAAAGCAGCTACCATGACCAATCGGCCATCTGAAGAAGTACAGATCAACATAGTGAAGAAGAATTTCTTACCCCATGTCCGAGCAACCATGGGAGGACAGTACTACCCCCACTTTCGAGCTCTCAGAGAAGCAGGAGTAGAAATCGAGGAAGGTCTTGGCAAAACAGAAGTTGAACCGAAGAAGGTTTCCCGACAGTTCAGCCCCAAAAAATATGACAAGCCTGCCAATGCTACGATCTCAACCTTCAACAACATCTCTCAACCAACCACATCATGGGCACCAGAAAGCCGCCCTGCTCCCGTCCGAAGGGAATACACTGAGCTTCATGCTCCCCTCTCCAAAGTTTACCAGGCCCTGTTAAGTCGAAACCTTATAAAACCCTTGGATCCACGTCCGTTACCAAATCCACTCCCAAGAAATTTCAAGACCGATGCTCATTGCGCCTTTCACCAAACAACTAGTCATACCACCGACCAATGCTTCCACCTTCGAAACATAATCCAAGATCTCATTCACCGGGGTACCATCACCCTACCAGCCAATCCTAAACCAAAAACTACTCATAACCCACTCCCAAATCACACCAATGCCATCTTCTTGGAAGAAAACCCGAATTTCGATCCGTCAACCCAGATCACACCCTTATACCCTCCAAAACAACTTTGCCCATATTTCCTCCTACACCCTACTAGCCCCGCTGATCAGGCACTATCACTCCTTACCACAGCGTGCATCACAGTCCGGACTTGTTCTGAAAGCGAAAGTATGGAATTATCAGATGTGTTGAACCAACTCCTAGAGTTCAGGCTACAATTGCCCTCACAGATGATTATCGACTGCCAGAGGTTCAGTACATTGTTTTTGGAAGCACGAAAATGGGCCCGAGAATCAGATGGGTGGATGGTACCAACCGATGAAGTCTTCTTAGATGATGTTGTCCAGATCATGGAGGAAGCATTCAGGAAAACCAACAACATTTGTAGTATCACCGAGTTATTTGGTGCTTTGAAACTGCAAGGGCACCTTGTCCCTTCACCCTTACACATCCCCACAGAATGGGAAGACCTATATGAAGAGATCGTTGAAGTCGTGGAATGCATTGACTTCACAAGGGAAAACATAATTATTGCCACCGAATAGGGGGAAGAATTCAAAGATTCGAGCAAAGAACAAGTTTCAGAAAGAACTGGCCCAGTAGCTGACTTGTGTGGGATGATATCATTTGAGGAACTCCTTGGAGAAATAGATAGGGTGGCAGAACAACCTGAGATCGATGAAGAAACTGGATTTAAGTTTTTCCCTTCTTCAGTAAATCACATGACCAGATCTGGGAGACATTACCAAGTTCCGAGCTCCCTACCAACAAATGACAAGGGGAAGGGCGTTGAAAACCTTCCTCTGCTAGAAATAACCCTCGAAGAGAGCAAGATCCTCGATTAACTGAACAAAACTCAATCTAACATCACCCTATGGGGGCTTTTCATGTCTTCCTAGCTGCACATAAATGCTTTAATCAAGTTGCTCACTGGACCTATAGTTCCTCCTTCTACCACACCAGAAGAAGTGGTAAATTTGGTCGGATTCTTGACCTCCACCCGAATGCTGTCCTTTTTTGAAGAGGAAACCCCAAAATTTGGGCCAAATCACAATCATGCATTCAACATCTCCATCGAAATTATGGGGAAGGTGGTACCACTTTTTCTCATTGATAATGGATCTGCTTTAAATGTCTCCCCACTGAGAATCTTCAAATGTTTAGGCCTAAAAGAAAGTGACCTCGCTCCAACCTCCGCTGTCGTGCGTGCCTACGATAATACCCGTCGGGAGGTGATGGGATCCATAAAACTTACATTAGGGGTTGGACCTATAAACTCTGTCGTCGAGTTCCAAGTCATTGATATCCTGACATGTTTCAACCTGTTGCTCGGACGACCCTGGCTCCACAGTATAAAGGGTGTATCTTCCTCATTCAATCAAAAATTGAAGTTCTTCGTCGATGGGCGAGTCATCACCATCTTGGGTGACGACGGTAGCACCGAGGGTGCATGCACTAGCAGTCCAATTCTCGAGATACAGTATGGGTCAAATGATATGCTCCTATCAGGATTTCGAGTTGAGCCATCCCTACTCCCGGCAGGGGACAATTTTAAAGAAAGGGTTTGTCCAGGATACGACCCTCATGGCAATGTCAATGTGATTCAGATGTTCAGAAACATGCACTTCATGCCCGGATTGGGGCTAGGACAAAGGCAACAGGGGATACTTGAGCCCATCGAACTGAAGAAAGATTTCCCTCCTTGCGGCTGGGGATATCAACCATCAGAACCAGAGCTCAGAATGATCCTCCAGACTCGATCAAAGAGAAGGTTAGACTGCATCCGAACTATCTCAGGAGACTCCTTAAATGGACAATTTATCAAAGAGGGCAAAGACTTCCCCTTTTACGGCTTTCCAGAACCGTGGTATGACAATACAGATAAGAAGTCGAAGCCATGAATGGAGATCTTTTTCCAAGATAGCTACCCACGGGCCGAGAGTTTCCCACATCGCGTACAACCGCTTATCAAAGATACTGAAGAGACTGGAGAAAGTAACTCTGAAGATTCCTTCAGCCTGCAGACATTGGGACTGGCACTCTGCATGGTTCATTCAGGCACTACATCAAGGGACCCATCTCATCTGATCAAAGCTGCTAACACACCTCTCCTCAACTGGCATTCTACGCCAGTTCTACCTCTTGAAATCTCCCCTAACCCCAATGTCTACCCTATTTCTTCTACTGTTGTCCATCCTTGCTCAAATATAATCGAGTCCTCTTTTGACGAGGTTCTCAATGCTGTTTTTCCTATCAATGAAATAGACGAAGATTTTGAGTATCATGCTGTGCCTTACATTAACTGTTTAGATTCTAATCAAACTTTTGATGATGATGATTTTGCAAATGAACAATTCTTAACTGATTTAAATACGGTTAATAACAAACAACATAACCGCGTTCAATTTAATGAAAAAGAGACTGTTGTTATCAATCTCGCTCCTAGTATCCAACTGCGCGAGATTAGTATAGGGGCCACCCTTGACGAGAGTGAGCGCACACAACTCAAAGAATTGCTAAAGGAGTTCATGGATGTCTTCGCATGGTCCTACGACGACATGCCCGGTATTGACCCCAAAATAGCTCAGCACGAGATCCCCACTCTCCCAGATGCCAAACCAGTTAAACAAAAATTAGGAAAGCTCCGCACCGAATGGTGGCTCAAGGTCAAAGAAGAGGTGGTCAAACAGTTGAACGTGGGTTTCATTAGAGTAATCGAATATCCCACATGGCTAGCCAACATTGTACATGTACCAAAAGCGGGAGGAAAGGTTCGAATGTGTGTGGATTACCGAGATTTAAACAAAGCCTCTCCGAAGGATGATTATTCGCTACCCAACATCGATATAATCGTGGACAACACAGCCAGTCATGCTCTCAAGTCATTCGTCGATGGATTTGATGGATACAACCAAATCAAGATGCACCCCGACCACCAAGAGAAAACCGCATTCATCACCCCATGGGGGACCTTTTGCTACACCGTTATGCCATTCGATCTCAAGAACGCTGGGGCTACTTACCAAAGGGCCGCCACAACCATCCTGCATGATTTGATTCACAAAGAGGTCGAGGTTTACGTGGATGATATGATTATCAAGTCCAAAACTAGAGAAGGTCGTGTTCCCGCTCTCCGAAAGTTCTTCGAACGACTGCGATAATATCAGATGCGACTTAATCCACAGAAGTGCGTCTTCGGCGTTACAAAGGGAAAACTCCTAGGATTTAGTGAGAAAGGGATAGAAGCAGATCCCGCCAAGCTGAAAGCCATACTTGAGATGCCACCTCCCCGAACAGAGAAAGAAGTCCGAGGTTTCCTTAGGAAATTATAATATATCAGTCGGTTCATCTTCCAGCTAACCTCTATCTGCGAACCAATCTTCAAGCTCCTCTGAAAGGATTCAACCAAGGTTTGGAATGAGGCCTGCCAAAAAGCTTTTAACCGAATCAAACAATACCTAACCCAACCTCCAGTTCTCATGCCACCATAGCCTGGTCTCCCTTTGCTCTTATACCTAACCATAACCGACACTGCAGTCGGGGCTTTGATAGCCCAATACCTTGAAGACTCCCGCAAAGAAAGATCCATCTATTATTCCAGTCGTAAATTGGCCGAGTATGAGTTCAACTACACTGCTTTAGAAAAATCATGTGTCGCGTTGTCTGGGTCACCCAAAAGTTGCGACACTACATGCTCGCCTTCCCTATTAAACTTGTATCCTGAATGGATCCCATCAAATACATGCTCGAATAACCCGCCTTATCCAGTCGAATGGCCCGATGGTTAATGATCCTAACCGAGTTCGATATCGTGTACGTCATACAGAAATCCATTAAAGGAAGAGCCATCTCTGACTACCTCGCTGACTACCCTATAGAAGAAACAAATGTCTGGATCTCCGAATTCCCAGATGAAAATGTCCTCTGCACCACTCCAGACTGCCTCCGATGATGTTCTTCGATGGCGCAGCCAACAAAAAGGGATATGGCATTAGGATACTTCTGGTCGCCCCGGATGACTCCCACACTCCTATCGCCATAAAATTGGATTTCCCTTGCACCAACAACATGACAGAATACGAGGCGTGCACAGTGGACCTCAATGTCGCTCTTAAGAAAGGTATTCAATACCTTGATGTATACGGGGATTCTACCCTTATCATCGGTCAAGTGCTCAAAAAGTGGAAAGTCAAGGACGAAAAGCTCCAACCCTTTCATGCCCAATTAGAAGAGTTAGCCTCCTAATTTCGAGATATCACCTTCCATTACCTACCCCGAGCAAAAAATAACCTAGCCGAGGCTCTCGCTACTTTGTCCTCCATGGTCGACATGCCCGAGGGAATAACAATGACCCCCTTCCTAGTTCAAAAGCAAGACAAACCAACCCATTGTTACCATATTGATCTTGTCACCACATAAGATCCTGAGCTAGCCAATTACTGGTACTATGATATATGGTGCCTCCTCAAATATGGTAAGTATATTGAGGGTTCAAACAAGAACGACTGAGCTACCCTCTGAAGGCTGGCCGCTTAGTACATCAGCTATCATAAAGCACTACTCAAGAGGAATTTCGATGGAACTCATTTGCACTGTATCGCAGGGGCTGGCATTGAAAAGATAATGCAGAAAATCCACAGAGGGGAATGCGGGCCCCACATGAACGGTCACATGCTTGCCAAGAAGATCATCCGACAGGGCTACTACTGGATCACCATGGCCCAGGATTGCACCGCCTATTTTCAAAGATGCCCTAAATGCCAACAGTTCTCCAATCTTCAACACTTGCCTCCGCCGGAATTATACAACATGACTTCTCCCTGGTTGTTCTCCACCTGGGGTATCGACATGATAGGGAAGGTTACACCGAAAGCGTCAAATGGGCATTAGTTCATCCTGGTTGCGATCGATTACTTCACTAAATGGTTCAAAGATGAGTCATACACAGTATTAAATGCCAAGAAGGTGGACAAATTCATCAAGAAAAATATCATTTGCCGATATGGGTCCCGCACGAGCTAGTGTCAAATAATGGTTTGCACTTCGAGGCAGAAGTCACAGCAGTTATCAACGAGTATGGGATTCAGAGACACAAATCTTCTCCCTACCGACCTCAGACTAATGGTGCAGTTGAAGCCGCCAACAAAAACCTCAAAGCCATCATCAGCAAGATGACCGAAAGTTGTAGAGACTGGGCCGATCGGATCCCATACGCCCTCTGGGGATATCGAACCTCAATCTGAACCTCTACTGGGGCTACCCCTTACTCCTTGGTCTACGGCATGGAAACAGTCCTACCTGTGGAGCTAGAAATAACCTCGTTACGCATCATGCTCGAAAGCGAGGTTAGTGAAGAAGACTGGTGCCAAGGCCGTCTTTATCATATATAGGGATACCATCGCCAAATAGCGCGATCGTTCAACAAGAGAGTCAAGGATCACGGTGTCCTGGAGGGGGATTTAGTCCTCAAGGAGATGATAGAACCCATCTGGGACCCCAGAGGAAAATTCAAGCCCAATTGGAGCGGCCCTTACATCGCAAAGAAGATCTTGTCTGGTGGTGCCGCCATGCTCACTGACCTCGATGGGGAAGAGATGGCCCGTCCAGTCAATCTGGACCGTCTCAAGAAATTCTACCCCTAGTCCGAAATCTCGGCGCGCTAAGACTCTTCTCATCCCCTTTCTATTCTAAAAAAAAACTCTTCATTTCCCTCTAGCTAGAACTACGTGGGCCTGATCCTCTACAAAAAACCATTTTTAAAACTTTTCAAAAAAAATGCCCAGAGGTACGTAGGCAGCTCATACATCCCACATGAGCACGACCCCTTCTTTTTCACAAAAATATATTCATTTCTTATCCCCGAGAATGGCAGTTCATTCTAAACATCTACTTGAACAAAAGGATTATGTATGCCTTAGCAATCAGTGTAGATAATTCAAAATGCAAAATTCATCGAAAGGCACAGCTGGATGATCAGAAACTTGTTTATTTAATTAATAAGAAACTACTGTACATATTACATAAGGAAAAGGAACGGATAACTCCTTTCCCCCCTACTACCATAAAAACCAGATAAAATCCCCCCCATCTGTTACATAAATAAGCTCCCCAGGAGTTCTACCCACAGCTACCCGAAGAGCCTGACCCTCATCATCTACATCCTGAGGACCCCAAGTTTCTCCTGCCTGAATGGAATGACTCAAACACTCCATAGACCGATGAGCCTTAACCATCTTCAAAAATACCACAACACCCCCTTCCATGGAGTCAGACAAAACAAACCACCTCTGACCAGTCTCTACTGCCAACATCTTGCTAACTACTTTCCTCCACAACCACTTTATATAATCTTTGGGGACATGGCAAACCTTCCCAACAGACTGAGAGGGACGGGTCGACGGACGCCGATTTTCCCATAGAGATCCAAGCAAAAGACGCAGGCGCTCAGTCAAATCTTCTACCGAAAAGAAATTTGAGGTCCGAGGAGGCACGACCTGTGCCCAGCCAAATTGCGCAAAAGTTGCGAAGGGAAATAAAAAGAGGTCTGCCTGAGACCAACCAACCACACATATGAATAATCTCCTAGCTCTAGAACAGGCTACAACTGTCCCCACCTAGGCACTGACGAATACAGCCCACGAGCCCCATGCTCCACAAACTAATTCTCCCAATTCTCAACATACAGGCCCATGCGGATGAAGTAGCGCGAAAAGAAGTTGGGTACAGCCGACAAAGGATATTTTGGAGGAGTTGAAAAGAGGAATATTTCAGAAAATCACATGAACAGCATCACAGGGCTACCCCTTAAAAAGTCAGAACGACCTTCTCTCCAGGCATCCAGGCCATTCAAAGTCTCTGCCAATATCACCGCAGCCGAATTGCGATGATATGACATCCATAAAGTAATGGCTGCAAGCTGTGAGTCCACTCGCACCTCCCCAGTCACCAACATCAATTTTGAGACCATGCCCAGAACAACGGCTCCAACATAGCCAACATCACTTACTTCCCACGAACGCACAGACTGTAACACCGCCGGGAGGGAGATCATTCCTTCGGCAACCAATGACCTGGCCGCCGAAGGAGAAATATGAAGAAGCCCGGCCAACAAATCCCTAGGAGAGCGGGAAAATTTGAGCAAAGCCGCAACAACACTAGGATTCACACCTAGTATGGCAGAAAATTCCTCGTAGGTTAGACAAACTTCTTCTAACCCAAAGCGAAATACATGATCTTCGGGGTACCAGAATTGTACCGCCGCTGTCAGCATATTCCACTCAAAAGGTCGATTGCGCCACAAGGAAACTCGGCGCATGTTAAAAGCATCATAATCAACATTATAAGAGCACATAGCTTCCAAGGCTTCGAGGTAGTTGACAAACTCGGTGCTACCAGGGAGAGCCATCTTGTAGGGCAAAGAAATAGTAGGCAAGTGGATAAGGATGCAAAGGTGTGATGAAAACACTCCACCCTCACCCCCTTTTATATACTTGAGAACTCTCACAAAAGACATAATCCCTGCAGAAATCGGAAGGACTCCTACCCCCCACAAAGGTACTAAAGGCTGAAGAGAGAACCAATCAAAGCTTTCAATTGATTGGACTGGACTGAACTGCCGATAGGCAGGCCAGGGTTCTTGCCGATCGGCAACCCCCCATTTTTGGAAATTTTCTCCTTTCTTTTTTTTGTCAAATCAGAAAAACTCCATAAAAATAAATTGATATTCTCAAAAGAATTTCGAGAATCCTGTTCCCTCCTTATGGGATTCCCCGTTTTAAATAAAACAACTTCCCTTTGAAAAATTCCAAGAATACTCCTATTTTACGATCTCAGCAGCAAATTAAAAGGCGCATATGCATTCATTCATCATTAAAATAAAAGATAGCCAAAAAACTACATTGCATTGCATATATATGTTTTCTGTGTTACATCATTTTGCAGTAAATAAAGAAAAAACCAAAAATAACGGGACTCAGCTCGAACCCACATTTCACTCCCTCTCTCTCTCTCTCTCTCAAGAGCTTCCACCCCTGCGATGTGCTCTCTTCCCACTACGGCGAGACGATGCGCCCCCACTACCCGAGCCAGAGTCTTCCCTGGACGAGGCTGACAACACCAAGCAAGAAGGAACAGGGACAGCATCCCAAATGTGGGCAGTCGCCGATGATATCCAGTCTCTGGGGTCCCTGAGCCAAGTGGTCGACACCCGGATTTGCTTCAAGGAAAAGGCAGAATAAGTATCAGACAAAAGAAATCAAAAAAGAAAGGAAAAGGACCGAAAGGTTTACCGCAGGATGAAGGACCTCCTCTGTCAAACCCAGCTCCTCCGGATCCATCGAACGGGGAGGGTGCAGCATAGGCACTATCCCTCCATCAGCCCGCCAAATGTTGTACGAAGGAGTGTGCAGCTGAACAAAAGGGACCTCCGAGGTCGCCGCCGCCGCAGGTGCCGATGGACCACCACCACTGTGGGAAGACCCCACCGCCTGACTCGAACTAGCAGGAGGGAAAGGCAAAGCATCATGTATACTGGGCGCCATTAACCGGCTCGTCACAAAATCCATATAGTCATACGGCGCAACCGTATCAGTGTATAAAGCATAAGACTCATCATCGCCGCAATCCTCTCATCCTCCAACAATTTTTGCTCCCGCCTCATAGACATGGGAGGTTGTGCAAGTGGCACCACCACATCCTCCTCAGCAATCTGACGGATCACCCTCTCCCCGAGGTACCAGGAATGGCCAAACTTATGCGCCAACAAACGCCTTATCTGTGCGTTCATCCCAGTCACCCCCGTATTCTGAATAGCGGTCCCCTAAGGATAAAAGGTCACCTGAAAATCCACAAGACAAGCGTGAGTCGATACAAGATCAAAAGGTGCAAAAATCAAGACTGAAAAGGAAAAGGCCTTACCCGACCACTGGTCAGGTCATTCAAGACCTGACGCGCCGCCTCCAAGGAAAGAGACCCCTTCGACTGTCGGTTGGCCTTACGCCATCGGTACAGTCGGCAGAAGTCCCCAACAGTGTTGTCCTTCAAAGCGATCAGCGGGGTGTTACACCCAATCACCTCATAGAACCACGTCTGAATTCACAAAAAGGGACGCATAAGGAAAATGCGAATGCATGAAATGAAAATGCGCAAAATAAAGAATACCTCAAGGAGATACGTGGCTCCAGTAAAAGTCTGCCGGCAGCACCAGCTGAATGCATCCAGAGAAGAGTAAAGGGTCACCAAGGTCAGACTCCCCCAATCATAGAAAGGGATGTTCAAAAACATCCTCCAGTACGATAGAAACCACAAATGGACGACGTCGCCGCTCGACGCCACCAACAACCGGGACATCTGCCTCACTTGGAGCCCATCCTCCACATCAACCACCCTGCTCAGCAAAATATCCTTCAGCAAGGACATCCGGATAGAATCCCCAGAGACTATCCTCCTCACATCACCGAGTGCCGCATACACCGCCTCCGGCCTCACCCGCAAAGAGCGATCCACCTCTATCTGCTCCCCATCACAATCCAACCCCAGCAGTTGCTGCACATCTATGGGAGTCACCGTTATCTCCACGAAGATAAAATGAAAAGTGTGGGTAGTGTCCCACCACCTCTCCCCCAAGGCACACAAAACAGCTGTCGAACGAGGCGTCTCATCCTAAGCCCCGTCGTCCCGTGGGCATGCATGTTCTTCAAGGAAATATTCGACTGGCAAAAGGAAAAATTCAATCAAAGGTCAAGAAAAAGGAAAAATCACCGAAAAGGAAAGGAATGCCAAAGGTCAGGTTACTTACATAACCGCTGGGAATCACTCTCGTAGAGCGATGACGCGACGGCTCCCGCAGCAAGGTCCGCTCATCTGCAACCGGCTCTAATGCATCAAAGGCATTCTCATTCCCCAAATCAAGGGGCACCCTGTCCCTCCAATCCACATTCGCCCAGTCATCAACGGTCAACCACTCCCGGTGGACAGCGGTGCTCACAAAGGCGGCCATTTCTTGAAGATTGGAACGTTAGAACAATTCGCAAAGAGAAATCGCAGAAAGAGAGAAAGCAATAAGCTGTGAAAAATGAAAGGGATTCGCCCCCTTTATATAGGAGGCCAAGCGCCATGCCGATCGGCACTGACTCCTCACCTTCCCAAGGTAGCCCAAAAGTCTGTGCCAGTGCCGAATGACACCCCTCATACCATGCCGACCGACACCCTCCTTAAAATTTTGTACAGAAATTCCCAGAAAATACCAGGAAGCCTCAAAAAATCCTCGGAAAATTCCTAAAAATCCCAGATGGGATTTAGAACGTTTCTCATCAAGAAAATTTCACACTCCTTCAGGCGACACACTGTTTTCGCCAACGGAGCCCTCAAAATCCAAGAAAATAACCTCTCGATCAAAGCGCTCGGACCACATAGTCACCTCCTCATCAGACTTTACAAAAGGCCGCCTCAGCCATCGGCTACCCGGTGCGATACATTATCACATGGTATTTTTCCCAGCAGAAATCAGAAGAACCACTCGCCCCGAGCGATCTCTCCCAAGGGGTAATACAAATTTCCCCCAGCTCATTCATCATTCCCCAGCGGAACCTCAAATCCAATGCTTATCCTCCAAACGGAACCCCTCTTCCCCAGCAGAATACTCAAAAGTTAAGTGAAAACTCCTCCCGGCTAAGACTCCGAAAAATCCCTAAAGGATCACATGATCAATTCCCCAGCGGAATTCTCTCACAACATCCAAAATAGGTTGTTTCCCCATGCGAGGTATCCTATACAGCTTCCCCTATCTATCAGCTCCCCATCTCAAATCGGAATCACAAAGGTATTCCTCCAACAGAATCAGAATACAATCCTTGGGTCAGAATTGACCCCGATCTTGGATCGTCACCTTAGCTAGGTTAGAATTGACCTCGGTCCTCGGTCGTCACCACTCTTGGGTCAGAATTGACCCCGATCTTGGATCGTCACCATAGATAGGTCAAAATTGACCTCGGTCCTCAGTCGTCACCACTCTTGGGTCAGAATTGATCCCGATCTTAGATCGTCACCTCAGTTAGGTCGGAATCGACCTCGATCCTCGGTCATCACCACTCTTGGGTCAGAATTGACCCCGGTCTTGGATCATCACCTCAGTTAGGTCAAAATCGACCTCGATCCTCGGTCGTCACCACTCTTGGGTCAGAATTGACCCCGATCTTGGATCGTCACCCAAATCAGGTCGAAATTGACCTCGGTCCTCGGTCGTCACCACTCTTGGGTTAGAATTGACCCTGGTCTTGGATCATCACCTCAATTAGGTCAGAATTGACCTTGGTCCTCGGTCGTCACCACTCTTGGGTCAGAATTGACCCCGGTCTTGGATCGTCACCTTAGCTAGGTCATAATTGACCTCGATCCTCGGTCGTCACCACTCTTGGGTCAGAATTGGCCCCGATCTTGGATTGTCACCTTAGCTAGGTCAGAATTTATCTCGGTCCTAGGTCGTCACCACTCTTTGGTCAGAATTGGCCCCGGTCTTAGATCGTCACCTTAGTTAGGTCAGAATTGACCTCGGTCCTCGGTCGTCACCACTCTTGGGTCAGAATTGGCCTCGGTCTTGGATCGTCACCTTAGTTAGGTCAAAATTGACCTCGATCCTCGGTCGTCACCACTCTTGGGTCATAATTAACCCCGGTCTTGGATCATCATCTAAATCAGGTCGGAATCGACCTCGGTCCTCGGTCATCACCACTCTTAGGTCAGAATTGACCCCGGTCTTAGATCGTCACCTCAGTTAGGTCAGAATTGACCTCGGTCGTCACCACTCTTGGGTCAGAATTGACCCCGATCTTGGATCGTCACCTAAATCAGGTCAAAATCGACCTCGGTCCTCGGTCATCACCACTCTTAAGTTAGAACTGACCTCGACCCTCTGAATTGGTCATCCTCATTTAATTAGGTTATCAAAATCCACCTCGGCCCGCTGAATTGGTCACCCTCACTTCCTTAGGCCACAGATTTAACTTTGATCCACAGAATTGATCATCCGAAGCATACTTCTTAGGTCCTCGAAATCGACCTCGACCCTCTGAATCGGTCATACTCCCTCAAAGGCATCATGCGGTGTCTAATCAACGGCTATCATTTATTTCAAACTCACTTTTCGAGGGGATCTATAGACACCTCACTCTGTTACCCCATAGGTCCCTAGTGCCTCCACTCATCATTGCGAACCCAGGTCACGTCCCGAGTACTGACCTGGAAGCCATCAGTCACCCCGAGCTCAGTTTGACCCAAAAGTCAAACTCCTTGTCTTGATCGAGACTCAATTAATCTTCGAAGGGAACTACATACCATTTCCAACGGTCCACCTCATGCGTGATTCCGACTTACCATGAGGACAAACACGTCGTTTGCGTCCGAAACCTGACCCAGAGGCTGAATGAATCTGGGCGCTTCCGGGCTCTGTTTGACCTAAGTCAACTCTTCAGCTCAACCAAGGCTGAATGAATCTTCTAAGGTCACTGAATACCCTTTCCAATGGTCCATCCCGTGCATAATTCTGACTTTCCATGCGGACGAACGATCCGATTGACTCTAGGAAGCCACCGAGCGCTTCCCGGGCCCGGTTGACCAAAGTCAACTCTCTAAACTGGGTCAAACTTTTTGGAATGTCGAAGTACATCTCCTAACATTTATAATGGTATTCCCCATGCACGATTCGGACTTACCATGCGGATGAACGATCCGTTTGCGTCCGTACGATTCCCCGTCAAGCGGACCGACAAACGTTTTCGAGCCACATTTGACCCAAAGTGAACTCCCAAACTCGGGAGCGATCCAAAGGACTTTCGAAGGTCTCTGAATTACCTTTCCAATGGTATGCCCCGTGCATGATTCTGACCAACGGTTTTCCCTCGGCGGCCAATTTTCCAAAATAGCCTAAGGCGCACTGCCAAATGGCAGGTCCCAGACCCTGCCTATCGGCACCTGCCGACAGGTAGTGCCATGACAGGGCCGATCGGCAGTCCCCTGGGCCTATAAAAGGAGGCCTTGGCCTCATTTGCAAGAGGAGCCCAGATCTGATAGAAATCTCTCTGAACGAATCCCAGAAACCTCTCTCGAAGGCAGCGTGATTTCAACTTCCAAATCCCTTTTTTACTTCCACTTTTCATCATCCTTTTCATCAAACCTGGTGAATTAACCATTCTCCATCATCATCCAAGCTCAAGGGCCGCTCTCCAACATTCAAGATCAAGCTCAAGATCTTCAAGAAGGTCCAATTTTCTCAAACTCTCTCTTAAATTCTCTTGAGTTCCCAATAACTTGTTTCCTTACTTAGCACTCTTATTATCTCATCTCACATATCCTAATATACCTTTTTATTTAGCATTATTGCACATCTCTTATTTTCATATAAATAAAAACCCCAAAAACAAGAAAAAGAGGGTTTACTCATAAATTCCAAGTAATGATTCTCACACTTTTTCCACACCTTTCTCACAACTAAAACACTTTTTTCTACACACACACACACATTTAGAAATAAGAGATTTCTCCATTTGGATTAATGGGTTAAACCCCACCCTCGTTCGTATGCGAAATACGTGGACTTTGATGCCTTTATAGGCTACGTAGGCGTCTCGGGGTAAAACTCGAGGCTCGAGTCCTTTTTCTCTCTTTTTCTCTCATTATTTATCTTCTCTAAATCCATTTTTCTTATATTCTATATACTTGCTCTTAGTTACGTATTGCCCCATATGCGTCATCGTTCCATTATAATGATCAACGTAGGGGTAATCGCATAAATGTTATTTTTCTAATATTATTCTTATATCTTCCTACGGATGACTCGCTTTATCTTTTCCATGATATAAGTCGAGGATTCCTACCTCCATTTTATATATACACATGCACACATATCACGGGGGAAAATATAAGGGAAAATAGCAAATATCCATGAGAGACCGAAAGGGCGTAATGGGTGCCTAACACCTTCCCATTTCGTAACTAAGCCTCCGAACCCTTTCCGATTCATTTTGGTTTCTCACGCACCAGTATGTCTTTGGAATCCATCCTTCGGGGTGGCTTCCCCCTTTTTTCTTTTGTCTGTTTTGAGTAAAATAGACTGGCGACTCTGAATCTCTCTACATTTTTCACACCTCACAAAATCGACGCCGGCCAAAGCACTCTCCCGAGAGAGGGGACGTGTAGGACCCGAAGGATCCCTTCCTCCCTCCGTGGACGGGGATCGAGGGGATGGCCACAGTCACCACCTGCAATGAAATAGCACCCAATGGATATCATATCGACGTGCACTTTTGGCTCATCAGGCATCTTTGGAAGGTCTGAATTCCCTTTAAAATCACCATTCCTTGCTCTTTTGTTGTAATCCTTTGCTCAGATTGGGGAATCGTATCTCTTTTGATCATTTATGTTTCTATTCTGATAAAAAAAACTTGCTAAACTTTCTGCGCTGAATAAAATTTTCAATCTCATTCTTTAGTGCAATGCAGCTGTTGGTGTTGTGCCCATGATCCCTATGTAAATAAAAGTACTTGGACTTATCCCTCTTATTAATAGGTATCTTCAACTTTCTAAGCCAAATTAATTCTCCGTTTCCTTTCATCTCCTCCAGGATATGGTGAATACCCTTGTTGAGTGGGGTATCTTCATTATACTTCTTAATCCGATCCAACTTCTTATCTTTCGATCCTTTTTGAAAGAATTATAATTATTTTTCTGACCTTCACCATTGGTTTCAGGAGCTTCCTTGGCTGCCATAGCTTCCTCAAAATTTATTATTTTTCCATCTTTGGCCTTTAGTTCTGTCATAGTTTTGGGTGGATTCTTTGCTAAAGAACAGTAAAGATCTTTAGCAACCAACCCACTCATAAGTGTTGTGATGGTTATTTTCTCCTCATAGTCTAACACCTCTAGCTTTTCATTATTAAAACAAATAATATATTCTCTAATGCTTTCTCCTAGATTTTGTCGCTCGGTCAAGAGATGAGTGACACACTTGATCGTCTTAGCCCCAAAGCAAAAGTTATCTATGATTAATTAAGCTTATTGGTGAAAACTAGATATTTTACTTCTTAGGACATTGTTATACCAAATTTGAGATCTACCTAAGATGTAACTGGAGAAAGATCTACGTCTCATTTCGTTGGGCACTGAATAGATGTCAACAGCAGCTTGATATTTCTTAATATGAAAGACTGGATAAGTTTTCCCATCTTACTTGGGAGTAACCACTGGTGGTTTGAACTTGGAAGGTGTGGGGTATTAAAAAATTACCTAGATGAAAGGTGATCCTTTGATGAAAATTCTTTGCAATGCATTATTTATTTTGGCCATTTCCCCTAACCGATCTTCCAACCTTTGTATGGATCCCTCCCAAGAATGCTCCTCTGGTTTAGACCTGGTTAAGGTAGATTAGGAGCTTTGTTGTTCCTATGAGCTGAACTCTCCTCCTAAGAAGTTTTCTTGGCACGCACTAAGCCCCTCATATTGTCCTTAGATCTTGTGGAACCTCCCCTATATTTGTGACGATGATCCTATTCCCTATGATATCCTCTGGTTATTTGAGGTCCTAGCCTATCAAAACTAGACTCCCTACTTAGCCTCTCCAAGACACTTGGGCTTTCTTTAGAAAAAGATCAACCATCATAATAATCCGTTGACCAGAATGAAGAAGTTGCATGAGGATGATATGACCTATCATGAGAAAATTGAGAATGATAACTTCTTTCACGTCTAGATGGCGGTGGTGGCATTTGCCTTCTAGCATGGGAGGGTACATCTTACATGGTCCAAGCCAATTTTTTAATAGACACCTTCATGACCTTTGGCAAGATTGAGAAGAATTCCATGTAAATCTATTGCACTAGGAGGAGTAGATGGAATGGTGGATTTACCTTCATTTCGAGCTCTATTTTAAATATCATTCATTTCTTTAGCGATAAAGAAACAAAAAAAATGGTAGAGAAAGATGACACACAAATGTTCCCACAGACGATGCCAATCTGATGAAGTCTAAAAATGGACTAACTCCAAGTTTATAATCATAGATAAAAATAAGAGAACTAACTCAAACAACACACACAAGAGATAAGGTTTTTAGAGTGGTTCAGTTGTAAAATAGCCTACATCTACTATTTTTTTAATTCAGTAGGGTTTACAATAGATTAGTATAGTGTACATATAAGTGATTCGAGTTGTCCCTTGATCTAAGGGAGAAGTTTATATTTATAGGGGTGCAAAACCCTAAAGATTGAGCGCCTTTATATCGCTGGCGTTTACATTTTTGTATAGTAAGTAGAACTCTTGGAATTCAGTGCTAGTTAGCATCCCTTCCGAGTAACTATTGATATACCTATTGGTTGGCCTTCTGGAGTTGGTTGGCATTCCAGTCGACTAACTGTCTCTGAAGCCAATCAGGTAGGCTGGTCAGCCACGTTGGATGACAAGTGTACATTTATCATTGATCCTTATCGGTGTATAATTTTTACACACAACAGTGACGTTTATTGATGACTTCACCAGCTATATGTGGTTTTTCTTTATGAAATAAAAATCTAACATGTTCTCAAAGTTTAAATAGTTCAGAGAGACAGTTGATGGAGAAGCGGGGAAGAAGGTTATTTTTCTACGCACAGATAATGATGGTAGATATACCTCAAATGGTTTTTCCTTATATCCACGAGACTGTAAAATACATCATCAGTATACATAAGACAACACACCCCAATAGAATGGAGTAACAGAGGGAAAAAATGACATCTTGCATAAATTTATCAGAGTATGCTACATGTTAAGAATGTACCAAGAAGATTTTGGGCTAAAGCTATGAGGACTATAGTCCATGTCATTAAAAAAACTTCCTTAACCAAGGTTAGAGTTTGTTTCACCCATTGAGAAATTGTGGTACATAAAACCTATACTTAGTTACTTTCGATTATCTAATTGTGTATGTTATGTATATGTTCCTAACCATTTATGTAAAAAGTATGATAAGAAAGCGGTCAGATGTATGTTTGTGGGATACAACAACAAGAGAAATCCTATGATTAAAAGGTGTTACACATCACGAGATGTGGTGTTTGATGAAGCATATTCTTGATGGTCCTCGAAAAGGAGGTTTTATCAGTCTCGAAGGAATTTGATGAGAAGTTCTAATAAAAAAATGGGGGAGAAAACTTCTCAAATCCTATCAAGTTCAGATGAAACTAAAAATCCATACGATGATAATAATGTCGAGCAAAAGGTAACTAGAATCCTTGACAAACTGGTGTGTATCAACAACCAGACAATAAATGTTGACCAAGTGAAATGGAAGTATTAACTCCATAATCACAACTCCGAAGGTCAATAAGAATCCAAAAGTCAATTCCAAATATGCCCATGTAGCTATATCAGAAAAAGGAATCGTAAAAGAACCTAAGACGTTTGAAAAAGCATCTTAGAGTTCTAAGTGGATTAAAGCTATGGAAGAATAAATCACTGAACTAGATCAAAATCAGACTTACGATCTCGTGTCGATACCAAGATATGTGAAAGCCATATCCTATAAATGGGTTTACTTTAAGGGTAAACACAATTGAATGCTCTGATACCAATTTGAAAAAGGGGGCATAATGATCTAAAGGCATTAACTTATTCAATTTTGATGACAACCGAGACTAATTCTAATTTCTTTAGCCCTAAAACATTCAACGCATACAACAAAACAGAGTTTCAGGAAAAAATCCCTTTCGGGTAAAACCTTTTATTCACTTTATAAAATTTACAAATCACAACTTAAATTTTTTATAAATGAATTTACTATGATCCTCTCAAGAATAAAAAAATGGTAACCTTCCTTTAATAATAATCCTCACAAGAATCACAAGAACCGCAGTCCTTCATCTTCATCAGTGATCCCTTCGGGTTTCACAAGTTAGCCACAAACATGCCTTCTCCACAAACATTATGTATGCAACAAACTAAGGGTTTAAACTTGATTCACTAAAATATATTTTGGGAATGTGATTTGTGAATCGAAAAAGTATTCCAAACTCAAAATCTTAAAATCTTTTGCTAAAGGTATGCAAAAACAATTCTTGAAAAAATCTTAACAAAAATAAACACGAAACATGTACTTATATGACGTTTATAAATTTTGAGGTTGTGGCTCGTTCAAACGAATTTTGATGCTCATTTAAATGAGGATAGAAGTTCATTCTAACGAAAATTAACTCGTTCAAATGACCAAGCTATCTCTTCAAACGACCTAAAACAGTACGCCCTCATTCGATGTTCGATCAAAGTGAACTTCAAACAAGACTTCGACTGAAAAGGGGATCTCGTTAGAATGAGATGCCCATCTTGTTTGAACGAGATACGCGAACTTTGAATTTTTTTTTTAAATGAAGAGAATTTCCTCGAGTTTTAAATAAAAAAATCATGTTTCTAGTTTTCATAAAAATAAACTTCCCAAAATAAATTCAAGGAAGAAATTTAAAATTAATAACATTATACCTTCATAGAGTGGAGATGTTGGATCTTCAAATATTTGTGTCTCTTGAATCAAAGGGTAGTAAAATATACTAAAAACTATATTAGCCTAAGCTATGAGAAAATGATGGAAATCAGGCTCTTACAAATCTCCCCCTTTTAGCTATTCTGGTACAAACATAAAACAAAAATCCAAATTGCAAAAGAAATCCCCTAAGACAAATACAATATCCTAATACCCCGTGATGCATCGATTTTGACATATAAAATAAAATTCATAAAATTCACCCCCGTAAATCAATCTCCCCAGTAATTTGTTATTTCCCGTTTATTTTTCCGAAATAGACAAGGAGTAGAAACTAATCATGAAAAATATAGGGAACGTCACCAAAAATAATAAGATATCATCATAAAAAGATATGAATGGAAATCATGAAATGATAATCCCAAACTCTCCACAAACTATTTTTATAAAATTTTAACTTTTTCAAGTATAAAAATTTTACAAATACAACACACCATGGAGAAACACAAAAAAAAAATCGAATCATATAAACGGAATGTAGGGGTGTGAACATATTCTATAGGTTAATCAACGTTGATAATCATAACATACGTACATGAAGAAATTAGACACGACTAACGAAGGATCTCAAAGTCTACTTTAGGTGTAAAAATGGTGAACTCAAGTAAAATCAACTTAACGTATTCAACTAGTTAAGATCATAAGTTATTTTCACACCAATAACAGCCAAAACTATGTAATGCTTTATGATATTTTTAAGGATGTGCAAACCTATTGATCTTTGAGAGGGTACCTTTATGTGTATGTGCTTTAGTCAAAGATAATTTTTTCAAACTTTTCTCAATTTTATTATGCACCAATTATGTGAACCAAATTTTAATTAATCCAATTTTATCTTCTCAACCGTAAACATACATCTAGTGAGATTAAGTAGATAAAGTAAAGAGAGTTCATAAGACACGCCAATGTACGAGGAAACAACTAAGGGAAAAAGGCTCAGATGGCCCAGGACAGACATCACTATGATACGAAAATTACGAAAGAAGAATACATTTTTAATCAATGACTCGATCCACACAAGCCTTGATGCCTCTTCTTTTCTTCTACCGCTCTTCCACAAAGAAACATAGGAGTACACCTATGCAAGGTCCACAACACACGAGTCCATGTATGCCTTGGTATCCATCGATACAGCCACAACAACCATCAATCAGCAAGTACAGAGGCCACCACACGAAACTATTTCTTCTAATGATGGAAGAAACAAAAAATGGTGCAAACACAAGATCTCTATGACGTATGGTAAATGTAAACTCGGATCTTGAAATAATAAAGGATATTTTTGTTTTGGATAACTTTGAAAACATTTTTGCTGAAAACGTATTTCTTTCTGTTCATTTATGCACACACATTTTTCTAAGTCAAAGATACCTTAAATAATAGAACAGAAAAATTTTAGGCAGCGCGTTATTCGAACAAAAAAAAGATGTCGTTAGTATAAAAAATGCATCTCGTTAGAACGAGAAAACAATCTTGTTTGAACGATATAAAGATCTCATTTAAATGATGCATAAAGTCATTTGAACCATAATAAATGCAAGACTTAGTTCACACGACTCTAAACATGACTGAACTCAAAAAATATTTATAAAAACATTTTAAAATCAATTTTAGATAAAATAAGTCCTTATAGAAAATTTCGAGAACCATAAACCATTATGTAATCATACCATAGAGAATTTCGAAAATCCATGTGAATGTGAAGACTAGAAATGTGCACCAAAGTGGGGCATGATCTATCTTCTAAACTTGGTCGCTACGTCTTCAACACAACATCATAGGCTTAATGGAAATCGTGACATATAAAATCTATCCTATGACTCATATTTGTTTTTGTATAGAATTATGCCAACCCATACAAATTGATACTATTTGGAAATTTGTCCTTACAAATCTCCCCTTTGGCTATTTCGGGACAAAATAAAAAACAATAAAATGCTAAGTTCAACCGTCAAGTCGAATAACCTATGTCCCAACCCATAAACCCAAAATAAAATACAAGACACAGACGGCAATATGTAGGACTGGCAAGGATGAGTTGAATGTGATGTAGCTAAAAAATATAAATGTCAGAACATTCACTACACACATGAAATAAACAAGTATTAAGTGAAGTATGGAGGAACAAATGATATATAAATAATGTGATAAAATCTTAGGATATCAACAAAACTCAAATCTCCCCCTACATCACATATCAATCTTTCCCCCTTTTTGTCTATAATAGACAACTTAGTGGGATAAATAAATTGAAAGCATCATATCTATCGTGAGTATAACATGAGAAGCATAACTAGATAAACATGGGTAACCAGCTAAGAGATCATGATATGACTCAGCATAGCTAGTAAACAGCCACATGAATAAATCATAATCATAACAAATGATGTGACTAAACAAAATATCATCAATCAATGTAGTATAAGAATCAATCATGAAAGATCCAAGTCAATTTCATATATAAACTATCCAGAAGTACCTTAACAGTATAACTTAAGAATATGAAGTAAACGGGTATTGAAACTGCTCAATTTTTTTTTTTTTGAATTGAAGTAGGTCGTTCGAACGATTATAAAGGTCATTCAAATAATAAAAGCGTTCGATCCTCATTACTAAGGATGCAAAATAGTATATTCTCGCATGAAGCTCGTTTGAAGGGACCTATCTAACAACCTCCTAATGACCAAACATTTTATGTCAAAAACATCTCGCCCAAACCACGGTACAACCATACTTTAAACGACATGGTGAATTCGTTCAAATGACTTTGAGAAGTCATTCTAACTTCATAAAAAATTCTCAATTCCAACGCAGGATACAGTGAAATATCAACCTAAAAATATGAATCAGAGAACTAAATAACTGACACTACAAAAATAGTAAAAATACAAACTCAAAAACAAATATGAGTTACATGTTTACACGGTATCGATGTGCCTAAACATAGAATGGAATGAATGGGTGTGAACTAACAAAAATGAATCACAATTTAAACATATAAATACATTCAAGAAAGTCTAATTGATCGCTAAATATCATCAAACTACGGTTTAGCCATATGTGATAATTATAAAGTGAACTTAATGAACTAAACAAATATCATGCACACAAGTCTAGAGTTTTAACGATTCTACCAAACAATAGCATTAGGACACGACTTTTTTTAACCTATGACTCATTTTGCAAACCCATTGATCTTCAACTAAACTCCCTCAAACATAAATGATAATTTGTTTCTATTGCAATTTTCTTTTGACGTTCTAATTTCTCTTTTTAAGATATTTCCTATTGTCCCACTTTTTGGCAAAACATATTCTTTTTAATGCCTTAATTTGTTTTCTTCGGCTCTTTTAAATGGTGGCTTTCACGATGAGTTCACATGCCTCTTGCAGCCCTTTCCCGTTCACACTCATCATTTTTCAATTAACTAAATATTCTGACGTGCAATGATTCTCATATGCACAACTCCCCCTATGTCTATTATGCACATAGATAACAAGACTGTGAGGAAAACGTCTCACCAAACTTAAATGTGCATGCTAAGTCAAACATTCAAATAATCTCGTGCAAGTGTGTAATGGCATATACATAGTCGAATCTATATACAAATCAACTTCCTAATAACCCATTAAACACATGGTTAAGATCAATCTATGCATCCAAAATCACGACCAAAATTATTAGCCACATGGAAATATAAAGTGAAGAGGGTTCAAGCACACTAATATTACATATCATAAGTGTAAACTCAAGAAGAAAATTTCAAAAATATTTTTGACCCCCAAACAAAATCTTTTCGTATTTTTAAAAAATATATGAAACCAAAAATCTTTTTGTAGTTTTCAATAAGACTAGAAAAGATACATACTCTATAACACTAGAAAATATATATCATGAAGCAAAAACTAGTGCATGACAAAAATCGTCAAGGCAATCATCTATAATATATATCACTAGAAGAATCATTTGCAAGAAAGTAAGAGTCGTGAAGTCTAATTCCTAAAGCCACTAAGTCCGATTTCCTAACCCCAAATAGGTGTATAAGGATGCATGGGGGTTTTGGAAACAAAAATGACTTTATTCTTAAACATCCTAGGATCATTCTTAAGGTCATAGAAAAAATGTCTAAGGTGACCCTTCTTACAGCAATGAGTGCAAGTGTAGACACGAAGAGGAATGTCACCTAAATGTGGACATCTCCTATCGTTCCTAGTTAGGTCTCTTACACTTGTGGTGTTGGCTTTGGGAATGGTATAAATACGATCGTTGAAGCCAATTTCACACCTATAATCTTTCATTTGGATGGTGCCTAACATCCTATCCAACTTTTTCTATCTGGCCTCCAAATCAAACTTAACCTTACTCGAATCACTTCTCAATCTCTCCTATCCCAAACATGATAAAACGCCTAGACTTATCAAAATCTAGAATCTCTTTATTCATAGACTCCATCAAACGACGAAGCCTATCTCTCTCACCCTCGATGTATTCTAGTTTCTCTCAAAGAGTCTTCTCTCATACCCTAAGATCCTTAATCAACGCATCATTATTTTATATGGCACGTTCTTTTAACCTAGCTTGCAACTTCAAGTTTTCCTTCTTCACTTTACCATTTCCTCATAAAATTCATGAAAGGAAACTTGTAGCTCACTCTACTCTATCTCATCCTCCTCATTCTCTTCTACCTCACTCACTTGGGGTTCACTCACTATGGTCTCAGAAGTGTCATTCATATGAGTATCTTCATGAGAAGATTTATTATTGTCGCTTACATAAAAAACCATAAATGCGATGTAATTGCACTCAATAGGGAATCCTCTTCCTCTTCCAGATCACTAGGACTAAGGGTGTAGTTAAAAGAAAATCGATTCTTACCCTCCTTTTTAAGTCTATTAGGGAACTCTGATATCCTATGGACATTACCCTCACAACCATAACACCTATCTGACTCATCCCTCTTAAAATTCTCACTTTGGTTATTATGGACGTGATTGACCTTGTCATTCTTGAATTTCTCAAGTCTTTCTGCGTATTTCGATTTCTTTTGGAAGTTAAGAAATTTCTTGAACTTTTTTACCAACATGGTCACATCTTTGAAATTGGTGTATGATTCATCGTCCAAAACTTTAGTTACCTCCTTCGGGGATTTCAAAGCAATGCCCTTTCTTTCTTCGGCACGTGCTTGGAGGTAAACATGTCAAGCTCGTAAGTTGGTAGGTCACCTATAAGCTCTTCTAGTTTAGTTGATTCAATCATACCCAAAAAGTTTAAAATGGTCACCTTTGGATAAAATCTAGTTGAAAATGATCTTAAGATTTTCTTCATGACTCGGTTATCGGTATTTTCTCTCCCAAGTTAAACTACGAGCTGATAATATTGGACAACCTTGCATAAAACTCATTAGATGAATCATTTTCTAAGATCTTAATTATTTCAAACTGAGTAATAAGGTTTTGGAGTTTAGAAGCCCTAACAGTGCTATTCCCTCATGGGTAGGTGAAAGTACATCCTAAACCTCTTCAGACCTCTCACACATTATAATACATCTATACTCCTCCAGGCTGATAGACGAGAAAATAACATTTAAACATTTAGAATTATATTGTGCAAGTTTGTGTTTGACATCAGTCCATGATTCAACAGGTTTTAAATCAGTGGCCTCTCCCTCTCTCGTGACTGGTGAAGTCCACCATTTTTCTAATGCTAACCAAACAAGCTCATCTATAACCTTAAGTGTACCCTTAATATGCATTTTCCAGTAAGCATAATTTGAACCATCAAACATAGGTATTATAAACCCATCAAAAATTCTGAAATTTATACCTAAAGACACACAGGATCACTCACACGACAACCTAGTGTTTAATCTCTGCTACCAATTTGAGAGGGTCCCTTTATGTGTGTGTGCTTTAGGCTAAGACAATTTTTTCAAACTTTTCTCAATTCTATTATGCACCAATTATGTGAACCAAATTTTAATTAATCCAATTTTATCTTCTTTACCCTAAACATGCATCTAGTGAGATTAAGCAGATAAAGGTAAGAGAGTTCATAAGACACGTCGATGTACGAGAGAATCACTAAGGGAAAAAATCTCGGACTGCCCAGTCTAGATAATCACTATGATACAGAAATTACAAAGGAAGAATATAATCTTACTCAACGACTCGATCCCCACAAGCCTTGATGCCTCTTCTTCTCTTATACCACTCCTCCACAGTGCAATGTAGGCGTCCACCTATGCAAGGTCCACAACACATGAGTCCACGTATAACTCAGTATCCATCGATACAGTCATGGCAACCGTCAATCAGTAAGTAGGAGTCCACTGCACGAAACTAGTTCTTCTAACGATGGAAGAAACAAACAATGGTGTAAACACAAGATATCTATAACATATGGTATATGTAAACTCAGATTTTGAAACAATGAAGGATGTTTTTGCTTTAAAAAACTTTGGAAAGACTTTTGCAGAAAACGTACACGTTTGTCTGAGTCAAAGACTCCTTAAATAATAAAACACAAATTTTTGAGGCGGCACGTCGTTTGAACAAAAACTTTATCTCGTTAGATAGAGAAACCAATCTTGTTTGAACGATGTATAAATCCGTTTGATTCATAATAAATGCAAGACTTAGTTTATACGACCCTAAACACGATTGAACTCAGAATATATTTATAAAAAAACATTTTAAAATCAATTTTAAATAAAATAACATCCTAATAAAAAATTCGAGAACCATAAACCATTATGTAATCATACCGGAGATAATATAAAAAAATCCATGTGAATGTGAAGACTAGAAACGTGCAACAAAAACGCGATATAATCTATGTTTGAAGCTTGGTCACTACGTCTTAAACATAATGTTATAGGCTTAGTGGGAATTATGACGTATAAAATCTATCATATGACTCAAATTAATTTTTGTCCCGAATAAAGCCAACACATACAAATTGACACTACTTGGAAATTTATCCTTATAATATTCAATTTAACTCCCTAAACACTCACATATAGAATTTTTTCTCTCAAATCTTTTTGAATAAATTAATGCTCATAAGTAGCAAATCATCAATGTTCTTAGAAATTGGCCTAGCACTTCTGTTTGTATGCTTTGTTAATATTTTAGGCTTTTTTCTTTGCAAATGGTGGATTTTCACTCAAATTCAACATGTCTTTCGCAGCTTGATTCCATTGCTTAAAATATACCATATTTACTGGATAGATTTTTTTTTCTATTTTTTTCAATCCGGGTAATGGTTCTTACATGCACTACTTTTGTTATCTCGTTTTTCACATTTAGTTCATTTTAAAAGAAGGATGGAGATGAAAACACTACAATAAATACGTGAAAGGTAAGTGCAATACTCAAATAAGTTCGTGCTCGTGTGCATTAAAGGTGACAGAGAGTCAAACATGTCATAAGTAGTCATCATATCACATCTTAATGACTCTACACATTATAAAGCACAAAAATAAAATGATATCATGTTTCAAAACACTACAAAATAGTCACATGGATATGGAATTAAATAGTGACTTAGACATATTTAATGTTCATCCACATGTGGTGTAAAAAAAATACAAAACTCCTTTCGAATATTTCAAAATTTTATCAAAAAATTAAATCTTTTTGGATATTTCATTTTTTCTTAAAAAGAAACTGAAAATCATTTTGTATTTTTCAAAAATTTTCATGAAAAACAAAACTCTTTTTGAATTTTTGAAAAATATAAATACAATGATAGTACACACTAGCAATAGGGATATATGATATGAACGTGAAAAACACCCTATTCTAGCAAAAAGTCGCAACCTCAATAATTAGGCCGAGAGTTCTCCAAAGGAGGTGCCATCTTATGAAAAACCTCCATCAAGTCTTGTGAAATCTTGACTAAATACTCTACTTGCTATTGAAAACTCTCAAAATTTCTCTATGATGTGCGGGAGCATGCGGAGTAACATGTGTGGGAGTAAGTACGGGAACTCATGTGGTAGCATATCACGAAAGATACTTATGAGACACTCTCCCTAGCTTAAAGCAAAATTACCTAAAGTGCCCTATTTGCTTGCAATGAGAACAAATATACATGGACTTAGGTCCACCTCTCTTAAAAATTCTAGGACGAGATCTATTACGTGGATTCGAATGACTAAGTGGGTTCGGTCGAGGGCCATATAGATCTAACACAAACTCGAAAATTGACTCGGGTGCTACATGAGAAGTGGACGCGCTGTCAAAAACCTATTCCTAGCCTCTCAACATTACCCAAAGTGGGATCGAGGAGAATCTTTCCTACCTTCTTATATGTGTTCTCTAAAGTGACTTTGTCCTCCCAGTCACGTGCGATATCTCTCTCGAGTTAGGATACACGGGCTTTAAGTTTATCACGAGTCTCCAATGAAGATTGAAGATCTCTTGGTAGACTAGTCACACTGTTGGTCAAGTCTTTCTTCTCCCTACCTAAGACCATCAATTGCTCACTCAAAGAAACCTTCAGCTTCTCGAGTTGACTCATCGATGCCTTGCATACCCTCAAAACTATCATCTCTCTCTTCAAATCTAACACTCTAAGAGACAAATCTTTATTTGACTTTTTTATTTTCAACTTTTTGGAAATATCCTTCCCCCTTACTTGAAATCTCATCCTCACTCTCACTATAATGGCTCGAAACATCATCGAGGCTCTCACGTTTACATGTTTCCTCATCTTCGTGGTACAAACATGAAGTCCTCACATGACTAGCTATGAATGCAGAGAGTGGCTTTATTTTCAATCTCCTTGACCTTTCTCTTTCTCATAGTGGGACACTCACATGACTTGTGCCCTTTACCTTAGGACTCAAAAAACTGTATCTCTTCCTCTTTTTCATCGCTATTCTTGACCTCATTCTTATTTTTGTTTTCCTCAAAAAAAATTTATTGGAATAATTTTCTTTGGAAAATTTGAGAAACTTTTTAAATAATTTCGCAAATAAGGCCAAGTCATCGAAATCACACTCACCCTCGGATTAAGACTCATAAATCCTCTCCTTTTTTTCTTCTTAGTTTAAGTCTTTAAAGTTACCCTTATATCCTTAGGTTTTAGGGAACATATCTATCTCATAAATTCGAAGGTCTCATATGAGTTCTTCTAACCTAAGATTATCTAAAATCCCTAAAGAGTTAAGAATCATAACCTTGGGAAAAAATCGGGAAGTGAGTGGCCTTATAATATTTTTAGTGACCCTAGTCTCAGGAATTTTCTCACCCAAATTAAAACTAGTGTTTACGATGTCCGACAACCTAGCATAAAATTCATCAAAACTCTCAGACTCTAACATAGCGATGGTCTCAAAGTGGGTGGTCAAATTTTGAAGCTAAGACGTCTTGACAGCATTGGTACCCTCTAGTGTCAACTAGAGGATATCCCATGCTTCCTTAGACGTAGTGCATGCAATGATGTGTCGAAAGTCGTCAGGGATGACGGCTCCAAAAATAGCACTAAGGCCATGGGAGTTAAAGGTACTCCACTTAAGCTCATCATTAGTGCAAGAGGCGACATGTTTAGGACTCTCAACATTATCCACATTGATTGTGGGTGGGTCCCACTCTTTTTCCAATAATAACCAAACGCTCTCATATATGTCTTCTAAAGTGGATCTCATTCGGGCTTTCCAATAAGCATAGTTCGATCCATTAAAAATTGGAATCCTATTATATAAGTTATCTATCAGAAAAATTGTGATTTTTCAAAATTCATTTTCTAAAAAACATGATATCACAGTATCTTTTTGCGAAAAATCAGGATCTCACGATAATTTGGTGAAACCTGCTCTGATACCAATTTGAAAAAGGGGGCGTAATGATCTAATGGATTTAACTTATTTAATTTAGATGATAGCCCATGCTAATTTTAATTTCTCTATCCCTAGATTATTCAACTATGTGATTCAAAGCATAAAGCAAGCCAACCATACAACAAAATAAAGTTTCATGAAAAATCCCCTTTCGGGTAAAACCTTTTATTAACTTTATAAAATTTACAAATCGAAACTTAAATTTTTTATAAATGAATCTACTATGATCCTCTCAAGTATCATAAAACTTCATCCTTCCTACAATAATGATCCTTACAAGAATCATAAGAATCGCAGTCCTTTGTCTTCAGTAGCGATCCCCTCGGGTTTCACTAGTCAGTCATGGAGATGCCTTTTCCATAGAGGTTGTGTATGCAAGGATATAGACTATAGGGTTTAAACTTGATTCACTCAAATATATTCTGGGAATATGATTTGTGAATAAAAAAAAAATTCAAAATAAAAATATTAATTTTTTTTCTAAAGGTGTGCATAAATAGTTTTGACAAAAGTCTTAACAAAAACAAACACGACATAGGTATTTATATGACATTTACAAATTTTGAGGCAATGGCTCATTTGAACAAATTTTAAAGCTTGTTCGAATGAGAATAACAGTTTGTTCTAATGAAAATTAACTCATTTGAACGAAAAAGTTATCTTGTTTGAACGAAGTTAAAACAACGTAAAACAATACGCCCTCATTCGATGTTCGATCGAAGTAAACTTCAAATGAGTCTTCGAAAGAAAAGTGGATATCATTAGAATGATATTCCTATCTCGTTTGAACGAGATACGCAAACTTTAAAAAAATAAAGATAAATGCCTCGAGTTTTGAATAAAAAATCATGTTTCCAGTTTTAATAAAAATTAGCGCCCCAAAATAAATTCAGGGAATAAATCTAAACTTAATAGCATTACACTTTCATAGAGTGGAGATGCTTGAAAGATGGGGATATTGGATCTTAAGATCTTTGTGTTGGCTTGAGTCAAATGGTAGCAGAATATACCAAAAATTATGTTAGCCCAAGCTATGAGCAAATGACAAAATCTTGCCCTTACATTTACAAAATAAATCATTGTCCAGATGGATCGATCGAGAGGCACAAAGCTCATTTGGTGTCTGAAGGGTTCTCTCAATAATATAGTCCATACGATGATGGAATGTTTACCTCAATGGTAAAAATTACAAATGTGCAAGTCCTACTTGCACTTGCAGCCAATAAGGATTAGAACTTACGAAAAATGGATGTTGTAATAACCCAGAATTTTGAGTGACTATTTTATATTATTTTGCCTGACGGGCTAATTTTATAAAACAAAGACAGTTGGGGTAAATCGTTGCTACCGAAGGAGAATCCGAGGCTACAACTTGAGGCAAGTTTCTTACTTTCTAGATTATGAGTTAATGTGGATAAATTGCATGTATAATTAAGTTTTTGAGATTTAAATCATTTATGGGTTTTGGGGATTTTTGGTGTTTTAACCCTTAATCATGTAGTTTAATTTGATTTGAGGAAAATAAATTAGTTAGTTGATGTGTATAAATGATTTGGTATAATTAGTTGTTGTTGACGTTGGAGAAAATTGAAGATTTGGGTTTTTGGGAAATTTAGGGTTCCTAAACCGGTAGCCCAAATTGGGCAATTCTGCATGGCCGAATCGATTCACCCCCAAGCGAAAGGATACAGGTCTATGAAACTGAATCAATTCGAGTTAAGGACGAATCGATTCGGGATGGGACAATTGGTTGGTTTTCCTCACCGAATAGATTCGTTTTTGGGCAAATCGATTCGAAAACCCTATTTTTGAGGGATTTTTCTGGATTTGTTTTGAGACCATTTTCTTTTAGGTTCAAGTCTTAGGAACCTTCCTTTAAGAATTAATAAGAGTGTTAGAGATTATTTTAGGGAGATAAATACCCTAGGTTAGTATGGGGATAATTAGGCATATATTAAGGGTTAATCTCTAGCGGTAAATGCTTCGTTGGATATAGGAAGTTAACCTAGAACTATTGTAAAGTAGAGTGGTCGTGTTTGGGACTTTTGGGAGACTAGCATTGTGGGAAATTACCATTGATGAACTATGGTATTGTTTTGGACTCTTGGAGACTAGTGTGAGGATAATGGCACTTCGGGTCATAGGTTATTAGATAAATATGACTTTAAGAATAAGAAATGCATATTCTACAATTTGGTACTTAATGGTTAAGCATAAATGGTTTTGAGAATGTAACAAGTGAATGTTTTCAAAATGGAAAAAAATGATTTTTGTAAATGATAATTTTCATATACATACCTTTCTAAATCGCTATCATGAGGGAAGTTACGCGCATGAGGTGAAGTCCCCTGGCTAGTGAATGTTGGGTGAATATAGTCCTCGGCCATATGACCGGTTATTATATTATGTGATTATTTTTGCGATGTGGGGTAATTTCGGGTGTGGTTATGAGTCACTCGCAGGTATATGGCCGCTTCCCGACGTCTCGCGTTGTAGGATGCCCTGGTTATTTTGTTTGATAGGCCCTGGAAGATGATAGCCATTTAGGGGCGCGTCCAGTGGGGAAACTCGGAAGGACGGTATTAGAATCGTTATATGATATGAAATATAACTATTCATAATAATGTGGGACATTATTGATGTTAAAGCATTTTATGATAATAAATTTGCTTTAAATACATTTCCCGGATGTAAGAAGGGAAATGGGAAGTTATGAGATGAAATTAAATTGGTAAAATATTTTGTGAAATGAATTGATATATACATATTTCCTAATGAGAAAAGGAATTGTGAAATTAAATTGTGAATAATTGAAATGAAGTTTCATTGAGAAAGTAGATGATTTCTCCCATGCTTATATGAACATTGAGCATTATCATTGATATTGCGCTGGGTTGTGCTTTTAGATTGAGAGGTGAGAAAGTTTATGATTAATTACGAGAGAAAGTTAAGTTCATTATTATGATTAGATATTCATAACTATCATCCATTTTATTAACATGGTGATCATATCAAACCGGGCCCTGACCCGTCTATCTCTCTTTGTTTTGCATGAATTCATTGTTCGTCCCGGTGCTCCTCTGCAAGGACGCCCATAATGACCTCTCCTTTCCAATTGTCCTGGAGCTATAACATTTTGCGAATGTTGTAGGATATTCGTTATAGACGCTTCTATCCATTGTACTCTAGCTATGTTCAGTTTATTTATTCGGGCGTGCTGCCAATGCTTTTTACTCATTTATTATAATGTGATATTTAATTGTAATCCTCGGTGTAACCTGTTTGTATTAGTCTGTTAACCGACAGCTTATTCGATTATTATTTATGTATTATTGTTATTCCTTTACCCCTTGATTTTTGGTATCCACCTTCTTTGTAAATTGGATTGTCTAAGTGCTTTTATTTTAACTTACAAATTAAATTTGACAGTCCATTTTCTAAAATAATTGGTGGTTATCTCGTACTATTATTTTAACGACAGTGATGCTAAGAATGGACCATCTATGATTCCTGTGATTATTGGAGTCTCGGGATGGCCACCTCTTATTTTAGTAGGCGGGTTATCACAGATGGTATCATAGCCTCGAGTTCTAGTGTCCTTAGGAATCTATGCGGACGTACTACGCTTTCAACGTTATTTTTTATTGGATATAGAGCCTTAGGATTAGGATTGTTGATTCCTCTTGTGAGGTTTCATCCTCCTGCGGTAATGTATGAACCCAGAAAATCTTTTGCGCATTCGTCCGAGATTCATAGGCTGAATGATGAAGGGCGTCGGGGAAGGATGTTATGAAGGCATCATGAGACGGGATTACTAAGAACTGTAAGTTGTAGTTGGGGATGAGGGCCTCTTTGGAGGTCGCTCCCTTTGCAGCATTGTCTTATATTTCTATCGTGACTACTAAGTGCAGTAGGTATATTTTTCCAAGTACCGCTACAAGTAAAGAGTGGTACTAAGCTTGTAATTTGTAGCGATGCTATATTTGAAGTTGAAAAGTCCTTGATAAGGGTCACATGTTTAAGTTAAGCCAGATAGAGGAAGTGTAACCTCGTTCGGTAGAAGTATAATGCTTAGAAGCTTTGGCCCAGAGAGGGGTATAGAAATGCCCAGATACGAAAAATTGAGGAAATTTTTTTCACCCATTGGAGTAATGTTGAAATGGAAAAAACGGTAGTTGCCGTGTTTTGGTGAAGCAGGAATTTTTGCTCGTAGAGAAACCTGGTAGATGTTTTCAACGACGAGTTTCTCTGGAACATCAAGAATGATGAGAAGGTAGACTCTCAAGTATTCACATGAGTTTCGGTCAGAGGCTGACCGTGAATAAAGAGTTATACTGTTAGGGAAACCGTGCACCGAAATAAGGTAGGTACAAGGAAGAAAGAGTCCTTCACTGGAATGATAGGCTTATGAGTAGGTGTTGCTAACTTGTATGGAGAAGTAGTGTTCATGAAACCCCATTTGTGGGCATTCGTCCAGGGAAGACTCATTGAAATAAGGTAGGGGAGGCCATTAGTATGTTCTCTTTTGTTGAGGAAGTTAAGGGAACTACGCGGGTAATCGTCAGGGTGGCTAGAGATGGAATAACGATTACGACGTGGAATGTGGAACCATGCATTTTGATCTTATTTATGGGAGAATAAGGACAAGAATAGGATGCCTAGTCAGGGCATTAATGGAAGTAGTTTGGTTCAGATAAGACTAGAATACTGTGTCTGGGAACCATTAGTAGTGACAGGGTGATTGGTAAGAATGTTGGTGGGAATTCCACCTTCGTTGAGGGTGGTGCACTCTGTATGATAAGATGGAGTAGTATTGTATTAACCCTAGATTCGGGTGTGTATATTGATCTTGGGGTAGTATCGATGTTATATTAGAGAGTGTATCTATTTGACTTCCATAGTAAGGAGGTTATACTTTTCCTTCACACGTTGAAGAGCGAGTGATGATATTTTAAAAGCATATGTGGTTTGTGCTACTCGTATTATATGTGTTATACGAGTGGAAATATTTTTGTTTGGTCGGAGCGATAGCAAGCAGATAAATTGGGAGGCTATCGTATTTGTAGTTCCAGAATGGAACTAGTTGTTCTATAATATCTCACCTAGATACAGGATTGAGACTTTATAGATATGGTTTAAGGTATGCAAGAAGTTTTCATATTTTTTATTTTGCATGTATGATGTTGCCTTATCTCCACGACCAACAAAGTTTTGTAGTAGTGTATTGGAGGGGATCCTTGCTTGGATTTCGCTTTGCGAGACGCTCCACGCATGAACCTTAACGACGTTGGGAGTGGAGAGATGTTATATTTTTTTTTCTGTTGTTAGAATGTTGGGTTATAGGGTTTAGCCGAGAATCACGTGATTGAGTGATTAAAGGGCTAATAAAAAGTTAAAGTGCGATATAGAAGCACTGTAAATAGTTCTCTCCTCTGATCGATGTGAGGGAGACTAAGATAAGAAAGTCGGATTGACACTTATGGTTATGCCTTGATGATAAGCCCATTTAAGAAGATGTATGTATATATATATTGGGATGAAGTATTTGTAACACCTTACAGAAAGTAAATGTGACACCTCACCAAATAAAATACCGGGTGATCAGTCCTATACAAAATTAAAATAGGAATCCCAGTTGGTTCATCCTTAGCATCACTGTCTAAAACTTTTTAAAACTTACTAACCACCTAGTATTCCAAAAGTTGGTGCCAAATTTTAACTTTTTAATTAACAAAACAATACATGCGGAAATAAATATAAACCATTCACACAACTGAATAAAACTCAACTGAATAATTAATTAAACACATTTTCCGAATGAACCATCGTCCACCAAAATGAAATCCAATACCACTATTCAACACCTGGATAAATACACCTGAAAATTGCACTGAGAAGTCTGGGTGACAAGCCCTAAATAAAACTGGAACTGATACATGATTCCTACTCTAGGAATAAATGAACGATGCGTCTAATCCAAACTCCTGCTAGCATACACATATACCGCAGCTCCGTGTCCCTGGAATAAAATGTCAATCCTGGTGTCCTTGTGGCTGGACGCCTAAAAGTTTTTGAAAATAGTTTTATAGAAAGGGTTAGAACCCAAAACATTTTGAAAATATTTATCAAGTGAATTAACTGCAGTAATTTAAAATGCATGAATGCGCTTCATATTTAAGTTAGTGTCGCACTCCCTTGTGGACATTCTCACCCCTCCACTATTGTGCACACCTAACGATTACCTTGACCCCCACCTAATTGTACTACCCCGTCCAACTAGTCTTGGTATAACCTCTCATTTCCATACTACTCTAACCCGAGTATATTGATTCCTGAATTATAAGTTATCGCACAATTAACTTAATTAATTTCTTCTTAAATAATAGCGTATAAGCGTGTCACAAGTTATATAAAGTAAATACATCACACACTGTATTATTACCCGCATATAATTTTGAATACCATTATATACGTATATTTACTAAAACAACCACACATATAACATACTTGTATATCCATCCCTCCGAGTATACTCTCACCGGATGATTCCCTCCAAAGTGCTATCCCACTAGGTGTGCTCACATAACATTGTTACCCAAGTTGGATTCGCTCACCAACCTGGCCTAAAACATAAACGAAGTGGAGGCGGTCATACTCCTTACCTGAAAGCGAGATAATCTCCTCACCCATATACCGAACGCTATGACCTGGGGATATACTCACCCTACTCCTCAAGCTAGGGGATTCACCCACATCGCGCAACCTCCCTTGATAGCACTAGAGTATATAAATTAAATAAATATCTAATCACTGATATTTAATAACGCACACAATATATACACACACACACACACACACACACACACACATATAATATATATATATATATATATATATATATATATATATATAATAAACTCCGGCTTCACCGTGTACTGACAACCCGTAAAACTAGCTTGTAATTTCTCGAGTCTCTGGCTCGGCTCAACTTAATAAATTTTCTCACTTAATATTTTCCATCTTCCCGAGTCTGTGGTCCGACTCTAAATAATAATACTCTACAAAATAATTATTTTGAAATTTGCCCGAGTCTATGATTCGACTCTTATTTAATTAATTTACACATTAATTAATTAACACAAATCCGAGTCTGTGGTCCGACCCTCATCTAATTAATTTACACATTAAATAATTAACAAAAATCTGAGTCTGTAGTCCGACCCTCATTTAATTAATTTACACACTAATTAATTAACCCACATCCGAGTCTGTAGTCCGACTCTAATATAATTAATTCACACCTCAATTAATATACTATTTTCCCCGAGTCTATGGTCCGACTCTAATTAAATTAATTAAGACACCTATTAATTTAATGCCTTCCCGAGTCTATCGTCCGACTCTAATTAAATTAATTAACACACCTATTAATTTAATATCGATCCGAGTCTGTCGTCCGACTCTAATTAAATTAACTGACACACCTATTAATTTAATACCGATCCGAGTCTGTCGTACGACTCTTATTTAATTAATTTACACATTAATTAATAAATACCAAATCGAGTATGTGGTACGACTCTCATTTAATTAATTTACACATTAATTAATAAATACCCTTCCCGATTCTACAATCCGACTCTAAATAAATAAATTACAACATCAATTAATTTAATACTTTTTCGAGTCTACCTTCCGACTCTACTTTCATTAATTAACACATCCATTAATTTAATAACTTGGTGTCACTCAACCATTATCCCTGGACTCGCTCACTTGTCCCATAACTTAATATTTCCCAAGTCTATGTTCCGACTCCAAATTAATTTACTCTCTCGATAATTAATTTAATACTTTGGTGTCACTTAACCCACATGCTCGGACTCTCTCACTTGGTCCATTTTTACATCTCATAATTTTATTCCCACATTTTCGCCCACAATGTGTCACACATTCATCTCCATAAATTACCCAATTATATTTACCTATAATTTCCAACATACCCGGACTCGCCCACTTGGTCCATAATTAAATTAAATATGTTTCACCCAAAATTCTCACTTTAAGTCCCAACTCTTTACGTAAATTGCACATTCCCGATAGCTATATTTTGAGCCCCTAGCTTTTTACTTCTCTATAATTTTTAACCAATTAAAATTATACCCAAGATAAAAAAGAAAACAAGGCAAAGCATCAATTGCCTGACCTGCCCGGTTTTTCCCATCGTCGATCGATCGATGGCCCCCGATCGATCGATCGATCGATCCTTTTGTGGCAGTTCTTCTTCCCCACTGAATTTCACCATTAATGAAAATTCAAGGATTGTAAACGTTAATTTCAACCTCTAATCGAGTCATCCCACCACATAAGCCTATTGGACTTTGATCTTATACATCATATACACTTTCTAGTATATGAATTTCTCAAATCATCTCACAATTTTCGAAATAGGTTTTTCCATAAATCTCCATTAACTTTGTTCTACAATTCCAACTTCCAGATTCAAATTCCACCATTTTATATTCCGGTTTCTCATTTAAATTAGATATCTATACTCAGAGATGTACAACACAGCTAATTCTTACTTTGAATCTCATTCAATAGTTCCATGAACGAAAACCCCATTTTGTACCCATTTATCCCCAAAACGGATTTTGATTTACACATCATTATGATATGAATTGATTATCATCAATTTAGAAATCACAACAGTTAACCACTTTCCTGGATTGTTCGTAAAGTCTGATTCCGTTGGTGTAGAGATTGGTTGATGAAGAACACCCCAAATTAATCCCTTAATTTGGCTCCAAAATACTCCCAATTGCTCTTGGTTTGATTTCCCCCAATTTCTCCCTCAAGCCCTAGGATTATAATTTATGTTTACTACCGTTTAACACTTCCCCAAATTAGGTTAAAATACTTTATCCCATTTTTGGCCATATGGGCCTAATTAAAATGGCCCGAATCACTCTGTGTGAGTCCGGTTATGCCTAAAAATACCCTGAGACCCAATTACTACCTTCGGGTACTCTTTTCTGACTATCTCAACCCATTCGGACTCAACCGCACACTCAGAATTTCCATCTGAATTATTTTTGTGACATTTCCAAATTTCGACCTCAAAATGCGACACATGAGATTTTGAACCATTTAACTTAAAAGTCGCCAATTATAAATAATTCGGCTCACTCAAATAAATTCTCCAAATCATAAATTTAAGTTCTCTAATTTAAATATTTTTATAACTCCCAAAAATAATTAAATATTAAATTCTCAAAATTACGGGGTATTACAGTAAACGCTCGATTAGTTAAATTTTCAATTATCTGAAATGGTAGGACATAGAAGTAGAAACGTATTAGTAGGGTTACGACTTAGAATCTTAGCGGTCCCGAACATGTGTCTTAGGCCATTATATCTTAATGACCAATGATGCGAGGTTGTAGTGTAACGGGAGGGTTCCTTGTTTGGATTTCGCTTTGCGAGACGTCCCACGCATGAAACCGAGCGAATGTCAGAAATTGAGAAAGGTCTTGGGCACTAGGGATATAATTAGTATAATACTTATACGACTAGAATAGGAAATATATCGACCCTAGGATTATTAGGACGTAAGGCCCTTGGGGCATGTGACACTGTTTTAGGAAGCCTGTAGGGAGTTAACCACGAGTAGGTTTGTGGGTTAACTCTAAGAAGGATTAGGTACCTAAAAACAAGAAGTATGGGATCTCAATCAATTCGGGATTCTAGGCCATAGAAGATGAGGCCCCATTTAGAAAGAGTGTTACGTTGGTAACTTAACTTTTGGGGAGTTAAAGGATGAGCTGACTTTTACTCCTGTACTCGTATTGTTAACATTGAGAGTGGAATCCTCAATATTAACGAACGAGTCTCTATCAGGTTTGGGAAGTATTAATGCTAGAGCATGGGGCCCTAGTTTGTGTGCCTCACAATCTTAAACCCCGTGAGAAGTATTATCCCACGCTTGGTTTAGAGTTCATAGCGGTAGTATTCGCCTTAAAGAAATAGAGGCACTACCTCCTGGGCAGGAAATTTAGTCTTTTCACGAGCAACAAGTTGGTGCAATATGTTGTTGGGGTGACAGAGTTAGTGTTTGGAGTTTGTAAAGGACTAACAATTGGATATTCGCCTTCACCAACGGAATGCGAATAGGGTAGCGGTTGCACCGAGTAGAAAATCGGTGGGGGAGACTAGCGAAGGCATGGGAAGCCATGTGGAACCAGCTTAACCAAGAGGAATTTGTAGCAAGAGTGTTTATGTCAGAGTTGAAGCACGAGGAAGGGTATATCCATGGACATTCCCATCGAATTACTAGCATCGCAACGGTCATGATCTTATTTGAGAAAATTGTTGATCGTTTGACAAAATCGCTGCTTTTCCAACTAATCTAGATGGACTATTTACGGAGGAGTACACCCAGCTCTTTATGGAGGATTTATGGAGATGTATAATTTTCCTATCAAAATAGTGTTGGACGAGACTAGATTTTTGTGTCAAAATTTTTGGTAAAGTTTCCAGGAAGTGATGGGAACCAAATTGAAATTGGGTACTGCCTACCATCCGAAAGTGGGTGAATGAATGGAGAAAGTTAACCAAAGGTCGGAAAGCATACATCAAATGGGCGTGTTTGACTTAAAGGAAGAGTGGAGGCAGTAGCTTTTATGAATCAAATTTTCGCAAGATAATTTGGATCATTTTTCTATAAAGATGGCACCGTGGGTGGCCTTGTGTAGCCGGATGAGTAATTCGACTGCTCGTTGGGTGGAACCAGCGGACAATAAGTTGCTTGGACTTGGAGTGGTCCAGGAATATCTCTTAAATGATTGAGTTCATTGAGCCGCATAGTTTGAAGGGCTACCCCGATGCGAATATAGGTCAAGTAGGGTTGGAGTTAGGGAATTAAGTGTTAATGTAGGTATTCTCGAGTAAGGGTATATTGTGATTTAGGAAGTTATGTAGGCATTTTCTTTCGTTGTTGAAGGTAGGTTCGATAGTTCATGAGGAGCGACTAAGTGCTATGTTAGAGCACGAAGAGTGTAGACTAAGATCGAAAGTGACGACCTTAGTCCAAGTCCAATGGGGACACTACCTTGCCTAGAAAATTTTAGAGATGAAAGAACGATAGTTGAGAAAAGTACACCCTTAATATGGTTATATGGTACGCCTGAATTTTGAGGGGAAAATTCCCTTATAAGGGGGGGGGGGGGGGGAGTATGTAACAACCGGGACTTTTGAGTGACTATTTTATATGATTTTGCCTGATGGGATAATTTTATAAAATAGAGACAGTTGGGGTAAATATTATTCTAAATGAGTTAAGGGATAATATTTACCATGTTTTGCCTATTTACTGTTATGAGTAGGTAAATAGCACTATGTTGTGTTTTATTGTGTCGTTGTACTTTAAGCGACGGTTATGACTTATATTTAAATTTGAGCATAATAAATGAATTTAAAATGACGTGGGGACATAAAATATTATACGATACTCCGGATGCCAATTTAGAGGGTGTGGTTAGTTTTGGAATAGCCGAGATAGTCAAAATAAGTGCCAAGTTGTATTTTTGATTTTCGGGCACTTTTGATAGGTTATGACTCAATTATGTAGTTACGAGTCATTTTAATGGTGTATCAACAATTAAAGAGGGGAATTTATGTTTAAGGCCCATTTAAGACTCCCAAACCCTTTTATTTTCCCATTCTTATGTTTTACACTTAGAGAGAGAGAGAGAGAGAGAGAGGAGAGCTTGGGTAAAAATGGAGAAAAAAGAGAGAAATGGAAGATTGGAGCTGGAAATCATTGCTACCGGAGTAGAATTCGAGGATACAACTTGAGGCAAGTTTCTTACTTTCTAGATTATGATTTAATGTGGATAAATTGCATGTATAGTTAGGTTTTTGAGATAAACCATTTATGGGTTTGGGGGATTTTTGGTGTTTAAACCCTTAATCTTGTAATTTAATTTGATTTGAGGAAAATAAATTAGTTAGTTGATGTGTAGAAATGATTTGGTATAATTAGTTGTTGTTGATGTTGGAGAAAATTGAAGATCTGGGTTTTTGGGAAATTTATGGTTCTTAAACCCGTAGCCCAAATTGGGCAAGTCTGCATGGCCGAATCGATTCACCCCCAAGCGAATCGATTCGCCTATAGGGAAGGATACAGGTCTGGTAAACCGAATCGATTCAGGCTGGGACAGTAGGTTGGTTTTCCTCATCGAATCGATTCATTTTTGGGCGAATCGATTCGCAGTCAGGGGCGAATCAATTCGGCCCTAGGCGAATCGATTCGGAAACCCTATTTTTGAGGGATTTTTCTGGATTTGTTTTGAGACCTTTTTCTTTTAGGTTCAAGTCTTAGGAACCTTCCTTTGGGAAGTAATAAGAGTGTTAGAGGTTATTTTAGGGAGACAAATACCCTAGGTTATTATGGGGATAATTGGGCATATATTAAGGGTTAATATCTAGCGGTAAATGCTTCGTTGGATATAGGAAGTTAACCTAGAACTATTGGAAAGTAGAGTGGTCGTGTTTGGGACTTTTGGGAGACTAGCATTGTGGGAAATTACCTTTGATGAACTATGGTATTGTTTTGGACTCTTGGAGACTAGTGTGAGGATACTGGCACTTCGGGTCATAGGTCATTAGATAAATATGACTTTAAGAATAAGAAATGCATATTCTACAATTTGGTACTTAATGGTTAAGCATAAATGGTTTTGAGAATGTAACAAGTGAATGTTTTCAAAATGGAAAAAATATGATTTTTGTAAATGATAATTTTCATATACACACCTTTCTAAATCTCTATCATGAGGGAAGTTACGCGCATGAGGTGAAGTCCCTTGGCTAGTGAATGTTGGGTGAATATTGTCCTCGGCCATATAACCGGTTATTATATTATGTGATTATTTTTACGATGTGGGGTAATTTCGGGTGTGGTTATGACTTACTCGCAGGTATATGGCCGTTTCCCGACGTCTCGCGTTGTAGAATGCTCGGGTTATTTTGTTTGATAGGCCCTGGAAGATGATAGCCATTTAGGGGCGTGTCCAGTGGGGAAACTCGGAAGGACGGTATTAGAATCGTTATATGATATGAAATATAACTATTCATAATAATGTGGGACATTATTGATTTTGAAGCATTTTATGAAAATAAATTTGCTTTAAATACATTTCCCAGATATAAGAAGGGAAATGGGAAGTTATGAGATGAAATTGAATTGGTAAAATATTTTGTGAATTGAATTGATATATACATATTTCCTAATGAGAAAAGGAACTGTGCAATTAAATTGTGAATAAATGAAATGAAGTTTCATTGAGAAAGTAGATGATTTCTCCTATGCTTATACGAACATTTAGCATTGTCATTGATATTGCGCTAGGTTTTGCTTTTAGATTGAGAGGTGAGAAAGTTTATGATTAATTGCGAGAAAAAGTTAAGTTCATTATTATGATTAGATATTCATAACTATCATGCATTTTATTCACATGGTGATCATATTAAACCGGGCCCTGACCCGTCTATCTCTCTTTGTTTTGCATGAATTCATTGTTCATCCAGGTGCTCCTCCGTAAGGACGTCCGTAATGACCTCTCCTTTCCAATTGTCCTAGAGCTATAACATTTTGCGGATGTTGTAGGATATTCGTTATAAACGCTTCTATCCATTGTACTCTTGCTATGTTCAGTTTATTTATTCGGACGTGTTGCCCATGCTTTGTACTTATTTATTATAATGTGATATTTAATCGTAATACTCAGTGTAACTTGTTTGTATTAGTCTGTTAACCGAAAGCTTATTCGGTTATTATTTATGTATTATTGTTATTCCTTTACCCGTTGATTTTTGGTATCCACCTTCTTTGTAAATTGGATTGTCTAAGTGCTTTTGTTTTAACTTACAAATTAAATTTGACAGTCCATTTTCTAAAGTGATTGGTGGTTATCTCGTACTATTATTTTAACGACAGTGATGCTAAGAATGGACCATCTATGATTCCTGTGATTATTGGAGTATCGGGCTGGCCACCTCTTACTTTAGTAGGCGGGTTGTCACAGATGTGAAGAGAGCATTTCTGCAGAGGGAGTTGGATTGGGAGATAAACATGATTTAATAAATGGGGTTTTCATAATCGAGATCATCCTGATCATGTTTGTAAGTTGCAAAAGGCACTCTATGGAATGAACCAAGCACTAAAGGCTTGGTATGGTAAGATTTTTAAACTTATGAATCAAAGTGGTTATTCAGTAGCACCTGTAGTTTCTAGCTTATTTGTCAAAGCTAATGGAGGAAAGGTAGCTACCGTTCTAGTATATGTGGATTATTAATCATAATTGGTTATTATGAGGTAGAAATTCTTCGAATAAAGGCAAATTTATCAGTTCATTTTCAGACGAAGAAACTTGGATAAATCAATCACTTTTTTGGTCTAAAGGTTGGTCGTACCCAAGAAGGAATATTTCTATGTCAGCAAAGATATTCCAAGTATTCTTTAAAGGAGTTTGGGATGCTAGAATGCAAGCCAATATCAACAACGATGGGAAAAAATGCCAAATGTGTGCACAGGAAGGAAAATATTAAAAAAGTTATGATGATGTATTGACTATTAGTTAGTGGTCTAATCTAGATAACCTTGACTCAACCTGACATTTCTTATGCAGTTAGTGTGATGATTCGGTACATGCAAAATCCAAAGAAGTCTCATTTAAAAGCAGTTTGGTGAATATTGAGATATGTGAAGAGTAAAATTGACTATGGTGTTTTGTACAATAAAGGTGAATATTGCAAGTTAGATGGCTATTGTGACACTAAATATGTAGGAGATCACGACACTTGGTGATCAACTATTGGGTACGTGTTTAATCTTGGATCTGGAGTAATTTCTTGGTGCAGTAAGAGACAACTTAGAATATCTTTATCAACTATGGATGCAGAGTATTGAGCAACAATAATGGTAGCTCGAGAAAGTATGTGGCTGATACAATTTATGAATAATCTACATCAACTGATAGAATATGGAATTTCGTTGTACTGTGATAACCAGTCGATAGTTTTTTGGGCAGAGAATACAGTCTTTCATGAAAGAACTAAAAATATGAAAATGTAATATCATTATATAAGAGAGAAAGTTCTACAAGAAGTGATCGAGATGAGACAGATAAAGACTGATGATTAAATCGAAGACTTGTTCAGAAAGGGTATGAGTACCGCCAAATTTTAAAAAATTCCTTGTCAATTGAATGAGGTACAAAGAATGGGAGTTAATGTTGAGGGGGAGTATTGAGTTTCATCACCATAACCCATTGTATTAAATTATGTCGTTGCTCACCAATATTTCATTAATGATAAAATATTGTGTGTAAGGTGTTGATCACTTTTTAGAAAGATGTGGTTGTAAATTTTCCTTTATCGTTTTAATGTGTGGTCTAAAATGTATTTGCTATGCTATAAATACCCCATGTCCTATGTTTGTATTATCATCCAAGAAGAAATAAAACAAATAAGGAAATTAACATTTTTATCTTAGTTTGAGTATACTATTTTAAGAGTTGGTGTTCTATGAGTCTTTTGAAAGAGCGGTTTGGTGTGTGCTTCCTTATCATCATTTCTTGTGAATATTAGAGTTTTGTACTCTTTATCTCGAGATACACTGGATTGAGTACATAGAAAACACTTGGGAAAGCATGCAAAGAGTTGGGAGGATTCAAATAGTGTTTATCTGTATAGTGAGAGTTTAATTATTGAGAGAGTGTGAGTGTGTGTTCAAAAACTGGTTTATTCTCATTGTAAAAATTAAGCTCTTTCTCTTGTGGACGTACCCTATATTGAATGAACCATATTAAATCTCATGTGTTCTTGTCATTTATTTTTCATCCATAATTTATTTATATGTGGTTTATTGTGGTGCCAGTATTGTGCACAACATTTGGTATCAGAGTTTCAGGTACACACAAGGTATTTGATAAAAGTCGGTACATAGACTTCGGTGTTAAACCATGAGTGTTTGAAAGTCTTAAGTATTTTATATTCAACCATGGCTATAAATGTTACGAGGAGGAGGGGTTTAATATAATGGTTGCTTTATCCTCGGTGATGTAGAGTGGAGGTCATTCTTGTCAACATATGTCGTGCATCAAGATTGATGGAGGGATGGAATAATACAAGATGGAGAAAAATGAGAGGGTTTGATTTCTATCACGGAATACATTTGATAATAATGTGATAACCGCCCGCAAGGTCTATTTATGCAGTTTAATTTTCACCTGAAAGAAAATTGATGGGTAGGGATGTTGTCATAGCAAGTCTATATCCAAGGATAATGATGATTGTTATAGGCGGGGGAAATGAGTCATTTCTTTGTTAGGTATTTAAAATATGATTGGTGGTGTCTCGAGAAGTACCTCAAATGGTTAACGGTATATACGGTACTTTTGGGGAGATTCTCACAATCTCCAAAAGTGATGAATGCTAATAACATCAGTGATAAGTTGTAGGTGGAGTTTCTGAATCACATAGCACTGCACAGATTTGTTTGTTTGTTTATTTCATCTGGATTGATCTCGATGGTACATTTTGGGAACAAGATGCACAAGTAAGAAAGGCCTTCCAAACTCTCTCGTTTCCAATCGATGAGAGATGTGTATGTTCCAACACACGATAGTGAAAGGAATCTTTCAAGTAAAGGGGTGGGGTGGAGTTTCCTCTACAGATTCAATGGGTATATTTGACTGGATTCAATTCAAATTAGGCATTCAAACCTGTGTTCAAATTCAAAACATGTCCAAGAAGAGCAGTTGGAAATTACAAGGTGCTATGGGTATATTTACAAGAAGAGGTTCATACTCCGAGGGCAATTTTTCACATACATGTTGGACATTTGAAGGGTAATTAAATGGTATATAGATAGGTGTAGTTGGTATAAGAAAGATCAATGTTTGGAAAACTTGGAGATTCAGATGGGGGAACTATCATCAATTGGACTCTCAATATTGGTACTCGATTATTTTCTTATTGTTAGCATGTCATGGATTTCTAAAGTGGAAATTGTTGGTAACCCATTTTCATGTTAAACAAGTGGAAGTATATGAGCCATAAGTTGGTCGGAGGAATTCGAGTCATAAGTTGGACAGAGCAATTTAAGTCATAAGTTGGATGGACACGTGGAAGTTTTTGAGCCACAAGTTGGTTAACCATTATTAACCACATGTTTTTTATTCATTCCCGGCCACATGTTTCCTATTTTCTTACTTATAAATAGGAAACTAATGAGAAGTATTATATATACCAACACCAACACCAATACCCACAAGAAAGATAACCTTCTTCCAAAGGTGAGGATTTGGAGTGAGAGGTGATGTATTTTCTCTCTCATATATGGGTGTTGCTCAAATGTGTGATTGTGAGTATTTCATCTATGGTAGGTGTGAGAAATATGTCTTTTGTGGGAGATATCTCACCAAGTTACATGAGAGCATGATACACCGGACTAGGTACATGGGAAACACTTGGGAAAGTATGCAAAGAGATTGGAAGCATTCAAATAGTGTTTATCTTTGTATGGAGAATTTAATAATTGAGAGTTTGTGTTCAAATACCATTTTATTCTCATTATGAAACTAAACTCTTCCTCTCGTGGTCATAGCCTAGATTAGATTAACCACATTAAATCTCGTGTGTCTCTCTTGTGTTCTTGCCATTTATTTTTTATCCACAATTTATTTATATTTGGTTGATTGTGGTGTTGGTATTGTGCACAATAAATATTTATGTTCCACATTAACTATAATATAATTTGAGTTTACAAGTGAAATGATATCCTACTACAAGAAGGTTTCCAACTAGTAGCAATTTATTTGGTGGCAAAACGAGTTTTTGCCGTGAAATATCATAATTGGTAGAAAAAGTTTCCATTGCCACTAAAAATAATTGTAGAGGAATTATTAGTAGCAAAATATGAGACTGCCACTAAAATAATCACTAAAGGTTTAGCGCAAAAAAATTAGCTAGGCGAAAAATAAATTGAATTGAAGTAGTTCAAAAATTAAAATTATTGCCACTAAAAATCAACATGTAGTGGCAATTTTAAAATTTTGCAACAAATATTTTCTAAATTAAATTTAGTAATAACTTAATTTTTTCACCAATTACTAAATTAAAATAAATAAATAAAAAACTAGTTTGTTAGGATCCTAAAGGGATAAATACTCTCTCACAAATCCACCAACAAAAATAAACTCCCGCTCTTCTTTCAATATCCCTCTCTATCTATCACGTCCCGAACCAAAACCTCATGCTCTCTCTGATCATGTTTCTCTCAAATTTATTACGTTTCTAAATCACTCATAAATTTTGTTATTAAAATCTTGAGTACAAATCGTGATTTAGAAACGAAGAAAAATCTTGAGTACAAATTAAGTTTCTCTCAATATCCTGTTATCTCTATATTTATGATCATGTTATATCTCTCTCTATCTCAATCACTCACAAATCTTGAGAAAAAATCAAGATTTAAAAATGAAGGAAAATCGCTAAGGGAAAATCACGTTTCTAAGTCATTGAGAGGGAAAATCGTTGCTACAAATTGTGAGAACGCTTTGGTGAAAAGAAGGTAACATATTGCTTCAATTTTCTTTTTTCATAAATATCTTAAATATATTGATGGATGTAGAGTTTTTTTTATAGCTAAAACAGATTTCTTTTATAGCTGAAACGGGTTTTTTTATTTTTTTATGGCTGATCCGATGTAGTTATCTTTATTTGGCAGTATTTATCCGGTGTTTCAGATATGGATCTCATTCTTCGTGATGGGTTTACATCCAAATTGTATGTATGATCCCTAATCATATTTCTAACAAAAGATTATTTTCTATTTATTATTTTGAGTTTTCGTTTCTATTTTCTATTTTCATTTTCAATGGAAAATTTAGAGAATATGGGAAGCACATTTATTTGTTGGTAAAAAAAAACCTTTATTTTTAAAATGTGATTTATAGATATTGAAAAAGACAAAACATAACTTACAAAAAGTTTGACGTCTAAAATGCAATTTATCGATGGTGTAATGGCTAATATTTAATTTACAAAAGAATTAGGGACAATAATAGTACCACGATAATTTCAAGGGCCAAATTATAATTCACAGAAAGTTTTGGACTTGTTATTTTTCTTAATATTTGACATAAAATGTATTTTTTTAACTTTAGGGGTCAACATGTAATTTGTAAAAAAATCAAGGGTGTAAATATAATTTTGGATGCTTAAAAAAATTGTTCAAAAAATGTTAAAGTACTTTTCAAAATTGGAAAATTATTTTCTAGATATTTTTTGGAAAAATAAATTTGAATAAATTTACATTTTTATGAAATTTTTTTATAATTTGCTTTTGAAAAACAACCTTATTTTATACAACTAAACATGACCTTAGTGTTTTAAGATATTGGTTTGCATTTCTAAAGATTTTAAAAAAAATAAAAAATGAAGAAAATAAATAAAATGACGTAGTTTTGTAATTGGTGTATTAAAATACCTTGTGCCCAAATCGCTTCCAAATAACATTAAATAGTGTCAACCGCGAAAATAGCATAAAAAAGCGTCAAAGTCACATTCCACGTCATCAATCGCCCACACTATTTGGGCTTCTTGTAAATCTGAGTGGGCTATATTATGTTATCGCACAGAAGAGCCCAATCATGTGCTACATCGCACACAATTGCATGATTTTTAAAACACTCAATAATGCAAACCCACCATCTCCATTAATATTAATAATAAATATTAATGGAGATGGTGGGGATTGCATTATTCAATGTAGTTGGCCTAATAATTCATTCTTGTCTTTATTTTTTTTCTAATGAAACAAATCACTATTCAAACTTATAAAAGAGACCTCTGAATGATTACACACACACGAGGATATATCTTAATAATAGAGAATGGCTACTCTCGTGATTTGGAATAAAGTAATAGTAATCCATTCTATGTAAAACTTAAAACATGATGTATCTAATGGGGTGTTTCAAATGTGGTTGGATTTGGTTATCAACTTTAAAGGGTTTACTCTCATATTTGTGATTCGAATTTCATAGTTTATGATTTTATTAACAAGATTTGATAAAATGACAGGGCAGATACACATTGTTATTTATAGGGTTTGGTTCCACTTAGATATGTCCCAATCTATTCATAAAATTATTTTCGCTCACATACTCATTACACGTGTTAATATTTTAGATATGTGGATAAGAATATAGATGAGTTGAAGAGTGAGGGAGGGTTGTTTTCACTAATTCTTCACTGTTTTTGTTACAACTAGTAATTAAAATGTCATTTGAAAGCTTTTTGCGGGTAGTATTTAAAATATAACTTAATCATAAGTACGTCCTAAAATTGGCTTTTGGTAATCATATATTTTATTACATATTGAAATGTATTCTTTTTGCATTTATATACTATTTACAACATTTTTTAGCTTATACCGATTGTCACAATTCAATTCACGATTTTCGCTTCATAATGCACATGATTTAGACATGGAAGGAATGAGATCAATATTAAATGTTATACATGGTATGTAAAAGAAGCCAACAAATCGATAGGGGAGTGGAATTAGATGTCAAGGTATTAAGGGATAATATAGAAATATGGGTTGATGATTTATAATAATGACGAAAACTTAAAATTCCAAAATTAGCAAGAGAAGAAAATGCAAAGACTTTGGATTTTAGAACCTTAATATGAGGCTAAAATACGAGCTTCGAATATTTTGGAATGTGTCTAATTCACCCATGTTATTGAGTGAAACAAAATTGGCTGGCTTCAATAGAAATATTTAAATATATGGCCCTAACATGAGTTGACAAGTATGCAACATTACTAAGTGCAAATGCTGATTGGATATTTTTATATATAACTACTGTACATTTATTTCTAAGTCAATATCTTGTGACTTTATTTTTATTTGTTTATCATTGATATTTTGTAATGTTCTCTAAAGTTGTAGGGTTTTGAAATGGATAAGAGTTAGATGCGTTATCCAAATAGAATTAGTAGTGCATATCGAGATAAGGTTAAAGAATATCTTGATTTAGCATTTGTTATTGTTGAGAAAAATGGTAAGATTAAGTGCTCGTGAAAGAAATGTAATAGCTTCTATTGGAAAAACCCTCAAGATGTTCAACGTCGTTTTCTTATACATGGCATAGTGAAGAGTTATACTAGGTGGATATATCATGGTGAACCTTGGAATCACAAAATAATAATGCTTATGACTACAACGAGCATGAGTTTGAAGTTGGAGATGATGATATTATAGAGTAGGAAGAACACACTATAAACGAGTTTGAGCAAAATGACAGGGAGGGAATGCTACATAATAAATTTATCGTACCTTAAAACAATGATGTTTTAGGGGATGAATCTGATAGCCATGCTACTCATGTTCCCGAGGATGAAGGAGAAAAGTTTGCTTGATTAGCTAGGTATACACAACAATAACTGTATTAGGGTTGTTAGAAGTTATCTAAATTATCTTTCATTGTTGAGTTAATTGTAACACCTCGCATTTTTATTAATTAATTAATTAGAATATTCGAGAAAAATAAATTTTTGGATTTAATAATTTTATTAGTTAAATATGTTGGTTTTAATATTAGAAAAATAAAACTTCAAGCAGAATTGAATTCGGAATTCAAATGGAGTTTCTATAAGGTTTTTAATTATTTTTGCCTTACATAATTTTTATGGGGGATCTGCCACCAAACCTGCTTGATCGATAGATCGACCTGTCAGTTTTTGGTGCAAATCGGCTTCTTAATTTTTAGAGTTTGAGTTGGTTTATGATTCTCTAATTATGTCGTGTCGTGTGTGGAACCATGTCAAACTGCGGGGGATCGATAGTTTAAATGGATTCAACTGGCGTTTTGACAAGGGGAAGTGTTAAACTTTGCTGGAAATTACCAACCGGGGTGGGAGGATCGCCTTAATAAAAAGTGAGAACAATAATAAATTTGAGTTCATATAATTAAATTAGTACTTTGGAGTTGTGGGATAATTAAAATGTTATTGTTGTGTTTTTATTAAAATCTTTGGGGGTGGTTAGTAATTTATCTTTCCCGCGGTTAATTATATTCGTAATTAAAATATTCTATTGTGATATTTATTGTGTATAATGCTACTCTTTGGGTTCACGGGCCCTATTTGAGAGGAGTACTGTGTATTCATGCTCGGGGCTTTGACCTCGTGCGTTGACTAACTTTTTCAGGATAAGTTTTAGAGAAGATCAATAGGATTATCGGAGTTTATCGTTTAGAGGTGCAGCTAGAGTTTATTCTTTTTATTGCTTTATTTAGTTAGACATTCTTTTCAGTTGCATTTCATTTTGAGACTTCATTTGGTCTTTTATTGGGCCATTCGGTTCCAAAGTTCTTAGATGATTTCAGTTTGATTATTCACAGTTGATTATTATTCATTTTTTAATTAAATCATTATTGGAGATTGGATTTATTCGAAGTTTTTGCATTCGATGGATCTTTTATCGCATAGTTGGTTATTATAATTTGGGATTGATTTAATTATTTATCTTGTGGATTGATTTATTTATGTCTCATATCTCTCTCATACTAAGAATGATATTTTATTTAGTTCACTCCCGTCATAGTTTTGGTGGCGATCGGCGCCAGAATTATGCGGGGTATGACAGATGGTATCAGAGAATGGTCTTAGGTCTCGTAGGTTGTGAGTCCGTCTTAGTTTTTGTGTTGCTTATCTTTGATCCCTTTTGAATATTTTTACTCTTAGTCATTCCGAGTCTAATGTTGTTTTGTTCCTATCTTTTTAGATGGCGAACATAAGGAGAGTTGGGATTAGGAGAGTAAAGTCTGTTTCTGGTCCCGCGACTCAGGAGAGGCAACGACAATTTGTTTTAGAGGCCGATGAGTTAGTGGCTATCATTTGTGAGGCCACGGAAGCCGGTATGGAGATGGGGATATAGAGATGGGTGACTTTAGAGGAACAGCAGCAAGGTACACCCATTTTGGCTTGGGATGGAGTGAGAACCATCTTTCTTAAGGGCAATCCTCCCACCTTCGCAGGTGGGTCTAACCCAATGGTTGCTCACAAATGGAGGAGGGACATGGAGAGACATTTGAGGATAGTGGATTGCACGAATGTATAAAAGCACATGTTAGCAACGTTTAAGCTAACAGGGGATGCACTACAATGGTGGGAGAGTGCCACCGTGTCAGAGGATAGAGATTAGTTGGGTTATGTAGATTTTCTAATAAAGTTTAACATTAAGTACTTTCTATACGCAATTAGAAACGCGAAGAAGAGAGAATTTATGGACTTGGAGAAAGGGTCAAAGTTGATTTCCGAGTATGAACGGGAGTTCACTAATTTATCTATGTTTGTACCAAAGGATTTTATCACTGAGGTGGAGAAAATGAAGTCTTTCATTAAGATATTATCTTGGTCGATTAGGCAGATGGTGTTGGGAAATCCGGCGTACACTACTTATGCTCAGGTGGTGGATGTCGCAATGTTACTTTGGCAATAAAAGGCTAATTATCAAGACAAGAGTCAAATGGACAAGGTGGTGAGAATAAGGGTCGCAATGACCAAGCGTTAAAGAAATAAAGAACAAATCAGGAACAACAAGGACAAGGATAAGAGAGAATAAATACTAAACGTTATGAACCTTTTAAAGGTGAATGCTTTATCTGCAAAAAAATCAGAACATCAAGCGGCCAGGTGTTACAAAAGACCAGGCCAACAAGGCCAAGCGGCGCAGTCCCAATAGGGTCAAGTCACACGAGGGCAACAAGGTCAAGGGGTGTAGGGAAAACAAGAATTGAGACCTCCAGTTCTCAAAGCAGCAGGTGTTATGGGGGCACCGACAGCGGTAGGTGGTCAGGGGGTGGCCACAGCACCAACCATTGTCGGTTATAGGAGGTGTTATTTGCCTCAGCCTCAGGCAGAGAAGGATATATTATGTGGCTAATAGAGTATCACGGTACGTAATATTTTCTTAAATACTTATATATGTAGGCTTTATATGTATTGTATTTTCGTTAAGGATAATGTTCAGGTAGGTTAGGTGTATTGGGTACCTAATTGTGGTACTCTATGGGTAGGCACACGTGAGCCTCATTTTATTTTGCTCGATTATGATTTGTTGACTTTTGAGGATGAAATTCTTTTGATAGTGGGGAAGTATGTAACACCCTGTGTTTTTTTTAATTAATTGATTGGAATATTCGAGAAAATTAAATTTTTGAATTTAATAATTTTTATTAGTTGAATATATTGATTTTAATATTAAAAGAATAAAACTTCAAGCGGAATTGAATTAGGAATTAAAATGGAGTTTTTATAAGGCTTTTAATTATTTTTGCCTTATATAATTTTTGTGGGGGAACTGCAGCCAGACCTGCTTGATCGATCGATCAACCCTGGGAGTCGATCGATCGACCTGTCAGTTTTTGGCGCAAATCGTCTTCTTAATTTGTAGAGTTTGAGTTGGTTTAGTATTCTTAATTTGTATTTAACTATTTTAATTCGTGGGGGGACTTCTCATAATCACTTTTTCTCACGTTTTTCACGGGAGATCTCTTCCAAAAGTTTTTCCTCTCCACCATAATCATCAACCTCCAACACAATCACGACTTTGTCATAAGTTTTGGAAGACTTAATTGGGGTTTAATCAGGTTTGTTCAAAAACACTTCTTTGCTAATTTTTTGAGAGGAATCCAACCGTGCTACCAGTTTTTCTTCATCTAAATCACAGGCATGAATACTCTACTCCTTTCCTTTAGTATTATGCATTTTAAGTGTCACCGAAATCATTAATCATGTTTTTTTTATTAAAATCAATTAGTAACTTAATTAGAAAAAGTGGACAATTAAATTTTGGAACTGTTTTTATGAAAATTTTAAATATGATTTAATATTTATGTTATATCTTTGGGTTTTATGGTTTGGGTGTAGTTTCTCATGTAGAATTTTATGGGGGTTATTTCTATGGTTATTGGGACGCGCTCACACGTATAACAATTATATGACTTATAAAAGAGAACAATGTGATGTATTTTTTCGCATGATAATTAATTTAACATTTTTGAACGGAAATAATTATGTTGAAAATGACGACTATATTGTTAATGGAATTAAATTGAATTGTGACATTTGTGGTTAAAGTGCCATGTTGTGATTATGATTTGTGATATTGTGTAAATTATTTTATTCACTTTTGCCATCACGGGGACGAGGGGATTTTGGGTAATATTTTTGTTCACCTCTATTATAGGATGCTTACTAGGTATGGGACTAGTGGGTAGGCATTTGTTATAATTTATACTTGCTAGGTATGGGACTAGTTAGTGTAAATTCGTGGGGATTTTATATTTCGGGGTAGGGTATATTTTTACGTCATATCGTCTTTTCGTTAGCTTAGGCATGAGACTAATCCGTTTTTTACATTGGTGATTCATCATATATGTAGGATAGGATGTATGTGTACTTGGGGACCCTTAGGTATGGGACTAATGGGTATTTTGAGGATCTCACATCGATTGAAAGGGTGGGATAACTTGTTAATTATGAAATTGAGAAAATGAGAAGTAATGCCTAAGATAAAAACGGGCATTAAAATTTGTGGCAACATAATGTGCAGGGACTGACAGTTTAAACGGGTCGGCTGGTGATTTATGTCGTGTTGTGTGTGGAACCTTGTCAAATTACGGGGGATCGATAGTTTAAACGGATTCAGATGGAGTTTTGGCAAGGGGAAGTATTAAACTTTGGTGGAAATTATCACCCGAGGCAGGAGGACCGTCATAATAAAAAGTGAGAACAATAATAAATTTGGGTTAATTTAATTAGATTAACGCTTTGGTGTTGTGGGATAATTAAAATGTTATTGGTGTGTTTTTATTAAAATCTTTGGGGGTGGTTAGTAATTTATCTTTCCTGTGGTTAATTATATTCATAATTAATATATTCTATTGTGATATTTATTGCATATAATTCTACTGTCTGGGTTCATGGACCCTATTTGAGGGGAGAAGTGTGTATTCATGCTTGGGGCTCTGACCTCGTGCGTAGACTAACTTTTTCAGGATTAGTTTTGGAGAAGCTGCATAGGATTATCAGAGTTTATCGATTGGAGGTGGAGCTAGAGTCTATTCTTTTTATTGCTTTATTTAGTTAGACTTTCTTTTCAGTTGTATTTCATTATGATACTTCATTTGGGTTTTTATTGGGCCATTCGGTTCCAAATTTATTAGAGGATTTCAGTTGGATTATTCATAGTTGATTATTATTCAGTTTTTAATTAAATCATTATTGGAGATTGGATTTATTCGAAGTTTTAGCATGTGATGGATCTTTTATCGCATAGTTGGTTATTATCATTTGGGATTGGTTTAATTATTTATCTTCTGGATTGATTTATTTGTGTCTCATATTTGTCTTATGCTAAGAATGATATTTTATTTAGTTCATGCCCGACATAGTTTTGGTGGTGGTTGACACCAGAATTACATGGGGTGACATTAATGCATCTAAAGTAAATAAAAAACTGGAGTGAAAAATCTGTTGAACACTTCTGGAACTTTTTAACAAATCACTTCCAGATGCTACCCACATTCCGTTGTCATTTTATGAGGTGAACAAAATGGTTCATGACCTAGGGTTGGACTATGTGAAGATTAATGTTTGCATAAATGATTGTGTTCTATTTTGGGGACCAAATGAAGAAAAAACTAAATGTCCAACATGTGAAGAATCATGATGGAAAATCTAAAAAGCCAATGGCGTCAAGACCCCTCACAAAGTCTTGCATTATTTTCCACTTACACTGAGGATGCAACGTTTATTTATAAAATAAGGTTATTTCTTCAGAGATGAGGTGGATTAAAGATAAACATGTTAAATAGGCTAATGTGTTGAGGCATCGAGCGGATGGGGAAGCGTGAAGATAATTTGATAAGGTTCGTGAGTCATTTGCTAGAGATGACTACAATGTTAGTCTTGGACTCTCTAGTGATGGATTCAATCCAGTTTGAAACATGATTAGCAAGAAAAGTACATGGTTTGTTATTCTTGTTCCATATAATTTACCTCCATATAAATATATTAAGTAACCATTGTCCATCTTATCAATGCTTATATCGGGTCTTACGGCTCCTGGAACTGACATAGACGTGTTTCTTTAACCTTTGATGAAAGAGTTGAAAGATTTGTGGGATGTTAGGGTGCAAACATATGGTGTCATCATAGGGGATACCTTTATGTTACATGGAGCAATGATGTAGACTATTAATGATTTTCTAGGTTATGTTAACTTTTCAGGTTGGAGCACAAAAGGGAAGTTGGCCTTCCCAGCATGCAATAAGGAGACACATTCCATGTATATGAAAAATACACATAAGACATGCTACATGTGGCATCATAATTTTCTACTGATGAATCATAAATGGGGAGAAAATATGTCTTCCTTTGATGGTAAGAAAGAGCATCGAGAACGACCAAAAGAGCTAAGTAATGATGACATACTTGATCAAATTGAGAGAGTTCGGCCTTGAGTATTTGGGAAAGCATGAGGAAAGAGGATCCATGAGGCATATGAGCTGCAATGTGACAAAGTAAGTGTATTCTCTATTTTGCCTTATTATAAAGATCTTAAATCGCATCTTACTTTACATGTCATGCATATTGAGAAAAATGTATTTAAAAGTATTTTAGGAACATTGCTAAATATTGATGGGAAAACAAAAGACACCGTCAAGTCTCAGTTAGATTTAAAAGAACTATGAATACGCAAAGACTTGTATCCATATAAAAGGGGAGGTAAATGGGTGATTCCTCCTGCTTGATACAGTTTGTCACAAGCAAAGAAAAGGATTTTATGAAAATTTTGGCAATCATTAAAGTTGCCCAATGTGTATGCGTACAACATTTCTCGGTGTATGAGTGATATTAATGGAAAGACTCCATGGTTAAAAAGTCATTACTACCACATTTTTTACAACGTTTACTACCTCTTGAAATTCATGGTCATCTTTCGAAGGAAGTGTGTAAACCGTTAATTGAACTTGGGTTTTTCTTTAAGGCGTTATATTTAAAAACATTGATAGTGGATGTCTTGGAGAGACTTGAGGAGAAATTTTTTATAGCTGTGTGTAAACTTGAAAGGATATTTCCACTGCTATTCATCGATGTTATAGCTCACTTGCCAAGCGATTCTCATTGGACCAGTGCAGTATTGATGTATGTATCCATTTTAAAGGTATATGTATTAATTTTTATCTTATGTTAGTAATAATTTAAGGTTTTCATTGCATGTTCTTATCATCTTAATTCATGGCAGATATATGCACACCTTAAAACTTATCATGGGAAACAAAGCACGTCCAGAGGGATCAATAGCCTAGGTTTATGTTCTTAATCAATGCCTAACAATTTTCTCGATGCATCCGCGTGATGATGAGACAAAATTCAATTTACCTGAGCGAAGTTATGATGGTGTTGATTTTGAAGAAGGTTTATCCATTTTTCGATACAACGATCATTTTCTTGGAAAAGAGGATTACCAATACCTTACACGGAGTGAATGGGAAAATGCTCGTTTATATGTGTTGGATAATTGTGATAAAATATAAGAATTTGTGAAGTATGTTAAGCTATGCTACTTCTTTTCCTCACACACCCACACACACACACACACACACACACACACACACATATATATATATATATATATATGTGTGGGGGAGGGGGGTTGTGTGTATATATTATTTTTTCTAATTAAATTCATTTATGTATGTTTAGTGATCACAAGGAGTTATTAAATGCCGAAAGAAACATCAATATTGACAAGCGACATGCAGAGAGATTTTTAAATGGTTTAAAGACTACGTAAGTAGTTGAATATTATATTTGTTATTGTAAATCGATTAGGCTTATTATTTCTTTCTAAACATTTATATATAAATAATAAGCAGGTTAGTATATTGGATCACGAGCCCCCGAACGTTCTAGTAAGTAACTTCTCTCTTTATCTTGGGGTCCCAATTGAAGAGTGAAACACTATAAGGGTTGTTTAATTAACTGTTATAAGTTTCACACTCAAGATCATAACAAGTACAAAAAAACTCAAAATAATGGAATTGTTGTAATGGGATAACATGAATAGAAAGATATTGATTTTTATGGTGAGTTTATTGACATTATCGAGTTGGAATAGGTTGAAAATAATCGTGTTGTTCTATTCAAGTGTGACTGGTGGGACCTTGAAGAAAAAGGTGTGTGGATTTCGTAAAGATGAGTATTTGTATAGAGGGGCTAAATTCTACATGTGTTCTTATAAGAGGAATAATAATAATAGTGAGACGAAGGGAAAAAGAAAAGAGGTTGACAAGGATGGAGAGTATATATCGTCAAAAAGAGAGGAGAGGTTAAGTTATTAGAGTGAAGGTGAAAATGATGACAACGACTATTTGTTAGGTTTGTCAATTATCCTTGTCAATTTCTATAAACTACTTTGAATGATATGATGTTGATGCTGCTATTGATGTTATCTCAGTTATTTGATATGATTTCATTCTCGATAATTTTCGTTTTTGATGTGATTTTCCCCCATGTTTTCATTTTTTTAACAATGAGAGACGGTACCCCCACAGGTTTTATTGATTAAATAATAGAGAAACAGCCTCTCCATGGCTTAACAAATGAAAACTTGGGGATTTATCTTATCCCCATTATAATTTTTTAATCCTATATCTAATTTGAGGGATATTGAATCTATCCATATTGAGAAGACCTTTAATCATCTTAGGAAGAGAATTGAAATTCCAATATACATAATCAATGATGTTGAGAGAAGCCCCTGATGCCAAATGGTCTGTGACGCGACTAAGATTTTGTCTCAAAAGTGTGTACAATCTAGGCTCAAGTGCAAGCCTGTCGCTCAAGTAATAAACCCGATAAGTCGGGATCGTATCCACATGGATCAAGTTTTGCCAAATCGTAATCAGAAAAGTTATTAAACCTTGAAATGATTTCTTAAAATAAATAGAAAAGATGATTAATGATTGGGAAAATTTCTACTGAAATAAAAATTTACTTAAGGAAAACAAATTGAAAATTGAGAAAACAAATTTAGATCTGACAAATGGGAGAAAATCGGGTAGGGTACAATCCCTCAATCCTTAACAAATTATCCTATAGAATACTAGAAATATAAATTAAAATTCTTGACTAAATCCAGTCTTTATAAACTCTAAGCATTACATATATGAGGTTCAAGCCCGCATCACATGAAATAAAAGATAAATATAAAGCGGTGAACGACAAATTATACATACAAAGCATTCTTAAACATCTCAAGCACCTAGGGCAAGAGAGATTAAAAGATTTGACAATGTATATATGATTTTCATTCATGATTCAATCAATATTTTCATTTATTTTCTATTTTCCATAGAAATAATTTGTCTTTGGATTGAGTTCATGTACCCCAACCCTTGGGAATTTAGCTACACATGATTCGATTAAAGAACAAATTCATACAAAAAATTATGGATCTACAAAACATGGTAAATAATTTGCAAGTAATAAAATAAGAGAATGGAAGGAGTTTACTTGAATTCAACAACAAGGAATTTAGATTCAAAATACAAACTAGGGTTCATACAACTCTTGAGGAAATTGGAAATTTAACCTAGAAATTTGACCTAAAAACTCTCTCTAGAACTCTTAACCTAGCCTCCTAAAACTTGATAAACACTCCCCTTTGAATGAATTAGGGCTTGGGCTTTTATAGCACGAATTTAACACGAATTAGACAGCCAATAGTGCTTGCGGAACAAGTTTCATTAGTTGCACACGCCAAAAATCTGCATTAATTAGTGCCAGAAATCTGTACAGTCGGACCGGTCCGGTTTCCACCCAGATCGGTTCTTTTTTTCCTGACAGGACCGGTCCTGTTCCCACCGGATCCATCCTGTTTTTCTGGTTCATTTCTCTTCATTATCACGCAACTTCAAAACCACGTAACTTCTTCACCGTAGCTCGGATTGAGGTGCCGTTTTTTCCAGTGTTCTTGTAATTTAGAGATCTTCAACTTTCTAGTTGGCCCCACCTCCAGACTAAGGCTGAAAAATTACGAAAATGCCCTTCAACTCTCCATTTCTTGGTTTCTTTCACTGTTTTGAGTTCTCCTTAGCACTAACTTGCATGAAATACCTGTAAAACACATGAGAAATACACAAAATAAGAAATACTTGCCAAAAAGGGTTAATAGAATACATTTGAGACAAATCCAAGCTACTTACACTGCACGGGATCATAAAAATACTGAAATTAAGAGGATAAATGTGAAGAATATGTGCCTAAACAGTCTGCTACTGAATTTGTTTCTCTCCAAACATGATTGAACTTCAAATTCTCTATGATATGAATGCTATAAATAATCTTTTGATATTTCCAAGGAGGTTTAGCCTGTTTCAAAACAACTTCAATAAGGAATTTAGAGTCTGATTTCACTATCACATTTTGGATGTTTAATTATGTAATCAACTTTAATCCTTGCACTAGAGCCAAAGCTTGTGCATAAAAAGAGGATTGAATTCCTATATATTTTTCAAAGCATGCTATAAACATCCCATTAGAATCTCTGATAACTCCTCATATATCACTTTTACCTGGGTTGCCTTTTGCAGCTCCATCAATGTTTATCTTTAAAATCCTATAAGAGGATTAGTTCAAGAACATTTGATAATCTGAACAACCTTAGGCGATAATTTAATTTTTAACCAATCAATAATTTGTAAGTCTTCTGGTAGAATTTTATCATAACATTTAATTTTGTAGAAGATAGAAATTGTAAGGATAATCACTTGATGAATTATAAACACTAAAGAAGATTTTGTGTTTTCAAAAAGTAATTTGTTTCTAGCCTTCCATAATTTCCATAAAATAATTTTAGGAATGATTGAAAACAAAATATTTTGATGATCTTTTCTATTATCAATCATCCACCATGAAATAATCATAGCCCTACAAGAATAATAATTAGGATTAATTTTGAAGAGAACTGAGAAATTCTTCCATACCTCCTTTTTCTATTTTACATTCAAGCAATATATGATTTCCATTATCTTCTTCAGAGTAGCATTCTCTGCAAACATATGCTAATCTAATACCTATTTTTTTAATCTCAGACTCAAATGGCACAGAGTTATTTAATAATTTCCAAATGAAATTCAAGATTTTAATTGGGCATTCAATAGACCAGTTAATTTTACAAGTGAAAGATAAAGATTTGATCTTTCTACAAATGTGGTACGCATCCTTTAAGGAAAACTCTCAAGTTGTGGATGAATTCCAGACCTAATTTTCTACATTAATAAAATCATATGCTAAATTAGATATTAGAGATATTCTTTTAATAGTGTTAGAGACATTTCTAATATTTAACCCTCTTTGATACTTGGATCTCATAAAATTAGCCCAAAGGCCTTTACCAAATAAAAATTTCCAATATAGTTTGATGCTAGGAGCTGCAATAGTATCTTCCAAACTTCTTAAGTTCAACCCTCCTTCTTCAAAAGGAAAGAACATGTCTTGACATTTTGTCTGTTGATATGGATCATCTTTGGAAGTTCCTCCCCAATAGAATTTGGAGAAAATTTTATTCAACCCTTTAAGAATTGTTTTAGAAGGGTTTAGAACAGAAATGGTGTATACAGGTATAGATAGAAGGAAATTTCTAATTAGAGTATCTCTTCAAGCTTGGGAGATTAACTTAGAAGACCATGAATTAAGTTCTTATCTAATTTTTAAAATTAACTCAGTGAACTGATTAAGGGTATTTATGCCTTTATTGATGTAGCAGCCTAAATACTTCATTAGAAGTGTTTGATTGATAGACCTAAGTTTGAAGCTATAGTATGCTTTCTTGAAGGGATAATTTTATCATCAACTTAAAAATAACTTTTAGAGAAGTTTACAGTTTGGCCTGAAGTTTCTTCATATGTTTTAAGAAGATTAGATATAGCTATTAAAAATTTTTTTACCCCTATTAAAAAATATTATTGTTGATTTAAAAAATTAGATTTGACCTAATTATTTTAATCACATATAAAAAGAATAAAGAAATAATGGACAATATATTTTTAAAGTGGTTCAGCCTTGCAAGAATGGCCTACGTCCACTGTTTTTATTATTGTTGACTGTTTGTTTGGAATTCTCGAGGTATGATTTGCTCTCGAAATTCCGGTCCCCTTCCAATGAGGAGGTTATAATGTATTTATATCCTTGAGGTTGTACAAATGAAAGGACGATGTGGTGTTATCTAGTAGACATGTACATCTGTATGATGATAAATGAGCATTTGATGCGCAGTCGTCTCCTTGATTATCCTGATTATAATGCTAAGTTTCTCGGGCCGCCTAAGTAGCTCAGACCGCTTAAGCTGTTCAGACCGCCTAAGTAGCTCAACACGCTCGATCTGCTCGGGGACCCAGAGTTCCTCGTGGCTTCTTAGTTGCTCGGTGAAAGTATACATATTTACCACGTTAGCAGACACGTGTTTGTAAGTGAGTAGTCCATGTCAGCAGACTAAATTTGATATCAACAGAAGCCCCCAATGTTTCATACTTTGATGTTGAAGAAAATTATGGAACATTCTGCTTGGAAACTGCACCCGTTGTATAGTTTTTAGGATAGCATTAGTTGTATGTAACTTCTTTTTTGGGTGCACAGTATCAGGCCTCATAAATATTTTGAATTTTCATGACCGCTTCGATATTTGTGCTCTTTTTCTTCTTTTAGCTGCCGGATAGCAAACATCTTTCTTATTAATCATTACCTTTCTCTATTCTCGAGGTAAGGTATTTAAACACGGCAAAAATCCTATCGTTTTCTACTTTTCAAACCTGTGTCTTCAAACTTTTCATTTCTTCTCTATCTTGTGCGTTCGTTTATTCCATTGTTCGTTGTCAACTGACTCACTCTTCTCAAGTAAGCTCTTTTTCCTTCTCTTTTACTTATTTTGTTCATCATGGTTTACTCTGTTGAATCTCTTGACAAATTTCGCTCTAAATTTTCAATTCCTTCATGGGTTATATTAGAAGAACTTTCTGAACCTTCTGACTATTTTTCTTTGGTTGAGAGACATTGGTTCCCAAGTCTCTTCGTGGCCGAATGTGGCTTTTCTTTTCCTCCAAATCCTTTTATGTTTGGATTTCTGTCAATATTTTGACGTTGTTCCCGCAAGAATAGCGCCTAATACCTATAGAATAGTTAATTGATTCCATAGGTTAAACTAAATTCATGGAACCCGTTTAGGAATTCCAGAAACTATGTTTTGCTACAGATGGGTTGTCAACGATAGTACTATTTATTTAAAAACTAGGTTTTTGAATAGGGCTTTAGTTGTCAATCTTCCAGATGCCAATAGGGATTACTTTGAGCATGGGGTTGTTATGAAAAATTGGCAACATGCTCCATTAAATGGAGATGATGTATATCGGGGTCCCAGGTGACCCCCTTATGGCAATGGAATAGGTTATTTTTTTATTTTTTAAAATCTCATTTTCTTGATGTTTGATAAAATGTATCACTGACATTTAATTTTTTATTATTTGGAGTTGACAGCAAAAGAAAATCTCCAAAGGATACAAAGGTTAATTTAAAACATTTGAAACTTATTTGGAGTTTGCACCAGTCTGTGGCCGAGGAACACATTAGATCTGTTTCTTATTTGTTGCAGTACAAGAGCTATACTTCATCATTTACTGCTCGTCCAGTGGTGGTTGACATTGGCCAAGTACCAGCTGCTGATACTAGTGTGGAAGGTTCTTCTTCATAGTCAAATATTCCTATTGGTGGCTAATGAAGAGAAGAAAAGCTCCTTCCTTTTTTGACAAGTCTGATTCTCCTGCTGTGGAGGCAAAGAGAAGTAAAAAGATGTCCCAGAAGAGGGGGTAAAGACTGTAGAGATGCCCCCTTCTGATGCTACCAAGAAATTTGGCAAGAAGCCTCTTGTGGCTCGGAGCAAGATCGTTGAAAAGCCCCCTGTCGTCCCAAGCAAGATTGTTACTATCACTCCTCCTAGTGAGGTTATTGTCATATCACCAACTAAGACAACGTCCTTAGTTGAGAATGTTCCTGTTCCTCCAAGGAGGTTAAAGAAAAATCTTTCTGAGAGACTTGTTGAACCAGTCTCTCAACCATCAACTGTCGAAGGTGGTGTTTCAACTTTTATTCCCCCGAGCTCCACTATGGGCTTAGTAAAATCTTGGACTATCTCAGAGGTCCCTGACATTGAAAATTCTCTTACTCGTGAGAGAGTTACTGCTCAACACATTGCCTCAGTAAGTATTATTGATCTGATCCTTTTATTTTTTAATACTATATTCATATATTGACTTAGAGTTATTTCTTTTCTCAGTTGGTAACGTGTTTCAACAGCATTGTAAAAAGGGATGAAGCCATCAGTGCCTCCAGTTCCTCGGATGGAGTGGAAAAGGCTTTTACTGGATTAACCCAGTCTTTTAAAGACTCTCATCAGAAGTTTGAGGAGAATAAGGTTGCTTGGGAGAAGTAGGTTAAGTCCATTGAGCAGGAGAGATATCGAGCTGTGGAAGCCTCCAAGGAATTGGAGAATAAATTGAAAGTGTTTGAGAACAACAATAAAGAGCTTGAGGAGAAGCTCAAGAATGCTGAAGAGCTTGAGAATAAACTCAAAGCTGTTGAAGAGGAAGTTGGTAGACTTCATGACGTTGATCGCCAAAAACAAGAGGTGGAAGGGAAATTTAAGGCTGCCGAGGAACTTCTTATTAAGAGGACTTCCTCGGAGAAGGCAAAAAGAAGAAATGTTGTTAAAAAGTCTTTCAGTGCTGGTTGGGATAAGGGCTAGAACAAAGGCCTGGCTTCTATGTCCTCTCAGATGGAGTTTTCCAGCCTTAAATATTTCAGGGATGGATAGGTTGCAGCGCTGCAAGAGCTAAAAATCACTGAGAATTATGAACTGTTCCAGCGACACACTCATGGCCCTCCTCCCTCTCCTGGAGAAGAAGAAGAGGATGAAGCTTCCTTAGAAGAATCTTCCATGATAATTGGGGATCAGGTCCATGCTGTTGAACCTTGCTCTGAGTAGCCCCAACCAGCAAACACTTATGCTGAATAGATTTCGTTGCCCTCCGAGCAACCAACCTCTTCGTCCAAGCCTTCCGAGGAAATCTTAGGAAACAAGGAGAAGGTGTAGAGTTGTTCGGATCTTTATTTTTTGTTGAATGTAATTTTGGACTATGTACTTCTTTTGTGATGAAATAAAATTCAAAATTTTGGTTGTTTGTCTTGACTTCTTCTACTTACTCTGTCTGCATTCTTATTAATTCTTTATATCTCTTCTCTTTACATGTTTATGGCTAGGATGGATCCCTTGTCAGCTCATGACACCGAACTGATGAAAAAATGCAATGACTATTTCAAGGCTGGTCGTGCAGATCTGAATGATGCTCAAATCATTGATATCCCGGGTTCAAATGCTTCTGAATGAGAAGTCGAAGCTTACCAGTATCTGAAGTGTTTGCTCGATTGTGCAATAGCCAATAATGTCGCATATTATGAGATGATTGAAGATCTCCAGGGTACCATCGATGAACTCCAACAATAATATAAGGAGTCTTCTACCCTTTTGCACCAAGGGTATGAGAAAAAATATCAGCAACTGAGTGCTGACAAAGGATATGATAATTTTATCTCTGCTTATGAGAAGAAAGAGAGCATTGTGAAACTTGAGGTTGAAGAGCACAGGCATATCGCCAAGTTATTGGAGCAGGAAAAACTTATTTTGCAGGGAGAGATTAAACAACTTAAGTCTTCCGCATCTTCCTTGGGGGCCTTGGTCCCTGTCACTGATGAAGGTTTCTCTTTCTTGGAGGTAAAAAATGCCAACTTAAGAGATGAATTGAAAACTTTAAAAAGAGCTGGACCTTCCACCTCTGCTCGTGGACGAGCAAGATCTTCTTCTCGGGGACGAGCAAGGGATAGTCGGATCTCTATTGAAGATGCAAGAACTCAAGCATCTTTGGAAAATCAGGCAGTTCAATTGATAGCAAAGAACCAAGCTTTAGCAGAGATGTCCAAGAAGAATCTGAACCTCAACGAGCAACTTTCCATACAAAGCTCTGTCTTGGAAAATAAGGAAATCCTGGTGAAGAATCTCCACGAGCAATTGGAGAGGTTAACTTACCAGTTCCACAAATAACCTAGAGAATTTTGGATGGCTGGCTACAATGAAGCTCTTTTCCATCTTGATGATCGGATTCAGCAGTCCAATAATGAAGGGTACAAGCAAGGGTACCTGAATGCATTGTGCGTGCTAAAAGTATAACGGGGTCACTACTTATGGGATTATTATGATCCTAGATTTCTTGAGTTGCTCGTGCCTCCTTTTAAGCTCAACATGAGTTGGATTCCTACTCGGGAAATTCCTCAGTGCTTGATTTCCAAGCACCTCGGCGATTACAATCTTCATTCAAATTTTGACATATCTCGCCCAGAGCATTTACTTGATCGGCCATCAGTGATGAATGTTCGAATGCTTCAAGATGTAAATTTCATAAACTCTCCTTATGCTTTAGACGATCCTCCTGCTGGAGTAGAACCTGTTTCGAAGGCAGAAGGGAAAAAACCAATAGAGTAGGGTCTTTGATGTAATGACTTGTAGTTTTCACAGCATATGTAATTCTTCTTAATTTGAATGAAGAAATTTTTTCATCTTTTGCTATTTTATTTTCTTCCAAGTATTTTGCAGAATATCTTTGTTCGTGAATACATGCGTATTTTGATATGTTTTATTTTTTGATTATAGTGACTTATCACTCTTTGATTCCAAGAAATGAAACGACTTACAGCCCATGATCCTTCTTAGTTTAACCAACCGGAGTTGATTGCAATTGATTTACCGACCAACCGAAGTTGGTGGATATTGATTCCCGACCAACCGGAGTTGGAAGAGATTAATTTACCGACCAATCGGAGTTGGTGGATATTGATTCCCGACCAATCGAAGTTGGATGAGATTAATTTTCCGACCAACCGGAGTTGGTGGATATTGTTTCCCGACCAACCGAAGTTGGAGGATTTTAATTTTCCGACCAACCGGAGTTGGTGGATATTGATTCTCGACCAAACGGAGTTGGAGGAGATTTGTTCTCGACCAACCGGAGTTGGAAGGGATTTGTTTCTGACCAATCGGAGTTGGTGGTAATTGATTATCGACCAACCGGAGTTGGAAGATATTTATTTATCGACCAACCGGAGTTGGAGGTAATTTATTCCCGACCAACCGGAGTTGGAAGAGATTTGTTCCTGACCAACCGAAGTTGGAAGGGATTTGTTTCTGACCAATCGGAGTTTGTGGTAATTTGGTTCCCGACCAACCGGAGTTGGAAGGGATTTGTTTCTGAACTTGATGTGTAGTGTGTAGCACTAATACTCCGAAAAATTTCAATAATGAGAGAGAAATTGGGTAAAATATTCAACACTTTATTTATACTGAAGAAAACTGCATTACATAGGAATTCCAACTACTGATAATACTTGCGTAGATGCTCTGCATTCCATGCATTCTTGAATTCTTCTCCTTCTAATGTTTTAATCCTATATGTCCCTGGACGAACAACTCTAGTTACTCTGTAGGGTCCATGCCAATTAGCTTCCAGTTTGTTGTGATTTTCAATTATTTTCTTCAGCACATAGTCCCCTTCCTTCAAATCACACTTCTTCACCCTCTTGTTGTAGAACAGAGTTGTTCGTTGTTGGTATGTAGCACTCCTAATTTCTACCTCTTCTCTTACTTCTTTGAGCATATCCAGATCTAATTGCCTCATCAAGTCACTGATATGAGAATTGAAATTCAATACTCTGTGTGTGGGTAGACCCAATTCAGCAGGTATAACAGCCTCACTTCCAAATGCCAGCATGTATGGAGATTCTCTTGTTGCTGCTCGTGGTGTTATTCGATAAGACCATAGCACCGAGTGTAGCTCGTTAATCCAATTTGCCTTAGCATTATCCAGTCACTTTTTCAAACCATTCAGCAACGTTCTGTTTGTTACCTCAGTTTGTCCATTTCTTTAGGGGTGGCCTGGTGCAGAGTGGGTCTTCAATATGTTTGATTGATGACAATATGCAGCAAACTCCTCGTTGTCAAACTGAGTTCCATGGTCTATAATGAATGCATGGGGAAGACTATATCTACAAATGATATTCTTCCAAATAAATTGATACACCTTGTCATACGTCATATCAATAAGAGGCTCAGCTTCCACCCATTTAGTAAAGTAATCCATAGCGACTACGAGGTATTTAAATCTTCCCCTGGTCATTAGAAGTGGCCCGACCAAGTCTATTTCCCACATAGAAAATGGCCAAGGGGACGTGATGGGTGTTAATAATGCTTGGGGAGTTCTTCAGATAGAGGAGAAACGTTGACATTTATCACATTTCTTGGCATAAGCTACACAATCAGCTCTCATCGTCGGCCAGTAATACCCTTGCGTTGTCATTCTTTGCAAATGTGTCCGACCTACTACATGGGCTCCACAAGACCCTTCAAGGACATATTCAATCAAATTTTTCACCTCGGAGGGGTGGACACATCTTTGCAAACCCGCTATAATTCTTTGTCTATATAAAATGCCATTAGTCAATACATAACGAGAAGCTTTAAACTGTAGTTTCTTGGCTACAAGCTTATCAGTTGGTAAATCCCCCTCCTCAATATAGGCCCTGATGGGATCCATCCAAGATGGTCCTAAATCAAGGGTAATGAAGTTCACCATCAGATCTTTGTCAATGCTCTAACTAGCTAAGATTTCTATTGGGATTGTTCTTCGCAGCTCGGTGCGTGTGGCTGAGGCTAACCGAGCTAAGTCATCTGCTCTTGCATTCTCCAACCTTGGTATTCTAATTAACTGCACTGCGTTAAAGCTTGATACAATCTCCATTGATTTCACATGATATTGGATCATTAATTCTCCTTTTGCTACATATACTCCCAACATTTGATTTATAATCAACTGTGAGTCATTAAATACAACGACCTACTCCGCTTTCATAGTTTTGGCTAGGTTGAGACCCACGATCATAGCTTCATATTCAACCTCATTATTATAAGCTTTAAATTAAAAACGCAGAGCATACTCCACATCAATTTTATCAGGGCTGTTTAAAATAACCCCTGCTCCACTGCCTATAGTGCAAGAAGAGCCATCTATATATAAATTCCACATAGGTATCTCATTGTCAACTTCTTGGTCAGACAGAGTTCCTTGGTGGAATATTTGATGCTTTCCTTTATCCTCCCCCAATGCTTCTCGATGCTCGTTGATCATCCTCTCTTGCTCGTCTACCGACTTAAGTTGATCGGTGTTAAAATCTAATGATACTTTAACATCCACAGGCTGGTCAGTATTCAACTTCTTCTCTTCGGAGGTGTCTGGATAGGTGAACTCTGCGATAAAATCTGCCACTGCTTGCCCTTTAAGTGACGACCTAGGATCATAAATTATATCGTATTCACCCAATTCTACAGCCTAATACATCAATCTTCCTGATTTCTCTGGTTTGTGCAGAGCTTGACTTAACGGCATGTCTGTATACACAACTATAGTATGAGCTTGGAAGTATGGCCTCATCCTTCTACTTGCTTCGATCAATGCCAGTGATATCTTTTCCATCCTTGGATATCTGATCTCTACTGCCCGAAAGGCCTTGCTAGTGTAATAGATTGGTTTTTGCACTCCACCTTCCATTCTTATCAACGCCGAGCAAACTGCATTCTCTGAAACTGCCAGATACAAGTATAATTTCTCTCCTATCACTGGTCTGGACAACAATGGAGGTGCTCCTAGGTATTTTTTCAATTCTTGAAAGGCATTCTCGCATTCATCATTCCACTCAAAAGTCTTTCGGAGCATTTTGAAGAATGGCAGACATCTATCACTTGCTTGTGACACAAACCTATTAAGTGCTGCAACTCGCCCTGTGAGAATTTGCACTTCCTTCTTCGTCGTCGGAGATCGCAACTCCAATAAAGCCTTGATCTTTTCAGGATTCGCCTCAATTCCTCATTGGTTAATAATATATCCGAGAAACATGCCTTCTCGTACTCCGAATATGCATTTGGTGGGATTCAACTTCATTTGATATTCCTCTAGTTGTCAAAGGTCTGGCCTAAGTCAACTAGATGATCAGCAGCTTTCTTTCTCTTCATTAACATATCGTCAACATAAACCTCCATGTTATGACCGATTTGCTCTGCAAACACCTTATTCATCAACCGCTGATAGGTAGCACCTGCATTTTTAAGTCCAAAAGGCATAACATTATAACAATAAGTTCCCTCAGGGTAATAAAAGAGGTACTCTCCCTATCTTCAGGAATCATTTTAATCTGGTTATAACCAGAATAAGCATCCATGAAACTTAATAGTTCGTGCCCCGAGGTAGCATCCACTAGTTGATCAATTCGGGGCAAAGGAAAATGATCCTTAGGGCATGCCCTGTTAAGGTCGGTGAAGTCTACACACATCCTCCACTTGTTATTTTTCTTCTTTACCACCACCACATTTTCTAGCCAGTCAGGATATTTGACATCCTCAATGAAAGAGGCTTTTTGTAGCTTCTCTACTTCCTCCTGTATAGGTTAATTTTTCTCAGGACTGAACACTCTTCTTCGCTGCTTTACTGGCTTGATTTCCCTGTTCATATTGAGCTCGTGACACAAGAAATTCAGATCTATTCCTGGCATGTCTTCATGACTCCATGCAAAAATCTACTTTCTTCGCCTTAGAAATGCAATCAATTCTTATTTTATTGATTCATCCAAGGATGCACCAATTTGAGTTGTTCGTTTTGGATGCTCATCGTCCAGAATGACAATCTCAGTATCCTCCATGACCTGTTCTTTCACGAGTTGGGACTCATCTCTAGGATCTAATGTTTCAATCTCCACATCTTCTATTTGGTAGGTAATAATCTTCTTTCTGGATTCTTCATGCTCCTCCTTCTCGGTAGATGAATAGTAGCATTCCCGAGCTACTTTTTGGTCGCCTTTCACCACTCCTACTCCAAAATTAGTTGGGAATTTTAAACATTAATGTACAGTAGATGGCACTGCTTCAAATTTTTTTAGTCCTACCCTTCCCATGATGATGTTGTAAGCTGATTGGACATTTTTATCCATTATAAAGAAGCGTACTCTCTCTGTTCGACAAGCAGGCCATGTACCAATAAGCATATCCAACTTGATCGTCTCAAGTGGAAAAACCTTTTCTCCAGTAAAACCAAGGAGGGGTCCATGATATGGCTCCAACTAGGATAACTTCAAATTCAAACTGTCAAAGCATGGATAGAACATGATATCTGTTGAGCTACCATTATCCACCAGTACTCGTGATATAACCACTTCCTTCATTCTCATTTTTATCACTAATGGGTCATCATGAGGATATAGTAAACCTGCCAAGTCGTTCTTAGAGAAACCAATGACCAGTTTGTCCTTATTTCCCTTCCTCGGGCGATCATCTTCAGCTAGATTTATTCACTAAATGTACGAGCAAGCTTGAGCCTCGTTGAGGTAAGATTTTCTCTCAGCAGTCATATCTCCTCCTCTTACATCTCCACATGTAATAACATTACATTCAAATGATCCAAAATGGATAGAAAATACCTCACGTTCTGGCTGTTTTGGTCTTTTGGGGGAGATCGGGGTCGTCTTGTTCATCATTCGGGTCTTTTTCATGACTTCTCTTCTTATCTTCTTTTGATCGATGAGGAGGTCTAGACCTCTGCCTTGCTCGGTCATTGTTCTTTCCACCATTTCGACGATCAACATACTTGGTCAGCTTTCCTCGTCTGATGAGTGCTTCAATTTTATTCTGAAGAGCTATGCAATTTTTGGTCGTGTGACTATGATCTTTATGGAACTCGCAATATTTGGACTTATTCCTCTTGTTAGGATCTGCTTTCATTTTCTCTGGCTAGTTCAGCTCTTCGCTGTTCTTGATCTCTTCCAGATTATGGTTTATATCTACTTTCAAAGGAGTATAATTTCCAAATTTCTTCAATTGTTCCAATGCTTTCTTTGCTTTTAACTTCCTGTTACCACCATTGTTCTTTTGCTCCTTCTTCTCAGCCTTATCAACATCAACCTTGGTTTCTTTGGTGTTCATATTCTTCTTTGCAGCCATCGCTTCCTCGGCGTTCATAATCTTGGCTGCCTTTGCCATTAGTTCTTCCATAGTTCTAAGCGGATCTTTGGCTAGAGTGTAGTACAATTTATCTGGCAACAGTCCACTCATCAGAGCAGTAATTGCTATCTTCTCCTCGTAATCAATTACCTCGAGCTTCTCATTATTGAAATGAGTAATATAATCCCTGGTGCTCTCACCTTCCTTATGTCTAACACTTAGCAAGTGTGCTACTCGTTAGACTGGCTTTGCTCCAAAACAAAAATTTCCAATAAAGAGTTATGCTAGCTGAAAGAAGGTCGCAATTTTCCCCCAAGGAAGGTTATTGTACCACATCTAAGCAGATCCAGTAAGGGTTCCTGAAAATGCCTTACATCGCATCTCGTCTGGAACAGTATAGATATCAGCAGCTGCCTGGTATTGTTCTATATGGAGAACATGATCAGTTTTTCCATCGTATTTTGGTGTTACTACTAGGGCTTTGAATTTTGACGGTGTGGGAAGTCCACAATCTCTTGTATGAATGGTGTTCCTCGGACAAAAGTCCTTTGTAGAGGATTTTTGGTTTTATCCATCTCCCCTAATCTATCCTCCAACCTTTGAATTGATCCCTTCCGTGCATCATTTCCTTCCTCGACCCTATTGGTTCGAGCAACTGATCGTGTTGAATTTGCCTCTTGGGATCTTTCATGACGAACAGCTGGTCGTGATTGGGCAGAGCCTTCCTTTAAATCAGATGGTCATTAAGAGTTCCTCGACATAGTCCTAGGGAAACTCTTATTCTTCCTAGGACCTAAACGATCAAAAAGATAGACTCTACTCAATCTTTCAAGAGCACTTGTCCTTTCTGGAGACAGAGTGATGTTTTGTTGAGTGTTTGTAGCTCGTACCGAGGAAGTCCGTCCAGGCTGATAAGAAGGATCATTGGATCTCTCAGTACGATATGAATCGGTGCGTCTGGACTGAGATTCCTTTGGTAATATCGTTTGCCTAGTTTGCGAAGAGAGTAAATGAGTATTTCTCTGAACGCTTCGTTGCCCTGATTGGGCTGGCACTCCACCCCGAATGGTTTGTATGAGTTGATGCATGGTTTCTTGCATGGTCGTTTGCCCTTGGGCCAAATTAGCCATTATACCAGCCAAATCTTGAACATTTGGAGGAGTAGATGGAAGATTTGGAGGGATTCCAGCGTTTCGATTACTGGATTCAGGATGATCAGCCATCGGTGATGAATTATTTTGGTGAAAAATGATAATTACAGTCGTTTCCCACAGATGGCGTCAATCTGTTGATGTAAAAAATTAGATTTGACCTAATTATTTTAATCATAGATAAAAAGAATAAAGAAATAATAGACAATAGATTTTTAAAGTGGTTTAGCCTTACAAAAATGGATTACGTCCACTATTTTTGTTATTCCTGACTATTTGTTTAGAATTCTCGAGGTATGATTTACTCTCAAAATTCTGGTCCCCTTCCAATGAGGATGTTACAATGTATTTATAGCCTTGAGATTGTACAAATGAAAGGACAATGCGTTGTTATCTAGTAGACATGTACATCTGTATGATAATAAATGAGCATTTAATGCGCAGTCGTCTCCTTGATTATCCTGATTAGAATGCTAAGCTTCTGGGATCGCCTAAGTAGCTCGGGCCACTTAAACTGCTCGGACCGCCTAACTAGCTCGACACGCTCGATCTGCTCGGGGACCCTGAGTTCCTCATGGCTTCTTAGTTACTCGATGAAAGTATACATATTTACCACGTTAGCAGACACGTGTCTATAAGTGAGTAATCCATGTCAGCAGACTAAATTTGGTATCAACAATTATTATATCATAAGCATATCCCAAATGAGAAATCAAATTGAAAGTCTTAGGGTGAGAGAAAGGGATAACTTTGTTTATTTTGAAGAGGTTATTAATATTCCTATTAAAACTCTTAGCAACTATAATAAAAAGACTTGGAGACGAAGGGTCACCTTGTCTAAGCCCTCTAAAAGACTTAAAAAAACCTTGGTTTTGAGAATTTATATTTATTAAAAACTAATTATTTGAAATTATTATCCAAACCATGTTAATGAACATTTCATTGAAACCAAAGTTCCTTAATACTTGACATAGGAAAGGCTAGTAAACTTCATCATAGGCCTTTTCCATATATAATTTTATTATGACATTGTTCCCATGGACTTTTTTCTCTAGAAATTGAGTCATTTCTTGGGCCAGAAGAATATTATCATGGATACTCATCCCTTTAACAAAGCCAAATTCATTTGGAGATATTATTAAGGGTAAAATTATAGATATTCTATCGCTATGAATTTTAGATAAAATTTTATTAGAGAAATGTCATAAGCTTATAGGTATGAACTAGGAATATCATGAAGGATTAGAAACTTTGGGAATAAGAGCAATGTTTGAAGATGTCCAACTTTTGGGGATTTAAGCACCTCCAAAGAAAGAAAGTATGGCATTTATCAAATCAACTTTAATAATATCCCAAAACTTCTGATAAAATTCTCCTCCATATCCATCTGGACCTCCATACTTTTAATAGCATTTAGGGTCTCTTCTTATGAAGAAAATTCAGTGAGTTTTATGTTCATATCCTCTGTGATACTTTCAATGACACCGAAGAAAGGATTATTTAAGTTTATTAGTTCTAATATCCAAATATTTTCGTAGTAGTATATGAATATATTATCAATATCTTCTTATTTTTCAATCCCATTATTATGGTTGTCATTGATTTTATCAATATTCGATCTTCTATATATTGATTTTACTAAAGTAAGAAATTTGTTTGTGTTAAGGTCTCCTAACTTTAGCCATTTTGATGACTTTTTTTATACCAAAATCTCTCCTAGTTATGTAATGATATGTTTAAATGAGCTCTAGCTTCAAATAATTCTACACTAGAAGATTTAGTAGGTGAAATTTCAAAAGGATGCTCTTTGATTTTAACCTTTCCCTATAAATAATTAATAGCTTGAAAATCATTCTAGAATTGATCTTTGTTCAAAATTTCTAGTTTTGATTTTAGAATCTTTAACTTAATGGAAAATTTGTTCATTGGGGGGCATGAATGTTAGAAGACCATGTTTGTTTAATTATGCCTTTTACATTATATTTTGTACACCACGTTGATAGGAATTTAAAATGTCTAGGTTGATATATGTACTCTTAATAAAAAGAAGAAAATGACTATGATCAGAGGAGGTCTTATGTATATGTGAGATGGTAGTTGTAGGGAATTGATCAAACCATTGGTTGTTTGTTAATCCTCTATCAAGTCTACAAAATATGGTACCATCTACCCTATTGTTAGTCTATGTGAATCGATATTTAGTGCATCATAGATCGATTAAAGCACATGATGTGATCATATCATTAAAGTCCTCTATAGCATGAAAATTAATATCATTTCCACCTAATTTCTCTTATTCTTTAAATACTACATTGAAGTCTCCTATAATAAGCCGTGGTAATGATGTATTTTGGGAGGTTAGATGCTTTAAGTCAGTCCATAAAATCCTTCTTTCAGTAGAAGTGCACTTGGCATATATTAAAGCCAAGAAGATTGATGTATTTAAAAATTTAATATTGATTTTAAAATAAATCAATTGGTCAGTATTTAAAATTACAGATGCTTTGATATCATTCTACCATAGAAACTTGGTCTTATTAGAGAGATTAGAAACACAATTTGGAAAATTCCACTTGATTTGATATTTTGACATTGCATCTATACTTACTTTGGGTTCTAATAAAACAATGGCTAGTAATTGATATTTTCTTATAAGATTTTTAATTCTTTAATTTGTTGATTTATTAAGAACACCCCTAACATTCTAACATATGAAATTTAACATTAAGTATGTTTGGCAAATTTTAGAGTTGATGACTTACCTGAGGATCGTGTGAATATTCTAAATAAACGATCATGAGGCACTGGTTTAGGAGGTTTACCTTATTGAGAATGCTTTGAAGTACCTAATGAGATACCAGAATATTTATTATGCGCTTCTTTTTCTGCCTTTTCTTTTTTAACTGAATTCCACTTCTCATAAAAGCAGTTTGAAAAAATTTGTAATTCTTCAATCATTGGAGTAGGGATTTGCATGTCTTCATTGTCTGAGTGATTATCATTTTCATTAGATGGATGTTTTTCAGAAGGAGGAATTTTAGAACCTTTGGGAGAAAGGTTTAATTAATCCACTATCATAGTTTCCTCTGCTGAATAATCATTATGGGACGGCTGACCATCTTGTAATAGATTACCCTTTTTAAAATGAGGTTTTTCCATAATTGATAGAGGAGCAATCTCTGAAGAGGTAATTTTTGTATCTTGAATATTTTCTTCCTCAAGATTGTCAATACCATCTTGTAGGATTTCAAATCTGTTTTTCAGATTAGATTGAGCTGTCACTTTTTTGAATTCCTTCTTGATTATGCTGAGTTTCCTTTTCTTTTGGTCTTTGATGATTTTCTTTGTTAGTATCTTGAGATTCAATGGTTGAATTGAGATATCTGGTGGCTGTTGGATCTAGTCTTAGATATGGGTGTTTAATCATACATTTAGAGTTAGAATGACCTTTTTTTCTTACAGAATTCATAAAAGGAAGGCAAATTTTCGTTTCATATTGGTTGCCAGAAACTTGTGTTTCCACATCCAATCCAAATCCTATGGTTTCTTTCACTGAGTATGTTAATTTCAACACAAACACGTGTTGTACTTGGTCTTGAAATTGATGTTGTAGATGCATCCAATTTTAGAGGTTTCCTAATTTGTTGGGCTATAGAATATAAGGAACATTAAGCATATAAATGTAATGGTAAATTTGGCAAAAGGGCTTTCTTCATCAGATTTAAAGTCGATGGACCACTTGAAAGTTCTCATAGGGAATTTCCCAAAGTGCCAAAAATCTCTTAGCCAAAGCCTGACATAATGTTCTTCACAATTTAGTCTTATTAGGACGTTCTTGGAATGAAGAAGTCCAATGGAATATGCTTCTTTCAATGATAATGTTTGGAAAATATTTCCAATGTAATCAATAGGAGGTCTACCATGTGAGAATTTTCCTATGATTGAATGCTTAAATGGTTCAGTTCGGGTTGAGATGTCTTCTTGCAAGAAGATGACTGTTGGTTTATGGTTGAATGTTGTTAGACTCTTTAATTCCAATTCTTTTGGCGTCTGATTCATGAGCACACTTGCGAAGGATTTTAACCAAACATTCATTTGATAAGGGGGTTTTGGAGGAATCATGGTTTCGATTGAGGGATTAGCCATGTTTGCCATTGTTTAGGTCAGGTTTGACTACAAGAGAAGGATAAGTATCCTTAAATGTTGACTACTCCCCTAATATTTTTCCACACGTCCGCCTTCTTATCAATCAAAAGACCTAAATGTTGAATACTCCCCCAATATTTTTCCATCTAATGATGACAATACTGAGGGTATGATCTTTGTATTCGAAATCAAATACTTAATAGTATACAAATATAACAATCAAGACACACGATCAAGACACATTACAAGATATATAACAAGTAAAAACAAGTAACAGGTTACAAGATATATAACAATCAAGACACACTATCAAACCTAATCTAAGTTCAGAAATGTACCAACTCCTCTGGTGTGTTCTGACTTATCCTACGGTTTTGATGTTGTGATGTTCTCCAGCTTCGTAACTTTACTCATTTTAGCTTTACTTCGACTCTAAAATTCTAATATCTCAACTCCAACACTTTTCAGTGTAGCAGTGTGAAGGTTTATGTGGTGTAGTGCTCTAAACTCATGCATGCAACTCACACACACTTAATTACAGACAATACGAGTTAACAAATTATAAATAGATCTCTCAAGCTGCAAGGGTTTCTAAAATTAGCTTAGTCAAATAAGTCAGACTTTGGATCTTTCAATTAACCGCAGATCAAGAAGGAATCTTTCTATACAAACTAGCCAATATCCTATACACTTTCTTTATTTGAAAATATTTACTTATTTCACAAATCTTGAAATAATTATGAAAGTGAAAACCCTAATCAAGATCTCAAAACTAGATCTAAGTCTGACAGTTTGAGTAAGTTGAAATCAGAAAGGTTATTGTTAATTTAGGGTTTGAAAGAAACATTTATTTTGAAAACAACCAACAAAAAATAGATTTCTCGAAATAAGAAATCAGATCTAGCAAATAACTAAGTGATCTATATCACAGAAACCAAATCTCAGATTTCTATACAAAGAAATAGAGACTTAATCAACATGATTAACTTGGCAAAGAGATATAAGACAGTAGAGGAAGAAGCTTCACAAATCTCGAACTATAAACACTTAGAAAAAGATTTTCTGGTTTGGATTTGGTTTGAAGTTTTAGTTAGGGTTTGTAAAAACTTTTCGAACTCTACCTCTCTCTCTCTCTCTCTCTCTCTCTCTTTTCTCTCAGAGGTTTAAATGAACAAAAGTTACAAAATTGAAGATGAAGTCTCCTTATATACTAAGAGAAGAAGGATGTTGAAGATCAAAGGGAAATAAATGATCAGGATTGATTCGAAGTCAATCTAAGGGCTACCAGGCCACTGCATTTGAAACAAATTTGATTAGTTCAAAATCAAACACGGTGACTATAAGAAAATACATGCAGGTCGTTGATTAGAATGATCCAATGGTGCACAATGAGTCTTAAGAGTGTGAGAGCGAGAAAACACACATCTGACCGTTATAAAGGAAACACGTGTAAGGGCGCGATGTAATGAAAAATGCATGTTTTAGAATTATGAGAAATACAAATTGCACCCACAATATTCTCAAGCACTTTTGGTTTCTACCCAAATAGATTTTAAGATATAAACACAAATTATAATCTAGCCCCAAAGGTTTTTAAATCATTAATTTTAATTTTAAAAAATCATTTTAAATTCTTAGAAATTATTTTAAAATTCCCAAAAATCATAGAAATCAATTTCCAGGGAATTAACTCACACACAACCAATTATAGCAAGGTCTGGTGTATGTATGCAGTCCTAGTGTGTGGTGTTGGTGAGTAACCTTTAAGAACTTATAGAGGCATCAAGTTGAGTCTGAGGTTCCTTTGGTAACTAGGGATGAGACTCAAATTTTGCCACAATTTCCAAACTAGATGAGTACCTATACAGTATAGACTTAAGTAAGTCAAATATATAGGGTGCTTCAATCTCCCCCTTTAGAAATAGAGACAAAATCTCCTTTGAGTAAATGAGGACTCGTAGGGATATAAAAGAATTAAAAAAAATCCTATTCCTATACAAAATATTCTATCTACCCAATATCCTAGAAAGATAAAATTACTTAACTCAACTAAATACAAATCAATACCCTAACAAAATTATGTTACAATCGATGGTACTGATTCCTGAAAATAAGATAACGAAGATCAAGCTTTTAAGTTGAGAATATACAACAGTGTCCAAGAGGACTCAAATTTCTCCCTCATTTTGGACAAAGGGCAAAGAAAAACAGTCAATAATCATCTGAAATTATTCTGTAAAAATCATGACAATCGACTTGCGTAAGGATTCAAAACGCGCATTATCTAAGGGTTCAGTGAAAAGATCAGGTAATTGTAATTCAGTAGGCAAATAATTAATTTCCAACTCCTTAGATTCAACTAGCTCATATATAAAGTGATATCTAATTTTAATATTTTTAGTATGAGAGTGATGAACATGATTTTTAGAAATATTAATCGTGCTTTGATTGTCACAATAGAGATGTAACTTATCTTCAGTGATACCATAATCTTTTATCATTTGTTTGAGCCAAAATAATTGAGAGCAACAGCTTCCTGCTGCAATATATTCGGATTCGGTAGTAGACAAGGAAGTGAAGTTTTATTTCTTACTACTCCAACCTACCAAGTTGTTACTGATGTAGTAACATGCTCCTGAAGTACTCTTACTATCATCGATACACCCGGACCAATCAGCATCGGCGTAACCTACTATAGTACTGGAGGTGTCTTTAGTGTACCAAATTCCTACGTTTAGAGTGTCTTTGATGTATTTGATAATTCTTTTAACGCACAAAACATGACTCTCTTTAGTATTATTTTAATATCTGGCACACACACATACATGGTATATGATGTCAGGACGGGAGGCCATAAGATAAAGTAAGCTTCATATCATACTACGGTACAAGGTGGTATTAATAGATTTTCCATTCTCATCTTTGGAAAGTTTAACAGTGGTACTCATAGGAGTCCTATCATCTTTATTTGTTTCTAGGCCAAACTTCTTAACAATCTCTGAAGCGTATTTAGATTGCAATAGAAATAATCCTTCTGAATTATGTTTAACTTTAAGTCCTAAGAAGAATTGTAACTCCCCCATAAGTGACATTTGGAATTCTTTGTGCATAATGTCAGAGAAGGTCTTAACTTCTAAAGGGAAAGTGGAACCAAAAATGGTATCGTCAACATACACTTGAGCAATAGTAATGTTGTTGTCAAAATGTTTGACAAATAAGGTTTGGTCATTTCCTCCTCGCCTAAATCCATTATATAAAAGAAAGGTGGATAAATCATCATACCAAGCTCTAGGAGCTTATTTTAACCCATAAAGAGCTGTCTTAAGACAATAAACATAATTGGGGTGATGAGGGTCAATAAACCCTTTGGGTTGTTCTACATAGGTCTCCTCAGTTAGAATTCCATTAAGGAAGGCTGACTTAACATCCATTTAATATAAAGTGAAATGCAAATGACAAGCTATGGAAAAAAGTAAACGAACACATTTGAGGCGAGTGACAAGAGTAAAGGTTTCCTCTAAATCTATTCCTTCAATCTGAGAGTAGCCCTAGGAAACTAATCTAGCTTTATTCCTAAAAATCACCCCAAACTCATTAGTCTTGTTTTTAAAAATCCAACTTGTGCCAATAACCCTTTTATTTTCAGGCCTGGGTAAAAGATACCAAACATCATGAATGACAAATTGAAGAAGTTCCTCCTGCATAACACTTATCCACAAGGTGTCATTTAAGGTTTCATTTACATTTTTGAGCTCAATAAGAGACACAAAACATGAAAAAGGAGCAATGTTACGAAGTTGAGATTTTTTACGAACAAGCTCAATAGGATTACCAACTACACTATATAAAGGATGATCTTTGGAAACCCAGTTAGGTACATCAGGGGTCTCAGTTGGTAAAGATTCAATTTTTTTTGGAAAATCATAATTTAAAATGTTTGCGGACTCTTCCACAATAATTATTTCTTTGGTCTTACTTTCTACATTTTTGTCACTTACAACCACATTAATGAATTCCATCATGGTTTTGGTACGAATATTGTAGACACGATAGGCTCTACTGTTTGGAGATTATCCTAAAAAGATGGCTTTATCACCTCTGGTTTCGAATTTAGACAAATGTTTTCTGTCTTTACAAACATAACAGGTACTACCAAAGGTTCTAAAGTATTTTAGGTTAGGTTTCTTTCCATACCAAAGATCATAGGATGTTTGTTTGGTATTCGTCCTTAAGTAGGTTGATTATATGACAGGCAGTACGAATGGATTCTACCTAAAAATATTTTGGTAGATTTTTTGCATGAATCATCACACGTGCCATTTCTTGAAGAGTGGGATTTTTATGCTCAGCAACCCCATTTTATTGAGGTGTCTTAGGAGCACTAAATTCATGTTTGTAACAATTATAGTCACAATATTCTATGATACCCGAATCTATGAATTCTACTCATCTATCACTACTAATTCTATCTACTTGGGTATCCTTTTCATTTTCTATACGAACTAGGATTTTCAAAAACTTTTGAAAGGTTTTTTATTTATGTTTTAAGAAGGAAACCCAAGTAAATCGAGTGAAATCATCAACCATAACAAGGATGTGACTGTTGCCACAAAGACTAACAGTACAAGAGGGACCCATTAGGTCCATATGGATGAGTTCTAGAGGTTTAGAGGATATAACTTCTTAAACATTCTTATAGGGAGCCTTGAAAAAATTTCCTTCTTGACATCGACCACAAATAATGTTTAAAATTGGTTTAATTTTGGTAAGACCTCTAACTATTTCTTGGGAGCATAATTTTAAAAAGGTTATCATAGTTGTTGATACCAAATTTAATCTACTGACTTGGATCAATCATATGAAGACACGTGGCTATCTACATGGCAACAACATGCACTTCCGAGATAATCACACGCTCCGAGGAACCATGTTACTCCGAGGAACTCATACCCTCCGAGGAACAGACCTCTCCGAGGAACTCATACGCTCCGAGGAACTCTTGAATATCAAAAAGCTTAGGCGGTCCGAGCTACTCAGGCAGTCTGAGATGCATCTCGAACAAAGCATTAATTGATGAATAACTAACAGTTCAACTGGTTCATTAAATGCTTATCATTTAGACGCACACGCTTAAAAGGCATTAAATGTATTGCCCTTTCATATGTATATCATTTAATGTATCACCCTTCCATATGACAGCCTCAAGGCTATAAATACGTGGTATAATACTCATTGTAGGGGATCTGATCCTGAATCCAAACTTTGGGATCCAGAAAGGAATTTCTTATAATCGAGAATTCCCAAACACTCAGCAATAAAATAATAGTGGACGTAGGCCATTCTTATAAGGCTGGACCACTTTAAAATCTTTTGTCTCATTTATTTATCTGTGATTGAATTATTAGAGTGATCTAATTTTTTACATCAACAGATTGGCGCCGTCTGTGGGAAACGACTGGTAAAATCGTTTTCTCATAAAAAACAATCCATTACCAATGGCTGATATACCTAAATCCAGTAATCGAAACACTGGAACCCCTCCAAATCCATCTGCTCCACCAATTATTCCAGATCTGACCGGAATGATGGCGAATCTGGCTCAGGGCCAGACTGTCATGCAAGAAATGATGCAACAACTCATCCAAACCCTCCATGGTGGTGCGCCAGCCCATTCCGGATCACGAAGCATTCAAAGGAATATTCGTGCGCCTTCTGTGCATACTAGGTGTACTAGTTCATATCGCAATGAGGAATTTGAAGATTTTTCTTATCAACCTGGACGAACTTTGTCAGTACGAGCCACAGATACTGAACAACGTGTCACCCTCTCCCCAGAAAGGGTCAGTGCATTGGAAAGATTAAGTAGGGCCTATCCTTTTGATCGATTAGGCCCTAGGAGGAACAAGAGTCCTCTTAATGCAGCGTCGAGGAGTTTTCGATGACCATCAGATTTAAGGGAAGGATTTGCCCAGTCGCGACCAATTGCTCGTCAAGATGGATCCGATGACCGACCAGTTGCTCGTCAAGATAAATCCCAGGAAGCCACTTCAACGCAGTCAGTTGCTCGAACCAATAGGCCCGAGGAAGGAAATGATGCTTGGAAAGGATCTATTCAAAGGCTGGAGGATAGATTAGGGGAAATGGCTAAGGCCAAGAACCCTCTACAACGAACCTTTATTCGGGGAACACCTTTTGTCCAGGACATTATTGATTTTCCAACACCATCGAAGTTCAAAGCACCTGTTGTGACTCCCAAATATGATGGGAAGACTGACCCCATCCTTCATATAGAATAATATCAAGCTGCTGCCAACATCTATGCTGTCCCAGACGAGATGAGATGCAGGGCATTCTCTGGAACTCTTACCGGATCTGCTCAGATATGGTATAATAATCTTCCTCGGGGTAAGATTTCAACTTTTCTTCAATTGGCCGAGTTATTAATTGGGAATTTCTGCTTCGGAGCAAAGCCAGTTAAACGAGTAGCACATTTGTTAAGTGTTAGAAAAAAAGCTGGTGAAAGTATTAGAGACTATATAACTCGTTTTAATAACGAGAAGCTCAAAGTCATTGATTCTGAGGAGAAGACAACGATTACTGCTTTGATGAGTGGACTGCTGCTGAACAAGTTGTACTACACTTTGGCCAAAGATCCACCTCGAACCATGTCGTACCTGATGGGAAAAGCATCCAAGATTATGCATGACGAGGAGGTTATGTCTGTGAAGAAGAATATGGATGCCAAAGAAACCAAGATGGAAGGAGATAAAGCTAAGAAGAAAAAGCATAAGAACAATGGTGGTGACAAACATTCCAAAAGTAGGTCATCGTGGGAGGTCTTGAAGAAATTTGATAATTACACACCTTTGAAGGCAAATATCAACCACGTCCTGGAAGAAATTAAGAACAGCGAGGAGTTAAACTGGCCAAAGAAAATGAAGTCAGACCCTGACACGAGGAATAGGGAGAAATACTGCGAGTTCCATAAGGATCATGGCCATATGACCAAAAATTGCATAGCTCTTCAGAACGATATTGAAACACTCATCCGACGAGGAAAGCTAGCAAAGTATGTTGATCGGGGAGGCGAAAGAAAAAGCAACGACCGAACTAGAGAGAGGTCTAGATCTCCTCATCGAGTAGAGGAGAAAAAGAAGAGAAACCATGAAGATGATCCAGATGATGACCCCGATCTTCCCAAGAAACCAAGGCAGCCAGAACGAGAGGTATTTTCAATACGCTTTGGGTCATTTGATTGTAATGTTATTACAGGAGGAGATGCAGGAGGAGGAGACCTTACTGCAGAAAGAAAAGCTTACCTCGGACAGGCTCAAGCTTGCTCGTACATTCAGCGAATAAATTTAGCTGAGGAAGATCGCCCGAGAAAGGTGAACAAAGAAAAATTGGTCATTGGGTTTTCAAAGAATGATCTTGCAGGAGTTCTGTATCCTCATGACGACCCACTAGTGATCAAAATGAGAATGAAGGAGGTAATGATTTCAAGAGTGCTGGTCGATAACGGTAGCTCGACAGACATCATGTTCTACTCGTGTTTCGATAGTTTAAATTTAAAGCTATCTCAATTGGAGCCTTACCACAGACCCCTCATCGGTTTTGTTGGCGAGAAAGTATTTCCCCTTGGGACGATCAAGTTGGATATATTCATTGGTACATGGCCTGCTTGTCGGACAGAAAGAATACAATTCTTCGTGATGGATAAAAATATCCAGTCATCGTACAATATCATCATGGGTAGGGTAGGATTGAAGAAGTTCGAGGCTGTACCATTTACAGTGCATCAATGTCTAAAATTTCCAACAAATTTTGGAGTAGGAGTTATGAAAGGTGATCAGAAAGTATCTCGAGAATGCTATTATTCATCCGCCAAGCAAGAAGAACTGGAAGAATCAAAGAAAAATACTACTACCTATCAAGTGGATGAAGGTGCAGAGATTGAAACATTGGATCCTCGAGATGAGTTACAACTCATGAAGGGTCAAGTGGTGGAAGCTACTGAAACATCATTCTGGACGACAAGCACCCTGAGCGAACTACTCAAATAGGTTCATCGTTGGAAGCCTCATTAAAACAAGAATTGATAACTTTCCTTAGAAGCAGAAGACAAAATTTTGCATGGAGTCATGAAGATATGCCTGGGATAGACCCAAACTTCTTATGTCAAGAGCTCAATGTGAATAAGGAGATCAAACCTGTGAAACAGAGAAGAAGAGTATTCAGTCTCGAAAAGAATCAAGCCATACAGGAGGAAGTCGAGAAGCTCCAGAAATCTTGCTTTATTGAAGATGTTAAATATCCAGGTTGGTTAGCCAATGTGGTGATGGTAAAGAAGAAAAATAACAAATGGAGGATGTGTGTGGACTTCACCGACCTTAACAAAGCATGCCCAAAGGATCACTTTCCATTGCCCCGAATTGATCAACTGGTGGACGCTACCTCGGGACACGAGTTGCTGAGCTTCATGGATGCTTATTCTGGCTACAATCAAATTAAAATGAAACCTGAAGACAGGGAAAGTACTTCTTTTATTACCCCTAGGGGAACTTATTGTTATAATGTTATGCCTTTTTGGTTTAAAAAATGCAGGTGCGACGTATCAGAGGCTGATGAACAAGGTCTTTGCTGAACAAATCAGTGACAATATGGAAGTCTATGTTGACGACATGCTGACAAAAAGCAAGAAAGTTGCCGATCATCTAGTTGACTTAAGCCAGACTTTTGATCAACTAGATAAATATCAAATGAAGCTGAACCCAACGAAATGCATCTTTGGAGTACAAGAAGGCATGTTTCTCATATACATTGTCAATCAACGAGGCATTGAAGCAAATCCTGAAAAGATCAAAGCTCTAATAGGGCTGCGATCTCTAACAACGAAGAAGGAAGTACAGAGTCTCACTGGACCAGTAGCTGCACTCAATAGATTTGTGTCACGGGCAACTGATAGATGTCTCCCATTCTTCAAGACACTCAGAAAGACTTTTAAGTGGAATGATGAATGTGAGAAAGCTTTTCAAGACTTGAAGAAATACTTAGGAGCACCCCCACTGTTGTCCAGGCCGGTGATAGGAGAAAAATTGTATTTATACCTTTCAGTATCCGAGAATGCAGTTAGCTCGGCGTTGATCAGAGTGGAGAATGGAGTACAAAAGCCAATTTACTACACAAGTAAGGCCTTCCGAGGAGCAGAGATCAGATATCCAAGGCTGGAGAAATTGGCACTGGCACTGATTGAGGCGAGTAGGAGAATGAGGCCATATTTCTACGCTCATACCATAGTAGTATATACCGATATGCCATTGAGACAAGCCCTTCACAAGCCAAAAAAATCAGGGAGATTGATGTACTGGGCAATAGAGCTCGGAGAATATGATATAATTTATGATCCCAGGTCATCACTAAAAGGGCAAGCTGTAGCAGATTTCATAGAGGAGTTAACCTATCCTGATACCCCCGAGGAGAAAAATTTGCTCACTGGTCAACCTTTGGATGTTACAGGATCAACAAACACAAGCCCAGACCAATTCCGATTGGTAAAAGGGCGTGTGGATGTTACAGGATGTGATGCAGAGATAGTTGGGAGAACTCCGGACGAGAAACAAGAGTTGCTCGCTGATCAACCTGTGGATGTTACAGGATCAACAAACACTGGCTCAGACCAACTCCGGTTGGTAAAAGGGCAAGTGGATGTTACAGGATCATTAAATTCGAACCCAGACCAACTCCGGTTGGTGAAAGGGCAAGAAGAAATGATCGACGAGAAGCGAGAAAAATCTGGGGAGGATGAAAAGAAGCATCAAATATTTCACCAAGGAACTCTGACTGATTCGACATTTGAAGACGAGTTACCTATATGGAGGCTATATGTAGATGGCTCATCTTGCAATATAGGATGTGGCGCGGGGATAGTTTTGAGCACTCCAGACGAGGTCGACATGGAATACGCTTTGCGTTTCCAATTCAAAGCTTCCAACAATAAGGCTGAATATGAGGCCATGATTGCAGGACTTAATTTGGCAAAAGTTATGGAGGCGCAGCAAGTTATGATCTTCAGTGACTCTCAACTGATTGTAAACCAAATGATGGGGGTATATGCAGTTAGAGGAGAATTAATGATCAAATATCATGCAAAGGCAAAGGATCTAGTGTCAGAATTTGCCGTTATTCAGCTGGTCAGAATACCAAGAATGGAGAATGCGAGAGCAGACGCCCTAGCTCTACTAGCATCAACTACTTGCACCGAGATACGACGAACAATCCCAATTGAAGTGTTAGCTGGTCGGAGTATAGATGAAGATCTGAATATGAACTTTATCACCCTTGATTTAGGACCATCTTGGATGGATCCCATCAGGGTATATATCGAGGAGGGAGAATTGCCAATTGACAAGCTTGCAGCCAAGAAATTAAAGTTCAAAGCTGCTCGGTATGTACTAACTAATGGTGTTTTATATAGACGAGGAATTATGGAAGGTTTGCAGAGATGTGTACATCCCACCGAGGTGAAAGATTTGATTGAAGAGATCCATGAAGGGTCTTGTGGAGCACATGTAGTAGGTCGGACTCTTTTACAAAGGGTGATGACACAAGGATACTACTGGCCGACGATGAGGGTTGATTGTATAACTTATGCCAAGAAATGTGACAAGTGCCAGCGCTTCTCCTCCATCCGAAGAACTCCACAAGCATTGTTGACACCCATAACTTCCCCTTGGCCATTTGCCATATGGGGAATTGATTTGGTTGGACCACTGCCAATGACCCGAGGAAGTTTCAAGTACCTCGTCGTCCCAGTGGATTATTTTACTAAGTGGGTAGAAGCTGAGCCACTCATTGATATGACGTACGAGAAGGTGTACCAATTTGTTTGGAAGAACATCATTTGTCGATATGGTCTCCCTCATGCCTTCATCATAGACCATGGGACACAATTTGATAACGAGGAGTTTGCCGCCTATTGTCATTAGTCAAACATTTTGAAGGTTCATTTAGCACTAGGCCATCCTCAAAGCAATGGACAAACTGAAGTGACAAACAGAACGCTGCTGAACGGTTTGAAGAAACGATTGGATGATGCAAAAGCAAACATGATCAACGAGCTACAATCAGTACTTTGGGCTTACCGAACTACTCCCCGAGTAGCAACTGGAGAATCACCATACATGCTGGCGTTTGGATGTGAAGCTGTCATACCTGCAGAGTTGGGCCTCCCAACACACAGGGTACTGAATTTTAATTCCCCTGTCAGCGACTTAATGAGAAGACTGGATTTAGACATGCTCGAAGAAGTTAGAGAAGAAGCAGCCATTAGAAATGCTACTTACCAGCAGCGAACAACTTTGTTTTACAACAAGAGAGTGAATAAGTGCGACCTGAAAGAAGGAGACTATGTGCTGAAGAAAGTAATTCAAAAACATAATAAACTGGATGCAAACTGGCATGGACCATACCGAGTTACAGAAGTTGTTCGACCAGGAACTTATCGAATAGCCACTTTAGAAGGCGAGGAGTTTAAGAATGCATGGAATGCAGAGCATCTGCGCAAGTATTATCAGTGATGTATATGTAACGCAGTTTCCATCAGTATGAATAAAATGAAAATATTTTGCAAGTCTCTCTGTTTATTGAAATTTTTTCGGGAATACTAGTGCTATGCACTACTCGGCACTCGGCAGACTACTCAAGAAAATATTCCAAACTGTACCAAGTATGGTTAGTCGAGGATAAAAACCCACTAACTGTAGTTGGTCGACGAGGAGAAATATTCCTAAAAATGCCAACCTGTTTGGCTAGGAAACGAAATATTCCAAACTGTACCAAGTATGGTTGGTCGGGGATAAAAACCAACTAACTGTAGTTGGTCGACGAGGAGAAATATTCCTAGAAATGCCAACCTGTTTGGCTAGGAAACGAAATATTCCAAACTGTACCAACATAGTTGGTCAACGAGGATAAAATATTCCAAACTGTACCAACATAGTTGGTCGACGAGGAGAAAATATTCCAAACTGTACCAACTTAGTTGGTCGACGAGGATAAAATATTCCAAACTGTACCAACTTAGTTGGTCGACGAGGAGAAAATATTCCAAACTGTACCAACTTAGTTGGTCGACGAGGAGAATTTATTGACCTTGGTTGGTCAGACACATTTTACGAAAAAGACAAAAATTTACCAAGTATGGCTGGTCGGGGATAAGAACCCACTAGCTGTAGTTGGTCGACGAGTACAATTTAACAACTTTGGTTGGTTGGAAAAATTTTAAACATTTTTATACTCATTACTTTACTATTAAGTGATCGAGCAACACAATATTATTATCTTTTTAACTGTAGTTGGTCGATGAACAACACAATATTATTATCTTTTTAACAAAAGATACATGAATATAAAGTATTTGATAACTACAAGATAATAGCAAATGAGATTTGCAAGCAAGAATGAAAGTCTTTCATTAAATTCAAAATAAATTACAAGTTACATTGATAATAAAATGAAAATTACATTGATATGTATACTAACTGCTACATCAAAAATTCCTATTCTATTGGTCTTTTCCCCTCAACTTTCGATACAGGTTCCTCGCCATCAGGCGAATCATTTAAAGACTGAGGAGAATTGATGAAGTTCAAATCCTTCAGCATCTTGACGTTCATCACAGAAGGTTGATCTAGAAGATGCTCGGGACGAGATACCTCAAATTGAGAATGTAAATTGTAGTCACCGAGGTATTTTGAAATTAAGCTCCGAGGAATGGCACGAGCTGGGATCCATTCCATGTCTAAATTATACGGTGGCACAGGCAAGTCGAGCAACCCGGGATCATGGTAGTCCCACAGATAGTGTCCTTATTCGAGCTTCATCACACCTAAGGCGTTCAGCCAGCCTTGCTTGTAGCCCTCATTGTTGGCATTCTGGATACGGTCGTCCAAGTGAAATAATGCTTCGTTGTATCCAGCCATCCAAAACTCCCTGGGCTATTTGTGGAATTGATATATGAGCCTTTTTAGTTTCTCGTGAAGACTCTTGATGAAAAGCTAAATAGTCTCCAACACTGATTTCTTTGCAGAGAGTTGTTTTTCCAGGTCTCTAATTTTCTTTGACATGTCAGAGAAAGCTTGGTTCTTAGCCATTAATTGGAACGCTTGATTCTCTAAGGCAGATGCTGTCCTATGTTCCTCCACAAGTACCCGAACTGCTCTTCCTCGTCCCTGGGGAGCTCTTGCTCGTCCCCGAGGAGATGTAGAAGGGCCCGACCTTTTCAAGGTGTCCAACTCTTGCCTCAATTTGGCATTCTCAACCTCTAAAAATGAAAATCCCTCGTCAGTCACTGGGATTATAGCTGTTGAAGAAGAGGCTGCAGACTTCAAGTGTGCTAGCTCTTTCTGCAAATTGTTATTCTCTTGCTCCAACAGCTCGACAATCTGTCTACATACTTCAACTTCACCCCTTAAGGTTCTCTCCCTGACATCGTACCCAGTAAGGAGCTTCTCGTAGCCCTTTTCTGCAGAAAGCTGCTGATACCTCTTCTCATACCCCTCATGCAACAGGGCAGTTGATTCCTTGTACTGATTCTAAAGGTCTTCGAGGGTACACTGGAGATCCTCGATCATTTCATAGTAGGCCACATTATTGGCTACCGCTCGATTAAGCAGACACTTCAAGTACTGATATGCTTCAACTGCCTGTTCTGAAGCATCATGACCAAGGATGTCGGCAACTTCTGATGCACTCAGGTCTGTGTGACCAGCCTTATAATATTCATTAAATTACTGCATCAGCTTTGTATCATTGGCAGATAGCAGATCCATCCTGGCCAAAAACTAGCAGAGAAAGAAAAGACAATCATCAAAAAGAAGATCAAGACAGAATATAAATAGAAAATAGACAACCGTATGGAAGAAAACTCAAATTTTATTAGATCATAGTGCAGAGTTACAAAGATCTCGGTTACATTTGACAAAAAAGAAAAAGAGAAAGAGAAAACCGAACAACACTACACCTTTTCCTTATCTCCCAAAACCTTCTCGGGAGGTTGGGAAGAGGAGGCAGGTTGCTCGGAGGGAACTGTGACTTGTTCGGAGAGCACCAGTTGTTGCTCGGAAGAAGAAACTACTTGCTCGGCAGCAGGCTGGCTGGTTAGGGCATGTTCTCCCACTACCATTGAAGACTCCTCAGAGGTAGCTTCATCCTCTTCTAATTCTTCTGAAGGGGGAGGGGGACCAGGGATGTGTCTCTGGAAAAGCTCGGATGACTCGTCGACCTTTAATTCCTGAAGGGCAGCAACCCATCCGTCCATGAAATACTTTACACTGCCATAATCCACTTGAGAGACCATGGCCTCACATCCCTTATCCCAACCTTTCTCCCATCCAGAGCTGAAGGACTTCTTCACGACAACTTTCCTTTTGGCCTCTCCAAGGCAAGCTTCTCGGACAGCAAAACATCAGCAGCTTTCAGTTTTTGTTCAGCTTCCTCCTTCTGCCGAGTTATTTACTGGAGTTGGACCAACCTCTCCTCAGCAGCCTTGAGTTTATTTTCAAATTCCCCAGAAGTCTTGAGCTTCACATCGAGCTCTTTATTAGCCTTCTCCAAGGCATTCACTTTCCTCTCCAAATCCCTGAAGGGCTTAGCAACCCGAGTTTTCTCCTGCTTGGAGGAAGCAAGTTTCTTCTCCCATACTGCCTTATCAGTATCGTACCTCTAGCGAGATTCCTCCAAGGACTTGGTAGCTTCTTCCATATCTCCCTCCACACTGGACGAGGAGCAAGAAGCTTTGATTGCTTCATCCTTCTTAAGGATTATGTTGAAGCAGCTCATCAACTGTAAACAGAAAAAGAAAGCAAAGTCAGAAACAAATATGAGAAATAACAAAGGAAAATACGAAAAGGTCAAAGTAAAGGTACTTACTGAAGCAAGATGACGAGTAGCCAAAGAAGTAACCATATCCCGAGTAAGGTTATCTTCATTACCTTGCACCTCGGGAATGGTCAAGGACTTTATCGAGCTCATGTCAGAGCTCGGGGGAACAGAGGTGGGAACCCCAGTCTCAGCAGCAGGGGGCTGAATGGTGGTGTCAGCCAAATTGACCGAGGAGCTCTTATTCATCCTCCTCGGGGGAACAGGTACAACCAAGGAAGAATCCTTGGTCAGTGATATCACAATCACCTCTCCAGGAGCAGCGGAGCTGCTCGGAGCTACTGCGGGCTTCTCGGCAATCTTCGTAGGAGCAGCTGGAGGAGCTGCAGCAGTTTTCTTTATCCTCCACCTTGGGACGTCAATCCTAATCCTTTTTACCTCCCCAGAGCCGGAGGCAATTTTCTCAAACAGAGCAGGAGTCCTTCTCTTCTTCATCCTTTCGCTCAACGGAACGTGAGATTCTGGCGAAGAACTTGCAGAGGGTGGTACTGGCTCTGCTTCACTGATCACTGGACAAGCAGTGAAAGAAGTTGTATAGCTCTTGTATTGGAGCAGATAGGAGGCTGATCGAATGTGCTCGTCAGCAACCCTTTGATGTAGACCCCAGATAAGTCCCAAATGCCTTAGATTGACATCTGTTTCTTTTGGGCACTTTCTCTTGCTATAAACTGCAAATAAACATATATTGTCATCAGTAACACATTTTATCAAACATAAAACAAACATGATTTCAATATAAATAAAATAAAATAAATATAACCTATCCCATTGCCATAAGGAGGGCATCTGGGACCCTGGTAAACCTCATCTCCGGTTAAAGGAGGGTGTGGCCAAATTTTTACAACAACCCCATGTTCAAAATAATCCCTGTTGGCATCAGGGAGATTGACTACTAAGACTCTATTTATAAACCTAGTTTTCAAATAATAAATATTATCATTAACTTCCCATCTATAGTAGTACATGATTTCTGGAATTCCTATACAAGTTCCATGCACTTGATTTAATTTATGCACCCCATTAACTATTCTCCATGTGTTGGGGGCTATTCGTGCAGGAACAACATCAAAGTACTGATAGAATGCCAGACACAGAGGATTTGGTGGAAAAGAAAATCCACACTCAGCAAAAAAGAGACTGGGGAACCAATGTCCCTCAGCCAAATTGAAATAATTAGAAGGCTCAGAAAGCTCTTCCAAGACAACTCAAGAGGGAATGGAAAAATCAGATCGAAATTTGTCAAGAGACTCAACTGGGTAAACCATGATGATGAATTAAAAGAAATGAAGAAGAAGAAAGAAGATCTTACAAAAAAAAGACTGAAGTTGTTGACAATGAACGACGGAAGAGATGAACGCACAAGATAGTAGAAGACAATGAAAAACTCGAAGATGAAAATTTGAAAAGATAGAAGACGATGGGAGTCTCTGTGAAGTTTAAATACCTTGCCTTGGGAACTGGCGAAGTAATGATTACAAAAAGGATGATTACATTACTGGCGGCTAAAAAGGCATTAAATATTGGCGCGGGAATCAAAGCGAACAACAACGGCTAAAAAGGCGAAAAGTGACGCGGGAAACGAAGCGAGCAGAAAAGTCCAAAAAAGCATGATTCTACGAACTGAGATGGAGAAATAAATACAAGGGAGATGATCCTAAAAATCAGAAAGAAATATTTAAAGCTACCGTATTTCGAGAAATAATGTTCCATATTCCTCAAATTTTGAACTACGAAACACTGGGGGCTTCTGTTGATACCAAATTTAATCTACTGACTTGGATCAATCATATGAAGACACGTGGATATCTACATGGAAACAACATGCACTTCCGAGATAATCACACGCTCCGAGGAACCATGTTACTCCGAGGAACTCATACCCTCCGAGGAACAGACCTCTCCGAGGAACTCATACGCTCTGAGGAACAGACCTCTCCGAGGAACTCTTGAATATCAGAAAGCTTAGGCGGTCCGAGCTGCATCTCGAACAAAGCATTAATTGATGAATAACCAACAGTTCAACTGGTTCATTAAATGCTTATCATTTAGACACATACGCTTAAAAGGCATTAAATGTATTACCCTTTCATATGTATATCATTTAATGTATCACCCTTTCATATGACAGCCTCAAGGCTATAAATACGTGGTACAATCCTCATTGTAGGGGATCTGATCCTGAATCCAAACTTTGGGATCCAGAACGGAATTTCTTGTAATCGATAATTCCCAAACACTCAGCAATAAAATAATAGTGGACGTAGGTCATTCTTATAAGGCTGAACCACTTTAAAATCTTTTGTCTCATTTATTTATCTGCGATTGAATTATTAGAGTGATCTAATTTTTTACATCAACAATAGTTAATATGACCCAACCTATTATGCCATATATCATTATCATCCATTCTGGCAATGTTACAGACCTCTGTACTTGGATTGACTGTATAACAGTTATCTGGAGTACGGAGTCCTATAATAATGCAGTCACCTTTTTCATTTAAAATTTTACAATTGTTCTCTGAAAAAGTGACAGTGTGGTTGGAGTCGCAAAAATATGATATTCTTAGTAAATTGGCTTTAAGTCCTTTTACCAAGAGAACATTCTCAAGAATGGGTAATCCTTTTTCATGAAGTGTTCCTTTACCAATGATCTAGGCTGATACACCATCTCCAAACAAAACTTTTCCTCCAGAGAAGTTAGTTTTTTTTAGAGTTTGGAATCATCCCCGGTTATATGTTTGGAACATCCTGAGTCTAAGTACCATCCAGTTGTAGTGTGGTCATCTCTAAAAGCACTTATCATATTTTCTAACCCAAATTGCTCTAGTTTTCAATTTGCGTTTATTAGCTCGTATTTGATCAAACTTGCGAGGTTCTGCCTTTTCTTTAAAACATTTTTGTGCAATTCTATTATTTTTATAAACAGTTGGAGCAATTGGTCTAGAATATAATCTAGGATTCCTTCTTGTAGATTGTCTTTTAGTATTAGTCATTTTCCTTCTATTACAATAGTTAGAGTTTTTGACTTGTTGTCTAGGACGAACATATTTGTTTTGGCTTCTCCTAGAATAGTTGAAGTTTTGGTAAACATGAGAGGTATAGACTTGATTATATAGACGTTTGGAATAGCAACCATCTAAGTAATGTCCATAGACATCACAATAGGAGCAGTAAAGATGGCATGTTGAACTCATAACCTTGGAAATTTTTTTATTCAGAGGTTTGTCTAGGTTTTGAGATCTAGTCTTATTCTTAGGTGGCATAGGATGAAACGTCGAATTTGCTTGTCGAATAGGAGGACAAACATATTTGGTCTTTTGTTCAACATTATGCTTAGAGTATCTTGATTCACCAATGTCTAACTTCAGTTGATTTGTATCAAAATCATTTTTTTAAACTGGAAAATTTGGACAAGTTTCAATAGGTCTTTTTCCACTAAACACAAACTTTATGGTTTCAAAGATTTTAGTTTGTGTCTTGGAATTGGGACAAAAACCTATTCCAGTTCTGTCATTAGAATTGGTTTTGCTTTCAGCTACATAATCTTCAAAACACTTAGAATTATTTTCAAATTTTACGAATTTTTTGAAGACTGTGGATGTTTTCTCTTTTGTTTGTTCCAATTCTAACAACGTTCCTTTGTATTTCTTTTTCAAAATTTCATTAGAGTTAGACAACTCCGTCAGTTTTGTTCAAAATTGTTGGTTTCATTCTCATGAGTTAGACATTGGGTAGTATACTCTTAAGCATTTTGTTTGATCACCAGACTTAAGGTTTGAATCTTCTGGGTAAGATCCTTGATGGTTTTTTCAAGCCTAGTGCTTTTCTTGAGAGTTTTTGTATACAATGTTTGAATGTCAGGAAGGTCGTCCTTTTTGGAGTCGCTAAGTGTGAAGTGTGCAGTGTGCAGTGTCCCATAGAGGTTCATTTTTAGTACTCACACACCCATTGACATCAATAATAGAGCATTCCCTTTGACTCATACACACGACATTTGAAGCATTATCAAAATTCTCAAGCAATAAGGGAGATAAACTAGTAGGCATAGTATCAGTCATGGTATGGTTAGATTCCTCATCATCATTGTAGATTATCTTAGCAAAGAATGACATGCAAGGGTCAAAATTGTTAGATGACTCAGGTTCATCATTTTCAAAATCACTTGAGTCATGCCAAGTCTTACTTAAATGAGCCCTATTATGTTTGTGTATTTTGTCTAAGTTAGCTCTACAGTCATTAGCCATGTGTCCTAGATTTCCACATCTATAGCATTCAACATTATTAAGGTCTTTCTCAAGTCTCTTGCACTACACCAAAATGGTCAAATTGGCACCCTTCAACCGACCAGCCTTGTCACGGTCAATGATCGTGACAAAAAAACATGCATTTTTTGTTACAGCCATTGACTATGACAAGGTCGTGACAAAGGTTTGTCATGATCATTGACCATGACAAGGCCGTGACATTTACTGTTGTCACGGTCTTATCAAGGTCAATGATCTTGACAAACCTTATAAACTTGTCACGGCTAACGACCGTGACATGGCCGTGACAATTCTGTCAGTAAAAAAACCCTTCCCTCTTCTTTTTTCCCACCGATTTTTATTCCCTCCATTTCTCTGTCTCTCTCTCTCTAAGCGACTGCACTCTCTTTACTATTTTGGTACAGTTTATCTCTCTATTTGTCTTCCATTTGTATATATGTGTGTCTATATGTGCGTGTGTGTATATATGTGTGTGTGTAAATGTGCATGTGTGTGTGTGTGTGTGTGTGGTGGATTGAGGGGGCAAGGCTGGGGGTGGGGGTGGGGAGGGGGGTGTATATGTGCGTATGTGTGTGTGTATATATTCCTGTGTGTATGTGTGTGTATATATATGCATGTGTGTGTGTATATATATATATATATATATATATGTGTGTGTGTGTGTGTGTGTGTGTGTGTGTGTGTGCGCGCGTATGTGTGGTGGGTAGTGATAGTGGGGGGAGGGGGCAGGGCTGGGGGTTGGGGTTGGGCAGGGAGGGTGGCAGGGGGTGGGGCTATGTGTGCATGTGTGTGGGTCCTTGTTTGTGTGGTGGGGGGGGGGGGGGGGGAAGGGGGTGGTGCTTTTTAATTTTTTTTAATCAAATTTTGATTGGTTTATTAGATATTACCCCTTATATGCAAGTAGTGCCCCTTGTAAAAGAATTGATTGATTAAATATTGATTGGTTATTAATTTTTTTAGTAAATTAATAATTAGTACCCTTTCATATGCAAGTAAGATTGCCCCTCATTGTAAATTAGTATTTAATAATTGTATACTTTAATTGTTAGTTTAATTGATGCAATGAATTAATTGAGTAGATGAATTAGAAGGAGTACGGGACACACATTTGTTATTGCTATTGCGGTTGGACTATAGTGGATCGATGTTCAGTTGGTTAATTTGAGAACTGGCATGACCGCTGGATTATTGTCCATATGGGGGTGGGATTTTTCAAATTTTTTTAAAAGTACTTTGTATCACGAACAATATATAAATAGTATGATAATTAATTGAAAGATACTTGATATTACATATAATGCGCATAGATACTAGCCTTCTAGTTCTTATGTGTACGCATTCAATAGCCCTTAGACCCGTTCGAGAGTCATTACCCCTGTAGTGAGATCTCTCGAATTGTCCTATTTGGACAGCATGAGACTGCATAATTTATGTATAATAATATTCTTAGTGGCTTAAAGTTATTACTTTTGGAGGAAGTTCTGCAGTCGTATCCTAATGTTCTCTCGGTACATACTAGATTGACAAGTGTGAGTGTTATTTCAATTGATCAATTCAAATAACACTCACACTTGCCAATCTACGGCGTGTACTTGGATAACTATGGGTATATGCTACCAAATTTTTCTCAAATCGTAACAATGTGCATGAGTTGTTAAGTGTGTTACAGAAATGTGCGGGCTTGAATGGGATAGGACCACTCACCCTTTATAGGAGATGGAGGAAATAGGAATTTCTATTATAAATTGAATTTGAATTTGAAATTTAAAAATCGAATATAAATAAGACATAATTAAATGAAACATACTATAAATCTAAGTTTTGTTTATACTAATCCAGGAATATACTCTTCTTACCTTTAATTGGTGATTCTAAGTTTTGTTAGAATAGGGGATGTGTTTCGCAGAGGTGCTAATGAATTTGTGAAATACGTAAAGAGATGTCATAATAATGAAGAGTTTTCGTGTGCATGTGCTGGGTGTAAGAATGGTAAGGTGTTTGAGTGGAAAACAGTTGAACTACATTTTTTAATGTGGGGTATGCAAGATAATTATCGATTTTGGAGTTGTCACGGTTAATTGAAAGTTTCTTTTGTCCCCGAACAACCGTCACAACAACCTTAAACAAGTAGGATAAATGTAGAAGGGGACGACGTAGATCATAATATGTTAGAGGATTTAGTTGATGATGCGTACGGAGTTTATAAAGTGGGGGAGAATGTCGTCACGAATGATGTACAAGGTCTAGGTGCTCGTGACTCCGTCCCGCTGACGAAACCGATCTCATTGGCACAATGGCAAAAGTTCATTGACAATGAGATCGAGGAGCGACAATTGGCATCTCGCCAATCGAGGAGGGAAATCATATGAAAAATACGGACATGCACTACTCCGGCCGGACGTCTTATGCCGAGGTGGAGCATATGATGATGGTAAGATTTTATTTTTCTATAATTACATAAATATGTTATTCTCCATTATTGTACTTTGCAAGACTGATATAAATTTTTCATTATTTTATTTCAGTGGATGAGGAGTGGCCCTGGGGGTAGGCCACATAAACTCGATGCTTATGTGGCTGTTCAGACGAAGAAGGGGGAGGATAAGGAGGTGTCCCCAGTTATCGCGTCCATAATTATAAGTAATCCGACAGTTTACTTTTTGTTGATTACGTTATATTTTTTTATTTACTTATTTAACTAATCATGTGCTTTTTTTCGTTTCAGGAAAAGTTTAAGGAAGTGCATAAGTCGCAGTCTGATGCCAACACGGCATCTTTGTCCACGGACGCACTCATCCAAGTGCTTGGCGCTGATCGCAAGGGGAGGACAAGGGGGTGAGCTTGAGGGTGGACAAATCTAGGATCTTCGGATTGGAGATGAGCAACACCGACTTGGCTCAAACGGTGGACTCACATGATGAGAAGTTATCCCATTTAGAGGCAACAGTCCAAGATATGTTCTCATTCATGAAGCGTTCATTGGGTGGAAAGCGTAAAGGGAAAGGGAAGTATAAGGTGGTGAAGGAGGAGGTGCAGGAAGAAGATGACGTGGACATCGTTGCTTCATCGTCGACACGTGCGGACTCTGATGATCCAGTCCCCTATTTGGCTCCCTTCGACTGACCTATGACGACACTTGGTTAGACGAGCTTGTTTATACAGGACATATTTTATGGTAAGCGAATAGGGAGGGGGTTAAGGGACCCGAATACCATCCAGGGTATGCTAGTTCATGGATGTTCCCTTCAAGACATCAAGGCCAAGGTGCTCGTCATGCATGTGATACCTGGGAAGGAGAACTCCCTATTGAAATTGCACAAATAATGCGACACGATGTAAATTCAAGGGTGTATCAATTTGTATATTGTGTGGCCTATCCGCCTCCTCAAACCTACCCCAGACATGTAGTGACATTATTTGAATTGTTTTGGATTGTTTTAATTTGTTAAATTTAAATTGTTTTAAGTTGTTACATTAGAATTATATTTGGATTATATCGTGAAGCATATTGTTTTGAATGTATATTTTCATTATCTCTATTTTATTTGGATATATGATGTTTGAATAGGTAGAACGTTGCTATAACATGTAAAAATATATTATTGGGCAGTGGCAGTGGCCATACTGCCCAACATATATTTTTTTAATTCTGCCCAGAATTGTAACGGTCATTGACCGTGATAATTTTTTTAAAAGGGCACTGATTTATCATGGTTATTAACCGTGACTAAGCTTGTCATGGTCATTGACCGTGAAAAGTACATGACAAAAAAAATTGTCACCCCTATACTTGTCACGGTCATTAAACCTTGACAAGGTTGACTTGTCATGTTCAATGACCATGACAAGTCGACGGATTTGGGGTAGTGTTGTGATTTTTAGACTGGTTTTTGTCTTGTCTTGTCTTCTCTCATGAAGCCTGTTATTAGACTGATTTGGATATATTTTTTTCTATTTTATTTCGAAAGCTCACAATTTTCTTAAATTGTTTAGACATTAAGGCAATCCAATTATCCAAAGTATCTAAATCACGGTCCTCATCAGAGTCTAAGCCAATATTAGCTATGCTAAATTCAGGTGTGGTCAACTTAGATAAAAGAGTAAATTGGATGTAAACTGTCTCTTTTGGGACTAGGTTAATTGTTTCTTAAATTCTAATTCCATTTCCATAGTTCTCGATTTGCTACTGAGGAGTTCAGGTGTAAGATTTTGATCATCCATCTCCTCAATTGCATATCTCTTATTATCAAATTTTTGTGGAAGTGATATTAGTATTTTAGAGACAATTTCCTTTCTATCATAAACAATCCCATTAGCATGCAATTTGGTCATAATGTCTGTCAGTCTAATATAAAATTCATCAAATGACTCACTCTCAGTCATGATCAAGGAGTTATACTGCTGGATTAATATTTGAGTTTTAACAGCTTTAACTCTGGTATCACCCTCATGTGCAGTCACTAAGGTGTCCCATGCTTCTTTAGAGGTAGAGAAAAAAGATATACTCTTAAATTCGTGTTCATTGATAGACATGAATATGGCATTTTTGCCTTTATTGTTATTAAGTGAAACATGTTTCTCTTCTTTAGTGAATTCACTTAGTAACTTTCTAATCCTCACAGTACTTCCTTCAGCGGCTAGTTTAGTAGGAAAGGTGTAACCATTTTCAATAACTTCCCATACATCATCTCCCAAAGTCCCTTGGATGAATGCCACTATCCTTACCTTCCAGTAAGGAAAGTTAGTTCTATCAAAGAGAGGGGGTCTAGACAGGTTACCTAGTCTCTCAAATTTCTCGTCCATAATTTGTTTTGAGAAACACAAGATCTAAAGAATTTTTGACAAACCAAAGCTCTGATACCAATTTAAAAAATACCACTTAAGTCGTTTAATACAAGATTAAACTATCTAAATGGCTCCGAACAGTTTGTTGAAGAAACTCTTTTCTTAAAAAAAAATTACATAAGATGTGTAAAACAGTTATGAACGAGTAATTTCAGTTATAGGTTTCCAGTTTTGAAAAACAAAACTTTAAGAAAAATAAACCAACACACCTTTAAGAAAGGAATGCGAAGAAAATGAAGTGTACACAAGAAATTTTAACGTGGTAAAACCCCAGTTAATTGGGGAAACATCCACGGTGACCTTTATGCCACAAAAGTAAAAAGTCCACTAAAAACGAGTAATAAATTACAAGTTATATAACAATCAATGATTGCGATCAAACCTAATCTAAGTTCAGAATACCGACACCTCTAGCGTGTTATGATATTGCTGATGTTCTCCCAGCTTCGTAACTTTACTCCTTTTAGCTTTACATCGACTCTAAAAGTCAATATCTCAACTCCAACACTTTTCAGTGTAGTAGTGTGAAGGTGTATGTGGCGTAGTTCTCTAAACTCATGAATGCAACTCACACACACTTAATTACAGACAATATGAGTTAACAAATTACAAATAGATCACTCTAGATGCAAGGGTTTCTAAAATCAGCTTAGTCAAATAAGTTAGACTTTGGATCTTTCAAATAACTGCAGATCAAGAAGAAATCTTGCTATACAAACTAGCCAAGATCCTATACACTTTCTTTATTGGAAAATATTTACCTATTTCACAAATCGTGAAATAATTATGAAAGTGAAAACCCCAATCAAGATCTCAAAACTAGATCTAAGTCTGACAGTTTGAGTAAGTTGAAATCAGAAAGGTTATTGTTGGTTTAGGGTTTGAAAATAACATTTATTTTGAAAACAACCAACAAAAATAGATTTCTCGAAACAAGAAATCAGATCTACCAAATAACTAAGTGATCTGTATCACAAAAATCAAATCTCATATTTCTATACAAAGAAATAGAGACTTAATGAACGTGATTAAGTTGGCAAAGAGATATAAGACAGTAGAGGAAGAAACTTCACAAATCTCGAACTATAAACACTCAGGAAAAAAAATTCTGGTTTGGATTTAGTTTGAAGTTTAAGTTAGGGTTTGTAAAAACTTTTTGAATTCTCCTTCTCTCTCTAACTATCTCTCTCTTCTCTCTCTCTTTTCTCTCAGAGGTTAAAATAACCATAAGTTACAAAATTGAAGACTTATATACTGAGAGAAGAAGGATCTGGAAGATCGAAGGGAAATAAATGATCAGGATTAATTAGAAATCAATCTAAGGGCTACCAAGCTATCGCATTTAAAACAGATTTGATTGGTTCAAAATTAAATACGGGATTATAAGAAAATACATACAGATCATTGATTAGAATGATCCAATGGTGCACAGTGAATCTTAAGAGTGTGAGAGAGAGAAAACACACATCTGGCCGTTATAAAGGCAACATGTGTAAGGATGCTATGTAATTTAAAAGGCGTGGTTTAAAATTCTGAGAAATACAAATTGTAGCCACAATATTCTCAAGCGCTTTCGGTTTCTACCTAACCAGATTTTAAGATATAAACACAAATTATAATCTAGCCCCAAAGGTTTTTAAATCATTAATTTTAATTCCAAAAAATCATTTTAAATGCTTAAAAGTTATTTAAAAATTCCCAAAAATAATAGAAAAATAATTTCAAGGGAATTAACTCATATACAACTAATAATAGCAAAATATGATGTATGTATGCAGTCCTAGTGTGTGGTGTTGTTGGGCAATCTTTAAGAACTTATAGAGGCATCAAGAGGTTCCTTTGGTAACTAGGGATGGGACTCAAATTTTGTCACAATTTTCAAACTAGATGAGCACCTATATAGTATAGACTTAATTAAGTCAAAGATATAGGGTGCTTCAGTCTCTATCTTACATTCAAATGTTTTTCGTATGTTTCATTAAAATGACCCAAATTTTATTCTAAATATAGGTCACTTATTGGAGTGCCAGAGAATTCTCAAATTCCCGTACTCAAAGAAACCTTAATAATCTATGTTTCTCTCATAAACTAGATGTTTTGTGCATTATTAAACCCAAAAATCCTCAATCTTTGGAATCCTCTTAGGATGATTCTTTTATCCATTAATAATATAGGGGATTTTCTTCCTCCCGTATGGTTATTCCATAATGTTAAAATGCCTCTTCCATCTAGAATTGTCAATTCTGCTCCAAACATCTCTATTTTTTATCATCTTGATGGAGTTACTAGTCTTATTTCTTTTATTTATTCCTCTACAAATTATGTTCAAAGAAGAAGTTTATGGCCTGACCTCAAAAACCTTACAAATTAAAATGTTTTTCCTTCGTATCTAGTGGGGAACTTTAACTCGGTGCATGATAAAGGTATTCATTCACCAGTTGGATCTCTCTCCAAGATAGAGATATCTCAGGACAACAGTTGGACAGTTATAAATGATTGTTAGTTATGTATGTAGTGCTTAATATACAATTTTTTGGGAACAAAGGTTCAGCCCTTTGGGCATTCAAGTTTTTGTGGGTATGTGGGGCAGACCCAATTGGCCAAGTCACACACGCGCGCGCGCGCCGCCGTCGTCCGTCCGGCCCGGATCGGCCCGTGCTCGTGCCCATGTCCGAGTCCTGGGTCTTGGGCTTGGGCTCATTAAGAATTAATTTTTTGGACAAATAAATTAACGTTTTTGGGCTTTAAAAATTAATTTCTTAACGGCAATTAATTCCGAAAAATTAAAACGTGGTTTACTCCGTGTTGATTTATTCAACCGAGTTACCCACTATGTCCAGATTTTTCTCCATGTTGTTTACCAACGTCTCTTTTCTTTTTGCCCCATAAAAGAGGTTGTAGCCTCCGTTTCTATATACAGTTTTTCCAACACAGTTCTGATTGAAAAGAAAAAAATTTCTTCTCCCAGAAAAACTTCTTCCTTTCTCCCAGAATATTTTTTCCCCAGAATAATTAATCTCGTTCGTTATACAGATTAATTATATTATTTAGAATCGAGCAACCAAGACGAGAATGGGTGTTTGTTGAGCGAATCAGATTCGTGCTGTTGATTAGTATTTATTTCGAGGCTGTTTTATCCTGGGGGTGACGGGGCTGTACACTGTCGGCACAAATTGGAGGCAGAGCCACGAAACACCTTAAAGAGAGCGACATTGTCCGCGACTCAGTCGTGTTCTTAACTGTCCAGTTTTCGGAATTCTTATATTTATTCTGCCCCAGATTTATTCGCTCCAAAAATTGGGTAATTTCGGCATTTAATTATTTAAATTGCTGCTACAACAATTTTAAGGTGTTCTTATTCTGCCATGGACGAAATTAACTCAAGTAACCTAAATAAGCCTTTCAAATATGAAGGCACTCATTTTAAACGTTGGAGCAAAAAATTGCTATTTTATTTAACTACGAAAAAAGTCGCATCATGTGTTCAATTTGACAAACCCGTAGTAAATAATCCACCTACTGTTGAGGAAAGCAAAACAATTAGAAATTGGGAGGAAAATGATTTTTTGTGCAAGAACTATATTCTGAATGCTCTAAGTGACGAACTTTATGACTATTATGCCAATTATAAAACTGCGAAAGATGTTTGGGACGCACTCTTTAAAAAATATGACACGGAGGAGGCGGGTGCTAAAAAATATGCCGTCAACCGTTATTTGAAATTTCAAATGACGGATGACAAATCTGTTGTTGCTCAAACCCATGATTTGCAAATGATTGCCCATGAAATTATTTCCGAGGGCATGGCTTTAGATGAGCAATTTCAGGTGGCTGTAATTATTGATAAATTGCCTCCACTGTTCAAAGAGTTTAAAAATATTTTGAGGCATAAGTCTAAAGAATTCTCACTAGAGTCATTAATTACTAAATTGAGAATTGAGGAGGAATCCCGAAAACAAGACTATAAAGATGAAATTCTTGTTGTGTCTAACAACAAAAATCAGAAAAAGAACCACACTCCAGTTGTTTTAAAGGCTAACGGAAAAAATATGAAAAATCAGAAAAAGAGCCACAACCAGAATTTTAAAAATCAGACTCAGACTCAGAATAAGTATAAGAACCCTGGAAATGGACAGTCTAGCAACTCGGGACAGTTTCTCTGTTTCAAGTGTAGCAAGCCTGGCCATATGGCTCGCAAATGTCGCAATGTGCCACAAGCACAAGCGAATTTGACCGAAGAGGACCTATGTGCTATGATTTCAGAAATCAACATGGTTAGCGGTGCCGAAGGGTGGTGGTTGGATACTGGCGCTTCCCGCCATATCTGTTATGACCGTAGTCTGTTTAAGACTTATTCTGAGACTGCAGATAAGAAGGTGTTGTTGGGTGATTCTCACTCCACCGAGGTTGCTGGTACTGGAAATGTGGAATTGAAGTTCACTTCGGGAAAGACTGTTATCCTCAAAGATGTTCTTCACACTCCCGAGATAAGGAAAAATTTGGTTTCGGGCTATCTTCTCAACAAAGATGGCTTTACTCAAACTATTGGTGCTGATTTATTTACTTTGACCAAAAATGAAATTTTTGTAGGCAAGGGTTATGCCACTGATGGGATGTTTAAATTGAATGTTGATGCAATGAATAAAATTTCTCCTTCTGCTTATATTGCTTGTTCATTTAATATTTGGCATGCTAGGCTTTGTCATGTTAATAAACGACTTGTTAAAAATATGAGCACTTTAGGATTAATTCCTGAATTATCATTAAATGATTTTGAAAAATGTGAATGGTGTAGTCAAGCAAAAATCACTAAGACACCACATAAATCTGTTTTTAGAGAATCTGAACCACTTGATTTAATTCATTCGTATATTTGTGAATTGGATGGTGTCACAACTAGAAATGGCAAACGTTATTTTATAACTTTTATTGATGATTGTTCCGATTATTCATTTGTGTATTTAATGAAAAATAAAAGTGAAGCGTTTGACATGTTTAAAATTTTCCTTAATGAAATTGAAAATCAATTTAATCGGAAAATAAAAAGGTTACGTAGTGATAGAGGCACCGAATATGATTCTGGACCATTTATTGAATTTTATAAAACCCACGGTATTATTCACGAAAAGACTGCCCCTTATTCGCCTGAAATGAACGGTAAAGCCGAAAGAAAAAATAGGACATTAACTGAATTAGTTGTTGCTATTTTATTAAATTTAGGGGCTGCCTCACATTGGTGGGGTAAAATTATGTTGACTGTGTGTCACGTGCTTAATAGAATTCCTAAGACTAAAATGAAAATATCTCCTTATGAAATTTGGAAAAATATTAAGCCCAACGTGTCATACTTTAGAACGTGGGGGTGCTTAGCCTATGTACGTATACCCGACCCTAAAAGGTCTACATTGGCAAGTAGAGCATATGAGTGCGTTTTTATATGCTATGCTATTAATAGCAAAGCATACCGATTTTATGACTTGAAAAATCAAGTAATTATTGAATCAAATGACGTCGATTTTTATGAAGATAAATTTCCTTTTAAATTGAGGAATAGTGGGGGCGAGTCATCCACTAATATTTCTTTAAATAAAAATAAAGAAAATAATGAATCCATTTTAGAAATTCGAAAAAGTAAAAGGGCTCGTATAGAAAAAGATTTTGGTCCCGACTTTTATGCTTACACCTTATAGGAGGATCATAACACTATTCAAGAAGCCTTATCTTCTTTAGATGCCGATTTATGGCAAGAGGCTATTAATGATGAAATGGATTCTTTGGAAACAAACAAAACTTGGCATTTAGTGAACCTTCCTCCTGGATGTAAAACAATTGGGTGTAAATGGATTCTTAAAAAGAAATTAAAACCTGATGGCACTGTTGAAAAATATAAGGCACGTCTTGTTGCTAAAGGTTTTAGACAAAGAGAAAATGTAGACTTTTTTGACACATTTTCACCCGTGACTAGAATAACGTCTATACGTGTACTATTTGCTATAGCTGCCTTAAATGATTTAATTGTACACTAAATGGATGTTAAAACTGCATTTTTAAATGGAGAATTAGAAGAAGAGATTTATATGGATCAACCTGAAGATTTTATTGTACACGGTCAAGAAAATAAAGTATGTAAATTAGATAAATCTCTTTATAGACTCAAACAGGCATCTAAACAATGGCATGATAAATTTGATAGCTTAGTCATCTCTAATGGGTTTAAAATTAATGAAAGTGACAAATGCATTTATTATAAATATGTTGAGAACATTTGCACTATCATATGTCTTTATGTTGATGACTTGCTTATATTTGGCTCCAATATTCATGCCGTAGAAAATGTTAAATCATTATTATGTGCCAATTTTGATATGAATGATTTGGGTGAAGCTAGTGTAATATTAGGAATTAATATTACTAGGTCAGAAAAGGGACTTTCTTTGGATCAATCTCATTACATTGAGAAAGTTCTAAAGAAATATAATTACGTTGACTGTAAACCTGCTAGTACTCCATTTGACCCTAGTGTAAAGTTATTTAAGAACACTGGCGACAGTGTAAACCAAAATGCTTATGCAAGCATTATTGGTAGCTTACGTTATGCTACAGATTGCACTAGACCTGACATAGCTTATGTTGTGGGAGTACTATGTATATTTACTAGTAGACCTAGTATGGAGCATTGGCATGCTATTGAGAGGGTCATGTGGTACCTTAAAAGGACGATGAACCTCGGATTACACTATAATAAGCATCCCGCTGTCCTTGAAGGATTCAGTGATGCAGATTGGAACACCCTATCTGATGATTCTAAGGCTACTAGTGGATATATACTTAGCATTGCTGGTGGTGAAGTTTCTTGGAAATCTAAGTAACAAACTATTTTGGCTCAATCCACTATGGAGTCTGAGATGATAGTGCTAGCTGCTGCTAGTGAAGATGCGGGTTGGTTAAGAAACCTCCTGTCAGATATCCCATTATGGGAAAGACCGATTCCTGCCGTTTTGATTCATTGTGATAGTACCGCGGATATTGCAAAAGTTGAGAACCGTTATTATAACGGTAAGAAACGACAAATACGTCGTAAGCACAGTACTGTTAGAGAATTTATCTCTACGGGTGCTGTGAGGGTGGATCATATACGGTCTGAACAGAACTTAGTTGATCCTTTGACGAAAGGACTAGCTAGGGAGAAGGTGTGGAACACCACGAAAGGGATGGGACTAAAGCCCTTGGATAAATGAGTCATTTGTGATGGTAACCCAACATATAGACTGGAGATCCCAAGAAATATGTTCAAAGGGTAATAACAAGTCACAAGTGATATGGGTTGAATCATGCGATTATTAATTAATATAGAACGGGGTTTTACTCCGAGTCCATCCCTATGGAGCATGATATCCTGAAGCGAGTTAAGGATGAGTTATCATAACTCTTAATGAGATCTATAGCTCTATTTTGAGTGGGGTACTTAGCTATAGGAGTATTCTTGATAGACTCACCTATGTGAATGTGGAAGTGTGGCCGCTTCCTATGGATATTTTGGGCAAATTCCTAAAGCGTTCACTATACTGGGATAGAAGCACATGGCCGTAACGTGCTAGCTATTAAAACTACACCCAAGTAGGAATGTGTGTGGGATGTTGTCAGAGATAGAGTTCAAAACTACAGTTACTCTAGTACATTCTGAATCATCTTTACTACGTAAAGGTTTAAGTCGAAAGACAACTTTGCTTATGCACAATTCTATGAATTATTGCTCGATAAAATGTTTTCAAGTTTTGCAAGTGGGGGATTGTTGGAAACAGCTGTCTTTGACAGCTGTTATAAGGAGTGCAAAACTCTGAATAGCCTTAAGGCTGAGTCCCACATCGGTAGGACAAAAAAATTGGAGTGTGTTAATATACAATTTTTTGGGAACAAAGGTTCAGTCCTTTGGGCATTCAAGTTTTTGTGGGTATGTGGGGCAGACCCAATTGGCCAAGTCACACACGCGCGCGCGCGCCGCCGCCGTCCGTCCGGCCTGGCCCGTGCCCGTGTCCGGGTCCTGGGTCTTGGGCTTGGGCTCATTAAGAATTAATTTTTTGGACAAATAAATTAACGTTTTTGGGCTTTAAAAATTAATTTCTTAACGGTAATTAATTCCGAAAAATTAAAACGTGGTTTACTCCGTGTTGATTTATTCAACCGAGTTGCCCACTATGTCCAGATTTTTCTCCACGTTGTTTACCAACGTCTCTTTTCTTTTTGCCCCATAAAAGAGGTTGTAGCCTCCGTTTCTATATACAGTTTTTCCAACACAGTTCTGATTGAAAAGAAAAAAATTTCTTCTCCCAGAAAAACGTCTTCCTTTCTCCCAGAATATTTTTTCCCCAGAATAATTAATCTCGTTCGTTATACAGATTAATTATATTATTTAGAATCGAGCAACCAAGACGAGAATGGGTGTTTGTTGAGCGAATCAGATTCGTGTTGTTGATTCGTATTTATTTCGAGGCTGTTTTATCCTGGGGGTGACAGGGCTGTACACTGTCGGCACAAATTGGAGGCAGAGCCGCGAAACACCTTAAAGAGAGCGACATTGTCCGCGATTCAGCCGTGTTCTTAACTGTCCAGTTTCCGGAATTCTTATATTTATTCTGCCCCAGATTTATTCGCTCTAAAAATTGGATAATTTCGTTCCTGAATTTAATTCTGCATTTAATTATTTAAATTGCTGTTACAACCGTATGTAGTGGGCGGTTCAAAATGTAGTGGTATATAATAGTGTGTTGAAACAATTATTAGGTAGTGGCAGTGTTGGCAGTTAGCATGGGATTAGTAAAATTATATTTCCCATCTAATATTGTTGTATAAATATATGTTGAATAGTGAATGAAAAAAAAAGCTCCTAGTGTTATTTCTTGAAAGTCTTTATGGTATCAGAGCGGTAAACTCTAACGAGTATTGTTGATCTTGGTAAACCATATGGGTATACTGTTTCTCCGGGAGCGGTAGCCACCATTCATTGCTATCGTCCACCGGGTACAAAATTAGAGAAAGCGATGCTCAAGGAAACCCCAATAACAGCGATCCAAAGAGTTACAGGGACTTATCAATCAACAGTTTAGTCACAGTGACACTGCTAAGCACGCTTTAATTCTTTTTTTTAGCCTCCAATTTTTTTCCATCACTAGCTTCTAATATATTTCTTGTACGCACAAACTCATCTTCTATGAAGTGTGTTGCGTCTGACAGAGAGGATGCTACTGTAGCCCCCAACCTGCCCAAAATTTTTTTTTGTTGATTGATTATATCTCTGTCTAAGTGGTGACTGAAAAAGACATTAACACTCGTCATATCTCTCCTATTCATGTAACCTTTGATTGCATATGAAGGTTCTTACCCAGTAGCAGTTAAGCTATTAATTTCTTTCATCAGGGATGACCTGGACAAATTCTTTCTGCATGACTGTTTAAGATACTCATCACCCATACAAATATGTGATGCTTCATTTATGGGTGTCACACAATTAATAGGGATAATGCATGCTAAAGCAGATGGCTTAAGTCTCTCTCTTAGCGACCCTTCTGCATCAGTCCTCCCAATCAAATGCTTAGATGCCTCGGCCTCAATATCAGACAAATTTTAAGATAATCAGTTGTCCGGCCTTTTGCCATTACATATTTCATTTTAAGCGCGATATTTTACAAAATCTGGAGATTGAAATTTCCTTTTTTAAAACAAAAAAAAATCGAAGTTAGTGGGATGTTAGCCCACAATAAATACATGATCATGTACCTTATTCGCATGATCCCATACTCAACTGGATTCTGAATCCATTAAGATCAAGCCTAATGAGCCTCTGAATCCAAATAGATCAAGCTCCTTTTTTGACTAAGATGTCAATTACAGGTTTCGGTTCAACCAAAATCGATAATTGAGCATTAGACTCAATTTTGATTAGTCTCATTATGGTCCAAGACAACTTATAACAGGTGTTGGTTCAACTGAAACATTCTTTTTCTAAAGCTAAATTTCGCGCACTTGCATCCACGGCAACGAAAATCACATGGGTTATATTATTTATTCTCAAGGATTTTGATTATCACTTTATTAAAAAAAAAGTGGTTATTGACTCTTTGGTCATCACCAGGGCATTCTAAAAACATCTTTGTCAAGACCCCCATTAGTACACGGACACGGGCGCCACATCCCACATGACTTCAGATAAAGGTGTTTCACCATTTTCGGTCCAAACTGGGCGTGTTACGACCCTCCAGTTTGAAGGGGAGTGATAAAGGTATTCATTCACCAGTTGGAGTTCTCTCTCAGCTAGGCTGCGTTTGTTTATCAGGAAAGGAAAAGAAAAGTGAATGAAAATAACTTTCCTGCACTTTTTGTTGCGTTTGGTTCGCAGGAAAGTTGTGAGAAAGTGATCCCAAAACTTTTCTGCAGGAAAAGCTTTCCCATAAAGGACATCATGCAGGAAAATTCAAGGAAAATTGTTATATTACCATATAAATTATTATTACTATTATTTTTATTTCTACTTTTATTATTATTATTATTATTATTATTATTATTATTATTATTGTTATTATTATTATTATTCTATGAAGTACGGACACGGATATGAGTGTCGTGTCTGACACGGACACACTGACATGACAAATCTAAAAAAAGTAGGATACGACACGACAGAGGCACGACGAAAAATAAATATATTGAATATTATGCATACACACACACACACACATATATATATATATGTGTGTGTGTGTGTGTGTGTGTGTCGTGTCTGACACGACACGGACACGTTGACACGACAAATCTAAAAAAATTAGGATACGACACGGCAGAGGCACGGCGAAAAATAAATATATTGAAAATTATGCGCGCGCACACACACACACACACACACACACACACACACACACACACATATATATATATATATATATATATATATATATAAAGGCCCGCCTAGGCTTGAGGGTTGAGAGAAATGCATCGCCTACGCCTTATTACGCCTTATTCTTGATAAAAGACTTAAGGCACACTTTTTTAAAAAAAAACAAATGATTAGTTGACAAATATTGGTTATGGAGAATGAATATGAGAAAGATGGCTACCAAACATATGGATATATTTTCAAAATTCAAGGTATATACTATTTTATTATATTACTAGCCTTGAAATAATTAAAATAATAAAAAAAAGGAAAAACGTCTTTTTACACCTAGGCTCCTAAGGCTTGAGGCTTGACCTCTACGCCTCGATCACGCCTCGCGCCTTTTAAAACATTAATATATATATATATATATATATATATATATATATATATAGAGAGAGAGAGAGAGAAGTGTCGTACCCATGTCTGACACGGGTACTTCACCTCCGAAGAAATGTTCGTGCTTCATAGTAATTGTTATTATTATTATTATTATTATTATTATTATTATTATTATTATTATTATCACTATTGTTGTTGTTGTTGTTACAACTAGTACTAAAATATTTATCAATAAATATTCATAATAATACGCTATATGTTGATATTTTTACTAATTAAATGTTCATAATATTTTATTTATATTTACTAATGTTTGTGTTAAAGGATGTTTATTAATTTAAATCATATTTTCTGGTGATTGAAATAAGAAATATATAATGCTCATATTTATTATAAAACTATAATTACATATGTGTATATGTATATAATTTTTTTTTTAAATTTTCTTGCAGTTTTCCTCCTATTAATCATACACACACAAGAAAATAGTTTTTCTTTTCCTTTACTTCACTTCAATTTATTTTTTTCGGAAACTATTTTTTCGCTTAATTTTCTTGATAAACAAACGGAGCCCTAGAGAAATCTCAAGACAACAGTTGGACAGTTATAAATGATTGTCAGTTATGTATGTAGTTCAAAATGAAATGGTATATTAAAAATTTTATTGTAACTTAATTTTTGACATAATATTTTAGAACAAACTGAAGTGACAGTTTGGTTTAAAAAGTTATGTCAAAAATTAAGTCACGATAAAATTACTGAGTGGTATATAGTAGTGTGCTGAAACAATTATTAGGTAGTGGTAGTGTTGGCAGTTAGCATGGTCTTAGTGGAGTTCTATTACCCATCAAATATTGCTGTATAAATATATGTTGGACACTGAATGAAAAAAAAAGTTCCTACTGTTATTTCTTGAAAGTCTTTACGAGGAACTCATGAAAGAAGCAGCCCTTGTCCTCCTCTCAGAATTACTTATGAGGAATTTAAGAACATGTTTGATATTGGTGATCTTTTCCATATTAACACTGTGGCTGTTGAATTCAGTTGGGTGAAAAGTGGCAGTTTCTTAATTAAAAGAAGACTGGATATAAGTACTTGTAATGATGAATAGTTATGTGCTTGGGATTATATTTCTTTCATAACCCTTCACAGAAGCAAATCTGATCATCATCCACTCCTTCTTACAAGTTCTAAATCTAATTTGACTGGCCCCAAACTATTTAGATTTATCTCAGCATGGTTTAGCTTTCCTAGAAGTGGTTGAAAAGGAATGGAACTCAGACCTTATATTTGGATGCCCAATGTTTGTGTTGAATCATAAATTGAAACATTTGAGGAAAGCTTTAAGGTCATGGAATGTCAATGTCTTTAGCAACATTCATGATAAATTCAGGAATGTACCTTTTAGTATGTCTTCCGGGTGAAATAATAGACGAGCACCAAATGCCATAATATTTTGATGTTGTTGTCCTATGACGGGTCTTTCATCCTGGTTAGGCCCGACAATATGGATTCTTAAGGATGAAACCGCCCATAATCCATCCAAAATAATGTATGCGGGGCCCATTAATTGTGTTTGTGGGTCAAAATGGTTTGAACGATCCAATAAGACGGTTTGTTGGCGGGTCATTAGCGGGTCAAAATGGTTTTGGACCCTCACAAAAATAAAACTCAAATAACTAAAAAGTTTAAAGATTTTTTTTATTGAAGTATTTACTTGGATATTTTTTTTCAAAATTATTATACCATATTTATTTGTGTATGGTATAATAATTATTTTTTCAAAAAAAAAGGCGGGCAAACCGACCCGATCCGGGTTTGACCCGACCCGACCCGACCCGGATTTAACCCGCCCAAATTATTATGTCCGACCCGCTTTTGACCCGCCCAAATTTATCTATATCCATTTTTGACCCGTCCATAACTGCCCATAACCGCCCATTTGCCACTACTAATCCTGGTACATACTATAAAAAGTAATTTGATGCTAGACTTTTGATGTAAATTTATTCCACATACAAAAGAATAACACAGATACTCACCTACACACGTATTTAAACATGATGAAGCTAATTAAACTATAATAACAACAAACATCAAAGTGAACATCTGAGTAACAATTTAGAATACAAATAAGGTTCACATTCTTATCACCAAACTTCTCCTATAACTATTACATATTCCACAAAAATCAGTTTAAATCCAATACAACTCTCTCCATGGAATTGGTAATGTATTTAACAGTTCTTCTTTCACTAATACTTCTCTCTTTATTATTACTTAACAAGAGAGATTCCAACAGGCTCCCGCCAGGGGGGAAGAATGGTTCCAACAAAGAATAAAAAGTACGCATTTCAAAACTTAATCTCTTTGGTACCCCAACAGTTTTTCTATATGGCCAGGCTACAAACAAGTTCATATACACATGTGATGGGAACATTCTAGCCAATAAGCAACCTCAATCTATTTGCAGAATATGTGGTGAGAGAAATATTATGGAGTTGAGAGGGGATGATAAAAAACGCGTGAGGGGTGCCCTTGTTACTTTTTTAAAGCCTGAAGTGTTAAAGAAGTATGCTGGAAAGATTGATAAAGAAATCAGAAAACATCTTGAGATGCATTGGCATGGTAAAAAGGAGGTACAGGTACATATATCAAAGTTTACTACTAAATATAAATTATTTTACTACTAAGTATATTTAGTGCACTCCCAGACAATTAATATGACTGTTGATATCAATGTGAGACAAAGATATTGCAATGGGCATAATAGATCCAAATTTTTCCTTTCCAGAACTGATTATATAACTATGACTTTATTAATTACATGTGACACTTTATACCTAAAAGTAACATTATAAGCATAAACTTTACGCAATACATCTATGATATATATTTATTTTACACAATGAAAGTTTAGGCCGGCCTTGAGGGGAGGCTGAAGGGATTGTTGCCTCGAGCCCTTGAATATTGAGGATTTATACATGCCGCTGATGCATAAATTTTGTATTTTTTATGATCATTTTGTACAAAACTGTCATAAATATGTGAATTTTTTATGATTCTTAAAATAAATCATCGTCAAAATGTCATATTTTATGAAGTTTTTATCATAAGTATCATTAAAATATCATTTGCATGATCTTTTTCGTAACACTGTCATTAAATTTTATATTCACTTCTGCTTTTAATACTTTATTTTAATTATGGGGCATAATTCCAAAAATTCACCTTGAGCTCTAAAACTTCAGGTCATACCTGACCTTACGATAGTTATATGCATAGTTTGATAGTCACATTTACGTACCAATCCTAAAGATTGAAGCCTTGTGTGTTGACACACCATATACACATCTTCCTTAATCCTAAACTAAAATCCATGTTCAAACAATTCTTTCGATTGTGAAACTAACTTCTTATAATACAATGTTTTAATGTATTATGAGCCAAATGTGTTGGAAAAATTGGACTTAAAATGGACTTAAAAGCTGTCCAGATTTTCTGAACAGAAATTGTGAGCAATTTTAAGCTCAAATTTAGATGGGATCCACATCACGATAATTGTGAAACCATATACGAACGATATTAACGTAATATATTCACATGTCCAATTTTATTAAGTTATGAATGATAAATATGTCCCCAAAGTGACTCACAAAGCAATGAAAGTTAATGAATTGGGTATGTTTTAACTCTTGTCCCACATTGAAAGAGTAGTGAAAAAATGATAAATTAATAAAACCCAAATGATGGACTAAGGCTTGGATGCATTGGGGTATCCCAACTCATTGAAGGGGAGATACCCTACACTATGCAAGTGTTGGGCTTGGGCCAAAAGCTTGCGCATGCCAACCGGCGGGCTCGGTTCAGGCTTGGACTTATAAAATTCTCCTAAATTTTTGTGCCAAATTAATTAAACTTTCTGGGCTTTTATTAATTAACTATTTGACAGTTAATTGCCAAAAGTCAACAATTAACAAGATTAACTGTTTTTTACAGTTAATTTCGATTTTGACTGTTCCAGCAGTCAACACAAAAGCTATAAATACAAACCATTCCCTCCAGTTTTGGTTGTTGTCAATAAAACCCCTCAAGAAAAATTTCGAAAATGCTACTACATTCTTTCCTTCATCGAGAAAATATTTTCTTCATTTCTACATATCATGCTATTGTTCTGGTTGAGTATTAACACATATTTGTGCTCGTTGGGATTAATTATTGTTATGCTACATAATTAATTCGAGAAATTCGTTCTATCTTGGGAGGCAGTTATTTAATAACCTTTGAGCACATTGGAGGGAATAAATTTGCCTTAAGGAAACTGTTCTACAGGGCTCAAATTTATCTTTTTATTTGTGTTATTAATTCTGCAATATCAATAAAGTTATTTTAATTGTGTAATAATTATTTCATTAATAATTCTGTAATTTTTTATAACTAAATAGTATACATAACAATCTTAAGCCAAATTTATCATGTTCTACTGTTTATAGTGTACGGAATTTTTTTTAATTACAGATTTTATTTGTATAAATAAATATGTTTTTACAGAAAATTCGAATTTAAAATATTGTAACAGTTTTTGTTACAGAAATTAATTTCTACACTGTTTATATATTCTGTTTTAGAAAATAAATTTCTTTTTTGTAAATTTTTGTTAAATGTGTTTATATAAAAAATTTAATCTTAAAATTAGAATTCTGTTTTGTACGAATTTTTTTTAATATTACAAAACAGTGTGACGCGGATTTTTTTTTACTAGTATAAACTTGATTTTATATTTTAGTTTAATTCTGAATATTATTTAGAATTCTTTTGGAATTCATTTATTGTTAATTATATCTGGAGGAAATTGGTGTTCATAATTTTGTATTCTGTTTTGATTAATTCATTCATATATGAATATTATCATTGATAAAAATTCTGTTTTTATAACAGAAATGGAATCGCATAGTACGAACGCTATTCCTGTTAATGTTACTGTCACTAACACAAATGTGGCTGCACCCGTATCCATGCCACATGGAAGAAATCGGAAAAGTTCAATGAGTCTGACTTCAAACGTTGGCAAGGATAAATGTATTCTTATCTCACTACATGCCAACTGGGTAGGTTTGTATGTGAAGATTGTCCCTCTATTCAAGAGGGAGATGACTCGGAAAAGGTTGTTGTTGTTGATGCTTGGAAGCACTCTGACTACCTGTGCCGGAATTATATTCTGGCCTACTTGGACAAAACATTATATCATGTCTGCTGTACGATCAAGACATCCAAGGAATTATGGAATTCTTTGGAAAAGAAGTACAAAACTAAAAATGTTGAGATGAAGAAATTTATCGTCGGGCGTTTTCTGGACTTCAAAATGATTGACTCTAAACCAGTGATCTCGCAGGTACAAGAACTCCAAGTGATCCTTCACGACATTCATGCTGAAGGAATGTCTCTTAGTGAAACCTTCCAAGTTGCTGTAATTGTTGAAAAATTTCCAGCATCTTGGACTTCATTCAAAAATTATCTCAAGCACAAGCGAAAGGAGTTGAATGTGGAGGAGTTAGTGGCCAGGCTAAGAATTGAAGAAGATAACCGTTAGTCTCAAAAGAAAAGTGGGAAGAATCCAATAGAAATAAAAGTCCATGTTGTTGAAGGTCCTAAGAAGAACAAGCAAAAGCGTGATGGGAAGGCACTTCCAAACAGAATAAGAAGAAGTTCAAAGAAAAATGCTACAACTGTGGTAAACCTGGACACCGCTCAAGCGAGTATCGTAAGCCTAAGAAGAAAAATCGGAATAATCCTCAAGCAAATGTAACTGAGGGTGAAAACATCGCCAATGACTTGGCAGATATGAATCTTTTTGTTGTGGTCTTTGAATGTAACTTGGTTGGAAATACCAAGGAATGGTGGGTGAACAATGGAGCCACACGACACATTTGTGAAAATAAATGAATGTTTTCTACCGATAAGCCTTTGGAAAATGAAAAGACCCTCTTTGTGGGGAATTCTTCCACTTCTAAAGTGGTGGGTCAAGGAAAGATTGATCTAAAAATGACTTCTGGAAAGGAACTTACTCTCAATGATGTTCTTCACGTGCCTGATATCCAAAAGAATCTGATTTCTGGATCTCTCATGACTAAAAATGGGTTCAAGCTTGTGTTTGTATTTGATCACTTTGTGTTGTCAAAGAATGACATGTATATAGGAAAGGGCTACCTAAATGAGGGGCTCTTTAAAATTAATGTTCTTATTGTAACCCAAAAAATATATGTTTCAATTAATGAAATTGCTAGTTATTCTTACTTGATTGAGTCATCTAATATTTGACATGCTAGATTAGGACATGTTAATTTTGATACATCACGTAGATTAATTATCTTGGATTTTTTGCCAAAATTTAATATTGATAAAAATCATAAATATGAAATTCGTGTGGAATCTAAATTAGCCAGATTACCTTTCCATTCAGTTAAAAGAATAACTGAACTTTTAGATTTAACTCACACTGATATTTGTGATTTAAAATTTGTTCAAACTAGAGGTGGAAAAAAGTATTTTATAACTTTTATTGACGATTGCACAAAATATTGCTATATATATTTGCTACACAGTAAAGATGAAACTATTAGTGCATTTAAGCAATATAAGAATGAAGTTGAGAATCAATTAAGCAAAAAGATAAAGGCTATTAGGAGTAATAAAGGAGGTAAATATGAATATCCATTTGAGGAATTTTGTTCTAAAAATGGAATTATTCATCAAACCACTGCTCCTTATTCTCCTCAATCGAATGGTGTGGCTGAACGCAAAAACCGTACTTTGAAGGAGATGATGAACTCAATGTTATTAAGTTCAGGAGCTCCTTAAAACTTATATGGGGAAGCCTTACTTTCTGCTAATTACATTCTCAATAAATTACCTCACAAGAATACTCACAAAACACCTTATGAATTATGAAAAGGTCGAAGACCTTCCTATAATTATTTACGAGTGTGGGGGTACTTAGCCAAAGTGATGATTCCTAAACCTAAAAAGGTAAGAATAGGGCCAAAAATCGTGGATTGTCTATTCATCGGTTATGCTACTAATAGCAGTGCATATCGATTTCTAGTTTATAAATCTAAGATATCGGACATTCATGTTAATAGGGTTATTGACTCGAGGGACGCTTCATTTTTTAAAAATGAATTTCCGTATAACATGACTCGAGAATTTGTTCCTTCTAAAAGGAAAAATCAAGCTACTACAAGTGGTACTCATCAACCTATTGAACCAATAGAGGATGAACCAAGACGTAGTAAAAGAGCAAGAATATCGACTTCTTTAGGTCCAGATTTTCTAATATATTTGCTAGAAAATGAAGCTCAATCGTACAAAGAAGCCATATCCTTACCCAATGCTTTTAATTGGAAAGAAGCAATTAATAGTGAAATTGAATCCATATTACAAAATCATACATGGGAACTAGTGGATCTTCCACCAGGTTCAAAACCGTTAGGTTATAAATGGATCTTCAAAAAGAAATTGAAGGCCGATGGTCAATTGATAAATATAAAGATAGACTTGTCGCTAAAGGCTATAGGCAAAAGAAAGGGTTGGATTACTTCGACACATACTCACCGGTAACAAGAATAATGTCCATTCGGATGTTAATAGCAACAATTGATATTAATGGACTTGAAATACATAAAATGGATTTAAAAATTGCATTCTTAAACGGTGAACTAGACGAGGAAATTTATATGGAGCAACCTAAAGGGTTCAAGGCTCCCGGACAAGAAGGAAAAGTATGTAAGCTTCTTAAATCACTTTATGGATTAAAACAAGCACCTAAGCAATGGCATGAAAAATATGATAATGAAATGTTATCAAATGGTTTCAAAATTAATGAATGTGATAAATGTGTTTACTTTAAATACATTCAAAATGGATATGTCATTGCATGCCTCTATGTTGATGATATGCTTATCATGGGGTAGTTACTTGGATATTGTCAAAACTACAAAACAAATGTTGAGTAGTCGATTTGACATGAAAGATTTAGGAATCGCCGATGTTATATTAGGAATTAAAATTTCTAAAATATCGGATGGACTTATATTATCTCAGTCTCATTAGATAGAGAAAGTACTTGAAAAATTCAAGAAGTGTGATACTAGTCCTACCAAGACACCTGTAGATGTAAATTTCAATCTAGCAAGAAATAATGGTGAAAACATATCTCAACTAGAATATTCTTGTATCGATAGTTTAATGTATGTCATGAACTGTACACGAACGGACATAGCATACTCAATAAGTAAGCTAAGTTGATTTACCAGTAATCGAGGGAGAGATCACTGGAAAGAAATATTGAGAGTTTTAGGTTATTTGAAATATACTCAAAACTATAGACTGTACTACTCAAAATATCCGGCTGTTGACATTGCGACACAAATTGGATATCCGATACAAAAGACTTTAAGTCTACGAGTGGGTATGTGTTATCCTTGGAGGTGCAGTCGTATCTTGAAAATCCTCAAAACAAACGTGCATTGCTAGATCGACAATAGAATCTGAATTCATTGCACTAAACAAAGCTGGAGAAGATTCTGAATGGCTTTGAAATTTCTTAGAAGATGTTCCAAATTGGTCGAAACATGTGCACGTAATATGTATACATTGTGATAGTCAATCGAGAATTGGAAGGGCACAGAATCACATGTATAACGAAAAGTCACGATATATTCATCGTAGACATAATACCGTTAGACAACTTCTCTCAAACGTAATTATCTCAATTGACTACGTAAAGTCAAAAGATAATATAGCGGATCCACTAATAAAATGTTTAAACCAAGAGCAAGTTGAAAGATCGTCAAGAGAAATGGGTTTAAAGCCTATACATAAATAACAATCAATATAGTAGCAACCCAACCTAGCTGACTGGAGATCCCAAGATCTAGGTTCAATGGGCAAACCAAACTACATTGTATTCAGTAAGCATTGGAGGATATTTAATCATATCCATTCCAAAGATGAGACAGTGCACATCTGTCGCAAAATTAGGATAATTTATGCTTTTAATGACATCCATATCTTAGTATGTCTAAATGGGGTATTGCAGGATACTCTTTATGGAAGTCACCTATGTAAGTAAGAAGGGGGCACTACTATGAGAATAATGAAATGCATATTCTCTAAAATACTCACGGAACCAAGTGGTGTTCATGGACAAAATGAACATAAATGTGAGAACCAACTGTGTTGAAGAATTATTATGTGAATATTGTTGTCTAAGTTTACAAAAATGGTTGATGGTTCAAGGACGTGAAGTCTACTGATTAACCAAGTAAATCCGATAGTATATCACTATGGAAAGTTCGAGGCCACTAGGCTACTTCTCCCGATGCAATAAGTCTTCAGTTTTACTCAACTTGTGTCTTCATCTGCATTAGTATCTGCTCTATTTTATTTATAGCAATATATCATTCATGTGGGGGATTGTTGGAAAAATTGGACTTAAAAGCTATCCAGATTTTCTGGACAAAAGTTGTGAACAACTTTGAGCTCAAATTTAGGTGGGAACCATACCACAATAATTATGGGACCATATATGAATACGTTCTCCTTCGCAAGGAGATTAACATAGTATATTCATATGTCCAATTTCATTAAGTTATGAATGATAAATATGTCCCCAAAGTGACTCACAAAGCAATGAAAGTTAATGAATTGGGTATGTTTTAACTCTTGTCCCACATTGAAAGAGTAGTGGAAAAATGATGAGTTAATAAAACCCAAATGATGGACTAAGACTTGGATGCCTCGGGGTATCCCAACTCTTTGAAGGGGAGACGACCTACACTATGCATGTGTTGGGCTTGGGCCAAAAGCCCACGCGTGCGCGCGCCATTCGGCCGTTCGGCCGGCTCGGTTCAGGCTTGGGCTTGGGCTTATAAAATTCTCCTACATTTTTTGGCGAATTAATTAAACTTTTTGGGCTTTTACTAATTAATTATGGAATTGATTAATTATTACATTACACCAAAATGGGTAAATTGTCACCCTTCCAGCGGCTAGCCTTGTCATGGTCATTGACCGTGATAAAAAAACACGCATTTTTTATCACGGTCATTGATCGTGACAAGCCCGTGATAAAGACTTGTCACGGCCAATGACCGTGACAAGGCCGTGACAACTGTACTTGTCATGAACTTGTCATGGTCAATGGCCGTGACAATCTTTATAATATTGTCACGGTCAATGACCGTGACATGTCCGTGACAAATGTCTCAGTAAAAAACCCTTTCCCCTTCTTTTTTTCCCCCGCCGATTAATCCCTCATTTTCTCTCTCTCTCTCTCTCTCTCTCTCTCTCTCTCTACGCTGCTCTCCCTCTCTCTCTACTTTCAAGATACTTTCTCTCTCTCTCTCATCCATTTATATATATATATGTGTGTGTGTGTGTGTGTGGTGGGTGGGGGTGGGGAAGGGTGGGGGAAGGGGGTGGGGGGATGTTGTGTGTGTGTGTGGTATGTGTGCGTGTGTGTGTGTGTGGTGGGTGGGGGTGGGGGTGGGGAAGGGGGGGCAGGGGGGAGGGGGAAGGGGGCAGGGTTGGGGGGAGGGGGAAGGGATGGGTGAGTTGGTGGTGGGGAAGGGGTGGGGGGATGCGTGTGTGTGTGTGTGAATGTGCGCGGGTGTGTGTGTGTGTGTATATGTGCGTGTGTGTATATGTGTGTGTAGTGTGCATGTATGTGTGTGTTTTTGCGTAATGTCCCTTATAAACGAATTGATTGGTTATTAATTTTTTTAGTAAATTAATATATGATTGCTCCTCATTGTAAATTAGTAAATTAATAAATGATTAATTATGAAAGTAGGATTGCCCCTCATTGTAAATTAGTAAATTAATAATTGTATACTTTAATTGTTAGTTTAATTGATGAAAATAATTAATTGAGTAGATGAATTAGAAGGAGTACGGGATACACATTTGTTGTTGACATTGTTGTTGGATTATAGTGGATCGATGTTGGGTTGGTTAGTTTTAAAAGTGGCATGACCACTGGATTATTGTCCATATGGGGTGGGATTTTTCAACTTTTTTCGAAAATTACTTTTTATATCGAACAATATATATATAGTACGATAATTAAATGAAACATACTTGAAATTACATATGTACGTATGTGTGTGTGTGCGTGTGTGTGGTGGGGGAGGGGGAAGGGGGTGGGGCAGGGATGGGTGGGTGGGGGTGGGGGGTTGCATGTGTGTGTGTGAATGTGCGCGGGTGTATGTGTGTATGTGCGCGTGTGTGTATATGTGTGTGTAGTGTGCGTGTTTGTGCTTAATGTCCCTTGTAAACGAATTGACTGGTTATTAATTTTTTTAGTAAATTAATATATTATTGCCCCTCATTGTAAATTAGTAAATTAATATATGATTAATTATGAAAGTAGGATTACCCCTCATTGTAAATTAGTAAATTAATAATTGTATACTTTAATTGTTAGTTTAATTGATGAAAACAATTAATTGAGTAGATGAATTAGAATGAGTACGGGATACACATTTGTTGTCAACATTGTTGTTGGATTATAGCGGATCGATGTTGGGTTGGTTAGTTTTAAAAATGGCATGACCACTGGATTATTGTCCTTATGGGGGTAGGATTTTTCAACTTTTTTTGAAAATTATTTTGTATATCGAACAATATATATATAGTATGATAATTAAATGAAACATACTTCAAATTACATATGCGTGTGTGGGAGGGGTGCGAGGGTGGGTGGGAGGGGGAAGGGGTGGGGCAGGGGTGGGGGGGAGGGGGAAGGGGTGGGTGGGGGTGGGAGTGGGGGGGTAGGGGTGGGGGGCTGCGTGTGTGTGTGTGAATGTGCACGGGTGTGTGTGTGTGTGTGTTTGTGCGTGCGTGTGTATATGTGTGTGTAGTGTGCGTGTATGTGCGTGTTTGTGTGTAATGTCCCTTATAAACGAATTGATTGGTCATTAATTTTTTTAGTAAATTAATATATGATTGCCCCTCATTGTAAATTAGTAAATTAATATATGATTAATTATGAAAGTAGGATTTTCCCTCATTGTAAATTAGTAAATTAATAATTGTATACTTTAATTGTTAGTTTAATTGATAAAAATAGTTAATTGAGTAGATGAATTAGAAGGAGTACGGGATACACATTTGTTGTTGACATTGCTGTTGAATTATAGTGGATCGATGTTGGGTTGGTTAGTTTTAAAAGTGGCATGACCACTGGATTATTATCCATATGGAGGTGGGATTTTTCAACTTTTTTTTATAATTACTTTGTATATCGAACAATATATATATAGTATGATAATTAAATGAAACATACTTGAAATTACATATGTGCGTGTGTGTGTGTGTATATATGTGTGTGCATGTGTGTGGTGGGTGGGGGTGGGGAGGGTTAGGGGAGGGGGAAGGGGGTGGGGCAGGGTTGGGGGGAGGGGCAGGGGTGGGTGTGTGTGTGGTGGGTGTGTGGTGGGGTAGGGGTGGGGCACTGCGTGTGTGTGTGTGTGTGTGAATGTGCGCGGGTCTGTGTGTGTGGTGTTTGACAGTAACAATTCATTTTTATTTGTAGTAATTGTTCATATTTGCATGTCTTCTTTTAATTCATTTTGATATGTACTAATAACCTTTTTTACAGCAAATGTCTCCTTCAGGTATTAAGGCGAGGATGATGATGCTTGTTATGATGATGTCGTCTGGGATCGGTGGTAGCGGAGGCGACGAGGGCTCCTCAGCTCCCCAAATATGGCAAATTGGGGATGGCCATCGAGAACATGTCGCGGCTATTAGTGAGATCCCTCGAGCTGGTAAAGACTAGGGGTGTTCGCGGTCCGGTCCAGTCCGGTTTTTAGGATTTTTACGGACCGGACCGATTAAACCGGTCCTAAAAAAAAATGGACCAAGACCGGACCGATTGTATCGGTCACCCGGTCCTAGTCGGTCCGGATTTTTATAGGGTCGGTCCGGTCTAACTTGTCGGTCCAAATCTTATTAAATTAATTAATTTAAAAATGAAATTTACCTTTAAAAAATGTCCAAACTTTACCAAATTTTATCATAAAGACAGTTCAAATTCTACCTGCTATAAACCTAAAACAATATATTTCAGATGAACATACTATACTACCTGCTGAAATGAAAGTAATACTACCTACTGAAATGAAAGTAAGCATACTATACTACCTGCTGAAATGAAAAAAATTAAAAGCAGAGGTAAAATCTTGTTTAGGATGAAAAATATTGTCTAGGATGAAAAATTTAAATACTACCTACTATAAACCTAAAACAATATATTTCAGATGAAAAATATAAACACCAAAATATATCTTTACCTGAGATTGAGTGGCTAACCTGAAATGGCGAGGAGGACGGGCAGAGGCGAGGCAGCGACGGCGCACGGGCAGGGAAGAGAAGCGACGGCGCACGGCGCACGGGCAGGTCTAGCTCACCTCTCACAGAGCAAAGCAAAGAAAGAGAGAAGAGAAATAAAAAAAAATAAAGGTGTGCGTGTGTTTGTTGTTTAGATTTGAGCAGGTAGGGTTTATTTCTTTCCTTCCTTTCTTTTTTTTACCATTGTACCCCTTACTAATACTAACTCTAACTCTAACTAACTTGTGTGTGCGTGTGTTATTGTACTTAATATATTATATATGTATAAATATAATTAAATGTATATATATTCTTGTACCGGTCCGGGCCGGTCCAGACTGGATTTTTATTAAGGGAGACCGGGGACCGGACCGGTTAGACCGGTCTGTAAAAAAAAAAAAACTGGACCGGACCGATTAAAAAAAAAAACGGAAAAATTATGACGGTCCGGTCCGGTTCGATTCGGTCCGCCGGTCCATTCGATTTTCTGAACACCCCTAGTAAAGACGATCATCGGCTCGGGGTACATTAGTTGGAAGGAGGTGCCATATGAGCTCAAGTTAGCTATTTGGGTGGCACTACAGGTAATGTATTTATATTTATATTCATATGAATATTTCAATTTCGATTTCAATTTCATTTTATATTTATATTTATATTTATTTGCAACTAACATTGTATTTGTTGGACAGGAACAATTCAGCCTTGATCCAAAGCTACGTGATTCCATCTTGAAGCAGTTGAGGGAGCAACACAAGACGTGGAAGAAAAATATGCGGACCCGGTACTTTGAAAAGACACGAAAGTCCATTATCCAAAGACGTGAATCTGTCCCGTCGAAGGAGCCGATCTCATTGGGACAATGACAAAAGTTCGTTGACAATGAGATCGGGGAGCGACAATTGGCATCTCGCCAATCAGGGAGGGAAAATCAGGAAAAAAAATGGGCCTGCACTACTCCGGCCCGACGTCTTACGCCGAGGTGTTTCATAGGAGGATGGTAAGATTTAATTTTTCTATAACTAAAGAAATATATTATTCTGCATTATTTTACTTAGCGGGGCGGATACTAATTTTACTTTGTTTTATTTCATGGGACAGAGAGTGACCTTGGGGGTAGGCCACATAGGCTCGATACTTATGTGGCTCTTCGGATGAAGAAGGGGAAGGACAAGGAGGTATCCCCGAGCGTCGCAACCACGATTGTATGTAATCCGACAGTTTACTTTTTGTTAATTACGTTATAATTTTTTAATTTACTTATTTTACTAATCATGTGCTTTTTGTCATTTCAGGCAAAGCTTAAGGAAGTGCATGAGTCGCAGTCTGATGCTGACAAGGCATCTTTGTCCACAGACGCACTCAGCTAAGTGCTTAGCTCTGATCGCAAGGGGAGAACAAGGGGGTGAGCTCACGGGTGGCCAAATCTAGGATCATCGAATTGGAGACGAGCGACACCGGGTTGGCTCGAACGGTGGAATCGCATGATGCGAAGCTGTCTCGTTTGGAGGTGACGGTCCAAGATATGTTCTCATTCATGAAGCGTTCGTTGGGCGTCGAAAAACGCAAGGGGAAAGGGAAGGAGAAGGAGGTGCGGGAGGACGAGGTGCAGGATGCCAAGTGTGACACCCCGCCTAATTAACCCTGGGTGATCAGTCCTAAATTAAATTAGAACAGGTATCTCAGTTGGTTCATTCTTAGCATCACTGTTGTCTTTTCAATTATTAACCACCTAAGTGAGAAAATTAGACGGGGTGTCACAGATGGTATCAAAGCATCAGGTTCTAGTGTCCTTAGGATCTGTGCGGCTTACTACGTTTCTACGTAGCTTTCGGTTGTTATAGAGCCCTATTATTAAGAGTATTGATTCATTTTACGCTTGTGAGATATCGTATTTGTACTATTTGTTTTTGTATAAATTGTGTACTTATACGATTCAATCAATTTTTAGACGTCAGCGAAGAGGCAGATAGCAGAGAGAGTTGAGGTCAGGTATGAGCTCAGGGAGGCTCATCAGGAGCCACTGGTACCGCCACCAGCACCCCCACCCGAGTTGATCTGCACTACTCAGGTGGCAGTGATAGTGGCTCAGGCAGTCGAGACAGCGATGCGAGCTATGGAAGCTCATTTTCCACAGCCCCAGGCACCACCTCCAGTGGCACCAGCAGCTCGGGCTCCAGTGGGGCCACCGTCTTGGCAGCGAGTTAGGGATACCTTTCCCAAGGGTCACCCACTCGAGTTTCGAGGTAGCGCCGATGTAGTAGAGGCTTGTGGCTAGAAGAAGAATATTCATCGCCATCTGCACATACTGGAGTGTACCGATGTGCAGAAACAGATGCTTTCTACCTTTTGTCTGTCGGGGGAAGCCTTATAGTGGTGGGAGTCAGTTATCACCGTTGAGGAGCGGGATTTGATGATGATATCTGAATTCTGGGTGCGGTTTAACCGAAAATACTTCCCACCAACGGTAGAGACTGAGATGAGAAAGAAGTTCAGTGAGTTAGTGCAGGGTGATCGGTCAATAGAAGACTATGAGGAAGAGTTTACCTGGTTGGCAAACTTTGTACCAAATGAGGTGAGCGGTGAGGAGCAAAAGAAGTCGAGGTTCATGGATGGCTTAGCTTGGAGGATCAGACAGTATTTGATTAGGAATCCGACGTTAGTGACGTATACAGATGTCATTAATGTCGCCCTTGTACATTGCCAGAATCATTGCTTCCATGTGAAGGGAAGCAAGAGAGTAGGGGAATCAGGCTAAGAAATTTTGGCCTGGTGGGTTCCAACCGGGAGGACAATGGTTCAGGTAGGTTCCTTAGGGCCAAGGAAACAATGGGGGAGGCCAGCAGGGCCAGCCACGTCAGGGCCAACGCCAGGGGGACGGTCAGAAACATTATTTTATCTGTGGCCAGCCAGGACACTTCAAGATGGAGTGCCCGTAGAGGGGCAGAGGTCATCAGTAGGGTGCCCAACAGGGGCAACAGGGGCAGATGCCTTCAGCAGCACTAGCTCCACCCGCCCCACAGCAGCAGGGGAAAATGCACTACGAGTGTGTGTATAACGTCCGGGATGTTCCCAATCCTCCAGCACAGCAGGCGCCGCCAGCAGTTGAGGGTATGTTTCTCATTCATGGTCATGAGGGTAATATACTTTTTGACACGAGAGCATCGCATTAATTCATTAAATTTAATTTTGTTAAACGGGTCGGATTACTAGAGACCATGGGTAGTCTTCGTATATGTGTAGAGTCACCAGTAGGCAGCGGGGCTTTGATTCACTCGATTTGTCAGGAGGTGGACATTTTAATTGGGAGGCTTAGTTTAACAGCAGACCTCTTAGTGTTAGATATGGAGGGGTACGATGTCATCCTGGGTATGGATTAGTTGGAAGGTTATCGAGCTAGTGTGGATTGTTACGAGAGGACAATCGTGTTCTCCATTTTGGGACAGGAGAAGTTCCTAATAGCGATGCCGCTACCGGAGGGAGGGTCGTGCACACACTTGTATTACATCGAGGAGGAAATGTCACAGGAGGTGCTGGTTCCGTTGGAATCAATCCCAGTAGTGAGGGACTTTGAGGATGTGTTCCAGGAAATACCAGGGTTGCCACCCAGAAGGGAAATCGAATTTGTAATCGGTTTAGCACCGAGGACGAGGCCGATTGCTCGAGACCCATACCGTATGGCCCCTTCAAAGATGCGTGAGTTGAGAGAGCATATTCAACATCTACTGGGTCAGGGTTTTATTCGGCGGAGTACCTCATCGTGGGGTGCACCGGTGTTGTTTGTAAAGAAGCAGGATGGTTCACTTCGATTATGCGTGGATTACAAGGAGCTGAACAAGGTTATGATACGAAATAAGTATCCGTTACCTAGAATTGATGATCTATTTGACCAATTGATAGGGGAGTCTTACTTCTCCAAGATCGATTTAAGGTCAGGGCATCATTAGCTACGCATCCGAGAGGAGGATATTTCTAAGACTGCTTTCCTGTCACGGTATGGATCTTACGAGTTCAGGGTGATGCCATTCGGTCTCACCAATGCACCATAAGTGTTCATGGACCTCATGAATAGGGTTTTCAGGGAGTATCTCGATCAATTTGTCATCGTGTTCATTGATAACATCTTGATCTACTCGCTTACCGAGGAGGAGCACGCAGAGCATATGCGTATGGTTCTACAGACACTGCGGGATCACCAGCTCTATGCCAAATTTGGGAAGTGTGGATTTTGGTTGTGGGAGGTACAGTTTCTTGGCCACATGGTGTCAGACCGGGGTATTGCAGTGGATACGAGTAAGGTGTCGACGGTGAGGGAGTGGGGACAGACCACGACACCGACCGAGGTGCGCAATTTTCTAGGATTGGCCGATTATTACAGGCGGTTCATTAAAGGATTCTCAAAGATTGTGAGCCCTTTGATGAATCTGACTCGGAAAGAGGTGCCTTTCACTTTGAGTGATCATTGTCAATTAGCTTTCGACGAGCTAAAGGACAAGTTGACATCTGCACCCGTACTTGCTTTGTCAAAGGGAGGACTAGAGTATTTGGTTTACACTGACGCATCCTTACAAGGACTTGGGGGTGTACTTTAGCAGGAGGAAAGGGCGATAACTTATGCGTCCAGAAAGCTAAAGCCTCATGAGAGGAATTACCCCACTCACGACCTAGAGCTAGCAGCGGTCATTTTTTATTTGAGGATATGGAGACATTATCTTCTAGGAGAGAAGTTCACAGATCACAAGTCACTTCAGTATCTCTTCACACAGAAGGATCTGAATATGAGGCAGAGGCGGTGGTTAGAATTCGTGAAAGACTATCAGTTTGATATTTAATATCATCCTGGTAAGGCTAATGTGGTAGCAGACGCATTGAGCCGGAGACTGACTGGGGAAATATCATAATTTTGGAAAGCAAATTGAGGAGAGCTTCGATATAAGGATGATGTAGCCAGGGCCTGCATGTCAGCATTATCCATCACACCTGAGATCATTATGCGGTTAGTGAGCGCTCGAGAAGAGGATCAGATCTAGCGGGATAGTGTGAGCCAGTTGTTAGCTGAGGGAGCAGGGGGTTACTCGATCAGCTCGGAAGGAGGCCTACGCCTTAATAGGAGGTTAATTGTGCCAGAGGATGAGGAGTTGAGGCACGCTGTTATGACAGAGTCACATGGTTTGAGATTTGTGATACATCCCAGTGGGGATAAAATGTACCAGGATATGAGGAGGAAGTATTGGTGGGCAGGAATGAAACAGAACATAGCAGAGTTTGTATTGAAATGTGTCGCGTGTCAGCTTGTGAAAGTTGACCATCAGAGACCATCAGGGATGCTACAGCCGCTAGAGATTCCCATGTGGAAGTGGGAGAGCATCTTAATGGACTTCATTACAGGGTTACCTGCATCACAGAGGTGTCATGATTCCATATGGGTCATTGTGGATCGGTTCACCAAGGTGCCCCACTTCCTGCTGGTCCGCAGGGACTTTGAGACGATGCGTTATGCATAGCTATTCATAGCGGAGATTGTTAAGCTACACGGGGTGCCGATAAATATTGTGTCTGACAGAGACAATTTTTGTGGCCCACTTTTGGCAGATCTTTCAGGAGGCTATGGGCACGGAGTTAAGTTTGAGTACAGCCTATCACCCACAGATCGACGTGCAGACTTAGAGAGTCAATAAGATGATGGAAGACATGCTCAGAATGTGCATTTTAGACTTTGGGGGAAGTTGGAATAAATATCTTCATTTGGTAGAGTTTGCGTATAACAACTCTTACCAGTTCACGATTGGCATGGCACCGTTCGAGGCACTGTACGGGAGACCTTGTCGATCACCCGCTTGTTCGTTAGAGGTGGGGGACAACAAGCTATTAGGTCCAGAGATTATCCAGGATACGTCTGCTAAGATAGAGTTGATCCGAGGGCGAATTCGAATAGCTCAGGATAGGCAGAAGAGTTATCCAGATGCTTCACGGAGACATGTGGAGTTGGAGGTTGGGGATTAAGTATTAGTCCGGGTGTCCCCTATGAAATGGGTGATGAGGTTCTGAAAGAAGGGTAAGTTAGCACCAAGGTACGTAGGACCTTTCCCTGTTATTGAGAGGATGGGACCGGTAGCATATCGACTGGGATTACCGGAGCATCTTCAGCGGATACACGACGTGTTCCATGTGGCATCGCTGAAGAAATATCGAAGGAGCGCGAGGGCCTTCTGGCACATTCCACTCGAGGAAATTAATTTAAATCCAGACATCTCATATGAGGAGAGACCTGTGGCTATTCTGAACCGTAGTAAGTGAAAGTTACGATCCAAGGTTGTTCCACTAGTTAGAGTAATGTGGGGTCATCACAATATTGACGAGTCTACCTGGGAGCGGGAGGAGGATATGCGAGAACAATATCCATAGCTATTCACCGTAGGTACGACCTAATTTCGGGGATGAAATTCCTTTGTAAGGGGGGGAGTATGTAACACCCCACATTTTTGTGCATTTAAAATTTTATTAATTCGGGAATTCTAAATTACTTGTGTGTCATAATTTTAATTGAATTAATTATGGTAATATTTATTTAAATATTAATCGGGGAGTGAATGGTTAATATTTAGGGAAATTTAATTACTAAGTGAATAGTAATCATTTATTTACGTCATTTCGAGTATTAGTGACGGGGTTGTACTTATCTCAACCGGGAGTCAATATAGACTAACTTGGGTGTGAGATAAGGATTTTTATAAATTAATTCGTATGCCAATTCTGAGTGTACAATTGAGTCCGAATGGGCCGAGATAGTCAGAAAAGTGTACCCGAGGATAGTAAATGGGTCACGAAACATTTTTAGGCACAACCGGGCCCACATTTGGATCACTTGGTCTTGGCCCATTAGGCCAAAAATGGGATTTAGCCTAATTAACTAATTAAAAGAAAAGGTAAACGGCTGAATGAAGTTTAGGAAACACTTAATGGGAGAGAAAAAACCTAAGAGGCGGTTACAGGCAAATTGGGGGACAAGGAAAGAGCCAAAACAAGGGATTTCATCTTCAACCTTGGGAATTCACAACCTCAAATCAGATACTGCGAATCATAAGGCAAGTGGTTGACTTGCTGTAACAATTAATTTTTGTTTTGATTCAGATTTATGTGATGTGAGAAATCAAAATTCGTTTTGGGATTTAAAGGGTACAAACAAAAGGGTTTTTGTAAACCAATATTATGAATTCTAAATTGTGTAGAAATTCATGTATAATCTGAGATTAGTAAATATATATGGTATGATGTGTAAACCCGGATAGATTGGAAACGAATTTGAGATAAGGAATTGATGTTTAAATGGGTTAAATATTTAAAACGGATTTTTCCCCAATTTATGAAAAACAGTAGAAAACGTAAATTAAATATTGTTTGTGGACTTTATGGGGGTCCCTTATGAGGTTTTCGGTATATATTGTTGATGGGAAGACTTGGGTTTTACAATAGAAGAAGATAGGGTTTAGAGTTTTTCGTCCATGGCTGAAACAGAAGGGGGAAGAAGACGATGACCTGTGTGATCGATCGATCGAGGGTTGGGGATCGATCGATTGATGGTCGGCAGATTTTGGCAGTTCGACCAGTTTTTTTTATATAAGGGAGATTTACTTAAAATTTCTTCCATGCCTTATTAATGAGAAATAAATATAGGATTTTCAATCTAATTAATTATGAAGGAAAATTAATTAGGATTTGGAGGAAATTTATATGTGTCACACCATGATTAAAATTTGGGGAATAATATTTCAAAATAATTAAATACGGATTGAGTGGGCAAGTCCGGGTATATTGGTTGAGCGATACCAAGACGTTAATTTTATTTAAAGTGAAAGTTAAATAATTGGGAGTTGAGAATTTAGACTCGGGTATTGTTTTATTTGGGGCAACGAGAGTAAGTCCGAATATATTGGTTGGAGCGACGTCGAAAGTAATTTAATTAATTAATGTGCCAATTAATTAATAATTGGAGTTGGGCCATAAACTCATAATAATTTGAATAGGCTTGTGTTACGGACTTAGTACACGGTATATCCGGGATATATATATATATATATATATATATATATATATATACTAGGGTATACCCATGCCTGAAGGCACGACGAAATCTTTCAAAGTACGTAATTCAAAAACGGTGAAAATTTCTAAAGTACGTAATTACAAAACGAAAAAAATTTCTTCCGCAACAAAATGAATTGTAATTTAAAAAACAATTGCCTTTAAAAATTTGAGCAAAATTTTCTTTGTTTATAGAAGTATCCACTTTATTTAGAAAACAAAAAAATACACCAACAAAACTAATATTTGTATTAGAAAAATGGGGATATTTTCGCCCAAAATATAATAGGCGGTAATATACTATTTAAAATTTTATTTTTTAATTAAAAATACTTTTTAACTATTTTTAGATATATAAAAACCTGTTTCAACTGTTTTTCATTAAAAAATATTTTTTATACATATTCGTTTTAACAAAATATTTTTTACACATTTTGTTGATTCGTTTTTTAGTTAAACGAATATTTTGTATTGTGCCTCTATTACTTGGATAAAATCTTGATTGAAAAAAAATATATATTAAATGTTATATCGGGTCGTGTCATTTTTGTTTTGGATGGATTCTTTTTTTTTTAAAACACATTGTCTTGTGATGCTTTTATTTGGATATTTTTTTTATTGATAAAAAAATAATGTTTTGTCGTGTTAGTATTTTTTTTTCATTTGATTCATTTTTAGTTGAATCTGTTTTTTATTCAAATTTTTCTTTATTCTCACGCTTTTTACTTGGATCGGTACAATTATTAAAGAAACTATTTTAACAACATGCTGTAAAAAATTATCATTTTGATTACTTTTCAATTGTTGTAAAATAACAAAAATTGATACTTTAAATAAAAGATATTATTATTTTGCCAAAGTCTTACATGGAGCCTTGCGCCATATGTGTCAATGACGCCTGCTCCAAGTTACCTCGAGCCATGTGCTCATATTTTCTTGCTTTTATGCTTTGTGAGGCTCAAGTTGATAAAAAAAACTTTAGCCAACAATAAATAAAGTTCATTTTATTTCTTTAAGACTTTCCCTTTCAAAATCATGGTTAAAACCTATCATTAGTAGGCCTCTGGCTTGGCATTGGGCCCCGAACTGACAAAAGCTCTTTTAAACCTTGAGAATATGAAATTATATAGTTGTTGTCTTATTTGTCCTTTAATATTTGTATAATTACATACGTTGACATTCTAGTTGTCTTGGACAACTAATATATTATCTTAATTATTTTAAGTAGCTTGCATTGTCTTCTGGTCAAGTCACATTTATTGTTCAAGAAACTCGTTTTAGAGAAGCAATCTCAAAGTATTGTCAAATTTTTCCCCCCTTTAAAGTAAATGCCCGATCTCATCAAGTCAATAATGTATCAAAATACAATATAATAAATATATATGTGCATATTAATTTTGATGTGTGGTCCCATCAAAAAAATTCTAATCATTTTAGAAATGTTACTCGACTCGGCCAACTCCTACCCTAGAAAGTTTCTAAATATTTATGTGCATATCAATTTCTAATCAAGTCAATAAAGTTATTAAATGCATAACTGATATATTGCATGTAGGCTGGCTTACCTACTAAAGACGCACAGTATTATAGTCTCATTCGTACGATTTTTTTAATATAACATGAAGATTTTGGTGTGAAGATATTATCTATTTTGAATATATAACATGGATTACCTACTCGGCCATATCTTTTTTTTTGTCCTAATCCACATGAAGAGTATTATCTATTTCTTTTGAATATTAAAGCAGGTAGTTCTTCTTCACGAGGATTGGGTGATTTGAAGAACAATAATCTTTTGGATACCCACTCAGGTAGTGAAACTTCCATTTTTTGGTGGCAGTGGTGAAACTTCATTAAAAAACATAACAATGCAAATTTCTTGAACCAAAAATACGGTAGATACATCATAGTAGAAACATTCATGGATTAAAAGAAATGGACACCATCAGTAAATCACATGAAAGGCCTACTCGTAAATTGTCAGTATACACACTACAATTGTGAAAGCTTGATACACCTGAGGAAGAACATCTTTGATAGAGACTTCAGCGTGATTACTCATTTCAACTCAGTCCAGAATAATTCAAAGGCCCGACATATAAAAAGATTTGTATACTTCATGCTTCCATCTAATTTCTATCTGTGAACATAGGATAAAAATGACAAAATGTTCGATGCAAAAAATATTAACACATAATAAAACAGAAAATACTAAGTACCATTAAATTCCAAAGAATGAATAAACTTCATTAAGGGCCCGTTTGGCAACCCAATTCCAAAGCTTGGAATTGGAATTAGAAGGTCAATTTTAATTCCGTGGAATTAAAATTGGCCTTCCAATTCCATTTCCATGGTTTACAATTGGGTTGTCAAACGGACTCTAAGAGAAGTAAAGCGATACATCACACAAAATGATCTGAAAATTTTAGAAATTAAATATCAACATTAACACAGGTTACACATTAAATAGATAAACATTCGGGAAAAATCACCATTTGCACATTCACAATAAAGAATGAAAACTGCCAAAAATTAAATCAACAACATAGAAGAAAATAAAACTTGAAGAGTTAGATCTAGAAAACACTCATGATTCCTTCAAAACAAATATAATCACTTAACACCCAAATCAGATTTGAAAATTAAATCCTGACATGTCTTGAACAACAAAAATAATCTTAAAACTCTCCTTGAATAAACTATGCTTGTACCAACAATATTACCTTTTGCATTCCAAACTCTTCCTGAATCGAACTGATCTAACCCAAGATATCACCTAATCTGTAAAAATAATGGAAATTTTTATTCTATCAGGCAGTTTAGCAAAGAAATATTGTGGACCTATCAAAAAAAGTGTTTTAACCAACCCTCAAGATAGTGTGTTCCTGTAAAACAGATAAAAAAGTTAGCAGTCAAACAAACCAATAGAAATAACAACCCAAAACCAAAACTTTGAAGTTGGAACTCCACAAAAATACAAAAAACATAGCTCAAAGTGGTTTGAAAATAGATGACTTTTAATTTCAGACTTTACCATGATTTTTCTTTCACGGAGAGAATAAATGCTGAGAGGTGAACATAAAATTCTTTTTGGTCACACAAAGAAAGTTTAAACCAACAACGTTTTCATGGATTCAACCCACCTGAAAAGAAAAATCAAAATAGAAAAAAAAATTAAACACTCAACATGAAAAACCTAATTTAGAAATCAAAATGTTAGAGGTGTGAGATCTGAAGTGTATATGTGTACTCGTTCTTGTCGTCAAACTCCATTATTTCACTCTTGTTCTCTTTAAGAGTTACGCCATCGAAATCACCTTGATCTGGTGTCGCGGCCTGAAAAGGGGGTTTGAGAGAGTATATAGTGTATTATGAGAGGGTTGGAGAGAGGGCTTGAGAGAGAGAGAGAAGCGTATTTTCAAATGGGAAGCCATTGTATGGGTTATAGGAAATCGTGAAAAATCGAGGAAGCGTGGGAGAAGAATGTAGAAGAGGGTAATGAAGGAAGGATGTGCGAGTGAAAAATATGGGTAAGGGAAAGAGAAAAACCCAATTTAGCATGGGAAGGAAGATCTGGAAGAGAAAGACCCGTTTTATGACAGAAGATGTGGCGTGTGCAGGCTTTAGTAGTATTTTGGGGTAGGGTTCGAAGGGATAAAGTAAAATTAGGAAATTGATCTCAACACTTTCGTTTTTCTTTTGGTTTCGATGATGTGTGCTCTGTTAATAACGTGTAACATGAGTGAAACTTGAACAGATAAAATATTGAGCCTTGTGCTCTATAAAAAGACCTCGAGTCATGTGCTATGATAAAAGGTAAAATGACTTATTTGTCCCAATAATCTAATCGTTGTTGTTTGCCTTGATGGCTTACATCTGAACCATTAATTTTAATTTATTATATAAATAAAAAAAAATGCCTATTAATGACATCATCAAGCAAACTTATGACATACATAAATTTGCTACTTTATTATATAGATATATACAGTGTGCGATAGTATATATATATGGTGTGTGCATTAATATCAGTGGCTAGATATTATTATTATCTATACTCTAGTACTATAGGGGGAGGTTACGCGTAATGGATGAATCCCCTAGCTTGAGGAGTAGGGAGAGTATATTTCTAGGTCATAGCGTCCATTATATGGGAGAGGGGCATCTCACTTTCAAGGAAGGAATATGACCGCCTCCAATTTTTACGTATTATCCAAGTTAGTGAGCAATTCTGACTTGGGGTAACTAGGTTACGTGAATATGCCTAGTGGGATATCACTTTAGAGAATTTACATCCGGTGAGTTATTACTCGGGAGGATGTTTAATATTAATTATTATTCCAGCTTGTTTGTGAATGTTGCAATATAACTATATGTATATAATGAGGTAAATAATTATATATGGGTAAATTAATACAGGCCGTGAATTGTATTATACATATAATGAGTGTGAAAGTTATATAATTTTAAAAAGGGAAATGATTAATTAAGTTAATGTTAATAATAACTTAGAAATCATAATTATGGCACACTCGGTTAGAGTGGGTGGTTGCAAGGGGTTATATTAGTTATCTAGTCGTGGGATAAATAACTAGGTAAATTAATTAAGGCGTTAATAATGCACATTAGAGAAGGGTTGTGGATGTTCTCAAGAGAGTGCGACACTAACTAAAATATGAAGAGCATGCATATATATTTATTACTACAAGTTAGTCATTTGCTAAATGTTTTTCAAATGTTTTGGGTACTAACCCTTGCTATAAAAACTTTTAAAAACCTTTTAGGTGTCCATCCACAGGGACGCCAGGCTTGACTCATTCCAGGGATCCGTTGCTGCAGCATGTGTTGATGTTGCGGGAGTTTTATAGGCGTCTTGTTCTTTTCATTCTTAGTGTAAAGACTTCCTATCAGTTATTCGAGCATGTTTCTCACAGTTTTATTTCAGTACTTATGTCAAACTTGTTGAGATTTATTACTTGTCTTTACATTTGTTGGATTTTGAACCGATTGTTTTGTCGGTCAGTTAATTAATTGTGAATGGTTGATTTCGGTTAATGGTGATTGTTTATATTATTCTGTTTTCGCATGAGTCTTTAATTTTAGTTAATGAAAGATAAAACTTGGCACCAGTCTAATTTTCTCACTTAGGTGGTTAGTAATTTAAAAGACGACAGTGATGCTAAAAATGAACCAACTGAGAAACATGTTCTAATTTAATTTAGGACTGATCACCCGGGGTTAATTAGGCAGGGTTTCACAACGAGGATGTGGATCTCGCTGCTTCATTGCCGACACCTGCGGACTTTAATGATCCACTTCCCTATTCGGCTCCCTTCGACCGACTGATGTCGACACTTGGTTGGTCGAGCGTGTTTATACTGGACATATTTGATGGCTAACGGATAAGGCGGGGGTTGAGGGACCCGAATATCATCTAGGGTGGTCTAGTTCATGGACGTGAGCTTCAAGACATCGAGTCCAAGGTGCTCGTCACGCATGTGATACTTGGGAAGGAGAACTCCCCGTTGTGGTTGCACGAACAATGCGGCACGATGTATATCAGTGGGTATGTCAATTCGTATATCATGTGGCCTACTCACCTCCTCAGATTTAACCTTACCCAAGACATGTAGTGACAATATTTGAAGTGAATCGTATTATTTTTAAGTTGGTACATTTGAATTGTTTTAAATTTGGTACATTTGAATTATATTTGGATTATATCGTGATGCATATTTTTTCTATTTTGAATGTATATTTGCATTATCTCTAGTTTATTTGGATATATGAAGTTTGAACAGGTATAACGTTGTTATAACAGGTACAAATATACTGCTGGGCAATAGCAGTGGCTATACTGCCCAGCAGATTTTTTTTAATTCTGCATAGAATTCCGTGACAAAGAAACTTGTCACGTCAATGACCATGATAATTTTTTATTACTATCACGGGTTTGTCACGGTCAGAGACCATGACATGATCGTGATAATTCTAACGAGCTTGTCACGATCATTGATCGTGATAAAAAAAAGTTGTCTCGCCCAGAATTGTCACGGTCATTGACCTTGACAAGTTGAACTTGTCAAGGTCAATGACCGTGTCAATTCGGCAAATTTGGTGTAGTGTTAATTAACTGTTTGACAGTTAATTACCAAAGGTCAATAATTAACAAAATTAACTATTTTTGACAGTTAATTTTGGTTTTGACTGTTCTAACAGTCAACACAAAAGTTATAAATACAAACCATTCCCTCCAGTTTTGGTCGCTGTCAATAAAACCCCTCAAGAAAAATTCCAAAAATGCTACTGCATTCTTTCCTTCATCCAGAAAAATATTTTCTTCATTTCTTCATGTCATGCTACTGTTCCGGTTGAGTATTAACACAGATTTGTGTTCGTTGGGATTAATTATTGTTGTGCTACATAATTAATTCGAGAAATCTGTTCTATCTTCGGAGGCAATTATTCAATAACCTTTGAGCACATTGGAGGGAATAAATTTGCCTTAAGGAGACTGTTCTACAGGGCTCGGATTTATCTTTTTATTTGTGTTATAGATTCTACAATATCAAGTAAGTTGTTTTAATTGTGTAATTTTATTTTAATTCTATAATAATTATTTCATTAATAATTCTATAATTTTTTATAACTAAGTAGTAGACATAACAAAATGATGCTCCCATTTGAAACGAAACAATTAGCCACATAAAAAAAAAATAGTGGAAAATTCAAATTGCATAAAAACTATGCTACTATGAATTTATGTTACAAATGTGACTCCTATTATGGTAAAAAAAAATTACCACCGATGGTCCCTGTTGGTGACATAAAAAACATCATGATTTTTCCATTAATCAGAGACTATAAAATATGTAGTGTGATGATTATTTTAGCGGGTTGGTAACATAAACTCACATGGATACATGTCTTCCCTTTTCTACCTTTCATATGTTCAGTGATATACATAAGACTTTTGCCCGAGATCCTAATGGTTTTAGTGGTTACTTTTTCGAACATTGGCAGTTATGGGTTTCAAATAAGAGGGTTCAAAGTCTGATTTGGTTATTAAGATAGTATTCTTACTAGATATGTGATTTGGTTGCACAAGTGTCCTTCCAAGTTATCCCGAAATATCTCTACTTTGGTTCTACTGTTATTTTATTTAAATGGGTTTTAAATCTTCAATTTCAATATAAATTTGTGCTCGTCTTATTCTCCTGAGACTAGCTGTGTTACATAAAAAGTTGTTATGATATTCATGTCCTTAAGTAACACACATTACCACAATGTACTAGCTCTCTTGTTAAAGTTAAAGTTTATGTCTTTGAGTAAAAACAATAACGAAAGTTAACCTTAAACATAAAACTATGTAGACCCACAAAAAAACTCAAAACCCATACCCAATGCATTAAAAGCTTATACCTAATTGTTATGGGTCCCGCTAGGGAATAGAAATGGGTCCCGCACACTGCATAAAAAGCTTGTACCCATTTTTTTCCTATTGGGCGGGTACACTTTGTGGGTTTTTTATGGGTATGTGTAGTTCTAATCTATAGTCAAAATTAAAACATAGTTGAATATCAATACGGGTGGAGTATAAGTGAGTTGGGGGTAACAGAATGAGGTTTAAAGTCTGATTTAATGTTTATTTTCAATATAATATGCATGATTATATAACATGCATAATTGTATACATATACTTTTCAATATACCGCCCATGTGATCTCTTTATAGTGGCAACTTATTGGGAAAACAAATCTTATTGAAATTGATTCGATTATCTTCCATTTCTTCATTAGAATTATGCATATCCCTAGCTAATGTTTTTGGCTTCTTGTTTAGTTATGCTTGGTTTTGCACGTGCATATGTCCTAATATCTTCTTCGCATCAAGGATTCCAGGGAGAATCCACATGCCGTCCTTCTCATTCAACTGACCCGAATGTCACCTACTCTCTGAACATTTTTGCATTCGTCGTTAACAAAAATGAGCGCATGGTCTTTGTATTCTAAACCAAATTACTTCACAACTACAAATATATAATTAAGTAGGAAATATACCGGCGTTAAGTTAAGTCTAGTTATAATAATATTGCGTTAATTCATTTAATGCCTTTTATAGGTCATAAAGCAGCTCTCGAAAAATGATTTGTGGTAGAGCCGGATTAGCCTTCTTCACAACATAGTCATCAAAATGCAGTCGACTCTCTCGACACTTTCTCATCGGGTTTTAATACCAATTAGGGTATGGTTTACTTTTCAAACTAGTTTTTAAATTTATGTTAATGCACAAAACTTAAACTTAAAAGCGTTGCATAGAATCAACAATGGGAACATTGTGAGTTGCTACTAATCTTGAATGCCATATGATATTATGAATTGTCAGTTCATAATTTTAAATTTATTTTAATATAGAAGAAAATCTTTTATTTTGTTTAGTAACTATTAAAATAAGTTTTAAGGGTTTTATTGAAAGAATGACTAGGGAGAAAAAGGTGACGATGACTACTTGTTAGGTTTTTTAATTATCTTTATCACTTTTTATAAACTACTTTAAATGATATTATTTTGTTGTTGCTATTGATTTTATCTCAGTTATTTGATATGATTTCATGCTTGATAAGTTTCATAGCTGATATAATTTTTCATTATGTTTTCATTAGAATTATGTTAAAATGTTTAAACTATATTGGTGTTTTACATCATTTTTGTATACATATCTCCTCAGCTAATGATGTTGGTTTCTTATTTAGTTTTGGTTGGTTTCGATCATGCACGTGTCCCGAAATCATCTATGCGTCAAAGATTTATGTGAGAATCTAGACGTCTGCCTTCTTCTCAATCTAATGACCTAAATGTTGACTACTCCCCCAATACTAATGCATGTGATGATAACAATAACGAGAGTGTGATATTTGTATTCTAAATCAAATTGCTTGACAAAATACAAATATGTAAAAAAGAAGAAAATATACCAATGTATGGTCAAGTCTACTTATAATAGTATTGTCTTAATCCATTCCATGCCTGTTAAAGGTCAGAGAGCAGCTCCCTTACAACGATTTGTGGTAGAACCGAATCATTATTCTTCAGGACGTCATCCAGATGTACCTGAATCTCCGGACATTAGTGTGACACCCCGCCTAATTAAATACCAGGCGATCACTCCTTTATTAAATTAAAATCAAGGTGAACAGTTGGTTCATTCTTAGCATCACTGTCGTGAAAATAACTTTTCCAAATTTAACACCCTATTTAATTAAGCTAAGTGTCAAAACCATTTTTTTTTAACATTACTTTCCAAATTTTATTTTGAAAATAAAGATTTAATTATCTACAACAATTCAATATTTAAAGAATCACACCACAATATGGAACATATAATCCAATTAATTTAAACATTCAACAACTAAACCCCAGCATTTAAAACTTAAAGTAAAACATACATGCTGAATAAATCCCAAAGTAACAGTACTAGAAATAACTGAAATACATGCCCAATAAGGAGAATGATAGAAGTGGAATCAAGTAAATGAAATCGTCTAAGCAAGTGGCCTGCAACTCCCACCTAAGATGCAGCACGTTCCTTCCAAGGGATCCTAAACAAGACGCCCCTGTGGCTGGGCACCTATAATATATACATATATATACAAGAGAGAAAGAGGAATAGAAACGGGTCAGAGCCCGATAGTGTATATGATTTAAAAATTCGTTTAGCAAGTATTTAAATTGATACAGGCCAATGAAACAACATATTAGTGCGACACTCTCTTGAGAAATTCTCGCCTCTCTTCTAATGTGCACTCCTATCGCACTAACCTTCCCAATGGTTTATCTCATCATATATCACACTATCCTTCCCCAAGGATTTAACTTATCTTAGGTGACTCTCAAAATTTAAGATTTAACAACATCATGGTTTAAAAAGGATAATTTCATTTAGTAAAAAACGCTCATTTTAACTTTATTGATTCATAAAGTTTTTCAATATCATATTATACTTTTCAAAACAAGTATTGCCAATTTGAGTCATTATACATGTCTTACTTACCATAACACGGTAGGCAGTTTCCCATATTTCAGAAGTTCATATATATATTAAATACTCGTATAATATATATATATATATATATTCTAACAGCACCCCACATAAAATTTTATGGTGCGGGCATACTCTGCTATCCAATCCCCGTATCAATCGTACTAAAGGGAATACAAGTTCGGAATCACTCTCGAACTGTATAAATACATACACAAATAATATTGAGGCGAAGCATAGTTTCCAAGTCCAAGAGGTCAGTACATACCCTCACGTCTCTTAGGACCGTGACTACCGATTCGATAGCCTGTACCTAGGATTTCTATCTTCTAGGGTACGAGTCAATATCCCCCATAAGGCACACGAGATAAGATCGTCCCAGCGGGGAAACCTCAGGGATAGCAAGTAGCGCGGGCATGATTTTCACAAGTATATAATATATGCATACACAATAATATAAATATACCACTTTTATTATATCAATTTAGGTTTATCCAATAACCCACATTCACAACATTTATCCTTATATTCCCATTATTATTTATCAAGTATAATGGTTCGTTTTTAACTTTAATTCGAAGGGTTTTTCCAACTTACTACGTAACCCTCATGGACTCTATTCTTCCAAATGTACAATTCAGTAGATATCCATTTATGTTCCAACGTAACTCTCTCTTACGTGTCTCTCCCCTTTAATATATACTTACATTGTCCCTTATGCAAAATATCCCAAAAATATAGATTTCGCCTTATATTAAAGGATTTTGAATTTTATTTTTAAAGATGAGAATTTCAAACAGTTTCGAAATCAGAATTAAAATCTAGTTTTAATTGAATTTTTATTATTTAGAAGATTCCTCGAAACATAAAACTCTATAGCAAAAAATATATTTAATAATATTGAACGGTCCGATGGAGCTGAATTTTTTTCTGTAGCTTCCTCTCGTCTTCAGCTAATTCTCTGTAAAATTTCATCCAATTCCAACGGTCCGATCGTCCGGAATAAATTTTTTTTTTAGTGTTTGTATCTGATTAGAACTCTTTTCTTAATCAAACTCTTAATCCTTTACATGACAACGGGTTTCCAGAATATCATATAAATCATCACTACATGAAAATTTCCCATCTCAAATTGGATTTTTCTTCCATAAATCTCATCCTAATAACTCCTAAACTAATATGGATGATGCATCAACGAAATAAGAAAGATAAACATTTGCCTGAGATTTTCAGAAATCTGGTTTGGTGTTGAATTTGGTGTGGTTGCGTTCCTCGTCTCGCGATCTACGCGTTGGCAGTGGCGGCGATGCAAACGGGTGAGTTTTGAGCCTTGGAATGCCTTGAGAGCTCTCTCCTCTCCTCTCCAATGGCCATTCTAGTGTTTTGAGTTATCTAACCCTAGGAGATAACCTAAACATTTGATATAACCCCTTTAATTTTCGTGGGTTTAATTACCCAAAAATACAAAATGACTAAAATGCCCTCCCGGGGTACTAATTATGCCTAAAACATGCCCCGAGACCCAAATCAAACTCCCGGATATACTTTTCTGACTATCTCGACCCTTCCGGACGCGTTGATGCTCTCAAAATGACCATACGAACAACTTATAAAATATTTACTTTTATTTATCAATATTTAGTCCCGACGCGACACGGGCGCGTCCCGACTCAAATTTCTAAAATTGTCATTTTATTCACTCGTGACATTTAATATGGCCACTATTATATATTACTTTGCTCATTAGTAATATTCAACAAATTTTCTCATAATTACTAACTCTCATCACGTTAATAATTATAACATAATTAATTTCCGAATTTTTATTAAATAATTAATTCACATTAAATTTAAAAAATCCCCAAATTAATATAGCATAAAAATACGGGGTATTACAATTATTTCATCTGGTTTTAATACCAATGAGGGTATTATTTACTTCTAACTAGTTTTTGACCCCGTGCAATTCTTAGATCTTTTATATATCACATTGTATGATTTTATTTTTGTATCAGTTTATATAGAAACTTATATATATATAAATATACTATATATGTATAATGTATAATAAAGAAGAGGTTAATGGTAAACATGCCAATTGAAACTAATAAGAGAAATGTTTTTATATAAATCAAAATTCAAGCAATATGTGAAACATATAATCTTTCTTGATTTATAATAAGTTTTCATGGTTGTTGGACCATGGCTGCTGATTTAACATTCATACAATTTTTTCTATTGATAATAGGCATATATGCATGATCCCCATAACCAAACAGCAAGTGTGGCTACATTCTGCTTCCTCAACTTTGGAGGGCCTTCAGTACACTTTCATGCCAATAGAAGTATTTACGTCTTAATTTTCCTTTATGGTCATGGGGTATGAAGTTGGCCTTTTTTGAGGTTCTCTTTGTGATCTTATTCTTTTAATAGCAACCAGCAAGTAACATTGTTTTCATGGTCTATGACTATTAATGAGAAGGACCATTAGACAATCCCTTGTGAAGGTCACCTTCATAAGTCCCTAGCCAATAACCTGAACTAGATGAAGTCCCCAACACCCTCTTCGGGATAATGATTTGTTAGAAATATTATAGGATCACTTGACTTTCCTATCCCTTATTTATCTATTTATTATTACTACTTTAATTGTTTTTTTCTCGAACACTAATTCATGATAACATTTAAATATATTTATTTGCACAGATAGAACCTTTGTTACAACTAGGTATGCACACGTGTGTTCCACGTGCGATTGAATCTAAGAATTAAATTAAATTTTTAAATATTGGCATCAAGGAATTCAATTGAAACTAAGAGAATTATAATTTCTTGACCTAATCAAACTCGAATTCCCTATTTTGAATCGTATCAACCCCACTAGAAAACCAAATGGCCTATTTTTTTAAACTCTCAAACGAAAGCATGCAATGATCTTTGTAATTTCGTTGTTTATCACATAATAAGTCATATGTTTAAACCTTTGTTTTAGTGTGAAAAGGCTTGTCTAGCCTTTCTTTAAAATATTACACCTCATTTCCTTAATGTTTTCAAAAATTTGGTTCTTTATTATTAAACTATTAATAAAGGCATCTTATTGTTTTTAATAGTTATGTATGTTACGATAATGATTCAGAAAGACTAAGAGGTCTTTCCAAAAAACTAGTAAAGCATGTACTTAAAATGGTAGCGTGGTTTCAATTTGAACTATGTGATAAGATTTATCAGGTAGGAGCTCATATTATTTATTTCAAATTTGAGTCTACATTATATGAAAACTTGTCCATGGTTCTATTTGCTTATATAAGGCACTCATGATTGAATTTTTTTTTTCTTTTCAATTTAGTTTTAGTTTATCAAGCGATAAGGTTGTTCTAACTTTTCTTAGGTTCTACTAATTATTTTGATATACCAAATTAATTGATCACTTTGTTCTAAGTATAGTATATTCTGACATTATGTCTCAGATTGGGGAAAAGGCTCAGCAAGGTTTGATATATAGTCTCTTTATTCTAACAATAGTAAGCCAACCAGATTTAACGTAGGTAAGAGCATGTTCCTCTAATTCCAATTTAAGAGTTACTAATTTTTAAGTTTTTAAGTTATGCTTTGAGGTGATTTTTGTTGATTTTTTCATCTAAATTTGGTTTACATCTTAAGGATTGTCTATATTTGTAGGTATTTATAAATTAAAAAACTCAAACAATATATTGTACGTAAGCTTAGACTAAGGTTTAATATAACATGGAAGGAAATACAATTTAAAGTCTTCACCTCCAGCTATGAAGCACTAATACTCTTCAGAGGCAGCAAATCGAGTTTGACTCATGTCGGGCACGCGACACACTCAAACACGCTTGAACACGCTGGGGACACACGTGTCCTAGAGTATCCAAATTGTTTTTTACATTTTTTAGGGAGGACATGTTACGGACACATTTTTAGGACAAGCGGGGTGAGTTTATAATTCAGAAACTTCAAATGCGGTCAAAATATTAATAACTGAAAACATTTATATCAATAGATGAAAAGGGAAAAAAATAGATAATGTATATCGTAAAAAAAATAAGCAGGCAAACCAAACCATACCTCTCTTATTAACATCGCAGACCCTCGTTTCCCACAAACCCTAGCTGCAAATGAGTATCAATTGGAGCAAAGAGAGAAAAAGGAAAGGACTAAATGGGAACATCGAAAAGGAGAAAGAGAGAGTTTAGATGTTTTATTTAGTTCTAAAGCTAAACCTAAAATGTTATAACTGAAAAAGTTATCCTGAAAAAGTTGTTCTGGAAAAAGTTGTCCTCCTGAAAAGTTGTCCTCCTGAAAAGCTCCTCTTCTAACAACTGTAAACAACTCTTAATGGCTCTAAACTCACTGCTATAAAACTCTTTAAAAACAGTATGGTAACAAACCAAACCACCCAATAAAATCACATCAAATGTTGAAAAGTTATACTTTTAAAGGAGATTGATATATTACGTTAAAATATTATTATTTATATAAGGTAAGGTACATTAAAAATCGAAATTTATTAAATCTAAGGAATATATATATATTATACGTAGCTCTAGCGTGTCATATCCTACATTTTGAAAAAAAATGTGTATCGCGTGTCTAGAATCGTGTTGAGTCCGCGCTTCATATACCTACAGACTGGTAAGGCTTAGTTAATGACTGGTTTAGTTTATACAGTAAAAGGACATGAAGTTTTTAAGTTATAAAAGTGAATGTACAGCTAAGTATATATTAACCAAATTCAATTGCCCTCTTCGACTACTGAGCTCTCCTTATATAGTTGGGTAGCGATGCCCATCCTCGTGAGACTCGCCCATTAAAAAAAGAGGAACATTTAAATGTCCATTTCAATCGTAAATTTGTGTAGATTAAATATCCAGGTTCTTTAGTTCTATTTTATGATCGACATTTACTTATATTCGGCTCTGAAAATCAAAATCTTTTTTTATGTTCAAATGGATTGTAAGTTTGCAGATTCACCAATCGTCGAATTCTTGATTGTCACTATACGTGTTGGAATTAAAGTTGTGTTGTACATGTTATTACCTCAATAAGGGTTTTGAACGTGATTTCTCATAGTATTTTCTACTCTAATTTATATCATAATAACAGAGGATATGCAATTTTGTTTGGAGGTTTTTTATTCTTCTTTTATGGCACCATGCTCAAATCTCTCTGTTTTTTTACCTAATGTTTGCATGTCTGTATGGTCTTTTCAAACCAAGAATAGTAGATATTATGCATTGTGACCATTAAAGATACTACTTTGAACCAAGCATAGCAGATAAAACCAAGCATAACATATAATCTTTGATAGGTCAAAACAATATTAATGTTTCAATTAATACTATTTTGGCCAACTAAAGATTGTATGCATAATACGTTTATGTGCTTTAATAGATTCCATAAAGTATATTATGACCATTCACAAATAGTATTATTGACACCTGATATGATTTTGGTTTGACCTTATATAACTGAGTAATTCTAGGCCGACACATGAGTCTGACACATTTTGAGTGATACTAATATGCCATACAAATATTGGTTGGTGTCTTGATTATCAATGAACCCTAAAAAATAACCAATGCCAACAAGACACATCAGTGTGTCACTTAAAATATTTTGGAAGCATGTGTCGATGCAGAATTACTCTTTTTAACTCGGATATATTCTTCTCTAATGTAAGTTTCTTATTTTGTTATATTAGGTTCTGGTAGTGCACACTCCCTAAGATCTTTTATGCAACAAGGATTCACAAGGTAATTCATGTGTCTCTGTTCAACTAATCCAAATATCAGCGACTCTTCCAACAATATCCCTTTTGATGTTAACAATTATGAGGGTACAATCTTCGTATTTGAAAACATATTAATTGGCAACATACAATTAATTTTAGTTAAGTAGGGATATCAATGTTTTTTGTGTATAGATTTAATTAGTATTATATCGATCCATTTAATACATGTTATAGGTCAAAGAGTAGCACCTATGCAACAATTTGTGAGAGACTCAAATCACCCTCCTTTACACCCTATATTCCAAATGTTGTCGATTCTGTAAACACTGTTTCATTAGGTGCTAATACCAACAAGGGTATGATTTGATCTTGGTAGCTTTACACATTGATTTTATTCTATATTTCTTGCCATAAATTTTTTATTTGGTTGTTGCGGACGAAAGTTATATGTGTATTGATTAAATGTTAGCAGTAGAGGGGTATGGATGTTCAATTATAGTGCACCAAAGATTTATAAGAAATTACTCGAGTTAATCGAACAAAAAATAGCAATCTTACATGGTTATGATATATTTTTACTGTGATTATTTTTTTGATGACTTCAAACTTACGAGGTTGTTTTTAATTTTGTCTTTAAAGTTGAATTAACCATTTTTTATTACTTTCTCTATTTTCTTTAAAATAGGTTCTAGTTCCAAGAAACAAGTTAGGGGACTAACACGAGGGATTGATTTTCAGAAGAAGTTAGAAAGGGGGAAGAACATTCAAATCCTAATCTCGGAGTGTCATTTAGTAGGGTTCTCTTCTTCGAATCTAAAATCTGAGGCAGGCATTGTTATTTGAGAAAATATCCCCTTCAATTTGAGGCATTGGAGGAAAGTTCCAGAGGAGAACAAAAATCATATGTGGATACTTTTATGGGTAAGCTACATATGCTCATATATGGAACATAGTTCGCATTTAGAGTTATGAGTTGATTTTTTTTTAATTTTTTTGAATAGGACAAGTTTCAATTATCAAATAATGATTACATGAAGTCTGTAGTAATGCACAACTCAATAATCAATTTCGTAACTTCATCTTGAAAATGTATCGTAAACCCTTCAATCCACTCGGTTCTTTGCTCTTCAGCATCATCCTTCGGAATTAATTGAGGCTAAATGGCATGATCTTTGTTCAACACTTGCAGATGAAAATTTTCAAGTTATATGCGACTTCTAATTTTTTTATTATTTATGCAAAATGTTGATTTGTCATGTTGTTTTTTTCTGTAGTAAACACTATGCAATTAGATTATTATAGTAAACATTATGTTGTCTTTACCTTGATATTATTTTTCTCATACTTACTAAATTAACCAATGTTAGTGGGAAGAGTCCAAATAAGATCCAATACTCTACTTGAGTTTTGTTATACTAAGAGATTTAATTAGTGGGTTACATCTAGTTATCTATTTTGAAATTTATTTTGAACATGAATATCTGCAGAAAAGAAGTGAAATAAACTCAAACAACCAATTGAAAGTAGACGACTCTCCACTGCAGTGGAAGCAAAGTATTTCTTCAAGTAGAGTTTGAGATGGTAAATATCTCTAAAAATATTATGTCTAAACTAATCATTTTTAATATGTTTTAACACTTTATTTTATATCAAATTTTGTACAGCGTGATAAGGAGACCGAAGCTCCTGCGTTCATGAGTAAGGTATGACATACGACTCATTGGAGCAAAAAAAAAAGAAAATTAGGTGACTACAAATGCAGAGAATGTCTATGTAAGATGTGTTTCTATAGTAGTTTGTTAATAACTTCTTTACCTATATCATATGATATAATTATAATATATTCACTATTATTAATAGGAAGATGTGCAAGCAATACTCAAATCACAATCTGGACTTGAAGATGGTGTGGTGATGTATGATGTTGATGTATTTCAAGAAATTCTAGGACATCGCTCTCGATATGTACGTGGTCGTGGGGATGGTCTTCAACCCACATCTGCAGTTGCTGTTATGCAAAAGGAGAAAGACATTGAGAGAGAAAGACAAGTTGTTGAGGCGAGAAGGGAAGCTAGCGGGGCGAGGAGGGTAGAAGGTGAAGCAAGGAGATAAGCAAATGAAGCAAGAAGGGAGAACGCGATAACGAAAGGTCGATTGAATGAGTTTAATAGAAAGCATGAGGCATTAACTAACCTCATTACACGTCAATATAACTCTTAGTGGCAATCATATAACCCCAAATTTGTTTTATATTTGACATACACAATTTTTGCTTTTTCCTGTTATTCGCTAATAATAATCTTAATAACCGGAGAAGAAAAATTGTTGTGAGCAGACTTAAAAATGGAAAAAATACTGGGGGAAATTCCACCTTGAGACTCCCATACACACTACCTTCACATTCTTAAACAGACTATACACGCTCGAATTCAAAAAACACACCATACAGTCACTGTTGATACCAAAATTAGTATGCTGATACAGACGAATAATAAGAAGACACGTGCCGATCTACGTGGCACAATAGCAACGAGGAAGTCTATTTCCCCGACCAAGTCATACTCACTCCGAGCAGCAAGTGTACTCCGAGGAACTCCAACGCTCCGAGGAACTCATGAACGACGAGAAACTAAGGTGGTCCGAGCTGCATCTTGGCCACATCATTGATTGCCAGATAATCAACAGTTCAACTATTCATTAAATGCTAATCATATAGACGTATACTCTAAAAGGGCATTAATTGTTTACCCTTTCACATGTACAACCCAAGGGCTATAAATACATTGTATCACCCTCATTCAAGGGGACCGGATTTTCTTAATAGAATTACATATCGAGAACTCCAAAACACTTGGCAATAACAGAAACAGTGGACGTAGGCCATTCTTATAAGGATGAACCACTTTAAAATTCTTTGTCTCATTTATATTTATCTGTGATTAACTAATTAGAAGAAATCTAATTTTTTACATCAATAGATTGGCGTCGTCCGTGGGAACGACTGTTGTTATCATTTTTCACCAAAAATCATTCATCATCAATGGCAGATAATCCAGAATCCAGCAATCGAAATGCTGGGAACGTTGGGAATCCTCCAAATCCCTCTGCACCTCCAGATCTGGCAGGAATTATGACGAATCTGGCTCAAGGACAAACCTCCATGCAAGAAACAATGCGGCAACTCATACAAACCCTTCATGGAGGTGCATCTGCACATTCGGGACAGCGAAGTGGTCAGAGAAAAACCTATTTACTTTCTTCACGATCCAGGCGTACTGAGTCATATCGTAATGAGGAATCTGATGATTTATCTTATCAACCTGGGCGAACTTCGTCAATACATGCTACAGATACTGATCAACGTATCACTCTCTCTCCTGAGAGACCCAGTGCCTTGGAAAGACTGAGCATGGTGTCTCCTTTTAGTCGATTAGGCCCTAGGAGGAATAGGAGTCCACCTAAAGCCATGTCTAGGAGTTTTCGACAACCATCAAATCTAAGAGAAGGATCAGCACAATCACGACCAGTTGCTCGTCAAGATAGATCTCAGGAGGCCACGTCAGAACAATCAATTGCTCGAACTAATAAGCCCGAGGAAGGAAATGATGCGTGGAAGGGTTCCATTCAGTGGTTGGAGGATAGATTGGGAGAAATGGCAAGGGTGAAGAATCCCTTACAACGAACTTTTGTTCAAGGGACACCTTTTGTCCAGGCCATTGTGGGTTTTCCTACCCCGTCAAAGTTTAAAGCACCTGTGGTGACCCCTAAATATGATGGAAAGACAGATCCTGTTCTTCACATAGAGCAATATCAAGCTGCTGCCGACATCTATGCTGTCCCCGACGAGATGAGATGTAGAGCATTCTCAGGAACTCTTACTGGATCTGCCCAGATATGGTACAACAATCTTCCTTGGGGTAAGATTTCAACTTTCTTTCAATTGGCCGAGTTGTTCATTGGCAATTTCTATTTTGGAGCAAAGCCAGTAAAACGAGTAGCACACTTGTTAAGTGTTAGACAAAAATCTGGTGAGAGTACTAGAGATTACATAACTCGTTTCAATAACGAGAAACTGGAAGTCATAGACTATGAAGAAAAGACAGCAATCACAACCTTGATGAGTGGGTTGTTGCCTAACAAGTTGTATTACACTTTGGCCAAAGATCCACCTACAACTATGTCAGAGTTGATGGCAAAAGCGGCCAAAATCATGAATGTCGAGGAGGCTATGGCTGCGAAGAAGAATATGGATAAAGAAACCAAGGTGGAAGACGGAAAATGTAAGAAGAAAGAGCATAAGGGCAATGGCGGTGACCAGCATTCCAAGAATAATAAGTCGTCATGGGAAGTCCTGAAGAAATTCGATAATTATACTCCTTTGAAAATGGGTATTAATCATGTCTTGGAAGAAATCAAGAATAACGAGGAAGTAAAGTGGCCAAAGAACTGAGGTCAGACCCTGACACGAGGAATAGGGAGAAATATTGTGAGTTCCATAAGGATCACCGCCATATGACCAAAAATTGCATAGCTCTTCAGAACGAGATTAAAACACTCATCCGAAGAGGGAAGTTAGCAAAGTATGTTGATCGGGGAGGCGAAAGAAGAAATAATGACCGAACTAGAGAAAGGTCTAGATCTCCTCGTCGAGCAGAGGAGAAAAAGAAGATAAACCATGAAGATGATCCAGATGATGACCCCGATCTTCCCAAGAAACCAAGGCAGCCAGAACGAGAGGTGTTTTCAATACGCTTTGGGTCATTTGATTGTAATGTCATTACAGGAGGAGATGCAGGAGGAGGAGACCTTACTGCAGAAAGAAAAGCTTACCTCGGTGAGGCTCAGGCTTGCTCATATATTCAACAGATAAATTTGGCTGAAGAGGATCGCCCGAGGAAGGTAAACAAAGAGAAGCTGGTCATTAGTTTTTCAAAAAATGACCTTGCAGGTGTTCTTTACCCTCACGACGACCCTTTGGTGATCAAAATGAGGATGAAAGAAGTAGTGATTTCAAGGGTGCTGGTAGATAATGGTAGTTCGACAGACATCATGTTCTACTCATGCTTTGACAGTTTAAATTTAAAATTATCTCAATTGAAGCCTTATCACAGACCTCTCTTGGGTTTTGCTGGCGAGAAGATTTTTCCACTTGGGACGATCAAGTTGGATATATTCATTGGAACTTGGCCTGCTTGTCGAACAGAAAGAATACGCTTCTTTGTGATGGATAAGAATGTGCAATCAGCTTACAACATCATCATGGGAAGAGTTGGTTTGAAGAAGTTTGAAGCAGTTCCATCTACAGTACATCAGTGCTTAAAATTCCCTACAAATTTTGGAGTAGGAGTTGTGAAAGGTGATCAAAAAGTAGCTCGAGAATGCTATTATTCATCTACCGAGCAAGAGGAGCTTGAAGAGTTAAGGAAAAAGACTACTACCTACCAGGTGGATGAAGGTACAGAAATTGAAACACTGGATCCTAAAGATGAATCCCAACTTGTAAAAGGACAGGTGGTGGAATCTACAGAAAATATTATTCTGGACGATGAGCACCCTGAACGAATAACCCAGATAGGTTCGACGTTAGATGCTTCAATAAAACAGGAGTTGATAACTTTCTTGAAAAACAGAAAGAAAACTTTTGCATGGAGTCATGAAGACATGCCAGGGATAGATCCAAACTTCTTATGCCACGAGCTCAATGCGAATAAGGAGATCAAGCCTGTAAAGCAGAGAAGAAGAGTGTTTAGTCCCGAGAAGAATCAAGCCATACAAGAGGAGGTCGAGAAGCTCCAAAAATCCCAATTCATTGAAGATGTGAAATATCCAGACTGGTTAGCAAATGTGGTGATGGTAAAGAAGAAAAACAATAAATGGAGAATGTGTGTTGATTTCACCGATCTCAACAAGGCATGCCCAAAGGATCACTTTCCATTACCCAGAATTGATCAACTAGTGGATGCTACCTCGGGACACGAGCTGCTCAGCTTCATGGATGCCTACTCTGGCTACAATCAGATCAAAATGAAACCTGAAGACAAGGAAAGTACTTCTTTTATCACCCCTAGGAGAACTTATTGTTATAATGTTATGCCTTTTGGTTTGAAAAATGCAGGAGCGACATACCAGCGGCTGATGAACAAGGTTTTTGCCGAACAAATCAGTCGCAATATGGAAGTCTATGTCGACGATATGCTGACATAGAGAAAGAAATCTGTTGATCATCTAGTTGACTTAGGTCAGACCTTTGATCAACTGGATAAATACCAAATGAAGCTTAACCCGGCGAAGTGCACATTTGGAGTACGAGAAGGAATGTTCCTCGGGTACATCGTCAACCAGCAAGGCATTGAGGCGAATCCAGAAAAGATCAAAGCTCTTTTAGGGTTGCGATCTCCAACGACGAAGAAATAGGTGCAGAGTCTTACAGGATGAGTTGCGGCGCTCAGCAGATTTGTATCCCGAGCAACTGATCGATGCCTCCCATTCTTCAAAACACTTCGAAAAACTTTCGAGTGGAATGATGAATGTGAAAAAGCCTTTTAAGACTTGAAGAAATATTTGGGAGCACCTCCACTGTTGTCCAGACCAGTAATGGGAGAAAAGTTGTACTTGTACCTGGCAGTATCAGAGAATGCAGTCAGCTCGACATTGATCAGAATGGAGAATGGAGTCCAGAAGCCAATTTATTACACAAGTAAGGCTTTCCGAGGTGCAGAGATCAGGTACCCAAAGCTGGAAAAATTGGCATTGGCATTAATTGAGGCAAGTAGAAGAATGAGGCCATATTTCCAGGCCCATACCATCGTCGTGTATACCGACATGCCATTGAGACAAGTCCTTCATAAACCAGAAAAATTAGGGAGACTGATGTACTGGGCAATAGAGCTCAGTGAATATGATATTGTGTATGAACCCAGATCATCACTAAAAGGGAAAGCTGTAGCAGATTTTATAGCAGAGTTTACATATCCTGATACCCCCGAGGAACAAAAGTTGTTCGCTGATCAACCTGTGGATGTTAAAAGATCAACAAACACAAGCTCAGACCAACTCCGGTTGGTAAAAGGGCTTGTGGATGTAGAAGGATCATCAAATTCGAACTCAGACCAGCTCCGATTGGTAAAAGGGCGAGAAGAGATGGTCGACGAAGAGCGAGAAATACCCGGGGAGGATGAAAGGAAACAACAAATATTTCACCGAGGAACTCTGTCAGATAAGAAATTTGAAGACGAGTTACCTACATGGAGATTATATGTAGATGGGTCATCTTGCACAAAAGGTTGTGGAGCAGGGATTGTTTTGAACACCCTAGACAAGATTGACATGGAATATGCCTTACGATTCCAATTCAAAGCCTCCAATAATGAGGCTGAGTATGAGGCCTTGATAGCAGGTCTTAATTTAGCAAAGATTATGGAAGCGCAACAAGTGATGGTATTCAGTGATTCTCAATTAATTGTGAATCAGATGATGGGAACATATGAAGTTAAAGGAGAATTAATGGTCAAGTATCATGCAAAGGCGATGGAGTTGTTGGTAGAATTTGATGCCATTCAGTTGATCAGAATACCAAGAATGGAGAATGCACAAGCAGACGCATTGGCCCGACTAGCATCAGCTACTCGTACCGAGGTGCGGAGAACGATACCAATTGAAGTATTAGAAAGTCGGAGCATAGATGAAGACCTGACGATGAATATTATTACCCTTGATTTAGGACCATCTTGGATGGATCCCATCAGGGCATATGTTGAGGAAGGAGAATTACCGGAGGATAAGCTCGCTGCCAAGAAATTAAAGTTTAAAGCTGCTCGGTATGTACTAACTAGTGGTGTTTTGTATAGGCGAGGAATTATGGCAGGATTGCAAAGATGTGTACATCACTCTGAGGTGAAAGAATTGATTGAAGAGATCCATAAAGGGTCCTGTGGAGCCCATGTAGCAGGTCGGACACTTTTGCAAAGGGTGATGACGCAGGGATACTACTGGCCAACGATGAGGGCTGATTGTATAGCCTATGCTAAGAGATGTGATAAATGCCAACGTTTTTCCTCCATCCGACGAACTCCACAAGCATTGTTGACACCCATAACTTCCCCTTGGACATTTGCTATGTGGGGAATGGATTTGGTTGGACCACTGCCAACGACCCGAGGAAGATTCAAGTACCTCGTCGTCGCAGTGGATTATTTTACTAAGTGGGTAGAAGCTGAGCCTCTGATTGATATGACATACGAGAAGGTGTACCAATTCGTTTGGAAGAACATCATCTGTCGATATGGTCTCCCTCATGCCTTCATCACAGACCATGGAACATAATTTGATAACGAGGAGTTTGCCGCCTATTGTCATCAGTCAAACATTTTGAAGATTCATTCAGCACCAGGCCATCCTCAAAGCAATGGACAGACTGAAGTGACGAACAGAACATTACTAAATGGTTTGAAGAAGAGGCTAAGTAAGGCTAAAGCTAATTGGATTAATGAGCTACAGTCTGTATTATGGGCTTACCGAACAACTCCCCGAGGAGCAACTGGAGAATCACCATATATGCTGGCATTTGGAAGTGAGGCCGTGATACCTGCCGAGTTGGGTCTTCTAACACACAGAGTGCTGAACTTCAATTCCCCAGTCAGCGACTTAATGAGAAGATTAGATTTGGACATGCTCGAGGAGGTTAGAGAAGAGGCAGCCATTAGGAATGATGCTTACCAATAACGAACAACCCTGTTCTACAACAAGAGGGTGAAGAAATGCGACTTTAAAGAAGGAGATTACGTGCTAAAGAAGGTCATTCAGAAGCACAATAAGTTGGAAGCAAACTGGCATTGAGCTTACCGAGTTACAGAAGTTGTTCGACCAGGAACTTACCGAATAGCAACTCTAGAAGGAGAGGAATTTAAGAATTCATGGAATGCTGAACACCTACGCAAGTATTATCAGTGATGTAAAATGTAAAGCAGTTCCATCAATATGAATAAAACGACGATATTTCGCCATTTTCTCTCTTTTTATTGAAAGTTTTTCGGGGAATACTAGTGTGTAACACTACGCTGCTAGACAGTAAAAACAACACGATAGTTCAAGCTCAGACCAACTCCGGTTGGTAAAAAGGCGAGAACACGATAGTTCGAACTCAGACCAACTCCGGTTGGTAAAAGGGCGAGAACAAACCATACTCCTTTGGTTAGGAGGCGTACACTAGCTCAGACCAACTCCGGTTGGTAAAAGGGCGAGTGGACATGATAGTTCTAACTCAGACCAATTCCGATTGGTAAAAGGGAAAGAACACGATAGTTCAAGCTCAGACCAACTCCGGTTGGTAAAAGGGCGAGAACAAACCATACTCCTTTGGTTAGGAGGCTGACACTGGCTCAGACCAATTTTGGTAAAAGGGCAAGTGGACATGATAGTTCGAACTCAGACCAACTCCGGTTGGTAAAAGGGCGAGAACAATATTAACATTCCTAAAAATGACAACGTGTTTGGTTAGGAAACAAGATATTCTCTCAAATGCCAACTTATGTTGGTTGGGAGGTAAGATTATTACAGAAAATACAAAAGTTCCTCGAAGAACAAAATATTCCAAACTGAATCAAGTATGGTTGGTCGGAGATAAAAATCCACTAACTGTAGTTGGTCGACGAGGAGAAAATATTTTAAACAATACGAAGTATAGCTGGTCGGGGATAAAAACCCACTAACTATAATTGGTCGACGAGCACAATTTAACAACCTTGGCTGGTTGGAAAAATTTTCAACATTTTTATACTCATTACTTTATTATTAAGTGATCGAGCAACATTACTAATACTTGTAACCCTTTTGGTCGATGAACCACACAATATTGTTATGCAAGCACGAATATAAAGTGTTTAGAAAATACAAGACAATAGCAATACAAATTTGCGAACAAAAATGAAACTCTTTCATTGAATTCAAAATAAATTACACAAATTTATTACATTGATATTAAATTGTGTACTAATTATTACATCAGAATTTCCTATTCTACTGGTTTTTTCCCTTCTGCTTTTGAAATAGGCTCCTCGCCAGCAGGAGGATCTTCCAGGCAAAGGGGAGAATTAATGAAGTTAATATCTCAAAGCATTCTGACGTTCATTATTGAAGGTGTGTCCAGTAGATGCTCGGGACGAGATACCTCGATCTGAGAATAAAGATTGTAATCACCAAGGTATTTTGCAATTAAGCTCCGAGGAATGGCACGAGCTGGGATCCATTCCATGTCCAAATTATACGGTGGCACAGACAAGTCAAGTACCCCAGGATCATAATAGTCCCACAGGTAGTGTCCTTGTTCGAGCTTCAGCACTCCCAAGGCATTCATCCAACCTTGCTTGTAGCCCTCATTATTGGCATTCTGGATGCGATCATCTAAATGAAATAGTGCTTCATTTTATCCAGCCATCCAGAACTCCTTGGGCTGTTTGTGAAATTTAAATGTCAACCTTTCAAGCTTCTCGTGAAGACTTTGGATGAAAAGTTCATTAGTCGCCAACACTCATGTCTTTGAAGAGAGTTGTTGTTCCAGTTCTCTAATTTTCTTTGACATGTCAGACAAATCTTAGTTCTTATCCATTAATTGGAATGCTTAGTTTTCCAACGCTGATTGAGTACGATCTTCTTCAACAGTGCGACGAAGAACTCTTAATCCTCCCCGAGCAGGTCGAGAACTTGGTTCCTCGACAACATTCTGAGCAACTCTTCCTCGACCACGAGAACCTCTTCCTCGTCCTCGAGTAGCAGTAGAAGGCCCAGCTCTTCTCAAAGCCTCTAACTCTTCTCGCAACTTGGCATTTTCCACTTCTAAAAATGAGAATCCTTCATCGGTGACCGGTACCAAGGCAGTGGAAGATGAAGCAGAAGACCTCAGCTGAGCTAATTTTTTTTGCAGATTGTTGTTTTCTTATTCTAATAGCTCACCGATTTGCCTGTGCCCTTCGGCATCTGCTTTCAATGTTCTCTCTCTCACTTCATAGCCAGTAAGCATCTTGTCATAGCCTTTTTCACCAAGTTGTTTGAGTTTCTTCTCGTACCCTTCATGCAAAAGAGCTGAAGACTCTTTATACTGCTGCTGAAGTTCATCGAGAGTACCTTGCAAGTCTTCAATCATTTCATAATAAGCCACATTATTGGCCACAGCTCGGTCAAGTAAGCATTTCAGATACTGATAAGCTTCGATTGCCTTCTCTGAAGCATCCTGACCAAGGATGTCGGCAACTTCTGATGCACTCAGGTTTGTGTGACCAGCATTATAATATTCATGACATTGCTTCATCAGCTTTGTATCATTAGCAGATAGCAGATCCATCCTGGCCAGAAACTAGCAGAGAAAGAAAAAGTAATCATCAAAAAGAAGATAAAGACAGAGTACAGATAGAAAAGGGACAATTGTATGGAAGAAAAGAGCTCAAATTTTATTAGATCATAGTGCAGAGTTACAAATATCTTGATTACACTTGATAAAGAAGAAAATAAAATAAATACCGAACAACTTCACACCTTTTCCTTGTCTCCCAAGACTTTCTAGGGAGGCTGGGATGAGGAGCTCGGTTGCTCGGTGGGAACAATGAGTTGGTCGGCTGGAGCTGGAACTTGTTCAGGAGGAGTAGGCATAGATGAAAGCTCCTCGTCAGCAGGATGGGTAAGGATGGGATCACCCACTACCATTGAAGATTCTTCGGAGGTAGCTTCGTCCTCTTCTTCATCTTCGATATTTGGGGGAGGACCAGGGAGATGTTGTTGAAACAGTTCTGAGTCCTCATTAACGTTCAATTCTTGCAGGGCAGCAACCCAACCATCTCGAAAGTATTTCAAACTCCCATACTGCACCTGAGTCATCATTGCTGCTACCCCCTTGTCCCGTCCTTTGTCCCAACCGGTGCGGAAAGATTTTTTCACCACCAGTTTTCTTTTCATTTTCTCCGAGGAGAGCTTCTCGGATAGAAGATCCTGGGTGGCCTTCAACTTAGCTTCCACCTCTTCCTTCTGGTGGTTCACTTCTCGCAGAAGGGACAATTCTTCTTCTGCCATTCTCATCTTGTCTTCAAGCTCCCCAAATTTCTTGAGCTTCTCATCATATTTCTTTTTCTCTCCCTCCAAATCCTTCACTTTATTTTCCAACTGCACTTTCTCTGCCTCAACTACAGCCAATTTCTTCTCCCAATCAACCTTATCCTCATCATACTTTTGACGGGACTCCTTCAAAGACTGGGCCAAACCTAGCAAAGCATCCTCCACTCCAGACGAGGAACTGGAAGCCTTGATTGCTTCATCCTTCTTCACAATGGTGTTAAAACAACTCACCAGCTGAAAAAAGAAGATAATGATAAGTCATCACAGAGATACATGTATTGATGGAAAGAAAGAAAATTCAGAATAAGAGAAACTTACTGAAGCAATGTGACGAATAGCCAGGGATGTAAGCACATCCCTAGACATACTCTCCTCAATTCCTTGGACTTCAGGAATAGTCCAAGTTTTCACCGAGCTCATAGCAGAGCTTGGAGGAATAATAGTTGGCACACCAGCTCCACTAACATGGACCTGGGGAATGGTGTCAGCCAAATTGACATAGGAGGATTTCCTCAGTTTCCTCGGTGGCATTTCAACAGTTTCAACCAAAGAAGAGCTTTTGGTTGGGGAGATAGTGACCACTTCCACAGGTGCATCCTTCTTACTCGGAGCCACTGGGGGCTTCTCGACAGCCTTCTGAGGAGAAACATCTACTTTCTTTGTCCCCTTTGGGACGTCATTCTTGTTTCTTTTTCCATCTCCAGCAGAGGTAGTCTCCTCAAAGATAGCAGGAACTCTTCTTTTGCCCATTTTCTGACTCAGAGGAATGTGAGAGTCTGGAGAAGAGTCCTCGGGAATCGATACTGGATCACTAACCACAGGACGAGCATTAAAGGATGATGTATAGCTCCTGTACTGCAACAAGTATGAAGCAGACCTGATGTGCTCGTCTGCAACTTTCTGATGCAAACTCCAGATAAGTTTCAAATGCTTAATATTTACTTCTGATTCTTTTGGAGTCCTTCTTTTGCTGTCAACTGCAAACAAATACATATTGAAATGTCAATCACGCATTTATTCAAACATGATGAGATCATAATTTCAGAAATAAAATAAGATGGAAATAACCTATCCCATTGCCATATGGAGGGCATCTGGGACCTTGATATACTTCATCTCCAATCAAAGGGGCATGTTGCCAATTTTTGATAACTACCCCATGTTCAAAATAATACCTATTAGCATCAGGGAGGTTGACTACTAAAGACCTATTCAAAAATCTAATTTTTAAATAAAAAACATTGTCTAGAACAGCCCATCTATAACAGTACATAATCTCAGGAATTCCTATACGAGTTCCATGAGTTTGATTTAACCTATACACCCCATTAACTATTCTCCATGTGTTGGGGGCTATTTTTGCAGGGACAACATCGAAATAATGACAGAACTCTAAGCACAAAGGGTTTGGTGGAAATAAAAATCCACATTCAGCAATAAAGAGGTTGGGGAACCAATGTCCCTCAGCCAAATTAAAATAATTTGAAGGCTCAGAAAGATCCTCTAGAGTTACCCAAGATGGAATAGAAAAATCAGAGTGGAATTTCTTGAGAGATTTAATAACATAAACCATGGCGAATAAAAGAAATAAAGAAGAAGGAAGAAGATCTTACAGGAAAAAAGGGAGATCTGTTGACAACGAACGAAGAAAAGGACGAACGCACAAGAGAGAGAAAGACTATGGAAAACTCGAAAGAAGAAATTGGAAAAGGTAGAAGATGATGGGATTGCCTATGAAGCTTAAATACTTTGCTTTGGGAAACGGCGAAAGAAATGATAACAAAATAGAAACTATTACGCTACCGGCGGCTAAAAGGACAAAAAGTGCGCGAAGATCGAAGCGCTTATAAAAATTCAAAAAGGCGGATTCTGCGAACTAGGAAGGTCATTTAATTTTGACATATACCGAGAAGGAATGTTCCATACTCCTCAAAGTTCGAAATATGAAACATTGGGGGCTTCTGTTGATACCAAAATTAGTATGCTGATACAGACGAATAATAAGAAGTCACGTGTCGATCTACGCGGCACAATAGCAACGAGGAAGTCTATTTCCCCGACCAAGTCATACTCACTCCGAGCAGCAAGTGTACTCCGAGGAACTCCAACGCTCCGAGGAACTCCAACGCTCCGAGGATCTCATGAACGACGAGCAACTAAGGCGGTCCGAGCTGCATCTCGGCCACAACATTGATTGCCAGATAATCAACAGTTCAACTATTCATTAAATGCTAATCATACAGACGTATACTCTAAAAGGGCATTAATTGTTTACCCTTTCACATGTACAGCCCAAGGGCTATAAATACATTGTATCACCCTCATTCAAGGGGACCAGATTTTCTTGATAGAATTACATATCGAGAACTCCAAAACACTTGGCAATAACAGAAACAGTGGACGTAGGCCATTCTTATAAGGCTGAACCACTTTAAAATTCTTTGTCTCATTTATATTTATCTGTGATTAACTAATTAGAAGCAATCTAATTTTTTACATCAACAGTCACATTTACAAATCACACACATGTAGTCTAATTATCACTACCATGCATTCACTTTTACCAAAACTCGTAATTCACCTCCACCCCTACCTCCACTCCCACACAAAACTCACTCTTTGAGCACATAATTATATGATGTTGAGTTAGCTAGAATTTGAAATCACGTGGTCAAATGATATCATATTGGCTATTTTTTTAACATCCTTTTGTGTTTTTCGTTGATTATTTATCTGTGTATCTTGTCCTTTCACAAGAAAAGGTTATGTGTGTGTATTTTTTTTTGGGGGGGGGGGGGGGGGGGGAAATTGAAAAATGAATTTAATGTTAATGAATATGATTTATGATATTTTTATTATTTTTTTATAAGACTTGTAAGTGAAATTTATAAATATACTTTGATTAATCTTCTGAAATCTATTGTCGTCGTTTTTCAAAGTGATAATTCTAGATAAGTTCTTTATATTTTTTTGAAGATTTAGAGCAGCGGAGTAACAATAAAGAAGCATGATGGATGAATAGTTTCTTGTTTTATTCTTATTTTTTTGAATGGTGGCACATTTCTTGTAAATAATTTGTTTGAAATAGTGTTTAGCATGGGACCTTTTGAGACAAAAAATTGTTTTTTTAAGATTGCTATCTTTATGAGCAATATAAATGTCAATGACTTTATTAAAATTGTCTATATGAGTTATTTTGAGCATTTATGAAATAGGATGACAAGTATGCAGCGAGATTAAGTTTTTACCAAAGCAATGTGTATATGTATTGGAATAAATATTGCATCAATTTATGGAAAAAAAAATTGAGACAAAAATATCATTGAGTGGCAAATTTAATTGCCAAGAAAGTCATTCCGTACAAATTTAAGATCAATTGTGACGATTTTTTGGCATGAAAAGTCCCTTTGGGTGGTAAATCTTTGTTTTGCTACAAAAAATAGCCTTTTGTTGGCAAACTATCAACTATGGACGGCAATTTAATATTTAAAAAGTTGTTTCATACAAATTTAAGTTCCATTGTAGCGATTTGTTTTGCGGCGAAAAGTTTCTTTTGGTTGTGAATCTTTGTTTTGCTACAAAAAATAGCCTTTTGGTGGCAATTTAATCTTTATTCGATGCAAATTTATATACCACATTTAGAGATGTATTAGTGGCGAAGTGATTTTGCCACTACAAAAATAACTTTTAGTGGTGATTTTTATAAATTGCCACAAAAACAATCCACGGCACAATTTTATTGGCAATAGCATGACGAAATTTTTTTTGCCACCAAAAGATTTGGTGGCAAATTTTTAATAATTAGGTACAAAAAATTATGCCACTAAGGGTCCGTTTGGTTCGTGGTGAAATATTTTTTACCATGTTAAAAATTAATTCACCTAGGTAAAATATGTGTTTGGTTAGGCATTTAACGTGGTGAAATGAAATGAATATGGTAAAAAGTAAGGTGAAACTTTAATCCTTTTAAACCATAGATAAAGTGAATAATTTAACTAGGGGTGGACAAAAAAAAGACCGACCCGAATGGACCGATTGGACCGAATCAGACCGAACCGAAAATTAAGGCTATTTTAAAACCGGTCCGAAAATCGGTTCACAAAAACTAAAAACCGATTAAACAGGTCCGGTCCGCGGTCCACTATATTAAAAGACCGATTTGGACCGGACCGAACCGATTCCCATATATATATAATAAAAATAATGTTCTTTTGTTTCTTATGTATAGTTTTTGAATTAATGTATATAACTTATCAATTTAATTTTGAACATTTTATATATGTATAGACATTTTTTTATGTGGGTTAAAAAACCCATGTAAATATCACTTGGAGTTTTGAGTATTATTTTTTTGTATATATATTTGTGAGAAAAATAGATAAAAAGATTCATAAAATGTACATATATATAAAATAGGGTCAGGACCCAATTTCGCCCCGGACCGAACCGAAAAAAGCCTGGACCGAATTAGTAGGTTAACCGAATTAATCGGTCCGGTATCGGTCCAAAAAAATTGAGGACCGAATATTCGGTCCGGTCCAAAAAATACGTAAAACCCGGACCGGACCGGACCGTGCCCATCCCTAAATTTAACAGGTGAAAACAATGAAGTTTATCTTATTATTAGACTAACCTTTCTTATTTTCACTTACAACTTTCACACAATCATTAGACATTCATTTCTCCCTCTCAATTAACACGATCATTAAATATTCATTTTTTTTTAAATCTAAAAAATTAAATTTTTTTATTTAAAAATTTTTAAAAAATAAAAAAAAGTTAATAAATAAATGAATATTTGTTTGGTGCAAGGTAATGTGTACGGAATTTTTTTACTAATTGTGACGGTTTCATAGTTGGGAACTATTTTTTCATAGTTGGGACTGTTTTTTTTTTAATTATTATTTTTTTAATTGGGACTCTTTTTTTCGTAGTTGGGACACTTTGTTTTTTTAAATTGGGGTTACGTTTTTCAATGTTGAAAATTATTATTTTTTTAATTGGCAACTGTTTTTTTTCATAGTTGAGGCTTTTTTTAATTGGGACTCTTTTTTCATTGTTGAGAACTTTTTTTTTAATTGTGGGTTGTTGTTTTTATAGTGGGGAGTGTTGGAGATTTTATAAAATAAGTGAGTAAGAGTTTTGGGTGTAAGAGCTTAAAGAGCTTGTCCCACATTGGAAGTGTGTGGAAGAGGTGGGAAGCTAACCCAAATATAAAAGGGGATAGTGTCCCACATTGGAAAATGTACAAAGCTAAGTGTCACCACTAAGCTATAAAAGGAGTGGGCAACCTTTGAGTCACACATTGGAAAAATAATAAGAATTTGTGCACTTAATAAGTACAAATGGAAGATGAAGAGTTAATTCATCTAGCATTTAAGAGGCTATTCAAGAGACCTCAAAGCACCGTACGGGTGCGGGGCAGTGGGTTGTAGAGGAACTAGTGGCACACTTTTCACTTCGCACGCCGTGTGTCCGCAGTGGTAGCGGGTTGCCGGGATTCGTCCGGGTCGGATCACGGTAGCTCGAGCGCGGTCACTTTTTGATTGACCCGTGCAAAACCAATTCGGTATTAATTGACTTAAGACAGTTAATCCAACAGTCATGACTCTTGAAGACAAAGCTTTTCATTATCTATAAATAAAGGCTGCCTAAAACGAAATTACATTAATAACAAAAACCTAGTTTCAGATTTTCAAACCCTGTTATTACTCTCTTACAATTTTCAGGAGATACAAATTCTCTTATTCTGTTTTGTGCACAGAAACAGAATAAGAACTTGATTGACTGTTCTTCGCTGCTGCATCCAAGGGCTGTCTTCAGACATACAATTTGCAGACAGTGCAATTGCTTCATTGTATCTTGAGTACGAATTTGCTGATTCTCGTTTGTATACCGAAGTTATTCGTGTAGCGCAAATACTGTATTTAGGAAAGTGACATCACGCTTTGAAGACTCATAAAATTATATTGTTGTACTAAAGTTGACATTGTTGTGATACAATAAAGAGTTCTATTTATGTATTTGCTACATATTATCCAACAATCTAAATACAGTAATTTCATAAATGGCTGACTCTTCCAAATCACTTCGACAAATAACAGAAGGCTTTGTCAAGTTGGACCGTTTTGATGGTGGTAATTTTCTGCGTTGGTAGAAAAAGGTTCATTTTCTTCTAACAACATTGAAGATTGCATATGTTTTGTCACAACCGAAACCAAATGAAGATGAAGATGAAACCGTGGAACAGACTAGGCAACGCACAAAATGGGAGACCGGTGATTACTTGTGTCGTGGTCACATTCTCAATGCACTTGCTGACAATTTGTTCGACTTGTACCAAAATGTTGGGACTGCGAAAACTTTGTGAAAAACATTGGAGACCAAATATCTTATGGGAGACGCTACAAGTAAGAAGTTCCTTATTGGTCAGTTTTTAAGCTTTAAAATGCATGATAATGGGCCTGTGCTAGAACAATTTCATGACATCCAACGCATCATAAATCATTGCAAACTGAAAAAATTAAATATGGATGATAATGTAATTGTTGCTGCCATAATTGAAAAACTTCCTCCTTCTTGAAAAGATTATAAGAAAGAACTCAAACACAAAAAGGAAGATCTTTCACTTGAAGAATTAGAGACGCATTTAAGAATTGAACAAGAGTCTCGAATTCTAGATGGTAAAGAGGAACAAGAAAATTCTGTTTCTAAGGTCCATGTGGTGGAGGAAGGAAATGAGCAAAAATATGTCAGTCATGGAAAAAATAACAAGCGGAAGAATTTTTCAAATAATTCTAAAGCAAACAAAAAGAAGAAAGGAAATTGTTTTCATTGAAATAAATCAGGTCACTTCAGGAAGGATTGTCGTGAGTTCAAGAAACTAAAGAAAAAAGGAGGGACATCAGACACAAAGCAAAAACTTGCTGCTATGATATCCGAGGCTAATATGCTTGGAGAAGACAACTCTTGGTGGGTTGATTCTGGTGCCACAAGGCATGTTTGTAACGATAAGAACTTGTTCTCTGCCTATGAAACAGTGGAAGGAGATGTTCTCTATATGGGAAATTCATCTACTGCTGCGGTTAAAGGAAAAGGGACAGTGGATCTCGAATTCACTTCCGAAAAAATTCCTAGCCTCACTAAAGTTTTTCATGTTCCTGATGTTAGGAAAAATTTAGTTTCTGGAAGTCTTCTTAACAAATTTGGCTTTAAGCTTGTATTTGAGTCAGACAAATTTATTCTGACTAAGAATGGTACCTTTGTAGGCAAAGGATATTTGTATGAGGGCATGTTTAAGCTCAATATCAACGAAAAAGATTATTCTACTTATATTGTTGATTGTCTTTCATTATGGCATAGTCGTTTAGGACATGTTAATACAAAGAAAATGCATTTCATGGTTAATTTAAATTTAATTCCTAAATATGAGAATGATATGAATGAAAAGTGTAAAATATGCATGCAAACAAAAATAACAAGATTGTCTTTTCCAAAAATAGAAAAAACTACATCTTTGTTGCAATTAGTATATAGAGATGTTTGTGATTTGCATGGAACACCTACGTGAGGTGGTAGTAAATATTTTGCTACATTTATCGTTGACTTTTCAAAATATTGTTACGTATATCATTTAAACTCTAAGGATAATGTGCTTAATAGATGTAAGACATTAAAAAATGAAGTTGAAAATCAGTGTGATACTAAAATAAAATGTCTTAGATCTGATAGAGGTGGTGAATATCACTTTCCTCAATTTTGTGAAGATATGGAAATTATACATGAAGTTACTGCACCTTATACACCACAACAAAATGCAGTAGCAAAAAGAAAAAATAGAACACTAATTGAAATGGTTAACGCTATGCTCTCTTATTCTGGTTTAAGTAAAGGGTTTTGGGGAGAAGCACTTTTAACTGCGTGTCATATTCTGAATAGGATACCTGTTAAAGATAATAAGAAAACTCCTTACGAATTATGGAAGAATAGAAAATCTAATTTAGGTTATCTTAAAGTATGGGGTTGTAGAGCTATTGTAAGACTACCTGAAACTAAGAGAAAGAAATTAGGAAGCAAAGGTGTTGAGTGTATTTTCATAGGTTATGCACAACATAGTAAAGCCTATAGATTTTTGGTTAGTGAACCTAATGATTCTGTTGAGGTAAATACAATAATTGAATCGAGTTATGAACAAAGGTTTTCTTCTATTCCTAGAATTAATAATGAAAAAGAAGTTAGCACTCCTTCATAATTATCTGATACTCCACCAATGGAACAAGAAGAGATTAGAAAAAGTAAGAGACCTAGGAAAGAAAAAAGCTTTGGTCCCGACTTTGTAGTCTATCTTGTTGAAGGAACTAGAGACACATCTTGTAATAAATATGCTTTGACTCTTAGCGTTGAAACGGACCCACAAACTTATAGTGAGGCAATTAAGTCTGTAGATTCAGCATTTTGAAAAGAAACTATAAATGATGAAATGGATTCAATATTGGGAAATAAAACTTGGAAGTTAGTAGATTTACCTCCTGGGTCTAAACCCATTAAGTGTAGATGGATTTTTAAAAAGAAAATGAAAATAGATGGAACAATTGATAAATTCAAGGCTAGATTGGTTGCTAAAGGTTTTACACAAAAAGAAGGAATTGATTATTCATGTGGGGCAAATACTGTATTTAGGAAAGTGACATCACGCCTTGAAGATTCATAAAGTTACATTGTTGTATTAAAATTGACATTGTTGTGATACAATAAAGAGTTCTATTTCTGTATTTGCTACATATTATCCAACAGGGAGTCTTTTTTTTTTTAATTGGGACGGTTTTTTACAATTGGCAATTTTTTTCATTGTTGAAAACCCTTTTTTTTAATTGGGATTGTTTTCTTTTTTAATTATGACTGTTTTTTTAGTTGGGACTGTTTTTTTTTAGTTTTTTATACTTATTTGTCCTGCATAGCCAAAGATGACTAGTGATGTGGTGGGGGGGGGGGGGGGAATTGTGTCAAATTTGAGTTTGAGGTAAATAAATATTTTTTAGTAGTATGACACTTGTGTGATGAAAATCAAATATTTAAATATAAATATTTTTGTCTGCATTTGAAGTATGAGGATAATATGCTCATTTTTTTTTTCACTATATTGATCTTAACCATCTAAACAACAAATGGTGAAAAAATTAAAATTTTCACCTAATAAAATCCAAACAAAGATGGTAAAAACAAAATCACCAAGCGAATCATAAAGGTCATTTTTCTTGTAGTGAAGAAGATAAGGCATAATCTTAAAAAAATTCTAGGTGATTTATTTTGTTGCATAAGTTGTGCTTAGTTATAATCAACCTGAAACATGTGACTACAGAATTCGATATGTCAGTGATTTGGTACTTGTTAACACACTCTACTTTATCATCTGGTCCTTAATATAGCCCATATTAGTTGGGTTTAATTTACATAACTTAATGTAACAAGGCAATGCGTTTGATGAACCAAAGAACTTTTAGTGTTGATGTAATTATTCCTTCATAAGTAGTTTTTTAGTTACATTGCACATAGATAATGAGAAATACAAGTGTGGTTTGAAGAATTCACTAAATAGGACACTTGAATCTTGATATTTATACTAAATTCAACAAAGGAATTCCAATATACAATTGTAGCTCAATTTCAGAATTACACAAGAATTCCGCTTAGAACAAAGAAAGCAAGAACAAAGAGGAACCTCAAACCAAAGGGGTTTGCCCCAGTGATTATCTCCGACCCTTGGTTGCAAGTGGTCGTGCGTTCAAGTTCCGCCCCAGACCAGTGACCACTGTACATATTTAAGCAATAAAAATAGATACATATGATTGTAAAACAACATTAAGTATATTTATACACAGCACATGAGTTCGAGTCTCATCCAATCTTTCTCAGCCCGATTTACGCTGTCTGATAAGCTTGTCACTTGAGTCTCATGTCACGTTTAAACTTCAGTTATTACATATCTTTATGTAAGTTTTTTTTAAACTATTTTTCTTTAAAATTGTAAGTACTATACACAAACATGTCCAAACATGGCATGAACACTGCATCTCCTCATATGGACGGCACAAGATAAAGGTCATGGTATACACAACTGCTGTATGTCAAAGGAAACGATGCAAACCTTCGGGAACTCAGAAAGTATTAATTACTTTCGAGGTGAATTATAGTTTCAAAAGCACCCACCAAAGCCTTGACCTTACTCTTTCTGCTCTGGACCAGCTTGCTCGCAGTCTCCTCAATTACATTATTAAACAGACACTGAGTACCTTTTCTTTCTTCCAATTCTTGGTGTCTAAGAAATTTTTTCACTGATTCTGTTTTACTACCATTTATCCCTCCATCAGAAAGTGATCTCCTTAAGAAGATTCTGCCACTGGAATCATTGTTAACTGCATTGCCAATTTCATTCTCACCCAATACTTTTCCTTGCCTAAATTTGAGTCTCCTCGGAGTAATGCCCTCATACTGGATGTTAACCACCTTTCCTCTTTTGAATTTGAGCCTCAGGGGAGAGCTGTTCCCATCTTCTGAGACAACTCTTCCAACACTTCTAGGCACCATTTGGTTATCAGTTTCAGCTCCATATCGCTCAGAGATGATCCCACTTTCATCACTATGCATGGACCCCGTCAATAGCAAGGTTGGTGATGATGACATCGACGGAGATGGTGATGACGGGGTGCTATGAGTTCCATTACCAGTATCTCTCACGTCTGTGCCCTCGGAGGTTAATGATGAAGATGAAGATAACAGAGTGATGTTTTTATTCCGATTGAAATTCAAATAATTGTTCGAGGATGGGGACCACGAAGACGCCTGCACTCCATGTTGGCCATATAATAAACCTTTGTCCTCGGCGGATGGAGGGGAATTATTGGTGGGAATACCATTTTTAACTAGTCCTATAGTTTTATTATCGGCTGTTGATTCAATGACATACAGTGTCTTCTCTGGAAGTTTTTCATCACTGGGTTGCTTAGTCTTCTTTCTTCTAACACTGTTTTGCTTTTTGATACTATACATCTCTTTGGGGTCCATCTTGTTTTCAGACTTGGTTCTTAACATCCCCGTGATAAAAGGATTTGGAGATGGAGCAAAAGTTTGTGGCACCAACCCACTTTTATGGCTCATTTTGGAGACGGAGCTAGTTTTGGTTTTGTTGCTTTCTCTGCTTGGACTTCCCAGTGAACTCATTTTGGAGGTTCCCATTTCTGTGCCTGTTTTCATTTCGCTGTTTCTTCTGCTGCGTGAACGCCCCAGCGTACTCAATTTGGAGAACTCCTTTTCTTTGTTTGTGTTGAATTCACTGTTTCTTCCACTGCTTGAACGTCCCAATGAACTAATTTTGGAGTTTTCTATATCTTTGCTTGTTTCAATTTCGTTGTTTCTTCTATAGCTTGAACCTCTTATTGGGTTCATTTGGGGAGCTTCCAAATCTTTGGGTAGAATGATTTCACTGTGTCTTCTACTTAATTGTCTCGAAGCCAAGAGCAAAGATGCTGCCTTTGTGCTCCTCACCCCCTTCATAGAAGCTCTGGGAGACAGAGAAACAGTTTCGCGTACAAAACAACTTTTATTTCCCATTTTGGAGATTCCCATTCCGTTTCTTGTTTTCATATCTTTGTTTCTTCTACTGCGAGGATTCCCAATTGAACTTGTTCCGAGAGCTTCTAATGTTTTGGGTATAATAATTTTACTGTATCTTCTGCTTAACTGCCTCGAGGATGGGAGAGCAGACACAGTTCTTTGCAAAGGCTTTGGCTTCAAATCATTAGCGTGTTTTGCATGCATTCCTTCACCTGGTAAAGAAACCTGTTTTGAAGAAACAACTACTTTCTTGGCAGATGTTGGGCGTTCTTTCAATATGACTTCGCATTTATTGGGTGTTTGGCTTGTGAGATCCGGTGGAGCCTTAGGAGTTATTTCAGATTTTGTCTTTCTCAGCACTGAATTTGCACTCCTAATCTGATGTTGAGTTTTATCTGGTATAGCAGTAAACTTTTTAGGAACTAGGCTTCTCATCTTTGTTTCTGAATCGTTTCCATATTTGCAAAAGTCATGACAAGAACCGGCTGAGACAGTCAGATAATGGGGTAGGGCTTTTGTTTCACTGATCTGAATATCATAGTTCCCCATCGAATTTCTTCTCATACCTTCAGCCTCAAATCTCACTTCGGTAGTCACTGGGATATCAATTGTCTCCTCATCCATATTGGAAAGCCATGAATAAAAACATGAAGTAATAACACTGCAAAAAAGTTCATATATATGTCAGAAAAAAATTCTATTTGCACTGAATTTTTGACATAAAAATCATAGACACACTGATGTGTCAAGTTGTTATTGATTGGTTTTGGGGGTCCACGCCAGTGGGACTCAAAAACCAACCAATATGCGACCGCCATGTCATTTAGTCTCCAAAAATTCGGCAAACTCCTCGGTTACAATAGAATTGCCCATATGTCAAAACAAAGCACACTATGAAATATGATGGTACATGAAGTAATAATGGTACAATAATAATAACATGAAGTAATAATTCCATATATATATATATATATATATACATATAGAGAGAGAGAGAGAGGGAGAGAAGAAAAGTTGACAAAGAAGAATATATATGTCAAGCACTCACTAAGATATGAGTATGAAGCAAAGATTATCTTGAGCCCTGAAACGTCACAAGGTTGTATTCCTGGACAACGAGAAACAATAAGGCCCAGTTTGGTTACGCAAATTGTTTGATTATGTAAATTGATTCATTGTGAATTAGTGAATTGTAAATGAGTGAATTTGAAATGAGTTAAATCCAATTTTACATGATGTTTGGTAATTTGAAATTGATATTAAAGGTACTATGAAAAAAAGGTAAAAATATATATATAGAGAGAGAGGGGGAGGGAAAATAGAGAGGTGGAGAGGAAGAGGGGACATGCACTTTATGTGACTCCTATTTCTAATGGATTCATTTCACATTTTTTGTGAAATGATCCAATTTTAGATTTTGCACATGAGATAAAATGGGATAATTAATGAATCCTTTCATTAATGAAACCAAACACAATTAATGGGTCAATTTGTAAATTAATCAATTTATTAATGATCCAATTTACAATTTTGGGACAACCAAACGGCGCCTAAGCCTTTATGAGATATGATGGTACTTCAGTTTATTTTTTTTTATTTTTAAAAAGCAATATAAACTTGAATTCCTGTTCTTAAAATGTGGAACAGTGACTAGGAAAACTTGCAATTGTAGATTGAGTGTCTGCTGAAAATAGATTCCATTCTATATCTTCTACCAAATAATTGAAATAAAACCAATGTTTCTGATAGCATTGAGATAGATTTTTTTGGGGAAAAAACAAATCCTGTTCTGTTTCATGTATTACCAACTTGTATTTCAAATGTTGCATAAACACATAAAGACCAAGGTATGGAATTACCCAATGAATTTCAATGGTACATCCAAGCATACGCTTTTTATATTCCATGTCATTTGATGCTCAAGATTCAGACAATTTCCTCAAATGTAAATACTTAGAAATCCTAAGTTATGATTTCTAACTTGATAGATCACAAACATTGTAAAGCCATTTCCCACACTTACTATGATCAAATTCAGTCCTGAAGCAGTATGAGATTGAGCTGAGAAGCTAACTCGACACAGTAATATCTAGCAAAACAAAGGGTAAGTAACGAAATAAAACTTACTTTTTCTTTGACTTGCACCTCTTCCTCCATCTGATATGTTTCTACAATACTCATAAGAAAATTTAGCATCAAATTAGTAAATTAATAATCGCTATTTATATGTATCAAATTAGAGGCCCTTTGAACATCTCTCTCAAATTAAGGAAGAAGACGGAGTTTCAAAGCTAAAAATAAGGAAAGAAGGAAGGAAATGTTAACATCACAATTGTCATTTTTCAGAAAATCTTATCTAATAGAATATTTAGAATGTAATATTGAAAATTTAATTTTGCTATTAGCTGGACAACATACATTCAGAACTATAAACAAGAAAACATGGAAATGTTGACATCATAATTTCCGTTTTCTAAGCATCTTTATTATTAAGAATTTAGTCATGGGAGATAATGAATCAAACTAAAAAAACTCCACCATCCATTTCATTTTAAACGAGGGCATATATCGAGGGCATATATCAAATAGTTCCTTTAACTTTTTTTAATACACGTTTAGTTCAAGTCTTTTTATTTTATGTCAAAAAGTCCTTCACCATGCCAAAAAGGCTTTACCATGCGGCTAACGCGGACAAGGCCGGTCCTAAGATTGATAAAAATTGACAAGGCCCCCGTGTAAAAATTGTAAAATAGACCCTTCTACCTGTATTGATATAAAAAATGGGCCCTCAATATATAAGTAATAAAAATGAATCAACGGGAGGCCCTGTGCGATTGCTCACTTGGCACATGCTCAGGGTCACCCCTGGACGCGGACCTTTAAAGATAAGAGAATAAGGAACTTTTTGATCAAATATAAAAGGCCTGGATTAAGTGTGTATTAAAAAATATTTGATGAACTTTTTGATATTTGATCCTGTAATTAAAATATATAAAAATGTTTTAGGGTTGAAAAGCTAAAATTAATCCATAACCATCATTCATTCGGAGACTATATCTAAAAATGAGAAAAAAGAGGATTTTTTCAATTTAAAAAAACTCAACAATCCCGTTGACTAAAAAATTGCACAAGTGGTCAAGTACAAATAAATTATTTTATAATATTACACAAGAACAATTCTATAAATTTTAATATAATTATTGACTCACAAAATACACACTCAAATGATCTACTAATATTACAAGACTCACTCAATATTTATGACATAATTTTATTAACTTAAGACACACCTCACTTACTATAAAAACTCTCAATATTTATTTAACCACCACACTATATTTTGCTTATCACTTGATGCCCTACACAGGGAGTGGTGTCTCTTATTTATACTATCTAAAAAGGTATGGTGGTAACCAAATGGCCACACATGTAACACCCCGTAATATTATTGATTTTTATACTGGGAATTAATTGGGATTATTACATTATATTTGAATATTAATCCGGTAAAATAAATATTAATTAGCAAGATAAGGGTTAATATTTATTTATATTGAATATTATTTAGTGAATGAGTAATAATAATGATAAGGAAATATTAGAATTGTTGTGAGTGAGAAATACAGCAGTTACGGTAAATTTAGTCGGGGTGCGCGTGTAAGTCGTGTCGGGACTTAATTTGGAAAATAAAATAAAATTTCTCTTTTGATATTACATATGGTCATTTTGAGTGCGCCAGTGTATTCAGAAGGGTCAAGATAGTTAAAAAAAAGTCTACTCGAGGGTTTAGTTTGAGCCCCAGGACACTTTTAGGTCAAACCGGCACCCCCGGAAGGTATTTTGATCATTTGTATTTTTGATGAAAGACGAATTTCAAAAGTTTATACCATCAATCAGGCTGAGGGATTTAGGGTCAGTATCTGCAAAACCACATAAAGGCCATAGGAGGGAGAAGAGAGGAGGTCCCAAGGCCAAATTACACCCTTCTTACACCACAAACACCACCATTGCGTAGATCGGGAGGAGATGATCAAAACCATACCATTCTTATACAAGGAATCAGACCTTCAAATAGAGGCAAGTGTTTAATCTTGCTAAAGTATGATTTGATATATCATCCATGTTAGAATAGGGTGATAATCTTGTGAGATTCATGAAATTTGCCTTTAAAATTTGAGATATAAATCATGTTCTTGGGGAAGGAATGGTGTTATATCTGATCCCTTACACATGTAGGCTAAAATTGATGAGAAATATCACAAAATTTGGGAGGAAATCTGGAAAAATGTTGAAGTTCTTGAACATGAATGATAAACTAGGGTTTTGAATATGTAATCTTGAATTAATTGAATTTAAAGGTGTTCTTTGATGATTTAATGATTTCAATACGTTAGAATTCGTGTATATGTGATGATATATGTTTGGTAGGGAGATTGGGAATCAATTATGGATTTTTTGAGGTTAAAATAAAAATATTGAATTCCGTAACTATTATTTGTGAAGAATATGAGACCTATACAGGCGAATCGATTCGGCTCCTTGGCCGAATCTATTCAGAAAGCGAATCGATTCGGACCAAGGCCGAATCGATTCGGTGTCCCAGAATTGCATAGTTTTTTCCAATTTTACATAGAACTCATGGAAAATATTTGGGTTAACCCTTTAATTAATTAAAAGATTCTATTAAGAGACATTCTAATTACCAGTAGGCTAATTTGGGTTTGAGGTTAATATCACGAGGAGGGTCTAAAACTAATAATTGGTTTAGTTTAACAGGTAATAAAGCCATATTCGGATATTGAGTTCTTATTATGGAAAAATTAGGGGAACGTATGACCACGACCAGTAGGCCTTGAGTGAGTTTGCCTACTAAATTTACTTAAGAGACACTTGGCAACCATTTGGGATTGAAATACACTCGAAAATTTATTATGAGAAGTATTACATCACGTAGGATATTCGAGAGATACTACACTGCGTACGGGGCATATGATATAGGTTATGTGCATACCTATAACGACATTATATATATATAATCCGGCTCATATGCACATTAAGTTTGCACATTATTTTTTTAAAATAGTATAAAAATATTTTTGAGATGATTTTTTTTATATGATATTTAAACATTTCAAGGGACCCATATAAAAAACATCATCTCAAAAAAACTTTTTTTGCTATTTTTAAAAAATCTATCAAACTTTCGCTTTTTTTAAGCACTTTAAAATCTGCGAAAGTTTGACTGATTTTTTAAAAATAGCAAAAAAAGTTTTTTGAGTTGATTTTTTTTATATGGGTTCGTTGAAATGTTTAAATATCACATAAAAAAATCAACTCAATTTTTTTTAATATTTTTAAAATAATGGTGTGCGCTAACACGTGTGCAGAGGAGCCTCTCTCTCTCTCTCTCTCTCTCTCTCTCTCTCTCTCTCTCTATATATATATATATATATATATATATATATATATATATATATATATATATATATATATATATATATATATATATGGGTGATGTGTATACCTACTGTTTGATTTGTATGTATAATCATACCTAAGCAACTTGCTATCACGGGAGGTTTCGCGTCGTGGATAGTCTTATTCTGATGAGCCCATTTGGGGGGATATTGACTTGTACCTCAGGACATATATGACCTTAGGGATTGAGCACCACTTGTGTGAATGAGGGTGTGACCGGTCATTTGGGTGCGTTAGGTACGAGCGTATTCCAAAGTCTTAGAGCTATGTTTGCATCCAATATTATGTGATTTGATTTATGGTTCAAGGGAGACTATTTAATCCAGTGTCCTTATATAGTACGTGATGTAATGGAACTTGATAGCAGAGTATGCCCACACCGCAGGTTTCCACCTAGGGGTGTTGTATACATATATATAATAAGAGTGATGCATATATGTATATGTGATTGATTCTTCTACGAGTATGTTTATAGATAAGATAGATTGTGATATCTAAATTATTTAAGAGTATGATAACTAAATCAATAACTGATAGATAGTGATATCTAAATTAGCCAAAGTATACGAGAACTAAATCATTTAGTAGAGATTCCTAATGAGCATAAAGATTTGGGAAAATGTAGTAACGTAATGTATGGACAATACAAGTCGGCACTATAATTGATTAGATGCGAAGATATGTAAATCAGATTAGTTAAGCGGGCAGCATAACTAGGTGGGTTAGAGTAGTACGTTAGGCATGCACATTAGTTGAGGGTTAAGGATCTCAAGTGAGGGCACGCAGTACTAACATGTATTTAATATCATATCTTGTCGCATTTAAATATTTGCTAAACTTTTTCAAACTGTTTTACTTGGGCCCTGACCCGTTTCAAAACATTTTTGTAAAAAATATTTTAGGTGCCCAGCCACCAGGACGCCAGGCATAGGAGTTTCCCCATTTTATGCACTGCAGCTGTTGTGGAGGTTGCAGGACCTTGCTATTAGACTCTTCCATATTTATTTCAGTTTTGATGCATCCTTAGTTATCTCAGTCGGGCATATCGCCTATTCTTAGTTGTATTCTATTTTCAGAGACTTATATTCCCGTTTATTTCTAGTATTGATTTAGAATTTACTCATGGATGATTGTATTTGGATTTTCTCTGGAGTGTTATTCCAGACTCATTTATTTACTTATGTCATTATCTTATTATTCATTGTTATGTGCATGGAAATGATGAATGATATATTTATCTTGATTTATTTATTGCATGTTAATAATTAAGACTAAAATTTTGACACCGGGTTATTTGGGTATTAGTAATTAATTTGAAATTCGACAGTGCTGCTAAGAATGATTCCATTAATGATTCATGTTTACTTTAATGATGGATTCATCACCTAGGATTAGAATAGGCGGGGTGTCACAACACATTTATGGCGGTGGGAGAACTCTCTAGTGAGAAAAGATTCTAGAGAGGGGAGGGAGATGGGTTATGAGAACATTCGAGAGAGAGAGAGAGAGAGTCGATGGTTCTCTCTGAACACTCCCCCTCAACATCGTTTCTCTTCTTGAATCATAATGATGGGTTTCTTCGACTTCGCCCCTTTCTTATTAATGGTTCTATCTGCGACAATGTTGCTCTCGTTGTGATTTCCTATGTCTTTGTCAAGACTTTCGTTCTTGTTTTCATCCTTGCATCCCATTTCATTTTATGTTGTGCCTTATATGTGTAGTTCGATCGTCCTTGAATTTTACTATAAAAGGTAAGATCACTTGAAAAGTTTTGAAACCAATTTGAGAATGCGGTGTGATATCGATTGTATGTGGATTCGCAAATTTCTAGTTTTAAACTTATTTAACTAGATGTCAATATTTGATCTAAATTAATTAAAACCTAACACATGCATCTAGGTGTATAAATCATGCCATCACAAAATAGATATTACTGGCAAAGATAAAATAAAAACTTTTCGGGTAAAACCTTTTATTTTACTATGAAGAGGTAAATCGCAACTTACATACTGCAATGCATATTCACAGATACTCACATAGACCTCAGTCTAGAGTCAGTAATGGATCAACCGTAGAGAACCCACAAGAACACGCAACTCTATCTTAAACAAGGAACACCCTCAATCACTCCCAATGACCGCAATAGTAGTCAACCAGCACCTCCCTCAAGTGGTACCAAATCAGCGATAGAAAAATATTTCCTATAAGAGAAATTCTAGAAAAATTGTATCTTGGGTTCCAAATTGATTCATTAAAGCTATTGGGATGATTTGTGAATCAAAACAAAGTTAAAAACCCTAAAAAAGTGAGAAGACAAATTTTGCGAAAGCAGTTTTTTGTAGAATGAAAATATCGGGTCTTCTAAAGCAAAAAGGACTCAAAAAATTGTTATTTATAAAAATCTTGAGTCGGTGCTATCGCTCGAACGACGTGTTATGTCGCTTGAAGTGACTTCACGCGATATATCAAACGACTTTAGAAACTAAAACAGTAGCATGTCATTTGATAAGTACTTCGCGTGACATAGATTGTTTCTTGAAGTTGTCATTTGAACGACATTGACATGCCATTTAAATGACATCAATGAAAAATAAACTTTATTAAAACTCTACCAAAGCACTTAGAAAAAATTCTTTTGACGAAAAATGATGCCTCAAATGTTTTAAAAGCATTTTAGAAAAATTATCCTAACACTTTAAATGAAACATTAAGGGACTTAAACACAACCTTACCAAAATCTATCTCGCTGAGGCTTGATTGTTGAAGAATCTTGATATTCGGATCCATATTGATGCATGATTGGACTTGAACTTTTCTTCCACTGTTGCAGCGGTATACGACATACTCTATCGTAAACGGACTATGTAAAATATGTTCTTACAAGCTAACATTGAAGCCTTGCTTAGTGATTGTAAAATATCCTACCTTATTCATCTCCTCTCCCACTGGCTCGATGAATAATACTCTCGACTTCAATTCTCCCTCCAAATGCTCCTGAGTTATTTTGTCATATGGTGCGGATGTGCCCACCTTGCCTTCGATAGTCTTTATGGTATTTATTGAATATCCATCATCTTCTCGATTTATATTAATCTGGTCGATGTTCTTTTCTTTGATGTCTCCATCCGCATCATTTTTTTTCGACACTAACTCCTTGATCCACTGGCGTATCTTCTAGGGTTTGATCCCCCAATTTTTGGATTTGTGGTACCTCCATTTCTTGAGAACTCAACCAGATTCTTGCAAAATTATGTGACAATGCTCCAATATTGTGATGTGACTCATTGTTAACTCAGGACATACTTTGTCAAGTTGTTTCCTTTCATATGAATCATTATGCTTTTTAACTTATCTTTCCTCAACTGAAGCTATGTTAACTTCCTCCACATCGAAATCTTCTTCAATTAAAAAAAACCAACTTGGTCTTCAATCCAATCTTCTTCAATTTCAATCTGGTTTATTTTATCTACAACCCAATTTTCTTCACAATCTACTTCTTCGTCCTATAAGTAATCTTCTATAAGCTTAATTATTGTAAAGGATGCTTCGAAATTTCATTCTTCTTTACAATCAATTTTTTTGGCTCTTTGATGTCACCAAGCTACCTTCTACTAATTTCTTTCTATACCAGTAGTCTCTAGCATAGTGGTCCTTTTTTCATAGTTATAACACTCAGTGTTTTATCGTCTATACGTCCATTACGTTGATAATATTTTTCCCATCTTTTATAAATCCTCCTAGACAAGAGCTCATTTCCTATTGGCACGCGCTAACTTCTTGTCGTGTACTTCTCTCGTTCAAATCAGCAATGCATCTTGTTCTTCCTCATTTGTCAATGTAGAATGCCTCCTCATCTTCATCATTTATTGCGACCCCACTCATTTGTTTCATTAATATATCTTGATTGACCAATAAATTTTCCAACTCAACTAGTGTGGGTCGAGTTTACCAACCATGCTTTCCTAATAAATCCATTACGACCAGACTTTAGGACACGAATAATTATTCGCCTCATCCGTGGTTCACTAGTTTTAGAGTCGGGATTAAGCAAAGAAATTTCCTGACATAGATCTTTAATAAAAATAAGTTCATACCCTTTAAAAGGGATTGAATAGCCCACAATACATAATAAACAGAAAATGAGGAGTCTAGCACACTCGATTCTTTCATTGAACAAATATTGTAAAGTATGCCATTTCATTTTCAACGTTTTTCCATTAATCCATCACTTAACAATCAACCATATATAACTACTTCAATTTAAAAAATATTAAAATCAAACACGTGGCCAGAAATTTGATCTTTCATTCAATCCAAATTTAAAGAACCAATTGATGGATATAGCTATGATCGGGTGGGCCGACTAGGGATGTAGCCCACCCCTCCCAAAATGAAAAGAAACTTAATAGGCAAACTACCCCACTTCGCTAAGGTACCCAGGTTCTCAAAAGACTACTACAGACTACCCCAAATACTTAGTAGAATCCCAACATTCCAAGTTCTCAAAATCTAGTTTCCGGTTAAAAAAGTCAAATATTCAAAACCCATTTTTGTTATCTTCCAAACTCCCTCTGCACTCTCAAAAACTCCTCTAGAGACGGATCAAGGTTCAGCAAGAGGAGCTTTGAATGTGATGCTGATTTCAAGGGGGGTAGTTGATTTCATTTTAGCTTAATTAATCATATCTTTGTTTGGTTGCTACTTAGTTTTAATAGTGTTTAAATATTGATTTGCACTTTGACTTTTGAGAAAGTTGAGTAAGAAGGTACTAAATAATTTATTCTTATTAATTTCTTGTCATGTAGTTTTGATCTTGGAATGGAATGATTGTTCATTAAGTTGGGTCATAAATAAAGAAAAAGAAAATTTTGTCAAGTTCTAATTAAACTAATTGATTAGGTAATCCTTTCATATTTATTGGGGTTTTAATTGAATTCTAGAGACTTCTTAATACCGATCATCCTACGTAGGGGCTAAAATGTTGTTGAAAATTAACCGACAATTTAAATATTCTCCTTTGGAGCTCCTGCCCCAAACCCCGGGCATTGGTCGGAACTTCCGCCCCTTTTGACAAAAAACTTGGGTCCGCCACCAATGCGCCCACCCCTTCGAGCAATTCTAGCTCCGCCCTTGGTTACAATGTTATATGTTAGAGAGGAAAATTAAACAAATATTGGGTGACTGATAATAATTGGGTTGTTAAGCCATGTATAGCAAGAGTGAAGGGCTTCTTATATTCTCGACAGAGACCGTTCAATGACTTAAATATATTATTCTTAGCCTTTTTTGTAGGAATTATAATTTTAGTTGAAATTTTTCAGTTCTTTAATTCCATGCACCATCCAAAAATAAATTTATTTATCCATATATTCATGAAAAAAAAAACTGAAACAAATTTTGTTACGTATCTAGTTATGATGAATAAAAAGGACAAATGATATTCAAAATTTGATTGTATATAAATTCTCGAAGTATATCCAATCGTGAGATCCAAACACCCTACAAATAATCAAATCATGTTTTTTTAAAGAAAAACATGCAGTAAGCAAAATAGAGACCAACCACCCAGAATCAATATAATATAATATTCATCAAATATCTTAATATAAACAAAATAGTATCGACCGTTATCATCCCATAAACAATACAGAAACGAACCTCCCAAATAATTCACTTCATTCCAACATGAAAAACACTATTTAATTTGGCTTTTAAAAAAAATACAATCAACGAAATAAATTACATCAAGGTCATACCTCCTTCTTGCAATTTTCTCTATTGGGGGTCAAAGAAAAGGACCCAACAATGTTGAGTTCGATACACCGACGTCAACAAATATAGGTGGACTTATTATCAAACAAATATAGGTTAAATTATTAACAGAGGTGAGGGAGAATGAAGGGCCCCGCATAAAAAACGGTCCAAGTGACATTTATCCATTATTGGAAGAGAATTAGATTTTTGTTGCTGGTTGGCTTAGGGCAGTTCAACAGTTCAACCTAAACCAGCCACATACTACTACCATAGTTGGTTTTTCGTCTCAAGATTCCGTGAAGCTCGCGTCGAGGTACCCGCGGCTCCACTCATAAACGGACTCGTGATAAACGTTCTAAAATCTAGAAGCTATAACGAAAGAGTAGTTAATTACACTTATGTCCCTCAAACTATTATCAGATTTAGATGTATCCCTCCAAGTAATTTTTTTTTGTTTAAATTTGCCTCTCGAACTATTCACCGGTTTCAACTTACACTAAAGTTGGTAGATTTATGCCTATATTTTGTTGAAATGCTATTTTAACCCCCAAGAATTTTAAAACTCATTTTAAACAAAGGTTATAGGTTGGAAACCACTCTGACTTATCACATCATATACCTTAATATTAAAACATAAGCTCTTCCTCACGTGATTCCACATGTCTACTCTTATATGTGTCTGTCCCCCTAAAATTCATTCGTTCCGGTTTCTTTCTCTACTTCATAACTCCCTCTTCTTCTCCCTCTCTAGCATATATTCTTTTCGTCTCCTTTGCTTTTACTACAGACGATCGGACATGTTAAAACTAGTATCCTGTTTTTAAGCAATTCTACTTTTCTTATGTCTTTTTTAGTACTAAACGAAAGTAATTTTTACGTTATATCATGTGTCACCTATTTATATCTACAACGAAGTGTTTAATGCCAATACTGCAACGAAAATTTCATATTCCTCCTCTTCTATTACTATTAGTTGTGCACACGTGCGACCAACATTTAAAGTTATATTTCAAAATAATATGTAAATATAAGACACCATCAGAGATTAAATATGAAGCATTCTTCAAATAATGAAATTTGTAAACGACATGGAAATATTAACCAATCATTGAATTAATAAATGTTAAAACATGTTAGACTTGTGGAAAATGTATCACACTACAGTTTGACATGTTATATAATTTAAAGAATCTTAACATGAAATAGGAGATTGTCGTTAAATAACCAAATGCTAAAACGACATGAAGGCACTTCAATCATGTATATTTATTTTAAGTTGTTGTTTATGATAATTTTTACCTAGGATATACAATAGATAATGTTAACTTGGGACTAAAACAGTGACTTAGATATTGATCGCTGTAAGGACACAAATTTCCACTTGAGTCCATATATAGTTTTGGCTCAATTCCGGACAAAAACATTTATTCATAGGATAGTATTTATTGTAATATTCTCAAGCCTATGAAGTGTATGTTGAAGACGTAGCGGCAAAGAATTTAAAGCTTCATCAAAATGCCGGTTTGTGTGCCTCGTTTCTACGTCATCAATTAAGGTTCCATGCTCCCAAGGTATGAATGTAATTATATTTATATAGGAGCTTAGAACAAATTGTATTGGGTGTTAGGTATAATAAAAACTGCATTTTATTTTCAGAAAGAATCAAATAGAACTTTAATATAAGTATATAAAAGTTTCTGGGCCAAAATCGAATTTTACAAACTTTCTGGTCGTTCGTTAGAAATGTCGTTCGAACGAGTTTTTTTTCGTTCGAACCAGTTTCGTTCGAACGAGTTTTGTCGTTCGAACCAGTTTCGTTCGAACGAGTTTTTTTTCGTTCGAACCAGTTTCGTTCGAACGAGTTTTGTCGTTCGAACCAGTTTCGTTCGAACGAGTTTTTTTTCGTTCGAACCAGTTTCGTTCGAACGAGTTTTGTCGTTCGAACCAGTTTCGTTCGAACGAGTTTTGCCAACGACCCTAACTGGTCAGTCGTTCGATATGTCGTTCGATATGTCGTTCGAACGAATGTTCGTTCTAACGAGGTATCTAACGAACCTCTAACGAGCCCAGGCTGGTCACTCGTTAGAAGTCTCGTTCGAACGAGAATCAAGTTCGTTCGAACGAGATTCCAGCGGGAACAGTTATTTGGCAGTTTTTTGCAGTTTTTCCCCACTCCTCCACTTGGTTTTCAACCAACTTTTTTCATACATTATTATGTGCGGGAAACACATTTTCCAAGACAACTTTTCCATCCTAATACATCTCCTAGAGAGAGTTTGAGAGATTATTTTTACAAAAGGAAAATGTTCATGTTTAAGTGTTCTTCAACTTAAAGAAAAATCTTTAAACACTTAGTTTACACCCAATTGTGTTTATCCAAGTTTCTATATTTATATCAATTGCTTGGAGTTTTTGGCACCGGTTTTCTCTACCGAATTCAAGAGACGTTTCGGGTTTGCTTCTACACCCCATTACAAAGAAGACCTTTGTTGAGATTCTACCCACACGGAGAAAGGCTCCATGTTTGGGTGACGGTGACCATATAAAGTCCCATCGGTGGATTCCGAGACCGCGGTGGTGTTCCGAGGTTGTCCGCTAGGAAGAGGTTTCTACGAGAAGGAGCGTCGAGGCTTGAGAGGGATCGAGTCAGTCGTTGTAAGTCTATCTGTCTTGTAATTGTAATTCCGTATCTAATGGACTTGTGGCTAGGGCCGTCCGAGGTTGTTTCCCGTCTTGGGTTTTTCCTCGTACATCTCGGCGTAGTGTGACATTGTTTATTTTATCGTGCTCAATAATTTAGAATCCATGTTTAGGATAACTTCAAGATAAAATTTGGTTTAATTATCACACTCATTTAATTTGGGACTTTAATTAAATATTGGGTAAATTTGGTTTATTCAAGTCATTTGCTAAAATTGGTTCCGCCTAACTTTGTTTAAATGAATAATCATGACTTAGGCAAATACTAGGACTTGAATTATGTTTTAATTTGTTTTGAGAAATTAAAACCTGTTGTTATTTTTGAAAGTAAAACCATCTCAACGCTTCCGCATTTATTTAAAAGGAAATTATATTTTAATTTGCGATTATTAAAATCCGGGGTCCTTCAATCGCTATATATATCTCATTTATTGTTGGATTTAACAATTTTAGATAAATTGTATGGTAGTTCACATAGCCTCTTTTTAAAACTCGTTGCTTACTATTTTCAAGAAATTCTGGTTGATTAAATAAAGTCAACTATTGAATTATGGAGGCCTTTTATTACTACATATTGAGAGACCAGATTTCTTCTTTGCTTAGGAATATTTCGCTAATTTGTGTCCCTTTTTACTACATATGGAGGCCTTTTATAGGCACTTTAAGACTCGACTCAAAATATAAATAAAAGTACAATAATTTAAAAGTATCATACAAAAGTGCAATAATTCACTCCACTATCATACACCACTACATAAAACAAAAGGAAGAGACAACGGTACAATTATTAAAGTGAGAGGAATACCTCTTCATGTGATGAAGTCAGCCTTCCATCATATTCTCAACATTATGCTAGCCTTTGATATCAAGATTTTCTTAAAAAGGGTTTCCATTGTCATCATAATTTGGATTGTATGATGTTATGTCATTTTCTCTATCTTCATGTGAAGTGATGAGATCATAGAGTCATACCCTCTTATTAATAGATATTTTTCCTCCATTGTGAAATTTTAAGGGGGTGAGGAATTGTTCATCGTTCCTCCATTGCTCGGTCTGCAGGGTCCACTTTGGTCTCCTTAACCCCAGGGTAAGCTCTTATTTGTTTCAATGTTTCCTCGTAAGTGTCAGATTCCCCATATTCTTTATATTTCATTGATGAATTATGTTGATGAGGAAAAAATATTCCTCGATCCCAAATGACTAGATATGAATGATACAAACACTCAGAGGACTATATTAAAGACGGGGGGACCCAAAAGCTTAAGGCTATTAGAGTCAATATCAACCACATGACAGTTGGACTATGTCAAATATGGGACCACCCCACTACAAAAAATGTTCTACATGTTTAGTAAGTCATATGTAACACCCCAAATTTTTCATGTATAAGGTGGCCAAACTTATATGCCAAGAATAGGGAGCGTCATATAATTTATATCATTATCATCATTAATGAATAATTGATAAGATGATAACCACAACTAATAGTGATAAAAAAATGAAGAAATAAGATAATTCTAAATCTAAACGTAATAACTAGCTAAAATAAATCTCCACAATATAGAGTCCTGAACAAATGACCTACAAATAAATGAACAACTCTAGAGCCCCACGGGCCTAAAAATCAATAACTAGGTATGCAAGGTCGATTACAAACTAAATATAGTAAGATGTAACTCTACATATCCTACTCTAATAAACGGATGATGCTAACTCTATAATCGGTTCACTCATCCCTGATCCTATGAGTACCAAATACCTGAAAAAGGGGGTTTAAAGATACAAAAAGTAAGTAGAACCCCACATTTTCAAGAAGTATCCAACTAATCTCGAAACACTATTAAGTGTAAATTATTTACATCTCAAACTATCCCCATTATCACTCACTCCTAAGGTATTTAACTTCATATCTATCTAAGGGAATCCTAGACATACTGTAATACCCTGTATTTTATTGTATTTATTTAATTGTTAATTAATTATTAATTTCTTATTAATTAGATATTTCTTATGGCATTTGATATGTCATTTACTCTCTCTCTCTCTCTCTCTCTCTCTCTCTCTCTCTCTTGATATATATATATATATATATATATATATATATTACATATGTAGTAATGTTACGTAATTCTTTTATATGTTGCGTGGATACACACCCTTTAGAAATTGATGAACATATTAATTTGCTAAGTTGAATATTTAAGTGACTTAGTGTTATGGGTGGTTATAGACTTTCTAGGGGATAGGTTCCAGGGGTTTTCTTATTTGGATTATTCCTCAGTAGTAGGTCCCACAGATCGTGAAATGAGTTCTTATAATACTGAGTCATATTCGATTGATTAACAAATTAAAATTTAAACTTAAGCTATACGTATTGGATAATTAATTAATTTAATGAGACATCTGACCTGGAAACTATTAAAAGTAACAAGCACTTTAATAAGATATGTAATTATAAAATATGTGGCCTTATTCGGAATTGTTATTAGAACGATGTGCTTATTTAGGCTGTTTGAATTGTGATAATTTAAATATAAGGAAGAAGTATTCTTATTATTGTGTCCCAAATGTGGTTATATATTTATCCACTATAGGCTTATTAGGTTTAATCTTTTTGTGGAACTATTTTTACGGGTCCTAGGCCGTAGCCTCTGCCCCATACCGGAGTATTCTTATTTGGAGAGTGTTCAAACTTCCAGTTCCATTGTAATACTTACAGGATGTAGGTGTTGAACATGTTTCTCATATTTCCTTTCAGTATTTACTTATCTTCTAGATATTCCATTTCATTTTATGTATTCAATTTTGGGTCAGATATTGTATTGAGGCTATTTATATTCTGGTCGAACTTATTTATTATTCAGATATTGGATGTTGATTCATATGAGTTTTTTATATTACAATGTTTGATTTTATGTTTCATTATGATTTGAGTGGTATCAGAGATGTGTCGCTTATTTATTCATTATTTTATTTTATTAGTGTTAGCATTTATATTATTTTATTTAGTCCAGTCTTGCTTAGAATGTTGATAATTTTTTACTCTCGTATTATTTATATCTAAAATTGATCAATCTATTTATTAGTTTAATGAGATGTCACACATACTCTTCCATCCTACTCTAGGCATGGCTAATCAACATAAGTACCCAAGTCTCAAGACTAATCATGTAACCTACATAACTCTTATCTTGTATTATAATATGGTATCTTCACCAATAATCATATCCTAAAGCTAATACTAACTCTTTGTGTCCTTATATTACATAATATCCTAATAAGTTAATTCCCTCAATAAGGACTAGCCACTATCCTATACAATATCCACAAAAGTATTACCCATCAACAGGCTAACTACGGTATTATTAGTCTCCCAGTAAATCATGCCTATCATCAGTCTAGTTGATTCTCTCTACAATAGCCATGGAACTTAACCCATCACTGGATACATAATATTATACACAATACAAATAAATATTAAGTTTATCATATAACTAACTACATAATATAATATAACACTAAGGACGTATCCTGCGAGGATCTCTCGTGCCTCCATCGAGTCAATCTATATGAGGTGTAATACCCGATAATTTTAATTTAATAATTAAATTATGTAATAATAATTATTAATATTTCAAGAGAATATATAAATCAAATTGATTTTTTATAAAAGATATTTAACTAAATAAGTGAAATTGAATTTATAGAACTTTTGATAATTTTTGCACTAAATAAATGCATCAAACGGTATTTTATTTATTTAGTTTATGTTGGAGAATTTGTTTAGGAACCTAGGGGCATAAGGGTCTTTTGAATTTTCTTTAGACCAATAAGATTTTAGTAACAAAGATATAATGGACATTATTATAAGTGTCTATAGAAGGTACTATGGCTCCTATAACGACAATAGCCAAAATGAGGAGACTCATATGGTTTTGTAAGTGAGAGGCAGTGTTATTTTTTATGACGTCTTTTTGTATATCATCAGTATCCTAAACCCCATTTAAAATCAACCTTTAAGCCACCATTTCAATACCTTGCTTCATTAAGAAAAGTTGTTTAGATTTGAAAGGAGATAATGGATCTCAAATCAGATTTTAAAAATCGTTAAATTGCAAGAATATTCAACTTTTTCCTTTTGGTATTTCATGATTTATATATTGCCTAAACATGGTTATTTGTTAATTTAAAAGTGTTTTTTTAATTAGTTCAAGATAAACCTAATTAAGTTCCTATTATTAGCTATTGATATTGAAACTTGTGAAATCCCCATGTAATGAGAATGCTTAGAAAATGATTATGTGAATTGAACGGTATAATTTTTATAAAGATGAGAAATTAGCATGTTAATTAGTTAAGAGTTGAATAATATTCCATATGAACGTTGATAAATGACATGTTAGTCATGAGTATAACTAGCCAAGTGAAATTGTAATAGGAATCATTTATGCTTATCTTAGGACACCTTTAGTTAATGGAAAGTTATGTGGACCCCACTTAAAATGTGCAAAATATAGTGTGTTAAGAAATTTTAATTAAAATATTAGAAATTGGGTTTGCGTGTGAATTTAAAATAATGAATATTATGAGTAAAAGAGGGTTTATACGAGTTGATATATTACATGTTCTTATAGAGGGATTATTGTTTTAACCATGTGTTATGGGCATTGGGACTTGAATGTTGGCTAGTTGATATTGAAGCAATCCATGTTGTAAATTTAGTGATATTGCTGTAGGTCCTATGATTATTTGGTTATTTTGTTGTCATTAATTACTAATGGGATATTAGTTGTGATATTAAGGATAATTTTGTTGTTCGACTAATTGTTGTATAGAGGATTTATGTGAGTAGTTCGCGATCTTTATCGTGGGGACCTAAATACGAATTAGGCCAATTTAAGACCAATCGACCAAGCCCAAAAGCGCTTGGGGCACCTCTGACCCATCTTATTTACAAGAGGGATTATTGCCATCATTCATCATATGGATAACCACAAGCACGTCACCAGTTGCAATCAGCTCAGGTTGGTTACGCAAAATCTCGAGCGAGATATATAGGGAATCACCACATGAGATTATCTCAAGCCAAGGGAGTTCCTTGACTTATTCAACCATTACAATTTTACAAAACTATAAATATATCCCACACCCTAGGGACAAGGGGGATATAATTTTGAAACTTTGAGAGAAACTAATAAATATATAGTTACCTCTCTGTGGACGTAAGCAATTTGCTGAGCCACATTTATCTGTGTGTTGTGTGATTGTCATCTTTATATTCATATTTAGATTACTTTCTAAAATATTTTAATTTTGGTTAATTTATTCTCACACTTATTATTGATGGGATTTAGATTATTGTATGATAGTTGATGTTGGTGATCTTTTAGTTGTTAGATAAGGATGTTTATTGTGACACCCCGCCTAATAAAGTACCGGGCGATAACCCCTATATCAAATTAAAATAGGAGTCTCATATCGATCATTCTTAGCATCACTGTCGAAAATCCATTTAATTACTAATAACCTATTAGGCTGGCATCAAAAATTTTACTTAACTATTCTTTTTAACAACTATAAATAAAACATCCACACAGTTTATGCGTAAATGAAGATGAAACGAAATAAAATAATCGAACACTCGATCAAAATATACAACCATATCGAATGCCGCACTAAAAGAATAAATAAATGTAATTTGACCATTGGCCCGAATGTGTATACAGTACCTCCTATCTAGATTACAAGAATGAAAGTGTCTACCGAGAATCCTGCATGCATCCACAGCTGCTACAGCCGACGTCTGACTCGAAAGAAGTGCCATCCAGGCGTCCCTGTGTCTGGAAACCTATATATATATATATAGCAAGAAAGGAAAAGTATATAAACGGGTCAGAGCCCGAGTTTGAAAATATTTAGCAAGTGCATAAATGCCTTATTTTTAAAAAAAAAGATTTTATCTCATATTTAAATTGGTATCGCACTCCCATGAGATACCCCTCACCTCTCTTCTAATAGTGCACACCTAACGCACTTAACCTTCTAGTTAAGCTACCCCGCCTAACTAATCTAATCCACCCTTCTACTAAAAACCTCTACAACTTGAGTACTAAGGGCTAAACTTCTCTCCATTCTCAACGCTGCGCTAAGTTCATGCGTGGGCTGTCTCGCGAAGCAAAATCCAAACAAGGAACTCCCCCGATACACTACTACTTGGCAGGGTTAATGGTAGAGATCCATTAGGCCTGTAGCACGAAACTAATGTATTAATATACAAATCATATTAATTTTTATATACATCTTACAATATACATCCGGATACTATCTCCCGAACTGAGGTTTACCAAATTTAATTTCATCTTTATAATGCACATCCGGATCTATCTCCCGGACTGAGGATTCATATACAAAGTATTTACCAATACTTATAATTTTTATCTCAAAACTTTCCATTTCCTTTCTTATATCCAGGAAAAGTATATAAAAGCCAATTCATTATCATGAATTGCTTCAACATATCATATAACTTTTTAAAATCCAGCTTTATTAACATAAAAATACTTTTTCGTTTTATAACATCCCATTTTCCTTCTTACATCCAGGAAATGTATTTAAAAGCCATTTTTATTATCATAAAAATGCTTTTACCATATCATATGCTTCCATTTCCCTTCTACCATCCGGGAAATGTATCCGAAGCCAAACCGTTTATCCCATTTCCCTTCTTATATCCAGAAAATGTATTTAAAGCCAATTTATTATCATAAATTGCTTTAACATATCTAAGATCGCCCCTTCGGGCTTCCCCACTAGACGCACCCCTAAATGGCTATCATCTTCCAGGGTCTATCAAACAAGACAACCTGGGAACATACCGAAACATCGGGAAGTGGTCATATGCCTCCGGGATAGTCATGACCACACCCAGAATCACCTAAATAGCGCAACAAACATATATAATCGCCCATATGACCTATAGGACTATATCCACCCTGCATTCATTAGCCAGGGGGATTCACCATACGCACGCAACTTCCCTTATGATAGCGATTTAGAGAGGTATGTATCCATAAATTATTATTTATGAAAATCATTTATCTTTCCATTTTGAAAATATTTATCTTTATATTTTCAAAAGTCATCTACATCATATCATATATATACTTTAATCATATAGTATATATATATATATGGCCATAATTGCCAATTACATCTAGCGATGACCATTAACCCCAAAGATATAAATCCCTAGAAATCACTTCCTAGGTTTCACCAAGATGTATTCAACTCATACATTGAAACACATACATACTTATGCTCAATGATAGCCGAACTCTCTCTTTCAAATGTTGTTCGTCCCGAACGTTAACTATGTTCGTTCCCCATATTATGCCCTACCGCAATCCAAGGACTTTTCTTTCATTTAAAGGTTTATTAACCCTCAAAACCATCATTTAGGAGTCCCGATATCATAACTAGGGTCCCCCATATAAGTCCCCAAATTGTAATTTAACTCCCCATACTCTTAAGAGGAGAAAACTGGCAAATCTGTCCAAAGCGAATCGATTCGCCCCAAGTGCAAATCGATTCGAGTAGGCGAATCGATTCGGCCCCCAATCCGAATCGATTCTGAAACTGTTCTGCAAGCAGGTCCTTAATGGGGAATCGATTCGGTCTAAATCTGAATCGATTTAGCCCACTACAGAATCATAGATCCCCTTAGGCGAATCGATTCGGCCTTGAGCCGAATCGATTCGACCTGTTCGAGGGGCACTTTTGGGCATTTTTTTTAAACTCCAAAATACCCAAAACTCAATCCGATCTCTATTTAATTCATAACTTGGATTCATTCCTACAAACCCAAAGTTTTCATATCTCCTCAAGTTATTTAGAGGTCCTAACACTCCATTTGAGAACCCCTAATATTTATCTCCAATAAGTTCTAACTAACGATTTCGATATCGGACAGCTTTTCGTAGAAAAACCACTATAAATAAAAAAAATCAGAAAAATACGCAGTCGGCGCCCACGCGACCCATCATAAAGATCTACAAATTTCATTTTTTGACCAAGAGCCGAATCGATTCGGAAAGTCACTGCCTCACTAGTCATCATCATCTCCAACGATCCCAAACCTCCATTAATACACCTCCAAGCTTTTTATCTCTTGTCCCACCAACATATAACTACACCTAACTATATATACACTAAGGAAATAGGTTCTAATCATCCTAGAACCATGAATCAACAATTAAATTCAAGAAATTCCTATGTTTCTCCAAATTGATATTTTTCGGGGTTTACCCGTTTAACTTTCGAGAAAAACCCGTTTGATCCACGAAAAACCCGACCCAAAATCTTTAGGGTTTGTTATTACCAACTATGATATGAGATTTATGCTCAAAATTAAATAAAGCAAGTAAACACTTGCCTCGTGGATATAATCCGACGACCTCAAGCCGAATCCCTTGGAGGTTGGCCGGAATCTCCCCTTTTCTCCTCTTTTCTCTCCTCCTCTCTCTCTTCTCTCTCTTTTCTTTCTCTTCTTTCTCTTTTCTCCCTCTCTCCCTCTTTATATAGAAAGAAAAAGGGTTTTAACCCTTAAAATCCAAAAATGACTTGTTTACTCAATTCCGAGTTACTTTTACTCCAAAATTTCCCGAAACTCAATTTCGACAATCGGACACTCTTTTCCGACTATCTCGGCCATTCCGAGACTCACGGCGCAATCAAAATTTCCATCCGTGGTACTTGACTGCAAATCACTATTCTAACCCATATAACTTAGTGCGGGGTTTCTAATCAAAATCATACCTCTTTTGTCGTTTTAGTCCACGGCGATATATAATTAAAATACTTCGACCTATTTAATCCCAAAAATAATTACAACACCCATAAAAAATCATTAAATCCTCGAAAATCCCAAAAATCACTATTTCGAGAAATTCTCCAAATTGTCAATTTATACTTAATTATGGAGTTTAATTGTCTCCAAAAGGGCGGGTTGTTACATACTCCCCCCCTTACAACGGAATTTCATCCTCGAAATTCAGATACATCCAATGCTACCCATACAAACCAAGGATCACTCCAAATCCTAATACCTCAAAGGGAACGATACTAACCCAATGGTTCTCAACCAAATACCATACGACTATCACAGTCGTAAAGTGACTCCAATAGCGTCACATTTCACCCATCATTTCTAGTGCCTCCCGGCATAAACTTCAACTTTATATACTACGCCCCTTCTATTTCAGGCGGTATATAAACCAACTTACTAAGGTGCCTATACACTTTTTTAACCCGTGCACATCCGTTTCGAACTTCGAACACATAACACTCTCTCTAAATGAGGGTCTCCTTTCCACGGTGTAATACTCACACATGGGTCTTCCCAAGCCAAGAAATTCAATTCTCCTAACCTCGGCGCCACTAACTCTACTAAACTTACATCCTACAAATTCTACGATCTATGCGTTACCCTACCTACGCAAAACGAGTATAATCCTAACTATATACCTAGTGCCCAAGGCCTCTCTCAACTTCCAACGTTTGCTTGGTTTCATGCGTGGGACATCTCATAAAAGCGAAATCCAAACAAGGAACCCTCCCCTTACACTACTCCCTCGCGTTATCAGTCATCGAGATATAGCGACCTAAGGCACACCAACGGGACGTCCTAAATCCTACCACGCAAACCTATGAACGCATTTCTATTATTATATCCTTCCGCCCATACGAAAGGAAAACTAACTAATCGAAGTGCCCAACTCTCTGAAAGAGCACTACGTACATCGTACCCAAAGTATACTTTCTCAAAATTTTGCCTTTTCACTAAGGCCTAGCTATAATCCTCAAATCAATTTCTCTAAGTCCTATTCACCCACCCACTTGTGGCGAGAGGACCACTTTATTGCTTTTCCATAGCACAACATTTCCATAAACATACCATCATCACATGGCTCATAGTCTATAGTGCTTCATCCACACTATAAGACTTATCAACAAAACCCACATCCTTGCATCCTATAACATCTCTCCACTCCCGACGCCGTTAAGATTCATGTGTGGAGCATATCGCAAAGAGAAATCCAAACAAGGAACCCCTCCACACACTCCTACTTAACTTTGTCGGTTATGGAGGTCCGTTATTTGAAACAGCAATCGGGATAACCTTATCCCCTTTTTCCAACAAAAGGGTGGTCTGAACTCCTATCTCTAACTAAGAGTCACACCATCCAGCGCTCGTACTAATATTAAGTCCTTGGGCAATCAACAATGAGCTTAATCTTACTGCTCAACAATAATCTTGTGGGCCTTAAATCATATCTATAAGGTCGCCACGCACTCACATCATAATAATGAAACATCTTCTCATCAAAGTTCCATTTACCCATAATAATAAAGGCGAACTCAACCTGCATACAGGTGAGATATCGCAACCACAACCCGTTCCACCATGGAACTGCGGACACGATAGTCTTGCCATCATTAGCCTGCTATCGCTCCGAACAACCAATAACATTATATACTCACCATATTACCATACTCGTATAAGCATATAAAATGAGTATCACTAACCAGATATATATATATTCAAAATATCAACACCCGCCTTTATGTGTTGATACCAAATTTAGTCTGCTGACATGGCTTAATTAAGTAAAGACACGTGGCAATCTGCCTAGCAATAACAAACACTTCTGAACAATACCTTGACCTCGAGGAACTCAAATCCCCCGACCTTCTCAGAGACTCTGAGCAGTATGTGCTTTCCGAGGAACTTTACTGCACCGAACAAGTCATGGATACCGAGGTACTTAGGCGGTCCGAGCAGCTTAGGCGGTTTGAGCTGCACCTCGATCAAAGCATGTGTTATCAGACAATTAAGATGATTAAATGCGCATTAAATGCTAATTATTATCATACAGATGTATACGCTTATTGGGCAGCTATGTATTATCCTTCCACATGTATAGCCTCAGGGCTATAAATACATTGTATCATCCTCATTGTATGGGGAGGGGGAACTTCTTGGTAAAAACCTGTTATCGAGAATTCCCAAACACTCAGTAGTAACAAAACAGTGGACGTAGGCCATTCTTTTAAGGTTGAACCACTTTAAAAATTCTTTTGTCTTATTTATTTTATCTGTGATTAAATAATTAGAGATAATCTAATTTTTTACATCAACAGATTGGCACCGTCTGTGGGAAACGACTGTAATTTTCATTTTTTACCAAAAATAATTCATCACCAATGGATGACAATCCTCAATCCAGCAATCGAAACGCTGGAAACCACCCAAATCCATCCGCTCCTCCAAATATCCAAGATCTGGCTGAAATCATGGCCAGTTTGGCTCAAGGCCAGACAGCCATGCAAGAAATAATGCGACAACTCATGCAAACTATCCAGGGTGGAGCATCAACCTATTCAGGACAACGAAGTGTTCAAAGAAATATTCGTTTACTTTCTTCGCGCATTAGGCAAAGCAATTCATATCGCACTGAGAAATCTGAAGATTTTTCTTATCAACCGGGTCGAACTTCGTCAGTACGAGCCACAGATACTGAACAACACATCACTTTCTCTCTCTAGAAAGGACTAGTGCATTGGAAATATTAAGTAGGGTCTCTCCTTTTGATCGATTGGGCCCTAGGAAGAATAAAAGTCCTCCTAAAGCTATGTCGAGAAACTTTCGACGACCATTTGATCTAAGAGAGGGTTCTGCCCAATCACAACAAGTTGCTCGACAAGATGGATCCTAGGAAGCGACTTCAATACGATCGATTGCTCGAACCAGTAGGCCCGAGGAGGGAAATGATGTGTGGAAAGGTTATATTCAGAGGTTGGAGGATAGATTAGGGGAAATGGCTAAGGCTAAGAATCCTCTATAAAGAACTTTTGTTCAAGGGACACCTTTTGTCCATGCAATTGTGGATTTTCCCACACCATCAAAGTTCAAAGCACCTGTTGTGACTCCTAAATATGATGGAAAAACCGACCCTGTCCTTCATATAGAGCAATACCAAGCTACTGCTGACATCTATGCTGTGCTAGATGAGATGAGATGCAGGGCATTCTCGAGAACTCTTACAGGATATGCTCAAATATGGTACAATAATCTTCCTCGGTGTAAGATTTTAACTTTCTTTCAACTGGACGAGCTCTTCATTGGAAACTTATGTTTTGGAGAAAAACCTGTTAAACGAGTAGCACACTTGTTAAGTGTTATAAAAAAATCAGGTGAGAGCACCAGGGATTATATAACTCGTTTCAATAACGAGAAACTCGAAGTTATTGATTATGAAGAAAAGACAACGATTACTTCTCTGATGAGTGGGCTGTTGCCCAACAAGTTGTACTACACTTTAGCCAAAGATCCACCCCGAACCATGTTAGAATTGATGGCAAAAGCGGCCAAGATCATAAATGCCGAGGAGGCTATGGCTGCAAAGAAGAATATGGATACCAAAGAGACCAAGGTGGAGATTGATAAGGCCAAAAAGAAAGAGCATAAGAACAGTGGTGGTGACAAGCACTCAAAAATAAAGCCATCATGGGAGGTATTAAAGAAATTTGAAAATTATACCCCTTTGAAGGTAGACATCAACCATGTTCTAGAAGAAATCAAGAACAACGAGGAGTTAAACTGGCCGGAGAAAATGAAGTCAGACCCTGACAAGAGAAATAAGGCTAAATATTGCGAGTTCCACAAAGATCATGGCCACACGACCAAAAATTGCATAGCTCTTCAGAATGAGATCGAAGCACTCATTAGACGAGGAAAACTGGCAAATTATGTTGATCGTAGAAATGAAAGAAGAAACAACGACCGAGCAAGAGAGAGGTCTAGATATCCTCGTCGAGCAGAGGAAACCAAGAAAAGAGACTATGAAGATGATCCAGAAGACGACCCTGATCTTCCCAAAAGACCAAGGCAGCCAGAACGTGAGGTATTCTCAATACGTTTTGGATCATTTGATTGTAATGTTATTACAGGTGGAGATGAAGGAGGTGGAGACCTTACTGCAGAAAGAAAAGCTTACCTCAATGAGGCTCAAGCATGTTCATATATTCAATGAATAAACTTGGCTGAAGATGATCACCCGAGGAAGGTCAACAAAGAAAAATTGGTCATCAGTTTCTCAAAGAATGACCTCGCAGGTGTGCTGTATCCTCATGATGACCCATTGGTGATCAAAATGAGAATGAAAGAAGTAATGATCTCGAGAGTACTGGTTGATAATGGTAGCTCGGCTGATATTATGTTCTACTCATGCTTCGATAGCTTAAATTTAAAGTTGTCTCAGTTGGAGCCTTATCATAGGCCCCTCTTCAGTTTTGCTGGCGAGAAAGTTTTTCCACTTGGGATGATCAAGTTGGATATGTTCATTGGTACATGGCCTACTTGTCGAACCGAAAGAGTACGCTTCTTCATGATGGATAAGAATATTCAATCAGCCTACAATATCATCATGGGAAGGGTAGGATTGAAGAAGTTCGAAGCAGTACCATCTACGGTACATCAATGCCTAAAATTTACAACCAATTTTGGAGTAGGAGTTATGAAGGGTGATCAAAAAGTAGCTCGGGAATGCTACTATTCATCTACCGAGCAGGAGGAACTGGAGGAATCTATGAAAAAGACTACTACCTATCAGGTGGATGAAGGTGCAGAAATTGAAACATTGGATCCTAGAGATGATTCACAACTCGTGAAAGGTTAGGTGGTGGAAGTTACTGAAATCATCATTCTGGACGATGAGCACCCTGAACGAACAACTCAGATAGGTTCGTCGTTAGATGCCTCACTAAAACAGAAATTGATAAGTTTTTTAAAAAGCAGAAAACAAACTTTTTCTTGGAGTCACGAGGATATGCCCGGAATAGACCCAAATTTCTTATGTCACGAGCTCAATGTGAATAAGGAGATCAAGCCAGTGAAGCAGAGAAGAAGAGTGTTCAGCCCCGAGAAGAACTAAGCTATACAGGAGGAGGTCGAGAAGCTCCAGAAAGCTGGCTTTATTAAAGATGTTAAATATCCAGACTGGCTAGTAAATGTAGTGATGGTGAAAAAGAAGAACAACAAATAGAGGATGTGCGTAGACTTCACCGACTTCAACAAGGCATGTCCAAAGGATCATTTTCCCTTGCCCCGAATTGATCAATTAGTGGATGCTACCTCGGGACACGAGATGCTGAGCTTCATGGATGCTTATTCTGGATATAACCAGATTAAAATGAAACCTGAAGATAGAGAGAGTACCTCTTTCATTACCCCTAGGGAAAATTATTGTTATAATGTTATGCCTTTTGGTTTGAAAAATGCAGGTGCAATATATCAGCGGCTGATGAACAAGGTGTTTGCAGAGAAAATCAGTTGCAATATGGAAGTTTATGTTGATCATATGCTGACAAAGAGCAAGAGAGCTACTGACCATCTAGTTGACTTAGGCCAGACCTTTGATCAATTAGATAAATATCAAATGAAGTTGAACCCGACCAAGTGCATATTTTGAGTACGAGAAGGCATGTTTCTCGGGTATATTGTCAATCAACGAGGCATTGAAGCAAACCCTGAAAAGATCAAAGCTCTATTAGGACTAAGATCTCCAACGACGAAGAAAGAAGTGCAAAGTCTTACAGGGCGAGTAGCAGCACTTAAATATTTATATCACGAGCAACTGATAGATGCCTACCATTCTTCAAAACGCTCCGAAAGACTTTTGAATGGAATGAAGAATGCGAGAAAGCTTTTCAAGAATTGAAGAAATATTTGGGAGCACCTCCACTATTGTCCAGACCAGTGATAGGAGAAAGTTTGTACTTGTATCGGGCAGTTTCGGAAAATGCAGTTAGTTCGGCATTAATAAGAGTAGAGGATGGAGTACAAAAACCAATTTATTACACTAGTAAGGACTTCCAAGGAGCAGAGATCAGATATCCAAAATTGGAAAAGTTGGCACTGGGGCTGATCGAAGCAAGTAGAAGAATGAAGCCATACTTCCAGGCTCATACCATAGTCATATATACCGATATGCCGTTGAGGCAAGCTCTTCATAAACCAGAAAAATTAGGGAGATTGATGTATTGGGCAATAGAACTCGGTGAATATGATATAATTTATGAGCCTAGATCGTCACTAAAAGGGCAAGCATTAAAAGATTTTATAGCAGAGTTCACTTATCCTGATACCCCCGAGGAGCAAAAGCTGAACACCGACCAACCTGTGGATGTTACAGGATCATCAAATTTAAACCCCGATCAACTTAAGTTTGTCGGAGAGCAAGAGGAGAATGTCGACGAGCAGAGAGGTGTGGTAGAAATGGAGATAAAGGAGAAACAAATATTCCATCGAGGAAATTTGTCCAATAAGAAGTTTGAGGACGAAATACCTGTATGGAACCTATATGTGGATGGCTCATCATGCACCTCAGGTAGTGGAGCTGAGATTGTATTGAAAAGTCCAGACGAGGTCGATATAGAATATGCTCTGCGCTTTCAATTTCAAGCTTCTAATAATGAGGCCTAATATGAAGCTATGATTGTAGGTCTTAGTCTGGCAAAAACCATGAAGGCCGAGCAGGTAATCGTATGCAGTGACTCACAGTTGATTGTAAACCAAATGCTTGGTGTATATACAGCAAAGGAGAGTTGATGATTAAGTACCATGCAAAGGCGATGGAATTGGTATCGAAATTTGTTACTGTTTAACTAGTCAGAATACCAAGAATAGAGAATGCAAGAGCACACGCTTTAGCTCGATTAGTATCGGCTACTCGTACCGAGCTACGAAGAATAATCCCAATTGAAGTTATAGCTGGTCGGAGCATTGATGAAGATCTGACGATGAATTTTATTACCCTTAATTTATGGCCATCTTGGATGGATCCCATCAGGGCATATATTGAGGAGGGAGAATTACCGATTGACAAACACGCAGCCAAGAAATTGAAGTTTAAAGTTGCTCGTTATATACTGACTAATGGTATTCTATACAGATGAGGAATTATGGAAGGTTTGCAAAGATGTGTGCATCCCTCCGAGGTGAAAGACTTGATTGAAGAGGTCCATGAAGGGTCCTGTGGAGCCCATATAGCAGGTCAAACGCTTTTGCAAAGAGTGATGACGCAAGGATACTACTGGCCAATGATGAGGGCTGATTGTGTAGCCTATGCTAAGAAATGTGACAAGTGTCAATGCTTCTCCACTATCCAAAGAACTCCCCAAGCATTGTTGACACCCATTACTTCTCCTTGGCCGTTTTCCATGTGGGGAATTGACTTGGTTGGGCCACTTCCAACGACCAGAGGAAGATTTAAATATCTCGTCGTCGCAGTGGATTACTTTACTGAGTGGGTGGAAGACGAGCCTCTTGTCGATATGACGTACGAAAAGGTGTACCAATTTGTTTGGAAAAATATCATTTGTAGATATGATCTTCCCCATGCATTCATCACCGACCATGGAACACAATTTGACAACGAGGAGTTCGTTGCCTATTGTCATCAGTCAAATATCTTAAAAATCCACTCGGCACCAGGCCATCCCCAAAGCAATGGACAAACTGAAGTAACAAACAGAACGATGCTAAATGGCTTGAAGAAAAGACTGAATGACGCGAAAGCAAACTGGATCAACGAGCTACATTCAGTACTATGGGCTTATCGTACTACTCCCCGAGCAGCAACTGGAGAATCTCCATATATGCTGGCATTTGGAAGTGAAGCTGTTATACCTGTCGAGTTGGGCCTCCCAACACACCAAGTACTGAACTTTAACTCCCCTATCAGCGACTTAATGAGAAGGTTAGACTTGGACATGCTCGAAGAAGTTAGAGAAGAAGCAGCCATAAGGAATGCCGCTTACCAGCAACGAACAACCTTGTTCTATAACAAGAGAGTGAAGAAGTGCGACCTGAAAGAAGGAGATTATGTGCTGAAGAAAGTAATTCAAAAGCACAATAAACTGGAAGCTAACTGGCATAGGCCCTACAGAGTAACAAAAGTTATTCGACCAGGGACCTACAGAATAGAAACTTTAGAAGGGGAGGAGTTTAAGAATGCATGGAATGCAAGGCATCTGCGCAAATATTATTAGTAATGTAAACCCTCAAGTAATGAAGTTTCTTCAGTATGAATAAAATGTGAATATTCTACCCAATTCTCTCCTTTTGTTGAAATTTTTTCGCGGAATACTAGTGCTATACACTACTCAGTAAAATCCACCAACTCTGGTTGGTTGGGAAGAAAATCCACCAACTCCGGTTGGTCGGGAAGAAAAATATTTCCCAGAAATACCAACTCCGATTGGTTGGGAAGAAAATCCACCAACTCCGGTTGGTCGGGAAGAAAAATATTTCCCAGAAATACCAACTCCGGTTGGTTGGGAAGAAAATCCACCAACTCCGGTTGGTCGGGAAGAAAAATATTTTCGAGAAATACCAACTCCAGTTGGTTGGGAAGAAAATCCACCAACTCCGGTTGGTCGGGAAGAAAAATATTTCCCAGAAATACCAACTCCGGTTGGTTGGGAAGAAAATCCACCAACTCCGATTGGTCGGGAAGAAAAATATTTCCCAGAAATACCAACTACGGTTGGTTGGGAAGAAAATCCACCAACTCCGGTTGGTCGGGAACATTTCTATTAAACAAAGAAGGATTATTGATAAAAGTCAACTAATGGCTTAGAATTAAAAAGTGATCAAGCAAAATTTTAATACTTGTAACATTTCAAATTACCACCAAGTTGTTCGAGAAACAAAATATCATCCATTTTGGTTAATCGACAAATGATTACCACAAATTCAGGATAGTCGACAATAAGTTTTAACCAACTTTAGTTGATCGGCAAATAACACAATTTTGTTATCTTTTTAACAGATATACATGCACATTCATTAGTAAATAAGTAAAGTGTTTTACAAAATACCTACAAGACAATGGCAATCAAGATTGCAAAGAAAAATAGAAGTCTTTCATTAAATCCAAAACAAAATACATTGAGAATGAAATACATATTAATTATTACATTAAGATTCCTATTCTATTGGTTTCTTCCCCTTTGCTTTTGAAATAGGTTCCTCGCCAGTAGGAGGATCGTCTAAGGCATAAGGGGAATTTATGAAATTAAGGTCTTTGAGCATCCTGATGTTCATCACAGATGGCCGATCGAGTAAGTGCTCTGATCGAGATATCGCAACATTGGAATGGAGACTATAGTCGCCAAGATATTTGGAAATCAAACACTGAGGGATTGCCCGAGCAGGAATCCATCTCATGTCGAGTTTGAATGGTGGCACTGGCAGGTCGAGCAACCCAGGATTATAGTAATCCCACAAATAGTGACCCTGTTCCAATTGCAGCACACCCAAGGCATTCAACCACCCTTGTTTATAACCCTCATTATTTTCATTTTGGATCCGATCATCTAGATGGTAGAGAGCCTCATTATAACCCTCCATCCAGAACTCTCTGGGATGCTTGTGAAATTGATAAGTTAACCTTTCCAGCTGCTCGTGAAGATTTTTTACAAAGAGTTCTTTATTCTCCAAGGCAGACTTTTGTGCAGAGAGCTGCTCGTCCAGATTCTGGATCTTCCTGGACATCTCTGCCAGAGCTTTATTCTTCGTAATTAACTGAACTGCTTGATTTTCCAGAGAAGCTTGAGTTCTTTCCTCTTCAACAGTAAGCCGAGCAACCGTTGCTCGTCCCCGAGAACCTCTTGCTCGTTCACGAGCAGAGGTAGAAGGACCAACTCTCTTCAAGGTTACCAATTTGTCTCTCAGATTGGCATTTTCAACCTCCAAGAAAGAGAAACCCTCGTCGTTGATAGGGACCAAAGCGTTCGAGGAAGACGCTGCAGATTTCAATTGAGACACCTCTCCTCGCAGGTTATTGTTTTTCTGCTCCAGCAACTCAGCTATCTGCCTGTGCTCTTCGACCTCGGCCTTCAAAGTTCTCTCCCTCACATCATAAGCAGTAAACAACTTATCATATCCCTTATCAGCATTCAGTTCCTGATACTTCTTCTCATATCCTTGGTGCAAGAGGGTTGTAGATTCCTTATATTGTTGTTGAAACTCCTCGAGAGTTCCCTAGAGATCTTCAATCATCTCATAATATGCTACATTATTAGCCACTGCCCGGTCGAGCAGACACTTTAAATACTGGTAGGCTTCAATTGCTTGCTCTGAAGCATCTTGACCGAGGATATCAACGATTTGAGCTTCAGTCATATCTGTATGACCCGCTTTGAAGTACTCATTGCAGTGTCTCAACAATTTTGTATTATGAGAAAATAACAATTCCATTCTGGCCATAAACTAGTAAAAATAAGAGATAGCAAGAATCAATAAGGAGCAAGAGGAAGAGAATCAGCAGTATGAATAGTCAAAATTTCAAATTTTATTACATCATAAAAGAGAAGTACATAGTTCAGAGTTATAATTGGCAAAAATAAACAGAGAGAAAAATACGAACAACTCTACACCTTCTCCTTATCTCCCAAAACTTTCTCGGGAGGCTGAGACGAGGAGGTAGGTTGCTCGGATGGCACAAATGGTTGCTCGGTGGGTGTTGGAAGCTGCTCGGTTGAAATAATGGATGGTTGAAGTTGCTCACAGGAGGACTGGACAACTGGGGGATGAGAAATTTGATCTCCCATCACCATGGAGGATTCCTCAGAGGTAGCTTCGTCCTCTTCTTCTTCTTCAGGAGTTGGAGGGGGGCCAGGGACGTGTCGCCGAAATAGGTTGAAATTTTCATCAACATTCATCTCTTTCAGAACAGCGATCCAGCCATCCCTAAAGTACTTAAGGCTACCATATTCCACTTGTGACATCATGGCAGCCAGACCCTTATTCCATCCTTTATCCCAGCCAGCGCTGAAGGACTTCTTAATAGCCATTTTCCTTTTCACTTTATGTGAGGAAATCTTCTCAGTCATGAGTTCCTTGACAACTTTCAATTTCTTTTCTGCCTCGTCCCTCTGGTGATCCACCTCAAAAAGTTTGCCCAACTCTTCCTCAGCAGACTTGAGCCTACCTTCAAGCTCCCCAGCATTTTGGAGCTTCCATTCGAGCTCTTTATTTTTACTTTCCAAGTCTTTTATTTTCTTCTCCAATCCCTTGGAGACCTCAACAACATGATCACTCTCCTGCTCGATGGAATTAAGCTTCTTCTCCCAAGAAGCTTTATCATCAACATACCTCTGACGAGAATCCTTCAGAGACTGCATCAGACCCACCAAAGCTTCCTCTACACCTGACAAGGAACTTGAAGCTTTAATAGCTTCATCCTTCTTCAAAATTGTATTGAAACAGGTTACAAACTGGGAAAAGAAAACAATAGCAAGTCAGTGCAAAGATATAACAGTGGAAAAATGATAAGTTTAGGACAATAATACTTACATAAGAAATATGACGAGCAACCAATGTGGTAACCATATCCCGAGAAAGATTTTATTCAATACCTTGGATCTCGGGGATGATCCAAGATTTCACCGAGCTCATGGCAGAGCTCAGAGCAATGAAAATGGGAACACCACTTCTAGTAGTTGGAGGCTGAGAGATGGATTCAGCCAAATTGACTGAGGAGCTCTTTTTCAACCTCCTCGGAGTAGCATCAACGGTCTCGACCAAGGATGTAGTCTTAGTCAGGGATATGACTATAACCTCACTTGGAGCAGCGACCTTGCTTGGAGCCACTGGGGTCTTCTCGACAACCTTCACAGTAGCAGCCGGAGGAGGTGCATCGATTTTTCTTATCCCTTCTTCTGGGACATCATGCTTGCTTTTCTATGCCTCTCCAGCAATAGAGGCAGATTTCTCGAAGAAGGAAGGATATCTTCTTCTCTTCATTCTTTCACTCAGAGGAATATGTGACTCAGGTGAAGAACTTGCAGAAGATGGTACTGGTTCTACGTCACTTATCATCGGATGAGCAGTAAAAGACGAGGTGTAACTCTTATACTGCAGCAAATAGGAAGCTGATCTGATATGCTCGTCGGCAACAGTCTGATGCAAACCCCAGATAAGTTTCAGATGTTTTAAGTTAACTTCTGTCTCTTTTGGAGACCTTCTTTTGCTGTCAACTGAAAATAAATGAAAATTAAAATATCAGTGACACATTTTATCAAACACAAAGAAAGTATAATTTCAAAAATAAAGTAAAGTAAAAACAACCTATCCCATTGCCATAGGGAGGGCATCTGGGACCCTGATACACATCATTTCCAGTTAGTGGAGCATGTTGCCAATTTTTCATAACAATACCATGCTCGAAATAATCCCTATTGGCATCTGGGAGATTGACCACTAAAGCTCTATTTAAAAACCAAGTTTTCAAGTAAAAAGTACTGTCGCTGACAACCCATTTATAGCAAAACATAATTTTTGGAATTCCAATACGAGTTCCATGAATCTTATTTAATCTATGAACTCCATTAACTATTCTCCATGTATTGGGGGCTATTTTTGCAGGAACCACGTCAAAATATTGACAGAATTCCAGACACAAAGGGTTTGGGGGAAAAAAATCCACATTCAGCCACAAAGAGACTGGGGAACCAATGTTCCTCAGCCAAACGGAAATAATCTGAAGATTCAGAAAGTTCCTTCAAAACAACCCATGAAGGAATAGAGAAATCAGAACGAAACTTATCAAGCGACTCAACAAGGTAAACCATGATGAATAAAGGAAATAAAAGAGAAGGAAGAAGATCTTACAGAAAAAGGATGGATCTGTTGACAACGAACGATGAAAAGGATGAACACACAAGAGAGAGAGAAAATGGAAAACTCAAAGATACAGATTGGAAAAAGTAAAAGACGATATGATTTTCTGCAACGCTTAAATACCTTACCTTGGGAAAAGGTAAAATAATGATTATAAAGGGAGACGTTTACGCTACCGGTGGCTAAAAGGACAAAAAGGGCACGGAGATTGAAGCAGTTAGAAAAATTCGAAAAGAAAAATAAATGCGAAGAAAACACTCCTAAAATTCAGGATGACCATTTAATCCCGCCATATTTCGAGAAGAATGTTCCACACTCCTCATTCTCGAATTGTGAAACATTGGGAGCTTCTGTTGATACCAAATTTGGTCTGCTGACATGGCTCAATTAAGTGGAGACACGTGGCAATCTGCCTGGCAATAACAAACACTTCTGAATAATACCTTAACTTCGAGGAACTCAATTCCCCCGACCTTCTCAGAGACTCCGAGCAGTATGTACTTTCCGAGGAACTTTACTGCACCGAACAACTCATGGATACCGAGGTACTTAGGTGGTCCGAGCTGCACCTCGATCAGAGCATTTATTATCAGACAATTAAGAGGATTAAATGCTCATTAAATGTTGATTATTATCACACAGATGTATACGCTTATTGGGCAGCTATGTATTATCCTTCCACATGTAAAGCCTCAGGGCTATAAATACATTGTATCATCCTCATTGTATGGGGAGAGGGAAATTCTTAGTAAAAACCTGTTATCGAGAATTCCCAAACATTCAGCAATAACAAAACAGTGGATGTGGGCCATTCTTTTAAGGCTGAACCACTTTAAAAATTCTTTTGTCTTATTTATTTTTTCTGTGATTAAATAATTAGAGATAATCTAATTTTTTACATCAACAGCGAATGAAGGAAAATAAAACTCTGCTACTGCGAAAAAACACATAGGCACACATGATATAATGTTATCGATACCGCCATAACTCAAATTACACACACGAGTCTAGGGCTAACGAATACCGCGACTTTATCTAGCCATGCCAATTATACCTCCTTCATCCTGAGTTGAAACTCATAACAACAACTTCGCTTTAACAAATTCCCCGTGTGGATGTCCACCAATGGGGTCCTCAAACATACCCATTATTCATATCACTCTTTTATCCACTGTCGGACTCTGACTGAACCTTTCGTGAATAAGCCAAAACAACACTCTTCTCATTCTTGCTGAATCACGGGGACTCACTGTTAAAAATATCCGTAAGATCCCTTTTTGAATCCTTAACTTCATTGCAAAATTCAACTTTAGTACCACTCTCTTCAACGACGGTACTACGGTACTCACAACTAAGATTCTTTAGTACTCATCTCCAAAATCCTTAGCAAACACCACAAAGGAAGTGACCTCCGCTACAGTCCTCATTCCTGACTTCTACCAGCTGCTCCAGCTAAGCTCCGTCTCCTGTTGCCCTCCAAGCCTCACACACGAATCTCAAATGAGCGCACAAAAGATTACTATAATCTTATAATATAGCAGGAGAATGAAATCTCACAAGAGAAATCAACAATCCTAATCCCGAGGCTCTATAACAAATCGAGAGCAACGCTGAAAGCGTAGTACGTCTTCACAGATTCCTAAGGACACTAGAACCTGATGCTCTGATACCATCTGTGACACCCCGCCTAATAAAATACCAGGCGATCATTCCTATATCAAATTAAAACAGGAGTCTCATATGGATCATTCTTAGCATCACTGTCGAAAATCAATTTAATTACTAATAACCTATTAGGCTGGCGTCAAAATTTTTACTTAACTATTCTTTTTAACAACTATAAATAAAACATCCACATAGTTTATGCATAAATGAAGCTGAAACGAAATAAAATAACCGAACACTCGGTCAAAATATACAACCATATCGAATGCCGCACTAAAAGAATAAATAAATGTAATTGGACCATTGGCCCGAATGTGTATACAGTACCTCCTATCTAGATTACAAGAATGGAAGCATCTATCGAGAATTCTGCATGCATCCACAGCTGTTGCAGTCGACGTCTGACTCGAAAGAAGTGCCATCCAGGCGTCCCTGTGTCTGGACACCTATATAGTATATATATATATATATATATATATATAGCAAGAAACGAAAAGTAGATAAACAGTTCAGAGCCCGAGTTTGAAAATATTTAGCAAGTGCATAAATGCCTTATTTTTAGAAAAAAAGATTTTATCTCATATTTAAATTGGTATCGCACTCCCATGAGATACCCTCACCTCTCTTCGAACAGTGCACACCTAACGCACTTAACCTTCTAGTTAAGCTACCCCACGTTACTAATCTAATCCACCCTTCTACTAGAAACCTCTACAACCCGAGTATTAAGGGCTAAACTTCTCTCCATTCTCAACGCTGCGCTAAGTTCATGCGCGGGGTGTCTCCCGAAGTGAAATCCAAACAAGGAATCCCCCCCGATACACTACTACTTGGCAGGGTTAATGGTAGAGATCCATTAGGTCTGTAGCACGAAACTAATGTATTAATATACAAATCATATTCATTTTTATATACATCTTACAATATACATCCGGATACTATCTCCCGGACTGAGGTTTTGCCAAATTTAATTTCATCTTTATAATACACATCCGAATCTATCTCCCAGACTGACGATTCATATACACACTATTTACCAATACTTATCATTTTTATCTCAAAACTTTCCATTTCCTTTCTTATATCTAGGAAAAGTATATAAAAGCCAATTCATTATCATGAATTGCTTCAACATATCATATAACTTTTTAAAAACCAGCTTTATTAACATAAAAATGCTTTTCCATTTTATAACATCCCATTTCCCTTCTTACATCCAGGAAAAGTATTTAAAAGCCACTTTTATTATCATAAAAATGCCTTTACCATATCACATGCTTCCATTTCCATTCTTCCATCCGGGAAATGTATCCGAAGCCAAACAGTTTATCCCATTTCCCTTCTTATATCCAGGAAATGTATTTAAAGCTAATTTATTATCATAAATTGATTTAACATATCTAAGATCGCCCCTCCGAGTTTTCCCACTGGACGCGCCCCTAAATGGCTATCATCTTCCAGGGCCTATCAAACAAGACAACCTGGGACCTTACCAAAACGTCGAGAAATGGCCATATGCCTGCGGGATAGTCATGACCACACTCAGAATCACCTCACCAGCGCAGTAAACATATATAATCTCCCATATGGCCTATATGACTATATCCACCATGTATTCATTAGCCAAGGGGCTTCACCATACGCACGCAACTTCCCTTTTGATAGCGATTTAGAGAGGTGTGTATCCATAAATTATTATTTATGATAATCATTTATTTTTCCATTTTTAAAACATTTATCTTTACATTATAAAAAGTCATGTACATCATATCATATATATACTTTAATCACATAGTATATATATATATATATATATATATATGGCCATAATTGCCAATTACATCTAGCGATGACCATTAATCCTAAAGATATAAATCCCTAGAAATCACTTCCTAGGTTTCACCAAGATGTATTCAACTCACATAAATTCAAACACATACATACTTATGCTCAATGATAGCCGAACTCTCTCTTTCAAATGCTGTTCATCCCGAACGTTAACTATGTTCGTTCCCCGTATTATGCCCTACCCCAATCCAAGTCCTTTTCTTTCATTTAAAGGTTTATTAACCCTCAAAACCATAATTTAGGAGTCCCGGTATCATAACTAGGGTACCCCATATAAGTCTCCAAATTGTAACTTAACTCCCCATACTCTTAAGAGGAGAAAACTGGCCAATCTGACAAAAGCGAATCGATTCGCCCCAATTGCGAATCGATTCGGGTAGGCGAATCGATTCGGCCCCCAATCTGAATCGATTCGAAAAGTGTTCTGCAAGCAGGTCCTTAATAGAGAATCTATTTGGTCTAAATCTGAATCGATTCGGCCCTCTACAGAATCACAGATCCCCTTAGGCGAATCGATTCGGCCTGTTTGAGGGGCAGTGTTTGGGAATTTTTTTTCAAACTCCAAAATACCCAAAACTCAATCCGATCTCTATTTAATTCATAACTTGGATTTATTCCTACAAACCCAAAGTTTTCATATATCCTCAAGTTCTTTATAGGTCCTAACACTCCATTTGAGAACCCCTAATATTTATCTCCAATAAGTTCTATCTAACGATTTCGATATCGGACAACTTTTCATAGAAAAATCACTATAAATCCAAAAAAAATCAGAAAAATACGCGGTCAGCGCCCACGCGACAACATCGAAAAGATTTACAAATTTAATTTTGATAAAGAGCCAAATAGATTCGCATCAGGGCCTAATCAATTCGAAAAGTCGCTGCCTCAGTGTTCATCATCATCTCTAACGATCCCAAACCTCCATTAATACACCTCCAAGCTTTTTATCTCTTGTCCCACCAACATATAACTACACCTAACTGTATATACACTAAGGAAATAGGTTCTAATCATCCTAGAACAAAGAATCAACAATTAAATTCAAGAAATTCCTAAGTTTATCCAAATTGATATTTTTCGGGGTTTACCCGTTTAACTTTCGAGAAAAACTCGTTTGATCCACGAAAAACCCGACCCAAAATCTTTAGGGTTTGTTATTACCAACTATGATATGAGATTCATGATCAAAATTAAATAAAGCAAGTAAACACTTGCCTCGTGGATATAATCCGACGACCTCGAGCCGAATCCCGCGGATGTTGGCTGGAATCTCCCCTTTTCTCCTCTTTTCTCTCCTCCTCTCTCTCTTCTCTCTCTTTTCTTTCTCTTCTTTCTCTTTTCTCCCTCTCTCCCTCTTTATATAGAAAGAAAAAGGGTTTCAACCCTTAAAACCCCAAAACGACTCGTTTACTCAATTTCGAGTTACTTTTACTCCAAAATTCCTCGAAACTCAATTTCGACAATCGGACACTTTGTTCCGACTATCTCGTCCATTCCGAGACTCACGACGCAGTCAAAATTTCCATCCGAGTTACTTGACCACAAATCACTATTCTAACCCATATAACTTAATGCGGGTTTTTTAATCAAAATCTTACCTCTTTTGTCTCTTTACTCCACGGCGACATATAATTAAAATAATTCGACCTATTTAATCCCAAAAATAATTACAACACCCATCAAAACTCATTAAATCCTTGAAAATCCCAAAAATCACTATTTTGAGAAATTCTCCAAATTGTCAATTTATACTTAATTATGAAATTTAATTATCTCCAAAAGGGCGGGTTGTTTCATTTATGAATGGAGGTTATGATAATGGATATATGTTGTGACTAAGGGAGTATATGTTGTGAGATTTATGGTGTTATCCATGGGAGTGAGGACTTTTGGGTTATTTATATTGACATTGGGGTCATGAAATTTGGGATATTTACATGTAGAGTTTAAAATGAATGAGATGTTATTATTTGAGGGTATTTGTAATAACATGGAGAGTTAACTTATGACCTTAACAAGTGGAGGGTATTTGAAGATGTCAAATATCCTGATTGGCTAGCAAATGTGGTAATGGTGAAGGAGAAAAACAACAAGTGGAGGATGTGTGTAGACTTCATCGACCTTAACAAGGCATGCCCAAAGGATCATTTTCCTTTGCCCCGAATTGATCAACTGGTGGATGCTACCTCGGGGCACGAACTATTAAGCTTCATTGATGCTTATTCTAGTTATAACCAGATTAAAATAAAGCCTGAAGACAGGGAGAATACCTCTTTTATCACCCCAAGGGGAACTTATTGTTATAATGTTATGCCTTTTGGACTTAAAAATGCAGGTGAAACATATCAACGATTGATGAATAAGGTGTTCGCAGAGCAAATCAGTCATAACATGGAGGTTTATGTTGATGACATGCTTACAAAGAGCAAGAAAGCTGCTAATCATCTAGTTGATTTAGGTCAGACCTTTGATCAACTAGAGAAATATCAAATGAAGCTGAATCCTACCAAATGCATATTCGGAGTACGAGAAGGCATGTTTCTCGGGTGTATTGTTAACCAACGAGGTATTGAAGCGAACCCTGAAAAGATCAAGGCTCTATTGGGACTATGATCTCCAATGACGAAAAAGGAAGTGCAAAGTCTCACAGGGCGAGTTGCAGCACTTAATAGATTTGTATCACGAGCAACTGATAGATGTCTCCCATTCTTCAAAACACTCCGAAAAACATTTGAATGCAATGATGAATGCGAGAAGTACTTTCAAGAATTGAAGAAATACTTGGAAATAACTCCATTTTTGTCCAAACCAGTGATGGGAGAAAGACTACACTTGTATCTGGCAGTTTTAGAAAATGCAGTGAGCTCGGCGTTGATAAGAATGGAGGATGGAGTGCAAAAACCAATCTATTACACTAGCAAGGCCTTACGAGGAGCAGAAATCAGATATCCAAGGCTAGAAAAGTTGGCGCTAGCATTGATCGAAGCAAGTAGAAGGATGAGGCCATACTTCCAAGATCATACCATAGTCGTGTATAGTGATATGCCGTTAAGGCAAGCTCTTCATAAACCAAAAAAATCAAGAAGATTGATGTACTGGACAGTAGAACTTAGTGAATATGACATAGTTTATGAGCTTAGATCGTCGCTTAAAGGGCAGGCAGTGGCAGATTTTATAGCAGAGTTCACCTATCCTGACACCTTCGAAGAGCAGAAATTGAATACCGACCAGTCTGTGGATGTTACAGGATCATCAAATCTAAACCCCGACCAACTTAAGTCGATTGATGAGCAAGAGAAGATGGTAGACGAGCAGTAAGAAGTGCTAGAGGAGGACATAAAGAAGCAACAAATATTCCACCGAGGAACTTTGTCCGATTAAAAATTTAATGATGAAGTAGCTATATGGAATCTATATGTGGATGGCTCATCTTGCACTATAGGCAGTGAAGCAGGGATTATTTTAAACAACCCAGATGAGATTGATGTGGAGTATGCTCTGCACTTTCAATTTAAGGCTTCTAATAATGAAGCTGAATATGAAGCTATGATTGTAGGTCTTAGTTTGGCAAAAACCATGAAGGCAGAGCAGGTCATTGTATTCCGTGACTCACAGTTGATCGTAAATCAAATGCTGGGGGTATATGCAATAAAAGGAGAATTAATGATCAAGTATCATGAGAAGGCAATGGAGTTGTATCGAGTTTTAATTCCGTATAATTGGTTAAAATATCGAGATCGAAGAACGCAAGAGTAGATGCACTAGCTCGGTTAGCATCAGCCACACGCATCGAGCTAAGAAGAACAATACTAATAGAAATCCTAGTTGATCGAAGAATAAACGAGGATCTAATGATGAATTTTATTGCCCTTGATTTAGGGACATCTTGGATGGACCCCATCAGGGCCTACATTGAAGAGGGGGCTCTGTCGACTGATAAACTCGCAGCCAAGAAATTAAAGTTTAAAGCTGCTCGTTATGTAATTACCAATGGCATTTTATATAGATGAGAAACTATAGCGGGGTTACAAAGATGTGTCCACCCTTCCAAGGTGAAAAATTTGATCGAAGAAGCCCATAAAGGGTCTTGTGGGGACTATGTGGCAGGTCGGACGCTTTGGCAAAGAATAACAACGCAGGGGTATTATTGGCCGACGATGAGAGCTGATTGTACATCTTACGTAAAGAAGTGTGATAAATGCCAACGTTTCTCTTCTATCCGAAGAACTCCCCAAGCATTATTAACACCCATCACGTCCCCTTGGCCATTTGCTATGTGGGGAATAGACTTGGTCGGGCCACTTCCAACGACCAGGGGAAGATTTAAATGTCTCGTGATCGCTGTGGATTACTTTACTAAATGGGTGGAAGCTGAGCCTCTTATTGATATGACATATGACAAGGTGTATCAATTTATTTGGAAGAATATCATTTGTAGATATGATCTTCCCCATGCATTCATCACAGATCATAGAACTCAGTTTGACAACGAGGAGTTTGCTGCATATTGTCATTAGTCAAACATATTAAAGACCCACTCTGCACCAGGCCTTCTCCAAAGCAATGGGCAAACTGAGGCAACGAACAGAACGCTGCTGAATGGTTTGAAAAAATAACTGGATGATGCAAAGGCAAATTGGATTAACAAGCTACATTCTGTGCTGTGGGCTTATCGTACTACACCGCGAGAAGCAACAGGAGAATCTCCATACATGCTGGCATTTGGAAGTGAAGCTGTTATACCTGCTGAGTTGGTCCTACCCACACACAGAGTGCTGAATTTTAATTCTCCTATCAGTCACTTGATGAGGCGATTAGATCTAGATATGCTCAAAAAAGTTAGAGAAGAAGCAGCAATTAGGAATGCTTCATACCAATAACGAACACCTCTGTTTTACAACAAGAGGGTAAAGAAGTGTGATTTGAAGGAAGGAGACTATGTGCTGAAGAAAGTAATTCAAAAGCACAACAAACTGAAAGCTAACTGGCATGAACCCTACAGAGTAACAGAAGTTGTTCGACCAAGGACAAACAAGATTGAAACCTTGGAGGGAGAAGAATTTAAGAATGCATGGAATGCAGAGCATGTACGCAAGTATTATCAGTAGTTGGTATTCCTATGTAAATGCAATTTTCTTCAGTATGAATAAAGTGTTGAATTTTTTACCCAGTTTTCTCTTTATTCATTAAATTTTTTTCGGAATATCAGTGCTACACACTATATAATCCAATTACGAACAACTCCGGTTGGTCGGGAAGAAAATTACCACCAACTCACGTTGGTCGGGAAACAAACACGACCAACTCCGGTCAATTACCACCAACTCCGATTGGTCGGGAAGTAAATTACCGCCAACTCAAGCTGGTCGGGAAACAAACACGACCAACTCCGATTGATCGGCAATTCAATTACCACCAACTCCGATTGATCGGGAAGCAAATTACCACCAATCCAGGTTGGTCGGGAAATAAACACGACCAACTCCGGTTGATCGACAATTCAATTACCACCAACTCCAGTTGGTCGGGAAGCAAATTACCACCAGGTTGGTCAAGAAACAAACACGACCAACCTCGATTGATCGGCAATTCAATTACCACCAACTCCAGTTAGTCGGGAAGCAAATTACCACCAACCTAGGTTGGTCAGGAAATAATTGCCACCAACTCAAGTTGGTCGGCATTCAATTACCACCAACTCTGGTTGGTCGGCAATTTAAAAACCAAACAAGACATTTTTGTCTTTCTACAGATATACATATATGTTCATCAGTAAATAAAAGAGATATTCTATAAAATATTTCCAAACCAATGACAATCAAATTGCAAAGAAAACTAAAAAATTCTTCATTAAAACCAGAACAAATTACTTATGATATAAATTGCAGATCGCATGTGATATAAATTGAACAAATTCTACTCTATGGGTTTCTTTCCCTCTGCCTTTGATACAGGGTTTACCCCAGCTGGAGGCTCATCAAGACTATAAGGGGAATTTATGAAGTTCAGATCTTGTAGCATTTTGACGTTTATTATAGATGAACGATCAAGCAGGTGTTCTGGGTGAGATATTTCGAAATCTGAATGAAGACTATAATCATCAAGATACTTGGAGATCAGAACGCGAGGAATGGCCCGGGCTAGAATCCAACTAAGGTCAAGATTGAAAGGAGTCACGAGTAAATCAAGAACTCCAGGATTATAGTAATCCCACAGGAAATGACCTCTCTCCAATTTTAAAATACAAAGAGCATTCAACCAGCCCTGTTTATACCCTTCGTTGTTCGACTGTTCTAAAGGAGCATCAAGATGACAAAGTGCTTCGTTATACCCAGCCATCCAAAACTCTTTGGGCTACTTATGGAATTGATAAGTTAGTTTCTCAAGTTGTTAATTAAGTTTATTAACCAGAATTTCTTTACTCTCTAGAGCAGAATTCTGATTAGAAAGTTTATCAGAAAGGTTCAAAATTTCTTTAGACATATCTGCCAGGGCTCGATTCTTCGCCACCAACTGAAATGCCTGGTTCTCCAAAGATGCTTGCGTTCTTTCTTCTTCAATAGAAACCCGACCAGCCCTTGCTCGTCCTCGAGAAGAAGATCTTACTGGTCCACGAGTAGAGGTGGAAGGTCCAGATATTTTCAAAGTTTCCAACTCATCTCGCAAGTTGGCATTTTCTACTTCTAAGAAAGAAAAACCTTCATCATTAACAGGGACCAGGGCACCTGAGGAAGATGCGGCTGACTTGAGTTGTTTAATATCTTCTTGCAAAACAATGTTTTCCTTCTCCAACAGCTTAGCGATCTGCCTATGCTCTTCAACCTCAAGCTTCAAAATGCTCTCTTTCTTTTCATAAGTAGAGATGAATTTATCATAACCTTTTTCAGTGCTCAATTGCTGAAATTTCTTTTCATACCCTTGATGCAGAAGGGCGGAGGATTCTTTTTACTAATGCTGGAGTTCCTCAATCGTTCCTTGGAGGTCCTCAATCATCTCATAATAAGCCGCATTATTGGCAACAGCTCGGTCGAGCAAGCACTTCAGATATTGGTAAGCTTCGACTGCTCATTCAGAAGTATCTGGACCAAGGATGTCAATGATTTGAGCATCGTTTAGGTCTCCACGACCAACTTTAAAATAGTTATTGCATTTCTTCATTAACTCTGTGTCATGAGATGATAGGAGCTCCATCCTAGCCAAAAACTAGCAAAGAAAAATAAAGAGAATCAATAAGGATGCATACAGAACAAGTAAAAGAGAAATTCAAGGTGAACAACCAAAGTTTGAATTTTTATTTCATCAAAGAAGAAAATATAAAGTCTAAGGTTAGATTCAAAAATAACAAAACAAACACCCGAACAACTCTACACCTTCTCCTTGTTCCCTACGACTTCCTCAGAAAGTTTGGAGGAAATGACTGGCTGCTCGAAAGATGAAGGTAGCTGCTCGACAGAAGTGCTGGTGGGTTGGAGTTGCTCGGAGAAAGTTTGAACAACTGGAGCAGAAGGAACCTGATCTGCAACCATCATGGAAAACTCATCCGAGGCAGCTTCGTTCTCTTTTTCTTCTCCAGGAGAGGGAGGAGGGCCATGAGTGTGTTGCTGGAATAACTCAAAATTCTCAGCAATTTTTAGCTCTTGCAAGGCTACAACCCATCCGTCCCTAAAATATTTAAGGCTGGCATACTCCATTCGTGAAGACATGGCGGCCAGGACTTTATCCTAACCAGCGCTAAAAGACTTTTTGACTGCCTTCTTCCTCTTTGCCTTCTCCGAGGAGATCCTTTTCCTAAGGAGCTCTTCAGCAGCCTTCAATTTCTCCTCCACCTCCTGTTTTTGGCGATCAACATCACGAAGTCTAACAATTTCCTCTTTAGCATTTTTGATCTTATTCTCAAGCTCTTTAGTATTCTTGAGCTTATCCTCAAGCTCTTTATTGTTCTTCTCAAACTCTTTCAATTTCTCCTCCAAATCCTTGGAGGCATCCATAGCTCTATCTCTCTCTTGTTCAACGGACTTAATCTACTTCTCCCAAGCAAGTTTATTTTCCTCATACTTATGATGAGAGTCTTTCAAAGATTGGGTTAATCTAGTAAAAGCCTTTTCTACTCCATCCGAGGAACTGGAGGCCCTGATGGCTTCATCCCTTTTTACAATGCTATTGAAACACGTTACCAGTTGAGAAAAGAAATAACTCTAAGTCAATGTATGAATATAGTATTAAAAAGTAAAAGGCTCAGATCAATAATACTTACTGAGGCAATGTGTTGAGCAGCTAGATCAGTAACTCTCTCATGAGTGAGAGTATTTTTAATGTCATGGACCTCTAGGATAGTCCAAGATTTTACTAAGCCCACAGCGGAGCTCGGCGGAATGAAGGTCGAAACACCACCTTCAACACTTGATGGTTAAGAGACTAGTTCATCAAGTCTCTCAGAAGAATTTTTCTTTAACCTCCTTGGAGGAACAGGAACATTCTCAACTAAGGACGTTGTCTTAGCTGGTGATATGACAATAACCTCACTAGGAGGAATAATTGCAACAATCTTGCTCGGAGCCACAGGGGGCTTCTCAACAACTTTCTCGATAGCAGCAGGAAGAGGTGCATCAATAATTTTCGTCCCTTCTTCTGGGACATTTTGTTTGATTTTCTTTGCCTCCACATTGGTAGAGGCAGATTTATTAAAGAAGGCAGGAGCTCTTCTTCTCTTCATTATATTACTGATGGGAGCAATTGACTCAGAAGAAGAACCTTCCGAATTAGTTTCAAAAGCTGGTACTTGGTCAAGATTCACTACCACTGGACAAGGACGAGCAGTGAAGGAGGAAGTATAACTCTTGTACTGCAATAAATAAGAAGCAGATCTAATGTGTTCCTCGGCCACAGATTGGTGCAAATCCCAGATAAGTTTCAAATGCTTCAAATTAACGTCCGCTTCTTTTGGAGTCTTTCTCTTACTGTCAACTATAACAAATAAAATTAAATGTCAGTGATATATTTTATCCAACACAAAGAAAAAAATATTTCAAAAAATAAAAAGAACCTATCCCCATTGCCATAAGGAGGACTTCTAGGACCTTGGTATACATTATCTCCATTTAATGGAGGGTGTTGCCAATTTTTCATTACCACTCCATGTTCAAAATAATCCCTGTTGGCGTCAGGAAGATTGACAACTAACGCCCTATTCAAAAACCTAGTTTTTAAATAAAAAGTACTATTACTGACAAGCCATCTGTAGCAATACATTATCTCTGGAATCCCTAAACGGGTTCCATGAAGTTGGTTCAACCTATGAACTCCATTAACTATCCTCCAGGTATTTGGCACTAATTTTGCAGGTACAACGTCAAAATATTGACAGAACTCCAAACATAAAGGATTCGAAGGAAAAGAAAAGCAACATTCGGCCACAAAGAGACTTGGGAACCAATGTCCCTCAGCCAAAGAAAAATAGTCAGAAGGTTCAGAAAGTTCTTCCAATATGACCCATGAAGGAATTGAAAATTCAGAACGAAATTTGTCAAGAAATTCAACAAGGTAAACCATGATGAACAAAGTAAATAAAAGAGAAGGAAGAAAAAGGAGTGAATCAGTTGACAATGAACAATGGAAGAAACGAACGCACAAGATAGAGAAGAAATGAAGAGTTCAAAGATACAGATTTGAAAAGTGAAAGACGATAGGATTTCTGCCGCGCTTAAATACTTTACCTCGGGAATAGAGAAAGCAATAATTATAAGGAAGGACGTTTGCGTATTCGGCGGCTAAAAAGAAGAAAATGGGCACAAAAAAAGAAGCGGTTATGGAAATTCAAAATACTTTAAAAGCCTGACACTATGCACTCAAAAAAGGAGTTATATACAATGAAAGTTGGCCTAAAATCCATAAAAACTGAAAATCTTAGCAGCAGAATGTTCCATACTTTTCTTCAACATCCAACTACGAAACATTGGGGGCTTCTGTTGATACCAAATTTATTGTCCTGATGTGGACCTATCATTTGAAGACGTGCGTCAACATATGTGGCAACTGTAAATGCTTATACCGAGCTACTCAACCCCCCGAGGAACTCCTATACTCCAAACATCTCAAGAGTATCGACCAACTCATGGGCCCCGAGGAACTCAAGCATGCCGAGATACTTAGGCGGTCCGAGCTACATAACATACAGATCACTCAAATCAGGATAATCAAGGAGACGACTGCGCATTAAATGCTCATTATTATCATACAGATGTACATATATACTAGATAATAACGCATTGTCCTTTCATTTGTACATCCTCAAGGTTATAAATACATTGTAACCTCCTCATTAGTGGGGGACTCGAAATTTCTTGGTGAATCCATTATCGAGAATTCCTAACAAACAATCAACAATAACAAAAATAGTGGACGTAAGCCATTCTTACAAGGCTGAAACACTTTAAAAATCTTTTGACTTATTTATTTTATCTGTGATTAATAAATTAGAGATAATCTAATTTTTTACATCAACAATACCCATTATTCATATCACTCTTTTATCCACTGTCAGACTCTGACTGAACCTTTCATGAATAAGCCAAAACAACACTCTTCTCATTCTTGCTGAATCATGGGGACTCATGGTTAAAAATATCCATAAGATCCCTTTTTGAATCCTTAACTTCATTGGGAAATTCAACTTTAGTACCACTCTCTTCTACGACGGTACTACGGTACTACAACTACGATTATTTAGTATTCATCACCAAAATCCTTAGCAAACACCACAAAGGAAGTGACCTCCGCTACGGTCCTCATTCCCGAATTCTACCAGTTGCTCCAGCTAAGCCCCGTCTCCTGTTTCCCTCCAAGCCTCACACACGAATCTCAAACGAGCGCACAAAAGATTACTATAATCTTAAAATATAGCAGGAGAATGAAATCTCACAAGAGAAATCAACAATCCTAATCTTGAGGCTCTATAACAAATCGAGAGCAACGCTGAAAGCGTAGTACATCCGCACAGATTCATAAGGACACTAGAACCTGATGCTCTGATACCATCTGTGACACCCCACCTAATAAAATACCGGGCGATTACTCCTATATCAAATTAAACGGAAGTCTCATATAGATCATTCTTAGCATCACTATCGAAAATCAATTTAATTACTATTAACCTATTAGGCCGGTGTAAAAAATTTTACTTAACTATTCTTTTTAACAACTATAAATAAAACATTCACATAGTTTATGCGTAAATGAAGGTGAAACGAAATAAAATAACCGAACACTCGGTCAAAATATACAACCATATCGAATGCCGCACTAAAAGAATAAATAAATATAATTGGACCATTGGCCCGAATGTGTATATAGTACCTCCTATCTAGATTACAAGAATGGAAGCGTCTACCGAGAATCCTACATGCATCCACAGCTGCTGCAGCCGACGTCTGACTCGAAAGAAGTGCCATCCAGGCATCCCTGTGTTTGGACACCTATATATATATATATATATATATATATATATATATATATATATATATATATATATAGTAAGAAAGTAAAAGTAGATAAACGGGTCAGAGCCCGAGTTTGAAAATATTTAGCAAGTGCATAAATGCCTTATTTTTAGAAAAAAAGATTTTATCTCATATTTAAATTGGTATCGCACTCCCATGAGATACCCCTCACCTCTCTTCGAACAGTGCACACCTAACGCACTTAACCTTCTAGTTAAGCTACCCTGCCTAACTAATCTAATCCACCCTTCTACTAGAAATCTCTACAACCCGAGTACTAAGGGCTAAACTTCTCTCCATTCTCAACGCTGCGCTAAGTTCGTGCGTGGGGTGTCTCGCGAAGCGAAATCCAAACAAGGAACCCCCCCCCCCCCCCGATACACTACTAGTTGGCAGGGTTAATGGTAGAGATCCATTAGGCCTGTAGCACGAAACTAATGTATTAATATACAAATCATATTCATTTTCATATACATCTTACAATATACATCCGGATACTATTTCCCGGACTGAGGTTTACCAAATTTAATTTCATCTTTATAATACACATCTGGATCTATCTCCCGGACTGAGGATTCATATACACTGTATTTATCAATACTTATCATTTTTATCTCAAAACTTTCCGTTTCCTTTCTTATATCCAGGAAAAGTATATAAAAGCCAATTCATTATCATGAATTGCTTCAACATATCATATAACTTTTTAAAAGCCTATTTCATGAACATAAAAATGCTTTTCCGTTTTATAACATCCCATTTCCCTTCTTACATCCACGAAATGTATTTAAAAGCCATTTTTATTATCATAAAAATGCTTTTACCATATCATATGCTTCCATTTCCCTTCTTCCATCCGGGAAATGTATCCGAAGCCAAACCATTTATACCATTTCCCTTATTATATCCAGGAAATGTATTTAAAGCCAATTTATTATCAAAAATTGCTTTAACATATCTAAGACCTCCCCTTCGGGTTTCCCCACTGGACACGCCCCTAAATGGCTATCATCTTCCAGGGCCTATCAAACAAGACAACCTGGGAACTTACCAAAATGTCGGGAAACGACCATATGCCTGCGGGATAGTCATGACCACACCCAGAATCACCTAACCAGCGCAGTAAACATATATAATCGCCCATATGGCCTATAGGACTATATCCACCCCGCATTCATTAGCCAGGGGGCTTCACCATACGCACGCAACTTCCCTTATGATAGCGATTTAGAGAGGTGTGTATCCATAAATTACTATTTATGAAAATCATTTATTTTTCCATTTTGAAAACATTTAGCTTTACATTTTCAAAATTCATCTACATCAAATCATATATATACTTTAATCACATAGTATATATATATAAATATGGCCATAATTGCCAATTACATCTAGCGATGACCATTAATCCCAAAGATATAAATCCCTAGAAATCACTTCCTAGGTTTCACCAAGATGTATTCAACTCATATACATTCAAACACATACATACTTATGCTCAATGATAGCCAAACTTTCTCTTTCAAATGCTGTTCATCCCGAACGTTAACTATGTTCGTTCCCCGTATTATGCCCTACCCCAATCCAAGGCCTTTTCTTTCATTTAAAGGTTTACTAACCCTCAAAACCATCATTTAGGAGTCCCGATATCATAACTAGGGTCCCCCGTATAAGTCCCCAAATTGTAATTTAACTCCCCATACTCTTAAGAGGAGACAACTGGCAAATCTGACCAAAGCGAATCGATTCGCTCCAATTGTGAATCGATTCGGGTAGGCGAATCGATTCGGCCCCCAATCTGAATCGATTCGGAAAGTGTTCTGCAAGCAGGTCCTTAATGCCGAATCGATTCGGTCTAAATCCGAATCGATTTGGCCCACTGCAGAATCACAGATCCCCTTAGGCGAATCGATTCGGCCTAGAACCGAATCGATTCGGCCTGTTCGAGGGGCACTGTTTGGGCAATTTTTTTCAAACTCCAAAATACCCAAAACTCAATCCGATCTCTATTTAATTCATAACTTCGATTTATTCCTACAAACCCAAAGTTTTCATATCTCCTCAAGTTCTTTAGAGGTCCTAACACTCCATTTGAGAACCCCTAATATTTATCTCCATTAAGTTCTATCTAACGATTTTGATATCGGACAACTTTTCGTAGAAAAATCACTATAAAATCAAAAAAATCTGAAAAATACGTGGTCAATGCCCACTCGACCGAATCGAATAGTTCTACAAATTTCATTTTTTGACCAAAAGCCGAATCGATTCGCATCAGGGCCTAATCAATTCGGAAAGTCGCTGCCTCACTATTCATCATCATCTCTAACGATCCCAAACCTCCATTAATACACCTCCAAGCTTTTTATCTCCTCCCACCAACATATAACTACACCTTACTATATACACACCAAGGAAATAGGTTCTAATCATCCTAGAACAAAGAATCAACAATTAAATTCAAGAAATTCCTAAGTTTCTCCAAATTGATATTTTTCGGGGTTTACCCGTATAACTTTCGAGAAAAACCCGTTTGATCCATGAAAAAACCGACCCAAAATCTTTAAGGTTTGTTATTACCAACTATGATATGAGATTTATGCTAAAAATTAAATAAAGAAAGTAAACACTTGCCTCGTGGATATAATCCGACGACCTCGAGTCGAATCCCGCGGAGGTTGGCCAAAATCTCCCCTTTTCTCCTCTTTTCTCTCCTCCTCTCTCTCTTCTCTCTCTTTTCTTTCTCTTCTTTCTCTTTTCTCCCTCTCTCCCTCTTTATATAGAAAGAAAAAGGGTTTCAACCCATAAAACCCAAAAACGACTCGTTTACTCAATTCCGAGTTACTTTTACTCCAAAATTCCCTGAAACTCAATTTTGACAATCGGACACTCTGTTCCGACTATCTCGTCCATTCTGAGACTCACGGCGCAGTCGAAATTTCCATCCGAGGTACTTGACTGCAAATCACTATTCTAACCCATATAACTTAATGCGGGTTTTCTAATCAAAATCTTACCTCTTTTGTCGCTTTACTCCACGACGACATATAATAAAATACTTCGACCTGTTTAATCCCAAAAATAATTACAACACCCAACAAAACTCATTAAATCCTCAAAAATCCCAAAAATACTATTTTGAGAAATTCTCCAAATTGTCAATTTATACTTAATTATGGAATTTAATTGTCTCCAAAAGGGCGGGTTGTTACATTTATGAATGGAGGTTATGATAATGGATATATGTTGTGACTAAGGGAGTATATGTTGTGATATTTATGGTGTTATCCATGGGAGTGAGGACTTTTGGGTTATTTATATTGACATTAGGGTCATGGAATTTGGGATATGTACATGTAGAGTTTAAAATGAATGAGATGTTATTGTTTGAGGGTATTTGTAGTAACATGGAGAGTTAAGTTATGACCTTAACATATTAGTTATGATCCAAAAGTATTATTAGGATAAATGATGTTAAGGAAGAGGTAATGTCTTGGTAAGTGAGGGATTTAAGAATGAAGCAGATGTAAGGATGTTATCTTATTATCCAGTTTACATTTTTGTATGTCGTATACCGTTAAAACCGTCGAAGACTTATTCAAGTTCAATAATGCGTGAAGACGAATCCGAATATCAACGTTCTTCAATAAAGACGCCTCAACGAGATTAATTTTGGTAAGATTGTATTTAAGTACCTTAATGGTTCATTATAAATGTTGGAATAATTTTTCTAAAATATTTTCAAACGCTTGAGGCGTTGTTTTTCGTCAAAGAATGTTTTTCTAATTATTGTGGCGGAGATTTTAACGAAATAAAAATTTTATTTTTTAATTTATGTAACACCCCATAAATTCAAGGACCTTTAATTTAATTATATGTGGGAGAAAAATAAGTTATTTTATTGGTAGAAATTAAATTTATGATTTGGGCGAATTTATTTAAATTGGAGGATTTATTTAAATTGACAAATTGAGATTTAATTGTTTGGATTATTTTTGTGTCGCATTTTTTAGGTTAAAAATTGGAGAATATTATAAATTAATTCGGATGGCAATTCCGAGTGCACGGTTTAGTCCTGATGGGTTGAAATAGTTTAAAAAGAGTACCCATGGGTAGTAAATGGGTCACGGGGTATTTTTAGGCATATTTAAGCCCACATAAGAGTGTTTGAGCCCTTTTTATAACGTCCACAAGCCTAAAAATGGGATTGAGTTATTGAGCCCTAAAAGTGAGAGGGTGTGACAACCATAACACATTTTAGAAAACCCTTATAGAGAGATAATGGGTGCAAGTGGAAGAAGCCATGGGAGCCAAAATCGAGAACAAGTATGTGGGTTGTTCATCAAATCATCCTCATCTACACCAACGGATTCAGACCTTATGAACCCTAAGGCAAGTTGTTAAACTTGTTTTTAGATTAATTACATATTTCTACTCATATCACAGTGGGTGTGATAAGATGATATAGTTTTTGGGTTATTTGATATCTAAATTGGATTTTGATGGGTAAGATTGATTTGTAAAACAATTTCTTGAATTTGAAGAAGTCTATGAAATTGTGTAAATTAAACGATCATTTTGGAAATTAGTTTGTGATGTTTTGGTGCCGAAAATGGCTATTCTATCCGCGAGGTCTAGTAGCAAATCCTAATTTTTGCATTTTGTTCTCTCATCTTTTTTCTCAAAAAACGGCTCCAAAATGTCTCAAAATGGCATTTTAAAAATATGGGCAGATTCGTGGGGCAAATTTCAAGAAATGTTATTTTTAGTTGTTATTCCGTTGGAGGTTGCCTAGACTGAATGATTGCGATTGTTGTTCTCTAATACGGACATTAGGCCTAAAGTGGAGATTAGGTTTACATAAAGTGAGACAAGTAAGTATGGGGATAATTGAGAAAATAATCCATAAGGGAATTAAGGTGGAAATTGAGTAAATTGAAAACCTTAGGTTATTAAGTGTGCAAAATTTATTAAGGAGAATTTGAATAATAAATTCTATATATTGTATTTTTGGACCGTGTGAGTGAGTCCGATATATTGGTTGAGTGATGCCAAGGTAATAAATTAATTAATGTGTGATTGATTCAATTGAGTCGAGATATTGACTCGGGGAAGTTTGGACTAGTGCTACGAGTGTTTATGCACGGATTTGGTCGAGTTAATTTATTATAGAGTTATATAATAAATTATGAAATATTCAAAATAAAAATGGGTGTTAACATTAATGTGTAGAATTTGAGGAATATGTTCTATAAGATGAAAATTTAGGACCGAAGGAGCCAGTTCGAGTGACACAACTTGAGTAATAAATAAATAATTACGGAAATTATTTAAATACCAAGTCGGTATATAGACTTGGGAATGTTAGGCTAGTGTTACGGTAATTGTTCATGGGTAGTCTGAATTAATTAAATATATATATTCGGTGATGTGTAGTGTATATATATATATATATATATATATATATATATATATATATATATATTTGTGTGATTTATAAATATTTGTGTGAATAATATTTATAGGATACATACCCCTCTAGTGCTATCATGGGAGGTTGCGCGATGTGGGTGAATCCCCTGGCTTGAGGAGCAGGGTGAGTATAGTCTCCAGGTCATAGCGTCTATATTGTTAGGGGTGAGACGTCTTGGGTATGAGTCAGTCTCATTTTCGGGAAAAACTATGGTCACCTCCACTGCATTTATTTTATTTTCCGATTCGGGGAGCTAACCGTATCAGGAGTCCGGGTGGATGAGTATACCCGAAAATGATAGCATTTTAGAGAACATCTGGTGAGTGTCTACTCGAAAGGATGGATTATATATTTACGACATGTGTGTGAATGTTGTAATATGATGATATGTATATATGGTGAGGATATTTATATACGGGTAAAATACATGATGTGAACTTTATAGATATTTCATATAACTCGTGAGAATGTTATATGGTCCCAAATGAGTAATGATTAATTAATTTAATGTGATAAATAACTTATAAATTGTATATTAGACACACTCGGGCTAGAATAGTGTGATAGGGAGGGTATTATTGAGAACTAGTTACGGGGTAGGTAACTAGGCGGGTTATATAGGAAACCGTTAGGTGTGCAGAATAGTTGAAGGTCGAGTCGGTCCTGAATGGAGTGCGACATTAACTTAAATATGAAGAGCACTCATGCGTTTTAATTTACTTGCTAAATATTTTCAAAATATTTTGGGTTCTAACCCTTACTACAAAATATTTTCAAAACCTTTTAGGTGTCCAGCCACAGGGATGCCATAATCGTTATATTCGAGGGTTACACAGCTGTAGCAGATGTGGATGTTGCAGGATTTTGACTTAGCCACTTCAGTCATTCCATTCCTAAAGTTGGATGAAGTCAATATTTCATTTGGACATATCATCCTAGTTATTTATTTTGTTCCAATCAGTTGATATACTCATTCTTTGTGGTTTATATTTTTGGTATTTGGTTTGTAGCCGGTGGTTTTCTCAGCAAAGACTATATTTATTCATTTTCAGTATTGTTTGATTCAGTGATTATGTGAATGGTTAATTATACATTCTTTCTTATATTGTTAGAGATGTTTAATAAAAAGATAAAATTTGACACCGTGTCTTTTTTAATACTGGTGGTTAGTAACATTTAAAAAGGTTTTAGACAGTGATGCTAAGAATAAACAAGATGAGATTCCTGTTTAATTTGATATATGACTGATCACCCGGTATTTTATTAGGCGGGGTGTCACTTTTTTGTTATTAGAGCATCAGGTTCTAGTGTCTTTAGGATCTCTGCGGTTTTTCACGTTTCAGCGTAGCATTCTTTGATATATAACCTTATTGTAAGATTATTGTATTACTTTGCGTTTGTGACTTACGTTCTCCTGCAATAATGTATAGTTGATGTGATTACGATTTTGATTAAGGGTGGCAGATCGAACATTATAGAATGACAAACGTGGGACGTTAGAAGGATTGCATAAGGGAGGGTTCAACAGAATTAATGGAGTATTCTGGAAACAGTGACGCGATTGGAGTCACCATGATAATTGCTCGAACAATTGAAGTTGGAGTAAATGCTAGGGCGTAGTAGTTTCCCCAAGAACTGTGGAGAAGGACGATGGTGCAAAGTTAAAACCCCAAGTGTAGACGGCAAGGGGTAAGGGTCGAAGAAGTTTTTTTTAGAAGAACAATCCTCTATAATTAGAGTAAGGTGCGAAAGGGTGATATACCAATGGATAGGGAACATCCAATTGGGATCACATGTGGGGGAGTGTAGTGACACTCAAGTCAACATCCCGAGTTAAGATGTCTGCTCATAGGAACAACGTAGGGTGATGGGAGTCAGTCACCATAGCCATGGGAAAATTTCCATAAATAACGAGAAATTTGGGGTGCTGATTATTACGAATCCTCGCACCAGAGGTCAAATAGAGAGGTGAGGGAAATTCCAGTAATTTTCCAAAAAGGGTCGGACAGTGGCCGAATGTTAAGAAAAGTCGTTGAAATTTGTAAACTTCGTAATCGATGAGAGGGATACAAAGAATCAAGTAGGGTTATAAGTTAATAATAGACCCTTGGATAGAAAATACAAGCGAGGATAGGAAATCCAGCTAGGATGATTATGTCGTTGTCCTCAAGATTGTACATTTACAATTTGTATCAATGCTCTTGGGAGAGGGGAGATAAGGGAGTTGGAGAATCTATCAAAAGAGTAAGACCGAATTTATGTGCTAGTGAGGCACCAAGGGAAGGGATACCCAGAACAGGACCAGATTAATGATCGAGATCAATATAATTCCTACCCAGTGAAGGTGGGTTCTGTCAGGGATGTCAAGGCCATAAAAAAGTACCATGGGACCAGTGGAGCCAAAGGGACATTAGGGGTAGCAATCAGGGTAAAGACTACCAAGTACGTGAAAAGGGAAACCCCTACATGGACGGTGGGGCGGGAGAACAGGGAATGACACAGAGAGGTGTCTTATATGTAAAAGAGTAGAAACACGTTGGTGGATCTTGTCCGCAGCTATTCAGGGGACATGAGCAGGATATTTATCAAGGGGAATAGTTAGAGAAGTTTTGGGGTTGGTTCGGACTAGGTTTTATGTCCAGGAACCATTTGAACAACGAGTGTTATTGGAAATTAAAAGTATGAATTTTATTCCAGGACGATTGGGGTCTATTTTGTGTTATGCGTGCCAGTCACAGTAATGTATTAGTACTAGATTCACGTGAGAAATGGGTTTAGTAGAGGTCATGTTAATATCATTAATATGTGTATATTTATCATGGAGTAGCGGGGCGCTCTTTAGTCCTACCTGTAAGGGAGTGGGTGAGTACATTGAGATGATATATATTTTTATGGGAATAACTCATTTTAATAATTGATATTAGAGGTATGGTTTTATCCTGGGTACAGATAGGTTTGCGATAGTGAGTGGTTATAGCAAGGCTATCGTTCTCGTTATACTAGGGAGGATGTAAATTATTATGATGTCTCACTTGAAAGAGGGTCGAGCTCACAGTAATATTTTCTATAGTAGATTTCAGAGTGTACAGTTGTCTAGCTATATTGGATACGGGTGCGTAGGGACTCTTACTGATGAGATTTAAGGTATGTTGGGTTACCGTGGAGTGGAGAGATTTAGCTCGTTATTAATATTTAGCGTTAAGGGTTTAGTGATAGCGCGAGCTCAGTAATATATGACTCCTTTAGAGACTCAGGAGTTCATGATTAGACTTGTGGGTGTAGGGACAAAGTTTGAGTGTCTCGGGTATATGCTTTGGGTTCTATAAAAATTGAGGACCGACAATGTTGAGTACATTGGGAAAAGTTTTTTGGGCTTACTGTGAGGTGTTATATGAATAAGACTTAATAAAATATCGAAAGTGTGAAGACGTCATTAGATTCTAGGTCATCATATTTAATGATAATTAATGAATGTGTGGAGAAAATACGTTGAGCAGAAAGCCATTAAGAGATAGGGTTAGTGGAGACGAAAAGTGTTACGAGAGAAACACTGGGAAGATTTGCACCACAAGTTGATAGGTGGGGAAATATCGGGAAGAATTGTATAGTAATTGGTAAGGCCATGGAAAATTCCCATAGGTTATAGCCACGTCGAGAATGCGGGGGCCGAGCTTGAGATAAGTATGCTATATATGTGATGATATGAGGTTTGGGCAAATATGCATGAAATGTAGGGTGTATGGGCACCCTGGGAGGAGACAGGGTCTCTTCTGTGCAGATACTTAGAAGATTTGGAGGAAAATGCAAGGGCAATGATTTTAGGTATATTCCGGATAGAGGGTAAGGAAATGCCCCTTGAGATGAGAATGTTGAACGCGGGTACGTATGAAGTGACATTGATTGCATCACAACCTATGGTTTGCTATAACTCGATTCGTGAGTGAGACGAATACTAGTGGTTGCGTTGGCCTTGATATCCATATTTTATATTTGAGTATCGTGGTGTAGCGGGATTCTTCGGTGTTAACCACGAGAGAGTGGGAGGTACACTAAAAGGATAGTTGCATTACACAAGAGATTACTACTTTCGAGAATTATGGGAGTAAGGTGGATGATTTTTCAAGTTTCAAATGGTTAGTGATAGTTTGGAGCTATAGTGAATAGTTATAGTAAGACTTAGTGTTCGCAGTATGAGGGTATGAATTGTATTCGCTAGGTATCACCTGAGATAGGGTCTAGTGTATATATATGACTGTATATGATTATGATGTGTTACATAATAAAATTTTAATAATTGCTAATTGAAATCCTGGGGAGTAGGGATTTTATTTAGGTGATTTAGGTAGGGTTAACTTATTATCGAACGGGAAAATATAGCTTTGGTGTTATTTTTCGCGCAAGGAAACTAGTGATAGAAAGGGCGCGATAGTGTATGTTGTCCCTTTTAGCATAAGAGTGGATATGTATACTTTTATGCCGAGAGAAGGGTAATTGGGGTGTTATAAATATGGGATCGAATTTATATTACGATTAAAGACTGGTAAAAGCTGGGTGTTATTTTGTGCAGTTAAGTAGGAGTATAGGGTGTATGGGTGCTCTGGTTAACTACATTCTCTTAAGAAATATGTGTATCAATGCTAAGGGCAAGTGATTAGGGAGCTAGTCCAGGCTGAGAGTACTAGGCTTATCTGAATTTCGAGGACGAAATTTCATTATAAGGGGGGAAGTATATAACACCTCATAAATTTAAGGACCTTTAATTTAATTATATTTGGAAGAAAAAGATTTTATTTTATTGGGAGAAATTAAATTTATGATTTGGGAGGACTTGTTTAAATTAACAAATTGAGATTTAATTGTTCGGATTATTTTTGTGTAGTATTTTCAAAGTTAAAAAGTGGAGAATGCTATAAATTAATTCAGATGGAAATTTTGAGTGCACGGTTAAGTCTAGATGGATCGAAATAATTGAAAAAGAGTACCCATGGGTAGTTAATGGGTCTCGGGGTATTTTTAAGCATATTTAAGCCCACATAAGAATATTTGGGCCCTTTTTATAAAGCCCATAAACCTAAAAACGGGATTGAATTATTAAACCCTAAAAATGAGGGGGTGTGGCAGCCAAAACACATTTTAGAAAACCCTTATAGAGAGAGACAGTAGGTATAAGTGGGAGAAGCCATGAGAGCCAAAATCAAGAACAAGTGTGTGGGTTCTTCATCAAATCATTCTCATCTCTACTAACGGATTCAGACCCTACGAACCCTAAGGCAAGTGGTTAAACATATTTTTAAATTAATTGCATATTTCTATTCATATCATAGTGGGTGTGATAAGATGATATGGTATTTTGGGTTAATTGATATCTAAATTGGGTTTTGATGGGCATAATTGAATTGTAGAATAATTTCTTGAATTTGAAGTATATGAATTGGATAAATTAAACCATCCTTTTAGAAACTGTTTTGTGATGTTTTGGTGCCGAAAATGGCTACTCTGTAATCATTGCCTCATAGAAAATCTTATTTTCTGCATTTTCTTCTCTGATACTTTTTCTCCAAAAATGGCTCCAAAATGCCTCAAAATGACATTTTAAAAATCTGGGCAGATTCGTGGGGCAAATTTTAAGAAATGTTATTTTTAGGTGTTATTCCATTGGAGGTTGCCTAGATTGAATGATTGTGATTGTTGTTCTATAATAGGACATTAGGTCTAAAGTGGATATTATGTTTACATAAAGTGAGACAAATTAGTATTGGGATAATTGAAAAAATAATTCGTAAGGGAATTAAGGTTGAAATTGAGTAAATTGAAAATCTTAGATTAATAAGTGGGCAAAATTTATTAAAGGGAATTTGAATAATAAATTCTAAATATTGTATTTTCGGGCCAAGTGAGCGAGTCCGGATATATTGGTTGAGCGACGCCAAGGTAATAAATTAATTAATGCATGATTGATTCAATTGAGTTGGGATATTGACTCGGGTGAAATTTGGACTAGTGCTACGAGTGTTTAGGCACGGATTTGGATGAGTTAATTTATTATAGGGTTAGATAATAAATTAAGGAATATTCAAAATAAAAATGGTGTTGACCTTAATGTGTGGAATTTGAGGAATAAGTTCTACAAGATGAAAATTTCGGACCCAAGGAGCCAGTTCGGGTAATTTAGTTGGGTGACATAACTAAAGTGATAAATAAATAATTATGGGAATGATTTAAATATCAAGTCGATATATATATATATATATAGTGATGTGCAGTATATATATATTTGTGTGATTTATAAATATTTGTGTGATTTATAAATATTTGTGTGAATAATATTTATAGGATACATACCCCTCTAGCGCTATCATGGGAGGTTGTGCGATGTGGGTGAATCCACCGGCTTGAGCAGCAGGGTGAGTATAGTCCCCAAATCATAGCATTTGTATTGTTAAGGGCGAGATGTCTTAGGTATGAGTCAGTCTCATTTTCGGGGGGAATTATGGTGGCCTCCGCTGTATTTATTTTATTTTCTGATTCGGGGAGCTAATCATATCAGGGGTCCGGGTGAATGAGTATACCTGGCAATGATGGAATTTTAGAGAACATCCGGTGAGTGCCTACTCAGGAGGATGAATTATATATTTACGACATGTGTGTGAATGTTGTAATATGATGATACGTATATATATATAGTGCAGATATTTATATACGGATAAAATACATGATATGAATGGTATAGATATTTCATATAACTCATGAGAATGTTATATGTTCCCGAATGAGTAATGATTAATTAAGCTAATGTGATAAATAAATTATAAATCGTATATTAAACATACTCGGGCTAGAATAGTGTGACATGAAGGGTATTATCGAGAACTAGTTACGGGGTAGGTGACTAGGCGGGTTATATAGGAAAGCGTTAGGTATGTACAATAGTTGAGGGGTGAGTTGGTCCTCAAGGGAGGTGACACTAACTTAAATATGAAGAGCATTCATGCGTTTTAATTTACTGCAATTTAATTCATTTGCTAAATATTTTCAAAATGTTTTGGATTCTAACCCTTGCTATAAAATATTTTCAAAACCTTTTAGGTGTCCAGCCACCAGGATGCCAGAATTGTTCTATCCCAGGGTTACGCAGCTGCAGCATATGTGGATGTTGCATGATTTTGACTTAGCCGCTTCAGTTATTCCATTCCTAGAGTAGGATGCATCAGTATTTTCATTTGGGCATGTCGCCCTAGTTATTTCTTTTGTTCCAATCAGTTGATGTACTCATTTTATTATTCTTGTGGTTTATGTTTTTGGTATTTGGGTTGTACCCGGTGGTTTTCTCGACAAAGATTATATTTATTCATTTTCAGTATTGTTTGATTCAGTGACTGCGTGAGTGGTTAATTGTATATTCTTTCGCATGTTGTTAGATATGTTTAATAAAAAGATAAAATTTGACACCGTGTCTTTTTGAGTACTAGGTGGTTAGTAACTTTTAAAAAGGTTTTTGACAGTGACGCTAAGAATGAACCAGATCAGATTCCTATTTAATTTGATATAGGATTGATCACCCGGTATTTCATTAGGTGAGGTGTCAAACTTTCGTTCGAGCGATAAGCAGAGATCATGCAATCAACATTTGCCTTATCGGGCGAAGCTCGTTCGAGAGACACGTGGCATCGTTTGAGTGACATGATGATCTCGTTTGAGCGAGTTTTTGTCTCAATTTTTCTATATAAAGCGTATTAAATCACTCCATTTTCGTTAAGAAGACCTAGCGAATTTTGATACCAGTATACTGTATTCTGCAGAACACTTTATCTTCTTCATTTAAGGTTTTAATTAATTTTTGTTTTCAATTCACAAAAATCCCATATGCTTTAGTGAATTGTTTTGGAACCCAAGATTTGACTATGGTGAAGTTATTTCTTTGTGGAGTGTTATATCTACAGATGATTACGACTGCAAGTCGATTGGGAGTGATCTTGGGTGTTCCTGACCGAATTGGGACTGCGTGGTCTTGTGGGGTTCTCCTGTTGTTCCATTGCTGACTCTAGGATGCGTGTTCATGTGAGTATCTGCACGATATTCATTTGCGGATTTCATTGTGTATATAAGTTGTGATTTATTATTCATAGTGAAGTAAAAGGTTTTACCAGAAAAAGGTTTTTTCCTGAAATCTGTGTGTCAGTAATTATATTTGTGTTGGTTTGATTTCTCCCACGTCGACGCATGTTTTAGGGCTGAATTAAATTAGTTTAAAAATTGACTCCAATTAAATAAGGTTAAATTGGAAATTTATGAATTTGATTAAATCAGTATCACACAACATCGCACACTTCTTAAGAATTGGTATTCGAGAAGGTTTCTCTAATTTATCGAGTGATCCTCGTTTTTCGCAAAATTGTGTGATATTGATTTTTTTAAATCTATTTTTATAAAAAATCGCAATTTTTCCAATGGAGCATTTATATAATCGATGCCCATTTTTACGGGTCTAATTATGCCTACTAGAAAGCACGTATGAAATCACAGTTTAAGTCCATTGATGAGAGCGTTTAGGTTTTTTATGAAAGAGGCTGGACTTCTCCCACTGTCATCGCAAATAATATCACTACGTTAAAACCCGTGATAGACTGGACTGAGGACGAATTTAGTTGGAGCACTTTTAATTCACATGGTTTAAGTGTAATTTCTGGTTCCATCACTCCTGGGGAGTTCCGACATATTATTATGTGCACCACGTCAAAAGAAGCGTGGGACATTTTACAACATACCCACAAAGGCACAAACGCGGTCAAATAGTCTAAACTTCAAAATTTATCTACACAATTTGAAACTATTACCGTGCTTGAATCTGAGTGGTTTAATGATTTTTACACACATTTATCCGATATTGTCAACATTAGTTTCAATCTCGGTGAGCACATACTTGATGCACGAGTGGTTAAAAAGATTTGAGGTCGTTGCTATAACATTTTATCCCTAAAGTAACTGTTTTGAATTCCTTAGGTAATTTGAGCAATTTAAAATTAGAAGAGCTAGTAGGAAACCTCTAGACATATGAAATTGACATGTTTCCTGACATTGTCAAGCCTAAGGATAGAGCGATAGTACTTAGCGCCTAGTCTAGAAAGGAAAAGGAAGTGTCCAGGAGTGAGAAGAAAAAGAAAGTGAGAGTTTGTGAGTTCGAGTCTAAGGATGAGTCTGATTTTTATATGGCCATGCTTGCGAAATTTTTTAATTTTTTTTTCATGTTTTCAAAAGAAAATTCTTCCAATAAAAGATTTTTTGAGAAAAATAACAAGAAAGATGAGGGAAAAAAGAGCGGAGAGAAAGAGTGAGAGAAAGAGAAAGAGTAAGAGTAAGAGAAAGAGGAGAGATGTTTTGAGTGCGACGGTAGAGGGAATAAGGGGTTTGAGTATCCCACTAGGCTAAAGAGAAAGGGCAAAAAAGTTGGCATGCCATCCACTCTTAGCTATAGTGAGGAAAAGGTGAAGGATTACGGGGATGAGTCTTCACACGGGATGCGTGTCGCCTTTTTAGCTAGTCACGAGAGTACACCTAGTTTTTCCCACGACGACGAGGATACTTGTGCACGTGAGACCCCCAAGGAGGATGATAATTTGAGTGTTTTGAGTGAGGGAGAAAGTGAGTGTGGGAGAGAAGGTGAAAGTGAGCTCCAGATTGTGTTTAGAGATTTGTACGCAGAGACCTTAAAGACAAATAAATTGAATAAGGAGTTAAGTCTTAGGGTAAGATATTTGGAGAGAGATTTAGAGATTTTGAGGGTGTTTGAGGCGAAATCAAGTCAACTCGAGAAGGTGAAGGTTTTTTTGATCGAATAGTTGATTTTTTTAGATCGGGAAAAGAATGATTTAACTAACATGATGTCTAGTCTGACGAGATGTGTATCCCAACTCGAGAGTGATGTCGAACGTGCCTGGGAGGTCAAAGTCCCTTTAGAGAATGCATCTAAGAAGGTAGGAAAGATGGTTTTGTCACACCCCGCCCAATTAAATATAGGGTGATCAGTCCTCTACCAATTTAAAACATGATATTCAGTTGGTTCATTCTCAGCATAACTGTCGAAAAACTTTTTAACATATTAATCACCTAATATAAAATTAAGATAGGTGTTAAAACATTTCCAATTTTAATAAAACCAAGTAAATCCATTTCTTTCCATCTTAAAATATAGTCCATTCACCACACATAGGAATGTAAATAAATACTGAACATGAATCAAGTACTGCAATAAATAAGACTGAGTAAAACTCTCAGTTCAAAACTCCAAACCATCAATTAAACTGAATACAATAACACTGATGAAAGGATATATGCGTATACTGCAAAGACCTAAACAAGAAGTCTAGAAAAACTGAATGGAAAGGATATATGCGTATACTGCAAAGACCTACAGCTTCCACAGCACCTGCAACACGTCAAGCAATCCAAATCTCAAAATCTGATACTCCTGTGGCTGAGCACCTGATATAATACATATATATATAGCAAAAGAGAGAAGAGATACAAGAAACGGGTCATAGCCCGATGTGTAAAAATGATTTAGCAAGTATTTAAAACTGGTTCTTAAAACACGTCTTATACGTATGTTAGTTATCGAACTCTGACATGAGTTTCTCACCTCTCGTCTATTGTGCACGCCTGACGTACATATAATCTCCCCCTAGTTATACCTCCCAGTCTAACTAGTAAGAAACCATACTAATACTAACTATTCTCACAAGTAGTATTCCCGTATCGCCCATACTATACGCTATTCAGATAGTTTATCTCACATGCTAAATTTCATTATTCACCGTTTGAATGGTTAATCACTTATTCAATAAGATCATTTTACTTCTCATTTTCATTTTATCTACTAGTCTCACAAAGTAGAAAGTTACCCAAGTACACTCATACATATATATAGTCTCATCATCCCTATATATATACACTAATCTTGCACCCTTAGGTTAAGACCGCTTGGTACAATGTAGAAATTATTATTACTACCAAATCTACTAATTTCACACAGTAGCAATATTCACAAGTCCACACACATATATTTATATATATATAGTACCATAATCCCTATACATATATATATACTAATCCTGCACCCCCGGCTAAGCCCCATTAGTGCATATCTCCTGAAAATCATTCATCCCCGGGTTAGCACCCATTAATGCACCTATCAATAATAATTAAGCACCCCCGGGTTATCACCTATTAGTGCGCCTAATAATAGAATATTGCATCCCCGGGTTAGCACCCATTAATGCACCTATCAATAATAATTCAGCACCCCCGGGTTATCACCCATTAATGCGCCTAATAATAATCATCTTTGTACCCCCGGATTATCACCCATTAGTACACTTATCAATAGAGTTTCTGCACCCCCCGAGTTATCACTCATTAGTGCTCTTAACTATAAGGTTCTTGCACCCCCGGGTTATCACCCATTAGTGCTCTTACAATAATATCACATAATAGGCATACACACATCCTATTATAAATTATAGGTATTTCTCCAACCTACATATATACTCTTCATACGTATTTTAACCTCATTACTATGTATAGTATAAATAATTAGATTACTATCTCTCTCATAATCTTCAAGGTAAATTCTCTCTATACCGAAATAATTAAAGTATTAATTCCCACATACTTTTCCCAAAATTCCATCTTATTTAAATTTACTATTTGGTAGTTTCTCTCACTCCAATAAACCGGCAAACTCAAAACTAGACTTTGAGAAAAATCCCCAAAAATTCCCTCTGTCACTCGAACCAGAAGGGTTATCGTTTGAACCACTTCCCCGTGTCGTTCGATCTACTTCACGCGAGATGCCATCTCACTCGAACGACTTCGCGCGAGATCTCCATCTCGTTTGAGCCACTTCGCGTGACATCAGCATCTCGTTTGAACCACTTCGTGCGAGATCACGCGAGATTGTACTGTTCGTCTTCTTCACCAAACTTCAACGTTTTTCACCATTTTTTAACCTAAAAACCTCTAAGATTCAATTACCAACAACTCATCATCAATACCCATCAACCCCTAACAGGTCATAGATCATTTCTATCATCCTAGGATCCTTAGTTCGTCATTAATCATCATAATTACATAAAACCCCCAAATTAATTCACATGAACCCTAGTTTTCAAAATTCCAATTCAATAACATAATCAACCCAGATTCGTTCATAAATATATAATCAAATTCCGCGATTAATCCTCTACATACATGAAGGAATTCCAACCATTAATTAAACCAATCCTTAATCATAATTTAAATCTCCAATTTTCACCCAATTAACATATAAATCATGATTAAATCCACCTATACTAACATGAGCATGATTATTGCTAAAAGAAAATAAGTAATAAACACTTGCCTCGAATATGATGGTCTGATCCGTTGGTGATGTTGGTATATACGCGTTCCACTCTTCCGGATCTACGCATTGGTGGTCACGGTTATGGAATGTGGTGCTAATCGAGCCTTCTCTCTTGGAAATTGGTTCTCCCTCACACCCTCCATGGCTTTTCTTGATTTGTGTAACCTATTAACCCTAATGGACTTTCCTAGGCTGATATAATTATTCTTAATTTTCGTCCATTAATTTAGCCTAAAAATACAATTTACCATAAAGCCCTCTCGGGGTGCCGGTTAGGCCTAAAATCGCCCCGGGGCCCAAACTAAACACCCGGGTACACTCTTTTGACTAACTCAACCTCCCCGGACTCAATGGCGCACTCGATATGACCATACGAGTTAATAAAAATAAATTCTCTTTTTATTCTATTCAATTAGTCCCGACACGACTCACGCGTGACAGACTTAAATTACCAAACTGCCATATTTCTCACTTTCGACAATTTATCAAATATCATAATTCCATATTACATATCACACAGTAATATTTAATAGTTCACAACAATAAGTATTAACCCTTCGCACGCTAGTTAATAATTATTTTAATCCGGATTAATAACAAATCAATTTCTCCCATTTTAATTTAATTAATCCAACAACAATAAATAAATCGCATATTTATTCCCCCAATAATAATTAATCACATAATTATTTAAATCGTCAAAAATACGGGGTGTTACATACTTCCCCCCTTACAACGGAATTTCATCCCGAAATTCGAAAAAAGTATACCAGGTACAGACAACGCTATAAAAATATTGCGCATCGCATCCCGGCGCTCACAAATAAGCTACTCCGTACCACCCATATAGTACGCTATCGAATACCCTTAATAATGAACACTACACATGTGTTTTCTTTAGACTCTAGGTTGCCCTGTCATATAGGCTCTTGCCCCAAGCCTTTCTGCTTAAGTTTCACTACTTCAACATTATTTTAGATATTCACTATCTAGTCTTCTACTATTTGCACCTTAGTAGATTTATCCTCTTTTCATATACATACTACTTCGTCTCGTGTCATTCATACAAGTAAATTGGTTGTGCAATATATGTTTCACACACAATATCTACGATAATATCGATCCTTCTCCGATATTTGAAATCATAATTGGTCCCCCACCTTTAACTCTCAAGTAGGACAATGATAAAGTTTACTAAGCCATACCTCTACTGGCACTCTGCCCGAACGTGAACTTATAGGAGTTATTTGGACACACACTCCACTAGTGGAAGGTACTATTCTAGTCCTCCCCTAAGATCTCAGGGTTCACATAAAATTTTCTCTCCTGCATCCGATTAGACCGCTTGTCCTGCCCATCCCTCTGTGGGTATTAGGCCATACTCAATAGCATCTTAGTACCTATAATATCACCATCTCAGCTACATGAGAAGATCCTTGGGGATACTCTTCCATTCTCTAGTGGAAGGAGCCCCTACTGATTTCAAATTGTTAACCATTTTTCAATCCATCAGGTGACCCACTGCAAGACCATCCTTGCAATATTAACCTACATCGTAACCCATCACCACTATTATTTGTATTCCGATACATTTTATCTTTCTTGAATAGGTTTCAATTCATCTTGAAACGTAAGTTTCTGACAAATCTCACAGAGTAATCTTTGGATTACCCGATTACATGTTATAGAATTCTTAAGATAATCATAATCCACCATTTGATTCAATCCCCTAGGGTGCCCATACACCCTATGCCTCACGCATCATTATACAAAAGACATAAAATATTCTTACCTCAATTCTTGCACACTTGGTATGCTGATGTGGTAGGGTTTCACTCAACCACCCCAGTAGTCATGACTTAAACCATCCTTCAATGGCATCATTCATCTATTCCAAAAAATACTAAGTCCAGGATACTCTATTGGCCTTAAGTTATCAAAGAATTATCAACTCTCAATTATATTCCTTTATAGATACAATAACCAACATACAAAACTTATGTACTATCGACCAAACTTCTCTCCAACTCCCGACGTTCTCTAGTTTCATGCGTGGGATGTCTCGCAAAGCGAAATTTAAATAAGGAATCCCCCCGATACACTACTATCTAACCTAGCCGGCTGTCAAGGTCCGTAAAGCCTTCGGTACATTCTATGTACTTTCCCACAATCTACGTATTGTGATATAAAATTTTACTCGTCCACTCTCATGTCCCTAAAAATGTAACATGAAGCATGGCGCCCTCACCATACCAAGTACTTGGCGCTATAGATACATAACGAGCTATATTTCGCCGCTCGATAAGAACATAATGTATTCTAAGTCTTAACAGACAAATAAATCCCTATGCTGGGGAATCGCATATAATTAGACACTATACTCGCTGAGGTCTATAATACCATAAAAGTTTCATATGTACTCATATCTGGGCCCAACCCTATTTCAGGTGGCGCCGCACAAAACTAAGATCACTCCTCCCGGAGTATCCGGCACGATAGTCATATCACTACATTTCTACTGCAAGGACCAACAGCTTCCACAGCACCTCCAGCACGTCAAGCAATCCAAATCTCTAAATCTGATACTCCCGTGGCTGAGCACCAGATATAATACATATATATAGAAAAAGAGATAAGAGATACAAGAAATGGGTCAGAGCCCGATGTGTAAAAATGATTTAGCAAGTATTTAAAACTGGTTCTTAAAACCAGTCTTATACGCATGTTAGTTATCGAACTCTGACATGAGTTTCTCACCTCTCATCTATTGTGCACGCCTAACGTACATCTAATCTCCCCCTAGTTATACCTCCCAGTCTAACTAGACAGAAACCATAATAATACTAACTATTCTCACAAGTAGTATTCCCGTATCGCCCATACTATACGCTATTCAGATAGTTTATCTCACATGCTAAATTTCATTATTCACCGTTTGAATGATTAATCGTTTATTCACTAAGATCATTTTACTTCTCATTTTCATTTTATCTACTAGTCTCACAAAGTAGAAAGTTACCCAAGTACACACATACATATATATAGTCTCATCATCCCTATTTATATACACTAATCCTGCACCCTTAGGTTAAGACCGCTTGGTACAATGTAATAATTATTATTATTACCAAACCAACTAATTTCACATAGTAGCAATATTCACAAGTCCATATATATATATATATATATATATATATATATATATATATATATATATAGTACTATCATCCCTATACATATATATATACTAATCCTGCACCCCCGACTAAGCCCCATTAGTGCATATCTCCAGAAAATCATGCATCCCCTGGTTAGCACCCATTAATGCACCTATTAATAATAATTCAGCACCCCCGGGTTATCACCCATTATTGCCCCTAACAAAAGAATATTGCAACCCCGGGTTAGCACCCATTAATGATCTTATCAATAATAATTCAGCACCCCCGGGTTATCACCCATTAGTGCGCCTAACAATAATCATCTTTGTACCCTCGGGTTATCACCCATTAGTACACTTATCAATAGAGTTTTTGCACCCCCGAGTTATCACTCATTAGTGCTCTTAACTATAAGGTTCTTGCACCCCCAGGTTATCACCCATTAGTGCTCTTACAATAATATCACATAATAGGCATATACACATCCTATTATAAATTATAGGTATTTCTCCAACCTACATATATACTCTTCATACGAATTTTAACCTCATTACTACGTATAGTATAAATAATTAGATTACTACCTCTTTCATAATCTCCAAGGTACATTCTCTCTATACCGAAATAATTAAAATATTAATTACCACATACTTTTCCCAAAATTCCATCGTATTTAAATTTACTATTTGGCAGTTTCTCTCACTCCAACAAACCGGCAAACTCAAAACTAGACTTTGAGAAAAATCCCCAAAAATTCCCTCTGTCGCTCGAACCAGAAGGGTTATCGTTTGAACGACTTCCACGTGTCGTTCGAGCTACTTCACGCGAGATGCCATCTCGCTCGAATGAATTCGCGTGAGATCTCTTGTTTGAACCACTTCGCGCGAGATCCCCATCTCGTTTGAACCACTTCGCGCGAGATCGCGCGAGATTGCACTATTCGTCTTCGTCACCATACTTCAACATTTTTCACCATTTTTGAACCTAAATACCTCTAAGATTCAATTACCAACAACTCATCATCAATACCCATCAACCCCTAACAGGTTATAGATCATTTCTATCATCCTAGGATCCTTAATTCGTCATTAATCATCATAATTACATAAAACCCCCAAATTAATTCACATGAACCCTAGTTTTCAAAATTCCAATTCAATAACCTAATCAACCCAGATTCATTCATCAATATATAATCAAATTCCATGATTAATCCTCTACATACATGAAGGAATTCGAACCATTAATTAAACCAATCCTTAATCATAATTTAAATCTCCAATTTTCACCTAATTAACATATAAATCATGATTAAATCTACCTATACTAACATGAGCATGATTATTGCTAAAAGAAAACAAGTAATAAACACTTGCCTCGAATATGACGGTCTGATCCATTGGTGATGTTGGTATATACACGTTCCTCTCTTTGCGATCTACGCGTTGGTGGTCACGGTTATGCAAGGTGGTGCTAATCGAGCCTTCTCTCTTGGAAATTGGTTCTCCCTCACACCCTCCATGGCCGTTCTTGATTTGTGTAACCTATGAACCCTAATGGACTTTCCTAGGCTGATATAATTAGTCTTAATTTTCGTCCATTAATTTAGCCTAAAAATACAATTTGCCATAATGCCCTCTCGGGGTGCCAGTTAGGCCTAAAATCGCCCCGGGACCCAAACTAAACACCTGGGTATACTATTTTGACTATCTCGACCCTCATGGACTCAATGGCGCACTTGAAATGACCATACGAGTTAATAAAAATAAATTCTCTTTTTATTCCATTGAATTAGTCCCGACACGACTCACACGCGTGACAGACTTAAATTACCAAACTGCCGTATTTCTCACTTCCGACAATTTATCAAATATCACAATTCCATATTACAAATCACACAGTAATATTTAATAGTTCACAACAATAAGTATTAACCCTTGGCACGCTAGCTAATAATTATTTTAATTCGGATTAATAACAAATTAATTTCTCCCATTTTAATTTAATTAATCCAACAACAATAAATAAATCGCATATTTATTCCCACAATAATAATTAATCACTTAATTATTTAAATCGTCAAAATTACGGGGTGTTACATACTTCCTATAGGTCCTTGCAGTAGATGCATCTATCCTTTCCATTCAGTTTTATTTAGACTTCTTTTTTAGGGCATATGTCGCCCACTTCTCGTTCTTTCATCAGAGTTACTGTATTCAGTTTAGTTGATGGTTTGGAGTTTTGAACTAAGAGTTTTATTCAGTCTTATTTATTGCAGTACTTGATTCATGTCCAGTATTTATTTACATTCCTATGTGTGGTGAATGGTTTATATTTTATTCACTAAGATCATTTTACTTCTCATTTTCATTTTATCAACTAGTCTCACAAAGTAGAAAGTTACCCAAGTACACTCATACATATATATAGTCTCATCATCCCTCTACATATACACTAATCCTGCACCCTTAGGTTAAGACCGCTTGGTACAATGTAATAATTATTATTATTACCAAATCTACTAATTTCACACAGTAGCAATATTCACAAGTCCATATATATATATATATATATATATATATATATATATACTAATCCTACACCCCCGGCTAAGCCCCATTAGTGCATATCTCCAGAAAATCAAGAATCCCCGGGTTAGCACCCATTAATGCACCTATCAATAATAATTCAGCACCCCCAGGTTATCACCCATTAGTGCGCCTAACAATAGAATATTGCATCCCCGGGTTAGCACCCATTAATGCACCTATCAATAATAATTCAGCACCCTCGGGTTATCACCCATTAGTGCGCCTAACAATAATCATCTTTGTACCCCCGGGTTATCACCCATTAATACACTTATCAATAGAGTTTCTACACCCCCGAGTTATCACTCATTAGTGCTCTTAACTTTAAGGTTCTTGCACCCCCGGGTTATCACCCATTAGTGCTCTTACAATATTATCACATAATAGGCATACACACATCCTATTATAAATTATAGGTATTTCTCCAACCTACATATATACTCTTCATACGTATTTTAACCTCATTACTACGTATAGTATAAATAATTAGATTACTATTTCTCTCATAATCTCCACGGTACATTCTCTCTATAACGAAATAATTAAATTTTTAATTCCCACATACTTTTCCCAAAATTCCATCTTATTTAAATTTACTATTTGCCAGTTTCTCTCACTCCAATAAACTAACAAACTCAAAACTAGACTTTGAGAAAAATCCCCAAAAATTCCCTCTGTCGCTCGAACCAGAAGGGTTGTCGTTTGAACGACTTCCACGTGTCGTTCGAGTTACTTCACGCCAGATTCCATCTCGCTCAAACGACTTCACGTGAGATCTCTCGTTTGAAGCACTTCTCGCGAGATCTTCATATCGTTTGAACCACTTCGCGCGAGATTGCACTGTTCGTCTTCTTCACCATACTTCAACGTTTTTCACCATTTTTGAACCCAAAAATTTTAAGATTCAATTACCAACAACTGATCATCAATACCCATCAACCCCTAACAGGTTATAGATCATTTCTATCATCCTAGGATCCTTAATTCGTCATTAATCATCATAATTACATAAAAACCCCAAATTAATTCACATGAACCCTAGTTTTCAAAATTCCAATTCAATAACCTAATCAACCCAGATTCATTCATCAATATATAATCAAATTCCGTGATTAATCCTCTATATACATGAAGGAATTCGAACCATTAATTAAACCAATCCTTAATCATAATTTAAATCTCCAATTTTTAGCCAATTAACATATAAATCATGATTAAATCTACCTATACTAACATGAGCATGATTATTGCTAAAAGAAAACAAGTAATAAACACTTTCCTCGAATATGAGGGTCTGATCCATTGGTGATGTTGGTATATACCCGTTCCTCTCTTCGCGATCTACGCGTTGGTGGTCACGGTTATGCAAGGTGGTGCTAATCGAGCCTTCTCTCTTGGAAATTGGTTCTCCCTCACACCCTCCATGGACGTTCTTGATTTGTGTAACCTATTAACCCTAATGGACTTTCCTAGGCTGATATAATTAGTCTTAATTTTCGTCCATTAATTTAGCCTAAAAATACAATTTGCCATAATGCCCTCTCGGGGTGCCAGTTAGGCCTAAAATCGCCCCGGGACCCAAACTAAACACCTGGGTATACTATTTTGACTATCTCGACCCTCATGGACTCAATGGCGCACTTGAAATGACCATACGAGTTAATAAAAATAAATTCTCTTTTTATTCCATTGAATTAGTCCCGACACGACTCACACGCGTGACAGACTTAAATTACCAAACTGCCGTATTTCTCACTTCCGACAATTTATCAAATATCACAATTCCATATTACAAATCACACAGTAATATTTAATAGTTCACAACAATAAGTATTAACCCTTGGCACGCTAGCTAATAATTATTTTAATTCGGATTAATAACAAATTAATTTCTCCCATTTTAATTTAATTAATCCAACAACAATAAATAAATCGCATATTTATTCCCACAATAATAATTAATCACTTAATTATTTAAATCGTCAAAATTACGGGGTGTTACATACTTCCTATAGGTCCTTGCAGTAGATGCATCTATCCTTTCCATTCAGTTTTATTTAGACTTTTTTTTAGGGCATATGTCGCCCACTTCTAGTTCTTTCATCAGAGTTACTGTATTCAGTTTAGTTGATGGTTTGGAGTTTTGAACTAAGAGTTTTATTCAGTCTTATTTATTGCAGTACTTGATTCATGTCCAGTATTTATTTACATTCCTATGTGTGGTGAATGGTTTATATTTTATTCACTAAGATCATTTTACTTCTCATTTTCATTTTATCAACTAGTCTCACAAAGTAGAAAGTTACCCAAGTACACTCATACATATATATAGTCTCATCATCCCTCTACATATACACTAATCCTGCACCCTTAGGTTAAGACCGCTTGGTACAATGTAATAATTATTATTATTACCAAATCTACTAATTTTACACAGTAGCAATATTCACAAGTCCATATATATATATATATATATATATATATATATATATATATATATATATACTAATCCTACACCCCCGGCTAAGCCCCATTAGTGCATATCTCCAGAAAATCAAGAATCCCCGGGTTAGCACCCATTAATGCACCTATCAATAATAATTCAGCACCCCCAGGTTATCACCCATTAGTGCGCCTAACAATAGAATATTGCATCCCCGGGTTAGCACCCATTAATGCACCTATCAATAATAATTCAGCACCCTCGGGTTATCACCCATTAGTGCGCCTAACAATAATCATCTTTGTACCCCCGGGTTATCACCCATTAATACACTTATCAATAGAGTTTCTACACCCCCGAGTTATCACTCATTAGTGCTCTTAACTTTAAGGTTCTTGCACCCCCGGGTTATCACCCATTAGTGCTCTTACAATATTATCACATAATAGGCATACACACATCCTATTATAAATTATAGGTATTTCTCCAACCTACATATATACTCTTCATACGTATTTTAACCTCATTACTACGTATAGTATAAATAATTAGATTACTATTTCTCTCATAATCTCCACGGTACATTCTCTCTATAACGAAATAATTAAATTTTTAATTCCCACATACTTTTCCCAAAATTCCATCTTATTTAAATTTACTATTTGCCAGTTTCTCTCACTCCAATAAACTGACAAACTCAAAACTAGACTTTGAGAAAAATCCCCAAAAATTCCCTCTGTCGCTCGAACCAGAAGGGTTGTCGTTTGAACGACTTCCACGTGTCGTTCGAGTTACTTCACGCCAGATTCCATCTCGCTCAAACGACTTCACGTGAGATCTCTCGTTTGAAGCACTTCTCGCGAGATCTTCATATCGTTTGAACCACTTCGCGCGAGATTGCACTGTTCGTCTTCTTCACCATACTTCAACGTTTTTCACCATTTTTGAACCCAAAAATTTTAAGATTCAATTACCAACAACTGATCATCAATACCCATCAACCCCTAACAGGTTATAGATCATTTCTATCATCCTAGGATCCTTAATTCGTCATTAATCATCATAATTACATAAAACCCCCAAATTAATTCACATGAACCCTAGTTTTCAAAATTCCAATTCAATAACCTAATCAACCCAGATTCATTCATCAATATATAATCAAATTCCGTGATTAATCCTCTATATACATGAAGGAATTCCAACCATTAATTAAACCAATCCTTAATCATAATTTAAATTTCCAATTTTTAGCCAATTAACATATAAATCATGATTAAATCTACCTATACTAACATGAGCATGATTATTGCTAAAAGAAAACAAGTAATAAACACTTTCCTTGAATATGAGGGTCTGATCCATTGGTGATGTTGGTATATACCCGTTCCTCTCTTCGCGATCTACGCGTTGGTGGTCACGGTTATGCAAGGTGGTGCTAATCGAGCCTTCTCTCTTGGAAATTGGTTCTCCCTCACACCCTCCATGGACGTTCTTGATTTGTGTAACCTATTAACCCTAATGGACTTTCCTAGTCTGATATAATTACTCTTAATTTTCGTCCATTAATTTAGCCTAAAAATATAATTTACCATAATGCCCTCTCGGGGTGCCAGTTAGGCCTAAAATTGCCCCAGGACCCAAACTAAACACCCGGGTACACTATTTTGACTATCTCGACCCTCCCGAACTCAATGGCGCACTCTAAATGACCATACGAGTTAATAAAAATAAATTCTATTTTTATTCCATTCAATTAGTCCCGACACGACTCACATGCGTGACAGACTTAAATTACCAAACTGCCGTATTTCTCACTTCCGAAAATTTATCAAATATCATAATTCCATATTCCATATCATAAAGTAATATTTAATAGTTCACAACAATAAGTATTAACCCTTGGCACGCTAGTTAATAATTATTTTAATCCGGATTAATAATAAATTAATTTCTCCCATTTTAATTTAATTAATCCAACAACAATAAATAAATCGCATATTTATTCCCACAATAATAATTAATCACATAATTATTTAAATCATAAAAAATACGGGGTGTTACAGGTTCTCAATTCCTTTTTGGGTGATGTCTATAGATTAGGAATAGGTAATAACGGTGTGTTCACTTCCCATGTTGCACGCGATTCGGTTCTCGTGTTAGTGACAGATTCATATGGCTCTCAACCCAACCCACCTAGGCGTCCCGTACCTTATAGGAGAGTTCATCGTAGATGTTTTAAGAGAGGTGTTCCTAGGCCAGTATATGTTTTCACCCATTGTAACAATAGAAGACACTTTAGGGAGTTTTTCTTTAACTTGGGTAATATGTCACATTTTTCTACTACACGTGTTTTTATGACACATGAACCTACACATGATACTTTGGATGCTACAGATGATTACATTAGAGAGTTTGCACATATTAGAGAGCACGTAAAGTTTTTGGTCAAGACTTCACATGATTTGATGGAGGTTTTTCATAGGATGTCATCACCTTTGGAAAACTCCACCGCACCTACTGGTTGAGGTTTAGACTTGTTTGCTAGCATAGGATGATTTTCATGATGATATTTTATGCCTATTACTAGTGTGTACCATTTCTGTATTTATATTTTTGATATATTTTTTGAAAAACCAAAATGATTTTTTTTTTGAAAAAATATAAAAAAAAATTCTTTTTTGAGAAAAAAATTGAAAAAGCCAAAAATATTTTATTTTGATAAAATTTTTGGAAAAATATAAAAAGAGTTTTGTATTTTGTTTACACCATTTATGTATGGACATTTAGGATGACCGAGTAACAATTTCATTCCACATCCATGTGACAGTTTGGTAGTGTTTTGATATGCATCATCATTTCATTTTTATGCTTTACAATGTTGGAGTCATTGAGATCTGATTTGAGATTTCTACCTACATATTTGACTCATGAGTTCCTTTAAGGTACCCTTGCACGGATTTGTTTAACTATTGTTCTTGTCTATCACATATTAGTCGATGTGTTTTCATCTCAATTATGTCTTTAAAACGAACCAAATACGATAAAACATGACAATGAAAATAGTGCATATAAGAACCATTATGGTGAGTTTGTGTGATATTTATGAAAAATGGGTAAGGGCTACGAAAGGTACTCATTTATCCTTTGCTATTAAGCCACCGTTTAAATAGGACCTAGAAAAAGCGTGGCACAATAAATATTTTGCCAAGGTCCAAAGAGATTGAAAAGAACCCTGAAAAATTTAAAGGCAATAAAAAGAAAAATATGCAATAAAGTGGGATAATATGATTTAGTTTCATCACCTCAAAAGAAAAATAAAAAGCATTATTTATGAGGGATTTTTGATGAAATATAAAATGGGTTTGCACATCCTTGAAAAGTCATGAAAAAGCGTTACATAGTTTTAGACATTATTGGTGTGAAAATTATGTCTGACTTTGATTTCTTGATTTGATTAAGACGATGTCGTCTAAATTCACATTTTTGACACCTAAGGATGATTTTGAGATCATTCGTTAAGTGTATCCATATTCATCATGCACATTTGTCATGTTTGATTGCATTGATTTTCCTATCGAATTTGTTCACACCTATTCATTCCGTTTCCATGATTTGGTTATCTTAGTGTAGGTTCATGGTGTGATTTTTATAAATTATTTTTATTTGAAAAAATTGAAAAATCAAAAATAGTTTGTGGAATGCTTTTGAGTTACTCTTTGCATGAGCATAGTTTGATCCATACTTTCAATGCATATCGTGACACTCCATGTTTATTTTGTTTATTCTTTTCCTTATCTATTTCGGAAAAATAAAAAGGGGAAAATGAATTATGATTTTACGGGGGAGTTTGCATTATGGGGGAGATTTGACTATTGATAATTGATTTATTTATATATAATTTCAAACTCAATGCATCACGAAGGTATCCGCTTTGTCTCATGTGTGTAGGTACAAAATTGAAGATCATTATTTTTCACACCCTGATGAGAAAAGCTTAAAGATTTGAAGATTTGATGTTGAAGATTTTTGAAGAACATTTCAGACTTGCATTTTTTATACCTTTTCAGTTTGGGGTTCATAGGAGGGTATTAGATTTGTATAGGCATTTTGATTTGATAATTTAGATGCTTTTATTTTGTACCGACATAGACATAGGGGGAGATTTGTAAGGACATTATATTATTGTCCTGTTTGCATTATTGTATGTCGTATACCACTACAACCGTTGAAGACTTATTCAAGTTTAATCATGCATCAAGACGAATCCGATTATCAACGTTCTTGAACAAAGACGCCTCTGCGAGAATAATTTTGGTAAGCTTGTGTTTAAGTACCTTAATGGTCCATTATAAGTGTTGGGATAATTTTTCTAAAATATTTTCAAACACTTGAGGCGTTGTTTTTTGTCAAAGAATGTTTTTCTAATTGTTGAGGCGAAGTTTTTAATGAAATAAAATTTTTATTTTTTTAATTGTCGTCCGAGCGATAGGTAGATGTCATTCAAGCGACATTGTCTTGTCGTGCGAAACTCGTTTGAGAGACACGTGGCGTCGTTTGAGCGACATGATGATCTCGTTTGAGCGAGTTGCCGACTCAACTTTTCTATATAAAGCGTGTTAAATTACTCCATTTTCATTAAGAAGAGCTAACGAATTTTGATACCAGTAAACTGCATTCTACAGAACACTTTTTCTTTTTCATTTAAGGGTTTAATCCTTTTTATTTTCAATTCATAAAAATCCCATATGCTTTAGTGAATTTTTTTGGAACCCAAGATTCAACTTTGGAGAAGTTATTTATTTATGGAGTGTTATCTCTACGGCTGACTACGATTGTTTGTCGATTAGGAGTCCTCATGGGTGTTCTTGGCTGAATTAGGATTACGTGTTCTTGTGGGTGGCTGCAGTTGTTCCATTGATGACTCGTGGTTGCGTGTCTATGTGAGTATTTGCATAATATTAATTACAGATTTCATTGTGTATGTAATTTGTGATTTATTATTCATAGAGAAATAAACTATTTTACCCGAAAGGAGTTTTTTCCTGAAATATGTGTGTCAGCAATTCTATTTGTGTTGGTTTGATTTCTCCCACGTAGATGCATGTTTTAGGGCTAAATTAAATTGGTTTAAAATTTGACTCGAATGGTTAAATTGTAAATTTGCAAATTTGATTAAATTAGTATCACATGGCATCGTGCACCTTTTACATCAGATTCTTGGTAGAATGATGAATTTTCTAAAGTTAGGTCATGTAATGTGGATGGGAATCATAGAGTGAGTTAAGGGTTTCATGTGAATGTCGTGTATTAGCTTGAGTGGATTTAAATTAATGTATATTTATAAAGTGAGGTTTAACTCTTGTCTAGTCTCGACAACTGCCTAATCTAAACAAAAGTGTATCGGGGGGTTCCTTATTTGGATTTCATTTATGAGACATCCCACAAACAGAGTCTAAAGAAGGTAGGAGTTAGGATTTTAGGATTAATAAGTCTCGTGAATAGTTTTAGTGGTTAGATTTTGAGTGATGGGTAGAGGTCATTAAAATGTGTGGTCTGTGAGTAGGATTTATTTATTAATGATGAAATGTTTAAGGAACATGAGAAGTGTTTGGAAACTGAATGAGGTGAATTGTAATGAAGTGAATCTATTATGGTTTTCGTATAGTAGATAATTGATGATTAGAGTGAGGTGCTTTAGTATATAAAATGTTGGTTTAATAGTTTTTTTTCTCGATAACTGCCCAATTTAGACTATAGTGCATCAATGGGTCCTTGTTTGGATTTCATTTATAAGACATACAATGCATGGGGTCTTGAGAAGGCTAGGAGTTGTAACTTGTGTATTTGGTTCTTAAGTGTATGCCTGGGAGATATATGGTTATTATAGAGTCTTAGCGACAAATTAACCTAGAAAAAGTGTATTGGGGGTCCTTGCTTTCATTTTATATATGATAAGTCCCACATATGTAATATAGGGAAGGTTTGAAGTTAGTAGTTTGGGATGTTTAATTTATGTGGAAATTTAGGGAGGGAATCTCTATAGAACTGGGTATAATGTCGCTTGGCTATGGAATATTGTATGTGTAGTACCTATATTGACTGAATAACTTGATAATTATTGATGGTGTATGTTACTATTGGTGTGGGCATAGTGTCGACTGGTGTAAGGACACAAATTTCTAATTGAGTCTGTTGTAATTTTTGGCTCAATTTTGGACAAAAATATTTGAGTCATAGGATAGAGTTCACATTTATCCATTCAAGCCTATGACGTGTTTGTTGAAGATGTAGCGGCCAAGAGTATAAAGCTTCATCAAATGTCGAGTTTAATGTGCCTCGTTTTTACGTCACCAACATAGTTCCAATTGCTCCCAAAGTATGAATGCATTACATATATATATATATATATATATATATATATATATATATATATATATATATATATATATATATATATATATAGGAGCTTGGAACATTTTAGATTGGGTGAACATTTATTTAAAACTGTTGCTTATTTTAGAAAGATTTTACTAAAACTTTAATATAAAGTATATAAAGTTTATGGGCTAAAAATATAATTTTTCAAACTTTCTGAAAGTTTGTTCGAAGTGTCGTTCAAACGAGTTTGTCGTTTGAACAACAATGTCGTTCGAACGAGTTTGCTAACGAGTTCCCAGATTGGCCACTGGAATGTCATTCGAAGTATCGTTCGAACGAGAATGATGGTTCGAACGAGATATCCAACGAGATTTCTAATGAGTTCGCACTGGAAATTCGTTAGAAGCTCGTTCGAACGAGACTTCGTTCGAACGAAAATCTTCTTCGAATGAGATTTGGCGAAAATAGTTTTTTGGGCAGTTTTTGACAGTTTTTCCCACTTTCCCACTTGTTTTTTCCACTATCTTTTGACAGAACTTCTTAAGTGCGAAAATCAACTCTTTCTAATCAACTTTTTCATAATATTCTAACTCCTAGAGAGTGTTTTGTGAGTTCATCTTTCCTAAGAAAAAGTTCAATTTTAAGTGTTCATTTTTCAAAGAAAAATCCTTCCAACACTTTGTGTCACCCATATTGTTTATTCCAAGTTTTCTTTATATATATATACATTGCTTGGAGTTTGGCACCGGTTTTTATCTCTACCGTTTTGAAGAGACGTTTGGGTTTGCTTCTAAATCCCACAAAGAAGAAGAAGTTTGCGTTAATTTACCCACTTGGAGAAAGGCTCCTAGTTTGGGTGACGGTGACCATATAAAGTCCGATCGGTGGATTCCGAGACCGCGGTGGTGCTCCATGGTTATTCGCTAGGTGGAGGTGTATACAAGAAGAAGCATCGGGGGTTTAAAGGGATCGAGTCGAGTGTTGTAAGTCTTACTGTCTTGTATTTGTAAAACCATATGTAATACCCCGTACTTTTGGCTATATTTATTTTTGGGATTAATTAATTAAATGTGAATTAATTGGAAATTAATCCGGGTTAAAATACTAACGAGATGCGAGTTGGTATTTGATTATATGTACATATATATGATTATATATGAATTTGGAATTATGAAATTTGTCGTGAGATTTATATACGGCAATTTGGGAATTTTGTTGAGACGCGTGTGACCGCCGCGTCATGGTATATTATTTTAATTATAAAAGTGATTTTTATTTCTATTATCCGTATGGTCGTTTTGAGGGCACCAACGCGTCCGGAAGGGTCGATATAGTCAGAAAACACTAGCCGGGGGTGTAGTTTGGGTCCCGGGGTATTTTTAGGCCATACCGGCATCATAAAGGGTATTTTGGTAATTTTACATTTTGAGGAATTAAAAGTGACGAAAATTGGGAGTTTTAATCTGATGTGGATTTAACCCACTAAACCCATTAACCAACCCATATTAACCCATTAAGCTACGGAGGCTATCATTAGGTTTACAACTCTCCCAAAGAAAACCCTAGCCACCCTAAGCCACCATTGGGGAAGAAGCTTGGAGAAGAGAAGAAATTCTACAGAGATCTTCACCAAACCCACACCAAAAATCAGAAATCGAACCAAGGCAAGAGACTTTATTCCATTTAATTTCAGAGAATGTCTTTTCCATGTTAGAAATTGAAGAATATCAATTGTTCTTGAAAGATAATGAAAACCCATGTTAATTGAACTTAGAACTTGAAATTTTGAGGAGGATTTGCATGTAGAATGATAGGTAGATGTTCATACAGATGATATTTATGATTGGATGAAATTTAAAACGGATTTAAATTGGGTAAATTCATGATGTAAAATTCTAGGGTTTGTGTTCTTGAGATATTGGGGGAAAGTGATGAGATTTGATGGTTTAATGATGTTTGGGAAGAATTAACTCCGTAAATAACATTAGTTTATAACCTTGATATGTTTAGGATTGATTAGAGATCTTAAAGTATTGTTGGGACAAAGTTTAGAGAAGATTTGAGGAGTAAAAATAGATGAAAAACGATTTTTGGAAAATCTGGGACGAAACTGGCAGGTCGTTAGAAGCCCCTACCCAGGTCGTTCGAACGAGCTCGTTCGAACGAGCTTCTAACGAGTTGACCAGTCTCTTCCAATGAGGGGTAGTTTCGTTCGATATCTCGTTCGAACGAGACTTCTAACGAGCTGGCAGTTTGGGCCATTTTGAACTGTTTTGATTTTTGGAGTCCCGTAAACTTATTCGAGGATATAGATAACCTTCCTTTGATGATGTAAGGATAGATTTGGGACTTTTGGGTTATTACGAGGAGTAAATTTATATACGAGAGATTTATTTCAATGAACCGTTTGGGTTGAGACGTGAGTGTCTACTACGACGTGAGAATAGATTATGGCGCGTATGATGATAAACCGGAATAGTATAAATTGCGATAATTATAAGTTAGTACGAGAAAGCGATATGTACTACGATTAAACTACGGGATTACTAAGATGCGTGTTTACTTAGTATTGGTATATGAATTGTGTGTATGATATACCTACCATACTTGCTATCACGGGAGGTTTGCGTTCGCTTAGGGCCCTCTAATCCTTGTGTTGCCCGGATTTAGACTGGTTACCTCGATGAACATAGGTCAGAGAAAGACTTATTGGGATGTTAATAAGTCCGCTGATCGTGGGAGCGTAGGTATGTACGTGACCCATGTGATGTGACTGTGTTCGCCTCCACTATTTGTGATTTGTGTTATCTGAACTATTCCTGAGAGTTTCGGAATATGTAATCCTTATGTACGTGATGTGCCGGGATGGATAGCAGAGTATGTGTGCACCGCAGCTTAGTTCTCGGGGTGCTTATATTGTATATTTACGATGTGAATAATATACACTTAATTAATGGGAACCTTCATGTTAATGTTGTGAATATAATTACAGTATTGTTTCAAGAAATATAACGAGTTAACTGATAGTGATATATATATTGCATTTTGAGCATCTGAGTTTACGTTAAACCCTACTTAATTACGAGCGTTATAATGTTAATAGAACCAAGTAATATTGGTGGGACCTATGATAGTCTAGCTAGATATGATGGTACTTAGCTAGTGATTTGTGTCGTTATAGATGGGTACTTACGTTAGGAGTGCACAGTTAGAAGAGGGGTGAGAAAATCATGTGAGTGCACGTCCTAACATGTACTTTGCATTTAATGTTTTAAATGTTTTTAAAGCACTTGCAGGTTTTTAAAATATAACTCCACATTCGGGCTCTGACCCGTTTGCTTTTCAAATTTATTTTCTTTGTAAAACCATTTTAGGTGCCCAGCCACAAGGACACCAAGCATAGGATTCTCATTCTGATGACGAGATGTAGCTGTTTGTGGAAGCTACAGGGATTTGCTTGTAGACGCTTCTATCTTTTGGATTCCAGAGTCACTATCTATCAGTTGTGGGGCATGTTGCCCATTTCTATTAGAGACATCTTTTACATTTCAGTTTTTCAGACTTTGGCATGTATTATTTCAGTATTCAGTTTAGTTGTTTCAGTTGTGTGTTTGTAGTAAGGAGTTTTCCTCCAGACTTTATTTACACTATGTGATGATTATTCGTTTTACTTCAGTATGGTGAATGGTGTTATTTATTTCTTCATTACACTTGTTGCATGTTAATCAGACTTTAATTAAAATTTGGCAACTTACTTTTTAAATACTAGGTGGTTAGTAATAATAAAATGTTTTCGACAGTGATGCTATTAACTGAGCCAACTTGGCATTTTGAATTAATTTAAAAAAGGAGTAGCTACCCGGTATTTAATTAGTCGGGGTGTCACACCATACTTAGTGGATTTGAGGCTAGGGCCATCCAAGGTTTTTTCCCGTTGTGGGTTTTTCGTCATACATCGCGGCGTCGTGGTTTATTGTTTATTTTATCTTTTTCAATACTCACCTAGAACGTATGCTTAGGTAAAAAGATAAAATTGGTTTATAATCACTGCTTGTTTAATTTGGTGCTAATTAAATATTGGCTAATGTGTAGTTAATTCAAGTCGTTAATTTAATGTGTTAAAGTTTGGTTTGGCCTAATTTACTAAAATGAAGTAAATATCTTGTTGGTGCAATAGGCCCCCAATTTTAAATTCAAAAGTAATTTCCTTTGAAATATATGCAGAAGCGAAGATGATGGTTCAAATTAAAACAAATTAATTTTCTTTTCAAAATTAAAATTAAACACAACTTAAAGTGAAATATGATGAAACACACACACAATTTAAATTTCACTTAAAAGAAGCTTCTCGAGTTTGAAGAGAGAAATGTTTTATTAGAGTCTAATATTTTAGAATTGAAAAATAAATTAAAAGACTCTAGAAAAGTCAAATTTGATTTGGAGTGTAGGTTAAAAAAACTAGATAAAATCTTAGGCACAGTCTAAATAAAAAATGACACTTCTGGTTTAGGCTTCGTTACTTGTAATTATTCTACTCATAAAACCAAAAAACCATGATTTAGGAGAATCACCTAGGAAAACCTTTAGAGATCAATCCTTAGGTACCAATTTTTACTTGTGCTCATTGTTTTTACTTGTGCTCATTGTGGTCTAAAAGTTCATCTTAGCAAATTTTGTTTTGATCTTAAACGAGGTCCTAGAAAATCCCACAGTAAGGAAACCAAGGTAGTCAAGATTCCTACACCCCAAGATAGTCACTCATCATTAGTTTGGGTTAGGAGATCTGACTTGGTAGTTTTACAAGATAGGATTTTTTATTCTCATTTACTTTCACATGCTTCCTCCCTTGCAAAATCAAAAGATTGAATGTGATAGTTTTATTTGCATACTCTAGCTCTTTGTGCTTCATATTATATATCATTGCTAGATGCATGCATGTTTAGTCATTTTATAGTCATTGCTTTATTTCATATCTTATGCTAGAAATCATGACATGTTTATCTTTTGTATTATATTTTCTTCATTTTTGTTTGCATTAAAATGAAAAATACAAAAAGATTTTTGTTTATCATTTGGGTTTTATCTCTTGGTAATTTAAGCTTAATGAAAAATTCAAATGATTTTTGTTTGTCTTTTGAGTATATATTTTTATTTTTGGTTAAAAATTTGAAAAACAAAAAAATATTTTTTTTGTGTGTATTTTAGTTCGACACACTCTATGTGGCATATACTTGTGTTTGAATACCTACTTTTTTACTTCCATGTGGCTAGAACTTTTGGTTTAGATTGTCAATCCTTAAAATTTTCTTTACCATGCTTACATGGAGTAGTTGGATTTTGTGTTGATATAATGGATTCTATTTTTATATGCCTCAATTCACACATGCACGAGCTCACTTAAATCTATAACTTCAAATGTATATTTGAGCTTTATGAGGTGTTCTCCTACAAATCTTGTCATCTACATATTTGTGACCTAGGAGGACTAGTTCATGTCAAAATCCGTTGCACGTGAGATTTGTGAGAAATAAAAAATGATAAATATAAATGTGCGGGGGGAAGGGCTCCGAAAGGATTTATTATCCTTTGCGAATAGTAAGCCACCGTTTTCTTGGACCTAAAAGAAATACGTGGTCCAAAGGCCTAAAAGAAAATATGGCATTAAAAGAAAAGGTTTGCCAAGGCCTATTTTGTTTAGTTGATCTATTCATTCAAAAGATTAAACTTTATATGCTTAAATTAAGGGAGTTTGGATGGTATATCAACGGTTTGCACAATGTCCATTTTATCCTAGTTGCTTTTCAGTGTTATGACTCTATTGGTTTGTAGAATCATCAACATGCTAGTCTTGTATGCATTGTGTATGTTTGTTCATTGAGTTCAATTTATATTGTCACATGAGGTTATATTCAAATTTGATGAGGTTTTCAATCAATTGAGAACTCCGTGAACATGTTTTAAGTGATTGGGTCTAAATTTAATTGTTCCTAGTTCACACCCCAACACTTCTGTTTCCATATGACACATTTTTGCCATACGAGTGTGAAAAGCTTATCTTATTTTGTGTCATTTGTGTGTTTATCTCTCTCTCTCTCTCTCTCTCTCTATATATATATATATATATATATATATGCGTGTGCTTCTTTGGTATATCTAGAGTATTTATATATATGATATTTTTGTTTAGTCTTTGCCTTACTTTCTAGTCCATATATGCTTTAATTCATAATTGGTATCCATCTTGTTGCATTCTTTGTTGATATCACATGTAAATACTTATGTATCATATTGGTATCTGTTTCTTTCATCTTAGTTGGCATCCATTATTATTTGTTGGATTATTTATGATTTTGTTGCCCATGTGCTTTAATGTTCTCATCACTTTATGTGAAATGCATGTTTTAACTTGTTATCCCATTCTATTTATCTCTTGCTTAGTTTAGAGGGTGTATATGCTTTAATTTGCGAAGATAAGTTAATGTTTTTATTCTTTAGCTATGTCTATTCCTGAACAAAAAGGGGGAGAATGATAGGGGGAGAAATGGTATCTAATCCTATTGTAATCGTATCTTAGTTTGGGGGAGATTTAACTTAGGGGGAGTCACTATCTTCTTAGGTTGATCATAATTGATAAAGGGGAGATTTAACTTAGGAGGAGTCACTATCTTCTTAGGTTGATCATAGTTGATAAAGGGGAGAATTAATTTAGGGGGAGTAATTATTTTACTTGTATTTAATATTTTGATATTACCTATACGTTTAATGTGTTTGCTTAAGTGTGCATGAATTCTTCTATATAGTGGAAACTTTTACCGACAAAGATTTTGATCCTTTGAGTTGTTTGAGTCAAGCATTATACTTTTATTTTTGGTTGGATTGTTTTTGAGTCTAGTGAGCTTGACGGCCCTTTAGGATTTTTGTTTGGTTTTTGTCCCGGAATAGCCAAAGGGGGAGATTTGTAAGGACACAAATTTCCAATTGAGTCCGTTATAAGTTTTGGCTAAATTCTGGACAAAAACATATGAGTCATAGGATAGAGTTCACGTTTATCCATTCAAGCCTATGACGTGTTTGTTGAAGACTTTGCGGCCAAGAGTATAAAGCTTCATCAAATGTCGCATTTAATGTGTCTCGTTTCTACGTCACCAACATAGTTCCAATTGCTCCCAAGGTATGAATGCATTATATATATATATATATATAGGCAGGCTCCTGTGCACACTAAGTTTGCACACTAACTTTGCACATTACCTTTTAAAAGTTGTAAAAAAAATATTTTTGAGTTGATTTTTTTTTGTGTGATATTTAAACATTTCAAGGAACCCATATAAAAAAAATCAGCTCAAAAAAACTTTTTTTGCTATTTTTAAAAAATCGGTCAAACTTTCGCAGTTTTTAAGCCCTTTAAAACTGCGAAAGTTTGACCGATTTTTTAAAAATAGCAAAAAAAAGTTTTTTTGAGCTAATTTTTTTTATGTGAGTCCGTTGAAATGTTAAAATATCACATAAAAAAATTGGTGTGCGACAGCACTAAGTTTGCACACTTTTAAAAGGTAATGTGCAAAGTTAGTGTGCACAGGAGCCTTCCCCTCTCTCTCTCTCTCTCTCTCTCTCTATATATATATATATATATATATATATATATATATATATATATATATACATATAGGAGCTTGGAACATTTTATATTGGGTGAACGTTTATTTAAAATTGTTGCTTATTTTCACAAATATTTTATTAAAACTTTAATATAAAGTATATAAAGTTTATGGGCTAAAAATAGAAATTTTCAAACTTTCTGGAAGTTCGTTCGAAGTTTTGTTCGAATGAGTTTGTCTTTCGAACGAGTTTGCTAACGAGTTCCCAGATTGGCCACTGGAATGTCGTTCGAAGTATCGTTCGAATGAGAATGATGGTTCAAACGAGATATCCAACGAGATTTCTAACGAGTTCACACTGGAACTTCGTTAGAAGCTCATTCCAATGATACTTCGTCCGAATGAAAATCTCGTTCGAACGAGATTTGGCGGGAACAATTTTTTGGACAGTGTTTGACAGTTTTTCCCACTATCTTTTGACAGAACTTCTTAAGTACGAAAATCAACTTTTTCATATTATTCTAACTCCTAGAGAGTGTTTTGTGAGTTCATCTTTCCTAAGAAAAAGTTCAAGTTTAAGTGTTCATTTTTCAAAGAAAAATACTTCAAACACTTTGTGTCACCCATATTGTTTATTCCAAGTCTTCTTTATATATATATACAATGCTTGGAGTTTGGCACCAATTTTTATCTTTACCGTTTTGAAGAGACATTTGGGTTTGCTTCTAAATCCCACAAACAAGAAGAACTTTACGTTGATTTACCCACTTGGAGAAAGGCTCCTAGTTTGGGTGACGGTGACCATATAAAGTCCGATCGGTGGATTCTGAGACCGCGATGGAGCTCCGTGGTTATTCGCTAGGTGGAGGTGTCTACAAGAAGAAGCTTCGGGGCTTTAGAGGGATCGAGTCGAGTGTTGTAAGTCTTACTGTCTTGTATTTGAAAAACAATACTTAGTGGATTTGAGGCTAGGGTCGTCCGAGGTTTTTTCCCGTTGTGGGTTTTTTCTCGTACATCACGGCGTAGTGATTTATTGTTTATTTTATCTTTTGCAATACTCACCTAGAACGCATGCCTAGGTAAAAAGATAAAATTGGTTTGTAATCACTACCTGTTTAATGTGGTGCTAATTAAATATTGGGTAATGTGTAGTTAATTCAAGTCGTTAATTTAATGTGTTAAAGTTTGGTTTGGCCTAATTTACTAAAATGAAGTAAATATCTTGTTAGGCAAATTTCAAGGACTTGGGTTAATTAAATTGGTTTAAGTGAACTTTAAATTGTGTGTGAGTTTCATCATATTTCACTTTAAGTCGTGTTTAATTTTAATTTTGAAAAAGAAATTAAAATTTGTTAATTTGTTTTAATTTGAACCATCATCTTCGCTTCCGCATATATTTCAAAGGAAATTTCTTTTGAATTTAAAATTGGGGGCCTATTGCACCAACAACTGGTTATGGAAATATTGTATGTGAAGGACCTAGGTTGCGTGGATATAATAACGGTTTAAGTGGACTTGGTTTGCATTACAATTATGTGTGGGGTCACGAGTGAGTCCAATGGCCTATGTTATGAGATTAATAAATTTATGTACATTTGACGTAATTATCGATATTCGTTGAATGGTAGTAGAAGTATACTATGTGATGTGTAAGGTTGTGAGAGAGGCTAATGGATTGTAATTATTATAGTAATAAATGGAATATGGGGCATAGTATACTATATACGATGCCTTAAAAGAGGTCGATTTATTATAATAGAGTTGTAAAGTTAAACATTATATAAATTAGGCAAGAACGTGGTAATGGTTTAATGTGTGCTTGGATGTATTAATTTATAAATGTCATTTCGCTAGAATGGAAACTAAAATATGAAATGATGTAACTAATGGAAAATAAAATGATGAAATTAGTGGATTATTAAAGTGCAAATAGATAAAAGGATTTTAACTCAGTGATATTTTGAGTTGAAGGTTATGTGATTGTTTTCATAAGTTGATAAACTCATAGTTGATAAGACTCGCCCTATAAAGAGATGTTATTAGTACTGATTAATGAGTAAATATGTAAGAGCAAGTTTATAATTGCTCAATGTATTTTATTTGACTTATCCAATTACACATACACCGCACCATCATAACTGCTTCTATGTACTCAAAGACAAAGTTGAAGTCTTTTGGAAGATTGAAGAATCATTTGTATCAATAACGTTCTGAAGAGTTATGGTAATTTGGTAATGACCATTAATTTTCTAGGGGTTTACATCTTTTTTAGAGTTTTCATTTCAAAATATTTTTAAAATATTTTTTAAGAAAATTTTAAAATTTCGACAACTCGTTAGAATGAGTTTTTCTTGTCCTTCGAACGAGTTATGCTCTGTCGTTAGAACAAGATTTCAAATGTTCGAGAAAAATCTACGACGATGCCTTTTGGTCAGCTCTGGAATGTTATTCAAATGTTCGTTAGAAGTCGTTCAAACGAGATAGGGTATGTCGTTAGAACAAGGGTTCCCACGATCGAACGAGATGATTTTAAGTGAATCATTGGAATGTCACTCGAACTATTATTAGAAGCCTGATCAAACAAAAAAGGGTACATCGTTCGAATGAGGTATCGATCATTTTGATGAACGTGTAAGATTTTATTTTTTAATTAAATATGATCCAAATCTCTTATGTTTATCCTTTGCAACCAACTTCCTTATAAATTGAGATGCGGGATTAGAGTCTTAAAGAACACTTTTGAACACTTTTCCACACCCTTTTAGAGTTCCTTTTGTGAACAAACTCTTCCAATTTACTTCTAAACCCCTTGGAAATTTAGAGATCACTTTTTCAAATCAAGATGAACACTTTCATGTTCAAGAACCCTCATAGAGTTCATCTCTACTGCTGATTTGTAGAGCAGAGGCTCTACTGCTGAAGAAAAAGATTGATCAGTGGATACAGAGGGAAAACTTCTTCCTATGGGCAGTGTTGGAATATGTCATTGCTGTAGAAGACTTGAAGAACTGTGTGTTATACTTAGAGAGCTAATTAGTCTGCAAGTCTTATTGTGTCTGTCAAATCTTCTACAATGCTAAAATGGAGGATTTTCCCGAAAAGGATTCTTCCTTACTTCTTTGCATGTTTGCCTGGTTGGTTTGATAAAGTTGAAGGTGTGTGTGGTTGGCCTAAAATGCAATTCATTCCATAGAATCCGCATTGTCAAATTGGTATCAGAGCATAGTGCACTAATATATTGTGTGATCCTTTTTATAAAAAAATATAGATATTAATTTTTTTACTTGGTGATCTTAAAAAGTTAGATTTTATGGATAATTTGTATAATAGGATGCCTATTTTTTATGGCTCTAATTATGCTTACTAGAACGCTAGGATGAGCTCTGCCTTAAAATCTATTAATGAAAGAGTCTAGATTATGTCCCAAACATGTCTCTGCTTGGCCAGAAGAGGAATTTAGATGGAGTAATTTTAACTCACGGGGCTTAAGTGCCATTTTTAGAGCCGTCACCCCAACAAGTTACGCCACATCATGACGTACACCATGTCTAAAGAAGTTTGGGATACCCTCTAGCTCATTCACGAGGGTAACAATGCTGTGGAAGCTTCCAAGCTACAAAATCTCGCCACACAATTTGAGACAATTACCACGCTAGAGTCTAAGTCTTTTGATGAATTTTATGCACGATTGTTTGATATCGTAAACTCTAGTTTTTATTTAAGTGAGAAAACACTTGAAATGTGTGTAGTTAAAAATATTTTGAGATAACTTTCATCATGTTTTATTCCTAAGGTTATCGTGCTTAATTCATAGGGAATATTAGACACGCTTAGGTTAGAAGAACTTGTAGGAGGCCTTCCAACATATGAGATCGACATGTTTTCCAAAATTGTTAAACCTAAGTAAAAGGTAAATACATTAAAAGTTCAATCTAAAAGGTAAGAGGACGTGTCGTCTGACTCTGAGTATGATTTTGATTTGGATGATTTAGCCCTTTTTGCAAAACAAATCATAACGTTTCTCAAAATTGGAGAAGACAATACTTCCAAAGAAAATAAGAGTTTGAGAAAGACAAAATATATCAATCGGGCAAGAAAAATTTTGAAAAAGAAAGAAAAGACAACCCTAAGAAATATGAAGAGAAATACTATGAGTGTGAGCATAAGGGTCATAAATCTCAAGAGTGTACTACTAGATTAAAGAGACAAGGCAAAGGCAAAGCTACCTTCAATGCCACACTTAGTGATAGCGATGTCGAGTTGGTGGATTTCGGGTATGAGTCAGTGTATGGGCATAACTTCATCGCGTTTATGTCTAGTCATGTTAGTACAACTAGTGCACCTCAAATCGATGAGAAAATTGTTCAACACGAAGAGCTTAACAGTGAGTATAGTCATTCTGGAGAGAGTGATGGAGATGACATTTTGAGTAAGAGCAACAGTGACCATCAACGTGCTTACACCGAGATTTATGCCGAGTCCATTAAAATGAACAAACAAAACAAAGGTTTAGCGCTTAGAGTTTTATTTCTAGAGAAGGAATTGAAAGAGGAGATTGAGAGCGAGTCCTGAGTGAGAGTTTCTTTGGGAGATAGAGTCAATTTAGTAGAAGGGGAAATGGTGAATTGATAAAAAAAGTGGATACTCTTACCAGATATATTCAAGCATCCGTAGATACTCGTGAGAAATTGAAACCTTTGTATCCCAACTTGAGGAAGATCTCGAACGTGTCCGGGAGGTCAAAGTTGCTATAGAGGATACATCAAAGAAGGTTAGAAAGATGCTCCTCGATACCGCTTTAGGATTTGGGGAAAGGCAAGGGATAGGTTATGACGGTGCATCCATTTCACATACCGCACCAGAACAGGTTCTCAGATTTATGATAAATCCTTATAGGCCTCAACCTAAGCTACACAAAATAGTTCAACCTAGTAAAGTGAACCAAGGTAAACCCAAACAAGTCTATATTTGCACCTATTTCAAGAGGAGAGGATACCCAAAGGAATATTACTACAAGGTAGGTGGAACTACATGTTCACAAACTCTAGCACACCTCTATAGTGACTTTCCTAGTCTTAAAAAGCAAGTTAAGTTCCTAGTTGTGACTTCACAAAGCTTAATGGCAGAATTTCAATGGTTGCGTATGATGTTTGAAAATGCTTCTAATGCTCCACTAGAGAGAATAATGATAAGGGAAAACAAAAGGTTACCTCCACTTAGGTACCTAAGCAAGATGACAAAGCTCTTATTGCGAATATTTCTCTTGATATTAAAAAACATTCCCAATGGTATTTTGATAGTGGGTGCTCTAGGCACATAACTGATGATATATCATTTTTACCAACCTTGAGGGTCTAGTATTTTAGGATGTGGATGTGTTGAGGTACTTGGATTTCCTAAACCAGACAATATATTGTACGTAAAGGAGTTGAAAGTAACCTTAATTATCATAAGCCAGTTGTGCAATGAAAACTTTGTGGTAATATTTGATTGGTCCAAATGTAACATATATGATCAATCTAGTGAAATTTTACTATAAGGAGTGAGGACGAAAGATAATTCCTACGGGATTATTCCTAAGTCCTCCTTTGTGTGCAACAGTGCCACGGTCTCCTCTATGGACCTTTGGCATGAACGAATAGGTCATGTGAAATTTAGAAATCTTGAGAGATTAGTGAAAGGACTTAGTTCATGGCTAATCATCACTTGGGAAATAAACTTTCTTAGTTTGTGGACCTTGCCAACAAGGAAAACAAATTCAAAATTCCCATCGAAAGTTGAATATCACTAAAACCATACGTGTTTTGGAGTTGATTCACATGGATCTTATGGGTCCTAATCGCTCAGAGAGTTTAGGTGGTAAGAGTGATGGTCGATTAATTTTTTAGATACTTAATCGTGAGATTTCTTAGAGAAAATTCTGACGCGATTAAGTTCCTTACAACTAAGTATTGTGTCCGATAAAATCAACACGGTGTCACTATTGATCAGATGCGTAATGATAACGATATTGAATGTTTAGAAACCAGAGTGGATATATATTGTTATGGAGTGGGCATCAAACATGAGTTTTTGGCCGTTCATACTCCTAAAAAATGGGATAGTTAAGAGGAAGAATTGGAAGACATAGGAGGTTGCTAGATCCATGCTTTTTGGGAGGAACATGCCTAGACATTTTTAGGTAGAGGTGGTGAGTACCGCATACCATATGATAAATAGGGTATATCTTCATCCACACAAGCTACACATGACATATGAGTTGTGGATTGGGAAGAAGCCCAACCTATTGTATTTTTATGTCTTTAGGAGTACTTGCTACATCTTGAGAAATACAAAGCACTTATGAAAGTTTGACTCTCGAAGTGATGATGGGAAATTTGTAGGTTATTCATCATCGAGTAGGTCTAATAAGGTGTTTAGCCTTTCAAACTCTATGATTATGGAGTCAATATATGTCACGATTAGAGACGATGATCCGCCAACGTCTATTAACTCTAGCTCCAAGTGTGAGGATGTTGCACTCCCTGGTGATGATCCCATCCTTCCTCACTACCCCGGTGGACCCCACTCTTAATTTATAGGATCCACTCTCTTGGGATGGAAAGATTCATGACCCTTCCGCTATACTTGGTGATCCCATACTAGGTGTTAAGAATCGCACTCAACTTGAGAATGTGATTATCTACCTTTGCTATAACTCCTTGGTCGACCCAAGAATATGAAATAAGAACTCAAGGATGAGCATTGGATATTCACTATGCAAGATGAGTTTCTTTAGTTTCGCAAAAATGATATCTTGGAGTTATTCCCCTAAACTAGAGAGACTAATGTAGTAGGTACCAAGATGATTTCAAAGAATAAGATGGATACGAATGGTACCATAGTTCATAATAAGTCTAGGTTGGTCGCTCAAGGCTACACACAGATTGAAAGTGTAGACTTTGACGAGACATTTGCTCTTGTTGCTAGGCTTGAGTCCGTCTGATTACTACTCGCCATAGAATGTCATATGTGCTTTACGTGGAACAACCAAAAGGGTTTAAAGGCCTTAAGAACCTGGAACACGTCTTGTATCTTAAGAAGACACCGTATGTTTTGAAGTAATAAATTCTTGGTACGAGAGGCTCACTTCCTATATCTTAGCTCATGGATTCCAGAGAAGGGGTGTGGATAAGATTTTGTTTGTGAAGAGAGATAGAATAGTTCTATCTTGGTTGCTCAAGTATATGTGGATGACATAGTATTTAGATCCACGTTCTCCCAAGATGCTCACACCTTTATTGAGGAGATAAAGAGCGAGTTTGAGATGAGCATGGTTAGTGAGCTTACGTACTTCTTAGGTCTCCAGGTGCGTCAGTTAGAGGATGTGATATCCATATCTCAATCTAAATATGCTAGGTACCTATTGAAGAAATTTGGTTTAGACTCTACTAAGCACTGACACACCCCTATGAGTACGTCACTAAGCTTATAAAACACACTTTAGGCAAGGGAATAGGGCAAACCCTTTATGAAGCATAATAGGTAATCTTCTCTACTTAACTACTGGTTATCCTGATATTTCCTTTAGCATTTGAGTTTGTGTGTGATACCAAGCGTCCTCGAAAGAGTCACACTTTCTTGCACTTAAACATACCATCAAACACATGAGTGCCACTCTTTCCTACGGTATTTGATATTCCTTTGATATCAATAATCGTTTACCCACCTATTCGGATGCCAATTGTTTCGGGAATGTTTTTGATTGTAGGAGTACCTTGGGTGAGTTTTGTTACTTTGGGAGTGATCTTGTCTCTTAGTTGAGCGAGAAGAAAAGTTCGATATCTTTATCCACGACGGAGGCTACGTTTATTATCGCTGGGAGTTATTGCACACAATTCTTATAGGTGAAGCAAATGTTGGAAGATTATGGTATTTTATAAGGCACTATGACTATTTCTTGTGATAATACGCGTGCAATCCATATGTCCCGTAATCCATTCCAATATTCTTGCACAAAGAACGTTAGGATATATGATCATTTTATTCATGATCTCATTGAGAAGAAGGTCGTGTCCTTGAGCTTTTTGAGCACCGAATGTTAATTAATCGATATTTTCACGAAACCTTTAGATGCCCTTAGATTTGTGAATCTTAACAAGTCTTTGGGTATTTTATTCATTGATTGAGTTAGGGTACTTTATCTAGGGTATAATGTCTATCATGCTCATATCTCTTAATCCTATTTCTAAATTGTATTATCATTGTACTGTTATGTTTATCTTTTTTATATATTTTGAAATTTTTTAAAAAGAATTTCCATTTTGATGAAAAAGTTTAAAAACTCCAAAAACATTTTTGGTTTTAAGAAAAAAGTTTTAAATATCGAAAAAGATTTCACTTTTGATAAAATTTTAGAAAAATATAAAAAGATTTTTATATTTTCATTTTTTTACCGTATACGGATGAACATTTAAAATATTTGGATCACACCCACATTCCATCCGTTCAAGTGGCCTTTTCATAATGCTTTGAGACATGACTTTGTTTCATTTGCGTTCTTAATAATGTGTGGATAACATTTCGTTGATCATTGATGACTATTTACTTCATGTTAGACTTCTTGTCAGCTTTATTGCACAAGTGAACTGTAAGGACATGATTTCATAAATGTCTGATATCGATTAGTATGTTGTATACAAATACAACCGTCGAAGAATGTTCAAGATCACATATGCAACGAGACAGATCCGAATATCACGTTTCTTCAACAATCAAGCCTCCGCAAGATGAATTTGGTGAAGTTTATGTTTTTAATCCTTAGCATTTAACATAGAATATAGGGATATTTTTCATCAAATAAATTTCCAAGTGTTGGAGCGGAATTTTCAAAGTTTTTCAGCAAAATATTTTTCGAAGTTTTAAGGCGCTGCATTTTCTGGGAAAAGAAAATGAAAAATATTTTTTAAAACGCTCATTAGAGAGACAACCCCTGTCGTTCAAATGACACGCCATCTGATACGACGCAAATAGTATGTATTTCACCCGTTAACCAATGCCTTATTAGCCCCCTGATCGAGGTGGAAACCAAGCGTCTGGGTAAATACGCTAGCCGTTGTTATCGACTACTAACCGCAATACAAAAATCGAAACTTTAACTACACTCTTGTGGAGTATGGTGTCTAGTCTGGGTATCAAATCCACAGAGAATAAGGACGAGTGAATGTGACGACAAAGGTAAGACTGTTAACCCTAACTTGACTCTAAAAAGAAATAAAAAGATGACTGAGATGGGAAATAAATAATTAACTAAATGCACACTAAATTAAACTACTAAATTAACTACGTGAGAAAAATTAACTCACTAAAAATGACTTAATAAGAATGAGGGGAAAATAGGTTGGGAATAAAATCCCCCAAACCCTAGTAAATTTACTGTATAAAATGCTAGAATTTTTAATTAGAAATTAATTGAACCCGGTCTTTAGTACTCCCAAGCATTACATATATAAAGTTCAAGCCCACATCATACATAATCAAAGGATGAGTAATAAAGTGTCGCAATAGCTACATGCGCATCACATCCTTAAACACCACGGTTACCTAGGGTCAACAAAGGTAAAAAGGTCTATGATGGTTGTGACAACTAGCTAAATTATATCGGGTTGGGTTCATGCACACCAACCCTTAGAAATCTAACCTAACATGGTGAAATTAATAAAAAACATGAATCCTACATTGCATGTAATTGAATCAATAAGAAAACTATCTCTAAACATGTATAAACGAATTGGAAACTAAGAAAATAAAGAAAACCTATAAATAAATTAACTACAAGATTAAGAAAGAAAGGAAGAAACTTTATTTAAAGAAAACTTGTAATTCAAACAATAAAAGTACCTACTTGCTAGAGAATTATTTTCTATTGTTCTAAGCTACTCTCCTACCTTCCTCTCTATGAAAAACTCTTCAAAACTCTTTTTTCTAAGTCATTATAAGGATACAAATCCATTTTAGAAGAGTTTGTAAAATAAAATGACTCTTTGGACCAATCAGCACTTAAGTGAAAATTCGCGCATTAGGTACCCCGAATCGGTTCTAGTGTAACCCGAACCGGTTCACCCTGTGGTTCTGAGGAACTTGCTAGAAATTCAACACTTGGAAAATTTTCAAGCTTTCTTCTTTTCTTTCTTGGATTTTTTTCTCAACTTTAAATGATCATAACTCCTTAACCGTAGCTCGGATTGGGGTGCCGTTTTTTCCAGTGTTCCTATTTTTACGAGATATTCAACTTTCCAGTTGGACCCACCTCTGAAATCAGCCTGTAGAATTACAAAAATGCCCTTGAACGTGCCTTCCTAGCCTTTGTTTCATTGTTTCGATTTCTCTTTCGCATCTCTTGCATACTTTACCTGTAAAACACATAAGAGAAACACAAAATACAAAATACTTGAAAACAAAGGTTAGTATCATAATTATGAGTTAAATACAAATCAATTGCACCACTCGGGTTCACAAAGGTACCGAAATTAAGGGGATAAATATATAATATTTATGCCCTATCAAACCCCCCTAACTTAGAACTTTGCGCGTCTCGAACAATGTAAAAGAAAAATAATAACGTCACCACTCTTCTAAACACTTTATTGGGATAGAATACCTTTTGTGCAGGCAAGCGATTGTATTTAGCATATTCAACAAGACTTTAAATCCCTAGGTTACCCTAGTAGGACGAGTGGTGTCTCGTGAGGGTTTGCAGTGAATATACCCACAAAATTCATTATTGACTCAAAGAAAAATAAAAATACTGAAAAATTGTGTAATTTAAACCTTTCGAAAAATAGTCACCATAAATTCAAATTCAAAAGAGTCTCAAGTTGTCGTGTGTGTGTGTGTGCAATGCTGAAAATCGAATCGCTAATTTTCATCAATTGATCATTACGTTACTTTTCGAAAGTTCGCCTTGATTTCAAAATCACACCGAACACACTCTCAAACGAATCACTCGGAAGTGTGGCTTTTCTCTCGGTATGCATGATTTATAAGAGTAAATGTAATGGAACACAAGTTCACGGACATAATTTTGAAAAACAGAATTATTTAGTGAAATGATCTCTTCATCGGATTGCGATAATTGGAAAACGGGAAACATCGCTTCAAATTCACACCATTTAATCTCTCATATTATCTTTTTGTATCTTGGCTCTCCATGCAGTAATCAATTTTGCAATTCTAACTCGGTAGGACTTTTTGGGTTAAAGGTATATTGGGTAACATGAGAATGGTTGAGAACTTCGAAATTGGAATTTTTTTCTTAAGATGTCCCTTAGTGCTTTTTCGGGCATTCGCTCATTTTCTCTCCCTTTACACTATTTTTTTATCGAGCATTTTTGTATCTTTTTTTTTCTTGCCCCATTTTATGCACTTTTCAGACTTTATTTGATGAATATTACCAATTTTCACATTTTCGGTCTACTTGGTTTTTTCGGGTTACCAAACGAAAAGGAAAAATTTTATTCGGCTCAATTGGGTTATCAAAAGGATAATTTTTCACATCTTTTTATGGCTAATGTTTTTGGGTAACAAACGATGGCCTACTTTATTATCCGAATTACTTATTAATTTACCATATGTGTCTCGAGATTAATTTAATTTAGAGATTTGTAGAGCTTTTTTTTTCTTTTCAAGACAACATTCCATTTTTCACAACCGATCAAAACAAACAATTGAGATCATCAATGACTTATTTAAAGCGCTGAATTAGAACTCAAAAATTCGTTAGGTTCGAAATTCACCGATTTTTGTTAATCTCCACACTTATTCGTTAAGTCGTAAATTTTCGCACAATTTCCATCTTTGGTCAGTTTCGGCTTAGCTCAATTGAGATTTAACAGTTTGACACTTCTACTACAATAAAGGTGATATTTTTGAAAAATTTAAATTCCAATTTTTATTTATTTTGAAGAAAAATATTTTTGGTTTTTTTCAAAATTCTTCAATTTTTTTTGGAATTTTCTAAAAAAAAATCACAATTGGAAAGAATATTTGATATAATCAATGAATCTAAATAATAAATGGGAAGAATATCCCACACCCCTAACTTAAATGTTGCATTATCCTCAATGCGAATCAAGAACACAACATAAAGAGAGGAAAAGAAAGATATTACCCAAAATGGAGCAATCCCCGAAAAGTACGAGTCCATTGAATCTACAAAACATGTTAGATCAAGCATAGGAAAAAGAATAACAAAAATTCTAAACTAAAGGAAAAAAGGAAAGAAAGAAGCTAACTATTGTACAACCTACGGTTTGAAATTCTAATAAGTTATACACTAGAAGTCAAAAAATTTGAGGGTCCACCCAAAATACAATATGACTTTGAGGGATTAATGGTGTACCCTCACTAGAAAGCATTCCTTCTGAAAAATAAGAATTTCGTTTGAACAACGGAAAGCATATGCAAAGAGGAAGAAATGAACAATCACCAATTAAATTTTTTAGGTGGATAGTGAGGGATTTGAGTGCACAGGGGGACAATAACCATTGGGATCCAATAAAAATATAATCACGTCCCAAAGATTTTTCAAGTAGTATGGGAAGCGGAGCACACAAACAGAAAAAGTCCATCTTGGAAAACAATTCGAGCATAGAGTTCTTGTCCTTAAAATCTTCTCCCCCAAAATTTTCAACTGGATCTGGTTAACGGATTAACGGATTCTAACCTACGTGTACCTAAATCCCCGGCAATAGTGCCATTTTGATCAAGGTGGAAACCAAGCGTGCGTGTAAATACGCTAGTCGTTGTTATCGACTTCCAATCGCAATAGAAAAACCTAAACATTAACTACACTCTTGTGGAGTATGGTGGATAGTTTGGGTATCGAATCCTCAGGGAACTAGGACGAGTGAACATGACGAAAAAGGTAATACTGTTAACCCTAACTTGAATCTAAAAAGAAATAAAAAGTTGATTGAGGTGGGAAATAACTAATTATCTAAATGCACACTAAATTAACTACATGAGAAAAATTAACTAACTAAAAATGACTTAATAAGAATGAAGGTAAAATAGGTTGGGAATACAATACCCCAAACCCTAGTAAATTTACCGTATAGAATGCTAGAATTTTGAATTAGAAATTTAATTGAACCCGGTCTTTAGTACTCCCAAGCATTACATATATGAGGTTCAAGCCCGCATCTTACATAATCAAAGCAAGAGGAAAGTAGTGTCGTAATAACTACATTCACATCACATCCTTAAACACCACGGTTACCTAGGGTCAACCGAGGTAAAAAAGTCTATGCGGTTGTGACAACTACACAACATGATTCGTTCAAATTTTAATTCAAACCCTAGTTTCTACGTGGCTAAATTATACCGGGTTGGGTTCATGCACACAAACCCTTAGAAATCTAGCCTATCATGGTGCAATTAATTAAAAACATGAATCCTACGTTGCATGTAATTAAATCAATAAGAAAACTATCTCTAAGCATGTATAAACGAATTGGAAACCCAGAAAATAAAGAAAACCTGTAAATAAATTAACTACAAGATTAAGAAATAAATGAACAAACTTTATTCAAAGAAAACTTGTAATTCAAACAATAAAAGTATCTACTTGATGGAGAATTATTTTCTATGGTTCTAAGCTACTCTCCCACCTTCCTCTCTATGAAAAACTCTTCAAAACTCTCTTTTCTAAGCCATTATAAAGATACAAATCCGTTTTAGAAGAGTTTATAACATAATAGGACTCTTTGGACCAATCAACACTTAAGTTAAAATTTCGTGCATTAGGTACCCCGAATCGGTTCTGGTGTACCCCGAACCGGTTACCCCCCTAATCGGTTCACCCTGTGGTTCTAGGGAACTTGCTGGAAATTGAACACTTAGAAAATTTTCAACCTTTCTTCTTTTCTTTCTTGGATTTTTTCTCAACTTCAAATGATCATAACTCCTTAATCGTAACTCGGATTGGGGTACCATTTTTTCCAGTGTTCTTGTTTTTCCAAGATCTTCAAATTTCCAGTTGGCCCCACCTCTGGGATCAGGTTTTAGAATTATGAAAATGCCCTTGAACTTGCCTTCCTAGCCTTTCTTTCATTATTTCGATTGCTCTTTCGCATCTCTTGCATACGTTACCTGTAAAACACATAAGTGTAACAACCCTCGCTTTTGAGAACCTATTTTATATTTATTTACTATGTGAAGTAATTATATATAAAATGTTGGAAGGTAGAGTAAATATTAATTGAATAAGTTAAAGTTAATATTTACAAAAAAATTTCATATTTACTGTATGTGTAAGTAAATATCACGATGTTGTGTTTTATAGTGTCATAAGATTTAAATGACATTTATGGTTTAAGATGAAACCGAAACTTGAAATGAGTATAAAATCTCGATATGATAATTTGGATGGTGTAGTTAGTTCCGGAATGTGTGAGATAGTCAAAATAAGTGCCATATTGTATTTTTATATTTCGGGCACTTTTGATTTATTTTAGCATAAACGCGTATTGCGAACCATTTTAATGTGGTATTTATCATTTAAGTTGGAGATTTTAGACTAATTCCATGATTTAGTCTTGCTAAGCCTTTTATTTCCCTTAAGTGTAATTGTTAACCTAGAGAGAAAGAGAGAGGAAGAGAACTTGGGAGAAAAAGAGGAGAAAGGAAGAAATTGAAGATTGGAGCTTTGATCTTGCATTTACCTTCCAAAAATCTGGGATTCCTACACCAAGGCAAGTTATCTACTTGCAAATATGTGATTTGAGATGAATAATTAGTATTGATAGTTGTATATTAGTTATGGATTAACTAAGTTATGGTTTTATGAATTTATGGGTTTTAAATCCTTGGAAGTTGATTGGGATATTTATGGGTGTAAATCATTATTGTTAGAAGCATTCATAATTAGTTGGTGGCAATAAATGATTCTGGTTAGGGTAAATGGGAGTTGGGGAAATTTAGGAGTCTAAGACTCCATAGCCAAACTTGGCAAATTCGTAGGGCCGAATCGATTCGGCCTCTCCGAATCGATTCGCCCAAGAGGAAGTTTACAAGTCTGAATGGGCCAAAATGATTCAGCCTGTCCAAATCGATTCGACAATTATGCAGAAGGTCAGATTTCCTGACCGAATCGATTCGTATGGTCCGAATCGATTCGTTTTTCTGACCCAATCGATTCATCCAGGCCGAATCGATTTGGAAATCCTGCACTTTTGAGTGATTTTTCTTAGCTTAATTCCAACCCTTTTATTTAGGCTTAGGACCTAGGAATCTTCTTGTATGAAGTAAACTTAGATTCCTAGAGTTTTAGTTGAGTTGATTCACTACCCTACATTAGGAATGGGTTAAACGGGGCTTATTTCAGAGGTGTACCAATTGAAGTTAGGGCATTTCCTTCCCTTAGCAAATTATTAGGCGTCTAGAAGTTGTAAGCCCATACTTGGAGACTTTAGGGGCTCAATTGAGGTGTATAAAACTTTGGGACTTATAGAAATATTGTGACTACTTGGAGAATAATTCGGGACTTAATATATGATGAATATTAATGAGAATATTCAATGAATATGGGTTCGGGTAAAATGTAACATATATTTGAAAAATGAAAATGAAAATGAGATTTAAATGGCAAATGCTAATTTACTTAAACACACCTCTCTAAATGCTATCATAAGGGAAGTTCGTGCATGAGGTGATGTCCCCTGACTAATGAACGCAGGGAGACTATAGTCCTCAGACATATGAGGGATTGTTATATGTTTTATTCTGCGCTAGTGAGGTAATTCCGGGTGTGGTTATGACTTACTCATAGGCATATGGCAACTTCTCGATGTTACGTTAGGTGCCCAGGTTGTCTTGTTCGATAGGCTCTGGAAGATGATAGTCATTTAGGGGCGCGCCCAGTGGGGAAACTCGGAGGGGCGGTCTTAGAATCGTTATATGTATAAGAATATAACCATTCTGATTCAAGTGGGACTTGAAATATGTGAAATTCTATAAAAGCATATGATAGTAATTTATATTACTGATAAGGAATGAAAAATGATGGGGGACTTTTAATTTACGATGTCTATTTATATTTCTCTTGCATAATTTAATAAAAGTAATAATCATCTAGATTGCCTTATTATTCTTCAAGATTATATTGATAGATTCTCATCCTTATCATTCATGATTAACTGTTCATAATTGTCATGCTTTTTATTCATCTGGTGATCACATAAAACTGGGCCCTGACCCGCTTATTTTTCTTATTGTGCATGAATTTGTATCCGCTCAGGTGCTCCACCGCAAGGGCACCCGTTTTGATTTTTCCTACTCCGGTACTTTTGGGGAGCCGTAAGATTTTACGGATATTATGGGATATGTTGTTAGATGCCTTCATTTTTGTATTCTAGATATGATCGGTTCTTTCACTCGGGCGAGTGGCCCAAACTTTTATAACTGTTTAATGGATGTATTATGTAAATTATGAGACTGTTGTAATACGTTGTATGTACCTATTGACCGACAGCATATTCGGTCCTTTTATTATATATTTATTATGGATGTAATATAAGTTTTCTTGGGATTCCACTTTCTTTTAGATTGGGTTGTTTAAATTATGTCCTTAACTGATAATAAGACAAAAAATTTGACAACCCGTTTTCTGAATTATTGGGTGGTTTTCCCGTATACTCTTTATATTATTGTTGATGCTGAGAATGATTTCATCCATGATTCCATTATATTGGAATATTGGGCTGACCACCCCTTATTTCGGAAAGAGGGTTGTCACAGATGGTATCAGAGCATCAGGTTCTAGGGTATTTAGGATCTATGCGGACTTGTCACGTTCTACCGTAGCGTTCTTTGATATAGAGCCTAATGTTAGGACTGCTTTGCTACTTATGTTTGCGATCTTCTGCAAGATAGATTGTTTTATATAGTATTCTAACTCTATTTGTTTCTTCATCTCAGATGCCGCCTAGGAGAGGTCGCCCAGTGAGACGTAATAGAGTTGTAGAAGAGGATGTTGGTCCTCCACCATTGCCACAAACAGGGAACAATAAATGCTGCTGATGCAGTAAATATCGTGGCCCCCAAGCGGTTAATGCTGCTATGATCGCTGTGGCTCAGTAAATGCCACAAGCCCAACAATAACGAGCACAGGATGTACAAGCTCCTACGGGACCTTCTCCGTGGGAGAGAGTTAGAGAGTCCATTTTAAAGGGCCATCCCCCAGAATTTGATGGAGGCTCCGATGTTATTAAAGCTAATCAGTGGAAGAAGGATATGAAACGCCATCTTCGAATGGTGGAGTGTAGTGAGGAGAGGAAATAAGTCCTTGCTACTTTTAAAATCGTTGGGGCCGCATTGCACTGGTGGGAGTCGATGACTACACCGGAGCAGAGAGATACTATGACTATCACTAATTTTTGGGTCTTGTTTGACCTGAAGTACTTCCCTCCCGCAGTTCAAAGGGAGATGAGAAAGAAGCTTCAGGATGTGGTGCAAGGTGAGAGATTTGTGGCGAAATATGAAGAGGATTTCACCCGGTTAGCAAGTTTGGTATCGAACGAGGTGACTCCGAAAGAGAGGAAGGTTTCGAAGTTCATGGGAGGTTTGAATTAGAGGATCCGATAACATTTACTGGGTAATCCAGCCTTGCAAACTTTTGGTGAGTTGATTAATGCGGCATTTCTCCTTTGCCAAGAACATCGGTTGTATATGCAGAGTGGCAATAAAGCTACAGTGGTGGGGCAAGCAAGAAAACCTGGAGGTAGTGGGACTGGCGAAGGAGCTTTTCCCTCGTCTCAATCTTCGGGTAATAAGCAACATGAAATGGATCCGCAGCAAGGGGATTTGTCAAAAAGGCAATGTTTTGGTGGGTTTAATTTGGATGGCAATAACAATAGGCACGATCAGGGTGCCCCGAAACAACAACAAATAGGCCGGGGTGGTCACGGGGGTAGGGGACATCCGGGCCAAGGCGCTGCCCAATTTAGAAATAACCGGGTCCAAGTTACAGAGAATATGAGGGGACGGTGCTTCCAATGTGGGTAGGCGGGTCATTACAAGAAGGAGTGTACTCAGTTGGTTAGGGGTCATCTTCCTAGGGTTCCTCAGCATCCACAAATTTAGCTACCACCACAGGTACCGAATCTAGTTGCTCCTCTACAGCAGGGTCAGCTACATTATGGGCGTGTTTATCAAATTCAGTATTCTATGCTTCCTCCTGCTCCGCCGGCGCTGCCCGCTATTGAGGGTAAGTTCCTTATTTAGGGGCACATGGGTCGCATTTTTTTTGATACGGGTGCGACACACTCGTTCATTTCTTGAAGTTTTGCTCAGACTACAGAGTTAATAAAATCTGCGGAGAGTACCTTCACTAGTGTTGAGTCTTCGTTGGGTGATGGTTGGCTCATTTTCTTTGTTTGTAAACAAATAGGAATTACTCTTGGTAATTTGTTCTTTGAGGACGATTTGCTCGTCCTGGACATGGTCGGGTATGATGTGATTTTGGGCATGGATTGGGTAGTGAAATATCATACGATAGTTAATTGTTACGGGAAGAGTATAGTTTTTGCCGTTCTGGGGAAAGAAATGTTCTTTGTAGTTATGCCTCGTTTAGAAGGAGGTAGTAGCACTTACTTGTATTGTATCACAGAAGAGAATTCTCAGGATGTAGTTATTCCCCTAGAATCTATTCCGGTTGTTAGAAATTTTGAAGATGTTTTTGGGGAAATATCGGGTTTGTCTCCGAGTCAGGAGATCGAATTTGTAATTGATTTAGCACCAGGAATGAGAAAGATTGTGAGAGCTACATACTGCATGGCTCCCGTTGAAATGAGGGAGTTAAGGGATCAAATTCAGCAATTATTGGAGCAGGGATTCATTCGACGTAGCACTTCGCCATGGGGTGCTCCTGTGTTGTTTGTGAAGAAAAGGGACGGTTCTCTCCAGTTATGTGTTGACTATAGAGAGTTGAATAAAGTCACCATCCGAAATAAATACCCTTTGCCTCGTATTGATGATTTGTTTTATCAACTTAGGGGAGAGTCATACTTCTCTAAGATAGACTTGAGGACGGGGTATCACCAGTTGAGGATACGAGAGCAAGATGTGTCCAAGACCGCTTTTCTGATGAGGTATGGGTCCTATGAATTTTTGGTTATGCCTTTTTGACTAAACAATGCCCCTGCCGTGTTTATGGATCTCATGAATAGGTATTTCGGGACTTCCTGGACCAGTTTGTTATTGTCTTCATCGATGACATCCTAGTTTATTCTCTAACGAAATCAGACCATGCTACTCATTTGAGGTTGGTCCTACAAAGATTGAGGGATCACCAATTGTATGCTAAGTTCGAGAAGTGTGGTTTCTTTTTGCAGGAGGTACAGTTTCTAGGTCATATTGTGACTGCCCAGGGTATTTATGTGGACCCAAGGAAAGTGGTTACGGTGAGGGAGTGGGGTCAGCCCACGACACCTGTCGAGATTAGTAGTTTTTTGGGTTTGGCGGGTTATTACCGTTGGTTTATCAAGGGTTTCTCAAAAATTGCTAGACCTTTGATAAATTTAACCCAGAAAGGGGTGAGGTTCGTATGGGATGATTCTTGTCAGGCTGCTTTTGATGAGCTCTAGGATAGGTTGACTTTGGCTCCAGTCCTTGCATTGCCAAAGCTGGGGTTGGAATATCTAGTCTTCACCGATGCATCTCTACAAGGATTGGGAGGTGTACTTTAACAAGAGCGACGGTCTATCACTTATGCTTCCCTTAAGCTAAATCCCCATGAAAGGAATTATCCGGTGCATGACTTGGAACATGCCGCTGTTGTTTTTTCCTTGAAGATTTGGAGGCATTATCTCCTTAGGGAGAAATTCAGTCTTTTCACGGGCCACAAATCGCTGTAATATTTATTTTCACAGAAAGATTTAAATATGCGGCAACGTCGATGGTTGGAGTTTGTGAAAGACTATCAATTTGACATCCACTATCATCCGGGTAAGGCGAATGTATTAGTGGATGCTTTGAGTAGAAAGCCTGAGGGGGAGTTAGCGGAAGTATGGAAAGCTAAATGGAAAGAGCTCAATCAGGTGGATGCGGTTGCTAGGGCGTTCATGTCAGTGATGACCGTCACGCCTACTATTGTGGCAAGGGTGGTAGAATCCCAAGCAAAGGATCAAGGTTGTCAGGACCATATATGCCGATTGTTGTCCGAGGGAGTGGAATCCTACTCGATAAGTTCAGAGGGTGGATTACGTTTTCAAGGAAGACTCATTGTCTCGGACGAAGGGGATTTGAGAAGGGCCGTGATGGTAGAATATCATGGGTCTAAATTTATGGTACATCCTAGTGGGGACAAGATGTATCAAGACACGCGCCGTCAGTATTGGTGTCCATGCATGAAGTGGGATATTTCTGTGTTTGTATCCGAATGCACTACTTGTCAATTGGTCAAGATAGACCATCAGCGTCCGCCAGGTTTTCTGCAACCGTTGGATATTTCGGTCTGGAAGTGGGAGAGTATATCGATGGATTTTATTATGGGATTACCAAGGTCACATAGTGGGTGTGATTCTATTTAGGTGATTGTCGATCGCTTGACTAAGTCGGCACACTTCCTACCTGTGCGTACAGATTATGATACTTCTCGCTATGCCTGAATATTCATCGCGGAGGTTGTTAGACTTCATGGGGTGCCCTTAAATATAGTCTTCGACCAAGACAAGATCTTTGTTTCCCACTTTTGGTAAAGTTTCCAAGAGGCTATGGGAACCGAATTGAAGTTAAACACTTCTTATCATCCTCAAACAGATGGCTAGACTGAAAGAGTAAACCAAATGTTGGAGGATATGCTCCGTATGTGTATGCTTGATTTCAAGGGTGGTTGGGAATAATATCTCCCTTTGGTCAAATTTGCTTATAATAATTCTTACCAATTTACTATTGGAATGGCGCCCTATGAAGCACTTTATGGCCGGCCTTGTAGATCACCCACGTGTTGGTTAGAGGTGGGAGATAATAAATTCCTTGGACCTAAAATGATCCAGGATCCATCTTCCAAGATTGAACTTATTCGGAATCACATTCGGATAGCTCAAGACTTCCAAAAGAGTTATGCCGATGAAAATAAAAGGCATATGGAGTTGGAGATTGGGGATCAAGTCTTGGTGCGAGTGTCACCAATGAAAGGCATAAAGCGATTTGGGAAGAAAGGAAATCTTGCGCCGCATTTTGTTGGACCTTTTCCCGTTATTGCTAAGGTGGGTCCAGTGCTGTATAAAATTTCCTTACCGGTTCCTTTACAACAAATCCATGATGTATTCCATGTTTCCTCTTTGAAGAAGTATAGGAGGTGTGAAGGAGCCCTTTGGCATATCCCTTTCGAGGATATCGAATTGCAACCTGATATTTCATATGAGGAACAACCGGTTGTTATCTTAGAGCATGGGGAATGTAGGTCGAGATCTCAAGTGGTGCCCTTAGTGCGAGTCCAATGGAGTCATCACAACGCCAAGGAATCGATGTGGGAACGCGAGGATGATATGCGGGAAAAATATCCCCATCTCTTTATACAAGGTACGCTTGAATTTTTGGGACAAAATTCTCTCATAGGGGGGGGGGGGGGGGAGTATGTAACAACCCTCGCTTTTGATAACCTATTTTATATTTATTTACTATGTGAAGTAATTATATACAAAATGTTGCAAGGTAGAGTAAATATTAATTGAATAAGTTAAAGTTAATATTTACTAAAATGTTTCCTATTTACGGTATGTGTAAGTAAATATCACCATGTTGTGTTTTATAGTGTAATAATATTTAAATGACATTTATGGTTTAAGATGAAACCGGAACTTGAAATGAGTATAAAATCTCCAGATGATAATTTTGAGGGTATAGTTAGGCCCGAAATGTGCGAGATAGTCGAAATAAGTGCCATATTGTATTTTTATATTTCGGGCACTTTTGACTGATTTTAGCATAAACGCGTATTGCGAACCATTTTAATGTGTTATTTATCATTTAAGTTGGAGATTTTAGACTAATGCCACGATTTAGTCTTGCTAATCCTTTTATTTCTCTTAAGTGTAATTGTTAACCCAGAGAGAAAGAGAGAGGAAGAGAACTTGGGAGAAAAAGAGGAGAAAGGAAGAAATTGAAGATGGGAGCTTTGATCTTGCATTTACCTTCGAAAACTCTGAGATTCCTAGACCAAGACAAGTTTTCTACTTGAAAATATGTGATTTAGATTGAATAATTAGTATTGATAGTTCTATATTAGTTATGGATTAACTAAGTTAGGGTTTTATGAATTTATGGGTTTTAAATCCTTGGAGGTTGATTGGGATATTTATGGGTGTAAATCATTGTTGTTAGAAGAATTTATAATTAGTTGGTGGAAATAAATGATTATGGTTTGGGTAAATGGGAGTTGGGGAAATTTAGGAGTCTAAGACTCCATAGCCAAACTTGGCAAATTCGCAGGGCCGAATCGATTTGGCCTCTCCGAATCGATTAGCCCAAGAGGCAGTTTACAAGTCTGAATGGGCCGAATCGATTCGGCATGTTCGAATTGATTCGGTAATTATGCAGAATGTCAGATTTCCTGACCGGATCAATTAGGATGGTCCGAATCGATTCTCTTTTCTGACCGAATAAATTTGTCCAGGCCGAATCGATTCGGAAATCCTGCACTTTTGAGTGATTTTTCTTAGCTTAATACCAACCCTTTTCTTTAGGCTTAGGACCTAGTAATCTGCTTGTATGAAGTAAACTTAGAGTCCTAGAGTTTTAGTTGAATTGAGTCACTACCCTACATTAGGAATGGGTTAAACGGGGCTTATTCCGGAGGTGTACCAATTGAAGTTAGGGCATTTCCTTCCCTTAGAAAATTATTAGGCGTCTAGAAGTTGTAAGCCCATACTTGGAGACGTTAGGGGCTCAATTGAGGTGTATAAAACTTTGGGACTTGTAGAAATATTGTGACTACTTGGAGAATAATTCGGGACTTAATATATGATGAATATTACTGAGAATATTCAATGATTATAGGTTCGGATAAAATGAAACATATATTTGAAAAATAAAAATGAAAATGAGACTTAAATGGTAAATGCTAATTTACTTAAACACACCTCTCTAAATGCTATCATAAGGGAAGTTCGTGCATGATGTGATGTCCCCTGACTGATGAACACAGGGAGACTATAGTCCTCGGCCATATGAGGGATTGTTATATGTTTTATTCTACGCTAGTGAGGTAATTCCGGGTGTGGTTATGACTCACTCACAGGCATATAGCCACTTCTCGATGTTGCGTTAAGTGCCCAGGTTGTCTTGTTCGATAGGCTCTGGAAGATGATAGTCATTTAGGGGCGCGCCTAGTGGGGAAACTCGGAGGGGAGGTCTTAGAATCATTATATGTATAAGAATATAACCATTGTGATTCAAGTGGGACGTGAAATATGTGAAATGCTATAAGAGCATATGATAGTAATTTATATTCCTGATAAGGAATGAAAAATGAAATGAAATGGTGAAAAATGATGGGGGACTTTTAATTTATGATGTCTATTTAAATTTCTCTTGCGTAATTTAATAAAAGTAATAATCATCTAAATTGCCTTATTATGCTTCGAGATTATATTGATAGATTCTCATCCTTATCATTCATGATTAACTGTTCATAATTGTCATGCTTTTTATTCATCTGGTGATCACATAAAACCGGGCCCTGACCCGCTTATTTTTCTTGTTGTGCATGAATTTGTATCCGCTCAGGTGCTCTGCCGCAAGGGCGCCCGTTTTGATTTTTCCTACTTCGGTACTTTTGGGGAGCCATAAGATTTTGCGGATATTACGAGATATGTTGTTAGACGCCTTCATTTTTGTATTCTAGATATGATCAGGTCTTTACCTCGGGCGAGTGGACCAAAATTTTGTAACTGTTTAATGGATGTATTACGTAAATTATGAGACTGTTGTAATACATTGTATGTACCTGTTGACCGACAGTATATTCCGTCCTTTTATTATATATTTGTTATGGATGTAATATAAGTTTTATTGGGATTCCACTTTCTTTTAGATTGGGTTGTTTAAATTATTTCCTTAACTGATAATTAAGACAAAATTTTTGACAACCCGTTTTCTGAATTATTGAGTGGTTTTCCCGTGTACTCTTTTTATTGTTGTTGATGCTGAGAATGATTCCATCCATGATTTCGTTATATTGGAGTATCGGGTTGGCCACCCCTTATTTCGGAGAGCGGATTGTCACAATTAAAGAAACACAAAATATGAAATACATGACAACGAAGGTTAGTAGCATAATTATGAGTTAAATTCATATCAATTGTACCACTCTGGTTCACAAAGGTACCGAAATTAAGGGGATAAATATATAATATTTATGCCCTATCAAACCCGCCTAACTAGGAACTTTGCGCGTCCTGAGCAATGTAAAAGAAAAACAATAATGTCACAACTCTTCTAAACACTTTATTCGGATAGAATACCTTTTTCTCGGGCAAGCGATTTCATTTAGCGTATGCAACAAGCCTTTAAACCCCTAGGTTACCTTAGTAGGACGAGTGGTGTCTCGTGAGGGTTTGCAATGAATATACCCAGAAAATTCATTATTGACTCGAAGAAAAATCAAAATACTTAAAAACTGTACAATTTGAACCTTCCGAAAAATTATCACCATAAATTCATATTCAAAAGTGTCTCAAGTTGTCATGTGTGTGTGCAAAGTCGAAAATCGAACCACTGATTTTCATCGATTGATCATTACGTTACTTTTCGAAAGTTCTCTTTGATTTCAAAATCTCACCGAATACACTCACAAATGAATCACTCGAAAGTGTGGCTTTTCTCTCGTTATGCGTGATTTATAAGAGTAAATCTAATAGAACATAAGTTCACGCACACAATTATGAAAAGTGAAATTATTTAGTGAAATGATCTCTTCATCGGATTATGGTAATTAAAAAACGGGAAACATCACCTCAAATTCACACCATTTAATCTCTCATATTATCTTTTTGTATCTTGGTTCCCCACACAGTAATCAATTTCGCAATTCGAACTCGGTAGGACTTTTCGGGTTAAAGGTATATTGGGAAACATGGGAATGGTTGAGAACTTAGGAATTGGAAAATGTTTCTTACGATGTCCCCTAGTGCTTTTTCGGGCATTTGCTCCTTTTCTCTATTTTTTTATTGAGTATTTCTCTTTAATTTTTTTTCTTGCCCCTTTTTATGCACTTTTCGGACTTTATTTGATGAATATTATCAATTTTTACATTTACGGTCTACTTGGGTTTTTCGGGTTACAGAACGAAAAGAAAAAAATTTATTTGGCTCAATTGGGTTATCAAAAGGATAATTTTTCACATCTTTTTATGGATAATATTTTTGGGTAACAAACGATGGCCAACTTCATTATCCGAATTACTTATTAATTTACCATATGTTTCTCGAGATTAATTTAATTTAGAGATTTGTAGCGCACTTTTTTTTTTCAAGACAACATTCCATTTCCCATAACCGATCAAAACAAAGAATTGAGATCATCAACAACTTATTTAAAACACTGAATTAGAACAATGAGTTAACCATTAACTCAGATTGATTTAAAAAATCAAAAAAATTGATAGGCTCGAAATCTCACCGGGTTTTGTTAATCTCCACACTTACTAGTTAAGTCGTAAATTTTTGCACAATTTCCATCTTTGGTCAGTTTCGGCTTAGTGCAGTTGAGATTTAACAATTATAGAATTCAATTAGAATAAAGATGATATTTTTGAGAAGTTTAAATTCCAATTTTTATTTATTTTGAAGAAAAATATTTTTGGTTTTTTCAAAATTTTTCAATTTTTTTTTGAATTTTTCTAAAACACACACACACACACACACACTTGGAAAGAATATGTGATCGAATCAATGAATCTAAATAATAAACGGGAAGAATATCCCACACCCCCTAACTTAAATGTTGCATTATTTTCAATGCGAATCAAGAACATAACATAAAGAGAGGAAAAGAGAGATATTACCCAAAATGTAGCGATCCCAAAAAAGTATGAGTCCATTGAATCTACAAAACATGTTAAAACCAAGCATAGGAAAAAGAATAACAAAAATTCTAAAAGAAAGAAAAAAAGAAAGAAATAAGCTAACTGTTGTACAACCTACGGTTTGAAATTCTAATAAGTTATACACTAGAAGTCGAAAAATTTGAGTGTCCACCCAAAATACAATATGACTTTGAGGGATTAATGGTGTACCCTCACTAGAAAGCATGCCTCCCAAAAAATAAGAATTCCGTTTGACCAACGGAAGGCATGTGGAAAGCGAAAGAAATGAACCATCACCAATTAAAATTCTTAGGGGGATAGTAAGGGATTTGAGTGCGCAGTGGGACAAGTACCATTGGGATCCAAGAAAAATAGAATCTCGTCCCAAAGATTTTTCAAGTCGTATGGGAAGGGAAGAACTCAAATAGAAAGGGTCCATCTTGGAAAACAATTCGAGCATAGAGTCCTTGTCCTAAAAATCTTCTCCCGCAAAATTTTCAACTGGATCTGGTTAACGAATTCTAACATACGTCTACCTAAATCCCCGATAACGATGCCATTTTGATCAAGGTGGAAACCAAGCGTCCGTGTAAATATGCTAGTCGTTGTTATCTGCTTCCAATCGCAATATAAAAACCTAAACTTTAACTACACTCTTGTGGAGTATGGTGGCTAGTATGGGTATCGCATCCTCAGGAAACTAGGACAAGTGAACGTGACGACAATCGTAAGACTGTTAACCCTAACTTGATTCTAAAAAGAAATAAAAAGATGATTGAGATGGGAAATAACTAATTAACTAAATGCACACTAAATTAAACTACTAAATTAACTACGTGAGAAAAAATAACTAATTAAAAATGACTTAATAAGAATGAAGGGAAAGCAGGTTGGGAATACAATCCCCCAAACCCAGGTAAATTTACCTTATAGAATGCTAGCATTTTGGATTAGAAATTTAATTAAACCCAGTCTTTAGTACTCCCAAGCATTACATATATGAGGTTCAAGCTCGCATCATACATAATCAAAGGATGAGTAAAGCAGTATCACAATAGCTACACACACATCACATCCTTAAACACCACGGTTACCTAGGGTAAACCGAGGTAAAAAGGTCTATGATGGTTGTGACAACTACACAACATGATTCATTCAAATTTCAATTCAAACCCTAGTTTCTACATGGCTAAATTATATCGGGTTGGGTTCATTCTCACCAACCCTTAGAAATCTAGCATAACATGGTGAAATTAATTAAAAACATGAATCCTACGTTGCATGTAATTGAATCAATAAGAAAACTATCTCTAAGCATGTATAAACGAATTGGAAACCCAGAAAATAAAGAAAACCTGTAAATAAATTAACTACAAGATTAAGAAAGAAAGGATAAAACTTTATTTAAAGAAAACTTGTAATTAAAACAATAAAAGTACCTACTTGATGGAGAATTATTTTCTATGGTTCTAAGCTACTCTCTTACCTTCCTCTCTATGAAAAACTCTTCAAAACTCTCTTTTCTAAGTCATTATAGAGATACAAATCCGTTTGAGAAGAGTTTGTAACATAGTAGGACTCTTTGAACCAATTTTCACTTAAGTAAAAATTCGTGCATCAGGTACCCCGAATCGGTTCTGGTGTACCCTGAACCGGTTCATCCTGTGGTTCTGGGGAATTTCTAGAAATTCAACACTTAGAAAATTTTCAAGCTTTCTTCTTTTCTTTCTTGGATTTTTTCTTAACTTCAAATGATGACAACTCCTTAATTGTAGGTCAGATTGGGGTACTGTGTTTTCCAATGTTCTTGTTTTTCCGAGCTCTTCAACTTTCCAGTTTTCCCCACCTCCAAGATAGGCTGCAGAATTACAAAAATGCCCTTGAACTTGCCTTCCTAGCCTTTCTTTCAATTTTTTGATTTCTCTTTTGCATCTCTTGCATACTTTACCTGTAAATCATATCAGAGAAACACAAAACATGAAATATTCCAATAAAGTTTAATAGCATAATTATGAGTTAAATTCATATCAATAGCACCACTCGGGTTCACAAAGGTACCGAAATTAAGGGGATTAATATATAATATTTATGCCCTATCACCCCCCCCGGGTACCTTAATCTCTATATTTATGCTCGTTAATCAGACAACCTCAGATTTCTCTCTCTCTCTCTCTCTCTCTCTCTCTCTATATATATATATATATATATATATATATATATTCTTTGTAAGGGTTAATTGAGCTTCTGTTGGTATTTCAGTGCTTAGTGTGAAGTTCGGTAGCTTTTTGGAAAAGTTCCATTAAAGATTGCAGCTTTGGGGGCATTTTAGTAATTTTAAAATTCAGTTTTTTATCCCAAACTCTTCACGGAAGTTGTATCCCTTTGATTTCTCTTCGCATCGCCGCCGACAGTGCATGATTCCGATGTATAATGAAGGAGTTATGACATTTTTAGGATGGTTTTGACTTCAAAATTACACTCAAGGGAATTTTAGTCATTTCATTATTTGTTTTTTGGTCTAATGTATTAGTAGATATCCCTCTGAGTTATCTTCGCGTTGCCTCTGATCATGCCTAATTCCGAGTTATAATGAAGAAGTTACGTCATTTTTCGTAAAGTTGGACAAAGCTACAGAAACCAGACCTGTAGGGTGTGAATCGATTCGGACAGGTGCAAATCGATTCGATTTGGCACCAGATCCTACTATTTTATTTCCCATGTTTTCGAATCTATTCACTTCCTTCCAAATCAATTCAATCCCGTTTTTTCTGTTTTTTTATCTACAAGTTTGCCATTGTTGGAATTGTATAAATACATTTTCTCTCATTTTGAGAGAGGATAAAATTAGTTTTAGATAGTTTTTAGGGTTTGTAAGAGGAGGGGGATTCGGTTTTGGCTTATATCTCCTAGGGTTTGATCCGTTTGAGTTGTGTAAGTTACTATTCATTTTCCTTTCCATTAATATATTTTTTACCCTTCATTTCTTGCTTTGTTAGTTAGATTTACATGCTTCGTTAATTATTTTATTTCTTTATTTATTTATTTCCTTAGTTAATTAGTGTAATTTAGTTTATTTCCATGCTTAGTCCGTAGATAAATAGGGTCGGGGTTGTGTTCCACCATTAACGGGCCTTGAGCTCCAAAAATTAGATTTTGTGTAAAATTGCATTTAATTGAAACATCGCGCATTAAAGTCAGATTATTATGCATTTAACTTTATTTGTCACACAACGTTAGTGTTTTTAGCGATAATCCAAATTTAATCCACGTGTGACCATTCTATGTTAAATGCTTAATCTCGCAACTTGGGATTGAATTACTTATTGTGTGATGTTTATGCTTCATTGATTATGTCGGTTAAATAGCTTTCGAACCGAAATTATAATTAGTAGTTGTTTAGCCAGTGTGGTGAGAATGTGATCCCGACTCTCATTTTAATTAGTTGTAATTTAGCGTTAACTTCTTATATTCTCCTTTTCTCCCTTTTAAACCCTATCACCTTTTACATTTTTATTGTTGAGATAATAAATTAATTAAAATCTAAAATTCAATCACTCCCTGTGGATTTACGATACCCAACTTACCGCTGTGCTTGCTTGTCAAGTTTGGTTGTAGATTAGGTTTTTGTATTGAGGAGGTGAAAAGAAAATAACAATTAGCGTCTTAACGTGACGCTACCTTTCATAATCGATCAAAATGGTTCTATTACCGGTGAGTGTTTTATTTTAGATTGTAATTGTTTTATTATTTCATAGTATTTTTTCTTTCATATTTGTATTCTTTATTTTCTCCTTTCTTTTTTATTTGTGCTAGATTGTTTTAAGAAATTAAAATTTTGGCGCTTGTCGCTCAATTGAATTAGCTTTGTAGAAGGGTGTCTACCAATAAAAAAAAGTAAATAAAATAAAAATACTTTTTTTATTAATGACATTCGAGAGGTTCCTTGCAAGGGTCACCGCAGAAGTCCAAGATTGAGAAGTGCCACTGCAAGGGTCAGCGCCATTGCAAGGGTCACTGCAGCTGCAAGGGTCAACGCCACTGCAAGGGTCACTGCCACTGCAAGGGTCAGCGCCACTACAAGGGTCACTGCAGCTGCTAGGGTCAGCGCCAATGCAAGGGTCAGCGCCACTGCAAGGGCCAGCGCCACTACAAGGGTCACTGCAGCTGCAAGGGTCAACGCCACTGCAAGGGTCAACGCCACTGCAAGGGTCAATGCCACTACAAGGGTCACTGTAGCTGCAAGGGTCACTGCAGCTACAAGGGCCAGCGCCACTGCAAGGGTCAGCGCCACTCCAAGGGTCACTGCAGCAATGACATTCGAAAGGTGCCTCGCAAGGGTCACCGCAGAAGTCCGAGATTGAAAAGTACCACTGCAAGGGTCAGCTCCACTGCAAGGGTCATTGCAACAATGACATTTGAGAGGTTCCTCGCAAGGGTCACCGCAAAAGTCCAAGATTGAAAAGTGCCACTTCAAGGGTTAGCGCCACTGCAAGGGTCACTGCAGCAATGACATTCGAGAGGTGCCTCGCAAGGGTCACCGCAGCAGTCCAAGATTGAGAAGTGCCACTACAAGGGTCAGCGCCACTGCAAGGGTCACTGTAGAAATGGCATTCGAGAGGTACCTCGCAAGGGTCACCTCAGAAATCCAAGATTGAGAAGTGACACTGCAAGGGTCAGCGCCACCACAAGGGTCACTGCAGAGATGACATTTGAAGAAGTGCCCCGCAAAGGCCACTGTCGAAGTCAAAGATTGAGAAAGGCCACCCTAGGGTCCTGACAGAAAATCATATTGAGAAAGAACCTCACCCAAGGTCCCTACAGAAACTCATATCGAGAAGGAACCCTAAAGGTCCCTTAACGACAGATAATGTCAGAGCGAGGAGCAGTCAAGGTCCTCCCCCCTTAGCTTCTAGAAAAATAGGCCAGGATGAGGGAGTGGCTACCATGAGCAACTCCTCATCATGAAACATCATTCTTTAAAAGAACATAAATACTAACACTTATTTTCTTGTACAGTTTGCCTAGTTGAGCAAGCAGGGCTCAAGTAGGCCAGTTGGGACCTCCTGGGAGTTTTGGCTTGGCGGCTGAGGGACAAGGTATGTTGGGCAAGCTCAATCACTTAGCACTATAGGATTGAGAGAATACTAGTAGGAAGACCCAGAAGTCACTCAAGACTACACACACTTCACACTTAGTCACAAGTGAAGTGAACAGCCAAAGAGCTGGCTACTCATAAGAAATAAACTCTTTATAAGAAAATGACTTTTCCAGAAGAAGGGTCCTCAAGGTCCCTCTCGAGAAAAAACAACATTTTTAGAGGAGAGGGGTCCTTAAGGCCTCCTCTCTCAAGATTTGCAAAATTGCACCAAAAGTTACCGTTTCAAAAGATATTTAGCAAATCAGATATTTTGTCTCCATTAGAAGACATATTTGCTTTTGAACTTTGGTTGGCACCAGGGCCATCTGCCAGAGGGGACAAGCAAAGATGCCTGCAGGTAAGGACAAATAGTACACTGCAGACTTTGTCCCTCACCAACCCTTTAAGTTTTGGCGCCAAAAGTGCCAACCCAGCCTTAGTGCCCAAGTATAAATAGGACCCCGGGGCAAGGTCATGAAAAAAAACTCAATAGCACTATTACTCTGCAAAAATCACACCAGAACCTCTCTAGTATTCTCTCCCTTCTCTCTCTCTAGTGCTGAGTGCCTTGTTCTTTCACTCCCCACTGACAGCCATCACTCTCAGGAGTTCTTCTTGAGAAAATTATTATTATTATTATGGAAGTTCATCTTCTTGCAGGGAGAGAGTTCCAGCTTGAGCTCCATTTTTACCAAAAGGAGAAGGTCTCATAAGAAGCTGCTCCAGAAGTTCTTGAGAACCCTGCACAGAACGTCCATTGGAGTGGGTCACGCCTCACCATTTTCCAGTTATTCATAGACCCCAGTCTCACTACCCTCCTACAAGCATATTTTGAAATATCTCGCTATAACTTTTTAGATAACCTTAATTGTTCTCAGAATAATTTTCCAAGTTATACTCCCAAGATAATGCGAGAATGCCTACAACTTCTTGAATTTGAACGCCTTGTGCATGAAGTTCGAGAAGTTATAAATAATCCCTCATCGTATTGGGAAGGTAATTTGGAAAGAGGGGATTTAATTAGCTATGAACAAATTGCACAAGAAGACATTATGTCTTCTTATGGGTTTGATTATGAGTAAGTGATAAAGGAAATCAATGACCAATCCGAAACTTCTCAAGCTTGGTTTTTGGCAAATGATGCCATGCTCGATGAGATAATTTCTTCACAAAATTGGGTTGAGGTTGAAACTTGCATTTCACCTCCACCCCTTGTTGATGAGGAAATAATTGAGAGTGATCCAAGATTTATCACTTTTGAATTCCAATGGCTTATTAATTCTTTCGATTATATTGAGGTTCATGGTCCTTCCTTTCCTTTATTCCTTAGTATTCTCAAATAATTAAGTTTATCACAAGAATCGATTGAAAGTCTTGAGGACTTTGACCCGATTCTTGAACGGGAATATTATTTTGAGATTCTTCATCTCATGGGCTATTCACTTTCACTAGCCCCACCTCCCCTTCCAATTGAAGAACCTTGGGCATGTGATTTTAATTTTCCCGACATTAATGTGGTCTTGTCCCCCTTAGCATCAAAATTCCCCATCAACCTCCTAAATTTTTTAATTGGTGATGGTTCATTTCTTATGCCTTACACATGCCTTCCGTTTCTTAAACGTAATTCCTATTTTTCAGGAGGCATGATTTCTTTGCAGGGTCCACCGTTGATCTTTCAAAGACAAAATGTTGTTTGGGTGGACCCTCAACTATTTAGACATCTAATGTATAGTTAGTGGGAAGCCTAAATAGTAGGTTGTAAATAGTTAATTTTTTTTTATTCTTTCTCTCTTTATTCTTTCATTCATTTTTAGTTTAGTCTAGTGTATTTAGTTTAACGTTTTGTTATTATTTTCGTTATGCTCGGTACTAACTTGTATTGTAGATTCAATAGACTTGTGATTATGGGAGATCGCTCCAATTTTGGGTAATATCATTATTTTCCTCTCTTTGTGTTGTGTTCTTAATGCGCATAGAGGACAATACAACATTTAAGTTAGGGGGTATAGGATATTCTATCCATTTCTTATGTACTCCATTGATTTCCTTACTTCTTAGTTACTAAGTATACCTTTTTGTTAAAATTGAAAATTTCAAAAAACATTTTCCTTCTTTTTTCTTCTTTGTTGGGCTTTTTGCTTTGTTTTCGCTGATAAATTTCAATAATTGCCTGATCCAATAGACAACTCAACGATGCATGTTCTCAATTTTAGAAGTTATTAGGCTATAGTCCTCAAATTATTCATATTATGAATAACTTCATGAATTAAACTTTAATCCCATGAGCACATACGCTTTTCTTGTTCTATTGATTTGGTTTAAGATTTTTATAACTCGGTAATCTTTTGTGGCATTGCATATACTTACACCGGGTAAGCTTTGTACATTTCATCATTTGTGAGTGTTATACATCATTCTTTACTCATTGAAAATGTTACTTTCGTTGGTAATCTCTTTATTCTTTTGTTGATCGTTCATTTATTGAGTTTATATCTTAAAATGTGTTACTTGAGAAGGATTTTCATATATTGTTTTGATTCGAGAATTGCGTAAACTTTATGAAATGATCATAGGAAATCTTTGTTATATCACCCATATTAGCCTTAAGCTCACCTTATATGTTTTCTCAAGTAAACCCGTTTGAGCCTAAATAGTAGCCTTTCATTTCATTACCCCAAATCCCATAACTAACTCCACATTGGAGTTATAAACCATACATATTATCTTCCATGCCTTTATTTGGAATGTTGCTCGAGATTGAATGATGTTGTGTAATGTGGTTGCAATTTAAGCATATGAAAAGAGTGAGAAGAAAAGAAAAGAAAGTAGTGAAAAAGAAAAAGAAAAGAAAAGAAAGCATGAGAAAAAGAAGAAAATAAAAGAAAGATAAAGTTTGTATATCTTGTGTATATAACGTTCAATAATCCTTGTTACTCTCCAATTGTTATATCTAATGCTTGATTATGGAACTTGTTTTCCATTTTCGATATTGCCCGCATTCTTCCCATTATCCCAAGTTTTTCATCACCGAACAACTTTGAATAGTTACATATATCCTTCATTTCGTACCCTAGCCTAGCCTACATTACAACCCTATTCAAGTCCTATGTGATCTTTGGGTGAGTTCAATTTAAAAGTTCAAATAGTTTTAATAATATGTGAAAATACATTTCGCCTCTTTTCATGAGCGGTATCTTTCATTGAGATTGCAGTTTTTATTTCCTATATAACGTTGTTCATTTGTGACATGTGCGCGACTTAGTTTCCATTTACATTTACTCTTTATGCCCGCATGTACCGTGTATTACTTCCCATTCCGTGTTGTTGTTGAGTGTAATGCCCGTGAGGATTGATATATGCATGCTTTAATGTTAATTATCCAGTTTAATTAAGTTTTTTTCTAATCATACTATGCATGTGATCTCCCCCCTCCCAATTTTGAAGTTTCAATTATATGAGGTGCATTAAACATGTTAATAACAACGGACTTTAGCTTGAATTCGTTCAATATGCTAATAACGCATTTTAAATATTTTTCGTTGTTGTTGAGTTTTTCGCATGTTGGTTTGGGCATATTTTAAGGAAATCGTATGATGTTTTGGGGATTCATCCCTAAAAACCCTCACGAGCTGACACTCGTCTACTAGGGTGACCTAGGGGTTTAATGGCTTATTGCATATGCTAAATGCAATCGTTCGCCCGAGAAAGTGGCCTTATCCTTTCTATACCTATTTTGCACTTGTATCCTGCTTTTGGTTTACTTGTACTTCCTATTGTATCCTATTTCATTGATAGGGAATAGCAATGTGTAAGTTAGGGGGTGTGATATGACGCAAATATTACGTATTTCATGCATTAACCTACGCCTTATTAGCCCCCTCGGGTACCTTAATCTCTATACATGCTCATTAACTAGACAACCTCAGATATATATATATATATATATATATATATATATATATATATATATATATATATATATATATATATATATATGTTTTTCATGGGTTAATTGAGCTTTTGTAAGTATTTTGGTGCTTAGTGTGAAGTTCGGTAGCTTTCCAGAAAAGTTCTGTTAAATATTGCAGCTTCAGAGGAATTTTAGTAATTTCAGCATTCCGTTTTAATCCCGAACTCTTCATGAAAGTTGAAGACTTTTGATTTCTCTTCGCGTGGCTGCCGACGGTGCATGATTCCGATGTATAATGAAGGATTTATGGAATTTTTAGGATGGTTTTGACTTCAAAATAACACTCAAGGGAAAATTCAAGGGCATTTTTATTCATTTCATTATTTGGTTTTTTGGCATAATGTCTTCTTGGATGTTGTGTTCCTCTGAGTTATCTTCGTGTAGCCTCCGACCGTGCCTAATTACGAGTTATAATGAAGAAGTTACGACATTTTTCGTAAAGTTGGACAAAGTTGTAGAAACCAGACCTATAGGGTGTGAATCGATTCAGACAGGTGCGAATCGATTCGATTTGGCACCAAATCCAACTATTTTATTTCCCCTGTTTTGGAATCGATTCGGTTCCTTCCGAATCGATTCGTTCCCCTGTTTTCAGCTTTCTTATTTACAAGTTTACCATTGTTAGGATTGTATAAATACATTTTCTCTTATATTGAGAGAGGGTAAAAATAGTTTTAGATAGTGTTTAGGGTTTGTAAGAGGATGGGGGTTCGGGTTTGTCTTATCTCTCCTAGGGTTTGCTCCATTTTAATTGTGTAAGTTATTTTTCATCTTCCTCTCCATTAATACAGTTGTTTTTCCTTCATTTCTTACTTTGTTAATTAGATTTACATTCTTTGTTAATTAGTTTATTGCTTTATTTATCCTTTTCCTTAGTTAATTAGTGTAATTTAGTTTATTTTCATGCTTTGTCCTTAGATAATGTGTTCCACCATTAATGGGCCTCGAGCTCCGAAAGTTAGATTTCATGTAAAATTTCATTTAATTGAAACCTTGCGTATTAAGGTCGGATTATTATGCGTTTAACTTTCTTTGTCACGCAACGTTAGTGTTTATAGCGTTAATCCAAATTTAATCCACGTGTGACCATTTTCTGTTAAATGTTTAATCTTGTAACTTTGGATTGAATTCCTTATTGTGTTATGTTTATGCTTAATTGATTATGTCGGTTAAATAGCTTTCTAACCGGAATTCTAGTTAGTAGTTGTTTAGCCCATGTGGTACGAATGTGATCCCGACTCTCATTTTAATTTGTTGTACTTTAGCTTCTTGTTTTCTCATTTTCTCCCTTTTAAACCCCATCACCTTTTGCATTTTTATTCTTGAAATAATAAATCAATTCAAATCTAAAATTCAATCACTCCCTGTAGATTTACGATACTCAAGTTACCGATGTGCTTGCTTGTCAAGTGTAGTTGTAGCTTATGTTTTTGTATTGAGGAGGTGAAAAGAAAACAACGATTAGCGTCTTAACATGGCTCTACCTTTTGCACTCGATCATCATCTCGCACGAAGCTTGTTCGAGCGACGCGTGTCTCCGTTTCGAGTAAGATCCGATTTCGTTCGATCTTCCGCCTTAATCTTTTTATAAATAGCATGTTAAACGAGGAATTTTGCTCAAGAAGTATTTTCCTTTTTTCATTTTGTAAATAGTGCAAATAGGCAGAACACTTTTAGCTTCTTCATTTAGGGATTTAAACCCTTGTTTTTTCAATTCACAAAATCCTAATTGTTCATGTGAATTTTTTGGAGTTTAAGAACACACTTTGCTAGTGCTCAAACATTTGTGGAGAGAATATTTAAATCATATGGCTGCGTATCATTGAGGAGTTCTCGCGGATGTTTCTTTGCTGAGGATTGGACTGCGGTTTATGTGGGTTCGCTGCGTGGAATCCATCGTTGACTCTAGGCCGAGTGTATATGTAGGTTTGCTGAGGTAAACTTATTGCAGATTTCATTATAATTGTAAATTGCGATTTAGTTATAGTGAAATAAAAGGTTTTTCCCTTCGGGAATTTTTCCTAAATTCTACGAGTTAGCATATTTGAGTTTATATTGGTTTGACATACGCACACACGTAGATTTCAGACTAAGGACCGAATTCATTTGATTAAAAAAGTTGATGCTGATTAAATAAGTTTGTGGCTGGAATTTGCACGTTGGTTTAAATCTTTATCACACATCATGTTTTACAAATTGGTATGAGAGCTGTTTATAGCGAGTGTATAACTTAACATGAACAAACTTTTTAAACATTGTACTTACTCGTCATGTCTTGAATACGATGTTCTCATCTCAATTATGCTCAATATTGAACCAAATGTAATAAGAGATTAGTCATTCTTGTAAGAACCATTACCCAGAATTTCTTTGCCAACGCAATGGGAAGGGGCTACGAAATAGCAAAAGTTCTCTTTGCATTAAAAACTACTATTTGTAAAAAGAATCTAAAAAAATTCATGGCACACAAAAACAAAACTGCCAAGGCCATTTAGTTTATGTTCATTGATGCTTCGCTACATATAAGAATTATAATTTCTTCAAAATATTTGAGAGTGCATTCTTATATATGTGAGATTTTGACAGAGTTATAAAGTAGAAGATCAATGGGTTTTCACAACAAACATTCTTGAAAAGAACTAAATAGTTTGGTGTTATTGTTTTTTAGAATCATTAAAATTCGTGACATATTGCGTAAGTCGAGTCAATTTTATTTAAGTTCAATATTTTTACACCTAAGGTTGAAATTGATTTCTTTCTTTAGAAGTATCTCATGAAGTCGTACACTTATGTTATGAATGTTTACATTGATTTTCCTATGGAAAATGTTCATACAATTACGTTACGTTTTCATGATTAAGATATTTTAGTGTTATTCCATGGTGACTATGTGTTTTTGTACCAATATGTACTTTTTATTCTTTATACTTGAAAATTTCAAAAAGGCATGATGTGTTATCAATTTCTCTTTTGGATATTCATCACATGTGCTTTATTGATTATATTTGTGATGATATCTCACTTCTTTATGTGATGCTTATTATTCAAGTTTAGATTATATTCCTGTGTATATTACGGATAAAAAAAGGGAGAACAAATAGAGGGGAAGTTTTATTTGTCTTTTAAAACTCTTATTCGTCATCCTATTTTGTCTAATGTGTGTAGGTCATTCTGCTTTGATGATGATTTCATTGACCGCACAAGATGAAGACTTTTCAGTTGAAGACTTAAATAGGATTGCATTTCCGTTTCTTGATTTGGGAGGGCATTAGTTATATTAGTCTTTAAGGGTGGTTAATTTTTCTTCGATTTGTGTTTTGTAGCAGAATAGTCAAAGGGGGAGATTGGTTATTACAAGTTTTATAATTGCTCAATATATTTTTGTTTGGCTTATCATTTTACACATGTACTGCACCATCATGATATATTTTTATGAACTAAAAGACAAAGTTGATGAATTTTGGAAGATTTAATAATCGTTTGTCTCAACAACATTCAGAACATTTATGCTAATTTGGTAAAGATCTTTACTTTTCTAGGGGCTTACATCTTTTTAAGAGTTTGCATTTCAAACGTTTTAAAAATATTTTTAAGAAATTTTTATGATTTTTGAAGACTCGTTAGAACGACTTTTTCTTGTCATACGAACATGTTATACTATGTCGTTAGAATGAGATTTTAAATATTCGAACGAAATCTGGGACGATGCCTTTTAGTCAGTTCTAAAATGTTGTTCAAAGGCTCGTTGGAAGCCGTTCAAAAAAGATAGTGTATGTCGCTAGAATGAGGGTTCCCGCGATCGAACAAGGTGATTTTATGTCAAGCACTGGAATGTTGTTCGAAATGTGATTGGAATCCTGATCGAAAAAAAGGGTATATCATTCGAACGACATACCTGGTCATTTGAGCGAGTGTGAGAGATTTTATTTTTTAATTAAATATGATCCAAATCTCTTATGTTTGTCCTTTTGCAACCAACTTCCTTATAAATAAATATGCACGATTAGAGTCTTAAAGAACTTTTTTTTAACACTTTTCCAAACCCTTTTAGAGTTAGTTTTGTGATCAAACTCTTCAACTTTACTTTCAAACGCCTTGAAAATTTAGAGACCACTTTCTCAAATAGAGAAGAACACTTTCATGTTCAACAACCTTTATAGAGTTCATATTTACTGTTAATTTATGGACCAGAGGCTCTACTACCGAAGAAGAAGGATGATCGGTGGATACCAAGGAAAGACTGCCTACTGTGGGCGGTGCTGGACTGTGCCGTTGTAGTACAAGACTTGAAGAACTGGCTATTATACTTAGAGAGCTAAGTAGTCTATAAGTCATATTGCGTCTGTCAAATCTTGTACAATGCTGAAATAAAGGTTTTGTCCGAAAGGGATTTTTCCTTACTTCTTCGCATGTTTGCCTACTTGGTTTGCTAAAATTGAATTTGTGTGTGGTTGACCTAAGATACGAATCATTTCATCAAATCTAGATTCTAAAAAATATATGTGAACGATCCGATATTATTTTAATAGGGGCTGTTGATACCAAATTTAGTATGCTGACATGGACCGATTATGTGGAGACACGTGTCAACTTACATGGCACCTGCAAACATTTTTTAACAACACCTTGACTCCGAGGAACTCAACCTCCCCGACCACCTCAGAATGCTCCGAGCAACAAGTGTTCTCTGAGGAACTCTACTGTACCGAGAAACTCATGTATACCGAGCTACTTAGGCGGTCCGAGCAGCTTAGGCGGTCTGAGCTGCATCTCGTACAAAGCATTCATATCCGGATAATCAAATCGATGAATGCGCATTTAATGCTCATTATTATCACAGAGACGCATACACCTTTTGGAAAACTGTGTATTATTCTTTCATTTGTATCGCTTCGAGGCTATAAATACATTGTAACCTCCTCATTAACAGGGGACTCGGAATTTCTTGGTAAACCCATTATCGAGAATTCTGCAAACAGTCAACAATAACACAAACGGTGGACATAGGTCATTCTTTCAAGGCTGAACCACTTTAAAAATCTCTTGTCTTATTTATTTTTTATATGTGATTAAATAATTAGAGATAATCTAATTTTTTACATCAACAGATTGGCGCCATCTGTGGGAAACGACTGAAACTATCGTTTTTCACCAAAATAATTCATCCCCAATGGCTGATAATCCTGAATCCAGTAATCGAAACACCGGAAACCCCCCAAATCCATCCACTCCTCCAAGTGTCCAAGATCTGGCTGGAATAATGGCTAATTTAGCTCAAGGCCAGACTGCTATGCAAGAAACCATGCGATAAATCATGCAAACTATCCAGGGTGGAGCACCTGCCCAGTCAGGACAACGAAGCATTCAGAGAAATGCCCAGTTGCCTTCCTCACGAACTAGATGAACATTACTCCCAGAGGAGTCTCGATCTAAACATTTTGATTCATATCACACTGATAGATCTAATGATTTTTCTTATCAACCTGGACGAACTTCATTAGTATGAGCCACAGATACTGAACAAAACATCACTCTATCTCCAGAAAGGACCAGTGCTCTTGAAAGATTGAGTAGAGTCTCTCCCTTTGATCGTTTGGGCCCTAGGAGGAATAAAAGTCCCCCTAGGATGGTGTCGAGGAACTCTCAACGATTCTCTTATTTAAAGGAAGGTTCTTCCCAATCCCGACCAGTTGCTCGCCGTGAAAAATCTCAAGAGGCAAACTCAACACGATCAGTTGCTCGGACCAACAGGACCGAGGAGGCAAATGACGCATGGAAAGGCTCTATTCAGAGGTTGGAGGATAGACTAGGGGAAATGGCTAAGGCCAAAAATCCTCTACAAAGAACTTTTGTCCAAGGGACACCTTTTAGACAAGCAATTATGGATTTTCCCACACCATCAAAGCTCAAAGCCCCAGTGGTAACACCAAAATATGATGGAAAAAATGATCCTGTTCTACATATAGAACAATATCAGGCAGCTGCTGATATCTATGCTGTTCCAGACGAGATGCGATGTAGGGCGTTTTCAGGAACTCTCACTGGATCTGCTCAAATATGGTACAATAATCTTCCTCGGGGGAAGATTGCAACTTTCTTTCAACTGACCGAGCTCTTTATTGTAAACTTCTATTTTGGAGCAAAACCAGTTAAGCGAGTAGCACACTTGCTAAGCGTTAGACAAAAAGCAGGTGAGAGCACCAGGGATTATATTACTCGTTTCAATAACGAGAAGCTCGAAGTTATAAATTACGAGGAAAAAACAGCAATCACTGCTCTGATGAGTGGATTGTTACCAAATAAATTGTACTATAATTTTGCCGAATATCCACCTAGGACCATGTCAGAATTAATGGAAAAAGCAGCCAAAATCATGAATGCCGAGGAAGCTATGGCTGCAAAGAAGAGCATGGACACTAAGGAGACCAAAGTTGAGGCCGAGAAGATTGAGAAGAAGGATTAGAAGAATAATGGCGGTAACAAGCAGTCAAAAGCAAAGTAAGCATTGGAACAATTGAAGAAATTTGGAAACTATACTCCTTTGAAGGTAGATATAAACCAAGTTTTGGAAGAGATCAAGAACAGCGAGGAGTTAAACTGGCCTGAAAAAATGAAGACAAATCCTGACAAAAGGGATAAATCCAAATATTGCGAGTTCCATAAGGATCATGGTCATATGACCAAAAACTGTATAGCTCTCCAGAATGAAATTGAAGAGCTCATCAGGCGAGGGAAATTAAACAAGTATGTGGATCACTGAAATGGTGGAAAAAGCGACCGAGAAAGGCAGAGGTCTAGATCTCCTCGACGAATAAAAGAAAATAAGAAGAGAAATCATGAAAAAGACCTGGATGAAGATCAAGATGACCCCGATCTCCTCAAAAGACCAAAACAGCCAGAACATGAGGTATTTTCAATCCGTTTTTGGATCATTTGATTGCAATGTTATTACTGGTGGAGATGCAGGAGGTGGAGACCTTACTGCAAAAAGGAAAGCTTACCTCAATGAGGCTCAAGCTTGTTCATATATTCAAAGGATAAATCTAGCTGAAGATGATCGCCCGAGGAAGGTAAACAAAGATAAACTGGTCATCGATTTCTCTAAAAATGACCTCGCAGGTGTGCTATACCCTCATGATGACCCATTGGTGATCAAAATGAGGATGAAGGAAGTAGTGATTTCGCGAGTCTTAGTGGATAATGGCAGCTCGGAAGATATTATGTTCTACTCATGTTTTGATAGTTTGAACCTGAAGCTATCCCAATTGGAGCCATATCATCGGCCCCTCCTCGATTTTACTGGCGAGAAAGTTTTTCCACTTGGGACGATCAAGTTGGATATGTTCATCGGTACATGGCCTGCTTGTCGAACATAAAGAGTGCGCTTTTTTGTGATGGATAAGAATATTCAATCATCTTACAATATCATCATGGAAAGAGTAGGATTGAAGAAGTTCGAAGTAGTACCATCTACTGTACATCAATGCCAAAAATCTCCAACCAACTTTGCAGTAGGAATTATGAAGGGTGACCAAAAAGTAGCTCGAGAATGCTACTATTCATCTGCCGAACAAGAAGAACAGGAAGAATTTAGGAAAAAGACTACCACCTATGAAGTGGATGAAGGTGCAGAAATTGAAACGTTAGATCCTAGAGACGAGTCGCAGCTCGTAAAAGGTTAGGCGGTGGAAGCTACTGAAAACGTCATTCTGGACGACGAACACCCAAAACGAACAACCCAAATCGGTTCATCGTTCGACACCCCACTAAAACAGAACTTGATAGCCTTCCTTAAAAGCAGAAAACAAACTTTCTCATGGAGCCACGAAGATATGCTAGGAATAAACCCAAATTTCTTGTGTCATAAACTTAATGTGAACAAGGAAATCAAACCTATGAAGCAGCGAAGAAGAGTGTTCAGCCCCGAGAAGAACCAAGCTATACAAGAGGAGGTCGAGAAGCTCCAAAAATCTTTCTTTATTGAAAATGTCAAATATCCAGACTGGTTAGCTAATGTGGTGATGGTGAAGAAGAAGAACAACAAGTGGAGGATGTGTGTAGACTTCACCGACCTCAACAAGGCATGCCCAAAGGATCATTTTCCTTAGCCCCAAATTGATCAATTAGTGGATGCTACCTCGGGACACGAGCTGTTGAGCTTCATGGAGGCTTATTATGGTTATAACCAGATTAAAATGAAACCTGAAGACAGGGAGAGTACCTCTTTTATTACCCCTAGGGGAACTTACTGTTATAATGTTATGCCTTTTAGTTTGAAAAATACAGGTGCAACATATTAGCGGCTGATGAACAAGGTGTTTACAGAGCAAATCAGTCACAATATAGAGGTTTATGTTGATGATATGCTGACAAAGAGCAAGAAAGCTACTGACCATCTAATTGATCTAGGTCAAACCTTTGATCGATTAGATAAATATCAAATGAAATTGAACCCTACCAAGTGCATATTCGGAGTATGAGAAGGCATGTTCCTCGGGTATATTGTCAACCAATGAGGTATTGAAGCAAATCCAGAAAAGATCAAGGCTATACTGGAGCTACAATCTCCAACGACGAAGAAGGAAGTGCAAAATCTCACAGGGCGAGTTGCAGCACTTAATAGATTTGTATCAAGAGCAACTGATAGATGCCTCCCATTCTTCAAAACATTCCGAAAAATATTTTAATGGAATGATGAATGCGAGAAGGCCTTTCAAGAGTTAAAGAAATACTTGGGAGCACCCCCACTGTTGTCCAGGCCAGTGATGGGAGAAAGATTGTACTTGTATCTTACAGTTTTAGAGAATGCAGTTAGCTCAGCATTGATAAGAATGGAGGATGGAGTGAAAAAACCAATTTATTACACTAGCAAGGCCTTCTGAGGAGCAGAGATCAGATATCGAAGACTAGAAAAGTTGGTGCTAGCGTTGATCAAAGCAAGTAGAAGAATGAGGTCGTACTTCTAAGCTCATACCATAGTAGTGTATACCGATATGCCACTGAGGCAAGCTCTTCATCAACCAGAAAAATCAGGGAGATTGATGTACTGGGCAGTAGAACTTGGTGAATATGGTATAATTTATGAGCCTAGGTCGTCACTTAAAGGGCAAGCAGTAGCAAATTTTATCGCAGAATTCACTTATCCTGACACCTCCGAGGAGCAAAAGCTGAATACCGACCAACCTGTAGATATTACAGGATCATCAAATTTAAACCCCGATCAACTTAAGTCAGTTGACGATCAGGGGGAGATGGTCGACGAGAAGCAAGAAGTACTAGAGGAGGATAAAAGGAAGCAATAAATATTCCACCGAGGAACTTTATCCGATAAAAAATTTGAGGATGAGGTACCTATATGGAATCTATATGTGGATGGTTCATCTTGCATTACAATCTGTGGGGCAGGGATTGTTTTGAACAGCCCGGATGAGGTCGATGTGGAGTATGTTTTGCGCTTCCAATTCAAGGCTTCTAATAATGAGGCTGAATATGAAGCTATGATTGCAGGGCTTGGCCTGGCAAAAACCATGGGGGCGGAGCAGGTTATCGTATTCAGTGACTCGCAATTGATCGTAAATCAAATGCTGGGAGTATATGCAGCCAAAGGAGGATTAATGATCAGGTATCATGCACAAGCAATGGAGGTTTTATCAAGCCTGATCACATTACAGATAGTTTGAATACCAAGATTGGAGAATGCAAGAGCGGATGCCTTAGCTCGGTTAGCTTCAGCCACATGCACCGAGCTACGAAGAACAATCCCAATAGAAGTCTTGGCTAGTCGAAGCATAGACAAAGATCTAATAATGAACTTTATTTCCCTTGATTTAGGACCATCTTGGATGGATCCCATCAGGGCGTATATTGAGGAAGGGAAATTACCAATCGGCAAACTCGCAGCCAAGAAACTAAATTTTAAAATTGATCGTTATGTATTGACTAATGGTATTCTATATAGACAAGGAATTATAGCAGGTCTACAAAGATGTGTGTACCCTTTCGAGGTGAAAGGTTTGGTTGAAGAGGTCCATGAAGGGTCCTATGGAGCTCATGTATCAGGTCGGACGCTTTTGCAAAGAATAATGATGCAGGGATATTATTGGCCGATGATGAGGGCTGATTGTATAGCGTATGCCAAGAAATGTGACAAATGTCAGCGCTTATCGTCCCTTCGAAGAGCTCCTCAGGCATTGCTAACACCCATAAGATCCCCTTGGCCATTTGCCATGTGGGGAATGGACTTGGTCGGGACACTCCCGACGACAAGGGGAAGGTTCAAATACCTCGTTGTCGCTGTGGATTATTTTACTAAATGGGTGGAAGCTGAACCTCTCATTGATATGACCTACGAGAAGGTGTATCAATTTATATGGAAGAATATCATTTGTAGATTTGGTCTTCCTCATGCATTCATCATAGACCATGGAACTCAATTTGATAACGAGGAGTTCGTTTCATATTGCATCAGTCAAACATATTAAAAATCCACTCGACACCAGGCCATCCCTAGAGCAATGAACAAACTGAGGTGATGAACAGAACGCTGCTGAATGGTTTGAAGAAAAGACTGGATGATGCGAAGGCAAATTGGATCAACGAGCTATATTCAGTACTATGGGCTTATCGTACTACACCACGAGAAGCAACAGGAGAATATCCATGTATGCTGGCATTTGGAAGTGAAGATGTTATACCTGTCGAGTTGGGCCTCCCCACACACAGAGTGCTGAATTTCAATTCTCCTATCAGTGACTTGATGAGAAGATTAGACTTGGATATGCTCGAGGAAGTTAGAGAAGAAGCAGCAATCAGGAATGCTGCATACCAACAATGAACAGCTCTGTTCTACAACAAGAGGGTAAAAAAGTGTGATTTGAAGGAAGGAGACTACGTGCTAAAGAAAGTAATTCAAAAGCACAATAAATTGGAAGCTAACTGGCATGGACCTTACAGAGTAACAGAAGTTGTTCACCCATGAACTGATAGGATTGAAACCTTAGAAGGAGAGGAGTTCAAGAATGCATGGAACGCAGAGCATCTGCGAAAATATTATCAGTAGTTCAATCCCTATGTAATGAAGTTTTCTTCGATATGAATAAAGCTTTGGATGTTTTACCCAATTCTCTCATTTTATTGAAATTTTTTTGGAGTATTAGTGATACACACTATGCATCAAATTCAAAATAAAATCCTACCAACTACGGTTGGTCGGTCTACCAACTACGGTTGGTCGATAAATAAAAACCCTACCAACTACGGTTGGTCGGTCTACCAACTACGCTTGGTCAATAAATAAAACCCTACCAACTATGGTTGGTCGGTAAATAAAACCCTACCAACTACGGTTGGTCGGTCTACCAATTACGATTGGTCGATAAATAAAACCCTACCAACTACGGTTGGTCGGTAAATAAAACCCTACCAACTACGGTTGGTCGGTCTACCAACTACGGTTAGTCGATAAATAAAACCCTACCAACTATGGTTGGTCAGTCTACCAACTATGATTGGTCGACAAATAAAATCCCACCAACTACGGTTGGTCAGTCTACCAACTATGGTTGGTCGATAAATAAAATCTCACCAACTACGGTTGGTCGGTCCACCAACTACGATTGGTCGGTAAATAAAACTCTACCAACTATGGTTGGTCGGTCTACCAACTACGGTTGGTCGATAAATAAAATCCCACCAACTACGGTTGGTCGGTCTACCAACTACGGTTGGTCGATAAATAAAATCCCACCAACTACGGTTAGTCGGTCTACCAACTATGGTTGGTCGATAAATAAAATCCCCTAACTACAGTTGGTCGGGGAATAAAAGTTCACCAACTTCGATTGGTTGGAAACAAATATCTTAATAAATTTTAGTTGGTCGGTAAGCCAATTACAATCATCTCCAGTTGTTTAAATTAAACAGGATCATGAGATAAATGATGTTTTATCACATAAAGATCAAAGATTGATAAATCACTGCAATGAAATAAGAAACCAACAAGCAAAAACATTATACAAATTATTTAGAAGAAAATGAAATGACAAAAGGCAAATTTTCATTCATACTAAGTAAAATTACAAATGACGTGAGCAATGTATTACCAAAATTTTTCATTCAAAACCAGAAGGATTACATATGCTGTGGAAAGTAGAAATTATTACATAAAATCCTATTCTATTGGTTTCTTCCCTTCTGCCTTTGAAACAGGTTCTACTCCAGCAGGAGGATCGTCTAAGGCATAAGGGGAATTTATGAAATTCAGATCTCGAAGCATTCGAACATTCATCACTGATGGCCGATCAAGCAGATGCTCAGGTGAGAAATATCAACATTGGAATGAAGACTATAGTCGCCAAGATATTTACAGATTAAGCACTGAGGGATTGCCCGAGCAGGAATCCAGCTCATGTCAAGTTTAAAAGGTGGCACGGGCAACTCGAGCAATCCAGGGTTATGATAATCCCATAGATAATGGCCATGCTCCAATTTTAATACACCCAGTGCATTCATCCATCCTTATTTATAACCCTCATTATTCGCTTGTTGGATTCGATCATCAAGGTGGTAGAGGGCTTCATTATAGCCAGCCATCCAAAACTCTCTAGGCTATTTGTGGAATTGGTAAGTCAACCTTTCCAGCTGATCATGGAGATTCTTCATAAAAATTTCTTTATTCTCCAAGGCGGATCCTTGTGTGGAAAGCTTCTCATTAAGGTCTAGAATCTTCTTGGACATCTCTGCCAAAGCCTTATTCTTCGCAACCAACTGAACTGCTTGATTTTCCAAAGATGCTTGAGTTCTCGCCTCTTCAATAGTAACTCGAGCAGATATTTCTCATCCCCGAGAAACTCTTGCTCGTCCGCGAGCAGATGTAGAGGGTCCAATTCTCTTTAAAGTTTCCAATTCGTCTCTCAAATTAGCATTTTCAACCTCCAGAAACGAGAAACCTTCGTCATTGATAGGGACCAAGGCTCCTGAGGTAGATGCTGCAGATTTCAGTTGGGATATCTCTCCTCGCAAGTTATTATTTTTCTGCTCCAGAAGTTTCGTGATATGCTTATGCTCTTCAACCTCGGTCTTCAAACTCCTCTCCTTAAAATCATAAGCAGCAACTAACTTATCATATCCTTTGTCAACATTTAGTTGCTGATACTTTTTCTCATACCCCTGATGCAAAAGGGCAGAGGATTCCTTGTATTATTGGTGAAGTTCCTCGATGGTACCCTGGAGATCTTCAATCATCTCATAATAAGCCACATTATTGGCAACAACTCGATCGAGTAAGCATTTCAGATATTCATAAGCTTCCACTGCTCGTTCAGAGGCATCTGAGCCCAGGATATCAAAAATTTGTGACTCATCCAAATCTGTATGGCCAGTTTTAAAATATTCATTACATTTTTTCATCAACTCAGTATCGTGAGCTGATAAGAGTTCCATCCTGGCCATAAACTAGCAAATAGAAGCCATAAACAGGATTAATAAATGATAAAGGCAGAGCAAGACGAAGAAAGTCAACATGAACAATAAAAACTCGAATTTTTATTCATCAAAAGACAAGTACAAGGTTCAGGGTTACATTCAAAAGAAATAATAAAATTAAAGCCCGAGCAACTTTACACCTTCTCCTTGTGTTTTGCGACTTTCGCGGAAAGCTGAGATGAGGAGGTTGGTTTCTCGAAGGATAGCGACAGTTGCTCGGTTGAAATACTGGTGGGCTGAAGTTGCTCATAGAAAGTCTGAACAATCGGAACGGGAGGAACTTGGTCTCCAATCATCATTGAAGACTCTTCAGAGGCAGCTTCATCCTCTTCTTCTTCTCCAGGAGAGGGAGGAGGACCATGAACATGGCGCTAAAAAAGTTCAGAACTCTCTGAGACCTTTTACTCCTGCAGAGCATCAATCTATCCGTTCCTGAAGAATTTGAGGCTAGCAAAATCTAGCTGAGAGGACATGGCAGCTAGGCCTTTGTTCCAACCTTTGTCCGAGCCAACGCTAAAGGACTTTTTAACAACAAGTTTTCTCTTTACTTTCTCTGAGGAAATCCTCTCAGTAAGAAGTTCCTCGGCTGCCTTCAACTTTCCTTCTACTTCTACCTTCTGGCGATCAGCTTCACGAAGTCTACCAAGTTCTTCTTCAGCAGTTTTAAGCTTGGTCTCAAGCTCTCCAGCATTCTTAAGCTTTTCTTCAAGCTCTTTATTTTTCTTATTAAACTCTTTCATTTTCCTCTCCAACTCCTGAGAGGCCTCCACAGCTTTTTCTCTCTCTTGCTCAACGAACTTCAGTTGCTTCTCCCAAGCAACCTTATCTTCTTCATATTTCTGATGAGAATCCTTTAAGGATTGAGTCAGACCTATAAAAGCCTCCTCCACACCTCCTGAGGAGCTTGAAGCTTTAAGAGCTTCATCCTTTTTCAGAATAGTGTTGAAACAGGTTACCAGCTGGAAAAAGAAAATAATTATAAGTCAGTTCAGGGATAAAACATTGAAAAATGAAAGTTTAGATTATTAATACTTACTGAGGCAATATGTTGAGTTGCCAAGGTGGTAACCCTATCCTGAGAAAGAGTGTCTTCAAGACCTTGGATTTTTGGGATAATCCAAGACTTCATAAAGCCCATGGTAGAGCTCGAAGCAACAAAAGTGGGAACACCACTTCCAGCAGTTAAAGGCTGAGAGACAGGTTCAGCTAGTTTATCCAAGGAACTTTTCTTCAACTTCCTCGTGGGAGCAGGAACATTCTCAAATAAGGATGTTGTCTTGGTCGGTGATATAACGATGACCTCGCTTGGAGGAGAAACAGCTACAACCTTGCTCGGAGCCACAGGGGGTTTCTCAGTAACTTTCTTAGCAGCAGCAGGAGGGGGTGCATCAACTTTTCTTGTCCCTTCCTCTGGGACATCTTGCTTATTTCTCTTTGCCTCTACATTGGCAGAGTCTGATTTGTCAAAGTATGAGGGAGCTCTTCTTCTCTTCATTCTGTCACTGAGAGGAATATTTGATTCAGGAGAGGAACCTTCAGAAGCTGGTGCTGGTTCTATGTAACTTATTACTGGACGATCAGTAAAAGATGAAGTGTAACTCTTATACTGCAACAAGTACGAGGCTGATATGATATGTTCCTCAGCAACAGTTTGGTGCAAACTCTAGATAAGTTTCAAATGCCTCAAATTGACATCAGTTTCTTTAGGAGATTTCTTTTTGCTATCAACTGCAAATAAACAAAAATTAAAATGTCAATGACGCATTTTATCAAACACAAAGAAAACAAAATTTCAAAAATAAAATAAAATAAAAACAACCTATCCCATTGCTATAGGGAGTGCATCTGGGACCCTGATACACATCATTTCCATTTGATGGAGCATGTTTCCAATTTTTTATAACAACCCCATGCTCGAAGTAATCCCTGTTGGCATCGAGGAGAATGACAACTAAAGCCCTATTTAAAAACCTAGTTTTTAAATAAAAAGTGCTATCAGTAACAACCCATCTATAGCAAAACATAATTTCTGGAATTCCTAAACGGGTTCCATGAATCTGAACTATTCTCCAGGTATTGGGAGCTATTTTTGCAGGTTCCAAACACAAAGGGTTTGGAGGAAAAGAAAAGCCACATTCAACTACAAAGAGACTGGGGAACCAATGTCCCTTAGACAAACGAAAATAGTTAGAGGGTTCAGAAAGCTCTTCCAATATGACCCAGGAAGGAATAGAAAAATCAGAACGGAATTTATCAAGCGACTCAACAAGGTAAACCATGATGAACAAAAGAAATAAAAGAGAAGGAAGAAGATCTTACAGCAAAAAGATGAATCAGGTGACAACGAATAATGGAAGAAACGAACACACAAGACAGAGAAGAAGTGAAGAAGTTCTAAAGATGCAGATTTGAAAAAGTAAAAGACGATCAAGTTTTCTGAAGCGTTTAAATACTTTACCTCGAGAATGGAGAAAATCAATGATTACCAAGATGGACGATTGCGTATCCGGCTGCTAAAAAGAAGAAAAAAGGCACGAAACACGAAGCGATTATTGAAATTCGTAATAATTTAAAAATCCTGATACTATGCACTCAAAAAGGGGATATAAACAACGAACGATTGTCTAAAATCCATAAAGTTTAGGTAGCGTAATGTTCCATACTTTTCTTCAACATCAAACTACGAAACATTGGGGGCTTCTGTTGATACCAAATTTAGTATGATGATGTCGACCGATTATGTGGAGACACATGTCAACTTATATGGCACCCGCAAACATTTTTTAACAACACCTTGACTCCGAGGAACTCAACCTCCCCGACCAACTCAGAACGCTCTGAGCAACAAGTGTTCTTCGAGGAACTCTACTGTACCAAGCAACTCATGTATATCGAGCTACTTAGGCGGTCCGAGCGGCTTAGGTGGTCCAAGCGGCTTAGGCGGTCCAAGATGAATCTCGTATAGAGCATTCATATCCGGATAATCAAGAGGATGACTGCGCATTTAATGCTCATTATTATCACAGAGACGCATACACCTATTGGACAGCTGTGTATTATTCTTTCATTTGTATCGCCTCGAGGCTATAAATACATTGTAACCTCCTCATTAGCAGGGGACTCGGAATTTCTTGGTAAACCCATTATAGAGAATTCTGCAAATAGTCAGCAATATCACAAACAGTGGACGTAGGCCATTCTTTCAAGGCTGAACCACTTTAAAAATCTTTTGTCTCATTTATTTTTTATCTGTGATTAAATAATTAGAGATAATCTAATTTTTTGCATCAACAGGGGTTAAACCACTTTAATAACTTTATAGATCTTTATACTCTTGATATTATATTAACCATTGATAGACCCCGTTGTTATTTTTCAAAAGGAATGGGAGTAAAAAAGTGCATATATATATATATATATATAAGCCATGCCCCATTTCCCGACTTTGAAGTGTCGTCATACTTTTTTTTATATCCTCTAACATATGTCTTTGGCTTCTTTAACTTAAGGGTATTAAAGTAATTATATCCACTAAGGCGATTTGACCCACTATCCCCTCTTCTGTTTTTATAGACTACTGAAAACTCTTCATAGCATTTGAAAGAAAATATAATTGTTTTTTCTGTGTAAAAAGAAATAAAAAATCTAATCTCCTATTCTGAATCCTATAGTAAGTCATCTCTTTCTCTCTTTCATATTTATCTTTAAATATTCCTCCCATCATTTCATATTAGGATGTCAAGAGTTAATATCTCTTATTAAAGTTCTCAATTTCTCTCTAGGTATTTTTTTTACAAATTCTTTATCTTTTAATTTTATATGTAATATCTTTTATTTTTTTAATTAAATCAATGAACACCATATACTTTGCTTTTTATTTGTTGTTAAAATATACTTCATATGATTTGCAACATCTCTATTCTCATCAATTTATTGCTTTGGATTTGTGAACTACCAAATTCATTTTTTTAATCTTCTCTAGTGAGTACTAACGAATACCATGGATCATAATCGCTTATTAAAAAGGGGTCTTTACATACAAGTCTCATTTGAAGATTTTTTTTCATAAATAAGTCCCATTGACTTGTCAACCATCAAATAGGTCCTATTTCTATTTTTTCGTATTCTTATTTGACAAATTTACTCCTTTTAAATCAATCATTCGTAACTATTAGGGAGAAGTTACTCAAGTAGTTGAACTTTGTTTTTTCCTATTTTTTAATCTTCAAATGACCATAAGTTTCGTTTTGCAAATCCATTTTTCGCAAAATTTCTATTTTTGAAATCTAGTCACCGAGATCTACCAAACAAGATCTTTGAACAGAAGAAAATTCTGAAGAAAAAACTTACACAAATAATATATATTTATTGTGTCCACTAAAAAATAAAACTATTTTACATGTGGGACATTTTCAGAGACAGCAAATATTTATTGTGAGACTATATGCATAAAAAATTAAGGAAACACATTATTTTATTTTTCACTATATTCTATTGAATCACACCCCGCACAATCCATCAGACGGGGTGGCTAACCACCGCCGTCGGACCACGCCGGGAGTGAACTAAATAAATACCATTCTCAGCATGTGACAGATATGAGACAATAAAAATCAATCCACAAGATGAATAATAATCAATCCCAACGAATAATTATAATATAAAAACCATCACATGCTTAACTCCAATTAAATTCAATCTCCAAAATATGAATTAATTTAAAATCTGAATAATCAATTGACTGTAAATACTCCAACTGAAACCCTTTAACAACTTTGGAACCGAATGGCCCAATGAACCCAAATGACGTCTCATAATGGAATACGACTGAAAAGAAAATCTAACTAAATAAAACAATAAAATGAATAAACTTTAGCTGCACCTCCAAAAGAAAAACTCCGATAATCCTAAGCAGCTTCTCCAAACTTATCCTGAAAAAGTTAGTCAATGCACGAGGTCAGAGCCCCGAGTTTGAATACACACTACTCCCCTCAATTAGGATTCATAAACCTAGACAATAGCATTATACGCAATAAATATCACAATAGAGTATTTTAATTAAACTCGATAAATGTAAATCACTAACTACCCGCAAAGATCCCCATTCAAAAGAACACACCAATATGATTTTGAATTTCCAAGTCCCATGGTTTTAATCTCATTTAACTAACCCAATTTTATTATTAATGTTCTCACTTTTTATTATGGCGGTCCTCCCGCCCTAGGTGGTACTTTTCACCAAAGTGTCACACTTCCCCTTACTAATAGCCAATCGAATCCATTTAAAATTTCGATTCCTCGAAATATGACAAGGTTCCACACATGACACAACATAAATCTCCCAAGCTTACCCGGTTGAATTGTCGATTTCTGACACACTATGTCGCCACCAATTTTAATACCCGGTTTTCTTAGGCATTAATACTCAGTTTCTCAATTTCATAATTTATAAATTACCCCGCCTTTTTAATCGATGTGAGACCCTCAAAATACCCCTTAGTCCCATACCTAAGGGTCCTCAAGTTATCAATACGTCTTACCCTTTGTATAGGATGAATTTCTAACATAAACCTCGACCTAGTATTATGTCTAGGCTAGCGTGACGATGATAAATTATCAAAAATCAACCCACCCCCGGCAAAATAAAGTCAAAATAATCTACCCTCACTAGTCCCATACCTAGAAGGCGTAAATCATCAAAAGGCCTACCCACTAGTCCCTTACCTAAAAGGCATCCTAAAAATATAGGGAGAGAAAAAATACCCCACAACGCGTCGTCACAATGGAAATTTAATACAAAAAAGGCACACAAACAAGCATAAATAATCAACGTATCAAACTACGCATACTAGTTCAATTCACACAATTCTTAATTTAATTAACACGCCGTCATAATCACCTGATTCATCCCATTTAATTATATTAAATTAAATACAGAGATTTCATCATTTAATACATCATATCTTAAATTTCATTATCTTAACACAATCTACAAGAGTTATACGCCCCCAAATTCATTTAATTCAAAACTGTAATACCCCATATTTTTATGACATTTAATTATAGGATTAATTAAATTAAATTTGGATAAATTAATTTAATATTAACCCAGATTTGAAAATAAATATTTACTAGAGTGATGAGAGTTAGTAATTATTGGTAAGAATAATGTTGAATATTACTAGATGAGTATAGTAATATATGAGAAATTGTCAAGAGTGAATAATATGACAATTATGAAAATTAAGTCGGGACGCGCCTCTATCGCGTTAGGACTAAATTATTATTATAAAAAGTGAATAAATTACAAGTCACCTGTATGGTCATTTAGACTGCCCTAATGTGTCCGAAAGGGTCGAGATAGTCAGAAAAGTGTACTCGGGGGTTTAGTTTGGGTCTCGGGATGTTTTTAAGCCTAATCGGTAACCCGAGAGGGCATTTTGGTAATTTCCATTTTTGGGATTTAATTACCTACGAAAATTAGAAAGTATATCAGGTGTTAGAGGTTGTCTTCTAGGGTTAGAACCTGATTCTTTCACAGAGGCCATTAGAGGAGGAAGGTAAGGAACTTCCCAAGGCCAGAGCCACCATAGTTGCACCATTTTCACCACAAATACCGCCAGAGTGTAGATAGGAGGAAGGAGAATGCAACCACATCATCAAATCTCAAAAATGCAATCTCATATTCCCAGGCAAGTATTTATCTTCCTGTTCTTGAAGTTGAAATTCCATCCATGTTAGAATAGGAAATTAAACTATAAGTTGTATGGAGATAAATTGTGAATTGGAAGACTAGAACTCAAATAATGGAATATAATCATGCTAGAGTGATGCCCTCATCACATGTAGAACATTTATCACGAATTTGAATGAGGATTATAGGAAGAAATCTGGAAATATTATATAGTTCTTGAAAGAATATGGATAAATAGGGTTTGAGACAAATTCATGCAGCCACCCATTTAATGATGATTCCTTAATGAATTTCCTTATATTTTACGTTAGAAATTGTTCATACCTACTGCTATAACGTTTATGGTGTTTGGTTGGGAGTTTGGGACACTTTAATGGAGGTTTTAATAATTAAAATGGAGGAAACCCGTAGGTTTGATATGCATATTTTCTGGACAACTAAATGCTCGATCGATCCTTTTTGTCGATCGATCGAGTCCTCCTAGATTTTTTACTTTTGTTCCTCGTATCGATTAATCCAACCCTAATCTATGAGAACCTTTGGGCATAACTTAAATACCATAATGGAACCTATGAAGAACCAGTAGGATTGTGGGAAAGGTCCGGGTGACGTGATATTTTTATATACGAGATGTAACCGTGGGGGTCACGAGGGTATGAAATGGGATAAGATCGGGTGTATGATAAATTAGGTCTTGTGAAAATTAAAGAAGACTAAGAACAGTAGATTAGTGAGGGTGCACCTACTGATTTTATGTTTATCGAGAGGATACACTTTGAGAGTTGAAAAGTACTTAAGGACTTGGAATAATTGAGAGAATAAAAAGAGTGATTTACTTATACGAAGAATGCGAGCGTTATATGTTACGTATGGCTAGTAAATGTTATAGGTCGTGGGCGTACCTAGATGATTATAATATATATATATATATAAGAGTGCATGTATATATATTATTTGAATATCTGTGTTTAATCATACCCGCGCTACTTGCTATCACAGAGGTTTCCGCTCAGGGACAGTCTTATTCTGATGTGACCTTTATGGGAGATATTGACTCGTACCCTAGAACATAGGATCCTTGGTACAGGCTATCTGAGAATGATAGTCAGACGGTCCTACGAGACGTGAGGGTATGTGTTGATCTCTTAGTGACTTGGAACTATGCTTCACCTCCAATATGTGCATTTTGTGTTAACACCGTTCGGGAGTGAATCCGAACTAGTATTTCCCTCACTTGTACGAGAGGTACAGGGACGTGATAGCAGAGTATGCATACACCAAATCTGCCCATTTTTCAAGGTCATTGACCTTGACAAATTCACCTTGTCAAGGTCAATGACCGTGACATTTCGAGGCGAGACAACTTTTTTTGTCACGGTCGTGTCACGGTCATCTGTAATTTATTTGATATTTTATTTTATTTCTTTTGGTTAGGTTATTAAGACTTTATTTGAATTGATATCTTAGTAATTATTATTTAATATTTATTTTGAGCAATTATCTTATGATTTCATATTTATTTATTTTGAGCAATTATAATTTGATATTTTAAAATTGATATCTTAAAATGATTTCATATTTATTTTGAGCAATTATAATTTGAATTCATTTCATATGATTTCCCACCCCACCCCACCCCACCCCTCCACCACCCCCTCCCCCACCACACACCACCACACACACACACACACCCCACCCCACCCCCTGCCCCCCTCCACCACCCCCTCCCCCACCACACACACACACACACACACACCCCACCCCACCCCCTCCCCCACCACACACCACCACCACACACACACACACACCCCACCCCACCCCACCCCCTGCCCCACCCCTCATCCACCCCCTCCCCCACCACACACCACCACACACACACACACACCCCACCCCACCCCACCCCACCCCCTCCCCCACCACACACCACCACACACACACACACACACACACACACACACACCCCACCCCACCCTGCCCCACCCCGCCCCACCCTGCCCCACCCCCTACCACCCCCTCCCCCACCCTGCCCCACCTCGCCCCACCCCCACCCCCTGCCCCCCTCCACGCACACACATACACACATATATATATACACATACACACATAAATATACACACAAATATATATATAAATGGAAGAGAGAGAGAGAGAGAGAGAAAATGGACCTGAAGGTAGAGAGAGAGAGAGAGAGAGCAGCGTCGAGAGAGAGAGAGAGATGGAGGGAACGGCGCAGGAGGGAAAAAATAAGGGGGATAGGGTTTTTGCTGCGAACATTGTCACGGTCGTGTCAAGGTCTTTGACTGTGACACAAATTGTCACGGTCATTGACCGTGACAAGTCCGTGACAAATTTACTTGTCACGGACTTGTCACGGTCGTGTCAAGGTCAATGACCGTGACATAAAACGCGTGCTTTTTTGTCACGGTCAATGACCTTGACAAGGCTGGCCGGCTGAAAGGTGACAATTTGCCCATTTTGGTGTAGTGATGCCAACACCATAGATTTCATGTGGGGTGCAGATTAGCATATATATTGTATGAGTGATTAATATATATATATATATATATATATATATATATATATATATATATATATATATATCAAGAATTCTTCTACTGTATGTGTTAGTAGGTACATATTGAATAAACGCTCCTAAACATAGTAAATGATATACATAATTGACTTAAATAATCCTTAATGAAATGACATTTTTTAATTGGATCATAGACATACGGTCTCGTGAATCAGAATTTAAGGGCGGAGAACTTGGTTAGACTTATGAGTCATTATGATAGTACGATAGGCGTGCACACTAGATGAGAGGTGAGAATCCTCAAGAGAGTGTCGAGTACTAACGTGTATGTAATATCAACTGAGCAGCATTTTAAATACTTGCAAAACTATTTTAAAATTGTTTTACACTCAGGCCCTGACCTGTTTTCTGTCATATTTTCTCTCTCTTGTATATATATATATATATATATATATATATTGTTACAACCCGAGTAATTTTTGGGGTATTTTGAAAATAAAGAGGAAAAATAAATTTTGAGATAAAATTATTTTTATTGCTTAAATATGTTGGTTATGATTTTAGAATAAGAAAACTTCAAGTGGAATTGAAATCGGAGTTAAAACGGATTTTATATGATTTTTTTTATATTTTGCCTTATGGCATTTTTAAGGAAAACTGTCAGATTTTAGGCATGATCGATCGATCGATGATTTTCATAGATCGATCGATGGTCCCAGAAAACGTGAACAACAAGTATTTTTGAGGAGTTGTGGTTTGATTCGAACTCTTATATTTTTACCTTATAAAAAGGGATCGTTGGATATTGTTTTGGAATAGCTTTGGGGCACAAAAATACTCAGAAAACATGTTTTTAATTCCTCTCTTTTATACACACTTTGACCCTTTAATTTATGTATTCAACCTTAGTTTTTTGAGCTATTCTTGGGACTGTTTTGAGGTTGATCTTGGAGAAAGTTTTGATGATGTTTGAGGACTAATTTTGATGGTTTTATCTGCATATCTGGGAAGATTTATTGTTGGTTTATCATCGTGGGTTGAGGTATGGGGTTTTTCACAATATGCTCCTTAATCTCGCGAGTATCATTCTCGTTGTTTTCTTGTGATTATTGACTCATATTTGAATTTTTAAATTCATTGGAATTTGGAAATATTTGTTGGAATCTAATTTCGATTCATGTGGTATTATTATTGGTGTTGAGCATGTTGTCATGAGATTTTAATATGGCACTAAGGTTGGGCACCCGCCAATATTCCTTTTTCTGGATATGCTTAAAAATGCATAGGCGCGGTATGGTGGTGAGGCCTGGTGACCCGGTTAATGTGTTGTTGAGAAATTATATTGATATAATTGCTTATGAGATTCGCAATTGATTTGAATATTCGTACTCGATATGTTACGTTTTATTCACCGCTAATATTTGTTGAGCATCTTCCTCTCGTATTGTGTACTTCCCCATATTTTCTTTTAGTGGCAGGTTAGCACGAATTTTAGGCGCTTGGGATTTATTAGAAGATTGATTTTAGCGTGGATTATTTTGGGAAGATTTTTAATACAAGTTGAGAAGATTGTAGTTATTTTTTTATGTATAGAGCATTGGAGATTTATTTTATTTTCAAGTTAGTTGTTGTATGTAATTCGAGACACTTGGTTGTATTTGTATTTAAAGAGAATGAGATTAGTTATTTCTCTTTTGTTGTTGTGGTAATTAGATTCTCTATACCTTGTTATATTGTGGAATTGGTTAGTTTTATCGTAGTAGCACTCCGTTCGCTCTCCCCGGGCGGGCAGGGTGTTACAAAATGGTATCAAAGCTTAGGTATACGACTACCCTTGGGTCTTAGGTTTTGGGTATGTTGCGTTTTTGTGGTGCGTATCTGGAGATAGATATTTTAGATGATCATTACATGTTAGGCATCTAAATTAGATGTGAGGAATTTATTTTTTAAGACGAGATTATTTTTGGAGATTGTTGGCCTGATTTTTGAGAGTTAGGCTTTCGGCGAATTTCGAGGGCAAAATTCCATTGTTAGTGGGGACGTGTAACAACCAGCGTAATTTTTGGGGTACATTCAAAATAAAGAGGAAAAATAAATTTTGAGATAAAGTTATTTTTATTGCTCAAATATGTTGGTTATGATTTTAGAAGAATAAAACTTCAAGAGGAATTGAAATCGGAGTTAAAACGGATTTTGTATGAATTTTTTATATTTTGCCTTATGGCATTTTTAAGGAAAACTGTCAGATTTTAGGCATGATCGATCGATCGATGATTTTTATAGATCGATCGATGGTCCCAGAAAACGTGAACAACAAGTATTTTTGAGGAGTTGTAGTTTTATTTAAACTCTTATATTTTTACCTTATAAAAAGGGATCGGTGGCTATTATTTTGGAACAGTTGGCACTGAGGTTGGGCACCCGCCAATATTACTTTTTAAGGATATGCTTAAAAATGCATTGGCGCGGTATGGTGGTGAGGCCTGTTGACCCGTTTAATGTGTTATTGAGAAATTATATTGATATAATTGCTTATGAAATTTCTCAATTGATTTGAATATTGGTACTCGATTTGTTACGATTTATTCACCACTAATATTTGTTGAGCATCTTCCTCTCGTATTGTGTACTTCCCCATATTTTCTTTTAGTGGTAGGTTAGCGCGGATTTTGGGCGCTTGGGATTTATTAGAGATGGATTTTAGCATGGATTATTTTGGGAATATTTTTAATACAAGTTGAAAAGATTGTATTTTTTTTTTATGTATAGAGCATTGGAGATTTATTTTATTTTCGAGTTAGCTGTAGTATGTAATTCGAGAGACTTGGTTGTATTTGTATTTGAAGAGATTGAGATTAGTGGTTTCTCTTTTATTGTTGTGGGAATTAGATGCTCTATTCCTTGTTGCATTTTGGAATTGGTTAGTTTTATCGTAGTAGCGCTCTGTTCGCTCTCCTCGGGCGGGTGGGGTGTTACATATATATATGTATTACAGGTGCTCAGCCACAGGGGCATCAGGCTTGGACCTTTGGACTATTGATATACTGCAGCTATTGTGGAAGTTGCAGGTCTTTGCAGTAGACGACTTCATCTTTGTGTTCTCAGTTTTTCATTTAGTTCTCCCTAAATAGGGCATGTGTCTCCCATTTCCAGTTTATTCTAATTCAGAGAGATTTGTACTTTGGATTTATTTTAGTATTCTATTTTAGTTGGGTTTTCTTGTGATTATTACATTGTCTTGTGATTTGGGACATTTTATTTGGATTGATTTATCTAACATGTTCTTTCATTGGTTGGTTTGGTTTTAATGCAATCATTTGTATTCGTAAAAATGGTTTCATGGCTTATGATAATAATCGTACTTAATTTATAAGATTAAATGTTTTGACACTTAGCTTAATTATTAATTAGGTGATTAATAAAGAAGATTGTTTTTCGACAGTGATGCTAAGAATGAACCAACCAGACACTTTGAGTTAATTTAATAAAGGACTGATCACCCGATATTTAATTAGGCGGGATGTCACAGGTGGAATCAGAGCATCAGGTTCCAGTGTCCTTAGGATCTGTGTGGCTTATTATGCTTCCAACGTTGCTTTGTTTTATATAGTTCCCTATGGTTAGGATTCTTGACTTCTATGATGATATTCCGTTCTCCTGCTATAACGTATGTATATCAAGTGAATCTTATTTGCGTTCGGTCGTGTTCGAGTAGTGAAGTATTTTCGGCAAGGTCCATTGGGCAGACATCAAGAGGCATGGCTTAGTTGAGGTTATGGAGTATATTCGAGGATGATGACCGTAGTTAAGGTCACCCCTATTATGGCACGAGAAGCCAAGACTGTAAATACGACTAGGGTGCAGCCTATGATTTACAAGTGATGCCATTATCGAAAGTGGTGCAAAAGTAGACTCACCCAACGTGGTATGACTGGGAAAGAGTTGAACGAATCTTGTAGGAGAACCGTCGGTGGAAATTCTAGAAATGAGGGGATTGTGTGTGTTAGCCAAAGGAGGTAAAATATCCAAAGGCTTGGACATATGACGGAGTGTGGCTAGCTGAAAGTGAAAATTTGGGGTAAAATTTTTTCTTGGCTTGTCGAAACGAAGTTATAATAGTGGGAGTCAGCCACAACTTTTAAAAGTGGAATGTTATGTCTATAGATGATCTTAAGTACAGTTTGACCTCATGTTCCTACATCATATGTTCAGGATAAGATGTGAACGCTGTTCTGAACCCATCATAGGAGGGTCGGGAGGAGGTCCATTTGTGAATATGAATCTAAAATGTTAGCGAATCTTTTATCGGAGGATGTAGATACAAATGGTGGAGAGGATTTAAAGTGGGAGATCGACTCATAAGAATAGTTAATAACATTCAAAGGGAATTCTATCGGACGGATGATTCAGAGGATGCCAATGTCATCTTTTGTCAATGGAGATGATAATGCTTATTTGTGTGGGAAGCGAAAAGAATCGAAGAATCTAGTAGAGAATAAGACCGGATAAAATGGTGGTAGTGAAGCACCACAAGGGGGATACCCATCAAGGGATCCATTTAAATGATTCGGATAGATGAAATTCTTACCAAGCGATGGTGAACTCAGTAAGGGCAATTGAAGCCAGTAGCATGTTCCTTTAGGCCAACAAAGCTAAGGGAACAACGGGGGTAGCCTTCAGGAATTGAGCCTACCAAAGTCCGAGAGAAGAACAACCCTAAAATGGTCAGTATGACCAGTGGTAAGTGGATTATGCATAGAATTATTTTGTGAATAGTGAAACCACATGTGTAAACTTTTCCCGAAGCGAGTAAAGGGGAGAAGAATATGGTGCCTATAAAAGGGCAACGATTCAAGTAGTTTTTGTTTTGGTTTGGATAGGCGTATTAAGTTCGAAAACCATTTGAATAGCCAAGGCGATTGGCAAGGTAGAAGTACGAATTTTATCCTCGAAGGATGAGGCGTGTTTTATGTGACACGAGCACGTCACTATATTTTGTTTATTACTAGATTCACATGTGAGTTGAGTTTAGTGCATATATCTAACGTTATTATTATGTGAATATTATCCCCAGTGTAGCAGGATTCTCTTTAGTCTTATCCGCGGAGGATGAATGGGTGTATTAATAGTGTTATATACTTTATTGAGATTACTCATCTTAGTGTTTCATTATACGAGCATGATATTGTCCGGATTATGGTTTTATAAGTAATGGTTAAAACGATAATGGGTAGTGATTGCAAGGCTATCGGGGTTGCTGCCTAGTACATCATGTTTTGTTTTGGCAAGACCTCACCTACGGTAGGGTCGGGCTCGCACTTATATTATATATTATGGAGACTTAGGAGGGTATAGTGGTCTCAAGATATTTGATCAGAGTGTGTGTAGGGACATTGTTGTTATAATTCAGTGTGTATTGGGTTTATCGTTGAGCAGAAAGATTTCACTCATTATTATGTTTAGCGATCAGGACTTGGTGATAAGAAGAGCACATTGTTATAACTATGTTTTAGAGGGGTGGAAATTAAGACTTATATTCATATGTATGGGGGCAGGATTTTGAGAGTCCCGCTTGTATGCTTACGAGGTTTATGGAATGTGATTACCACCAATGCCGAGCGTTAGTGCAATTGGCGAAAAGTTCTTTGTTCATGTGTAATTGCGAATGTTAAGAAAAGGGGAAATAGGGGTACATGTTTTGGAGGGAGGGCCTAACAGATTTTGACAATCAACAATGCTAGGTAGTAGTGTATCGGGGGGGGGGGGGTTCTTTGTTTGGATTTCACTTTTCAAGACATCCCACGCATGAAACTTAGCATAAAGATGGAAGTAGGAAGATGTTTGGTCATTAGTCCATGAATCCGGTACCTCGATCGTTATAAGAGAAATTAGTTATAACTGCAAAGATGGAAGTTAAAGTAGGATTTAAGGCTAGTGGAGCTGGTTGTGTGGTAAAGAAACATTGAATTTTTTTTATCACCACGAATTAAAGGGGGAACGATGTTAAGGATGATTTAAAAATTTGATTTCTAGGGTGATTGAGAGTACCCCAAGTGTTGTCACCACATTGTGAGCATAAGGTAAATAAAGAATTGGGTGTTATGTATGAAGCATATGTGATTCTTACACTAGTATGCACGGTTTGTAGGGTGTGTGGGCAACCTGGTTAGCTGATGCTAGAATCCTTCGAGTTGAAGGGACGTGGGAATATACACGTGGAATATATGTTTGTGAGAGTAACATAACGAAGTTAAAGTGGTAGAGTGGATTAAGCGTCGTGTGAAGGACGATAATCCATATATACGTATGCGATCAGAGTAGCACACCTGAATTTGGTTGGAAGGCTATGGGAAGCCATTTTAAAAAAGGGTATTCCTTGAGGAGGGTAAAATTGAACTATTATGGAGAACACTCGGAGTAGAGTTGTAACTAGTCAAATGTTGAGAGCGACTTGCACATACAAAGAATGATTATGCTCGTAAGGTATAAAAGGTTCAGCAGTGCACATCGTGGAGAAAAGTTCATAGGTAGGAACTTTCGGTATACACCGGGGAAAGAAGGGGAGTATTAAGTGTCACTTAATGTGAGACATTACAAGTAGAAGTCGATGTTAAGTGGGACATAGCGAGTAGTCTCCACGGGAACCACTCATAGATATAAATCGATTGGAACAAGAGGATCAACCAGAGAATTTTGTAACAAGCCGACGATCCCTATAACGGAAGAGGCCAGTAAAGTCGGTAAAGTTTCTTTGATGAGCTGAAAACCTCAAGTTAAGATCAAGTGTTTCTTCAAACGTGTGGAACAATTTTCCCAAGAAGGAAGTGATTGACATTCCTTTGGGGTGATTAACAATATTATCTAGTGTTGGTACGTGGTCCTACACAGTATTTTTCTGAATTAGGATGAGCTTTTTGAATCCCACCTTCAATATGGAATTTCAGGAAGCAGCGGAGATAACATTTTTGAAGAGTGCCCAATACGTGTGTGTTTTATTTCAAACCAATTTTTATCAAAAAATTATCCAACTTTTAATTAAGCACCAAACCAAGTTGTGAAAACCCAATTCTTACTTTAAACTAGTTTTATCTTGATTAATCCTAAACATGCATCTAGTGATTAAAGCAAGTAAAGTAAAGTAAGGAATAATCAAAATGCCGGATGTACGAGGAAAAAACACAAAATGGGAAAATAACCTCGGACTGCCCAAGACACACAATCACTATGAACAATGGTTTTACAAAGACAGATTAGCCTTACACTTAGACTCGATCCCCACGGGTCTTGAGGCTCCTTCTGATATTCAACCATTTTTTAATAGTGCCCACATAGAAATTCCGTCTTCCACGATCGTTGTCCATAATACACGCATCCACGTATGTCTCGGTGTCCACCAATATGGCTTTGATTCGTCTACTATGTCGAACAAGAAGTCCTTCTCTTTTCTTCACCACAAAACCTTTTGTGTTCAATGTGTAGAACAAACAACTTGGGTGCATCAAGATCACTTAAACATATAAGAATGATAACTCGGATCTTTGCAAACTCTAAGGATGTGTTTAAGACTTTTAAACCTTAAAAAATATGTGCAAACAAGGTTATGGTTCGTAAAACTGACAAAAAAGCACCCCCACGAAATTATGATGCACACACTGTTAAATAGGATTTAAGTGACGCCTCAAAAAAATGTCGTTCGAACGAATTGAGGAACTCGTTCGAGCGACATCCCATCTCGTTCGAACAAGACTGGATGTCGTTTGAACGACAACGCGAAAGTTTGACTTTTTGACTTTTTGTTTAAAACGTCTCTTCTAATTAGATATCCAAAAATGTCAAACTCTTTTACGAGCTTATCATCATAAATCGTAGTTTAAACCTTTTACAACACTATAAAACATTTTAAAACATTTTTCTTTATAAAAAATACATCCTTATCTTTTATAAAAATAATTTCGAGCAACATTAGTTATACGCATTCATACCTGAGTGATCTCGGAATGCAATTAACTTTGAAGACGAATAAACTTGCACAATTTTAACGTTTAAACTATGGCATGACTAAATCTTTGAAGCTTTTCCAAAACGTCTTCAATTTCTTTAATACGTCATAGATCGAGTAGGATCGTGATAAAAAAATACCATACGACATATTACAAACACATTTTGTTCACGGAATTAAGTCAAAATAATACAGGGACTCAATTGGAAATTTATGTCCTTACAAATCCCCCCCTTTGATTATTTCGAGATAAAACTAAACCTGTGAAATACCTAACCAGGACGTCAAGCCGTATGATGCCTAAATCCCATCCCATAAACCCAAAATAAAAAATTACAGGACACGGACTAGAATATGTAGCACCGGCAAGCATGAACTGTCTAAATGTGATGTAGACTTGAAATCTCGAATCGCTGAAGCATACCTTCACACATGAAACAAACAAATAAATACCTAGTGAAGTATGGAGGAACAAATGAAACCAACACATTTATCCAAATGAGACCAAACAATAATAGATACCAATACAAATAATCTCTGAAAACACTCATTTGTTAAATAACTTGAGCAACAAAATGATACCAATGTGATCTACCAACATCAATGAGAGATACCAATTTGTAAAGTATGAAATAAAAACATGCTGAAATCTCCCCCGACATCACATACATATCTCCCCATTTTTGTCTCGAATAGATAACCCGATGAAAAGATAAACCATTTAAAAATATCTACCATGAGAATATAAAGCAATTTAAATCAATTGGATACCAATTTGATAAGTGAAAATGCTAGATAATCATAAAACAACCAGATAAATATGATCATGTAATGACAGATCAGTAGATAGTATACCAAGGAATCACACAAAGAATATCGCAAATTGATCAGGTGTGACAAATAGACTCGTGTGCAAAATACCAATTTGGAACATAAAAGAATCTGCATATAAACGAGTCAGTCTAAAAAATGCTTCCTGTAGTACCAAAAATATATCAAATTAAACTAGAGGACTGCAAACCAATCAGAAGCCAATTTTTTAGCCTGTCGTTCGAACGAGCCAGGGACTTCGCTCAAACGAGATGAAGAAGTCCCTCGAACGAAGTATAGATGTCGTTCGCACGAGATGAGATGTCGTTTGAATGACTTCGCGCGACCTGCCAAAATTTCCCAGATTCCCAGAAATAATATAAAGTATTGCCCAGTGAAAAAATTTCAACAAAAAAATTCCAGGAAGAGTCTGACAGATGCAAAATAGTGCTAAAACAGTAGGCTTTTCGCACAAAACGCAAAAACTCATAAAAACTTAAAATGCGAGTGACATGCAAACATGGTACCGATGTGCTCAAACATGGACATGGAATGAATGGGTGTGAATCTAAAATAAATGAGTCACAATTCCAACACATCGAAACGATCAAGAAGCTCTAATTGATAGTGATAAATCATCAAACTTTATCATAGCCATATGACAATTAAAGAGTGAGCTTAATGAACTAAACATACTACATGCACATAAATCCAGAATTTTGACGATTCTACAAACAATAGCGTCAAATTTCAATGTTTCAACATTAAGATTAGTTGTGCAAACCCATTTAAATTTTTAATCCATCCAAACTCCCTCAATAATATCATATTTTCTTTGGAATAAACTAAACAAATTTGGCCCTTTTCTTAGCATATTGCATTTTCTTTTGGGGCTTTTTTTAAACGGCGGATTTCGCGACGAGTTAATTTTGAACTCTTGCAGCCCTTTTCCATGAATCACTCATCATTTTTTCAATTAGATCAATTCAAATCCTCACGGTAAACGGTTATTACATGCACACTTCTCCTTAAGTGTACTGACGCATAGATGACAAGATTGAGATAAGAACGCCTCACCAAATTCAAATATGCAAGCGAAGTCAAACATCCATATAAACTCGTGCATGTTGGAATATATACAAAGTCCAATCAAAATGCATATCAACTTCGAAACAACCCCATATAAACAATGGTTAAGATCATTCTAAGCATCGATAATAATGACCAAATGTCCTAGCCACATGGATAATGAAACGATGGGGGGCTCCAAGCACACCAATATGCCACATTGAACATGTAAACTCAAAAACAAAAACCAAACAAGAAAACAAAACAATTTTTCATTTTTCCAAAATTTTCTCAAAAACAAAATCTTTTTGTATTTTTCAAATAAGACTCAAACAAGTGAAAAATAAAATACTAAGAGATAAACAATGCATAACACTAGAAAAATATAAACATAATGCAAGGGCTAGTGTATGACAAAACATGCAAGCTACTAACCATAAGAAATAACAAGAGATGAATCATGTGCATGCATGTGAGAATCAACCAACGAAGCATTTAGCATCTCCCAAATGGCTTTCCTAACCCAAACAGGTGTATACCTAACAAAACGGGTTTTGGGAACCAATGGAAAACTACGTTTAATCTTCCTAGGGTCTTTTCTAAGATCAAAACAGAAACTCCTATGGTGACCTTTCCTACCACAATGCGAACATGTGAAAACATGATGAGGAACTGGAACTTTAGGTTGACCTTTTCTAATATCCTCGGATGTGGTTAATGCTCTAAAATAAACTATGGTTTTGGATTTTACAATCGAACCACTAGAATAAGATAAGCCGCTACCATCACTACTTGAGTCATTTAAATCATTTTTTAACTTCAAAACTTTTGACTCAAGTAAACAATTGGATTCCACAAACTTTTGGGACTCCTTCTTTAAATTTTCAAATACCCCTAAAAGGTTATCTCGCTCCCCCTTAATGTGAGCAAACTTATCCCTAAGAGCCTTTTCTCGTGCCACAAAATCATTAATCGAATTATTTTGCTCAATGGCACAAACTTTAGAATTTTTTAAATCCTCTAAATCTTTTTCTAAAATGAGGACTCTATTATCACTCTCCTTTTTGCCCAATTTTAAAATATTAAAATTTATAAATAAGGACCTAAAGTGCTCACGACAAATATCTCTTTGAATTTGAAAATTTTGCAAATATTCAATCCTATTTTTGAAACTGTAATTTTCTTTCTCCAAAACTTCAATACATTTTGCAAACTTTAAATTCAAACGATGTAAATCGTTAACGCTTAGAGAATCCATCAAGAGAAAAACAAACAGAGGAGAAATAAACAAACATACGGGATCACAAAACAAATAAAATATGTGTACTAGCTCTGATACCAATCTGAAGAGTGCCCAATATGTGTGTCTTTTCTTTCAAACAAATTTTTATCAAAAAATTATCCAACTTTTAATTAAGCACCAAACCAAGTTATGAAAACCCAATTCTTACTTTAAACCAGTTTTATCTTGATTAATCTTAAACATGCATCTAGTGATTAAAGCAAGTAAAGTAAAGTAAAGTAAAGTAAAGAATACTCACAACGCCGGGTGTACGAGAAAAAAAAAACGGGAAAACAACCTCGGACGGCCCAAGCCAGACAATCACTATGAACAATGGTTTTACAAAGACAGATTATCCTTACACTAAGACTCGATCCCCACGGGTCTTGACGCTCCTTTTGATCTTCAACCGTTCTTCAATAGTGCCCACGCAGAAATTCTATCTTCCACGATCTCTATCCATAACACACGCGTCCACGTATGTCTCGGTGTTCACCGATATGGCTTTGATTCGTCTACGATGTCAAACAAGAAGTCCTTCTCTTTTCTTCACCACAAAACCCTTTGTGTTCAATGTCTAGAACAAACAACTTTGGTGCATTAAGATCACTTAAACATATAAGAATGATAACTCGGATATTTGTAAACTCTAAGGATGTGTTTAAGACTTTTAAACCTAAGAAAACATGTGCAAACAAGGTTTTGGTTCGTAAAACTATTTTCCAGAAAGCACACCCATGAAATTATGATGCACACACTATTTAAATAGGATTTAAATGCTGCCTCGAAAAAAGTGTCATTTAAACAACTTGAGGAACTCGTTCGAGCGACATCCCATCTCATTCGAACGAGATTGGATGTTGTTTGAACGACAACACGAAAGTTTAGCTTTTTGTTTAAAACGTCTCTTCTAATTAGAGATCCAAAAATGTCAAACTCTTTTATGATCTTATCACCATAAAACGTAGTTTAAACCTTATACAACACTATAAAACATTTTAAAACATTTTTCTTTATTAAAAATACATCCTTATCTTTTATAAAAATAATTCCGAGCACCATTAATTATACCTATTTATACCTGACTGATCTCGGAATGCAATTAATTTTGAAGAAGAATAAACTTGCGCCAATTTAAACTACAACATGATTAAATCTTTGAAGCTTTGTCGCAATGTCTTCAATTTCTTCAATACATCATAGACCGAGTGGGGTGTGATAAAAAAACACCCTATAACATATTACAAACACATTTTGTTCACGGAATTAAGTCAAAATAATACAGGGACTCAACAGGAAATTTATGTCCTTATAATTTCATTTTGAGTAGTTTGTATCACCCATAGTCGGGGAGTAGTCGAACGGTGATTAAGGATTAGTGGAGCCACGTGAAAGTAATTTTGGATTCATGGTGATCATTTCATTTCCACAAAGAATGGAGATAGCAAGTGAAGTATAGTACTGTAGAGTTCTATAGAAGCACTCGTACCTGTTTATTGTGGACAAACTGCTTATTGAAGTTTTGAGTAGAAAAACCTAAATTTTTCTCCCTCGAGTTTTTTAGAGGCGAGCGAATAATCCTGAGTTTAGATTAGTCGAGTTAGATCCGATGACTAAAGTGGAATAACCACATATTGTCTGAGGTAACCTTTTATCTGTCGTAAGAGTTATATCACCAAAAATCGAGATTCAAAGAACTGACAAGAGTGGTCAAATGTTTGTATGGTTTCTCTCAAAATGGGAGTTTTGTGTTTAGAAGAATACAAGTGGTTGAGACGTAGTGAGTTGAGGACTCCTAATGATATTGAAATAATGGGAGTCAATGATGTATATGATCGTCTTATGCGAATCTTGTCGGATATGAGCATAATGTGAAGTGCCGTTAATAAAAGTGTTAAACAAGCTTGCTATGAGGCGGGGGCTATAGTGATTGAGTGCATTACTATGAAGATAGTTTGCGTACTGATAAGGTATCCAGAATTGTTTTACCAGGTAGGCCTTATTTTTCGAATTTTGGGATGAAATTCCGTTATTAGGGGGAAGTATGTAATACCCCATATTTTTATGACATTTAATTATGAGATTAATTAAATTAAATTGGGATAAATTAATTTAATATTAATTCGAATTTGAAAATAAATATTTACTAGCTTGACGAAAATTAGTAATTATTGGTAAAAATAATGTTGAATATTACTAGATGAGTATAGTAATATATGAGAAATTGTGAAGAGTGAATAATATGACAATTATGGAAATTAAGTCGGGGCGCGCCTCTGTCGCGTCGGGACTAAATTATTATTATAAAAAGTGAATAAATTCTAAGTCACCCGTATGGTCATTTCGAGTGCTCCAATGTGTCCAGAAGGGTCGAGATAGTAAAAAAAGTGTACCCGGGGGTTTAGTTTGGGTCTCGGGGCGTTCTTAGGTCTAAATGGTAACTCGGGAGGCCATTTTGGTCATTTCTATTTTTGGGAATTAATTACCTACGAAAATTAGAGAAGTATATTAGGTGTTAGAGGTTGCCTTATAGGGTTAGAACCTGATTATTTCGTAGAGGCCATTAGAGGAGGAAGATGAGGAACTTCCCAAGGCTAGAGCCACTATAGTTGCACCATTTTCACAATAAATACCTCCAGAGTGTAGATAGGAGGAAGGAGAATACAACCACATCATCAAATCTCAGAAATTCAAACTCATATTCCCAGGACAGTATTTATCTTGTTCTTCTTGAAGTTGAAATTCCATTCATGTTAGAATAGGAAATTAAACTATAAGTTTTGTGGAGACAAATTGTGAATTGGAAGACTAGAACTCAAACAATGGAATTAAATCATGCTAGACGGATTCCCTCATCACATGTAGAACATTTATCATGAATTTGAATGAGGATTAGAGGAAGAAATTTGGAAATATGATATAGTTCTCGAAAGAATATGGATAAATAGGGTTTGAGACAAATTCATGTAGCCACCCATTTAATGATGATTCCTTATTGAATCTCCCTAGATTTTATGTTAGAAATTGTTCATACCTACTTCTATAACGTTTATGATGTTTGATTGGGAGTTTGGGACACTTTAATGGAGATTTTGATAATTAAAATGGAAGAAACCCGTAGGTTTAAGATGCAGATTTTCTGGGCAAATAACTGCTCGGTCGATCCTTTTTGTGGATAGATTGACTCCTCCTGGATTTTTTACTTTTGTTCCTCCTATCGATTAATCCAACCCTAATATATGAGAACCTTTGGTCATAACTTAAATACCATATTGGTACTTACGAAGAACTAGTAGGATTGTGGGAAAGGTCCGGGTGACGTGATATTTTTATGTACGAGATGTAACCGTGGGCGGTCATGAGGGTATAAAATGGGATAAGATCGTGTGTATGATAAATTAGGTCTTGTGAGAATTAAAGAAGACTTAGACCAGTAGAGTAGTGAGGGTTGACCTACTAATTTTATGTTTATCGATAGGATACACTTCGAGATTCGAAAAGTACTTAAGGACTTGGAATAATTGAGAGAGTAAAAAGAGTGATATACTTATACGTAGAATGCGAGCGTTATATGTTACGCATGGCTAGGAAATGTTATAGGTCGTGGGCATACCTAGCTAATTAATGTATATATCTATATAATAAAGTAGGAAACTTATGTATGTCATAAGATAGCACCATGATGTCATCAATATGATTTTTTTTACACTTCCTATTTTACTCCTCAAGTTTTTGGTTTCCCCCTCTTTTCTCACACTCTAATATTTCCCACTTCCTTACATTAATTCAAAAACAAGGATATATGGGTAAATAAACATCCCTCGCTACAACCGAGAGAGAGGATCATGTCTTTGGTTACTACATCACCTAAACCCCCCTCTCTCTCTCTCTCTCCCTCACCTCCAGCGGTATTCAAACACGCGGCCACATTTCTCTCTCTCGACTCTCATGCTCCGTCACGGGTTTCTCCATGCTCGCTCCCTTTTGGCTTTATATCTTCCCCTGTTCGATACAACACTAAGGTAATACCCCTGATTAGTAACGAATCAATGCTTTCTACATTATGTATGTCTTCTCTCTTTCTCCAATTGAAATTTTTTGGTGCTTTTGGGGTTGAGTTTACGTTTTGTAAACCCTAATTTTTTGGGGTTTTTTATTTTTAAGATTTTTGGAATCACATTTTGTTGATTGATCCTTTCCCATTCATCTTTTCTTCTTCTTTTGCAGGTAATTTCACTATCGAAAATAGTTTATACTTCAAGGTTCATTGTTTATCATTCAAGGTATTCTTTCGCCCTCACTTTCATAATCTCGGGGGTTATGTGCCTATGAATTTTTGTTTTCTAGATCTGATAAGTTTTGGGTTTGCATTTTCATATTTGTTTTCTAGATCTGATAAGTTTTTTATTACATGAGAAAACCTAAGTTTTTTTAGGTATTTGTTTTCTTCTTATTTTATGATTGATGAAATTAAAATTTTAACATTAAAGACATGTTTCTATGTAATTATTTGATGGTTTGTAATTATTTTTTTAAAAGGAATTTAGCTTGGTAATTATTTGATGCTAATCAGAGACCAATGTAGTTTCAGTCTGTCTACTTATGTTATGTATCTATTTTTGGGAATTTGTAAATATTGTTGAAATACCTAAGTGGACTCGAGCAGAAAATTTAGAAAATGTAATTGCCTATGTACATATCTTCTTCCCCCCAAACTGAGCGTCAAATGGTCAAATGGAATTCAATGTTATCTGATCAAGGTTTGGTGTTTTGGTGTTTTGAGCATCAAATGGTCAAATGGAATTCAATGTACATCTCTTATTCCCCCCATTATGTTTTTAAACATTCGAGATCCGTAAGCATTTTGTGTTTTGGTGTTCGACACTTCATTTATTAACTTCTTTTTGTTTGGCAGGACATTTCATTGGTATGGGAAGTCCATCTTAATCCATTATACTATTTTTTATCTTTCTAGGTTACTTTAATAAAATTAGCTTGAAATTGAGGAGATTGGGTTTATAAATTATAATTAATTTATTCTTTCTACTTATTAAATTATAGGACCCCCCCTCCCCCCCCCCCCCCCCCCGCCTCCCCCTCAGTTCTCCGCCACCACAACCACTGATCTCACATCGTCGTCCCTCTTTTCACACCGCACCTCTAACTAGGACGCCACTCCTCTAAGGTTAATCTTAAATGGTTTAACTTTCTATATGTGTGCTTTAACCTTCATTTCATTTCAAAGATAAACACTTTTCATGTTTATCGATTTGGTATTCTTCTTATGAGGGAAAATGTTTTTAACAATTTCGTATTATTTTGTTCTGATTTGATTTGGTATTATCAAAATAATATTGACTAATTCAATCTAAAATCCTCTCTCTTTGACTGGGATCTACATAGTATGGGACTTGGTGATTGTGGGACTCCAAAGCCCTCTCAATGGCCTGATACATCTTCGCTCCCAAGGCTCCCCCAAAGAAACAATCTCTCAATTGAAAGGTGCTTGTCTTCTAGACCATGATTCTTTTTGTGGATTATTTTTGTGTTATTTGTTTTTCCATGCTTTTGGGATCTCATTCAAGACAATTATATTATTTACACCCACACCAGATGTAGTCTGTTTGGCATATAGAAATGAATTAATTTTAGATTTTCACAGTTGAGAAAATTGAATTGACACAAACATAATGCCAAAGAAGTACTAATTAATCAAGCCCATTATAGAAACTTCAATGACATTATCCCGTACATGTGAGATTCATAAATTCCCAAGTTCGTTGTTTGGCTTTCATTGATAGGTATTTTATTTGCCAGTGATCGAAATGTCATTGTTTGTTTGGCTTTCTCAAATTTTTCACTTTTGTTAAAGACGTCTTTGGTTTTTTTAATTTTCTGTGCCAATAGTTATGTTTTGGATTTTCTATATGTTCTCCCCTACGTGGTTTTTCTTATGTCATTTTGGGTATTGGGTCCATTGTACTCACTATTTTTTTTGCTTTGCATATTCACTATTTCTTATATCATTATCTCTTCATTCCTTTATGTTTTATTTTTAGAATCTAATTATTTTTTGTTCTTTGTTATTTACTTCTCCTTTTGCAGATGAAGATCTGGGTATATGTAATACCCCGTATTTTTGTGATATTTATTTATGGGATTAATTGAATTAAATGGGTATTAATTGAGAATTAATCCAGATAAAATACTAATGAGATGTGAGTTGGTATTTGATTATAATGGGTATTATTTGATTATAATGAATATTGAATATATTGAAATTGTCGCGAGACTGAAATACGGCAATTTGGAAATTTAGTTGGGACGCAAGTGTCAGTCGCGTCGGGAAAGTAATTATGTTAATTAAAAAGTGAATTTTAGTTTTATCAACCGTATGGTTATTTTGAGTGCGCCAACGTGTTCGGAAGGGTCGAAATAGTCAGAAAACACTAGCCGGGGGTTTAGTTTGGGTCCCGGGGCATTTTCGGGCCATACCGGCAACTTAAAAGGGTATTTTGGTAATTTTAAAATTTTGGTAATAATAACCAACGAATTTTGGGACTTAATATTAGGTTATTTTGTAAGCCACTAAGCCATTACCAACACTTAACCAACTAAAGGGCTACGGGAGTTATAGGAAGAAGTGGGAGAGAAGTTAGAAGAGGTTCCCAAAGAGAAAACCACCATCTTCAACCTTGGGAGGAAATCCATAGAGAAAGGGGAGAATCAACCCATTCACCAACACCAAATTCAGAGAACTATCTAAGGCAAGTGGTTTAATTACGTTAATTTCAAGCGAATGCTTCTTCCATGCTTAGAAATTGATAAAATTGCATTGTATTGGGAGACTTGTAAAAACCCATGTAATTTGGAGTTAAAAATTCAGATTATGATATAGGTTTGCATGTAAAATTGTTGTTGGGTGATTTAACTAAAAGAATTACTATTTTTTATGTTACAAAAATGGATTTATTTATGCAAATTGAAGACTTTAAATTTCTAGGGTTCATGTTCATAAGGTTTGGGAAAAATTGGGGAGATTTGATGATTAGATGCGGTTTAGGATGATTTGATCCCATATATATGTTAATATACGACCTAAGTATGTTTAAGAATGATTAGAAACCTTGAAATACTGTTGGAATGATGTTTAGATGAGATTAGAGGTGAAGAAAATTGGGAAAAATGAGATAGGAAAATTCTGGGCTCGAAACTGCCACCTCGTTAGAAGGCCTGCCCAGGTCGTTCGAAGGAGCTTCTAACGAGTTGAAAGTTTGACTTCTGACGTGTGGGATGTTTGTTCGATGCCTTTTGTTCGAACGAGACCTCGTTAGATGCCGATTTCGTTCGAACGAACTCTCGTTCGAACGACCTCGTTAGAACGAGACTTCTAACGAGTTGACAGATTGGCCCTTTTGGCCTGGTTTGATTTCTAGTGTCCCGTAACCTTGTTTAATTGTAGAGATAACATTACCTTGATGACTAATTGATATAGTTGGGATATTCGGGATATATTGGGGAGTAAAATATGGAAGAATGATTTGAACCAAATGGTAATTGTGGGTTAGGACGCGAATAACTAATTACGACGTGAGGAAAATGGATGATGTTTATATATATATCGGGGACACATGTATTGGTATAAAAATGAGAAGTATACCAATAATTAATTATGGTAATTACTAAGATGTGTGCATGCTTAGTATAAGTATATGATTTTATGTGTATGACATACCTACCATACTTGCTATCACGGGAGGTTTACGTTCGCTTAGGGCCATCTAATCTTTGTGTGCCCGGATTTAGATTGGTACCTTAAGAACATAATGCTAGAATGACTTATTGGTGAGTTAATAAGTCAGCTGACTATGGAGCGTAGGTATGTACGTGACCCATGGATATGTTGAATTATGTTCGCCTCCATTTTCGTGTGTTGTGCTTATTCTAATAATTCCTGAGAGATTCGGAATTTGTAATCCTTATGTACGTGATGTACCGGGATGGATAGCAGAGTATGTGTGCACCACAGCTTAGCCTCGGGGTGCTTATATTGTATATTTATGATGTGAATAATATATGGTTAAATAAAAAGGAATTGTTATGTTTAATTGCGAGTATGATTGTAATAACGTCTTGATAAAGATAAAAAGGGATAACCTGCTGTGAAATGGTAATGCTGATAATTGAGAATCCGAGTTTAAGTTAAGCTATCTATTTAAGTGATAACATTGGGAATTCATATTGTGAATTGAGTAGGAAGGTTGGAACTTATGTCGGTTTAGTTAGATATGAGAATCACTTGATTGGGTACGGTACGTTAGGAGTGCACAATTAGTCGAGTGGTGTGTATTTCATGTGAGAGCACGTCCTAACATGTATTTTGCATTAATTGTTTTAATGTTATTAAAGCACTTAAAATTTTTATAATACTCTCCACTTTCGGGCTCTGACCCGTTTGCTTTCAAATCTACTTTTTGTAAAAACCTTTTTAGGTACCCAACCACAAGGACACCATGCATAGGAATTTTATTCGGGTGAAGAGCTGTAGTTGTTGTGGAAGTTACAGGGCCTTGATATTAGACGCCTCATTTTCTAGTCTTGACTCCATATTCAGTTTCATCATTTGTAGGGCATGTCGCCCATTTCTATTAGAGACTTTTTAAATTTCAGTTATTCAGACTTTGGTTTGTAATTAATTCAGGATTAAGACTTGTTTTATTATTTCAGTTGTGGGATTGTTTTGAGGAGTATTTCCTCCACACTTATTATTATTTATTGGTTATTCTATTGCTTCTTTATGGTGAATGGTTATGTTATCCTTTCATAATTCTTTTATTGCATGTTAATCAGATTTATTTTAAAATTTGACAACTTACTTTTTAAATACTAGGTGGTTAGTAATCATTAAATCTTTTCGACAGTGATGCTATTAACTGAACCAAATTGGAATTTTGAATTAATTTAATAAAGGAGTAACTACCCGATATTTAATTAGTCGGGGTGTCACAGGTGGTATCAGAGCATCAGGTTCTAGTGTCCTTTAGGATCTGTACGGCTTATTATGTTTCCGCTGAACTTTCTTTGATGTAGAGCCCTATATTTTAGGATTGTTGTATTCCTTTATGTATGCTTCGCTCTTCAGCTATTTTGGGTTTATAACTGCGAACTGATAGACCTTACTCTTATTTCAGATACCTCCACGACGTGCGCAGCGAGTTCCTAGGGATGCACAGCCTGAGCCATAACCAGCACCAGTACAGGGCACCATGAATGTCGTTGAGGTTGCAGCCATTATAGCCCAAGCGGTAAATGCCTCTCTCGCCGTTGTACAACAGGCACCACCCCAGGCGCCAGTAGCCGCGCCAGTTCAGGCACATGCATTTCCGTCTGCTTGGGAACGTGTTCGAGATGCTTTTCAGAAAGCACACCCTCCGGAGTTTGCAGGTAGCTCCGATGTTGTGGTATCTAGTCAGTGGAGGAAAGATATTCAGAGGCACTTGAGGATGTATGAGTGCACCGATGTTCAGAGGAAGATACTAGCTACTTTCAAGCTAGTGGGATCTGCATTGCAGTGGTGAGAGTCTATTACCACCGTGGAGGAGAGAGATACTCTCACTATATAGGAGTTTTGGGTGCGGTTCGACCACAAATATTTTTCGTCAGCTGTTCACACGGAAATGAGGAGGAAGTTGATGAACCTTAGAAAGGAGGGAAAGATTGTGGCCGAGTATGAGGCAGAATTCACTAATTTACTGAATATTGTCCCGGATGAAATACCGACAGAAGAGAAAAAGATTCAGAAGTTTACAGATGGATTGACTTGGAGGATCCGTCAGCACTTGTTGGGGAATCTATCGTTGGCCACTTACTCTGATGTGGTTAACGCTTCACTGCTCCATTGCCAGGACCACCGTTTTCACTTGACAGAGGGGAAGCGATCAGGAGAGTCCAGCCATCAGGGCAGGACAGGGGGAAATGGTGCCAGTGGGGCACAATCTACTCAGGGGCAGAAGCAGGGTGACCAGGGTTCCCAGCAGGGGGATCATAAGAGATTCAGATCGGAGAATTTCAGACACGGGCATGGAGGTTTTAGGCAGGGCCATCAGGGTTCGAACGACCATCAGGGCCAGTAGGGGCAGAATGGTAAACAACAGTTTCAGCAGGGCCAACAAGGCCATGGCAGAAATGGTAACGGTCACCAGGGTCGTGGTTAGCAGGGGCAGCGAGGGGGAAACTTCCAGGGAAAGTGTTTCATTTGTGGTAAGACTGGTCATAAACGCCAGGATTGTCCTGATAGGGGCAGGGCCCCACAGCAGCAGTAGCAGGGTGCTCGACACGAGCCACAAAGGCCTATGTTTCCCGCCGCCCTCCCAACGCCACCACAGATGGCAGCACTACCACCCATTCTAGAGGCCCCAGTTCAGCAGGGGCAGCTTCAGTATGGGAGAGTATATCAGCTCCAACAGGTCGCAGCCCCATAGGATCCATCGGCCATTGAGGGTATGTTCTCTATTCAGGGAACTATGGGGCGTATTTTATTTGACACGGGGGCTACACACTGTTTTATTTCTATGAGATTTGCACGCACCATTGGGTTGTTAGACACCGCCGAGAGTACGGTTACTTGTGTAGATTCACCGTTGAGTAGGGGTTTCGTGATTTCCCTTATTTGTAGAGGTGTGGGTATAGAGATCGGGAGGTTTACTTTACCCGCTGATATGTTAGTGTTAGAGATGACCGAGTATGATGCCATTATTAGTATGGATTGGCTAGTTGCGTATCGAGCCATGATTGACTGTTTTAGTAGGAGTATTATCTTTGCCATTCCCGGGCAGGAGATGTTTTTAGTGGCGATGCCTCTCCCCGAGGGAGGATCGTCCACTCATTTGTACTACATAGAGGAGGAGACCTCTAAGGAAGTGGTGATACCACTTGATTCGATACCCGTTGTTAGTGAGTTCGCCGATGTATTTCAGGATATACCTGGATTACCTCCGAGTAGGGAGATAGATTTTGTGATCGACTTGACGCCGGGCACTCGGCCTATTGCCCGCGCACCTTACCGTATGGCTCCAGCTGAGATGAGAGAGTTACAGGATCAGATTGAGCAGTTGTTGGGTCAGGGGTTTATTCGGAGGAGTACTTCGTTGTGGGGTGCCCCTGTGTTGTTCGTTAAGAAGAGGGATGGATCATTGAGGTTGTGTGTGGATTACCGGGAGTTGAATAAGGTCACGATACGGAATAAGTATCCGTTGCCCCGAATCGATGACTTATTCGACCAACTGAGAGGAGCTTCTTTCTTCTCAAAGATTGATTTGCGATCAAGATACCATCAGTTGCGTATCAGGGAAGAGGACGTCTCGAATACTGCTTTCTTAACGAGATATGGTTCCTATGAGTTTCGGGTTATGCCTTTTGGTTTGTCCAATGCTCCAGTCGTGTTTATGGACTTGATGAATAGGGTGTTCAGAGAGTTCCTAGATCAGTTCATTATTGTCTTCATTGATGATATTCTGGTTTACTCCCAGACAGAGGAGGAGCACGCCGAGCATTTGAGGCAGGTTTTGCAGATGCTACGTCAGAACGAGCTGTATGCAAAGTATGAGAAGTGCGGGTTTTGGCTGAAGGAGGTTCAGTTTTTGGGGCATATTATTTCCGACCAGAGGATATCTGTTGATCAGGGAAAGGTATTCGCAGTGAGGGAGTGGGGACAGCCCATGACACCGACTGAGATCCATAGTTTCTTGGGCTTAGCAGGATACTACAGGAGGTTTATTCGGGGTTTCTCAAAGATAGCGGGTCCTTTGACACATCTGACTCGTAAAGGTGTGCCGTTCATTTGGAGTGATGCCTGTCAGTTGGCATTCGATGAGTTGAAGGACAAGTTAACTTCAGCACCTGTGTTAGCATTGCTGAGACCGGGAGTTGAGTATCTAGTTTACACCGATGCGTCCTTACAAGGACTTGGAGGTGTATTACAGCAGGAGAGTCAGGCCATAGCTTATGCTTCCCGTAAGCTTAAGCCTCACAAGAAGAATTACCCCACCCATGACTTGGAGTTAGAGGCAGTGGTATTTGCCCTTCGGATTTGGAGACATTACCTTTTGGGGGAGAAGTTTCGATTGTTCATGGACCACAAGTCCCTACAGTACCTATTCACGCAGAAGGAGTTGAATATGCGGCAACAGAGGTGGCTTGAGTGTGTGAAGGACTATCAGTTTGATATCCAATATCACCCGGGGAAGGCTAACGTGGTAGCAAACGCGTTGAGTCGTAGGCCAGTAGATGAAGTGGCAGCGGTGTGGAAGGCAAAGTGGAAGGAGTTGGGACACCACGATGCAGTGGCCCGATCATTCATGTCGGTGATGACTGTTACACCGCAGATTGTCACGAGAGTGGTAAAGGCACAAGTAGATGACTCGTTCTGTCAGGATCAGGTAGTTCGATTATTAGCAGAGGGAGCCGATTCCTATACTATTAGCTCAGACGGGGGATTACGCTTCAATAGGAGACTGGTAGTTTCAGAAGGGGAGGAATTGCGATACGAAGTGATGGCAGAGTCGCACGGCTCACGGTTCGCGGTACATCCCGGTGGGGACAAAATGTACCAATACATGAGACGTCAATATTGGTGGAGCGGGATGAAGAGAGATATTGTCGTGTTTGTTTCTAAATGCGCCACTTGTCATATGGTAAAAGTGGATCATCAGAGACCGGCAGGATTTCTACAGCCATTAGAGGTCCCGATGTGGATGTGGGAGAGCATATCCATGGACTTTATCACGGGGTTACCTACGTCACAGAGGGGTCACGACTCCATTTGGGTAATTGTGGACAGGTTGACCAAAGTCGCTCATTTTCTACCCGTAAGGACCGACTACACTACGGGACAGTATGCCCAGCTCTTTATTGCAGAAATAGTGAGACTTCACGGTGTGCCCCTAAATATCGTGTCTCACAGAGACAAGATAATTGTTTCACAGTTTTGGGAGAGTTTTCACGAGGCTATGGGCACGGAATTGCGGTTGAGTAAGTCTTATCATCCACAGACCGATGGGCAAACCGAGCGTACAAATCAGATGTTGCGTATGTGCATCATTGATTTCGGGGGTGGATGGGAGCAGTACCTTCCACTGGTGGAGTTTGCTTACAACAACTCCTACCAGTTCACCATTGGCATGGCTCCATTTGAGGCATTTTACGGTAGACCTTGTCGTTCCCAGCATGTTGTTTGGAGGTGGGGGACAGCAAACTACTTGGGCCGGAAGTAATTCAGGATACTTCAGCGAGGATAGAATTGATACGGAGTCGCATTCGGGTAGCTCAGGATCGGCAGAAGAGCTATGCTGATGCGAAAAGGTTCTTCATGGAGTTCCAAGTGGGGGACCAGGTTTTACTCAGAGTATCTCCTATGAAGGGGATTATGCGATTTGGGAAGAAGGGGAAGTTGGCACCGAGATACGTGGAGCCATTTCCTATCATCGAGCGGATTGGGTCTGTTGCGTATAGACTTGGGTTACAGGAGCATTTACACAGGATTCATGATGTGTTTCATATTTCCTCGCTAAGGAAATATCTTAGATATGATTTGGGTCATTCTCACATTGCTTTGGAGGACATCGATCTCCAGCCCGATAGCTCCTACGAGGAGGAACCGATTGCTATTTTGGACCGAAATGCGCGGAAACTGCGGTCAAAGATAGTTCCGTTAGTGCGTGTTCAGTGGCGACATCATAATGTTGAGGAGTCCACATGGGAACGCGAGGATGAGATACGCTAACGTTATCCATTTTATCAGGTACTTTCTAGTTTTGAATTTCGGGACGAAATTCTGTTATTAGGGGGGAAGTATGTAATACCCCGTATTTTTGTGATATTTATTTATGGGATTAATTGAATTGAATGGGTATTAATTGAGAATTAATCCGGATAAAATACTAATGAGATGTGAGTTGGTATTTGATTATAATGGGTATTATTTGATTATAATGAATATTGAATATATTGAAATTGTCACGAGACTGAAATACGATAATTTGGAAATTTAGTTGGGACGCACGTGTCAGTCGCGTCGGGAAAGTAATTATGTTAATTAAAAAGTGAATTTTAGTTTTATCAGCCATATGGTTATTTTGAGTGTGCCAACGTGTTCGGAAGGGTCGAAATAGTCAGAAAACACTAGTCGGGAGTTTAGTTTGGGTCCCGGGGCATTTTCGGGCCATACCGGCAACTTAAAAGGGTATTTTGGTAATTTTGAAATTTTGGGAATAATAACCAACGAATTTTGGGACTTAATATTAGGTTATTTTGTAACCCACTAAGCCATTACCAGCACTTAACCAACTAAAGGGCTACGGGAGTTATAGGAAGAAGTGGGAGAGAAGTTAGAAGAGATTCCCAAAGAGAAAACCACCATCTTCAACCTTGGGAGGAAATCCATAGAGCAAGGGGAGAATCAACCCATTCACCAACACCAAATTCAAAGAACTATCTAAGGCAAGTGGTTTAATTATGTTAATTTCAAGCGAATGCTTCTTCCATGCTTAGAAATTGATAAAATTGCATTGTATTGGGAGACTTGTAAAAACCCATGTAATTTGGAGTTATAAATTCAGATTATGATATAGGTTTTCATGTAGAATTGTTGTTGGGTGATTTGACTAAAAGAATTACTACTTTTTATGTTACAAAAACGGATTTATTTATGCAAATTGAAGACTTTAAATTTCTAGGGTTCATGTTCATAAGGTTTGGGAAAAATTGGGGAGATTTGATGATTAGATGCGGTTTAGGATGATTTGATCCCATATATATGTTAATATACGACCTAAGTATGTTTAAGAATGATTAGAAACCTTGAACTACTGTTGGAATGATGTTTAGATGAGATTAGAGGTGAAGAAAATTGGGAAAAACGAGATAGGAAAATTCTGGGCTCGAAACTGTCACCTCGTTAGAAGGCCTGCCCAGGTCATTCGAACGAGCTCGTTCGAACGAGCTTCTAACGAGTTGATAGTTTGACTTCTAACGAGTGGGATGTTCATTCGATGCCTTTCGTTCGAACGAGACCTCGTTAGATGCCCATTTCGTTCGAACGAACTCTCGTTTGAACGAGACTTCTAACGAGTTGACATATTGGCCCTTTTGGCCTGGTTTGATTTCTAGTGTCCCGTAACCTTGTTTAATTGTAGAGATAACATTACCTTGATGACTAATTGATATAGTTGGGATATTCGGGATATATTAGGGAGTAAAATATGGAATAATTATTTGAACCAAATGGTAATTGTGGGTTAGGACACGAATAATTAATTACGACGTGAGGAAAATGGATGATGCGTATATATAAACCGGGGAGACGTGTATTGGTATAAAAATGAGAAGTATACCACTAATAAATTATGGTAATTACAAAGATGTGTTCATGCTTAGTATAAGTATATGATTTTATGTGTATGACATACCTACCACACTTGCTATCACGGGAGGTTTACGTTCGCTTAGGGCCATCTAATCTTTGTGTGCCCGGATTTAGATTGGTACCTTAAGAACATAATGCTAGAATGACTTATTGGTGAGTTAATAAGTCAGCTGACTATGGAGCGTAGGTATGTACGTGACCCATGGATATGTTGAATTATGATCGCCTCCATTTTTGTGTGTTGTGCTTATTCTAATAATTCCTAAGAGATTCGAAATTTGTAATCCTTATGTACGTGATGTACCGGGATGGATAGTAGAGTATGTGTGCACCACAACTTAGCCTCGGGGTGCTTATATTGTATATTTATGATGTGAATAATATACGGTTAAATAAAAAGTAATTGTTATGTTTAATTGCGAGTATGATTGTAATAACGTCTTGATAAAGATAAAAAGGTATAACCTGCTGTGAAATGGTAATGCTGATAATTGAGAATCCGAGTTTAAGTAAAGCTATCTATCTAAGTGATAACATTGGGAATTCATATTGTGAATTGAGTAGGAAGGTTAGAACTTATGTCTGTTTCGTTAGATATGAGAATCACTTGATTGGGTATGGCACTTTCGGACTCTGACCCGTTTGCTTTCAAATCTACTTTTTGTAAAGGACACCATGCATAGGAATTCTATTCGGGTGACGAATTGTAGCTATTGTGGAAGTTACAGGGCTTTGATATTAGACGCCTCATTTTCTAGTCTTGACTCCATATTCAGTTTCATCATTTGTAGGGCATGTCGCCCATTTCTATTAGAGACTTTTTATATTTCAGTTATTCAGACTTTGGTTTGTAATTAATTCAGGATTAAGACTTGTTTTATTATTTCAGTTGTGGGATTGTTGTGAGGAGTATTTCCTCCACACTTATTATTATTTATTGGTTATTCTATTGCTTCTTTATGGTGAATGGTAATGTTATCCTTTCATAATTCTTTTATTGCATGTTAATCGGATTTAATTTAAAATTTGACAACTTACTTTTTAAATACTAGGTGGTTAGTAATCATTAAATGTTTTCTACAGTGATGCTATTAACTGAACCAACTTGGCATTTTGAATTAATTTAATAAAGGAGTAGATAACCGGTATTTAATTAGTCGGGGTGTCACAGTTTACTTGAAAATAAACGGGTTAGATAGATGTGTGAAGCAACTATTATGTGAGAATGTTGTAATAACCATAGTGGTCTGTAAGTTAGTTCTCATATCAGCTATGTGAAGCAGCTATGGCTCTCATATCAGTGTTGAAAAGAAGCTATGATGTGATAATGTCATTGAAGTTTCTATAATGGGCTTGATTATCTCGTGCATATGTGAAGCAGTGTTGACATAGTGGTCAGTGATATGAGAGCCATAGTTGCTTCACATAGTTGACATTATCCCGTGCATATGAGATAACATAGCCATGATATGATAACATAGCTATGATGTGATAACATATCTGATATGAGAGCTAACAGATTCCAAAATAAATGTCTTACATAGCTGATATGATGTGATAATGTCGCAATAACTTATTAAATCAAGTCCATCATGGCTCTCATGTCAGTGTTGAGAAGCAGCTGTGACTATGTCCACGGTCAAAAGTTTCCCCAAAATTGTATTCCAAGGGTTGGATCCGTATCTCATGTTATTTAGCGACCATTTAAGGCCTATGATTCTTTGTTTATTTAAATAGTTATTTTTTTCATCAAACAAAGAATCAACGATTTAAAGATTTCATCGATTGAAATAAACACATATCTAGAATTTAATTTAGTTCATGCTAGATATGTATGATAGGGTATCGATAGATCAACGGTTTAAAGATTCTGTCATGCCGGATGTGTTTTAATTTAGCATGAATTGAATAAAATCCTGTCATATGGCATGAATTAGTTTAGTTCAGTCATACAACATGAACTGAATTAATCCCTGTCGTAGATTAGATGTTTCCGCTGTGTTTATTTAGCAACCATTACCAGGAAATGTGTTTTTTTCCCTTCTCTTATTAGCGGAAATTCATTTACTTTTCGTTCTTATTTGCTTATATTTTAAGTATAAATGGATTTTATCAGTTGCGACCTATTTTTAATTTAATGGAAATTGAGTTTCAAGGAAGTTATTTGGCAGCAGCAGACATGGACAAAAAGAAGTCAGGGGTGTTAGCAACATTCTAGATCTACTACCGACTGGAATTTTTGAGTTACCTGGGGAACCTGCTGTAGTTATAAATGGGGTACCTCCTGCATATGTAAGTGAGGACACTCTTTTATATTGTAAAACAGTAAGTGGTACAGAATCACATAAAAACACGAAGTCCGGTGATTGGTTGATAGGAAGAGGAGTTAGCAAGTTGTTTGGGGAACACCAATATAATAGGAAAATGACGGAGTTTGATAAAGAATATGGTTGGTATAGGGAAGTGTATGAAGATGGTGATTTTGAAGATCTAGAGTGGCACGAGTTGTAAGAAATACTTCTACCTCTGGATATTACAGATCCATTGAAAGCATTAGCAGCGATGGTCATCAAAAAGAGACCGCAACAGATTCATAAACCGATAGATCGGTGTCTAAGTCCAACGATTAAAAAATAAGTGGAAAGCGAGAAAAAGAGAATGGTGATATGGTCGCAGAAGCTTCGTCGATGAATCTCAATAATGGCCGGTTTAATTTACCAAATCACAGGTACTGATTTTTCTCCCTACTATTTTTCAAATATGAGGTTTAGATCCTTTATTTTTTTTTCGAATATACATTTAAAACTGATTATTGTTGGTGATATTGCATCTATAGAGTTTATTTAGTTTAAATGCCAAGAAGCCTTGGTTTTGAGTTTGTGAAATAATCAATCAATTTGTTTCGAGAATGTCAACGCAACTAGATAAAAGGAAGAATATGTTTTGGTTCTGGATGGCATTCGCAAGTTACACGTCATGGGGAACAAATCTGTAATGTTAATGAATGTTCCGGATGGCAGTCACATGTTTTGGTTTCGATTTTTGTCAATAATTACTATATTGTTATGAGGGATTTGCTTAAAATATAATTTTTAATTCGCAAGATTTCTAAGAGATTATGCTGATAATATTTTGTTATGAAGGGATTTGGTTGAATTATGCAGGTCAATCAAACTGTCATAATTATGTGGAATCTACAATCTAACAAACACATTTCTATCTAATCACTATGTCCAAAAATAGTCTCTCCCTCTCTCTCTCATCATTGTTCACCTACTAATATGTGGCTTCAATTGATGAAAACAGAGTATAGATCTCTCCGGAGTGGCTATTGGAGTCACTGTATTAGGAATGCCAATTTTTAAAATAGAGTACAAAGCTCTCCAGAGTGTCTATTAAAAATAGGGATGTCACATTAAGGTTTTGACAAAAACACCAGGTATTTCAATTCTATTTTTTCTCTTCCTCCCCCCCCCCCCCCCCCAGGATTGTATATATACCTATGAAATAGAACTTAGCTCAAATCATTTATACTGAAAGCTTTGGTTTTGGTAATCTTATGTTGTGATTTTGATATCAGTTCTTCAAAAACCCCTGTTGTATATATAAATTTTGGCGTTTCTTGCATTACATAATCTAGGTCATTTCTGGAGATATTTTTACGGATTCTATTATAAAATGTGGTAAAAACAAAATAATATTTGGAGTTTAGAAGTTGAATTTTTTTCATTGACATGCATTTGTCCTTCAGTTCACTTATACTCCTATATAAATTCAAAGTCTTTCCTTTATCTTTTAAATTTCATACATGGATATGTCCTTTGATATATTTATACAACAATTTGATGGGGATGGAACTACATTCATTAAGAACTGATGACTTCGCAGCATTTCTAGAGACTGAGTTAGACAAAAACCATGGCTCTCATCTCCACAGGTTTAAACGATGCAAGGTGGAGGTTACAAAGCTTAATTCAACCCGCATACAAAGCTTTATTTGGTTCTTGATCTAGATCACACACTACTTAATTCAACCTGGTTTGTGGATATTACACCAAAAAAAGAATACTTAAAGAACCAAACAGATTCCCTGCAAGATGCATTAAATTGCAGCCCCATTCAGATTGGACTTCATGCACTTGGTGTCGCATTATCACATTATGGCAGCCCATTCAGTTAATTGGGTTTCATTTAGGTTTCATTTGGAGTTTTCGTGGGATCGATAACTTTTCTATTTGACTTTTAGTTTTGAATTATGTTCTAAACCTTTGTTTTCTATAACTCAGGTTTGATGCTCGATATTTTAGTCTGTATTCAATTTCCTTTCAAATGCTGTGATATTAGTAGTTCATAAATGATTGGACTTGGAGAAAGAAAAGTTCTCCTTATACGGAGATCCATATTTCAGGTATAAGCATGGGCCCACTGATCAATGTAATCTTTTTCTATCCCACTTACAAAACGTTATTAATTTTAAGCCTAAGAACTTTCTCATTCAAGATCTCTTCACAGATATAAGCACGGGTCCGCTTAAATTGTGTATTATTGATTTAATGATCTAAAATACACATTTATATATATATATATATATATTCAAAAATGAATTTGATTCTATGGTTTTAGGTATTATTCCGAAATTTTAGGCTTCAACAATTTGGATAGGGTTTTGAGACATATTTTAATTTTTGGTGCTTACTAATTATGATGTTTATAATGCATGTACTAATTATGGTGTTTATAATGCAGGTACTAATTTCTGAGCTATCATTTGAGAAAGAAGAGTTGGTGCAAGCTTGGTCATCCGAGTCATCTCAAAGTTCTAAGCTTAAGGAAATAAACAAGGAGCTGTATCGAAAGCTTGAAGTTCAAACACAAAGATTAGAGCTCTTGACTGTAATTTCAAGGGTCAGTCAACCATCATTCCCTGTTTATGATGTATACCTGCTTATGAGGTATCAAGTACTGCTTATGAGATACTTCTTAGTGTTCAACACAGAGGCTACTCTTACATTATATGCAGGAAATATAAAGTTTTCACCTAATCTCCAGATGTATATGCTGTCAAGGGATCACTACAATTTGAAGTCCGAGTTTCAACTCGAAAATGGTAGATTGAATTCCGAGTTTCAATTTAAAGTTTGAGTTTCATTTTTGTTTATTATAAAAAAAGAATTTGTAAAGTTCGAGTCCGAGTCACTTGATGAACATTCTGGCTCTTATCTGTTTGGGACTTTATGAACATAAACTGTTTGTAAGTGTTTATGTACATGAACACTCTGTCTCTTATCATCTTTTGACTCTCTTCGGTATCTCCCTCTAGGCCTATATACTCCCTCACAAAGCTCCGTGGTACATACATAATTCCCTTAGTGACATAAGATGAAGTAATAACAACCTTTAAAATTAGGATACTTGGAGATTAATATGTTCAGTACTTTCTGAGTTTCAACTCGAATATGGCAATTTGAATTCCGAGTTTCAATTTAAAGTTTGAGTTTCATTTTTGTTTATTATAAAAAAAGAGTTTTTAAATGAGTTTTTAAAGTTCGAGTCCGAGTCACTTGATGAACACTCTGTCTCTTATCTATTTGGGACTTTATGTACATAAAATGTTTGCAAGTGTTTATGTACATGAACACTCTGTCTCTTATCATCTTTCGACTCTCTTCGGTATCCCCCTCTAGGCCTAATACTCCCTCACAAAGCTCTGTGGTACATACATAATTTCCTTAGTGACATAAGATGAAGTAATAACAACCTTTGAAATTAGGATGCTTGGAGATCAATATGCTCTATACTTTTAGAGTTTCAACTCGAAAATGGAAATTTGAATTCCGAGTTTCAATTTAAAGTTATCTAAATCAGCCTACAATTAATATGTTATGTAATTTTTGGAGATTAATCTGTTCTGTAATAGTTGTCTGATCAAAAAAATCAGCCTACAATTGTCTAAATCAGCCTACAATTATCTAAATCCTATCTAAATCAGCCTACAGTTGTCTGACCGAAAAATCACAATTGCCTGTTCTCAATTGCTTCTATTTCCTCATTGATAGTTATATTATTCTTATTATTATGAGCAACTTTAATTGAATAAAAGAGAGTTAGATCACAAAGGTATGGTGGTTGAGGAGCCCAACTTGAGGAATCTGTTTGGTCAGAACATAACAGAACATCAAAGATTAAAAACTATAATGAAAAGGGAAGATGAAAGAAGTCACCCCAAAATAAAAAGGAACATGAAGGCTTCATTGCACCCCTTTACAACTTATTCAACCGTACGTACCAAGCATACCTAAATTGAATTCATTTATATTTGTTTGCATGTTTTCTTCAACTATTCCATTAATTTTGAATTTTGTAGATATGTTATTTATATGGTATACATTTTATGAAGGAAACTCACTGAAGTTACAGGTGTCCAAGGCACGAGAATTCATTAAAGATGACGTACGAAAGTTATCAGAAGTGAATTTCGTGCAATATATTACATGGTGGAATTATTTAGGTTTGTAACAAATTTAGTATTAGGTTCTCTGCGCTACTATTATCATTAAGAGCGCGCTACTACTATCATTAGGTTATCTATGCTATTGTTATTATTAACAAATTTAGTATTATGTTCATGTTTCTTGGGATTTCAATTATGTGCATGTTTCATGGAATTTCAATTATGTTTTTTTATCTACTTTAAGCTTTCAAGTATGTGCATTTTCCATGTTCATGGTATTTTCTTGATGAAAATGAAAATTATACTAGAAATTTTGTTCTCTTTGTATTAAAAAGTATTCTTTATTGTATTGTTATTGATAAGAATTTTTAGTTTCTATTATGAATGATCTTTTTCTTGAAATCCTAACTTTTTTATATATCCTTATGTGCGCAGAAACCTTTTAATGTAACTGTTGTTATGCAATAACAAAGGTATGGTGGTCGAGGAGCCCAACTGGAGGAATCTATTTGGTCAGAACAAAACACAACTTCGAAGATAAAAATTGCAATGAAAAAGGAACATGAAAGGAATCAACCCAAAACAAAAAGAAGGAACATGAAGGCATCACTGCACCCCTTTACAACTTATTAAACCGCACGTACAAAACATACCAAAATTGAATGCATATATCTGTGAAGCTGTATTCGAACTATAATGTATGGATTATATCGATTCTTACTAATATGTGATGTGTATCTTTCGAATTCTTACTACTACGTGATGTTCATTTGTATTCACAACTTATTTCCTCTTCCGTATAGAAGGTTAGAAGTGGAAGATGCCAGTATATGTATGGGCACTTGGTTTACTTTTGCGTAGTAATACATGTTATTGTTAGCGTATACGAAGGTTAAAGTAATTATTTTCTGAAAATTTTATGTTACATATCATAAAAATATGTACATATCGTAAATTTTAAGTTACATTAACTGATACAAGTATTATTTGTGTGGTTGATATGAGATTTTGTTCGAATGCAGTTGCATAGATATATGATGATAGGAGTAGAATTTAAAACTTGAGATATTGAGACCGCATTGATGATCATTTGTATACTTTTTGTAGTCATTTCCCCAATTCTCATTATGGATTTGAGTGTAATGTTGTTGGAATTAATAAAAATTCATATATTAGTTATGACGATGTTGTTTAGAGGTGGTCCAAAATGGACTAATTGTTGGTATGATTTTTACATTATTTTTAAACGAGTTGGATAGTCCTATAATTAGAGGATGTTTACAAATATTTGTGTTGTACAATAGTTAATAATTATTACGAGATTCATGCTGGATTAAACATGGTGAAAATTGTTTATCTGTTGGGAAATAAATGATGCATGGTCCAATCAAGGATGCACACTTTTGAAAATTTGTGTCGTGCCTATCAATGAAATTATTTATACTCAATTAAATAATTTTGAAAAAAAAATCCGTCCTTCAGAAAAATTGACCATGATTGATATTTTGAAAAATTATACCATAATACAAAACATTTATCACTTGACCATACGATTCATACCCGGGAGAATTGTCGTTGTGCCTTTAGGCATGTACACAACTTTAGAAATTGTGATATTTTTTTTTAAATTATATTTTGTTTTGTTGGAGAACAATTTTTTTTCGTTTCGCAATTACGTACTTCGGAAATTTTCATCGTTTTGCAATTACATACTTTGAAAATTTTCGCTCTGCCTTCATGTTGTGACCAATTTTTTTAAAATTACATTTTGTTTCTTAGCCAATGATTTTTTTTTCCTTTTTACGATTATCAGCGTGCCTTCAGGCACGGGCATACCCTAGGATTATATATACTAGGGTATGCCCGCGTATGACCTGGGATTATACGCGCCCTGCTCCTCAAGCCAGGGGCCTCACCCACATCGCGCAACTTCCCATGATAACATAGAGTGGTGTATGCTTCACTTATATATATATATATATATATATATATATATATATATATATATATATATCATTCACACAAGATATACATACATCATCACATCATATAAATGTATACCATCACACAAGGTATATATATCACACTATTTACATACTCTTATTATGCTCTTAGGCGTAAATGAAATAATATCATTATTTAGCATATTTTACTCTCGGTATACTATTTGTCAATAATAGCTCACACAACTTCCCCACTTTGTAGACACTTTACTATTTCTCACTTAAAAACCACACATCACTTCTATTTGTATGAATCGTCTCTCAATTCTATTTACATTGAGGATATTCTCTATATCCTAATGCACCTCAATCAACATTTATCATTCTCAATCCATAATATGGTTCAATCAATCATATGAACCTTTAAAGTTATCCCATTTGGGATTTAGATTCTAAAATCCATTATCACTAAGAGCATCCTAACTCTCTTTTATAAATCCCTAATTATCTCCAAATCAAAATCTCAATAGTAGTGGGCTTCCCCACTAGTCGGTACGATAGTCTCCAATCGGTATTCTCTCGAGTTAAGTCAATATGACTCCAATAATTTCTCATAAGGGAAACTCCCTAAGAATCTCCAAAACACACTTCTCATAACTCCTATAGAGGTACCCAATCGATAAAGTCCAACAAAACGGGATGAAACTCACCCTAGAAAAACATCCACCAAAACTGCCCCGTTTCCAAATTGATTCGGGTCCAATCAGAATCGATTCGACCCAGCGAATCGATTCGGCCTCCAAGGTGAATCAATTTGGGTCATAAGACCTAGGCTTCTGTCTCAAGACGAATCGATTCGTCTTGGGTTCAAATCGATTTGATCACTTAGACCTGGGTACCTCCACTATTCCAAATCGATTCGACAAGCTCAGAAGCTACGAAAATGGCTACTTTTCTCAACAGCCAAAAATCCCAAAAATCATATTTATCATCTTCTCTTCGTTTCTCTTCAACCCAAACATATATATAACATCGAAACTCACCAAAAACACACCTCAACTAATTTAGAACCTCAAATCCATTTCATACATAACAAATCTAAGATTTTACCCAAAATTTAGGTTTTATCATTTTATCCCAAAGTCCATAATTTTATCCACAAATTATGAAATAAATGATACACAACAATTATTTAGCAAGTTTAATCACTTTCCTTGAATTTGTAGAGTCTGAATCTTCCTCGAGATCGCCTAATGGCCGGAAATCCCAAGTTTTCCTCTCTTTCTCTTCTTCTTTTCTTCTTCTCTCTATTTCTCTCTTTCTTTATCTTTCTCTCTAAGGAAAATTGTTTCTCCCGTAAGCTTTTAAGCCTGATCTCACAAAATACACCACTTTAAAGGATAATACATACTTTAAATGACTCGGTAACTTTAATTCGAGCCAAACGAACTTAAAATATCTCAGAACCCAATTAAGCCCCAAGTACAGTCATTTTGACTTTCTTGACTCTTCCGGAATCAACCGTACACTCAGAATCATCATTCGAATCACTTTCAAACATTTTCAAATTTTGACCTAAAATGCCAATTTAATCACTCTCCAATTAAAATAATATTTATTTCTCCCAAAAATAAATAAATTATTGTCCCAAAATTCTCGGGGTATTACGGACTTCCCCACTTACAAGAATTTCATCGTCGAAATTAAGCTAAGCCTAATACTCCAAAGCTCAACTAAATCCTACTACACTTATCCTTACTAACAATATAACCAATCCTCCAACTTCTCACGACGCATTATTTAAATTATATAAAACAAATTATAACTACTAGGGCGCCCATACACCATTTATTCGATCTCTACACTTATAAACATAATTAGGCTTCACTTGCCTCAATAGTACAATAACTAGGGATATATTAAATTATACTAACATACTAATAATATAACAATTTTGAAAGGTCCAAAGATTTAACTCCTCTCAATTCGTAACATTCGCTACTTTCATACGAGGGATGTCTCGCAAGTGAAATCCAAATAAGGAATCCTCCCAATACACTATTATGTAGCGACTCCGGGGATTGAGAGTTGGTTATATCGGGACTAGAGTTTAAAACATTTTTGTGTAAATCATTTTGATATTGCCCAAAGTCCTATAAAAAGTTTTATTTTGAAAACAATTTATTTTAAAATAGTTTATGTCTGTAGACATTTAAATAAAAAACCTCATGCCTATGACACAAGGTTTTAAAAATTATCAAACTCATAATAATATAGTTTTAAAAATTAGCATAATTATGAACTAAAATCTCTCGCTCAACAATAATCTACTAAATTCTAAATCATTTCAGTCATAATCTCTCTCATCATATTAATATATTCCCATTCACTAGGCTCTTCCATAGCTGGAATACAACAAATGTATAAGTCTAGCACGACTATAAAGAAGATAACTTTACCATTACTACTCAACACATTTCAACAATTCTTACATTCAAAAAGAAATTATAGCTCTCTTTCTAGCACATTACAAAATAATCTATTCTCTCAAAAGATATTAATATAAGAGCCTCACTTGCTCAAAATTCCCTTATGGGTCGTTACATACATAATAGGGTTATAGCACTACCCTCTCATAACTATCTCACATGCGATACTCCCAAAACTTCATATAACATAATCCTATTCACACAAGAAAATAACTTACATCATTCATCTCTAGTTCGATTTCATCTCCTCATCATTGGGTTCCCACACAAAGTACCCTGGCCTAAAATGGCCTTGAATCTGCTGTAGGGGTTGCACATCCAAAACTTCCTCAAAACGGGGCCCTTTACCTCTTTTAGGATAATCTCTCTTTCTATGATCTATTTCTCTCCAAAAGAAACATCTACCCGCAAATCCTCTCTGCCCATCTTGAGGAACATAACGTTGTCACGACCCTCTATTGCCAGACTTATACCCACTAGAATTACTGGTATTCTCTTCACCAAACCTACTTGATGAACCTGAGTCTCCAAAGTTCTTACCCCCTTGCGAACGAAGACGATATTCATGACATTGTAACAGTGCCTCATTCACTACCTCAACGAAAGTCACCAACGTTGGGTTACCTAACAAATGTTATCGAATTTGCCCAATTAAACCTCGCATAAACTTCGATATTCATTTCTCTTCTGTATTTACCTCATCAGGTACTAAATTTTCTAATCGAGTAAATTCTTCTACATACTCGGCCACCGTCCTATTACCTTGAAACACATCCATCAATTTCTTCCGCATTTCCTTCTGAATCGCGAAAGGAATATACCTTCGATCAAAAAGTTCCCAAAAATTTGTTATGGGTAATGTATCTCTCTGTTCTGATTTGGTGACAAACTCCCACCATTGGATAGCTGCTCCAGTTGACTTAAAGGTGGCGAGAAATTATTTCTGCACTTCAGTACATTCAACCATACGAAGGTGCCTCTGTATACTATTCTTCCATCGACTTGCAGCCATCGTATTAAATCCCCCTAAAAAATCTAGAGGATGTCCCTTACTAAAATCTTCCTGTGCTCTTTACCATAAAGACAATTATGAATGGGTTTGGGCTTCTTGAACTTCAGGTTGAGGCGTCATCGCAGAAATGGCAACAGTTACTGCTTGTGCCACAATACTGGCAACTTCATCTGTAGTCATAGTCCTTTGAGGCAATTGGGGTTCCACACTCTCAGCCCCTCTATCTTCCCTGCCTGACCGACTTCTCTTCGGTGGCATCTGAAATAAGAACAATTGGATCAGAACGCCTTTCAATTATTTTCTCATCACAAAAGAAAATATGGACGTATGAACACAACAGTCCTAATAATAGGGATCTACATCAAGAAGGGTTATGGAAGACCGCAGTAAACCCACACAGATCCTAAAGACACTAGAACTTGATGCTCTGATACCACCTGTGACACCCCGCTTAAAATAATAACGGGTGGCCAGCCCTATACTAAAATAATCAGGAATCTCAAGGGGATCATTATCAGCATCAACTGACGTTTCTAAAATAAACATGGATAATAACCCATTAATACAAAAAGAGGGTGCCAAAATTTTTAAAACATTTATTTTAACCAACAACATAACATCTAAATATGATAAGAGACACGCACATGCTCAAATGATATAAAAGAGACTAATAAAGGAGTACAATATAGTGTACAAAAATAAAATACCCGAATATACTATCGGGTCACAGACAATATAATAATCTGAAAAGAATATAAAAGTGCTACTCTACACACTTGGGTATAAACCCGATACACAAACTGAATCCTGATCTAGATACAAAAAGATAGGAAACGACTAAAATCAAATACCGCAACAGTCTGCTACTGCCACAGCTCTATGAATACACTAGATGGATAACATCAATGGCGTCCTTGTGGAGGAACACCTAAAATAATACAATATATACAAGGCAAGAGAAAATATAAACGGGTCAGAGCCCGAGGTGTGAAAATATTTTATAGCAAGTGCATTAAAGTGCATAATAATTACAAATGCATAGTAACATGATTAAGGTGGAGTCGCACTCTCCGTAAGATTCAAATCACCTCTAAACTAAAGCGCGCAACTAAACGTATGCACATGATCTCCAAATAATTTCCCAAATCTAACTAGGGGCAAAGTCATATAACTTACACCCACAATTTATACTCAATTAAAGTCCATCTAAACCATATCTCTAGACTTCTACTATTTTCAATCTCAAATATTCGTCCACTTTCTAAACATATAAATTATACATAAACATTCTCTTTTACTAGAATTCTCATATTCTAGTCATAGACATAAATATATATATATATATATATATATATGAGTTAATAGCATCTAAGTGCTAAGGAGTAAACTTCTCCCAATTCTTAATATTGCATTGTGTTTCGTGCGTGGAACATCTCGCAAGAGAAATCCAAATAAGGAACCCACCCGATACACTACTCTTGGAAGTATTGATTATCAAGATTCATTATGCCCTCAATGCATGACGCGTATAACACAAATTATTATGTAATGTGATTAATTAATTATTCTCAATTCTCAACAGTGCACGAAGTTTCGTGCGTCGGACGTCTCACAAGCGAAATCCAAACAAGGAACCCCCCGATACACTACTCCTGGCACTGTCGATCGTCGAGATATACTAATATATAAATATGAGCACTAAGGACTAACTTCTCCTCACTCCCAACATTCCACTGCGTTTCGTGTGTGGGATGTCTCACAAGCGAAATCCAAACAAGGATCCCCCCGATACACTAGTCCTGGCAATGTTAATCATCGAGGTCCATTATGACCTCGATACCCAAAGTACTATATATACTCATATAATTAACTACTCTTCATTTTATTGTAATTAATTCATCATAATTTAAGTCTGGTTAAAATCTACTGAAATGAGATTCAAGAAATCTTCTTATGTCTCTTTACTCTAGAGACAAATATGATATCACATAATCATATACAATTAATATACTATTCACAAAAGTATAATAATAACCATCCCAACAAGCTATAACTCGAGGATGCAGGTTCTCAATGCTATCATCTACCAGGGAATCACTCACATATTATCCTGGGTACCAACGGTCCAAATCTCACACCGCCTTGTCAAAAACCATAACACAATGTACAGGAAGCGGTCATAGTCCTCCCCAGAAATGAGACGAAACATACCCACCACGTCTGACCCCTAATAAAAATAATCACACAATAATAATGGACACTATGACATGGGGATTATACGCCCCCTGCTCCTCAATCTAGGGGCCTCACCCACATCGCGCAACTTCCCATGATAGCATTGAGGGGGTATGCTTCACTTATATATACATATATATATCATTCACACAAGATATACTTACATCATCACATCATATAAATGTATACCATCACACAAGGTATATATACCACACTATTTACATACTCTTATTATGCTCTTAGGCATAAATGAAATAATATCACTATTTAGCATATTTTACTCTCGATATACTATTCGTCAATAATATCTCACACAACTTCCCCACTTTGTAGACACTATACTATTTCCCACTTAAAATTCACACATCACTTCTATTTTTATGAATCATCTCTCAATTCTATTTACATTGAGGATATTCTCTATATCCTAATGCACCTCAATCAACATTTATCATTCTCAATCCATAATATGGTTCAATCAGTCATATGAACCTTTAAAGTTATCCCATTTGGGATTTAGATTCTAAAACCCATTATCACTAAGAGCATCCTAACTCTCTCTTATAAATCCATAATTATCTCCAAATCAAAATCTCAATAGTAGTGGGCTTCCCCACTAGTCGGTACGATACTCTCCAATCGGTATTCTCTCGAGTTAAGTCAATATGACTCCAATAATTTCTCATAAGGGAAACTACCTAAGAATCTCCAAAAAACACTTCTCATAACTCCTATAGAGGTTCCCAATCGACAAACTCCAACAAAATGGGATAAAACTCACCCTAGAAAAACATCCCCAAAAACTGCCCTGTTTTCGAATCGATTCGGCCCAATCAGAATCGATTCGACCCAGCGAATCAATTCGGCTTCCAAGTAGAATCTATTCGGTTCATAAGACATGGGCTTCTGTCTCAGGACGAATCGATTCGGCTTGGGTCCGAATTGATTCGGTCACTCAGACCTGGGCGCCTGCACTTTTTCGAATCGATTTGATAAAGGGTCAAATCGATTCGGCTTATCAGAAGCTACGAAAACGGCTACTTTTCTCAAAAGGAAAAAATCATATTTATCATCTTCTCTTCATTTCTCTTCAACCCAAACATATATATAACATCAAAACTCACAAAAAACACACCTCAACTAATTTAGAACTTCAAATCCATTTCACACACAACAAATCTAAGATTTTACCCAAAATCTAGGTTTTAACATTTTATCCCAAAATCCATAATTTTACCCACAAATCATGAAATAAATGATACACAACAATTATTTAGTAAGTTTAATCACTTGCCTCTAATTTGTAGTGTCTGAATCTTCCTCGAGATCGTGTAATGGCCGGAAATCCCAAGCTTTCCTCTCTTTCTCTTCTTCTTTTCTCCTTCTCTCTCTTTCTCTCTTTCTTTATCTTTATCTCTAAGGATAATTGTTTCTCTCGTAGGATTTTAAGCCTTATCTCCCAAAATAATCAAATTTAAATGATAATACACACTTTTAATGACTCAGTGACTTTAATTCGAGCCAAACGAACTTAAAATATCTCAGAACCCAATTAAGCCCCAAGTACAGTCATTTCGGCTTTCTCGACTCTTCCGGAATCATCCGCACACTCAGAATCATCATTCGAATCGCTTTCTAACATTTTCAAATTTTGACCTCAAATGCCAATTTAATCACTCTCTAATTAAAATAATATTTATTTCTCCCAAAAATAAATAAGTTATTGTCCCAAAAATCTCGGGGTATTACAAGTATCCACCTCTTCAGGTACAAAAATAGATAAATTGGTGAACCCCTGCTCATTCTCGATAATCAACTTCTATCCTTGCTCCAAGTCTCTTTTTCGCACACATAATAGCATATGGAAAATACTTATTATTGAACCTTATCTGAAATTCTGCATAACTCAACCAATCTCTCTCCTCTGATGTGGTGGCACTCTCCCACAATTGCAAAGCATCCCCTGGCAGCTTAAATATTGCTAACATCTTCTTCTACACAATAGTGCAGTCTACCATCCTTAAGTGCCTCTCCATATCCTTCCTCTATTGGTGAGAAACTATTGGGTCAGATCCCCCTCCAAAGATGGGAGGATTGCCCTTAAGAAAGATGGTCCTCACCCTATCCCAGGCCGAAGCGAGTGTAGCCTTCTCCTACCCTTGTAAAGTCAACCATCTCTGACAACCCATTCCCATACCGGACGCTGAGGCCTCACGAATAATAACCGCTAACTCCTCAGATTCTAAAATAATTTGTTGTTGCATCTCCTGAGCCGCGAGACCAAAAAATAGACTCCTCTCTCCTACTCCCAATTCTCCTTATGTTCTCCATCCGAAAATATAGGAACAAGGTAACATAAGACTCAGAATAACTAAGAGTACAAATCATCAAAAGGAATTAAAGATAAGCAACGTAGAGGCTAAAACGGAATCATAACCTACGAGACCTATTACCATGATCTGATACTAGTTGTCACACCCCGTGCAATCCAACAGACGTGGTGGCTAGCCACTACCGCCAGACCAAGTTGGGCATGAACTAAATAACTACCATTCTCAACATGTGACAGATATGAGACAATAAAAATCAATCCACAAGATGAATAATAATCAATCCCAACGAATAATTATAATATAAAAACCATCACATGCTAAACTCCAATTAAATTCAATCTCCAAAATATGAATTAATTTAAAATCTGAATAATCAATTGACTGTAAATACTTCAACTAAAATCCTTTAACAACTTTCGAACCGAATGGCACAATAAAACCCAAATGAAGTCTCATAATGGAATACGACTAAAAAGAAAATCTAACTAAATAAAGTAGTAAAATGAATAAACTTCAACTGTACGTTCAAACGATAAACTCCGATAATCCTAAGAAGCTTCTCCGAACTTATCTTGAAAAAGTTAGTCAACGCATGAGGTCAGAGCCCCGAGTTTGAATACAAAGTACTCCCCTCAATTAGGATTCATGAACCCAGACAATAGCATTATACGCAATAAATATCACAATAGAGTATTTTAATTAAACGCGATAAAGTAAAGATCCCCATTTCAAAAGAACACAAAAATATGATTTTAAATTTCCAAGTCCCATTGTTTTAATCTCATTCAATTAACCCAATTTTCTTATTAATGTTCTCACTTTTTATTATGGCGGTCCTCCCGCCCCGGGTGGTACTTTCCACCAAAGTGTCACACTTCCCCTTGCCAATATCTAACCGAATCCGTTTAAACTGTCAATCCCCCGTAATATGATAAGGTTCCACACACGACATGACATAAATCGCCCAAGATGACCCGGTTAAATTGTCGGTTTCTGACACACTATGTCTCCACCAATTTTAATACCCGTTTTTCTTAGGCATTAATACTCAATTTCATAATTTCACAATTGTTAAATTACCCATCCCTTTTAATTGATGTGAGACCCTCAAAATACCCCTTAGTCCCATACCTAAGGGTCCCCAAGTTATCAATATGTCCTACCCTATGTATAGGATGAATTTCTAACATAAACCTCGACCTAGTCTCATGCCCAGGCTAGCATGAAGACGATAAATTGCCAAAAATCAGCCCACCCCCAACATAATAAAGTCGTAATAATCTGCCATCACTAGTCCCATACCTAGAAGATGTAAATTATCAAAAGGCCTACCCACTAGTCCCATACTTTGAAGGCATCCTAAAAATATAGGGGGAGAAAAAAATACTCCACAACCCGTCGTCATAATGGAAATTTAATAATACCAACAAGTCACACAAACAAGCATAAATAATCAACACATCAAACTACGCATGTTAGTTCAATTCAGTTAAATCTTAATTTAATTAACACATCGTCATAAACACCTAATTAATCCCATTTAATTATATTAAATTAAATACCGAGATTTCATCATTTAATAAATCATATCTTAAATTTTATTCTTTTAACACAATCTACATGAGTTATACGTCCCCAAATTCATTTAATTCAAAACTAGGGTTTTTCTACATACAACCTATACCAATAAAAACTAAAATCCACTCATCAATCCTACATACCCAAGGGTTATGAATATTATTCATATTAAAAGGTTTCATAAAAACAACCCCAAGTCTTAGTGTCCACTTTCTCTAATTAAATTGCTTATTGATTTTAAGAAACCGATGAAATTAAGGTTTAAGCAACACTTAAAACGCATAATACTAAAGGAAATGAATAAAGTATTATTGCCTGATATTAGTTGGATAAGATCTGAGTAGAAGGTTGAACTCCTCTTGAGAAAACACCAATTGAATCTTCAAAACTTGTTAAAAGTTGGGGCTAAGGGTTAAAAATGGGAGGAAATAATGTTTTGAGAACCTTACTGGAGAAGGTTTAAGAGAAAATTGTTTTTCAAGGTCCCAGCCCCGTATCAGTTTGTTATTTAAAGAGTGTAAGAATTAAAATTTGATTAGGACTCTCTAATCCATCCATGGCCTTTTTCGTTCGAACAACGTACGCTGTCGTTCTAATGAGATGCTAGGTCGTTCGAATGACACACGATGTCATTTGAACGACCCCTGTATTAAAACTAAAATCTTTTAAAACACCGCCTTTACACTTAGGAAAATATTCTTTAATCTCAACAAAATGTACTTGCTTGTTAAAATATTTTTGAAAATCTTTCTAAGATTTTATTATTACTCCAATTTAATTCCGGTTGAAAATTTACTACTCGAATATAAAAATCATCATGTTTATTTGTTAAAGACCATTTAATCCAAAGTTTTATTTCCTTGAATATTCCAATTAATTAATAAAAACACGGAGTATTACAATGGATCTTATTTTTTAGGGATCGATTAGCAGATTTCAAAAAATATTAATTTGTATATTTTGCATTTGTATATCGAAAGTTATAGCCCTTTAATATTTTAAAAGAAAAAATAACTACAATTTTAAATTTGGAGAGAATATAGGGGAAAGGGTATATTAGTAACAAATTTGTAAATTCAAGAATAAGACTTAATTAACGATTGACTAATTAATATGACTTAAATAATGAAATAATATTCAACTAGGACTCAAATATAATAATCCCTATTAAAAATGAAATCAAAAAGAAAAACAAAAAAATCATTTAAAATGGTGATGCTGAACTCTATGATAAATACCTTCATAACACCACAAACCCATACTCTCTCTATCTCACTAAGTCCTCCATCACCTTCACCCTCCCTTTTAGGCAATCCACAATGGGTGGCTTTTAAATACCATAAACATGAAGTATATGGGGACACAATTTGAGTATAAATCACATGGGGTCTTGTAAAAATAGGGTAAATGTGGGACATTTAGCCATCTAAAATTGCAAATTATTTTTTCAGGCGTGAGAAAGTCTATTGTCTAAGGATTTTGATAGCTTAAATGGGTGACATTCTCACGTTCAGAAGTGAAATAGTTTCCTTTCTAGCCTGGACGCAAGAATTTTTCCCTTCTAAATTTTAACAAATTTTTTTATCGTATTTGACACAATATTCCCCACTACAAGATATCTCATAGTAGAACCATAACTTTGAGGGAGGTTTAAGGGATCCCCTCTATTTTTTAATGTATTTGGAGTTCACTGTGACCCATTTATGTGTTCTCTTATGGGTTTAAAGGACCCATTGTCATTGGACGTTCATCAACAAAAACACCAACTTCAACATCACCAACCCAACCCTTTTATTCTCAAATCACCCAAAACCTTAAAATTAAATTGTAGAAGAGCATGAGAGAAAACCATTGGTGACTCTTAAGTTCGTTCATAAATTTTTACACTGATGGGTTATCAATACCATTATCATAGGATAAGAAATCTAAAAATTTATTTTTCAAACTGAACCCATCCAAACTATCCAATTTGTCTTTACACATTTCCACAAGACTACAAACCCCCTTCTTCAATCCTCCGGTGAAATCCAACTTCATATTATAGGACGATTATTATTCGAGACTCGTATTTAATTCAAGTACTCATGTATAATTTCAACATGCAAAAGATAACTTGAGGAAAAAATTGCATGGATTCAATCCATGATTTTTTCCCGATAATAAGAACAACATTTCCTTTAGACAAAAACACACCCACCAAGTAAAGTGTAGAAAATGTATGACCCCTACATTTCAAATTTTCATGATTCTACACTTTTGTGTAAAGAAGTTCAAATTTCTAAATTTGTGTAAATATAGAGGTGAAGAGCCAGTGGGTTGTGTTTGAAGAAAGAGTGAAAGTGTTAATATTATATGGCTACCCAAACACATAATAATTCCAAATCAATTTTTTTTCAAAGAGCTACTCAATTAATTATGCCCCAGTTAAACTTAATATTGTGTAAACCGATTACCAAATTTTATCTTTCCCTAATCCATACATTTACGTGAGTATAGCAAGAGTAAAATAAAGCAATCACATACCACGTCGATGTATATAAAAATATCTCAAATGACCTAGCCATGCAAATTCACTATGAAAATGAACTACACAAGGATGACAAATGACTTACATAACCGACTCGACTCCTTAAAGGCTTGACACGTCTTTGTTCCTTAAACCTTGTTCATAACGACATGCAAGATTCCTCCAATAAACTACCACAATGCATGATCCTGACACATCTCGATATCCATCGATCTTGGCTCAGAAAATCATCACAGCAACACGGAGTCCACCGCATCAAACAGGAATCCACCATATGAAATGATACTCAGCAAATACGAAGACTATATAAACCTTAGTCCTCAAACATGATATCTAAAATAGTCATATAAGAACGAAACTTATGATTTTATTGTAAACTAGGGTTTGGAGGATCTTATACACATTCTTATATTTTTTTCACAAAACTTTTTAATAAAATAGGTTTTCAACACTTTTATTTATAGAAAACACAAAAAACGAGGCGATACAAGAAATGAGCAACTCTTTTAACTGAAAAACACAGGGTCATTCGAATAAGTTATGAAATCTCATTTGAACGAAATAAATATAGTTAGAACGAGATAGTCAAACCCATTTAAATGATTTTTGAACTTTCTTTGAATGGTGTTCCATTACAAACCAAAAAAATCGTAAGATTTTCATGAATGAAAACACCATTATAGTTTGAACCTTTTAAAACCTCGTTCGAGAAACTTATTAAAACTCGTTTGTATGACGGAAAATTTTTGTTCGAACGACTTTAAGAAAATTCATTTTTCGCTTAAAAAATCTTTTTATGAAAATGGCCTCAAACGTCAATTCTAAAAACTAACATCCAAATGAATCTCCAGGGATCAAACATATACGCATTCATACCTCTTAATATCCCAGGGATGTTGAAGACAAGACTCTGCATACAAACATGACACAATAATGAAGTCTCTTTAACTTGGCCACTATTGTCTTCAATCACTCACGATAGGCTTCAAGAATAAACAACTCAAATTCTAGCCTATGACTCAAACAGTTTTATCCAATTGAAATTAAGCCAATACACATACAAATTGACTCTATTGGAAATTTGTCCTTATAAAGAGTTATCAAATGTCATGATAGTTGTCAAAGAAGGTAAAGTGGCTTGTTATAAAAATGGGTTAAAATTGTTTGAATTCAACAATTTGATTAATCGGGTGTTATTTCGATTTTTTATTTGTTCTTTGTGGGTTGAATATCATAATCGAGGTTTTGATACAACACTCCTCTTTAACATCATAAGTTAAATAGTGATTTTCCTAATAATTTTGCAAACAAAATAAAAACTTTGATAAATAAAATATATAAAAACTATAATAAATAGATTTAGGTAGTTTATTATTTTTTTTATTTCGACTACTGATGGTTTTTGAGGATTTATTTGAGATTTTTTGGCCTTTTGGACATTAAATAACTTTAATATAATCAATTTTTCATGGTCACATGGATTTACTCCTCACAAGGGTGAGGTTAAACTTGATTATTTGGTGGGTCAACAATTGGTCAAATTTAATACTAATATTTTTTTCCAAAATAAGTTTTGAACATTTTAATATTATTGTTTTAGTATTTTAATTGTCTTTTCTAATTATTACATATTTTAATTTATTTTATTAAAATTCTTTTATTTTTATTTTGCATTTCTATGGTTCAAAAACATAAAGTTTTAAAAGTAATATGATCAGATGTTCAAAGAAGCTATTTGACTATCAATACTTAAAATAGTGAGGTGTGGCACATATGTTTGATAAAGAATGGAGTTAAACACAATCAACTATAAAAGTTAGAGTTTAACATAAAATAGCCCTAACTTTTATTATATCATAAAATTTGGTATTTGATTATTAAAATGATTTAGTTCTTTAGGATAATGAAGACAAAAACCTTTAAGATATTATATATATATATATATATATATATATATATATATATATAGAGAGAGAGAGAGAGAGAGAGAGAGAGAGAGTCGGGCTCTCCAACATACTTCCTAGCAACATACCCTTTTTTTTAAATAGTAAAAAAAATAATTTTGAGATGATATTTTTTATATGGGTTCATGATATTTCAATGTGCCCCTAATCAATTGAAAAGAATAGTTTTTGGTATTTTTAAAAAATAGGTAAAAAAAAACTGTCAGTTTTTACCCTTTAAAACTGCCAGTTTTTTTACCTATTTTTTTAAAATATCAAAACACATTATTTTGGTCTGAATATTTTTACAGGAGCACATTGAAATATCATGAACCCATTTAAAAAATATTAACTCAAAATTATTATTTTTACTATTTTAAAAAAATAGTTATGGTCATAGGTATGTTTAATGAGGTATGTTGGAGAGCCTAACTCTCTCTCTCTCTCTCTCTCTCTCTCTCTCTCTCTCTCTCTCTCTCTATCTATCTATCTATCTATATATATATATATATATATATATATACTCCTGCAAGGACTCCTAATGGTACAAACCCCGGTACATATCATTTTTTTAAAATAGTAATTTTTTTTATTGTACTTCATGGATATGATCTTCATGATGAGAAGATCATATCCAATTGTTTTCATAAAAAAATTCAATAAAAAAACCATTGAGATGAGGTGATATGTCCAGTATGCATTTTCGACCGTCGAAAGTTTGGGCTGGCGCTAGCCATTTGATTCATTAAATTTTTTGATGAAACTTCATGGATGTGATCTTCTAAATGTCGATATCATATCCATTAATTTTCATTAAAAAAAATCAATCAAAAAGTAAGTGAGATGATCGTCATAATTGCAACGGTTGAAAATGCATATTTATACCATTTTTTACATATCACCTCATCTCAACAGTGTTTTTATTGAATGTTTGGATGAACAAAATTGGAGATAATCTTCTCACGGTGGAGATCATATCCATAAGGTTCTATAAAAAAATTCATTTTTTTACTATTTTAAAAAATGGTATGTATCGAGGTCTACACTATAAGGAGTCCTTATAAGAGAGGGCCTCTCTCTCTCTCTCTCTCTCTCTATATATATATATATATATATATATATATATATATATATATAAAGTTACATTTTTTTGTGGCAAATGACCAACCTATTTAAATACAAATTTCAAGTGTGTATTTGACAAAAATGTTGAGGGTATTTCTCATTTTAGATTAACTTTTTATTACAACATTTTTGTGCGTATGATGTCATTTTATAGTAACACCTTGATTATATTCAATTCTATTAATTTCATTTCATTTAGTAAAACATCAATTTAATTATTAAACCATACATTCATAAGATATTTATTCAATTCAATTCCTAAGGTATGTTGCACATGCATCGCATGTGCACTGTTAGATAGTGCCCACTACAATCAAAAGGAAAATAAAAGAATGAATATAAAGAAATATGGGGCTTTATAAGAGATCCCATTACAATATTACAGTTTCCTAGATAAAATTCTTATGGAAGGCAGTGCTTCCTTGTCTATCTGCCCTTGATCAGTTTAGAAAAAGATGAATAAGACAAAAAATAATATGATAATGTAGAGAAAATAACGATGTTAGTTAATCCATCAGCCATAGTTTTAGCTTATCTCCATATATGGATGCAATTAACCTTCAAAAGACGAGCATATAATTTTTATTGTTACATAGAAGGCCCAATCTTCCATGGAGGTTTACTCTTTACATTGACAATATCCATCACTTGTTTAGAGTCAAATTCAACTTGAATGCATTGGGACTCATTTTAGAACAAATATTAAGATCATATTCCAAATACACATTTTCAGCATACAAATTATCATTATACCCTAAACATATGGAGAAAGCTTAAAAAATACTCTTTATAGTATCTGATAATTCCCCATTATGTAATACCCCATATTTTTACGTATTTGAAATTTAAATTAATTCGAAAATTATTGGGAAAATACGTTTTATTTAAATTACGCGAGTGGAGTAATTTAGTGTGATTAATTAATAAATGTGACAATTAGATATTAATCGAGAGATAGATACTTATTAATATTATAAAATGAATTTACTATGTGTAAATAGTAAACAATTGATATGGGCGTATTTAATTATATCTCAACCACGAGTCGTGTGTAGACTAAATTGAGGTCGAGATAGGAAATCTATTTTTAGTGACTCAGATGATAATTTAGAGGTCATGAATGATTTCGAAAAGGTCAAAATAGTTGTAATAGTATACACGGAGAGTGTAGTTTGGGTTTCAGGTCAATTTTAGACCAAAGTGGCACCTATGGAGGGCATTTTAGTCATTTGAAAAATAGATGTTAAGGGACCTACGAAATTTTGAGTCCTAAATATGATGATTAGAAATTGGTTTTAGGGTTAATAACATAAAATTATTAAGAGAGGCTATTAAAGAGAAGAGATAAACCTTTCTTAATGCTTAAGGGGGTGTTCTTGAAGAATTAGACTTTGTTCTCTCATCTTAATCATCTGAGGAGGGTGAATTTGAAGAGAAGATTAGCAATCCATCATCACCATCACGAAATCAGACCGCATTTGTGAAGACAAGTGTTTATATAGAATGCTTTTTAAGTTATAATACCAATGTGTAGGGTTTTAATGTCTAGATGTGATTATATCAATATTCTTGAAAGAAATGATTGGATTTTTATGCATGATCGGGTAGGACTTGCATGCAACATGATTAAATATATGGAGAGGGTTAATAATTAGAGGAGACATGATCATTAACATGAATTAAATATGGGTTTCTATATGAATCCATGGGACGAACACAAAACTAGGGTCTTTGAAGAGGTTTTGAGTTTTGATTAGTTCTTGATTGTATTCTGTGAAGATTTGATATGTTTAGAACGTTAGAAATTACCCAAATGCATGTAGGAATGGTTAGGAATAATTGGTTGTGATTTTGGTATAGTATAATGTAAGTTTGTTAAATGAATATGGTGGAAAAGCTCATGAAGAAGACGAAGTATACAAACAGAACCATTTAGAATTGATTCGGCCAGGGGCGAATCGATTCGGTTTACCAGAAAATGGAAATTTTTACCTCTTGGCCTAAAATCCCTAAATCATTGTCGTGAAATTTTTTGGGACTTTTTTAAAATAATAATAAGGGACTTATTATATTACAGTACGCCTAAGGGATGATATGATTTAGTCTTATTGAGTTAATTAATATGTGAATGAATTGGGTTAAATTATATCGTAATTAATCTGAGAGACATATAAAGAATTAAGGAAATCTCGAATGAATTGACATATAGACTAATAGGGTAAGTTAAACATAACTGCTGAAATTAATAAAGGGGTAACTAGGACCCTTAGAGTTATGTGAATACTCGAATAAATATGATATTGAGGTAAATCATATTAGATGAAACATTCCGAACCAAGTTCGAGGGGACAATCTGAACAAATCGTCCTTAATGTGTGATACGGGGACATTATAGCAAAGTATACAGTTATAGTATTTATTGTGTCGGAAGTTTATACACCGTATGAATAATCTACTTGTGTGTAATAGTATACCATTATATGATATTTACCTGAGTAGCAAATTAAGTAGAGAAACTTAATTAAATTATAAAAGAGGACATATGAGAAATGTCTCTTATAATATATAACATAGGGTAGATGTGAAATCGATTAGCATATTATATGGGCGGTATGAGGACTTATAAGTAGATAGTAGTCCATTTTGATATTTATGTCTAGTTGTCTTGGCTATCATGGCTAGGAGGTCTAAGTAGAAACATTAGGCATGCACAATAATTGAGAGGTAAGGTAAACTCAAGAGAGTGTACGCTAACCTAACATGTGTAATCAATAACTGATTTTTGAATTTTTATAAACTCTTGCTAAATATTTTCAAAATATTTTAAGTTTTAAATCCTTGCTATAAAATATTTTTTTAAAACCTTCAAGGTGTCCAGTCACAGGGGAGCTAGGCTCGATAATCTGTTCCAGGGAGACGCAAATACGACACATGTGGATGTTCACAGGGCTTTGCATAGACACTTCCATTATTCATTCTGATTTAGTGTATGATCTCAGTTTAGTATTTCATTATGACATGTTGTCCTTTAGTACTCATTTAGTTTCAGTTCAGAGATTAGTTCATTTTCTGTTTTGGATTATCAGTTGGTTTTGGATTTTATCGTCGATGATGATATCGGCATGGCATTTATTTATGATATCTTATTATGGTTTGCATTCTATATGTTGTGGACAGTTTAAGTTAGTTTGTTTACGTTTATCATTATTCTATTTAATGCAAGATAAATTTGACACCGACTTAATTAACTGATAGGTGATTAGTAATTAATTTGGTTTTCAACAGTGATGCTAAGAAAGGACCATTTTGTAAGTCATGTTGTAATTTAGTAAAGACCTGATCACCCGGTATTTAATTAGGTGGGGTGTTAGAGATGGTATCATAGAATTAGGTTCTAGTGTCCAATCAGATCTATACGGCTTACTACGATTTCAACGTTTCATTCTTTTGGTATAGAACCCTATTATTAGGATTGTTGTTTTATCCTATCATGTTTGAGATATCGTGCTTCTACTACTAATTTTTGCATAAATCGTGTACTGATACAAATTCGATATGTTTTCAGATGCCACTGAGGAGACAACGAGATGAGAAGGAAACATCTAGGGATGAGATGAGGGAGGCTCATCAGGAGCCATAGGTACCGCCACCAGAACCACCACCAGAGATGATTTTGATTGCACAAGTGGCAGTGATAGTGGCCTAGGAGGTTGACACATCCATGAGAGCTATGGAAACCCATTTCCCTCAGTCTTAAGCACAGCCACCAGTGGCACCAGAGATCCAGGCCCAGGAAGGGTCATCCACTTGGTAGAGAGTTAGAGAGACCTTCCAGAAGGGTCACCCACCTGAGTTTCAGGAAAGTTTCGATGTTGTTGAGGCTTGACAGTGGAAAAAGAATATACAGCGCCACCTGCATATAGTGGATTTTATGGTGACACAAAAGAAGATGTTAACAACGTTCAGGCTGTTTGGACCTACTTTGCAGTGGTGGGAGTCAGTAACCATCATCGATGAGAGAAACCAAATGACTATCATAGAGTTTTGGGTGCAGTTTGACCGCAAATACTTCCCACCAGCAATGGAGGAAGAGATGCAAAGGAAATTTGGGGAGGTAACACAAGGAGATCGCTTAGTAGCAGAATAGGAGGAGGAGTTCACCCGCTTAGAAAATGTTATGCCAGACGAGGTGATCAACGAGGATGGAAAGAAGTCACAATTCATGGACGATTTAGGATAAAGGATCAGGCAACATTTGATAGGTAAACCTGCATTGGCAACTTATATGGATGTTGTTAATGCTGCTTTATTACGCTGTCAGGACCACCACTTCCATTTGAGAGGCAACAAGAGATCAGGGGAGATGAGTCATCCTAGTAGGTTAGGGGACAGTAGTACTGGTGGGATACCCCCGTAGAAGCAGACAGTGAGACACTAGGTAGGATTCTCGATAGGTGAATCAGAATAAGAGATTTAGGCATGGGGGTCAGCGACCAGAGGGTTAGGGATTTAGGCAGGACTAGTAGGGTCCTAATTAGTAGCATCAGGTTCCTCAGGGAAGTTAGGTCTAAAGGAACAACAGAGGTGGCCAGCAGGGCCATGGTTATCAGGGATAGCGTCAGGGCTAGAGGAGACCTTTTTAGGGGTAGTGCTTTATATGTGGCCATTATGGTAACAAGAGGAGACATTGCCCACATCAGGGAGGGGCACAACAACAGGGTGCCCATTTACCTTTAGCTCCATCACCTGCACCGACCCCACTGCAGAAGTAGGGTCAGATGCACTATAGGTGTGTGTACAATGTCCAGGATATACCTAGGCCTCTAGCGCCTCACGCGCTGCCAACAGTTGAGGGTACATTTTCTATTCATGGGTCTGAGGGTAGGGTACTTTTTGATATGGGAGCATCACACTCTTTTATTGCCATTAGATTTACATGACTTTCCTGTCTTTTAGAAACAATCGATACTTGCCTGATGTGTGTGTAGTCACCATTAGGTTACGGGTCACTCATTCACTCGGTGTGTAGAGGGGTAGACATCTTGATTGAGAGAACGAGTCTCAAAGAAAACCTCTTATTGCTAGATATGGAGGGGTATGATGTTATTCTAGGGATGGATTGGTTAGACGACTACAAAGTGACAGTGGGACATGAGATGTTCCTAGTGGTGATGCTTTTGCCTAAGGGAGGATCGCACACCCACGTTTATTATATTGATGAGGATACCTCGCAGGAGATAATGGTACCACTAGACTCGATTTTGGTAGTGGGGGAGTTCGAGGATGTATTCCAGGAGATATCCGGGTTACCACCTAGTTGGGAAATAAAATTTATCATCAATTTAGCATCGGGGATGAGAATGATTGCTAGAGAACCATATCATATGAAACTTTCACATATATGATTATTGACGGAGCAGATTCAGTAGTTCTTGGGTCAGGGTTTCATTTGGTGGAGCACGTCACCATGGGGTACGTTGTTGTTATTTGTGAAAAAGAGGGAAGGTTCGCTTCACTTGTGTGTGGACTACAGGGAGCTAAAAAAAGTCATGATACAAAATGAGTATACATTAACGAGGATTGATGAGTTATTTGATCAGTTGAGAGGGGCTACCTACTTCTCAAGATTGATTTGAGACCGAGCTATCACCGGCTATGTATTTAGGAGGAGATATTCCAAAGACCGCTTTCCTATCACGGTATACATGAGATGAGTTTAGGGTGATGCTATTTGGTCTCACCAATGCCCCAGTAGTGTTCATGAATCTCATGAACAAAGTTTCAAAGAGTTTTTGGACCAGTTTGTGATTGTGTTCATAGATGACATTCTGGTATACTCTCGTACTGAGGATGGGCATGCAGAGCATCTGTGTAGGGTCTTGCAGACACTTCGGTATCATTAGTTGTATGCAAAATTCAGGAAGTGTGGGTTTTGGCTATGAGAGGTAAAGTTTCTCGAACACATCGTATTGGACGAGGGTATTGCAGTGGATCTGAGTAAGGTATCGGCGGTGAGGGAGCGAATAGTCCACGATACCGACAGACATTTGCATCTTCTTGGGTTGGCTGGATATTATCATCGATTCATTAAAGGGTTCTTAAAGATTACGGGTCCTTTGATGAACCTGACTCATAAGGGAGTGCTATTTGTAAGGAGTGATCATTGTCAGCTAGCCTTTGATAAGTTGAAGGAGAAGTTGACGTCAGCCCAAGTACTTGCATTGCCAAGGAGTGGGGTGGAGTATCAGGTCTACATAGATGCATATTTACAGGGACTTGGGGGTGTATTAAAGCAAGAGGAAAGGGCTATATCTTATGCATCCCCAAAGCTTAAGCCCCATGAGAAGAATTACCCCACCCACGACCTTGAGTTGGTAGCGGTCATTTTTTCTTTAAGGATATGGAGACATTATTTATTGGGAGAGCAGTTCACATTATTCACGAATCATAAGTCATTTCAGTATCTCTTCACACAGAAGGATATGAATATGAGGTAGATATGGTGGCTAGAATTCGTGAAAGACTATGAGTTTGATAACCAGGACTAAAGTGGTGGAAAACGCGATAAGCCAATGGCCTACGAGGGAGTTGGCAGAGGTTTAGAAAGCAAAGTAGAGTGAACTTTAGCATGACGATGAGAATACTAGAATGTGTATGGAAATTTTGACTATCACTCCCGAGATTGTGATGAGGGTAGTGGAAGATCAGATGAAGGATCAGTTCTATCAGAACCGAGTATGTCAGTTATTAGCCGAGGGTATAAAGTGAAATTCAATTAGGTAAGAGAGGGGGTCAACATTTTAATCGGAGACTTGTAGTGATATAGGATGAGGATTTAAGACATGCAGTAATGACTGAGTCCCATGGTTCGATATTTGTGGTACATCCCGATGGGGATAATATGTACCAGGATGAGAGGACATAGTACTGGTGGTCAAGGATGAAGCTAAACATAGAAATATTTGTCTTGAAGTGTGCTTCTTCTCCATCTTGTGAAAGTTGATCATAACAGGACTTTAGGGATGCTACAGCCACTAGAGATTCCTTTGTGGAAGTGCGAAAGCATCTCATTGGATTTTATTACAGGGTTGCCGACGTCACAGCGACGGAACGATTCATTTGGGTGATAGTGGATCGTATGATGAAGGTGGCCCATTTCTTGCCAGTTTGTACCGACTATGAGACGATGCAATATGCACAATTATTCATTTCAGATATTGAAAAGCTTCACGAGATACTAATTAATATTGTGTCTAACAGAGACAAGATCTTCGTGTCCCATTTTTAGTAGGCTTCCAGGAGGCCATATGTACAAACTTGAAGTTGAGTACGGCTTATCACCCACAGATAGACCGTCAGATCGATAGGGTGAATAAGATTTTAGAGGACATGTTGATTATGTGAATCCTAGATTTTGAGGGAGGTTGGGAGCGATACTTTCCATTGGTAGATTTTACGTATAATAACTCTTACCAATTTACTATTGGCATGGCACCATTCGAGACATTATATGGGAGACCTTGTCGTTCGCCCACCTACTAGCTAGAGGTGGGTAATAACAAGCTAATTGGACCTGAGATGATAAATGAGACTTCTTTCAAGATTGATCTAATTTAGAGACATATTCAAATAGCTAAAGATAGGTAAAAAAGCTACGCTGATGCGCACTGTAGGCACATTGAGTTGGAGGTTGGTGACCAGGTCTTAGTACGGGTGTCTCCTATGAAGGGGATCATGAGGTTTGATAAGAAGGGTAAGTTATCACCGAGATGCATGTGGCAATTTCCTGTGATTGAGAGAGTGGGATCAGTGGCCTAAAGATTGGGCTTGCCGGAGTATCTTCAGCGAATACACGACGTGTTCCATGTTTCATCGCTGAAGAAGTAAAGGAGGAGCGAGAGGGATTTTTGTCATGTCCCACTTGAGGAGAATTATTTACATCCAAACATCTCATATAAGGAGAGACATGTAGCTATTTTGGATCGTAGTAAGCGTAAGCTGCGGTCACAAGTGGTGCCATTATTGCGAGTTTAGTGGGGACACCACAATGTTAACGAGTCAACTTGGGAGCTAGAGGATGACATGCAGGAGAAGTATCCAGAGATTTTTACTGTAGGTACGTCCTAATTTCGAGGGAAAAATTCCTTTACAAGGGGGAAGTATGTAATACCTCGTATTTGTACGTATTTGAAATTTAAATTAATTTGGAAATTAATTAGGAAAATACATTTTATTTAAATTGCGCGAGTGGAGTAATTTAATGTGATTAATTAATAAATGTGACTATTACGTATTAATCAAGAGATAGATACTGATTAATATTACGGAATGAATTTACTAAGTTAAATAGTAAATAATTGATATGGGCGTATTTAATTATATCTCAACCGAGAGTCGCGTGTAGACTAAATTGAGGTCGAGATAGGAAATATATTTTTAATGACTCTAGTGATAATTTAGAGGCCACGAATGATTCTAAAAAGTTCAAAATAATCATAATAGTATACCCAGGGGTATAGTTTGGGTAACGGTTCAATTTTAGACCAAACCAGCACCTAATGATGTCATTTTAGTCATTTGAAAAATAGAGGTTAAGGGACCTACGAAATTTAAAGTCCTATATCTAATGATTAGAGATTAAGGTTAGGGTTAATAACACAAAAATCTTATGAGAGGCCATTAGAGATAAACCTTTCTCAAAGATTAAGGAGGTATTCTTGAAGAATTAGACTTTGTTCTTCCATCCTAATCATCTAAGGATGGTGGATTTGAAGAGAATATCAGTAATCCATCATCACCATCACGAAATCAGACCCCATCTGTTAAGGCAAGTGTTTATGTACAATTAATTTGAAGTTATAATACCCATGTGTAGGGTTTCAATGTCAAGATCTGATTAAATGAATATTCTTGGAAGAAAAGATTGGATTTTTATACCAGATTGGGTAGGAATTGCATGTAGCATGATTTAATATATGGAGAGGGTTAATAATCACAGGAGACATGATCATTAACATGAATTAAATCTAGGTTTCTGGATGAATTCATGGGAAGAGCACAAAACTAGGGTCTTTGAAGAGGTTTTGAGTTTTAATTAGTTCTTGATTGAATTCTGTGAAGATTTGATATGTTTAGAACATTAGAAATCACCCTAATGCATGTAGGAATGGTTAGGAATAATTGGTTGTGATTTTGGTATAGTATAATGTAAGTTTGGTAAATGAATATGGTGGGAAAATGCATGAAGAAGAGGAAATAACCAAATTGAACCATTTTGAATCGATTCGGCCAGGGGAGAATCGATGAGATTTATTAGAAAACTTAAACTTTCCCTCTTGGTCTAAAATCCCTAAATCATTACCATGAAAACTTTTGGGACTTTGTTAAAATAATAATGAGGGACTTATTATACTACAGTAGGCCTACGTGAGTGTTGATGTGAAAAACTAGATTCGATCTAATTATTTTAATCACAGATAAAAATGAATAAATAAATATAAGACAATAGATTTTTAAAGTGGTTCAGCCTTATGAGAATGGCTTACGTCCACTGTTTTTGTATTCCTGACTATTTGCCTGGAATTCTCGATAAGTGGTTTACCAAGAGATCCCGATTCATCTTCTAATGAGGAGGTTACAATGTATTTATAGCCTTGAGGTTATACATGTGAAAGGACAATCCGTTGTTATCTAGTAGACATATACATCTGTATGATACTAATGAGCATTTAATGTGCAGTCGTCTTTTTTATTCTCCTGATTTGGATGCTCTGTAGGTTGAGTTGCTCGGACTGTATGAGTTACTTGGTATGCTTAAATTGCTCGGAGCCTTAAGCTCCCGGGGGAGCCTAAGCTGCTCGGTATGATTGAGTTGCTCAGGGCTCTTAAGTAGCTCGGTGATAGTATGTTGTTCGTTAAAAGTGCTTGTAATTTCCACGTAGGTTGATACGTGTCTTCAAGTGAATGATCCACGTCAGCAGACTAAATTTGGTATTAATAGAAGCCCCCAATTTTCACACTTTGAGGTTGAAGAAAAGTGTGGAATATTCTGCTCAAAAACTTCTCAGATTATTGTTTTTTATGGTTTTTAGGAAAATGTTCATTGTATATAACCCCTTTTTGAGCGCATAGTATTAGGCCTCATAAATATTTTGAATTTTCATGACCGCTTCGATATTTTTTCCCCTTTTCTTCTTTTATCCTCCGGAGACGCAAACGTCCTCCCTTGTAACCATTTCCTTTCTTTATTCCCGAGGTAAAGTATTTAAGCACGGTAGAAATTCTATCGTCTTTCACTTTTCAAATCTGTATCTTTGAACTCGTCATTTTCTTTTTATCTTGTGCCTCGTTCTTTCTATCGTTCGTTGTCAACTGATCTCTCTTTTTCTGTAAGATTTTCTTCCCTCTCCTTTTTTCACTTTGTTCATCATGGTTTACCTTGTTGAATCGCTTAACAAATTTCGTTCTAAATTTTCAATCCTTCGTGGGTTATTTTGGAAGAACTTTCTGAACCTTCTGATTATGTTTCTTTGGCTGATGGACATTGGTCCCCCAGTCTTTTTATAGCCGAATGTGGCTTTTCTTTCTTGCCAAATCCTCTGTGTTTGGAGTTTTTCCAATATTTTGATGTTGTACCTGCAAGAATAGCTCCAAATACATGGAGGATAGTTAATGGCGTACATAGGTTGAATCAACTTCATGGAACCCATTTAGGGATTCCAAAGATTATGTATTGCTACAGATGGGTTATCATTGATAGTACTTTCTATTTAAAAACTAGGTTTTTGAATAGAGCGTTAGTTGTCAATCTTCTTGATGCCAATAGGGATTACTTTGATCATGGGGTGGTGATGAAAAATTGGCAACACCCTCCATTAAATGGAGATGATGTATACCAAGGTCCCAGATGTCCACCTTATGGCAATGAGATAGGTTGTTTTTATTTTTGAAATCTTGTTCTCTTTGTGTTTGATAAAATGCATCTCTGATATTTGATTTTTGCTTATTGTAGTTGACAGTAAAAGGAAACCTCCAAAGGAAACTGATGTTAATATAAAGCATTTAAAACTTATCTGGAGTTTGCACCAATCTGTTGCTGAGGAGCATATTAGATCTGCTTCTTACTTATTGCAGTACAAAAGCTATACTTTATCTTTCACTACTTGTCCTCGTCCAGTGGTAGGTAATCTTGACCAATTACTAGCCTCTGAGACTAGTGTGGAAGGTTCTTCCTCTGAGTCGAGTATTCATATCAGTGATCTAATAAAGAAGAGAAGAGCTCCTACCTTTTTTGACAAATCTGCCTCTACCACTGTGGAGGCAAAGAAAAGTAAACAAGATGTCCCAGAAGAAAGGATAAAAACCATTGATGTACCCCCTCCTAGTCCTGCCCAGAAGGCTGGCGAGAAGCCCCCCGTGGCTCCAAGCAAGACTGTTACTCTCTCTCCTCCGAGCGAGGTTATTGTCATATCACCAATAAAGACAACGTCTTTAGTTAAAAATGCTCCTACTACTCTGAGGAGGTTAAAGAAAAGCTCTTCTGCGAGACCTGCTGAACCTGTCTCTCAACCTCCAAATGTTGAAGGTAATGTTCCATCTTTTGTTTCTCCGAGCTCTGCTGTGAGTTTAGTAAGATCCTGGACTGTCCCACAAGCCCAAGGCATTAAAGATATTATTTCTCGTGAGAGAATTACTACTCAGGCTGCTCAACATACTGCCTCGGTAAGTATTGTTCGTCTGATCCTTTCACTTTCTAATATTATGTTCATGTATTGACTCAAAGTTATTTCTTTTTTTAGCTGGTGATGTGTTTTAACAGAATTTTGAAGAAGGATGAAGATATTAGGGCTTCAACCTCCCCGGGTTGAGTAGAGGAAGCTTTTATTGGGCTGACCCAATCTTTAAAAGATTCTCATCAAAATCATGAGGAAGATAAAGTTGCTTGGGAGAAGCAATTCAGGTCCATTGAGCTAGACAGAAATCAAGCTGTGAATGCCTCTAAAGAATCGGAGAAGAAGTTGAAGGAGTTTGAACAGAGCAATAAAGACTTTGAACAAAGCAACAAGGAGCTTGAAGTTAAGCTCAAGTCTATTGAAGAGGAAGTTGTTAAACTTTAAGATGTCGAGCGATAAAAAATAGAGGTGGAAGATAAGTTGAAGGCTGTCGAGGAGCTCCTTAAGGAAAGGACCTCCTCGGAGAGGGCAAAAAGAAAAACTGCCATTAAAATATCATCCAGTGATGGTTGGGACAAAGGCTGGAACAAGGGTTTAGATGCCATGTATTCTCAAATGGAATATGCTGGTGTCAAATACTTTAGGGATGGATGGGTAGCAGCCTTAAAGGAGTTTAAGGTCGCCGAGAATTCTGAGTTATTCCAGCAACACACTTATGGCCCTCCTCCCTCTCCTGGAGAAGAAGAAGAAGATGATGAAGATGCTTTAGATGAATCTTCTTTGATGACTGGAGATCAAGTCCCTGTTGTTCAGCCTTTCAAGCAACTCCAACCAGCCATCACTTCTGCCGAGCAGCTTCCCTTGCCTTCCGAGCAACCAACCCCTTCATCCAAACCTTCTGAGGAAGTCATAGGAAACAAGGAGAAGGTATAGAGTTGTTTGGGTTTTTATTTTATTGTTCTCTTGAATGTAACCTCAGACTTTGTATTTTCTATTATGATGAAATAAAATTCGAACTTTGGTTATTCGTTATAACTTTCTCTCTTACTTGCTCTGTTTGCATCATTATTGATTCTTTTTATTTCTTCTCTTTATTAGTTTATGGCCAGGATGGAGATCTTATCATCTCATGACATAGAATTGATGAATAAATGAAATGACTACTTTAAAGTTAGTCATGAAAATCTTAATGAGGCTCAAATAATTGATATCTTTGGTTCAGATACTTCTGAATGAGCAGTTGAAGCTTATCAATACTTAAAGTTCTTGCTTGATCATGATGTTGCCAACAGTGTGGCCTACTACAAAATGATTGAAGATCTCCAAGGAACGATCGAGGAACTTCAGCAGCAGTACAAAGAGTCCTCCACACTTTTGCATCAAGGATACGAGAAGAAATATCAGCAATTGAGTGCTGACAAAGGGTATGATAAATTCATCTCTGCTCATGAGAAGAAAGAGAGTGTTCTGAAGCTTGAAGTTGAAGAGCATTGGCATATCGCTAAGTTGTTGGAGCAGGAGAACATTGCTTTGTAAGAAGAGATAAAACAACTCAAATCTACTGCATCTTCTTCGGGAGCCTTGGTCCCTATTAATGATGAAGGTTTTTCTTTCTTGGAGGTAGAAAATGCCAAATTACAAGATGAGTTAAAAACTTTGAAAAGAGTTGGACCTTCTACATCTACTCGTGGATAAGAAAGATCTTCTTCTCATGGACGAACAAGGGCTGGTTAGATTTTTATTGAAGAAGCGAGAACTCAATCAGCCTTAGAGAATCAGGCAGTTCAGTTAATGGCGAAGAATCAAGCTTTGGCAGAAATATCCAAGAAGATTCTGAATTTTACTGACCAACTCTCTTCCCAGAGTTCTGCTTCGAAAAATAAGGAAATTCTGGTGAAAAGTCTCCACGAGCAACTGGAGAAGATAACTTATCAGTTCCATAAACAACCTAGAGAGTTTTGGATGGCTAGGTATAATGAAGCCATTTACCATCTTGATGCTCGGATCCGAGTACAAGCAAGGGTGGTTTAATGCAATGTGTGTGCTAAAATTGGAGTAGGGCCACTACTTATGGGATTATTATGACCCTGGAGTGATCAATTTGACCGTGCCACCTTTTAAGCTTGATATTAGTTGGATTCCTGCTCGGGAAATTCCTCAATGCTTGATCTCCAAGTATATCGGCGATTACAGTCTTCATACAAACTTTGAGATATCTTGCCCAGAGCACTTGCTTGATCGTCCCTCCGTGATGAATGTTCTAATGCTGCGAGATCTAAATTTTATAAATTCCCCTTATGCATTAGATGATCCTCCTGCTGGGGTAGAACCTGTTTCAAAGGCAGAAGGAAAAAACCAATAGAATAGGGTTTTTTATGTAATGAAGTATATTTTTTACATCATATGTAATTCTACTTGATTTGAATGAAGAAATTTTTACCCTTTTGCCATTTTATTTTCTTCTAAATAATTTTTAGTTGGTTGGTAAATATATATGTATATATTATACTTATCCCATTTTATCGTTTGATTATAGTGACTTGTCACTCTTTGGGCCTAAGTAATGGAATGATTTGCATCCCATGTTCCTTCTTAGTTTGGTACTAACCAATCGGACTTAATTATAATTTATTTACCGACCAACCAGAGTTGGTGGTAATTAGTTCCCGACCAACTGGAGTTGGTGGTAATTGATTTACCGACCAATCGGAGTTGGGGGTAATTGATTCGCTGACCAACAGGAGTTGGTGGTAATTGATTCCCGACCAACCGGAGTTGGTGGTAATTGATTCGCCGACCAACTGGAGTTGGTGGTAATTGATTTCCCGACCAACCGGAGTTGGTGGTAATTTATTCCCGACCAATCGGAGTTGGTGGTAATTGATTCCCGACCGACTGTAGTTTGTGGTAATTGATTCCCTGACCAACCGGAGTTGGTGGTAATTGATTCCCGACCAACCGGAGTTGGTGGTAATTTGCTTTGAATTTGGTGTGTAGTGTGTAGCACTAATATTCCGAAAAAAAATTCAATAAAGGGAGAAACTGGGTAAAACATCACTTTATTCATACTGAAGAAATTGTTTTACATAGGAATTTCAATTACTGATAATATTTGCGCAGATGTTCCGCATTCCATGCATTCTTGAATTCTTCTCCTTACAAGGTTTCAATCTTGTATGTCCCTGGACAAACAACTTCTGTTACTCTATAGGGTCCATTCCAGTTGGCTTCCAATTTGTTATGCTTTTGGATCACTTTCTTCAGCACATAATCCCCTTCCTTCAGATCACATTTTTTTCACTCTTTTGTTATGGAACAGAGTTGTTTGTTGTTGATATGCTACATTCCTGATTGCTACTTCTTCCCTAACTTCTTTGAGCATATCCAGGTCTAATCTTCTCATCAAGTCACAGATAGGGGAATTAAAATTAAGCACCCTATGCGTAGGTAAACCTAATTCAGAAGGTATGGCAGCCTCAATCCCAAATTCCAGTATGTATGGGGATTCTCCTATTGCTGTTCGTGGTATGGTGAGATAAGCCCATAACACAGAGTGTAGCTCGTTAATCCAATTTGCCTTTGCATCATCCAGTCGCTTTTTCAAACCATTCAGTAGCGTTTTGTTTGTCACTTCAGTTTTCCCATTGCTCTAGGGATGGCCTGGTGTAGAGTGGATCTTTAATATATTGGATTGATGACAATATGCAGTAAACTCCTCGTTGTCAAACTGGGTTCCATAGTCAGTAATGAATGCATGGTGAAGACCATATCTACAAATGGTATTCTTCCAAATAAACTGATAGACCTTGTCATATGTCATATCAATGAGAGGTTTAGCCTCCACCCATTTAGTAAAATAATCCACAACAACCAAGAGGTATTTGAATCTTCCCCTGGTCGTTGGAAGGGGCCCAACCAAGTCTATTCCCCACATGGCGAATGGCCAAGGAGACGTGATGGGTGTTAAGAATGCTTCGGGAGTTCTTCGAATAGAAGAGAAACATTGACATTTATCACACTTCTTGGCATAAGCTGTGCAATCAGCTCTCATTGTTGGCCAGTAATACCCATGCGTTGTTATTCTTTACAAAGCGTCCGACTTGCTACATGGGCTCTACAAGACCCTTCGTGAACCTCTTCGATCAAATCTTTCACTTTGGAGGGATGGACACATCTTTGTAGACCTGCTATAACTCCTCGTCTATATAAAATGCCACTAGTCAATACATAACGAGTAGCTTTAAACTGTAGTTTTTTGGCTGTGAGATTATCAATTGGTAAAGCCCCCTGTTCAATATAGGCCTTGGTGGGGTCCATCCAAGATGGTACCAAGTCAAGGTCGATGAAGTTTATCATCAGATCTTCGTCGATGCTCTGACCAGCTAGGATTTCTATTGGGATTGTTCTTCGTAGCTCAGTGCGTGTGGCCGATGCTAACCGAGCTAGGGTGTCTGCACTTGCATTCTCCAATATTGGTATTCAAATCAACTGAATTGCAGTAAAACTTGATACAACCTCTATCTCTTTTGCATGATACCTGACCATTAACTCTCCTTTTACTGCATATACCCCCAGAATTCGATTTACGATTAATTAGGAGTCACTGAACACAATGACTTTCTCTGACTTTATGGTTTTGGACAGACTTAGACCCACGATCATTGCTTTATATTCGGCCTTATTATTAGAAGCCTTAAATTGAAAGCGCGGAGCATACTCCACATTAATCTCATCTGGACTGTTTAAAATAATCCTTGTTCCACTACCTGTAGAGTACGAAGAGACATATACATACAGATTCCACACAGGTACTTCATTAATAAACTTTTGGTCAGACAGAGTTCCTCGATGGAATATTTGATGCTTCCTCTTGTCCTCCTTCAGAACTTCTTGCTGATCGTCCAATGACGTAAGTTGGTCGGGGTTTAAATTTGATGATCTTGTAACATCCACAGGTTGGTCTGTATTCAACTCCTGCTCGTTGGAGGAATCCTCCTGAGTAAATTTTACGATAAAATCCGCCACTGCCTGCCCTTTGAGTGATGATCTAGGCTCATAAATTATATCATATTCACCAAGTTCTACTGCCCAGTACATCAATCTTCCTGATTTCTTTGGTTTATGCAGATCTTATCTTAATGGCATATCGGTGTACACCACTATAGTATGGGCTTGAAAGTATGGCCTCATCCTTCTGCTTGCTTCAATCAGTGCTAGTGCCAACTTCTCCAGCCTTGGATATCTGATTTCTGCTCCTCGAAAAGCTTTGCTGGTGTAATAGACTAGTTTTTGTACTCTGTCCTCCACTCTTGTCAACGCCGAGCTCACTGCATTTTCTGAAACTTCCAGGTACAAGTATAGTCTTTCTCCCATCACTGGTCTAGATAATAATGGAGGTGTCCCCAGATATTTCTTCAACTCTTGAAAGGCCTCCTCGCATTCATCATTCCACTCAAAAGTTTTTCGAAGTGTTTTGAATAATGGGCGACATTTATCTGTTGCTCATGACATAAATCTATTAAGTGTTTCAACTAGCCCTATGAGGCTTTGCACTTCCTTCTTTGTGGTTGGAGATCGCAGCTCCAATAGATCCTTGATCTTTTTAGGGTTCGCCTCAATCCCTCGTTGGTTAAAAATATATCCTAGAAACATACCTTCTCGTACCCCGAATATGCATTTGGTGGGATTCAATTTCATTTGATATTTATCTAGTTGATTAAAGGTCCGACCTAGGTCAACGAGATGATCAACAGCTTTCTTGCTCTTTGTCAGCATATCGTTAACATAAACCTCCATGTTATGACTGATTTGCTCCGCAAACACCATGTTCATCAGCAGCTGATATGTTGCACCTGCATTTTTAAGTCCAAAAGGCATTACATTATAATAATAAGTTCCCCTTGGGGTGATAAAAGAGGTACTCTCCCTGTCCTCAGGCTTCATCTTAATCTAGTTGTAACCAGAATAGGCATCCATGAAACTCAACAATTCATACCCCGAGGTAGCATCCACCAGTTGATCGATTTGGGGCAAAGGAAAATGATCCTTTAAGCATGCCTTATTAAGATCAGTGAAGTCTACACACATCCTCCACTTGTTATTTTTCTTCTTTACCATGACCACATTTGCTAGCCAATCAGGATATTTGACATCCTTGATATAAGAGGCTTTTTGTAGTTTCTCTACTTCTTCCTGTATAGCTTGGTTCTTCTCAGGACTGAACACTCTTCTTCGCTATTTTACTGGCTTGATTTCCTTGTTCACGTTGAGCTCGTGACACAAGAAACTCGAATCTATCCCTGGCATGTCTTCATGACTCCATGCAAAAGTCTTCTTTCTACACCTTAGAAATGCTATGAATTCCTATTTTATCGATACATCCAGTGATGCACCAATTTGAGTTGATCGTTGTGGATGCTCGTCGTCCAGAATGATATTTTCAGTGGCCTCCATGACCTGTCCCTTAACGAGCTGAGACTCGTCTCTAGGGTATAATGTTTCAATCTCTACATTTTCTATTTCCTCCACTTGATAGGTAGTAGTCTTATTCTTGGGTTCTTCACGTTCCTCCTGTTCGATAAATGAATAGTAGAATTCCCGAGCTACTTTCTGGTCGCCTTTCACAACTCCCACTCCAAAATTGGTTGGGAATTTTAAACATTGATGTACAATAGATGGTACCGCCTCAAACTTCTTCAGACCTACTCTTTCCATGATGATATTATAAGCTGATTGGACATTTTTATCCATTACGAAAAGCGTACTATTTATGTTCGACAAGAAGGCCATGTACCAATAAGCTAGTAGTGGCAAATGGGCGGTTATGGGCAGTTATGGACGGGTCAAAAATGGATATGGATAAATTTGGGCGGGTCAAAAGCGGGTCGGACATAATAATTTGGGCGGGTTAAATCCGGGTCGGGTCGGGTCAAACCCGGATCGGGTCGGTTTGGCCCGCCTTTTTTTTTGAAAAAATAATTATTATACCATACACAAATAAATATGGTATAATAATTTTGAAAAAAAATATCCAAGTAAATACTTCAATAAAAAAAAATCTTTAAACTTTTTAGTTATTTGAGTTTTATTTTTGTGAGGGTCCAAAACCATTTTGACCCGCTAATGACCCGCCAACAAACCGTCTTATTGGATCGTTCAAACCATTTTGACCCACAAACACAATTAATGGGCCCCGCATACATTATTTTGGATGGATTATGGGCGGTTTCATCCTTAAGAACCCATATTGCCGGGCCTACAATAAGCATATCCAACTTGATCATCCCATGTGGAAAAACCTTCTCGCCAGTAAAACCAAGGAGGGGCCTATGATTTGGCTCCAACTAGGCTAGCTTCAGATTCAAACTGTCAAAGCATGGATAGAACATGATATCTTCCGAGCTACCATTATCTACCAGTACTCGTGAAATCACCATTTCCTTCATTCTCATCTTGATCACCAATGGGTCATCATGAGGATATAGTACACCTGCCAGGTCGTTCTTAGAGAAACTAATGACCAATTTGTATTTATTCACCTTCCTCGGGCGATCATCTTCAGCCAGATTTATTCGCTGAATGTACGAGCAAGATTGAGCCTCATTGAGGTAAGCTTTCCTCTCTGTAGTCATATCCCCACATCCTGCATCTCCACCTGTAATAACATTACATTCAAATGATCCAAAATGGATTGAAAATACCTCAAATTATGGTTGCCTTGGTCTTTTGGCTAAAGTGTAGTACAATTTATCCGACAATAGTCCACTCATCAGAGCAGTAATTGTTATTTTCTCCTCGTAATCAATTACCTCAAGTTTCTCGTTATTGAAATGAGTGATATAGTCTCTGGTGATTTCACCTGTCTTTTGTCAAACACTTAGCAAGTGTGCTACTTATTTGACTGGTTTCACTCCAAAACAGAAGTTCCCAATAAAGAGTTCTGCTAGTTGAAAGAAAGTCGTAATTTTCCCCCAAGGAAGGTTGTTGTACCATATCTGAGCAGATCCAGTAAGAGTTCTTGAAAATGACCTGCATCTCATCTCGTCTGGAACTGCATAGATATCGGCAGCAGCTTAGTATTGTTCTATATGAAGGACAGGGTTAATTTTTCCATCATATTTAGGCATCACCATAGGAGCTTTAAATTTTGATGGTGTGGGAAAATCCACAATTGCCTGTAAAAATGGTGTCCCTTGGACAAAAGTTCTCTGTAGAGGATTCTTGGCCTTAGCCATTTCCCCTAATCTGTCCTCCAACCTCTGAATAGAGCCCTTCCATGCATCGTTTCCCTCCTCGGGCCTATTGGTTCGAGCAACTGATTGTGTTGAATTTGCCTCTTGGGATCTATCATTACGAGCAGTTGGTCGTGATTGGGCAAAGCCTTCCCTTAGATCGGATGGTCGTTGAGAGTTCCTCGACAGAATCCTAAGAGGACTTCTATTCCTCCTAGGGCCCAAACTATCAAAAGGAGAGACTCTACTCAACCTTTCTAGAGCATTGATCCTTTTCGGAGATAGAGTGACGTTTCGTTGAGAGTCTATAGCTCGTACTGAGGAAGTCCGACCACACTGATAAGAAGGATCATTAGATCTTTCAGTACGATATGAGTCGGTACGTCTGGATCGAGATTCCTTTGTGAATAGCGTTCGCCTAGTTCGCGAAGAGGGTAAACGGTTATTTCTCTAAACACTTCGTTCTCCGGATTGAGCCGTCACTCCGCCTTGAACAGTTTGTATAAGTTATCGCATGGTTTCTTGCATGGTCTTCTGGCCTTGGGCCAAATTAGCCATTATACCAGCCAGATCTTGAACATTTGGGGGAGTAGAAAGGTTCGGTGGGACCCCAGTGTTTTGATTACTGGATTCCGGATTATCGGCAATTGATAAAGAATTATTTTGGTGAAAAACGCTAAGTACAATCGTTTCCCACAGACGGCGCCAATCTGTTGATGTAAAAAAAAATTCATCACAAATAAAAATGAATAAATAAATATAAGGCAATAGATTTTTAAAGTGGTTCAACCTTATGAGAATGGCCTACGCACACTGTTTTTGTATTACTAACTGTTTGCTTGGAATTCTCGATAAGTGGTTTACCAAGAGATCCCGAGTTCTCTTCTAATGAGGAGGTTACAATGTATTTATAGCCTTGAGGCTATACATGTGAAAGGACAATGCGTTGTTATCTAGTAGACATATACATATGTACAATACTAATGAGCATTTAATGCGCAATCGTCTTTTTGATTCTCCTGATTTGGATGCTCTATACGTTGATTTGCTCGGACCGACTGAGTTACTCTGTACGCGTAAGTTGCTCGGAGCCTTAAGCTCCTTGGGGCGCCTAAGCTGCTCGGTATGATTGAGTTGCTCGGAGCGCTTGAGTAGCTCGGTGACAGTATGTTGTTCGTTTAAAGTGTTTCTAATTTTCACGAAGGTTGATACGTGTCTTCAAGTGAATGGTCCACGTCAGCAGACTAAATTTGGTATCAACGGTGAGGATATGATTTTGTCTTATTGAGAGAATTAAGATGGGAATGAATTGGGTTAAACTATATCGTAATTTATCTGAGAGATCGATAAAGAATTACAAAATATCAAATGAATTGAGGTATAGACCAGTAGGGTAAGTTATACTTAACTACTGAAATTAATAAAGGGGTAACTAGGACCCTTAGAGTTGTATGAATACTAGAATAAATACAATAGTGAGGTAAATCGTAAAGTAACGTGTACGGTATGCATTCGAGAGGAATACACTACGTATGAGCATGATTAATTAGGTTGTGTTTATACCTACTGATTTAGTTATCGATGGAGTCAATACCTATTACGTACTTGATTGATAAGTTCGATGAGACATTCTGAACCATTTTCGATGAGACATTACAAACCAAATTCGATGAGACATTCCGAACCATGTTTGATGAGACATTCAGAACCAAGTTTGAGGGGACAATCCGAACTAATAGTCCTTAATGTGTGATATGGGGACATTATAGCAAAGTATACACTTGTAGTATATATTGTGTATGAAATATATATACCATACGAATAGTCTAATTTCGTGTAATAGTAGACCACTGTATGATACGTACGTAAGTAGCGAATTAAGAACAGAAACTTAATTAAATTATAAAAGAGGACATGTGAGAAATGTCTCTTTTGATGATATAACATACGAGAGACATTAAATAGATTAACATACTATATGGGAGGTATGGGGATTTAAAGGTACCGAATAGTCCAGTTTCATACTTATGTCTAGTTGGCTTGGGTATCATGGCTAGGTGGGCTAAGTATAAACGTTAGGCGTGGACAATAGTTGAGAGGTAAGGAAAACTCAAGAGAGTGTATGTTAACCTGACATGTGTAATCAATAACTGATTTTTGAATTGTTATAAAATCTTGCTAAATATTTTCAAAATATTTTTAGTTCTAACTCCTTGCTATAAAATATTTAAAAAAACCTTTTGGGTGTCTAGCCACAGGGGCGCCAGGCTTGATATTCTGTTCTAGGGAGATGCAACTGTAATACATGTGGATGTTCGCAAGACATTGCCTAAACGCTTCCATTATTTATTCTGATTTATGTAGGATCTCAGTTTAGTATTTCATTATGGACATGTTGTCTTTCAGTACTCATTTAGTTTCGATTCATACATTAGTTCATTTTCAGTTTTGGATTATCAGTTGGTTTTGGATTTTATGGTCGAGAATGATATCGACATGGCATTTATTTATGATATCTTATTATGGTTTGGGTTCTATATGTTGTGGATGATTTAAGTTAGTTTATTTACGTTTATTATTATTGTATTTAATGTAAGATAAAATTTGACACCGCTTTAATTAACTGATAGGTGATTAGTAATTAATTTATTTTTTGAGAGTGATGCTAAGAATGGACCATTTTGTAAATCTTGTTTTAATTTAATAAAGGCCTAATCACCCGGTATTTAATTAGGCAGGGTGTCACACATTATTGCCAGGATTTCCCTTTGAAGAGATATCAGCATTTTGTTTAAAATTACCAGTTGAAGGAATATTTTGTTTTATAATTCTAAACTTAATAGGAAGTTTTTTAAACCTCAAATGGTAATGAGAAACAATAAATGCATCATGGTATTCAACTTTATTAGTGAATGCCACTAAATAGGCTAAACTAGAGAGAAAGGCACAAATATTTTTCATGATAATCTCAGCTTTCATGGGCTTCCCCTAAACAAAACTCGTGTTTTTGGCTTTCCATGATTCCTACAAGACAATAGGATGGATATTAGAATAAAGTAATCTAAGGTAATCAAAATTTTGAGTTCTTAAACACTAATAAAGAATCATAGATATGAAATACCAATAAAGATTCTAATAATTAATCGTATTAAAAGTGAACAACGATAAAGATTCTAAACTTAAATGATATTGTTATTTTAAAAGACTCTATTATGGTATTTATTTCATTTGGCACTTCTAGTTCGGTTATGTTACCCTATTTGGGAAATCTAGCTAATATTCTTATAGTGGTCCACGAACTATTGAGTGTAATGACATTTCAGGTTAGGTTTGAGCATCTAGGAGAAACTAGATCTTGGAAAGAAGTTTAGGACTTTGGAGATTCATCTTATGTACGGTGTAGTTTATTTTTCGTCGCATATTTAATATAAGACTAATTTTGTAATTAAGAGTCTCTTTTGCCTCAATAGTTGTACTTGGAATATTATTTTGAGACTTTTCTATATTATTAGATTATTATAGGTTGGTATACAATGGGCATTCTTGTTGGTGAGTATTCATATTATTATATCTCGTATCTTATATTGTTTGAAAATTTTAAAATGTCTTAAGTTTCTGTCATGGGCTAATAACGTGTTTTAAATTTAAGAGTGCATGTGCTTGAAATCAAGATGGATGAAAGATACCCAGTTAAAATTTCTTGTTAAGTTATGACAATGTCTTCTTTACCAGTTCAAGTTGGGATATCAAATAAAACCGCTAAGGTCTATCTGAAAAATTATTTACCAATTAGATTACATAATATTTTATCTTCAATATTTAGGTGACTTAATCTAAGTTAATATAAAAAATATAGCGCAACACCAAGGTGTTTAAGGAAAAAATCACAATGGGAAAAAACCTTGGATCGAGAGAACGATAATTTCACCATGGTAGAGTTTTACAATTATAAGAAATAGACTTCGAATCTTCACGGTTCTATCACTGACTAGACACTCTTTACCAATATATCCTCTTTAGAGAGCCTCAACATCTGGAGTACGTTACACAATCATGATAGGTTTTGATCCTCAACCAATGCCCTAAAGTCCTCTTGCCAATTCGATCTTATTCAAAGTATAAGTAATTTCTTCATTCTGAGTTTGAAGAGAACTATGTGCTCCACCACTTGGAACAATGTGTAAATCCTCCTTGGAGTATGGTACCATTTTTTAGGTGTGTGATGACCTAAGGTGGAAGTGTGTCTTAAATTATGGCTTAACTCACAAAACATATCTAAAAATAGTTCAAGAACGAATTATGAAGAGATTTTTCAATGTTTTAAAAAGGTTTAAAAGCATAAAAGTTAACTTCATAACATTTTTAGATTTCCCAAGAATTTAAACTTAAAGAAATCTAAAAAATATATAGAATATAAAAACAAGACTTAAAACTTAGATGACTACAAGATTTCAAATGAATTTTTTATCAAAAGATTTTTCTCTCCTTAAAAGTGAATCTTGTGGCAAGAAAGATTTGAAAAAAATATTTTGTCCACAAAAGAAATCACAAAATCACACTTAATCTCTTTCTTTCAAAATGAAGTCCAACCCACTACATATATCACCAAACGTTAAATATAAGTTAGGAAGGTACAAGTAGGTAAGTATAATTACAAGGCGTAAGAGAGAATAAATATTGAAGGATCTTCAGTTTGCACGAGTACTAAGAAAGATATGTACGTATGTAACTCAAAAAGTGACTTTCGGCGTTTGTCAGGCGTGTGTCAGTGCAGCAAGCTATAGCATAACTGCGATGAATATGAGACAATCCAGATAGAGCACTTAATCTGAATTTTGAACGAGGCATAAGAAAACTAGCGAGACAGTGTCACTGTGGCGAGCTTTTGCATTGCTTTGGTGAAATTGCAATGAGGATACAAGGCGAGATAAAGATGAAAATTTCTAAAAAGATGCACGGTCGACGAGATAATGTCGCTGCAGTGAGCTGTTGTATCACTGCAATGAAGGTCTCCTGTAACATACCTCAGCAACCTTTATGAAATGAAAATGGTAAGATCTTTTAGAAGTTGTTTTTCATTTCATAGATCAATCCAAAGATCCATGTTAACACACACACACACATAAAAAAGTATTTTCTTTAAGATGGCATGTGTGAGTAAAATGGTGTTGAGTCTACGTGTCCATTTACCCTTTCTAATAGTTGTATAAAAGGATACGCATGAAGGTGAGGATGTCTATTGAATGATTTGCATGACACTTTACTATAACGACCTCAAGTACCAGACTCATAGTATATTTGGTAAAGGAAATAAGATAATATAGTCCTATTAAGGCACATGAGTAAAATGTATACTCTTACAATCTCCCCTCTTCTCTATTACGTGACAAAATATACAAAAATAAATATTATAAATATTACAGAGGTTTAGAAACCTAGGATAAATAGACACAAGCCCCACCAAAGGCGAAGAAATCCATAGACTAATAATCCTTCTTTTGTAGAATGTTTCCTAGAAAGTCTTCCACGTATTACCCTACCATATAATCTAATACAAGACGTAGATATAGAAATGTGGTGGAAAGTTAATAGAAAATATGTGGTGAATAAGGAATGGAAGTGATTCATCATTCGATGGTGGGTACAATTTCAGGAAATAATAATAATTTATTGCTAAACCCCATATTGAGATATTTACTACATTTTTTGGATACATACTCCATGTTCATTTAGTTTGTCATTAAACAATTCAAGATATGTTTATAATTAGAACCCCCCTTAATCTAACCTTTCTCTTGCTTTTGTCATGGAATTGGCAAAAATTAAATAAACATTAAATAAAACAATTATGTAAAAGGATCATATTGTGAGTTATTCTAATAAAAGTTGAACAAAGATAGAATATGCAATTCAAGTAATGTAGTCCATATTTCACTAATAGGGATAGAAAAAAACATAATCTAGATAGAGCATATAGCTCTAACATGAGCTATAGTGCACTAAAGGTGGAAAGAGTGAATCATGTGTGCAAGTTAATGAGAATAGACCATGTCTTAATTGGAAATAAGATAAGAAAGTGAGAGTCAAGCATAGTTAATCCATTGTATACCAAATAAAAACGTATAGTGAACTAACTATCTTAAAGGAATTAGTTATATAGACAAAATCATATATATGTAAAAAGACATACTAAATGCCATAAGATATCCAGCGGAAGCTTAAAAACAGCTTCAACAAAATTTGTACTCCAATCTGCTGAGTACTAATCATTACAAATTAAAAAAGATTTCCATAACATAAGTAACCAAATATCCAAATAATCAAAACAACCCAAAATATGTGTTTAAGACATTGAAAGAGATGTCAAAATAATAGACACGAAGAGATAACAACAAATATCACCATCATCAAGGAACTCACCACCATCTAATACTCATCCTCATAATCCTCAGATTCTCCGTGTCAGTTACCTCGAATTTATAACTAGAGATCAATAATGTCTTATCGTATGGCATCTAACTATAAGAAGACGGATGTTTAAAATGTGGTGAACTCAAGACGTATTAGATTATTAACCCCAATAAAAATTTGTTTGATCTAATCATCAGGGATACGAGTACTGAAAGAGTGTGTGGTTATAAGTCATGGATGAGGGCATCTTCACTTAGTCCTTGATGGAGAGCCTCTTCCATGTCAACTATAGGAGGAGGTATGAGTGTCTTCTTTTGCTTCATGTTTCCATCATGGAAAGAGATATAGGTGGTGATCTTCCCAGCCTGCTCTAAATTTCCTTCGATCATATATGAACGTTTTAATAATAAGTAGACGTTGAATGAGATGTCCAAAACAAAGAATGGGTCTCTCCATATACTATTTATATTTTCCACATTACAACAAATAAAATTTATCCCAAATCCGTGGAGACGCCCATACCAATCACATGAAGAAATCGATAATTATATAGCTGGATGGTATTATGATGCGAGCTTTGGTTGATATTTTCTTAGATAAATATGTGAAGAAGGTAGTAAAAGTCGATGAGGTGAGATTAGGGCCAGGAAACTTCAGGATCTTCACTTACCTCTTCACCTATAATTTTAGTGACCACCTCAGTCACATTCGAGATGTTACGGGATTGGTAAGGAGGGAAGGAAAGATTTAGTATGTAAAGCAGGATGTAAATCTCTTTCAGAGTGGTTAGTGAAATAGAGATAGAAATACCAAGAACAGTGGAATGAGATTGAACTCAATTATCACAACTATGGTGTAAGACCCTCTAACTAGGTCTAAAAATACATCATCTCTATCAATGCCTTAGTTACCAACATTCAACCAACCTCTTTCCTCAATCGACCTGATCCTAGTGGCATGATTGTATTATGATAATTCAAGTAAATGGTGCGCTCATAGTGGATAGCACGAAGTTGGAAATATTAAAACTTGGATTAGTCCTTTGAATTAGCAAAACAAGAAAGATACAGTTTCCTGGGAGTGGAAGAACCTGCCCTAGACCTTCATCTATTCAAAATCCCTTACATGGTCTAACATAGCAAACCCAAACCTGAAATTAAGAACATGCAATCAAGAATGTGTAAAAGAGGAGTGAATCTAACTCATAAGGTTGACTATAAAATTCTACGTACTAAACATTATCTAGAAGTGGGAAGAGAGGAGAATCGTCTTCCAAAACTTCAAAAGCATCCAAAAATTGAGTAGGGTCAATTTGTACTTCGAAAAGAAAGAAAGAATATTTGGTAAAGTGGTGTGAAAAGAAAAGGTATGTTCACTTTGAAACGCGCTGTCACTACACCAATACTTATCTCTAGTTGTGAGTTTCGCTGGAGTGACGACGAATGTCTCTGCGGTGAAAAACCCTTCATAGGACGCATGTTTGGCCATAAAATTTTTCTGTTCTCTCAAATGAGTGTTTCACATGAAATAACAACTTTCAAATGATACCGAGTCATTAGTCTCACATTATTAACTTTGAAAATGACTTAGATAAATATGATTTGAGGTATTTGCCTTTTTGAATTATCATAGCCAAGGTATACATGGTTATTCTAAGTAATGTAATAGGAGAATAAACTATATAGTGATAAAATCATATCATGTTTTCAAGTCAATTTATAAGATCATATAGGAGATAACACGTGTGAGAGAGAAAGTGTACAAAATGAGCATTTTTTTGATGATATCAAAACAAATATCAAAAGAGAAGTTTTACTTGGGAATTTCAAAATTTAAATGATATTTACTGAAAAATTTTCATTTTCCTTGAAAAGTGAAATCTTCAATTTACACTTTTCTCTTCCTCAAATAAGTGATTTATGGTTAAAACCTTTGTTCCACATCCTTGAGATTAATTCAATTTTTTGGATGGATATAAATATTTGAGATATCGCTTTTAAAACAAAATTTTCATGTGGTTCCTTTCACGTATTCATTCTATGATGGAATACTATTTCTAATTTCTAGGGTAGTATTGTCCAATCAAAGTTGTAGTCTTAACCACATCATCTCTCATGATTTTGAAATATATTATTTTTAACTCCAATCATAAAGAAACTTAGTCTCGCACATACAAATGAAAAAATGACGCCTTTTTTCATTTCACATAAATTTATAAATTCCATCAAAGCATTACTCAAAAGTGTTTCGTTCTTTAGTTCATAAGATAATGCCCGAAATGTAGTGTGGTGTAAGTGAGACAAGCTATGACATATGCTCTATCTAAATTAAGATCAAAGAAGTGTAGATTTTTCAAAGCTTTGAAATTTTAATTGTAGAGTTCATAGTCATAAATACATCCAAGATACTATCATCATGTGAAAATAAGTCAAATAGATTAGTCTTATCATTTTAGAAAGTTGACCTATAAGCACATAATCACACAGATTATCTAGAAACAAATTATTCAAATAAAACATAAAAATGGTAAAATGAGATAAGGAACGAGATAAGCGTTCTAAGAAGTCCGAAGATATAGATAAACCTAATAAAAAGTTGAAGTTGAGGGGTTCAAGAAGTAATCCGGTCAAGTATTCAAGTCTACCAAATTTAAATGATCCTTCCTAATCCATATTCGTTAGCATGAGGTGGATTGGGAGTAGCTTGGATCTTGGGCTCATTATCAATTCTTTTGCTCCTCTATGAACATGCCTAAGATGTTCATATTGCTTTCCTAAACTGTTATTCCTAAGAAAGTTATAATTTTCCCCAACATTATGAAATTGAAAGGTTAATTTAAGAAAATAATAAAATTCTCACAAATGTTATTTCCTATTACAATGGTCACATTTATAAACTGTAAGATGTGGAATATAAGGAGGTTACTTGGTAGGAATCTTATCAAAATGTCAAACTTCTTTCAATGTGAAATGAAAATCCTTATGATGACCATTTTGTGGCAATAGGAACAAACAAAGTCCTTTTTGGGTCTCTTATGATTAAGTGCGTGATTTTTGTTGCAATAGATGGGAGGACCAATGTTCTTCCCATTCAAATGATTAAAAACACATTTTGAGAGAATTTGGGAACACTTTCAATAGATGTTGTCTCATTTGATGATAAAGGTTTGACAAAGATTGTCTCTCCTTTAGGAGTGTCTAGTTTGCTAGAAAATAAGTCTTTTTTGAAAATGCTCAACTTTTTTTAAAAGATTGATATTGGATTCTTCACAAATTTGATATTCCCCTTTTAAATTGTCCAATGATATGGTCAAATTATCTCTTTCTCCCATTAATTTGGTCGAACATTCATCCTCTTCTTTAGAGATCTCCTTTTTGTCTTTTAGTATATTTAAAAACTTATGAAGGTCACTAAAGTCAACATCAATTGCTTTAAGTTTAGAAAAGAGGGAACGACCATGAGCTTCTAAGGATTGAAAGAAAACATTTTATTCATTTATAAAAAGAATCTCATGTCAAAGTTTGGTTTTCTCATTTTCAAGGGCTTTAATTTTCTCAAGCAAAATACCCCTAGCAAATGATAATCTTGAAGATTCATAATTGTTATTTTCTTTGATGGATCTTTCTTTTTTCAAATATTTTATTCTTAAGGAAAGTGTAAAATTGGTTTTTAATAACGTTTTGTTTTGAAAAAGAAGTGCATCAATAGAAGAACGATGTTCATTAGCCTCACAAACACTAATACGAGCCATAAACTTGCTAGTACACGGGTGATTTAAAAAATCGAACGGAGTAACAATTCTAATAAAAACACGTCAATTGTATGCATTAATTAAATTATAAAAACTATTGCACATGCCATGATCCATATTTCACACACACTAGATCTACCTCGAGGTGATTAAACCTATAATAGAAATGTATCTCTCATATACCAGTTGAGAGTGCATGTTCTCGAAATTGAGATGGATGAAAGATACCCAATTAAAATATTTTCTCGCACTACACTAAAAACAGTAATCTAGAACGATTTAAAACTGTGTCATATCAAATCTGGCACGATTTTGAACTGTGCCAGAATTAGGTGTTCCAAAATAGCCATTTTTTGGCACGATTTAAAAGAGTGCCAGATTTGACCAAACAATAACACTTTTGGCACACTCGTAAATCGTGCCCGAATTTGATATTTTTGGCACACTTACTATGCCAGATTGAGTACATCTTGATACACTTTTGACACAATTCAAAATCATGCCAAAATTTGATACACTTTTGGCACGGTTTTGAACAATGGCAAATTTTTTTATCAAAGAAAAAAATTAATTATTTGAAAACAAGAAAATTCACAAATTAAGAATCTCGCACATTTTTGATAAACTTATGTACATACAAACTTCAAAATATTACAAATCCTAATAGTTCATAGATGAAAAAATTGGGCAGAGTTTTCCCTGTTTTCTAAACATTTTAAAACCTGCTAATATAAAACCTGCGCGATGCAAAGCCCACGCGACCATAAAATATAACAATAAAATTACAAAATCCCGCACAACCATAAAAGTTTAATACCCCATATTTTATGGCTTTTAATTATGAGATTAATTAAACGAAATTGCTTTTAATTGTGGGCTTAATCAAATTAATTTGGGAAAATTAATTGGAAATTAATTTGGATTTAAAAAACTGGAAAGACGAGAGTTAGTATTTAAATATGATGACAATGTTGAATAATACTGAGTGATTATGGTAATATGTGATTATTAAATTTATTAAAATTATCGTGAGTTGAAAATACGACAATTTCGATAATTTAGTTGGGGCGCGCGTGTCAGTCGTGCCATGACCCAATTTAATGGATTTAAAAGCATTTTATTTTTATGTCATATGTATGATCATTTTGAGTGCGACAACGTGTCCGGAAGGGTCGAAATAGTCAGAAAACACTAGCCGGGGGTTTTGTTTGGGTCCTGGGGCATTTTTAGGCCTAACCAGCAACCCGGGAGGGTATTTTAGTCATTCCTAATTTTTGTGAATAGTGACCTACGAAATTTAGGTTCTAATTATTAGCCTACACTTGAGTTCCTTAGGGTTTCACAGCCAAAAATCATCATGGCACTAAGAGAGGAAGAGAGGAGAAATTCCAAGGCTTTCCATGGCTACAACCTCCACTTAGAGGCTTTTGCACCACCGTCACCACCACCGGATAGATCGAAAAGCAAGGATCATCCTCATCCCGTCTACTTCAACAGATCAGAATCTTCATTACAAGGCAATTGATTTAACTTGCAATAATTTAGTGCATATATCATCCATGTTAGGTTAGAATTGGAGAATAACCTTGAATAATGATAATTGAATAGATTTGAAGAATTGAAATGGTAATCTGGGTAGGTCTTGCATGTAGTTTAATGTTTGAGATAATAGCAACCACGAAATTATGATTTATGGGTAAAGAATTATAAATTTTTAATAAATTATATAGTGTTTTTGAGGAAATAGGAGAACTAGGGATTTATATGAAAACTATGTGAATTGATCCAAGAAATTGAGTTCCCATTTGGATTTGATGATTTTAAAATGTTAGAAATTATGTATTTATGTTGGTATGATGTCAGGAATAGATATTTGGGAGTTTGGGACATTATAGTAGAGGATTTGAGGGTTAAGTTTGATGAAACCCGTAGGCAAAATTATGCAGATTCGCAATTCCCGCTTGATCGATCAATCGATCCAAGAATGTCAATCGATCGATAGATAGACCTCTCCGGATTTTTGGAAATTGTTTTCCCTTAAGGTTTAACGAAGATCCCAAGGCTTATGATGATTCTTAGGGTGATTATTTTGATATTGTGGGACTTATTTAAGGTCATTAGGTTCTTAGTTGATGCCCGAAAAAATTATTTACCTCATGCAATTGAATGTTATTGCTTACGAGGGACTATCGAGTGAGATACGGTTAGAAATCATTCGAATTGAAACTATAATGGTAATGAATGATGATGTAAGGATAAGAATAGTAACGGAGGGACATTAAGTTACTAAGATAACATTAGAAACTAATCGGAGACCTAGTAACCTTTTGGGATAGGTTTAGGTACTCAAATTGATATGACGAGAGAGTTACCAAGTTAAATATATTACGTATGATGTTCGGGATAACCTTGCTACGTACGAGACTTACTATATGGAATGTCTGAATACCTATATTGAAATATGATTACTTAGGTTGTGTGAATGATTAGTGTATGGATTTCTTATGTGTATGACATACCTACCATACTTGAATCACGAGAGGCCAATTTTTTTAAAAAGGAACTTCTTATCTTATGTGCCTTCAGGGGGATTTAGATTGGTACCTTAAGGACATAGGATTGTGAATGACTTATTTGTGAGTTGATAAGTCAGCTGACCGTGGGAGCGTAGGTATGTGTGTGACCCATGGGTATGTGAACTATGTTCGCCTCCAATATGTGTGATTTATATTGAGACGGTTCCTGAGTGATTCAGAACACGTGATCCTTATGTATGTGATGTACATAGATTTGATAGCAGAGTATGCATGCACCGCAACTTAGCCTAGGGGTACCTTATATGTATATATGTACTGAGAGTGATACACACACACACACACACACACACACACACACACACACATATATATATATATATATATATACTTATGACTCGTTCAATGTTGCTTAGTAGATGTGAATAACTAAGATATTTGAATGGATTAAGAATGTGAGAATTTAATTAACACTTGAGATAAGTAATTTAATGAATGTGAATATGGGTTATGAATATAACTTGTTTGGGTGTTAAGAGTAGATACTCGATGTTAGAATGCGAAAGCATGAGTGGTACAGACTAGTTAGTTAGCGGCATAACTAGGATGGATTAAGGGCATACGTTAGGCGTGCACATTAGTTGAGAGGTGAGAAACTCATATGAAAGTACACAACTAACATGTTTATAATATGTGTTGTTTAATTGTAATTTAAACATTTGCTAAAATTTTAAACTGTTTTCACCTCGGGCTCTGAATCGCTTTCCTCCAAATCTATTTTTATTTGTAAAAAAATTCTTAGGTGCCCAGCCACAGGGACGCCAAGCATAGGAGTTCCATTCTAATGACGTGTGGTAGCTGCTATGGAAGCTACAATATCTTAACTTTAGATGCCTCCATATTTATCATTGATTCCTTCAGAAGCATTTGTATCAGTTAGGGCATGTCGCCCATTCCTTCTTAGAGGTTGTAGTTACAGACTTTCTTTATTTCACATATTGGTTTATTCAGACTCTTGTGTTGGGACTTTATTTACTCTTTTATTATTATTGTGGGAGTGTTTACTCCAGCTTCAGTTTATTTCATTTCTTTGGTTATTCATATGAGATTGTTTATACGATTGATGGTTGATGATTTAATTACTTGGGTAATTGTTAATTTAATTAATAAAATTTGACATCTCTCTTTTTAAATATTAGGTGGCTAGTAATTAACTAATTGTTTTCGACAGTGATGCTAAGACTAAACCAACTTGATATTCTGTATTAATTTTATAAAGGAGTAGTTACTCGGTATTTAATTAGTCGGGGTATTATAAAAAGTTAACAATAAAACTACAAAAGTCGCACGTCCATAACACAAAAAAATAGAATCTTGAACATTTAAGGACACTAAATAAACAACCTTCTTTTTGTAAGATATTGACTTCTTCATGTGTTCCACATGGATAAAAGATAACGACAAAATGTTATCCTGCAAAAAAATAAAATACAAAAAGAGATGATATCAGTAACCAAATAATTTTAAAAAAATCATATTCAAAATGAAAAACTGCATATATGAATTACAATTATCATCACATTTTCAAACTGCGAGTACCGTGGCCACACACTCAGTTCCTGTGAGTTACATTGGTCCCGTGTGAGGTGCTCGTACCTCTCACGGGGTCGTTGGGGTTATTTTGAATTTTTCCCTCTAATGGCATGTTTTTAGGCCCTAGTGTAGATATTTTTGAAATTATTGTCATATTCTTAAATCGAGAGTCCCATGATCACACGATCAGTTCATACGAGTTACATTGGTCCCGTGCGAGGTGTTCGTGCCTCTCACGGAGCCGTTTGAAGGTTGTTTTGGTTTTTTGTCGTCTAACGGCACTTTTAATCCCAAGTCTAGATATTTTTAAATTATCATCATATTCTAAAATCGGGATTCCTATGACCATGAGATAAGTTTCTACGAGTTACATTAGTCAAGTGTGAGGTGTTCGTATTTCTCACGGGGCCGTTTGAGGGTTGTTTTGCATTTTCGCCCTCTAACAACATGTTTTGAAGCTAAATCTAGATATTTTTAAATTATCATCATATTATCAAATCGAGAGCCCCATGACCACATGATTAGTTCCTATAACTTACATTGGTCCTGTGCAAGGTGTTCGTGCTTTTCACGAGGCCATTTGGAGGCTATTTTGTGTTTTCGCCCTCTAACGGCATGTTTTTAAGCCGAAGTCTAGAATTTTTCAAATTATCACCATATTCTCAAACCAGTAGTACCGTGACCATGAAATTAGTTTCTACGAGTCACATTGATCCCGTGCGAGGTGTTCGTGCTTCTCACGAGTCCATTTGGTGGTTGGTTTGGGGTTTCGCCCTCTAGCGACATGTTTTTAAGCCTATGTCTAGATATTTTCAAATTGTCATCATATTCCTAAATTGGGAGTCCCGTGACCACGCGATCAATTCTTATGAGTTACATTGGTCCCGCGCGAGGTGTTTGTGCTTCTCATGGGAACGTTTGGGGGTTGTTTTATATTTTCGCCCTGTAAAGGCATGTTTTTAAGTCTAAGCCTGGAATTTTTCAAGTTATCATCATATTCATAACTCGAGAGTCCGGTGACCAAGCCACCAATTTCTACGAGTTGCATTGATCCCGTGAGAGGTGTTAGTGCCTCTTACGGATCCATTAGGTGGCTGGTTTGGGGTTTCACCCTCTAGCGGTGTGTTTTTTAAGCCTAAGTCTAGATACTTTCAAATTATCATCATATTCTCAAACTAAAAATTCTGTGACTACGCAGTTAGTTCCTACGAGTTACATTGGTCCTGCACGATGTATTCATGCCTCTTATGGGGCCGTTTGGGGGCTGATTTGCGTTTTCACGAGGCCATTTGGAGGCTATTTTGTGTTTTCGCCCTCTAACGACATGTTTTTAAGCCAAAGTCTAGACTTTTTCAAATTATCACCATATTCTCAAACCAGTAGTACCGTGACCATGAAATTAGTTTCTACGAGTTACATTGATCCCGTGCGAGGTGTTCGTGCTTCTCACGAGTCCATTTGGTGGTTGGTTTGGGGTTTCTCCCTCTAGCGACATGTTTTTAAGCCTATGGCTAGATATTTTCAAATTGTCATCATATATCTAAATTGGGAGTCCCGTGACCACGCGATCAATTCTTATGAGTTACATTGGTCCCGCGCGAGGTGTTTGTGCTTCTCATGGGAACGTTTTGGGGGTTGTTTTATATTTTCTCCCTGTAAAGGCATGTTTTTAAGTCTAAGCCTGGAATTTTTCAAGTTATCATCATATTCATAACTCGGGAGTCCGGTGACCAAGCCACCAATTTCTACGAGTTGCATTGATCCCGTGAGAGGTGTTAGTGCCTCTTACGGATCCATTAGGTGGCTGGTTTGGAGTTTCACCCTCTAGCGGTGTGTTTTTTAAGCCTAAGTCTAGATACTTTCAAATTATCATCATATTCTCAAACTAAAAATTCTGTGACTACGCAGTTAGTTCCTACGAGTTACATTGGTCCTGCACGATGTATTCATGCCTCTTATGGGGCCGTTTGGGGGCTGATTTGCGTTTTCACCCTTCAACTCCCGTGCGATGTATTCATGCCTCTTATTGGGCCTTTTGGGGGCTTATTTGCATTTTCACCCTTTAACATCATGTTTATAAGCCTAATCTATATATTTTCAAATCTCCATGACTATGAGGTCAGTTTGAATGAGTTACATTGGACTCGTGCGAGGTCTTAGTGCCTCTTACGGGTCCATTTGGGGGGTGGTTTGCGATTTTACCCTCTAATGGTGTATTTTTAAGCCTAATCTAGATATTTTCAAACTATCATCATTTTCTCAAACCGAGAGTCCTATTACTACACGGTTAGTTCCTATAAGTTACATTGGCATCGTGCTATGTGTTAGTGCCTCCTACGGGGCTATTTGGGGGTTGTTTTGGGTTTTTAAATACATATTTACAAGAGCTTTTATTTTTCGAACACATATTTACCACTCCCTTCCCCATTTTGAATCACTGTTATATAATTATGTAAGCCATTTTCAAGATGTAGGCATTATTAATATGCAAGCCGTTTTCATGGGTGGATTATTTTCAAGTAATCAAACAGCATTATCCGAACACATATATTGAAGTCTGCTTGGATGACTTTCTTATCAAAACCAAGCAATAAGTCTGAAAATTTTCATGTATGTCCCAGTTTATGGTTCCTGTAGGAGTATTATATACCCAGTTACAATATGTATACATAATTATATACATTGACATACATAGTAGCATTTTATTACAGATGGATAAAAATGAGAGATGGACAGCGTAATTTGTGGGAGTGGGAGTATGTTTATGACTAAAGTTCTCTTAAGCGTAAATTTCTCCAAGACTTGTCCCACAATCGGATAGTGAAGTTTATATCCCAGTTGGATGGTGACAAAATAAGGTTACCTATTTGATTAAATTGCTCCAAGACCTATCCAAATATCAACCAAGGATCATTGAGTTTCATATCATATAATGGAATAATTATTTTGGGACATTAATATAGGTGTAAATGTATCAATCTCAAATAGATACATTGGAAAATAAATGAATCTACATAAAATAATGTTTCCAAAGAGACACGAAGGGGAGGGGGAGAATAGAAAGCTAACAATGTTCGATTTAAATAAAAAAAACTGACATACTTCAACTGAAACTACTAACCGGCCCTCTCTACATATAAGTCTCGCATTCAATCAAAGTTGGGCTATATATATATATAAAACAACAGTTGTTATATAGAGTCACTAAAGAATACTTGTAGAGTACTGCCTCTGTTAAAGCTTGCATCCATCGGAAGGACATTTTTTCTATATCTGCACTACATAACCAAAACAAAAACCTTATAAGTAACATATATTAATTATTTTATAAATAAAAAAAATGCATATTTTTTTCGTCCTCAACAACAGGTTATAAAACACCCTCGGTAATACCAGTTTATTTAATACCAACTTTAAATGACAACATAAGAATTGGGATAATTGAATGAAGCATCACATCGTAAGAATTGAAGCATCAAAATATAAGAATTTAATCGTTATGAGAAAACAAAACAAAGCAATTAGTTTACTGTCGAGTGAATTCACTATGAAATTTCATTCTAAGCCTTAGGTAGGACATCACCACAAGTTTAATTTCAAAGGACACAAATGAAAAAACTGATACACTTGACATGAATCATAAACTTTTGGCGTGTCAACGTCTTTTACATAAAGTTGATTTCTTATAGGAAAAAAGGGAGTACCCCTGATACTTATGTTAAATACAAAGAAAATGAGGAAAAACCTCTCTTATGTGGCTCGCAATAAAGGGAAGCCAGACTGACCTCTTATAAGATAAATCAAGAAAATTCCAACGTTATGATCCCCCACCTTTTTAATCCTCAAAGTATGCAAGCCCATGCAGTCCATATATAAGAGCTTATGGCACCATCTCCATCATAGAAAATCTATCATGTCTGCTTTTGTAAGTCCCCCCTCAACCATTATGTATCTATACTATCATTACACTGCTTAAACAATTCATCTTTCTTATTTAAACCATTCCTACATTCCTAAGCCTTTATCACGATTCAAATCATGACTATTCTCACTTGGACTAATCTTTTACAAATTTATTGATGTTTACAACATGTGCGCTATAATGTAATGTAAAATGGGAGTTATAAATAATGTAATTCATTTAAGGTGGAGACCTAAGTAAATAAACTATGTTAGAACTAAAGTTAGTAAGTAGTGAACAACATAACCTATAATATTCTATTTATAAATTTGTACCTAGGATGGTGAGATATGGACATGGAAGGTATGTACATTAATCAGTCAAGAGGATGGGTTTGTCATGCACGTGTAAGGAGGAAATATATAGACAAATTAAAATCAAGGGTTAAGAATATTACATTTATCGATTATCCTAAAGAAACTATTCATTATCAATTCTATGATTTGACTGATCATAATGTAATTTTAAACCAAAATGAAAGATCTCATAACATGAATTTATTATAGACGTTATCTTGGTGATAATGTTGATTTAGAATAACAATTAGAGGACACATAAATTTGCACATATGGATTTGAAGAATCGTTACTTGTTATCCTATCACAACCTTAGAGTGCACATGATATTATTCATAATGAGAGAACACTAGGAAAATTAGAGATACCTAGTTGGAGAGTCTAGGAGATCCACCTTATAAGGGGAGAGGATTCGACCAATTATAACGAGGAAATATTTAGATTTTTATGCATGAAAATGGCATAAAGTCATAAAATCTTAAATGGACTATGTATTTTAATGAAGTCTATATTTTATTATACCCTCCTAAGGATGTGGTTTTTGTTGGGTGAATATGGGTTTAGAAAGGAAACTGGTGCAAATGTAGAGCATACAAAGCTTGACTAGTGGAAAAAGATTATACTCGGTGTAAAGGTCATAAACTTTAAAGAGTCCATCCTTTAACTTTTATTTAAGTAACATCAATATATAAAGATAAAATATAGTGTTCATAAAAAGGATAAGTTGTCTATGAGTTACCTGTGTCAGAACTAAAGAGGAGACCACCTATACCAACTGATATGGACAACTTCATGATGTAAGGTGTTCCCAATGTTATTCGCCAGCATTCTGTAAATTCTGCTTTTGTAAGTCATCCCTCAGCCATTATGTATATGTACTATCATTACATTGCACAAACAATTCACCTTTGTTATTTAAACCATTCCTACAGCCTTAATCCTTTATCACAATCCAAATCAAGACCATTCTTGATAAACATTCTTATAATATATGTAGAACCAGAAGAGGACTGAAATTGCAACATACGAGAATAGGGAACTAAACATTCTTATTATATACATTCTTATAATATACATGTACTAAACAGGGAACTAAATTTTAAGCATGGAATATTCAATATACAGAGTATACAAGTAATAAACATTGGACAAATTAGAGGGTTCTCAATAAAAAATATGTAAAAAAAAATGGCAATACAGATTATTAAAAAAAGGGATAGGAAATGGTTTGTAATGGTTTATACAAACGATTTTGACCGAAAATGGATCAGAAATAGTTTGACTAAAAATTACAAACCATTATAGAGTTTTTGTTCTCATTAATGGTTTGGTGTAAAACGATTTGATCGAAAATGGTTTGGTTCTCAGAAATGGTTTGACCGATAAATGATTTGATCTCTCAGTTCTTACCGATATTGCGATGGAGAGGTCTGAATGGCGTGATCGTGAGCTAGCGACATAGAGAGAGAGGATTTGATTTTAGGTTTTTTTTTCTTTCAAAGAGAAAGTGAGGAATATGTCCCAGAGCCTAAATCGAGAATAGGTGAAAAGCGGGAGGGAGAATTAGGTCAAGAATGGGCGGGAGAGTGAGCAACGGGACTAGATCTTAATGAAAATTATTTTACTTTGGTACTTTGTTTATTTTACGTAACTTTTTTTCAATTTAGAATGATTTTGGCACATTTTAAAATCGTGCCCAATTTTGGCACAGTTTATAATCGTGCTAGATTTTTCTTTGTAGAAGGGTGTCTACCTACAAAAAAAATATAAATAAAAACATTTTTTTATTGGAAATATTGAGAATAAACCCACCCAGGTCCCGACAGAAATTCATATTGAGCTGGAACCCCGAGGGTCCCGGTAGAAACTCATATTGAGAAGGAAAACCCCCAAAGTCCCTCCACCAAAGAAGTGCCATATTGGAGAAAGAACCCTAAGGTCCCTCCATTGCAGAAGCCCAAGTTGAGAGGGGCCACTGCAAGGGTCCCTGCAGAAACTCAAGTAAAGAAGGACCCCGCAAGGGCCACTGCAGAAGTCCAAGTCGAGAAGGGTCACCTCAGGGGTCACTACAGAAATGACATCTAAGAAGTGCCCCGCAAGGGCCACTGCAGAAGCCCAAGATCGAGAAGTGCCACTGTAAGGGTCGCTGCAGAAATAACATTCGAGAAGTGCCGCCGTAAAGGCCACTGCCGAAGCCCAAGATCGAGAAGTGCCATTGCAAGGGTCACTGCAGAAATGACATTCGAGAGGTGCTGTCGCAAGGGTCACTGCAGAAATGACATTCGAGAGGTACCGCCGCAAGGGTCACTATGAAAATGACATTTGAGAAGTGCCCCGCAAAGGCAACTGCAGAAGTCCAAGATTGAGAATGGTCGCCACAAGAGTCACTGTAGAAATGACATTCGAGAGGTGTCGCCGTAAGGGACACTGCAGAAGCCCAAGATCGAGAAGTGCCACTGCAAGGGTCGCTGCAGAAATGACATTCGAGAGGTGCCGCCGTAATGGGTCACTGCAGAAATGACATTCGAGAGGTGCCGTCGCAAGGGTCACTATGGAAATGACATTAGAGAAGTGCCCCACAAAGGACACTGCAGAAGTCCAATATTGAGAGTGTCCTCCGTAAGAGTCACCGCATAAATAACATTCGAGAGGTGCCTCAACAAGGGTTACTGCGTAAATGACATTTGAGAAGTGCCCTGCAAGGGCCACTGTAGAAGCCGAACATTGACAAGGGCCACCACAAGGGTCACTGCAGAAATGACATTCGAGAGGTGCCGTCGCAAGGGTCACTACGGAAATGACATTTGAGAATTTCCCTGAAAAGGCCACTACAGAAGTCCAAGATTGAGTGTGGCCGCTACAAGAGTCACTGTAGAAATGACATTCGAGAGGTGCTGCCGCAAGGGTCACTACGAAAATGACATTTGAGAAGTGCTCCGCAAGGGCCACTGCAGAAGTCCAAGATTGACAAGGGCTGCCGCAAGGGTCACAGCAAAAATGACATTTGAGAAGGGCCACCACAAGGGTCATTTCAGAAACTCAAGTCGAGAAGGGCCACTGCAAGGGTCCCCGTAGAAGTCCAAGTTGAGAAGGGCCACCGCAAGGGTCCCTGCAGAAACTCAAGTTAAAAAGGGCCACTACAAGGGTCACCGTAGAAGTCCAAATTGAGAAGGACCATCGCAAGGGTCCCCACAGAAATGAAATTTGAGAAGGAACCCCCCCAGGGCTTCCTCAATAGAAAAAATGATGTTTGAGAAGGAACACCCCTACCAGGGTTCCTCAACAGCAGAAACTTACTTGGAAGGAGGGACCCGCAAGGTCCTCCCCCCTCAGCTCCCAGAAAACTAAGTTAGGATGATGGGGTGTCTACCATAAGTAACCCCTCATCATGAAAAAGAATAGAAGTACTAACACTTATTTTCTTTTACAGGTTGCCTAGTTGAGCAAGCAGGGCTCAAGTAGGCTAGTCGGGACCTCTTGGGAGTTTGGCTTGGCGGCTAAGGGATAAGGTATTTTGAGCGAGATCAACCACTTAGCACTATAGTATTGAGAGAATACTAGTAGGAGACCCTAGGGTCGTCCAGTCCTCACACACCTCACACTTAGTCACAAGTGAAGTGAGCAGCCAAAGGATTGGCTACTCACAAGAAAAGAACGGTTTATAAAATGATTTTAAAGGAGAGGGTCCTATAAACCCCTCTTAAGAAAAATAATTTAAGAAGGGGGTCCTTAAGACCCCCCACAAGCTTATAAAGATTTTAGAGGAGGTGGTCCTCGAGACCCACTTCAAGTTTACAAAGTTTGTACCAAAAGTTATCGTTTCAAAAGATATTTAGCAAATCATATATTTTGTCTTCATTAGAAGACATATTTTCTTTTGAACTTTGATTGGCACCAGGGGGCATTTGCCAGAGGGGACAGACAGAGATGCCTGCAGGTAGGAACAAATAGTACACTACAGACTTTGTCCCTCACCAACCCTCTAAGTTTTGGAGCCAAAAGTGCCAACCCGGCCTTAGTGCCCAAGTATAAATAGGACCCCTGGGCAAGGTCATGAAAAAGAGAAAAAAATCAATAGCACTGTTACTCTGCGAAAATCAAACCAGAACCTCTCTAGTATTCTCTCCCTGATCTCTCTGTAGTGCTAAGTGACTTATTCTTTCACTCCCCACTGACATCCATCATTCTCAGGAGCTCCTCTTGAGAAAATTGCTATTATTTTTGTGGAAGTTCATCTTCTTGCATGGAGGGAGTTGCAGCTTGAGCTCCATTTTTACCCAAAGGAGAAGGTCTCATCAAAAGCTTCTCCAAAAGTTCTTGAGAACCTTACAGACAGCGTCCATTGGAGTGGGTCACGCCTCACCCTTTCCAGTTATTCATAGACCCGAGTCTCACTACCCTCATACATTTGGCGACTCCGCTGGGGAGGTATCCTCACTTCCATGGACAAAGAAGGTTTTAATGTTTCTAAGTAGCTAGTGTTTGAAGTCATTCCAACTAGGAATGGAGCTCAAAGAGACCAGACCACTCAGGAGGATACGGTGGTGATCGGAGCTAGAATACCTGCTCCTCAATGAGGACAGACTAGTTCACCGACAACGGCTCCGGTGACGGCCCCCTTTGAAGGGGTAGTCGCTCCGGTAGTGATTTTGGTAGATTTAGCTCGACCGTGGAGGGCGACATCAGAACAAGTTGTGACATCATCAAGCTCATTAGCAGGAAAGGGAATGAGTTTGGAGGAATCACCCTCCAAAGTTGTTACTAAGAAGGAGGTCAGGAAGTTTCTCTCCTCTTCTCAGAGGGAGAGGGTCCTCATCTGTATGAAGAGTTGTAGGACCCTCACCACAAGACGTGAATGAGAAACCATGCCCAAAGGGGTATGTTCCACCCAAAATTTTCAAATTCAATGACAAGCGAACCAATGTGCGAGGAACCTTTTACATCGTAAAGGCTCGAAGTCTCACTTGAACCCAGAGGTAGTTGGGACATAACGGTCGAGGAAACCACTAATAAGGTGGGTCACGAGAAACCCTTGTTTGTTATCACACTCCTCATGATAACAACAGTCGGTGCGGAACCCCAGAAGTATTAGTCTTTCAAGTTGAAACTCCCTTTGTATAAGGGACACTTGGGAGTGTTAACTACGGGTGAGGGACCCTTGGCAGTGGGTCTTATAGTTGAAGCTATGATTGGCGAGCAACCTATAAGTCCTAAACCAGTCGCGCACGAGGGACCCCCTATGTTCAAAACTTCGAATGAGGAACCCACAGCTAAGAAGGGTCCAGACGAGGGTACCTCACGGTGAAAATTTTCGATGAGGAACCCCTCGGTCCTAAGTTGACCAACGAGTGTCCTATGAAATTAGATTGTGATGAGGGGACCCTGTGCGAGAACTCCCGTCCATCTTAGGTAGAGTCTAGGGACCCCTCGGGTTCAAGCTATCGACGAGAAACTGGAAGTGAGAAGGAGATCCAGTGTAACTATCGGTGAGATACCCACAGTCGAGACCCCCAGCTATGAGGATGACAGGCGAGGAACCACCAGCCGCCGATGTCACTGCTGACGAGGGAGCCATGGATACAGGGACAGCCCACGAGGGACCCTTAGTTAAATGGGTAGTCTACGAAGACGAGACCACCATTCCTCCATGGGTCGAGACACCCATTTCTGTAGAATTCGAAGATGTCGAGACCCCCTCCTCTTAAAATAAAGAACTAGGGGTCGAGACCCCCTCCTCTTAAAAAAAAGAACTAGGGGTCGAGACCCCCTCTCTCCAAATAAAGCTCGATCGGTATAGACACCCATCATTCACCACAGCGATCGAGGAACCCAGGGGCTATAATGCCGTCGAGGAACCCATGGGCAGTAATGGCACGCGAGGAACCCAAAGGCTACGAACCTCTAACAGAAAAAAGTGCTACTAGATTCCTTAATAAGCTAGGAACTCACCAATATAGTGGGTCACGAGGCACTTGCATGATAGAAACAATAGTTGGAGAGGACCTCTTGCTAGAAATAAATCCTAAGGAAATAATGGGCGGCAAGGAACCCATATTAACATTGGCAGTCAGTGAGTCACCCTCAGACATGAGGTCGACGCGCGAGGAACTGCTACTAGTATTGGAAGTTGGCGAGATACCCTCAGACCCAAGGTTAATATGCGAGGAACTCCTAGTATCTTTCATAGCTGGCGAGACACCCTTGGGCACGAGGAACCCTTGATAACATTGGCAGTCGGCGATACACTCTCAGACATAAGGTCGACGCGCGAGGAACCTCTATCAACATCAGCAAATGTCGAGACACCCTTAGAGGTGAATTCGACACATGAGGAACCCTCGACGCAACATAAGGTCGAGGAAGACCCTTGAAGAAACGCAAGGTCGAGATACCCTTGACGACAATCGCGATGAGGAACCCTTAGCAAAATGAGTACTAGGGGTCTAGATCCCCCCTCCTCTTGAAATAAAGAACTAGGGGTCGAGACCCCCCTCTCCAAACAAATCTCCACCAGGCGAGACACCCTCGGGTACGACGTCAGTACACGAGGAACCCTTGATAGCATGAGAAGTTGGAGAGACACTCTCAGATATGAGGTCGACCCACGAGGAACCTCTATCAACATCAGCAGATGTCGAGACACCCTTAGAGGTGAAGTCGACGTGCGAGGAACCCTCTGAAAGAGTTGGCGCTTGCGTTCAAATAAGAAATAATATAATAAATACCACTTTTAACCCAAATTAACCCTAAGCATGCAACTAGGTGTGATTGAAACAATATGAAATCATGCAAGAATAATTCAACACACAAAGTTAAGGAAAAATCCCCCACAGGGGCAAAACCATTTGTATATCACTATAATTCGTAAAAGACGGTTTACAATCGGATTACAATGAAATACAGTTTGACTAAGAATTACCCTCGGGTATCGGATTCTGTAGTCGCGGCTGGAAGAAATCCCTTTCCAGTAGGGCTGGCGGCTGGAACAATCCCTGTCCAGTAGGGCTGCAATGAAGAGGAAGAAGCGGTCCACTTCACAAAGAGTTGAACATCAATGGTGATCTAGGGTTACCAAAGGTGACTCACAAATGTATGGAATTTGTGTGAATAAAGGGTATGAATCAATGGACTCAAATACCATGAAGACTTAAGAGTTATGGAACTCAGAAAATCGTGTGTAAGTCTTCAGAAAACCAACTCCCCGATCATGGTATAAATAAGAATTCATTTGCCCTAAAAATCTGCACACGATCTGTTCGTGGTTATCCAGGGCGGACCGGTCCGGGCCTTAGGCGGATCGGTCCGATGGCGGACCGATTCTTTTAATTTGAGGCTGATTCGGTTCGCATTCGGTCCGGGGCTCACTGGTCTTAAACGAGCAAGGCAGATCGGTCCGGTTCTCAGCGGATCGGTCCGGCTAGGCGGATCGGTTCATTTTAATATCAGGCGGACCGATCCGGCTGTCTGAATTTCTGAATTCTTCCTTTCTTTTGATCTTCGGATTTTGTTGATGACGATGTGATCTTTTCAACTATCATTCTTGTAACGGCGTATGACATATCATATACATAATGATGGACAAATTGTCCTTACAAATCTCCCCCTATGTCTATGCCGGAACAAACATAAAAAATCCGAATTATCAAGTATGAAACAATGCCTATACAAATCTACCCTTCCATGAACCCAAAACTGAAAGAGGTACATATGACTAAGGCTGCATCGTTTGTTCTTCAATTCTTCAGGAATCTTCACGCTTTTCTCATCAGGGTGTGCAACATGGGATTATCAAAAGATGTACCTACACACATGATATAAAGCAAATACCAAGTGACGTATCGAGTTTGAGATGAGATAAACATAAGCATATAGAACTATTCTCAGAATTTCAAAAACTCCCCCATAATCAGATAATTCATTATCCCCCTTTTGATGATGTCCCCAAATAGACAAATAAGAGAAATAAATCATGCAAAGCAAGTACCGGGGTGACACAAGGCATAAAATCACACCATGAATGAACATAAAACAACCAAGTCGGTTATGGCGTAAAAGAATGGGTGTGAACTAAATTCGATAGGAAAATCAAAGCATACAACCATGACATATGTGCACGATGAATATTGGATATTCCTAACGAATGAACTCAAATGCTTCCTTTGGTGTAAAAGATTGGAAATATACGACATTGACTATATCAAATCTACAAATCAAAGCTCAAAGTGATTTCTACACCAATAACGTCCAAAATGATTTTCATGCTTTTTCAGGACTTTCAAGGAAGTGCAAACCCGTTTTTCAATCTCCAACCAAACTCCCTCAGATTTATATTTTGAATAGAGGTATACTAAATTCTCAAACTTTGGAGAATTGATGGTGAAACCTAAATGGCCCATATATGGCATGAATTGCTTTTTATTGCCTTTTCAATTTTTTCGGGCTCTTTTAACCTCTTAGGACCTCGGATATTAAAATTCCTCCATTTTTTAGGTCCTTTTTAACGGTGCCTTTTGCGCAAAGGATAAGAATCAACTTTCGCAGCCCCTCCCCATTATGAAAATATACACACAGTCTCACCAAAACGGTTATAACATGCAATCCAATCTTGTCAAGTTTTATTGCATTTTATACATTGTATAGACAGGATTAAGATGGAAACACTCAAGCCAACATGAGATTGACAAGTGCAACAGTCAAATATAGTCGTGCATGTGTGCAATAAAGGATATAGGAGTCAAGCATGTAGGAAATATCACTAATTACATCTCAAGGACTCCAATCAATGTTAAGCACATGGATGAAATGATGTAGCCTCTCAAATCTCTATCAAACAGTCACATGGATATATGGAATGAAGTTGTGACTTGGCTATCTTAAATGCTCATCCATAAAAGGCAAATTTTTTGAATTTTTCAAAAATTTTATCAAAATAAAATCTTTTTGTGATTTTCTAAAAAAAATTTCTAAAAAGAAAATCTTTTTGTATTTTTCAAAGAATACTAACAAAGAATACATAAAAGTTGTACAACAAAGCTATGGTACATATAAACAGACTAGCAATAGGAAGCATATGATATGAACATGAAGACGCATCCTATTCTAGACATAGACCAACCCCTCAGTCAACTGTGCAAATCCCCAAAGACTTCCTAAGACTCTCAAATCTAAGGGCATCTAAAGGTTTCGTGAAAATATCGGCTAACTGACGATCGGTAGGAACAAAACTCAGGGTTACGACCTTCTCCTCAACTAACTGATGTATAAAGTGCTCGCGTAACCTGATGTGCTTTGTGCGCGAATGTTGGACAGGATTGCGGGATATGTGTATCGCGCTCGTGTTATCACAGGAAATGGTCATGGTGTCCTGTGAAATCCCATAATCCTCCAACATTTGCTTCATCCATATGAGTTGCGTGCAACAAATCCCGGCGGCGATGTACTCAGCCTCCGCAGTGGATAAAGAGATGGAGTTTTTCTTCTTGCTCAACCAAGAGACAAGAGCAGAACCAAAGTAGAAACACCCACCAGAAGTGCTCCTACAACCATCTACGTCCCCAGCCCAATCGGCATCCGAATAGGCAGGCAAACGGTCATCTGTATCAAAGGAATACCAAATACCGTATGATAGAGTCCCACTCACGTATTTGATAATACGTTTTAGAGCGAGTAAGTGTGACTCTTTAGGAGACGCCTGATAACGCGCACAGACTCCAACACTAAAGGCAATGTCGGGACGACTAGCAGTCAAGTAGAGAAGACTGCCTATCATACTCCGATACAAGGTTTGCTCTACGTCCTTGCCTGAAGTGTCCTTACTAAGCTTGGTAGTGATACTCATAGGTGTACGAGCATGCTTAGCGTAGTCTAAACCAAATTTCTTTACTATGTCTCGAGCATACTTGGATTGGGAGATGAACATCCCATCCTCTAGCTGACGAACCTAGAGACCAAGGAAGAATGTAAGCTCACCTACCATGCTCATCTCAAACTCACTTTTCATTTCCTCCTCAAAGTGGTGAGCATGCTGGAAGCATGTGGATCCAAAGACTATGTCGTCCACATAGACCTGGGCAACCAAAATAGCACTGTCATCTCTTCTGACGAACAACGTCATATCTACTCCCCCTCTCTTGAAGCCACGAGCTAAGAGATAGGAAGTAAGCCTCTCGTACCAAGCACGGGGTGCTTGCTTCAAACCATACAAGGCTTTCCTCAGATAGTAGACGTGCTCAGGGTGCTGAGGGTCTTCAAACCCTTTTGGTTGTTCCACATAAACTTCTTCCTATAGAATGCCATTCAGAAAGGCACTCTTGACATCCATCTGATATACCTAGAAGCGCAGATGACATGCGATGGCGAGTAGAAGACGGACGGACTCAAGCCTCGCAACAGGAGCAAATGTCTCCCCAAAGTCTACACCCTCTATCTGTGTGTAGCCTTGAGCGACCAACCTAGCCTTATTACGGATTATGGTACCATTTTCATCCATTTTGTTCTTAAAAATCCACCGGGTACCTATCACATTAATCTCACTAGGTCGGGGGACAAGTTCCCAGACATCATTCTTTTTAAACTGAAGCAACTCATCCTGCATAGCAGATATCCAGTGTTCATCCTTGAGTGCTTCTTTGTGATTTTTGGGCTCGACTTTGGACGTGTAGCAATGATGACTAACAACGTTCTCTAGTTGAGCTAGAGTGGGATCGCCAACAATGGCTGAAGGATCATGACTCTTGCGAACCCAAGCAGGTGTGTCCCCTAACACAGGAATAGGGTCCACAGAGTGTGAGAGAGGAACAGGTAAATCACTATCAGAACAGTCCTCATCCTAACACTGAAGGTTAGGATCAATAACCGTCGGAGGTTCGTCATCTTGTACGGTGACGTTTATTGATTCCATAACCTTAGAGCTCTTCAGGTTAAAAACCCGGTACGCTCTACTGTTCGATGAATATCCTAGAAATATTCCCTCGTCGCTCCGGGAGTCAAACTTTCCTAATTGCTCTCTATCCCGTAGGATGTAGCATTTACTCCCAAATACACGGAAATATGCCAGTTTGGGTTTCTTGCCTGTCCACAATTCATAAGGCGTCTTAAGTGTGTGTGGACGCAGATAGACCCTATTCACCATGTGGCATGCAGTAGACACTGCCTCTGCCCAAAATCTCCTAGAGATCTTATGACCTAGAAGCATAGATCTAGCCATCTCTTGGATTGTTCTATTCTTTCTCTCAACAATCCCATTTTGCTGAGGAGTTCTCACACCAGAAAACTCATGTTTGATCCCAAGGCTATCACAGTACAAATACACCTTTGCTTCCTTAAATTCAATGCCGTTGTCACTACGTATTCTGTTAATAGTGACCCCGTGTTGATTTTGCAGGACACGGCACTTGGTCGTTAAAAATTCTATAGCATCGGATTTCTCTCTCAGAAAACCTACAATGGAGTACCTGGAGAAATCGTCTACCATCACGAGAATGTATCTCTTACCACCTAGACTCTCCGTGCGAGTAGGACCCATAAGATCCATGTGAATCAACTCAAGAACACGGGAGGTGGTAATGGAATTCAACTTCCTATGAGGGCTACGGATTTGTTTTCCCAACTGACAGGGTCCATAAATCATGGCAGTTGGCTTTCCAAGTGATGGTAAGCCACGTACTAGGTCCTTTTTGACTAAACGAGATAAGTCTCTAACGTTCACATGACCTAGACGTTGGTGCCACAGATCCATAGGAGTGATCGTGGCGCTGTTGCAGACAAGTGAGGATTTGGGCTTAGTCCCATAACAGTTATCCTCTGTCCTCACCCCTTGCACTAATAGTTTACCGGCTTGATTATAGACCTTACAAGCTTCCCGGTCAAACTTTACTACAAAGTCATCGTCGCACAGCTGGCTGATGCTAATAAGGTTTGCTTTCAAACCTTTGATGTACAGCACGTTCTCTAGCTTTGGAAATCCTGGTAACTCTACTGTACCTCGTCCAACTATGCTAGATTTGCTACCATCTCCAAAGGTGAATCTCCCATCATTATAATCCTCAAGATGGGTAAAATATGAGGCATCACCTGTCATGTGTCTGGAGCAACCACTGTCAAAATACCACTGTGAGGTATTATGGGCTTTGAGAGCGACATGGACAACAAGGGCCTTTTTCTCTTTCTTAGGAACCCAAGAGTAGGTAACTTTTAGTATTCCCTTGTTGTTGTTGGTTTTAGCCGAAATGCGGGGCGCATTCATTGATGGTAGGGTCATCCGTCGGAATTCCTCCATCGAACTCTGTGATGTGGCGGCTAGAAACTCAACACGCTCTCTCAGACTGGCAAACTCATCAGTCTGAAGTGGTGGAGCAAACGTACGTCGTGTCCGACCCAACTTATAGCAATCATCCCTAAGGTGTCCATTTCTTTTGCAATGGGAGAAAAAGGGCACAGTATTAGGAGAACCTTGGTTTGCTTTTCTTGGTCGAACTCTCCTTCTTGGTTTTTTATGACGGCCATAAGGAGTCGTAGTAAACTCAGGAATTGGTCCGGGTGCAATTTGGGACGTGGAGGCACCATCAAAACCTATTCCTTGCCTGTCACCAAAACCTAAAGTGGGACCGAGGAGCATCTTTCCCATCTTTCCAGATCTGTCCTCGATTTGTACCTTGACTTTCCTAGCTCTCTCAAGGTCATGAGTAAGCTGGGCAACAAGGGCTTCAAGTTTCTTCCGAGTCTCCAGGGAGGAATGGAGCTCACTCGTAAGACTAGCCACTTGTTTAGTCAAGTCCGCTTTCTCTTTCTCAAAACTGCTCTCTCTCTCTGTAAGCAAATTCTCTTTACTAACCCAGGCAGACTCTCTCTCTCTCATGGCAGTGCAGGTGGAGGACTCTCTCTCTCTCGTCTTTCCTAACTCTTCTTCTAACGCGGTGATCCTAAGAACTAATGCCTTGTAACGTTTTTTAGTTTTGAAAGACTCATCATATAACTCAGCGTAGGCGCGTTGAAGGCTACTCTTGTCCTCACTACCTTCCTCCTCTCCCTCACTCTCTTCGCTCTCGCTGTCGAGGTGTACCTGTGAAGTAGCAATCTCATCGTCGTGAGATGCACTAGGAGTACTCACATGACTAGCCATGAACGCGGTGAAGTTACGCTCATGCGGTGACTCATCTCCCGAGTCCACCGACTCGACCTCACTGTCGTCACTAAGGGTAGCATTTAGGACAACTTTACCCTTTTCCCTATTCAGATGAGTGGCACACTCAAACGCTCTGTGTCCCTTACCGTCGCACTCAAAACACCTCTCACTGTCTTTAGGGGGTTCTTTGAAATCTTTCTTTTCAAACATATTTTTCTGAAAATTCTTTTTATCTTTGAAATTCCCATTTTTCTTAAATTTCAGAATTTTCTTAAAGTTTTTAGCAAATAAGGCCAAATCATCTATGTCAAACTCACATTCAGAATCAGATGTTTCTATCTTTCTAGATGACTCGACTCTCTTTCTTGCCGACCCCTCACTTTTTCTCTCTTGGGCTTTAAGAGAAATTCCCTTATCTTTTGGCTTGGCAGATTTAGGAAACATGCCTATTTCATAGGTTTGTAAATCTCCTACCAGTTCTTCCAATTTTAGAGTATTTAAATTACCCAAGGAATTTAGCACAGTGACTTTAGGTATAAAACATTTAGGAAGGGAATGAAGAATCTTTTTAACAACTCTAGCATTTGGAATATGTTCACCAAGATTATAGCTAGTATTAACAATGTCAGAAAGCCTAGCATAAAATTCATCAAAACATTCATTTTCATGCATGGTGATGGTTTCAAATTGAGTTGTTAAATTTTGCAATTTTGACTCTTTAATAGCATTCGTTCCTTTATGGGTAAGTTGCAAAATATCCCATGCTTCTTTTGACATGGTGCACGTCATTATGCGTTTGAACTCATCAGGTGTGACAGACCCAGAAATAGCACTTAGACCCTTAGAATTAGAAGATGACCATTTAAATTCTTCATCAGTCCAAGTAATGTCAGGTTTCAAGTTGGTCACATTATCAACAGTCACGGTTGGAGGAGTCCACCCTCGTTCAACCAAAATCCAGACACGTTCATCAATGGCTTTTAAAGTCGACCTCATACGGGCTTTCCAATAGGCATAATTCGACCCGTCAAAAATAGGCATTTTATAATATGACTTCTCCATTTGAACACGATCTTTTCAAAAATCAATTTATTTCAGAAATTGATATCTTTTAGAAAAATTTTGCAGAAGTAAGGAATACGCAATAAAATGGCGTAACCTGCTCTGATACCAATTTGAAAGAGTTGGCGCTTGCGTTCAAATAAGAAATAATATAATAAATACCACTTTTAACCCAAATTAACCCTAAGCATGCAACTAGCTGTGATTGAAACAATATGAAATCATGCAAGAATAATTCAACACACAAAGTTAAGGAAAAATCCCCCACAAAGGCAAAACCATTTGTATATCACTATAATTCGTAAAAGACGGTTTACAATCGGATTACAATGAAATACAGTTTGACTAAGAATTACCCTCGGGTATCGGATTCTGTAGTCGCGGATGGAAGAAATCCCTTTCCAGTAGGGCTGGCGGCTGGAACAATCCCTGTCCAGTAGGGTTGCAATGAAGAGGAAGAAGCGGTCCACTTCACAAAGGGTTGAACATCAATGGTGTTCTAGGGTTACCAAAGGTGACTCACAAATGTATGGAATTTGTGTGAATCAAGGGTATGAATCAATGGACTCAAATACCATGAAGACTTAAGAGTTATGGAACTCAGAAAATCGTGTGTAAGTCTTCAGAAAACCAACTCCCCGATCGTGGTATAAATAAGAATTCATTTGCCCTAAAAATCTGCATACGATCTGTTCGTGGTTATCCAGGGCGGACCGGTCCGGGTCTTAGGCGGATCGGTCCGATGGCGGACCGGTTCTTTTAATTTGAGGCTGATTCGGTTCGCATTCGGTCCGGGGCTCGCTGGTCTTAAACGAGTAAGGCGGATCGGTCCGGTTCTCAGCGGATCGGTTCGTTTTAATATCAGGCGGACCTGTCCGGCTGTCTGAATTTCTGAATTCTTCCTTTCTTTTGATCTTCGGATTTTGTTGATGACGATGTGATCTTTTCAACTATCATTCTTGTAACGGCGTATGACATATCATATACATAATGATGGACAAATTGTCCTTACACCCTCGACGCAACATAAGGTCGAGGAACCCTTGACGAAATGTAAGGTTGCGATACCCTCGGATATCCTTGACGAAATGTAAGGTCGAGATACCCTTGACGGCAGTCGCAATGAGGAACCCTTAGAGAAATGAGTAGTCTGAGAGCAACCCTCGGATATTGGGTCCACTCGCGACGAACCTTTGGTAGCGGCTGCCTCAAATGCGAATTCCAAAGACACGTGTAAATCAGACGAGATCCCCCTCCCGAAATAAAGATCCACCAGGCGAGGAACCCTTGGTTTAGCACCTCGTACGAGGAACCCATAGATAAAGAAGTCTTAAATTTTGAGGAACCCAAGTCGGCGCCAGCAACAGCCTCCTGCGAGGGACCCTCACCCATTAGGACCCTCGACAAGGAATACATACCAGTTGGCATTTCAAAATTATTTTCCCTACCAGCAGTAGGCTTGGGGTAAAAAAACCACTTCTCCAGATAAGATACCCATGGTCGAGGAACCCTTTGTATTGGAAGAAATAGACGAGGAACCCGCGGTCTCCCTTACGTGGTGCGAGGAACCCCTCAAAATTAAGGGGTGAATGAGGTACCCCTCAAGTTCAAACTTTTAAATGAAGAATCCACAGTAGCGAAGCATCTGGCCGAGGAACCCCTCGAATCCAAAGCGACGGATGAGGTATTCGTAAATTCAAGGCCTCAGACGAGGAACACTCGTCTACCACAGAAAGCGGTGAGGGACCCTTAGAGGTCCTCGCCCCAAAATTCAATTCGCCATCAACAGATCTCCTATCCAGGCATACTTCTAAAAACTACTACGAGAAGGGGGGTAATAGGACTCCCTCACTCAATTCGGGATATCCCAACAGTAACAGACAAGGAGGATGTAAAGTTTTGTGAGCTCCACTAGAGGGAACATCATGCCACCAAAGATTATTTTCATTTAGCGAGCAGGTAGCCAATGGAACTTTGCAAATTCCACCAGTAGAGGTTAATGAGAACCCCCTGCCAACTTACCACTATGGTCGAAAAGGTACTATGCCTAACTCTTGCCAAGTTTCATTTTCTTAAAAGATTGAACCACTTGATGTAAGTGGAGAAAAGTTTGTTTTTTTTAGAAAAAAAACATTATATGAGCACACTCTTTGTAAGAAATACAAAGAGTGGCTATAATGCAGAAATGAATACTAGTTATATTTTTTTGGCACTTAAAAATTTGTGCATGACTCATTTACCTACATTGTGCGGTGGGTACACCAGATTTATGTGTTCTTTTCTCATAAGAAGGGTAGAACCTCTACTAGATTAGAAGAGGGGCCATGATATAAGTAATTTTCCTCATTATACTTGGGGGTATATACAACCCTAAAGTAAAAGTATAGTGAGTAAAGTCTCTACAGACCCGACAAGACCAGCAGGAGTTTATCCTCCTAGTAATAATAATAAAAAAATTCACTACATTTTTTTATTATTCCATACAGATTTATAGCCTAGAGAATAAGTCCTAACCTCTGTTCTCAAGAAAAATTATAATCGACCAGCTTTCAGAAAATAAGGAGAAGCGGGTCTACCTCCCCTCTCTAAACTTGTTATTTTCATAAGACAAAAATGTTCCTAATAAAAGTTTGGAACAAGGACCCTGCAGATCAATGGGAATTTTAGTATAAAGAAATAATTATTTCTTTACTTATAATATATGTGAAATTTTATGCAAAGTTTGTGGGAAGGAGAAGTGCTAACACCATCTCTTAGTTACTTCCCAAGAAATGAATATGCATAACAAAGTACCCCAAAGTCACACGGCATTGCACTAAAAGTACCGCACGGTCACAAGTGGCTGCGCTAAAAAATATATATAACTTTCTCAGCTATATGCAAGTACCCCACTATTAAAGGAGAAACTTCAAAATTTACAGATGGTAAGCCTATATGCAAGCATCCCACAGTTAGAAAGGCAGTTTAAGAATTTTTTAACTTGCTCAGTTATATGCAAGTACCCTGCAGTCAGAGGGGCAGCTTCAAGATTTTAACTTGCTCAGTCTATATACAAGTACCCCACAGTTAGAAGGGGAAATTTCAAAAATATAACTTGCTCAGCTCATGTGCAAGTACCCCGCAGTTAGAGGGGTAACTTCAAAATTTTAACTTGCTCAGTTATATGCAAGTACCCCGTAGTTAGAGGGGCAGCTTCAAAATTTGGTAACTTGCTCAGTTATATGCAAGTACCCCATATCTAGAGGGGAAACTTCTAAAATTTAACTTGCTCAGTTATATGCAAGTACCCTGCAGTTAGAGGGGCCGCTTTAAAATTTTTACTTTCTCAGTTGTATGCAAGTACCCCGCAGCTAGAAGGGAAGCTTCCAAATTTTAACTTGCTCAGTTATATGCAAGTACCCTGCAGTTAGAGGGGTAACTTCCAAATTTTAACTTGCTCAGTTATATGCAAGTACATCGCAGTTAGAGGGGCAACTTCAAAATTTTAACTTGCTCAGTTATATGCAAGTACCCTGCAGTTAGAGGGGCAACTTAAAATTTTTAACTTGCTCAGTTATATGATAGTACCCCGCAGCTAGAGGGGTAGCTTCCAAATTTCAACTTGTTCACCTCATATGAAAATATCCCACAGTTAGAAGGGGGAAGTTAAATATTGAAGTTCTCACATAAAATAGAGAAACTCATAGTATTGAGCAAGTGCAAGTATAGATATAAGGTACGACAATTTAGTACCTAAGGCTCCAAGGGCATAGGAACGCTCATAATCTTGAGCAAATGCCAAGTATAATTTTAAGGTACGACTGTTTAATACCTAAAGGCTCCAAGGGCATGGGAGCGCTCACAGTATTGAGAAATTGCCAAGTATAAATATAAGGTACGAAAGTTTAGTACCTAAGGCTCCAAGGGCACCGAAGCGCTCACAGTCTTGAGCAAGGGCCAAATATAAATATAAGGTGCTCCAGTTGAGCACCTTAGGCTCCAAGGGCACCGGAGCTCTCACAATCTTGAGCAAGTGCCAAATATAAATATAAATATAAGGTACGATAGTTTAGTACCTAAGGCTCCAAGGGCATCGGAGCGCTCAAAATATTGAGCAATTGCCAAGTATAAGTATATGTGAGACAGTTTAGCACCTAAAGCTCCAAGGGCACCGGAGCGCTCACAATCTTGAGCAAATTCCAAGTATAAATATAAGGTGCGCCAGTTGAGCACCTAAGGCTCCAAGGGCACCAGAGCGCTCGCAGTTTTGAGCAAGTGTCAAGTATAAATATAAGGTGTGGCTGTTTATCACCTAAGGCTTAAAGGGCACCCGAGCGCTCACAGTCTTGAGCAAGTGACAAGTATAAACATAAGGTGCTCCAGATGAGCACCTAAGGCTCCAAGGGCACCGTAGCTCTCACAGTCTTGAGCAAGTGCCAAATATAAATATAAGGTGCGCCAATTGAGCACCTGTGGCTCCAAGGGCATCGGAGCGCTCACAGTCTTGAGCAAGTGCCAAGTATAAACGTAAGGTGCTCCAGATGAGCACCTAAGGCTCCTAGGGCACCGGAGCACTCACAATCTTGAGCAAATGCCAAGTATAAATATAAGGTGCGCCAGTTGAGAACCTAAGGCTCCAAGGGCGCCGGAGCGCTCTCAGTATTGAGCAAGTGTCAAAGATAAATATAAGGTGCGATAGTTTAGCACCTAAGGCCCCAAGGGCACTAGAGCGCTAATAGTTTTGAGCAACTGCCAAGTATAAATAAAAGGTACGACAGTTTCGTACACAAGTCTCTCGATATTACAAGACACTTCTGCATGAGGGGGATAATATTGAGAAGTCCTCAAGAAAGTGAACAAATAATAAAATAGCTTAGAGTGTGGGGATCCACTTAGAGTGTCTCCACATTCCCAAGATTGCAAGTTTGACAGAAAATAGCCTAGGGTGAGGGGATCCACCTTGAGTGACCCCTCTTACCAAACTTGATGCTAATGAAAAGAACTCAGGGCGAGGGTCTCACCGTGAGTAACCCCTCTACCCAAGATGAAAGGCCACAGAAGAAGGCCAAGGGCGAGGGGCTCACCGCGAGTAACCCCTTCGCCCAAGACAGAAGGCCACAGAGGAAGGCCAAGGGCAAGGGGCCCATCACGAGTAACCACTTCGCCTAAGAGGAAAGGCTAACAAAAGAAGGCTAAGGGCGAGGGGCTCACCATGAGTAACCCCTCCGCCTAAGATGAAAGGCCACAGAAGAAGGCCAAGGGAGAGGGGCTCACCACTAGTAACTCCCCGTTTAAGATAGAAGGCCATAAAAGAAGGCCAAAAGCGAGGGGCCCACCGCAGGTAACCCTTCCGTCTAACATAGAAGGCCAAAAGTGAGGGGGCCACCACGAATACCCCCTTCGCCTAAGATAGAAGGCCACAGAAGAAGGCCAAGGGCGACGGGCTCACCACGAGCAATCCTTCCGCCGAAGATGAAAGGCCACAGAAGAAGGCCAAGGGCGAGGGGCACACCACGAGTAACCTCTCTGCCCAAGATAGAAGGCCACAGAAGAAGGCCAAGGGCGAGGGGCTCATCGTGAGTAACCCCTTCGCCCAAGATAGAAGGCCACAAAAGAAGGCCAAGGGCGATGGGCTCACCACGAGCAATCCCTCCGCCCAAGATGAAAGGCCACAGAAGAAGGCCAAGGGCAAGGAGCTCACCCCGAGTAACCCCTCCCCCCAAGATATAAGGCCATAGAAGAAGGCCAGGGGAGAAGGGCCCATCGCGAGTAACCCCAAGATGAAAGGCCACAAAAGAAGGCCAAGGGTGAGGGGCTCACCGCGAGTAACCCTTTTGCCCAAGATAGAAGGCCACCAAAGAAGTCCAAGGGCGAGGGCCCCACCGCGAGTAACCCCTCCACCCAAGATGAAAGGCCACCGAAGAAGGACAAGGGCGAGGGGCTCATCACGTGTAACCCCTCCACCCAAGATAAAGGGCCACATAAGATGTCCGAGGGGAAGGGACTCACCGTGAGTAACCCCTCTGCCCAAGATAGAAGGCCACAGAGGAAGGCCAAGGGTGAGGGGCCCATCGCGAGTAACCCCTTCGCCTAAGAGGAAAGGCTAATAGAAGAAGGCCAAGGGAAAGGGGCTCACCATGAGTAACCCCTTCGCCCAAGATAAAAGGCCACAGAAGAAGGCCAAGGGAGAGGGGCTCACCGCGAGTAACCCCCCGCCTAAGATAGAAGGCCATAGAAGAAGTCCAAGGGAGAGGGGCTCACTTTGAGCAACCCCTCTACCCAAGATAGAAGGCCACAGCAAAAAGGCCAAGGGAGAGGGGCTCACCATGAGCATCCCCTTTAAACAAAATATAAGGCCATAGAAGAAGGCTAAAAATGCGGGACTCATCGCGAGTAACACCTCCGACCAAGTTTATACCCTGATAAGGAGGTCCACTCTAAGTGGCCTCATTTACAAAACTTGGGATGAAGTGACATAACATTTAATGACCCTAAGGGGAATGATGAAGAAACCTTGGGGTCCCTAAAAAAACTGAATTTATGGCGTACAAAGCCGTTTGGTCTACCCAACATAAAAGACTTTGCACGAGGGGCTAATGTAAAAGGGTGTCTACCAACAAAAAAAATATAAATAAAAATATTTTTATTGGAAATATTGAGAAGAAACCAACCCAGGTCCCGACAGAAACTCATATTGAGCAGGAACCCCCAGGGTCCCGGCAGAAACTCATATTGAGAAGGAACACCCCCAAAGTTCCTCCACCGCAGATGTGTCGTATTGGAGAAGAAACCCCAAGGTCCCTCCACTGCAGAAGCCCAAGTTGAGAGGGGCCACCGCAAGGGTCCTTGTAGATACTCAAGTAATGAGGGACCCGCAAGGGCCACTGCAGAAGTCCAAGTTGAGAAGGGCCATCGCAGGGGTCACTGTAGAAATGGCATCTGAGAAGTTCCCCACAAGGGCCACTGCAGAAGCCCAAGATCGAGAAGTGCCACTATAAGGGTCGCTGCAGAAATGACATTTGAGAGGTTCTGCCGTAAGGGCCACTGCAGAAGCACAAGATCGAGAAGTGCCACTGCAAGGGTCGCTGTAGAAATGACATTCGAGAGGTGCCGCCGCAAGGGTCACTGCAGAAATGACATTCAAGAGGTACCGCCACAAGGGTCACTACTAAAATGACATTTGAGAAGTGCCTCACAAAGGCCACTGTAGAAGTCCAAGATTGAGAGTGGTCGCTGTAAGAGTCACTGCAGAAATGACATTCGAGAGGTGTCGCCGTAAGAGCCACTGTAGAAGCCCAAGATCGAGAAGTGCCACTGCAAGGGTCGCTGCAGAAATGACATTCGAGAGGTTCCACCGCAAGGGTCACTACAGAATTGACATTCGAGAGGTGTCGTCACAAGGGTCACTATTGAAATGACATTTGAGAAGTGCCCCACAAAGGCCACTGCAGAAGTCTAAGATTAAGAGTGGTCACCGCGAGAGTCACTACAGAAATAAAATTTGAGAGGTGCCGCCACAAAGGTCACTGCGTAAATGACATTTGAGAAGTGCCTAGCAAGGTCCACTACAGAAGTCCAAGATTGACAAGGGCCGCCACAAGGGTCACTGTAGAAATGACATTCGAGAGGTGCAACCGCAAGGGTCACTACGGAAATGACATTTGAGAATTACCCCATAAAGGCCACTACAGAAGCCCAAGATTGAGAGTGGCCACTATAAGAGTCACTGTAGAAATGACATTCGAAAGGTGCCATCGCAAGGGTCACTGCGGAAATGACATTTGAGAAGTGCTCCGCAAGGGCCACTGCAGAAGTCCAAGATTGACAAGGGCCGCCGTAAGGGTCACCGCAGAAATGACATTTGAGAAGGGCCACCGCAAGGGTCATTTCAGAAACTCAAGTCGAGAAGGGGCACTGCAAGGGTCCCCGTAGAAGTCCAAGTTGAGAAGGGCCACCGCAAGGGTCCCTGCAGAAACTCAAGTTAAAAAGGGCCACTACAAGGGTCACCGCAGAAGTCCAAATTGAGAAGTATCATCGTAAGGATCCCCGCAGAAATGAAATTTGAGAAGGAACCCCCCAAGGCTTCCTCAATAGCAAAAATGATGTTTGAGAAGAACCCCCTACTAGGGTTCCGCAACAGCATAAACTTACTTGGAAGGAGGGACCCGCAAGGTCCTCCCCCCTCAGCTCCCAGAAAACAAAGTTAGGATGGTGGGGTGTCTACCATAAGAAACCACTCATCATGAAAAAGAAAAGAAGTACTAACACTTATTTTCTTGTACAGGTTGCCTAGTTGACCAAGCAAGGCTCAAGTAGGCCAGTCGGTACCTCCTGTGAGTTTTGGCTTGGCGACTGAGGGATAAGGTATGTTGAGCAAGCTCAACCACTTATCACTATAGGATTGAGAGAATACTAGTAGGAGACCCTAGGGTCGCCCAGTCCTCACACACCTCACACTTAGTCACAAGTGAAGTGAGCAGCTAAAGGGTTGGCTGCTCATAAGAAAATAACTGTTTATAAAATGATTTTAAAGGAGAGGGTCCTCTAAACCCCTCTCAAGAAAAATGATTTTAGGAGGGGTTCCTTAAGACCCCCCTCAAGCTTACAAAGATTTTAGAGGAGGAGGTCCTCAAGACCCCCCCTCAAGTTTACAAAGTTTGTACCAAAAGTTATCGTTTCAAAAGATATTTAGCAAATCCGATATTTTGTCTCCATTAGAAGACATATTTGCTTTTGAACTTTGATTGGAACCAGGGGGCATCTGCCAGAGGGGACAGACAGAGATGCCTGCAGGTAGGGACAAATAGTACACTACAGACTTTGTCCCTCACCAAACCTCTAAGTTTTGGTGGTAAAAGTGATAACCCAGCCTTAGTGCCCAAGTATAAATTGGACCCCTGGGCAAGGTCATGAAAAAGAGAAAAAAACTCAATAGCACTGTTACTCTGCAAAAATCACACCAGAACCTCTCTAGTATTCTCTTCCTGCTCTCTCTCTAGTGCTAAGTGCCTTTTTCTTTCACTCCCCACTGACAACCATCATTCTCAAGAACTCCTCTTGAGAAAATTACAATTATTGTTGTGGAAGTTCATCTTCTTGCAGGGAGGGAGTTCCATCTTGAGCTCCATTTTTACCAAAAGGAGAAGGTCTCATCAGAAGCTGCTCCATAAGTTCTTAAGAACCTTGCAGACAGCGCCCATTGGAGTGGGTCACGCCTCACCCTTTCCAATTTTTCATAGACCCTAGTCTCACTACCCTCCTACATCCTTGTCCAAGCGTGCCAGATTGATAGTTTTGGTGTGCTGTCAAGATATAACAAGGTTTTATTAACAAGTTCAAGTCGGGATATTAAAAATAAGCATTTTACCAATTAGATTACACTAAATTTTATCATGAGTATTGAGATAACTTAATGTAAGTGTGAAAAGGTAAACAATTTAGCAAAACACCATGGCGTATAATGAACAACCCACAACAAGAAAAAAAAAACAAGTCAACAGAATGACCAATGCACTATGATAGAGTCTTACCACTTGAAGAGACAAACTTACAACCTTCATGACGCTATAACCGACTAGACACTCTTTCCATCATATCCTCCGTAGAAAGTGCCAAAATTCAGAGTACACTACAAATTCGTGACATGTTTTAGTTCGCCACCAATGTCGTAAAGTCCTCTTGCCAAATCAATCTTCTTCAAAATAGAAGAAACTTCTTCATTTTGAGTTTGAAGAGAACTATGTTTTCCATCTCTTGGAACAAGGTGAAAAGGATTTTTGGAGTGTGGTACCATATTCTAGGTGTGTGATGGTCTAAGGTGAAAGCGTTTCTTAAAATTTAGCTTAACTCAAAAAACATATCTTTGAGATATATGAAATATAAAGAAAAACTCAAAAAAAAATTGGAAAGAGATTTATTCAAGGTTTTGAAATTGTTTAAAAGAAAATAAGTTCACTTCAAATGTTTTTACATTTCACAAATGTTTATACTTACAGAAATTTAAAAATATATAGAATAGAAAAACGAGACTTAGAATTTGGATGAATACAAGATTCAAAAATAAGTTTTTAGTAAAAGAAGGTGATTCTTGTGGCAAGAAAGGTTTGGCAAAGTTATTTTGTCGACAAAAGAAATCATAAAATCACACTTACAATATTTCTTGCAAAATGAAGTCCAACTCACTTACATATATCACCAAGCTTGTAAGAGAATCTAGGAAGGTACAAGTAGGTAAGTAGACATATAAGGTGTAAGAGAGAAAATATATCGAAGGATCTTTATTTTACACGGGTACCAAGAAAGATGTGTAAGTATCAAACCCAAAAAGTGGTTTTGGATGCTTTTCATAAATTTATAATCAAAAAATTACTGCAGCGAGATATCGCATCACTACGAAGAACCTGAGGAAATCCAAGTCGCCCATTTATTTAGACTTTTTTTAATGAGGCACAAAACAACTAGTGAGACACTGTCGCTGCCGCAAGATTACACATCACTGCGGCGAACCTTTAGTGTGGATACAAGGGAATCTAAAGATGAAAAATTATTTTAACAAAGGCGCAGTCAATGAGACACTATCACTGCGTTGAAGGTCTCCTACGACAGACCCCAGTAGCCTTTATGAAATGCATATTATAAGACGACATGTGCGAGTAAATTGTGCATGAGTCTACATGTCCATTTATCTTTCATAATAATGGTGTAAAAGGATTGGCATGATGGTGAGGAAGTCCTTTGAATGATTTGCATGATGCTTTGCCGGAATGGCTTTAAGGACAAGACTCAAAGTATATTTAGTAAACAAAATAAGACAATCTAGTCCTATTGGGACACATGAGTAATATGAATACTCTTAAAAAATTATAGCAATTTGTATATTATAATATTTGGACTTGACCAATCCTGATATTAGAATATGTTGGTTATTACATGAGGTCCCACTCCTAATGGATTGTACCGCTATGTAACCACATAACAAATTACATGATAGATTTAACCTCATTTGTTTTCTACAATCACGGAGAGGTTGACTCATAGCAATTAGGATATTAGACATATGTGCAACTTGTGTTATTAGGTAGGGGTATAATACCTGGTTGCAAAAATAATCCCATTAAATCCCCACATGTATATTACTCACGAGTAAGCCCAAACACTCTGGTATGTCCATACATAGCATACACAAGACACCATCATCAATGATACGATATATATATATATATAAGATCACGTCATTAAAATCTAACTATATACTTTGGGCTAAGCGTCACCAAATTATGTAATATAGTCAATATATCAATGTAGGAAAAATAATCTCATAAGTCCAATATAATTACCCTTATGAAGTCCCATGATCATCGGTTAAGCATCGTACCTCCAATTAAAAAAAAGCAAGGCATGTGTATTTTTTCTAGGCCTGGTCAATCAACCTTTTGTGTACACTATTGATTGATTTCTGCTATATTATATAGATCGTCCTATGAGGTACCCGATCGATTGCCCCCTTGTGACCATGATCAATCGAACTCCAAAGATCTAGGTCAATTGGGTCACCCCCCAAAGGCGTAGTTTCATTAAAAACTTCATATTTGCGTATTTATTCATCCTACGCCTCGAGGGTTTCCGAACCTCCAATCAGTCCCAATAATAATCTAAAAATATTATTAACACTTATTAATTAATACTAACAACAAAAACACAATATAAAGGATTATCCTAACCTATTTCAAAGATTAAACCCTAAATTATGATTTTAACCCAATTGTGTCTAATTAAGTTTAAATTTTAAGCATTGAAATCCAGATTTAGTTCATAATATCATATCTAAACATATATACAAGGTCTTAATCAACGTTCTCCATTATATTACAAGAATTAATCATCAATTAGGGTTTTAATTTATGTTTTCCCTATATTTCATATCAATTCATCCTTAACCAATGTCTCAAATCATCTTAACTAGGATTTCAAATATTAGCATTTAATCCTAAATAAATAGTTATCAGTTAAAAAAGAAATTCTAGGAATTTCTTTCTTGAATTCCTAGTGTTGAATCTTTATTGGTGGTGCTTCCTTGATCTAACTCATCTCCCATGGTTAGGGTTTTGGTCCTCTTTAATGTTATGCTAATTGTAAAAGATAATGATCATATTTAATCTCTAATTTAATAGATTCTTTATGCGGAAAAATTAGAGCCCCAGTTAAGCCCAAAATGATAACCTCATGTTCCAAAAGTTATCCCAAATGATTGCCCAATCCTGATGCCCAACTTAACATGTTTCCAATAATTTTTTGGTCCTCTATTCTCCTCTTGAACCAGGTTTAGCGGTGCACATCCTGAAATACAAAAAAAATTCCAAGTTAAAATTGATCCTTTAACATTAACATTCAGTAATTCAAATTAAATCCCTAATATTTGATTCATAAAAGTGTGGGGGAACAATAGCGAATAATTTTAAATAAATAAAAAATTAGGGATTTAATTTGATTAAGTGCATGTTTATCTTTTTATGTATATTTAATTTGGGAAGATTTTGTCTTTTAGGATTTGCATCATTGGGCCGGAGTCGAGAGAAATCTAGAACCTTGAAATCTTGTTGAAAATATGTTAAGTTAAGCCCCAGGGTTGGATAACCCTTTGGAATAAGTTTTGGGAGCATGAAATCATTATTTTGGTCTTATATAAAGGCTCTAAGTTTGTCCCATAAACTCATTAAATCATTTAATTATTGTAAAATTGGAGTGAACAAGCCCCAAGCTGTTGAGGAGAGGAATTGGGATCAAGGGAAATAATGGGATACTCCCACAAACCAATTATTGTAAATGGCATATAGAAAGGAAGTTAATCTTTAAAAGGTAGTAAGCTTTCCCCTCATAAGATCTCCATTGTAACTATTTAAGATTTTTTATAGTAAAGAGTGGGAACAAGCAGTTGCGAACCCCTGATTTTCGGGTTGTGCGTGCGAAATGTTGTAGAAATGTCGGGGGTTCGGGGGCAGGAGCCCCCGAGGCGATTTTTTTTAGTTAGTTTTACTTGTTTTGCAATTTTTAACACTAAAAACTTGTGATTAATCTTCACTAATTTTTAGCCCCTACGTAATAAACAAAGATTTTTTTAACAACAATTGCTAATTAAAATTAAAGTTTAAATTTTGAGGATGAATTAAAATTTCAACAAGTAATTAAAATTTCTGCATATTAATTTTGAGGGCAAATTATTTTTTAGCAACAACTCCAACGACAACAACAATTTCAGCATACTAACATACTAAAAAGAAATCATCATACTAACAACTAAACTAATTAAAATTAACTAACATAGTACAGAAGAAAAAAATTAACATATATACTGAAAAAAATTAAATAATCTACTGAAAAAAATTAACTAATCAAATATGATCTATTGAAAAATAAATAAATAACATACTCAGGGAATGTGCTGCTCTGCTACTGCTTCGTGGATGAAATGAAAAGGTGTTTCCGGCGCCAAGAAGACCATCCTCGTCGGTAGGGGGTTGTGTTGTGCGTGAGAGTGAGTGAGGGAGAGAAGAGAGGACATGGCAAACGAGCGGGAGAGGGTGAAGCATCTTATACTCTTGACTCACTTGAGTCTATATTGTATAAGTGTTCATCTAGTTTGGAAATTGTGACAAAATTATGTCCATCCTAGAAACCAAAGAACTTCAGAGCTTGCATTTCTACTTCATCTTTGATTGAAGGGATCTAGACCTAATTACTAACACTCACACACAGTAGAATTAATCATTTACATGTAATATTAGTGTTTGTACATATGTTGAGTGTGTTTAATTCCACAATATTTTTTTTAAAATATTTTTTGGGATTTTTTAAAACATTTTAAAATTAAGGCTTTATTAATAAAACTTGGTTTTAAAAGGTTATGGGGTAAATCTGCTATTTTAGAATGTTGGTTTAACTGTCTAAAGTTGGTTTGGGTAGAAACCAAAAGCGGCAGAGACTTTAGGGTTTACTTTGTAATTATTTTAGACGCGCGTTTTATCTCATGTTATTGGCCAACATTTGTTGCCCTCTGATTGGTGGGAAGTGTGTTTCTTTATAGAGAGAAAAACAACGCCTGTTTTCAACCCTTGGATCATTTGAGATCAACGATCTGCATGTGCCCCTTTATAATCCTTGTGAATCCCTTTTGAACCAATCAAGTGAGCTTTAATGACCGTATATTGTGAGCCCTTGGATTAAAGTCAATCCATCTTGACTTTATCTGGACCCTTGATTTTGGCCCTCGTTCTCGAACCTTCTCAGCCTCCTATAAAAGGAGCCCTTTACTCAGCTTTCTGAGACTTTTGCCATTTCGTCCTTTGAGAGAAAAGAAAGAGAGAGTATAGAGAAGAGAGAGAGAAGAGAGAAACCAGAAGAGAGAGAAAGAGTTAGAAACCCTAACCCTAACCCTAAATCGTTTACACAGTTCAAACCAAATACAAACCTTCAAACCTCTGTACTTTACCAAACACAACCTTGAGTGTTTGAGTGTTTTGAAAGATGATTTGAGAGTTGGTTTGTTACTGTAACCTCTTCTTCTTTTGATCTTGTTTCTAACTTAATCATTTTCTTAGATCTGTTGTTCTTGTATATAGAAACTTTCAGATCTGAGTTTTTCATGATATATTACACTTAGTTTGCATGTTCGTTTCTCAGCTTGAGAAATATTTTGTTGATTCATTTTCTGTAAATGTTTTTAACTTTGAAAGAAACAAAAATGTTTTCTGTTTCTAGTTCTCTTAAAACTAAACCTTTGACCAAGTTTGGAATCACATTTGGAAGTTTTCAATCTCGAAAATCTTTTCAAAACTCTGAGATTGATTAAGATCTTGACTGTCTTCTAAGCAAGATATCCGTGGATTCTGGGATTGATTAAAAGGTCAAAAAAGGTTCAAAGTTTTGTGAGAAGAGAGAAAAAGAAAATCACTGCATATAGCCTTATATGTAATTTGCTAGGACTGTTTTTACTCAATAAGTGTGAGTGTGTGCATGCATGTGTTAGAGAGCACCTCCACAAACACTTTCACACTACAACACGAAAAGTGTTGGTAATAAGATCTTGAGAAAAGAGTCGACGTAAAGAGCTTGAAAAAATTGGAGTTAACAAACTGAGAGGACAACATCAACAATCAGAACTGCCGAGAAGTTATAAGGACACCAGAGGGTACATTCCTAAACTTATATAGGTCTGAGTTGTATGCATGTTTGTTATATAGTTTGTAACTGTTAAATTTGTTTATAGTGGATTTTTGTTTTACTCTGTAGAGGGAGTCGTGGATGTTTCCTCAATTGGTGAGGTTTTACCACGTAAAAATCTTGTACTTAATCTTCCTACATCTTCTCATCTCATTCTTGGTTGTGCTGGGTTTGAAAGTTTGTTTAAAACTGTTTTATAAACCTTTTAGTAAAATCTTGAATAGATCTCGTACATACTATTTTGTTAAACACATCTTGTGTTCAAATAGTTTTGGTTTTTAAGAAAAGAGTTTCTTCAAAAAATAGACCGGAGTTACTTAAATAGTTTATTTTAATAAACGACTTTAGTAACATAATTTCAGAGGGAGAGAAGAGGAGAGGGGAGGCAGCCGCTCAGACCAAATGGAAGAGAATGAGAAAAGATAATAGGCGGGTTAATTTAAGTTCAATTCCTTTTTTTTAGGCTTTCAAACTTTAATTAATTTAGATAATTACCTCCATAGTTTGAAAAACTTATAAATAAGTATAAATTTTTTTGGTTCATTTACTGTTTGGGGTACGTTTGTTTATCATATTTTGTTCTTAGGGTACCTTTGTTTGCATTATAGTTACATGGGTGTTATTTTGATGGTTTCTATTAACGTCCGTTTACCAGCTCACTATTTACAACCCCTTATCAATAATACCCTCAAATCACTCAAATCATTCAACCCCTCAAATCCTCTCTCTCACGCCCACACTCTCTCAACTAGCTATAAATATGAGTTACCCGAAATCGGCTATAGCCCAACCTCAGGAAGCTCTGGTCGGAGGTTTTTCACAGCCAAAGGTTTGGATCGTTTGGCCGGAGTTCAGACGTATTGTTATTGGTTCTTTTTGCAGTTCGATTTGGCCGGATGTTTGATTTTAACTATTGGTGGTTTATTTTTTTGGCCGGAGCTTTATTTTTGGGGCTGGAGGTTTGATTTTTTGGCCAGAGGTTTTTTTTATGCCGGACGTTTGATTTTTCGATTGGAGGTTTATTTTGTGTTGAAAATCATTTTTTTTAACTGAAATCGTTTTTATTTTTTACTTTATTTGCTGGAAAAAGTTTTTAACTGAAAACGTTTTTACTTTTCTTTTGCTGAAAATCCGTTTTTTTGGTTGGAAAACATTTTTTTAACTCAAATCATTTTTATTTTCCTTTATTTTCTAAAAATTATTTATTTTTTAATTAGAAATCATTTTTTGGGTGGTGTGTTGAAAATCATTTTAATCTGTGGGAAATGTTTTTTTTTTGGGAAATATATATTTTGAAATTGGAAAATGTTAGATTATGTTTTTTGGGCCGAAGGTTTGATTTTTTGGCTGAATTTTTTTTAAATATATATATTTTTGAATGAAATCAATTTTTTTTCTAGAAATATAATTTTTTGAACAAACAAATAGATGGATTTTTGTTTTTTGGAAATATATTTTTGGGGTAGAAATTATTTTATCTTTGGAAAACTTTTTTTAAAATAATTTTTTTAAAAACAGTTTAATTTTTATACTGGAATTTATTTTTGTTATAGTTCGAAATCATCTTTATTTTTATATTTTTTTTACCAAAAATTATTTATTTGGTAATTGAAAAACAAATTTTGGGTGGGAAACAATTTTTCTAGGTTGAAAATCATTTTAATTGGTGGAAAATGTTTTTTTCTGAAAATATATATTTTTTAACTGAATCATTTTAATTGGTGGAAATAATTTTTTTGGGTGGAAAACATTTTTTATTTGGTGAAAATCAATTTCTTTTTTTATTTGGTGGAAAAAATTTAACTCTTTAAAAAAACACGGTTTAACTGTTTTTTTTCTAAATATTTAACTGTTTTTTTTCCAAAACATTTAACTATTTTTTAAAATATTTAAACAGTACAATATATATATATATATATATATATATATATATATATATATATATATATATATATATATATATATATATGTTTTTTCCTGAAAATAATTTTTTAAATTGAAATTTATTTTATCTTAATATTTTTTTGGCTGGAAATTATTTTTTTGGGATAAAATCAGGGTATATATGGGTTTAAGTTTTAAGTATGGGTATTTATATATAAGAGTATAATAGTAAATGACAATAAGGGTTTAGCTCGTAAACGAATGTTAACAGAAATTGTCATAATAACACCCATATAACTATAATGCAAACAAACGTATCCCAAGAACAAAATATAATAAACAAACGTACCCCAAATAGTAAATGACCCATTTTTTTTACAAAAGCTCACAACTGATTTTTGAAAAACCCATGGGTGCAGCCTCCCCCACTCGGGATGGGGTAGGTCTGCCCCTGGGAACAACACGAACTGTAGACGTAAGTCATTCACGAATGAACCACGTAAAAATATTATGTTCATGTGTGATGATTTCATTATTATTTTTCTACGATTGCTGTGTAATTCTTTGCATCAAGTCTTTGGTTGGGAATGACATAATTATCATCACAGTTCATCTTTTTATCAATTTCATATTGAACCTCTCTACATTTACTAATTAATGATGGATACATGTTATGGTTGTCATCATTCACCACTGATGACTTATACCGATACAATGAATATATACCGAAAAACAAACCCCTTATATTCTCAAAAGGAAAATGATACGTGTACCAAGTTCTTACACCAAAAGTGGTTTATCAAGTGCATTAAACTATTGTACCTACAGTAGTGTATAACAGTTTGACGCACTTGGTAAACCACCTTTGGTGTAAAAACTTGGTACGTATATCATTGTCCTTCTCAAAATATATGCCTTACACTAAGAACAATCGGATTTGTCATTTGATGGAGTCTTGGCAGATGATGACGATATCTATAAAGCCAAATAAATATGGGGCATATAACAAATAGTCCCTCGAGCTTTTTTTAATATACATTTAGTCCAATCCTTTTTATTTTGCACCAAAAAGTCCTTCAACCTGCCAAAAAGGCTTTGCTGCTGGTACAGACCTTTAAAGATAAGAGAATAAAGGACTTTTTGATACAAAATAAAAGACTTGGACTAAACGTATATTAAAAAATGTTTGAGGGACTTTTTGGTATTTGATTCGATAAATATTGTCATCGGGTACTTTCAGGTTGAGCAACCCCAACACTTCCAAAGGCATCGGGATGTGTCGTGTCTTAACAACCATCACAAATAAACTCTTAGTTGGACAAGTGCTTCAGTAATTGAGGGTCCGTAAGCTATTTGAGGCGGTACTCTTTCTCTTATCTACTTTTCACTTTGGTGGGGATACCTCTTCAACTACCAAAGCCTCTATGTTGGTAAAATAATATTGGTTTGCCAATAAATTGAACGTATAGGAACCAAGTTAGCATTAGTTTCCAAATAAATATTTGATCCTCTTTACTCTTTATCAGCCCAAGCTCTTATTTCTTTAGTCTTGGCTTTAAAACGATAAAAACTTTCATGGATGGATTCTTCTTGAACGAGATTTGTGAAATTTGGATAAAAAAGAACCAAATTCACATTCTACCCAAATGAGATACAAACAAAGGGTTTCGCTGCAGTTATTGTTTTCCTCATGGGTCATGGATGGGACCAATGTTTCGAGGGATTTTCCTATTAGAACCCGCAACTAGTCCATGCCCATGTGCTGCAACGAACTGGCCTAGATTGTGCAAAAAATGGGTTATTTAAGTGGGGTATTTTGAGAGTTTTTACACGTAACCCTTGAGGTATAAATAGAATGACATAAAGGATTTTTCATTAGGGTTTATTTGACATTAATAGATCTATTCATCAAAGAGAAGTAGAGAAAGTGAGAGAGGTTCATTTTTCTAAACTTGACTCCAATGTGAGATTGGGGTGTATTTAGGGTTTGGGTTGGGAGTGTGCGTAACTCTTGTAAGATCCCTCCATTGTAACCTATTTCTTAATTAGTGGAATTTTTATCCATCTCTCTCTCTCTCTCAGATGTTTTTTTAAACACGTTAAATCTCTTGTGTTCATCTTGTTTATTTTGTACTTAATTATATTTCCATCTATCTTGTGTATATATTTCCTTATTTTGGTTGAGTGTGGCACCACTGGTGCACAACAACTAGTATCAAAGATTTGGTTCACACAAGGTATTTGACAAAATTCCTAAGTGAGAATTTGGTGTTAAAATAATTGTGTTTGAAAGTGTCGGGTTTATAGTTTCGTTCAACTATGTCCAGAAATATAGTTTCATAGTGGAAGGTGGATCATTTTGATGGAAATGGAAGCTTCAGTTCATGGCAAGGTAGAGTGAAGTATCACCTCGTTCAACAAGGATTATTGAAGGCGTTGAAAAGTAGGAGCAAGAATCCAAGTAAAGTAATGGATACTGATTGGGAAGATATAAAGTCGATGTGTTTTAGTATTATTTGACTTGCTATTGGTGATAATATTATCAATAACGTCAATGGTGAGGAAACGACATCAAAGTTGTGGAAGAAGCTAAATAAGCTCCATTTTGTGAAGAGTCTAAAAAAAAAGCTCAATATAAAATGGGATATTTATTAGTTGAAGATGGACGAGGGACGTGACATCATGGATTACATGACTATATTTCATGGGATTGTAGATTAACTAAATAAGGTTGATGTGAAAATAAATATTGGGCCTTATTTCTTCTTACCTCTCTTTCAAATTCGTACGAAAAAAATAGTATCGCCATTTTTTATGGTAAAGATATAATTAAAATGGATGAGGTGGAGTCGACTCTATTGTCTTGTGCGAAGAGAAAGTCTTCAGTGGATGAGAATTGGGGATTTGTTTTGTATGCTCATGGTGGGAATCGAGGAAGGAAATATTATTAGGGTTATAGTAAAGTTATAGTAGGTCTAGATCAAACGGTGGTGGAAAAGACAGACAATGCTATAAGTGCAAGGAGTGAGGTCACATAAAATAAGATTATCCTTTAAATAAGGATGAAGGTATCTCCAATAGTGCATCGGTAAAATATATAGAGGATGAATATTTTGGAAAGTTTCTCACACTTTCGAAAGGTAGCCCTCTTTCTTAAATTGAATGGTTATTGGATTCGGGATCATCGAAGCATGTTTTCTCCTAAGAGAAAATATTTTAAGACTTTCCAAGAGAAAAAAAGGTTTTTTGTCTTTGCCTAGTGGGAAGAAATGTGGGGTTCAGGGTGTGGGAATGATGAAAATCAAAATGTTCGATGGTATTGGGTGGTTTGGCCTATGCCCCAAAGTTGCGAACAAACTTGATATCCATTAGTCAATTAAAATCCAAGGGTTGTCAAGTGTCAGTAATGGGTGGATTATTTAGAGTCACACATGGTTGTATGTTCTTAAAAAATGGTAAAAAGATAGGAGGTTCGTAACATCTGAGACATACTTCGAGGGTAATGGGGAAGAGACATTTCACAAGTCTTTAAGCGCTTAAGGCATGTCTTGTTTGTGGATAAATCACAGGCATTGGTGACAAGTTTCTCAGGAGTAGACGACGGTGTCAAGAAATATCTTACTAGAGGAGGGTATGTCTCGAGGTCCCCCTCCAGGGTCAACGGATGATTTGGACTTGGAGTAGTTGCACACATGTATTGGTTGTTGATGAATCGAGGAGGGTTGGGATATGTTTGATTAAAAGTGTATGTAACTAGTACAATGAAGGTCAATGGGTGATTGCATGTGTTTTCATAAATAATGAGTTTCAATTTGATGGAGTAGCGGTATTTTCTCTCCAATGTGGAAATTGTGAAATTTGGATAAAAGGTAACATGTGTCATATTATACCCAAATGATCTACCAATGAAGGGCTTGACTACAACAATTGTTTTCCTCTTAGTTCGCATATAGGACCAGCATTTTGAGGGATTTTCATGTGAGAAGATGCAACTAGTAAATGCTCATGTTTGCTGCAGAAAATGGCCCCAATTATTTTGCAAAACATGGGTTATTTAAGTGGGGTATTTTGAGATTTTTCACATGTAACCTTTGGGGTATAAATAGAATGATATGTCTCATAGGGATTTATTTGACATTGACAGAGCTAATCATTAAAGAGAGGTTGAGAGTCTTCATAACTCTTGTAAGATCCTGTAACATCCCGCATAATTAAATACCGGGTGATTAGTCCTTTATTAAATTAAAAATCAAGGTGAACGGTTGGTTCATTCTTAGCATCACTGTCGCAAAATAAAATTTCCAAACTAAACACCCTAAATAATTAAGCTAAGTGTCAAAACAATTTAAAGTCTTATTTCCATTTTTAAATTCCAACTTGAAACCCCCTGTTTTTTAAACCAACCATCTAAGAATCACATAAGTGCTACGAATAGCAATCAACACAAAATAATTTAATCCAACTAGATTAACCAAACCAAGTCAAATAACCATACATGAGATCATCCTGACAAGAGTTAACTCCCAAGGAGTACTAAATACTGGAAAATATAAAATAAGCATAAATCTCTGACAAATCCAAACGGAATAGGAAATCGGGCGATACATGCCCTAACTATGAAGAACTTAATCAATAAAGAGGTCGTATAGAACAAAGGCCTGTAATTCCAACATAAACTGCACTACGTCCAATCCAAAGAACCTAAGTATGACACCCCTGTGGCTAGGCACCTATAATACATATACATATATATACAAGAGAGAGAGAAAAAGACAGGAAACGGGTTAGAGATCGAGGGTAAAACAGTTTTAAAAATAGTTTAGCAAGTATTTAAAATGATTACCGGCTAAGGCAACAACCACGTTAGTATTCGACACTCTCTTGAGAATTCTCACCTATCATCTAATGTGCACGCCTACCGCACTAATAATTCTCATATGCCTCTCTAACTTATTATCCATAAGGTTTTATCACGTGAAAATTAAGGTTATGATATTTACATTCAAAAATCAATCTCTTCAAGATTTCTTATGTTATTTAGAACCACTCAGTACCGTTATAAAGTTTCCGAATACTTATAATGAACTTGAAGCATTTATTCATTTCTTAACTACTTATACGCATAGAAGAAAATTCCCATATAGATATACGTATATATATTAGTCACACATATAATATATATACTAACGACACCCCACATAAAATCTATGGTGATGGCATACTCTGATATCAAATCCTCGTATCACTCCTACTAAGGGAAATACGAGTTCGGAATAACTCTAGAACTGCATTAACACAAAACACATAAAAATGGAGGGGAAACATAGTTCCAAGTCACTAAGAGATCAGCACATACCCTCACGTCTCTTAGGACCATCTGACTATCCCTCAGATAGCCTGTATCAAGGAATCCTATGTTCTAGGGTACAAGTCAATATCCCCCATAAAGGTCCAATCGAGATAAGACTGTCCCGATGTGGCAACCTCCGTGAAAGAAAGTAGCGCGGGTATGATTTTTACAGATACATAATATATGTACAATCACATAGTCATATATATATATTAACATTTTATAAATTAGGTGCGCCCATGACCCATAATTATAATTATCCGTTCGTAGCACATATTACTCAATTATCTCGCATAACGTATTCGTCTCTTTTATGCTCATATATAATTTATTTCATACTTCTCATCTCTCGAAGTATTCTATCTCACTAAGTATAATTTCAGTAGGTATTCTCCCACTTACCTTAGGGTCTAAATACTTTACGAGTCTCAATATTTTAGTAAACATACGCATAATTTCCTATGTGTGAATAACTCCCCGTTAACTCATAATTTCATCCCACATTAAATTTCTCTCAACAGAGTCTACCTAGACCCTACTGGTCTTCTTTATAACCCATTATTCTCTAACAATAATAATTAAGGGTTCCTACGTATTTTAACGGGATTAAACAAAAAGGAAAAAAATATGCAGTTTTCCAGGAGGGATCGATCGATCGAGGAAAGGGGGTCGATCGATCGATCAAGCAGTTCTTGCCCAGAAACTGCAGTTTCAACCTATGGGTTTCATCCTCCAAATTACTCCAAAATGCCATTATCGATTCCCAAACTCCTAACCAACATCTCTAATAGTTACGTATACCTATATACATGATTTCCTACATGAAACATGTCCAAATTCATCAGAGGCATTGAATTTATGGAGTAATTTAACATAATTATCAAGAACCCTAATTTTTCATGAAACATTCATTCTTATAATTATTTTCTAGATTTATTGCCTCTAAATCCATACCAATTCATGTATAATCCTCTTCATATGATGGGTATGTCCAGAATATATTTAGTTTCTCTAAAACATGCGATTTTAAGTCTCTAAATTATCAATTTCTTCCATACAACATGTTCCTAACAATCCTAAACTAACATGGGTGAGACATTAACCTAAAACAAAGCAAGATACATACTTTCCTGGAATTCAAGGTTCTTCTTTGTGGATGAAAAAGGTATGGTTGTGTTTCTCGTCGTTCGATCTACGTTTTGATGGTGGTGGCGGTGCAAATGGATGAGTTGTTGGCCTTGGATTGCTTGGAAAGCTCTCCACCTTCTTCTCTAATGGTCGTTCTTAGGTTTTGTGTTTGCTAACCCTAAGAGACGACTACAAATGTCTGATATAACCTAATTAAATTCGTGGGTTTAATTACCCAAAAATACAAAATGTCTATAATACCCTCTCGGGATGTCAATTAGGCCTAAAAACGCCCCGAGACCCGAACTAAACCCCCGGGTACACTTTTCTAACTATCTCGACCCTTCCGGACACATTGGTGCACTCAAAATGACCATATGGGAGATTTATAATTTATTCACTTTATATAATAATAATAATAATAATAATTAATCCTGACACGACACAGGCACGTCCTGACTTAATTTTCATAATTTCCATTTTATTCACTCGTGATAATTTTCATAAAATCAATCTTATATATTACTTTACTCATCTAGTAATATTAGACATATTTCCAATAATTACTAAATCTCGTCACGCTAGTAAATATTTAAAATAAATTTCTGGATTAATATTAAATTAATTTATCTCAATTAAATTTAATAAATCCCTAAATTTAAAAGCCATAAAAATATGGGGTATTACAGATCCTTCCGTTATAACATATTTTTTCTCAAATAGTCATATTTGTTCTCTCTCTCTCTCTCTCTCTCTCTCTCTCGTGGATGTAGGCAAGGTAATATTATAAAATCGTGTTCATCTTGTTGATTTTGTGCTTGTTTATATTTCCATAAATCTTGCATATATATATTTCCTTATTTTGGTTGGGTGTGGTGACATTGGTGCACAAAAAAAAAATTCATTTAATGGTGGAGTGGTTCCTCCACTATAAACCTATAATACTGGAAGTGGGAGACTTTGTCCATGGTTTTTTGGTGATCACTAATAAGCAAAGATATCATTATTCCTTATATCGAGGTTCGGCATTTCATGCGGTTGAGTGGATAAGTGAGTTTTTCTTTATCGCTAGCCAGCTCTGTCAACTCCATTGGTAACAAATGTATGCAATTGCATGATTGCGAAGATCAAGTGAAGTGTTTGTACATATGGATCCATGAGGGTTTAACTACTGAAACAATTACCAATCGTATATCCATATTAATTCAGTAGTTATGCATCCATAAGTACCTATCTATAAATACAAACAATCTGATGTACAATGTGATTTTGATAACTTCTTAAGGTTTAAGCACAAATGGAGAATCAATCTTATAATATGTGACTCGATCATGCAATGTTTACATGAATTTTTGTATTTTAATCATTTTATACTTCTGTAGGAACAACAAATGCTGATGCTTGGACATCGTGATTCGAACTTACAGAATGCCTTTGGAGGAATGTACATTGGTGCTTTGATTGTGTTAAATAACTTCATGGGAGAAATTGGCTCAAGGCTTCTTGTTACCATCATATATCAGTACTCTGAATTGTTTAAGAAAGATAAAGCCAGTGAACTAGGTTTATTTAGAGTTTATCTTTTAACCGTATGTTCCCTGTTAGCTTTAAATAGCCGAAAGATGTACACATTCCTCCCTTATTAGCATCCTATGGATAAAGAGTAAATTTTAAATTCTAATATCTTTAAGTTTTTAGTTATGTACTCTTCAAAGTTTAAAATTCTAGACAAACACATGGAGCCAAACTAACAGTCTCACCAAAAGAAATAATTTTCTTATTTTTAGTTATTCATTTACTGCTAGTTAACGGTTAAACTTGGAGGTTGCCTCGAGTTTGGGTTCACTAACGAGACTAGAGTTCATTCAAATTCATTCTAGGCTAAAATTAATTGAGACTACCTTCGTCTAAAAATGGATGTCGATAATTTTTTCACCGAGTATATGTACATAATAAGGGATAAAGAAGTGAATAGTGAAAATGACATCAAAAACGTGCAAACCCATGTATGGACATTGTAAATTCAATCCACGAGGTCAAAATCCCACAAATCCAAGACTTGGATTCAAAATTAGTGGATTGAAATGAGTTTGGGAGGTCAGGTATGTAAAAAATGGAAGACGGGGGGATCTCAAAATGTCTAATTAATGAAAACAACATTACGGAGATGAAGGGATTAAAAACCCAAGCCCTCATTTTAACCACTATGTGCTATCTCAAACGAGGTCCCATTCAAACTAGGCTATCCCTCATTCGCACGAGATCCCATAATGCCCTCCATCTGCGACGCAAAGCCCAGGAGGAAAAAGAACAAATTATGGAATAAAAAAATAAAATTAAAAAAGTAAAAAACACAAGGGCCACTACACATGAACAAAGTTGAACATAAAAACTCCACATATGTAACCTACGGGAATGTAAATGATCTAAAGAACCCGAAAAAAAGTGAATCCCATAAAAACTCCACACGAACCCCAAAACCATTGTAGTCAATAAAAATCTATAATATGAGTCGATCATACTAAAATGGATTGTGTTATTTTGGGTTCATATTAATGGAGACTTCAAGCTAACCATGTGAATTAAGCAGTTCAATAAAGCCAAAAAATCACATATATCACCCACAATTTGTGCTTTTCAAAATATTTATTTCCTTTTCGTTGGGGAGTATTCCCTTGCATCATTTTTTACACTCAATTTGCTCAAATATTTTTTTTGTCAAGGGTTTTATCACCACCTTTGGTAGCTCTAACCATTGTTTCTTTCATTATTTTTTTTAATTATTAGTCACAATACATGGTTTTTACAAGCACACCTAAAAATATAACGAACAAAACATGATCTGATTGAGTGAATACGCGTGGCATGAAAACTTTTCGGATTAAGATCAACGATACACCCAATTACAACTCGTGTATATGTGTGTGTTATATGGTAAAGATGATATGATTACTATAGGTTGTTCATATGAGAACACCAAAGATAATGATGAAGGGAAGTCTACCATAAGCTCAAAATATCCTCCAAAATTTTGAAAACCTAAAAAAGGGGACATAAGTCACACGATGGTGTTCCAACATTATCGAATACGTAAATACCACAAATTCTAAAAAGAAAATTTTTTTTGTGTGTTTTTATGATTTTCATCAAGAATATAAAATCTTTTAATTTTTTCCTAAAAATTTTTGAAAATAATTTTTTTTCGTATTTTTTAAATATAAAATAAATACTATGATACACTCTAGGAAGGATAACATATAATAAATTATGATGTAAATAATCCTAACCTAGAGGTGATATGGACGACTTACTCGAAAAGTTGAGATGGATAAGAATTGACACCCTTATCCCCTACTCTAGCTACCTTCTTCTCATTCCTATTCATTTTATTCTTCTTACCTTAACCATTAGGAAGGGAATAACTCATTCTTTTGAATTCTCTCATAATAATTTGGGATGTTCAAACCCTGTACTCAACATGTCCATGGATATCATACAATGTAAGGACACAAATTTCCAATTGAGTCCATATATAGTTTTGGCTCAATTCCGGACAAAAACATTTATTCATAGGATTTTATTTAATTGTAATATTCAAGACCTATGAAGTGTTTGTTGAAGACGTAGCGGCAAAGAGTATAAAGCATCATCAACATGCCGTAGTTTATGTGCCTCGTTTGTACGTCATCAACTTAGGTTCCATGCTCCCAAGGTATGAATGTATTTATATGTATATAGGAGCTTGGAACAATTTGTATTGGATGTTAGGTGAATTAAAACTGCATTTTATTTTTCAGAAAGAATCAATTAGAAACTTAAAAATTAAGTATATAAAAGTTTATAAAAGTTTCAGGGCCAAAATCGAATTTTTCAATCTTTCTGTTTGTTCGTTTGAAATGTCGTTCGAACGAGTTTTTTCGTTCGAAACAGATTTCGTTCGAACGAGTTTTGTCGTTCGAACCAGGTTCGTTCGAACGAGTTTTGCCAACGACCCTAAACTGGACTGTCGTTCGATATGTCGTTCGAACGAAGGTTCGTTCTAACGAGGTATCTAACGAACCTCTAACGAGCCCAGGCTGGTCACTCGTTAGAAGTCTCGTTCGAACGAGAATCACGTTCGTTCGAACGAACTTCCAGCGGGAACAGTTATTTGGCAGTTTTTTGCAGTTTTTCCCCACTCTTCCACTTGGTTTTCAACCAACTTTTTTCATGCTTAATTATGTGCGGGAAACACATTTTCCAAGATAACTTTTCCTAACTTTTCATTCCATATCCATCTCTTAGAGAGAGTTTGAGAGCAAAATTATTTTAGGAAAATGTTCAAGTTTTGAGTGTCAATTTTTAATGGAAAATTCATATACACTCTAGTTTACACCCATTGTTGTTTATTCCAAGTTCTATTTATACATATCCTTACTTGGAGTTTTTGGCACCGGTTTTCTCTACCGAATTCAAGAGACGTTTCGGGTTTGCTTCTACACCCCCATTACAAAGAAGACATTGTTGAGATTCTACCCGTTTGGAGAAAGGCTCCATGATCGGGTGACGGTGACCGTTTAAAGTCCCATCGGTGTATTCCGAGACCACGGTGGAGGTCCGTTGGTTATCCGCTAATTGGAGGTTGATACAAGAAGGAGCATCACGGCTTGAGAGGGTTCGAATTTAGGAAGTAAGTCTTTTGTCTTGTATTTTGTAATACCGTTTTTAGTGGATTTGAGGCTAGGGCCGTCCCGAGGTTTTTTCCCGTTAGTGGGTTTTTCCTCGTACATCGCGGTGTAGTGTGACTTTGTTTATTTTATCTTGCTCATCATTTAGAACGCATGCTTTAGGTTTAATTCAAGATAAAATCGGGTTTAATTATCACACTCATTTAATTTGGGACTTAAATTAAATATTGGGTAAAATTGGTTTATTCAAGTCATTTGATAAAATTGGTTTCGCCTAACTTTGGATATAATTGTTAATCATGACTTAGGCAAATTTCTAGGACTTGAATTTTGTTGTAATCTGTTTCTTAAGATATTAAAACTCGGCCTTGTTTATTTGTTGAACCATCACAATCATTCAACGCTTCCGCATTTGTTTCCAAAGGGAAATTATATTTTAATCGAGTGAATTATTTAAAACCCGGGGGTTCCATACTTCTTCATAGAAATCTCTTCTCAAACGTGGAAGAGCATGCCCATTTTATATAAGTCAGTGGTAATAGTATCTTAGGTGACCCTTCTTCTTATAATGAGTACAAAAGTACGATTGTGGAGGATCTACCTTCTTTGTCTTGAGAGAAATTCTTGGGGGGGGGGGGGGGGGGGGAGGCGTGATTATTGACCTTTTGACAAACATGATCTCTTTATTTGGTTTAGACTCATGTTATTCATCCTAATTGAGACCCTTTTTTGTCCTGGGAGGAACAAGACGATGCTTGGAGAATCTTCTCTAACTTATTAGAACGCACTCTGAGGTTAAGTTTCACCTTCTTAAACTCTGGTAAGTCTTTCTTAAGCTTCTTGTTTTATACTTATAGAACCCCATGTGCATGAAACAACTCAAGGAGATACATCTTAAAGGTACCAACCTTTTCATGCGAGAGCTCAGTCTCTTTCTTCCCCGATTTTAAGTTCTCAATGAGAGTAGATTTTTTAGCCTTCGCCTTAATAATTAGTTCCTCAATCTCCCTCAAATCACCTAGCTCACCGTAATACAAACCAAGATTCTTAGTAAGATTGATATTCACATGCTCCATGCATTGACAAAACTTAAGAAGTTTATTGAAGTTATTTTTTATCTCATCGAAATAACCCATTTCATCTACTGTTTTATCTCTATCGGTTTTAAACTCAATTCCATCTTTCTCGACCTTCTCTACATCAAAGGAGTTTTGAGGACCAATCAGATCTTAGATAAAGGAGAACGTGATAAATTTGCATTCATTGGGAGATTAAACTTGCTAATTTTAATTCCCGTGGTTTAAACGCCTTATTTAGCGCTGTCGCACCGGATGAATTCCGACGTATTATGACGTGTGAAACCGATAAAGAAGCTTGGGATATTTTACAATTAACTCATGAAGGAACTAGTGTCGTTAAAGCTTCAAAACTCCAAAACCTCACCACTCAATTTGAAACTATCAAAATGGATGAAAAAGAAACTTTTGATAAATTTTATGCTAGACTTTCTGATATTGTCAATTCATCCTTTAACTTGGGAGAGAAAATACCTGACGACCGTGTTGTAAAGAAAATTTTGAGGTCACTACCCGATAGATTTATTCCAAAGGTGACCGTTTTAAATTCTTTACCCACTTTAGCCTCTACGAAATTAGAAGAGCTTGTAGGTGATTTACAAACCTATGAACTAGATATGTTTCCCTCTAAAACTGAAAAGAAAATTGAAAAGGACGTTGCTTTAAAAGCCCGAAAAGAGGTCAAACAAGTAGTAGAGAGCGATAGTGATAGTGACTCGGAAGATATGGCTTTGTTTGCTCGTAAATTTAGAAATTTTCTTAAATTTAACAAAGATAAAGTTAAAAATGATTTTAAGAAATTTGAATCTTCTAAACATGATAAAAACGAGAAGATTTCTAAAGCCGATAAGATCCCTAAACCTAGTAATGAAAATATTGATAGGGACGAGTCTAATAAATATTTTGGTTGTGAAGGTTATGGCCATAGGGCTTTTGAGTGCCCCACTAAACTAAGGAAAGAGGTTAAACGACCCATTTCATATAATGCGACCCTTAGTGATAGTAATAAGGAAGAGAAGCCCGAATCCCCCTCTAAGAAAAATTTTGTGGCTTTTATGGCTAGACATGTGAGTGATAATGAGAACTCATCGGATGATGAAATTATAGCACATGCCACTTCCAAGGTCATTGTACATGATTCTCTTATTTTTGATGATAGTGAGAGTGAAAAAGAAGAAGGGAGTGAAAATGAAGAAGAGGTTGATATGAGTGAACTTCAAAATGCTTTTCATGAATTATATAAAGAATCTATTAAATTGAAAAGAGCTAATTTGAAGTTAGAAGCGAGTTTAAGAGAGAATGTCAAGGTCATTGATGAAAGTGACTTAATAGAAGACCTTAGGACACATGAGAGGACTCTTCAAGAGAAGCTTAACTATGTAGAAGGCGAGAGAGATAGCCTTAGGGGTTTAATGGAATCCTTGAAAAATGAGCTTCTTGCTTTTGAAGAGCGAAATGTTTTACTAGAATCTAACATTTTAGAATTGGAAAATAAATTAAAAGATTATAGTAATGTCAAATTTGATTTGGAGTGTCCTTCGGAAAAACTAGATAAAATGTTAGGAACGGTCCAAATTAAAAATGACACTTTTGGTTTAGGCTTCAATTCTTGTAATGATTTTAACCCTAAAGTCAAAACCAATATTTTAGGAGAATCTTCTAGGAATGCTTTTAATGATCACTCCTTAGATAAATCTTTTCGACATGCTCTTACTTGTACACATTGTGGTCGATAAGGTCATCTTAGGAAATTTTGTTTAGATCTTAAACGAATTCCTAGAAAATCCCATAGTAAAGTAACCACGATAGCTAACGTTCCTACACCCTAAGATAATAATTCTTCATTAATTTGGGTTAGGAAATCCGACTTGGTTGCCTTACAAAATAGGGATTTTGATTCTCATTTACTTACACATGCCTCCTCCCTTGCTAAATCTAAAGGATAAATGTGTTAGTATTTGCATACTTTAGCATTTGTAATTCATGCTATATTCATATGCTAAATGTATGCTTGTTTAGTCATTTTCTAGTCATTGCCTATTTTCATATCTCATGCTAGAAATCATGACTTGTTTATCTTTTTGTATTATATTTTGTGTTTGATCTAACTGAAAAATATAAAAAGATTTTTGTTTATCATTTGTGTTTTATTTATTTCATTTAAGCTTAATGAAAAATACAAATGATTTTTGTTTAGTCTTTTGAGTATATATATTTATTTTTGATTAAAAAAAATGTTAAAAAAAAAACTCAAAAAGATTTTGTTTTGTGTGTATTTTTGTTTGACACACTTTATGTGGCATATACTTGTGTTTGAATCCTATCGTTTACGCTCCGATGTGGCTAGAACTTTTGGTTTAGATTTTCAATCCTTAAAATGTTCTTTACCATGTTTTATATGGAGTAGTTGGATTTTGTATTGTTTAAATGGATTCTATTTCTATATGCCTCTATTCACACATGCACGAGCTCTTTTGAAATCTTAATGTCACATGTTATATTTGAGCTTTTTGAGGTGTTCTCCTATCAATCTAGTCATCTACATATCTATGACCTAGGAGGACTAGTGCATGTCAAAATCCGTTGCATGTGAGATTTGTGCGAAAAATGAAAACATGATAAATTAATATATGCACGGGGAAGGGCTCCGAAAGGATGAATTAAGTCCTTTGAGATAGTAAGCCACCATTGATTGGATCTAAAAGAAATACGTGATCCAAAGGCCTAAAAACAGAATATTTGGCATTAAACAAAAAGCAATTGCCAAGGCCTATGTTTGTTTGATATATTCATTCAAAAACAAAAGAATATATATGCTCATTGAGGGAGAATTGGATGGTATATCAACGATTTGCACAATGTCCGTTTATCCTAGTGGTCTTTAATGTCATGACTCTATTTGGTTTGTAGAATCATCATCATGCTAGGCTTGTATGCATTGTGTATGTTTGTTCATTGAGTTCAATCTTTATATTGTCACATGAGGTTATATTTAACTGTGATGAAGTTTGCAATCAAATGAGAACTCCGTGAACGTTTTAAGTGTTTGGGTCTAAATTTAATTGTTGCTAGTTCACACCCCTACACTTCCGTTTCCATATGACACATTTTTGCCATACGAGTGTGCAAACTTATTGTATTTTGTGTCATGTGTGCGTTTATATCTATATATATATATATACAAGTGCTTCATTGATATATTTCTAGTATATATATATATGATATTTGTTTGTTTTTGCCTTGCTTTTAATTGCCCATATGCTTTCATGTCTTATCACTTTAAGCTTTCACATGATGTTTATTAGTTCTTTATCCTTTGCCTATTCCCGAACAAAAAGGGGGAGAATGATGATAGGGGGAGAAATGGTATCTAATCCTATTATTATCGTATCTTCGTTTGGGGGAGATTTATCTTAGGGGGAGACGTCTTTCTAAATAGGTCATGTGTTTAAAGGGAGAATTAATTTAGGGGGAGTAATTATTAATTGCACTTAATATTTTGATATTCCCTATGCATTTGATGAGTTTGCTTAAGTGTGCAGGAATTATTCTAAAGCGGGTTTCTTTCTATGGCAAAGAGTTTAATCCTTGGGTTGAGTCAAGATTGGGCGGGTTACGTTTTGAGTCTAGTAGAGATTGACGACCCTTTAGGATTTTTGTTTGGTTTTTGTCCCGGAATAGCCAAAGGGGGAGATTTGTAAGGACACAAATTTCCAATTGAGTCCATATATAGTTTTGGCTCAATTCCGGACAAAAACATTTATTCATAGGATTTTATTTAATTGTAATATTCAAGACCTATGAAGTGTTTGTTGAAGACGTAGCGGCAAAGAGTATAAAGCATCATCAACATGCCGTAGTTTATGTGCCTCGTTTGTACGTCATCAACTTAGGTTCCATGCTCCCAAGGTATGAATGTATTTATATGTATATAGGAGCTTGGAACAATTTGTATTGGGTGTTAGGTGAATTAAAACTGCATTTTATTTTTCAGAAAGAATCAATTAGAAACTTAAAAATTAAGTATATAAAAGTTTATAAAAGTTTCAGGGCCAAAATCGAATTTTTCAATCTTTCTGTTTATTCGTTTGAAATGTCGTTCGAACGAGTTTTTTCGTTCGAACCAGATTTCGTTCGAACGAGTTTTGTCGTTCGAACCAGGTTCGTTCGAACGAGTTTTGCCAACGACCCTAAACTGGACTGTCGTTCGATATGTCGTTCGAACGAAGGTTCGTTCTAACGAGGTATCTAACGAACCTCTAACGAGCCCAGGCTGGTCACTCGTTAGAAGTCTCGTTCGAACGAGAATCACGTTCGTTCAAACGAACTTCCAGCGGGAACAGTTATTTGGCAGTTTTTTGCAGTTTTTCCCCACTCTTCCACTTGGTTTTCAACCAACTTTTTTCATGCTTAATTATGTGCGGGAAACACATTTTCCAAGATAACTTTTCCTAACTTTTCATTCCATATCCATCTCTTAGAGAGAGTTTGAGAGCAAAATTATTTTAGGAAAATGTTCAAGTTTTGAGTGTCAATTTTTAATGGAAAATTCATATACACTCTAGTTTACAACCATTGTTGTTTATTCCAAGTTCTATTTATACATATCCTTACTTGGAGTTTTTGGCACCGATTTTCTCTACCGAATTCAAGAGACGTTTCGGGTTTGCTTCTACACCCCCATTACAAAGAAGACATTGTTGAGATTCTACCCGTTTGGAGAAAGGCTCCATGATCGGGTGACGGTGACCGTTTAAAGTCCCATCGGTGTATTCCGAGACCACGGTGGAGGTCCGTTGGTTATCCGCTAATTGGAGGTTGATACAAGAAGGAGCATCACGGCTTGAGAGGGTTCGAGTTTAGGAAGTAAGTCTTTTGTCTTGTATTTTTTAATACCGTTTTTAGTGGATTTGAGGCTAGGGTCGTCCCGAGGTTTTTTCCCGTTAGTGGGTTTTTCCTCGTACATCGCGGTGTAGTGTGACTTTGTTTATTTTATCTTGCTCATCATTTAGAACGCATGCTTTAGGTTTAATTCAAGATAAAATCGGGTTTAATTATCACACTCATTTAATTTGGGACTTAAATTAAATATTGGGTAAAATTGGTTTATTCAAGTCATTTGCTAAAATTGGTTTCGCCTAACTTTGGATATAATTGTTAATCATGACTTAGGCAAATTTCTAGGACTTGAATTTTGTTGTAATCTGTTTCTTAAGATATTAAAACTCGGCCTTGTTTATTTGTTGAACCATCACAATCATTCAACGCTTCCGCATATGTTTCCAAAGGGAAATTATATTTTAATCGAGTGAATTATTTAAAACCCGGGGGTTCCATACTTCTTCATAGAAATCTCTTCTCAAATGTGGAAGAGCATGCCCATTTTATATAAGTCAGTGGTAATAGTATCTTAGGTGACCCTTCTTCTTATAATGAGTACAAAAGTACGATTGTGGAGGATCTACCTTCTTTGTCTTGAGAGAAATTCTTGGGGGGGGAGGCGTGATTATTGACCTTTTGACAAACATGATCTCTTTATTTGGTTTAGACTCATGTTATTCATCCTAATTGAGACCCTTTTTTGTCCTGGGAGGAACAAGACGATGCTTGGAGAATCTTCTCTAACTTATTAGAACGCACTCTGAGGTTAAGTTTCACCTTCTTAAACTCTGGTAAGTCTTTCTTAAGCTTCTTGTTTTATACTTATAAAACCCCATGTGCATGAAACAACTCAAGGAGATACATCTTAAAGGTACCAACCTTTTCATGCGAGAGCTCAGTCTCTTTCTTCCCCGATTTTAAGTTCTCAATGAGAGTAGATTTTTTAGCCTTCGCCTTAATAATTAGTTCCTCAATCTCCCTCAAATCACCTAGCTCACCGTAATACAAACCAAGATTCTTAGTAAGATTGATATTCACATGCTCCATGCATTGACAAAACTTAAGAAGTTTATTGAAGTTATTTTTTATCTCATCGAAATAACCCATTTCATCTACTGTTTTATCTCTATCGGTTTTAAACTCAATTCCATCTTTCTCGACCTTCTCTACATCAAAGGAGTTTTGAGGACCAATCAGATCTTAGATAAAGGAGAACGTGATAAATTTGCATTCATTGGGAGACTCATCACTTGAGTAGGTGTCACAATTTCTATGTGTGTCATTCATAGCCTTATTTTCATTACTTCTCCCCACCCCCTAATCGTAGTGGACACTCACATGATATATGTTCAAAACATTATCATTCAAAGCACTTCTTAGAGAATTGAGAATTACATTCAGGTCTACCAGAAGATGTCTCTACTCTGTTAGACTTAGTGTTCTCTCCTCCTTTCTTATTGGATTTGAGAGACATATTGAATTTCTCAGCCAACAAGGCAAACTTGACCTCATTCTCATTGAAATCGTCATCCAAGATTGAGGGAAAACTCTTTTATTCCTTTAACTCCATGTCATTATATTTCTTGTGTGGGGAAGAGTTTTCTAACTCGAAGGTTTGGATGGATCCTAAAAGTTATTTTACCATTATGTTTTTTATTCCATCTACAGAGTTTAGGGCTAAGACATTTGGAAGGAATCTAGATGGTAGCGACCTAAGGAATTTCCAAATGACCCTATAGTCTGGGATCTTCTCACCTAAATAAAAGTGAGAGTTTATGACATCGGAGAAGTTTGCGTGAAATGCATCTAAGGTCTCTTCTTCAATAATCTTGAGTAACTCGAATCGGGTGACGATATGTTGGACCTTCGAGACCCAAATGGAATTGGTACCCTCATGGCTTAGCTGTAGAATGTCCCACGTCTCCTTGGACGTAGTACATGTAGAGATCCGGCGGAACTATTCTTGGGCGACTCCACAAAATATTGCATTAAGCCTATAGAGTTATACTTTACTAACATATGATCATCCTCAAACCAGGACTCCTCAGGCTTAGGGACAATGGTATCCCCTATTTGAGTCGTTCAGTATTTCCACACCGTAAATACGATTAATCACACCCTGCCATCTTCGGACTTTAGAAAAAAAAATCATAAGTGACTTTTAGTACGCTAAGTTTATACCATTAAAGTTAGGGGTATGCGTGATCGACTAACCCTCAATAAATATACACCCATGATTCATATTGGATCGAGATTTGATACCATTTTGAAACAGTATGTGCCTAAAGATCTACATTAAATTAATTAATTACTTATTTAATTACCTCATCAAGAAAAGTAAAATCCTTTTTTATTTGAACTAGTTTGAAATTCACCTAATAAAATTAATTAGTCCAAATTTCATGCAAGTGATTATTGATAAGCACCCAAAACTGTACAATTTATACCCCGAATAAACGTACTTTAGTTGCTAATTCTCTGCAATATGGGTCTTATGTGTTTAAATATTTATCTTGTAGGTCAAATGTCCGTTTGCGGTGTCAAAAGCTATATATTGAGGTAAATGCGCATTTTATGGAGCTAATACCCTTGTCTCGTACCAAACCCGATCCTAAACCTAACCCAAAGCATCACCCAAAGTATGTGTGTGTTTTGTTTGTGTCTTTTTATATTTTTTAGATTTTTAGTTTGAGTCATTTTTATTTTTAGGATTTATTTTTTATTTATTTAGGATTTCTAGGTTTTATTTTTCTATTTTATGTTTATTATTATAATTTTATTTTATTTTATTTTTATTTTTATTAGTTTTTAGTTTCATTAGGATTGGTTTTTAGGAGTTTATTTTTAGTTTTTTATATTTTTTTAGGACTTTACTTTTCATTTTGATTTTAAGTTTTTATTTCTTTTAGTTTTTATATAAGCTTAGGATTTTATTTTTTAATTTTAATATTTTTATTTTTATTGTTTTAGTTTTTTTATTCTTATTTAGATTAAATTTTTATTTTAGTTGAGTCTTTGTTATTTTAATTGGGTACAAATTAAACACACACACTCACACACCCTACTCCCACACACTATACTACACCTAAACAATACACCCTCACCCACACCTCACTCCCCTACACCCTCACCACACTCTAAACCCCCTCTTCTTCTTCTTCCCCACTAAAACAACCCATCTTATCTCTCCTCCCTAACCCACCATTAACACCCCCAAACCAAATACACCATAAACCATAACCAAAAACTTCACTCACCATACCATCTCACCCCCACCCCAAACAATTTGGCGTCCTACCACCTACTAACCAAGTCCGCCCCTGCTCCCTCCATACCTCACCTCGCGACCCAAACGGGTGGTCCAACCTGTCTGCCAACCACCGCTAGCCCCTACTTCTCAAACCCGGTTCAACCAGGGGCAACCCTCACCCAACCCGCGAGCCTCCCGCCGGCCAGCCCAAACCGCGATGATCTCCCAGCAGTTGGACAGCCTCAACAACCCATGCCCCGGCGCACCCCCAGCCGGAACCCAGAAACGGCAGCGCTACACCCCCTCCGGCGACCTAGCCCAACCTCCAACCTCCAACCCATTTTCGTCTGATTTAAATCTGACCGCATACCCGACCACCATACAAGCTAAACCCATACCCACTTCAACCCAAGAACCCCATGTCCCATTTTAAAGCCAAACACATTTTTTTTCCTCACCTGCCAATACAAAACCAAATAAACCCAAACACCACATGTGTTTAAAATCCACTTAACCCACTTATGCCCTTTTTTCCCATTATACCCCCAACACATGTTTTGTAACCACTTATTCCCTTTTTTCCCAAAATACCCTCACCCAAATTAGATTTTTGTGACCTCACACCTCTCAACTCACATGATCCTCTCACCATTTGCATGCACACTCATGTCAATTACCTAAATTATCCCTAGCCTCCATGTGCACCATATAAATTAAAGACTTGAGTCATTTTCAAAAGGATCTCAAATTTAGTTTTAAGCTTGGTGTGATAAAATTCTCTCCACCACTCTATGTTGAGTATTTGCATTTTTAGCAAATACCTCAATATAGAGGTGTGTAGTGAAAATTATCTCTAGGATAAATTTCAACCCACCCCTCTATTATGAATTTTTGCCTTTTTAGCTATTATTTCAAAATAGATTGATGTAGTTGAATTTATCCCTTATGGGAGGTAAATTCTAACCCATTCCTTTATGTTGAGATTTTTGCATTTTTAGCAATTATCTCAATATAAATTAATGATCTAGAATTTATTTCTTTGGATGAGTTCTAATGTACAATTTTAAAATGTTAGGATTTGCATTTTTAGCAAATCTCTTTTATTATTTAATTATCCATCATGAATTCATCCACTATCTTTTTTATTTTTATTTTGTAATTTTTAGTTTAGATTAAAAAAAAAGCTTTTAGATAGGAATTTCTAGAGAGAGAATTGTAGACGATCTCAAATTTAGTTTTAAGCTTGGTGTGATAAAATTCTCTTCGCCCCTCTATGTTGAGTATTTGCATTTTTAGCAAATACCCCAATATAGAGGTGTATAGTGAAAATTATCTCTAGGATAAATTTCACCCCACCCCTCTATTATGAATTTTGGCATTTTTAGCAATTATTTCATAATAGATTGATGTAGTGAAATTTATCCCTTATGGGAGGTAAATTCTAACCCATTCCTTTATGTTGAGATTTTGCATTTTTAGCATTTATCTCAATATAAAGTAATGATCTAGAATTTATTTCTTTGGATGAGTTCTAATGTACAATTTTATAATGTTAGGATTTGCATTTTTAGCAAATCTCTTTTATTATTTAATTGTCCATTATGAATTCATCCACTATCCTTTTTATTTTTATTTTGTAATTTTTATTTTAGATTCAATAAATACATGAGTGATTGAGATTGAGAGAATTTTGATGTATAATTGAGAGAGTGTTGATGTAACTGAAGATTCCATTCCAATTCAAGTCTTAAATGGGCTATTCCTCTCTTTTACTTTTATTTTAATCCTCACATGCTTTCAATTATTTATCTTATATTTTTGGATGATTATTATTGAGGGCTAATCTCCCATTTATGGGATGAGATTTTGAAGCCCTCATGAGTCCAATTTCTTTAGTTTACTTATTAGGACAATTTTGTTTATCTCAATTTTCTTAAATTAGCGTTTACTTCTTAATTAGTAGTTTTAAAAATTAGTATAGTTAGTTAGTTCAAAAAGTCCATAAAAAAATATAAAAAGTAAAAATAAAAAATAATAATAAAATGCAAATGAATCTATATATGTCCTCTTCAATTTTGTGTTTCACCCTTAGATGTGGATTGATACCTCACTTACCGCTAGATTCTAGTTTTGTTATAATTTTATAGGTTTGTGAAGATTTTTTATGATTAGAAGGAGTTTTCAAGCAACGACGAAAAATACACCGAAAAGTTCTTTCTATCAAATGGCGTCGTTGCCATTCTTGGGAGCATGAAGCACTCGGTGCGGATTTCAATTTGTAGTTCATTTATTTTTTGCACTTTATCATTTTTTGTACCATTTTTCCATTTTATTAGAAGGATTGTATTAGGACTTTATTATTTGGCATGTATTGCGGTGCATAGAGACACCATTTTTTTCCATTTAAATTTGTAATAATTGAAGACAAGCGTGATAGGGAAACCGGACAAGGTAGAGAGAGGGCGTCCAAAGGTGAGGATTTAGAAGCCTCTCTACCTTGGGTCGGTAGGACTCCCGGGGATGACTGAGATAGGCGTAATCTCCCCCCGTTCGACTCAAATTTTTCGGCAACACCATGGCCTAAAAATTGTGGGAGGTACATTTCTCAAACCCTCGCGCCTCTCCTGTTAGCGAGTCAATTATTTTGTGTGCTCTTGTGTGCTCTTGCTTGATTTTATTCTCGCATTTATTTTTGAATGGTGTGATGAATTAATTAATTAAGACCTACACCCGGTCACTCACGAGAAGGGATTTCATCACCCGACCAACTCGCTTATCAATTGTGTGCTACCCTAGCCATCACTAAATTTAAAATCCATTCACTAGGTAGCCCACTAGGAGAAAATTTTACAAAGGCGATCACAAAGATTTTCGTGAATTTTTATCTCCCATGGACTTAATTAAAATTTGACTACCCTTTCACTATATCTAAAGATAAAAATTGGTTATGTGCTAGTTAGGAATCCTCCTTAACTTGTGTGTGTCCAATTTCATTTTTCGGTGGTCGATTTTAGTTAGTTCGTCCAATCAAGAGTCCATATTTTTCCCCACCTTTTCTTCTAACAAAAAAATCCAAAAATATTTTTCTTCCTTTATTTTTCACAAAAAATAAAAAAATATTTTTCTACCTTTATTTTTCACATTTATTATTTTTATAACAAAAAATTCAAAAATATTTTCTTTCCTTTTGAAAAAATTTAAAAATAAAAAAAATATATATTTCTCTCCTCATGGTCGAAGAACGTCCTTTACGGGACTACTTTGGTCATTTCCCATTGACACACGACATGTGTGAGAGTGATCCCGAGCCATCTCTTTATGATATTTTTAGCGGTTTCACTTCTCTCACGAGTGCCCTTGATACTCTTGACCCGTCTATGCACGCACCGCCTATTCCATCACCCTCGGTGTCAAGTGTTAACGTGTCTCATTCTTTGTTGCGCACCCACTGTTATTATGCCGATCACATGTCCCATGAGTACCCTGACATTCCATATCCATCTGAACCCACCATGGAGCATGTGTATCCATATGACACTGTTTCGGAACCCACCTCGGCCCATTGTCATGACACACCCAATCCCGAGTTGTGTGAGTACCCGAGTTATTTGTGGAGGCTTGATCACCCTTCCACGCAATACGAGTACCAACCCGATGTTTTGGATCCTCACACATTCCCACAGTCGTCATGGAAACCTTGTGCATCCATTCACGATCAGTTCCCTCACTACGCACCCCATGAGTATCAAATGATTATCCATCACGAAAGCGATCCTTTCGTGTATGATGAACTTGACCCCACTCCACACACTTCATTTGAGTATTCTCCATATAGTCATGATCAAAGCGACTTGTGTCCATCTCAACCACCGCCACCACCCGTCACTCCACCACCTTCATCCACATCCGCTCTCGAGAACCTCTTGCGAAAGTTCATACTCGAGCAAGAACAAGCCACCCAAATTAAAACTCAAGCTCTCCAAAGGCTTGAACAAAGGTTAAATGAATTAGAGTGTCCAATAGAGTCGGATATTCCCATGCATCCACCCATGAGAGTTTTTATGGTGCTACTCTCCACTTCCGTGACACCAAGCTTGTTCCTCCATGCACACCACTCTCTTGTGCTGTTGATTTTTTCCATCTACAGCTCCCTGGCGTGTCATGGCGCGACCTATATCATCGCCCATTTATAGAACGGTCGTGTCCTTTCTATGAGCCCCACCCCATCACTATTTCCACACCATTTCATCTCCCTCACCAACTTGAGCACCATCCTTATAGGGCCCTAGTTGCCCTCACCTTTAAGCTCAACAAAGCCCCTAGCCGATACCTCTTCACCCTTTACACCCTCACCTTTACCTTAATACCCACCCGCCCATGGTCCACCGATGCTTTGCATCGTGTGATGCACTTTTCCATACAAGTGCATTGACCCCTTTAGCCTTTATCCAACAAGACTGACGCTTCAGTCTTGTTTGGGGGTGATTCTCATCACCCAATTTTTCTACCACCCCGCGCTTTCATAGTTCTTATCTTTAGGGTGAGATTTCATCGGTCTGGCTGAAGACATTAAACGTAGCGCTACCGGGAGGCATCCCGCATTTCTTGTACTAGTCTCATCCTGTTTGGGGCTGGTGTTTCATCGCCCTATGTTTTATCATGCTTATAGACTTGTACACATTTTTTTCTCTCTTATCACTTTTTAATCAGGTTTATTCTTGGCTTCATCTGTCCACTTCATTAACGGTTCATTCTGGTAATCTCTTTCCTACCTTATGCTCTCAATTTTAAAAATCATTTCACCTAACATCGAGGACGATGTTCCTTTTTGTTTGGAGGTGGGGAATTTTATCAAAATCGTGCCTCTTTTGAAAAATTTTGATTTTTGAACCTGATTTTTAAAATTCTGTGCAGTTTCTTTCATCTCAATCAATGATGTGAATTTTCAATCATCCATCCTTTTAAGTATCGAAATCGAGCTAGAGGATTTATCTTTTTCTAAATAGCTTATGTAATACATAATAAGGCATGTGCACCATAAATTTCTAGACTCAACAAAATTTGTGCACTTATCATGTCATTACGTTTAGAGTTGAGGAGTACTACAATTCTAAATAGAACCTTAAGGATCACTAGTGGAGACTTTAGTTTGTGAGATTCGTGCCTTTCACCTTTTCAGAGAGTTTTACGCAATCTCCAAGTCACAAGTTGATTCAACTTCTTTTAGGTCCGCACTTTAAATTGTTGCATGATCTCATTATTTTTCATTAAATTTTGTCTTGATCACTGAGAATGACATTTTTTCGAGTTGTAAGAAACGCGTGTCTTGAAATTTGACCCGATCACTAGATTTTCACCCATTCGCTTCACCCATTACATTCCCATGTTTTTTCATATTCCCCACATCATACATTCCCCACTCCATTCAAAAATCACCCATCATCATTTTTGAGAAAAAGAGTGTGATTTCAAATGTAAATGTCTTCATTGTTGGTTTGAAAAGTGGGAGAAAAAGAAAAAAAAAGAGAGAGAAAAACATAAAAATAGCAATAATAGAACAAAAAAAATGTGAAAAAGAAAAGAAAAATCGAAAAAAAAAGAGAGAGAAAAGAAAAGAAAAAAAAAGAATTTGTAGTTAGTTCTTGTGTAATAAAGACATTTATTCTTCAAGTATAGAACATTCTTCTATCGCAACCATCTTATCCTACCTCACCTCATCCTACATATTCCATTTCATTTTCCCCTCACCCATTATCGTCCATACTCCCCTAGGTGTTCGGGCAAATGAAAGTCAACGTGGTGCATAACTCGACGTTCTCACTATAGTGATTAGCATTTCTTTCATGAGATCATTTTTCTTTCTAATTTGTCATTCTTTCTTATATGTGTGTGAGACGTTTGAACTTGCTTACATTTACTCACCTCCTCACACACAAGAGCGATACACTTACCCTAATCTCGAGTGTTTGTTTAAGAGAGATATATTTGTGAGATTTGAAGTTGAAGCGTTGATTCCAAAAAGGCAATCTAGGAATTACTCTTGTGATGCTTGACCCGTTTTGACTGATTCACACTACACACATTGAGTTTTAGGAAGGATGTTCCTTGAGTATTTACTTAGCTTAATTTTTACACATTCTAGATTGAATTTTTGAAATCATTTATCTCATGATGGATTGTGCGATTATTCTATGTCTAATAATAGATTGACTGCCTTTCAATTAATTTTTGCAAATAAAGAATTTTGTGGGTATATTCCCTGCAAACCCTCACGAGACACAACTCGTCCTGTAGGGCAACCTATAGGTTTAAAGGCTTGTTGCAATTGCTAAGTGCAATCGCAAGTGCCCGCGAAAGTGGTACACTTTTGGTTTCTTATCTTTCTCTTTCTCTTTCTCTCTAACTTATTGCTCGAGGACTAGCAACGCTCTGTTTGGGGATGGTGTGATAAGCACCCAAAACTGTACAATTTATACCCCGAATAGACGTACTTTAGTTGCTAATTCTCGACAGTATGGGTCTTATGTGCTTAAATGTTTATCTTGTAGGTCAAAAGTCCGTTTGCGGTATCAAAACCTATATATTGAGGCAAATGCGCATTTTATGGAGCTAATACCATTGTCCCGTACCAAATACGATCCTAAGCCTAGACCAAAGCATCACCCAAAGTCTGTGTGTGTTTTGTTTGTGTCTTTTTATATTTTTTAGATTTTTAGTTTGAGTTATTTTTATTTTTAGGATTTATTTTTTATTTATTTAGCATTTCTAGGTTTTATTTTTCTATTTTATCTTCATTATTATAATTTTATTTTATTTTTATTTTTATTAGTTTTTAGTTTCATTAGGATTAGTTTTTAGGAGTTTATTTTTAGTTTTTTATATTTTTAACGACTTTACTTTTCATTTTGATTTTAAGTTTTTATTTCTTTATATTTCTTTTAGTTTTTATATAGGCTTAGGATTTTATTTTTTAATTTTAATAATTTTATTTTTATTGTTTTAGTTATTTTATTCTTAGATAGATTTAATTTTTATTTTTAATTTTATTTTAGTTGAGTCTTAGTTATTTTAGTTGGGTACAAATTAAACACACTCACTCACACACCCTACTCCCATACACTATCCTACACCTAAACAATACACCCTCACCCACACCTCACTCCCCTACACCCTCGCCACACTCTAACCCCCCTCTTCTTCTTGTTCCCCACTAAAATAACCCATCTTCTCTCTCCTCCCTAACCCACCATGAACACCCCCAAACCAAATACACCATAAAAAATAACCAAAAACCTCACTCACCATACCATCTCACCCCCACCCTAAACAATCCGGCGTCCTACCACCTACTAACCTAGTCCGCCCCTGCTCCCTCCGTACCTCACCTCGCGACCCAAACGGGTGGCCCAACCCGTCTGCCAACCGCCGCCAGCCCTGCTTCTCAAACCTAGTTCAACCCGAGGTAACCCTCACCCAACGCGCTGGCAACCCTCTTCCCTACAGTCGGCCAACCCAAAACGCGACGATCTTTCAGCAGCTGGCCAGCCTCAACACCCCGTGTCCCGATGCACCCCCCTGCCGGAACCCAGAAACGGCAGCGCTACACCCCCTCCGGTGACCTAGCCCAACCTCAAACCTCCAAACCCTTTTCGTCTGATCTAAATCCGACCGCATACCCAACCACCATACAAGCTAAACCCATACCCACTTCAACTAAAGAACCCCATGTCCCATTTTAAAGCCAAACACATTTTTTTCTCCTCACCTTCCAATACAAGACCAAATAAACCCAAACACCACATGTTCTTAAATCCTCTTAACCCACTTATGCCCTTTTCCCATTATACCCCCAACACATGTTTTGTAACCACTTATTCCCTTTTTTCCAAAATACCCTCACCCAAATCAGATTTTTGTTACCTCACACCTCTCAACCCACATGCTCCTCTAACCATTTGCATGAACCCTCATGTCAATTACCCAATTTACCCCTAGCCTCCATGTGCACCATATAAATTGAAGACTTGGGTCATTTTCAAAAGGATCTCAAATTTAGTTTTAAGCTTGGTGTGATAAAATTCTCTCCACCCCTCTATGTTGAGTATTTGCATTTTTAGCAAATAACTCAATATAGAGGTGTGTAGTGAAAATTATCTCTAGGATAAATTTCACCCCACCCCTCTATTATGAATTTTTTTCATTTTTAGCAATTATTTCATAATAGATTGATGTAGTGAAATTTATCCCTTATGGGAGGTAAATTCTAACTCATTCCTCTATGTTGAGATTTTGCATTTTTAGCATTTTTCTCAATATAAAGTAATGATCTAGAATTTATTTCTTTGGATGAGTTCTAATGTACAATTTTATAATGTTAGGATTTGCCTTTTTAGCAAATCTATTTTATTATTTAATTGTCCATTATGAATTCATCCACTATCCTTTTTATTTTTATTTTGTAATTTTTAGTTTAGATTCAATAAGAGCCTTTAGATAGGAATTTCTAGGGAGAGAATTGTAGAGAAAAATACCATTTGTAAATAGTTTTATTTTATTCTTTTTATTTTTGTTAGATATTTGTGAGATTAAATATTGTAAGAGAGTTAATTGAGTGGATATTTAATTTCAAATCATTTGGATGCTCAATTAGAGGGATTGTATGCTTCAATTTGGAAGAGTAGAGTGTAACTTTCTCGAAGAGATTTGGTTTGCTTGTTCTATTCCCTTCTATTTTATTTTAATAGCCTTGATTATTAATTTGTCAAATTTCATATCATGTTAGGCTAAATCCCCTTTTCAAGGGGTGGGGGGAAACCCTTATTTGATGTTATTTTAGTTTAATTAGTTTGATTGCTTGAAAATTTCCTTTGATTATTAATTTTGATCCCTCACCCTTAAATTTACACCTCGAGAGAGGGTGAATGATTTTTTTAGAGAAAATCTAAATTCTAGTTATAATCCCCATTTTAGATTCGAACTAGAGATAGGGTTTTTCAAGTGGGGTATTATAACTTGAATTTCAACTCTAAATTTATTTTTTAAGATTGACATAAATTTTAATTGATCGATCCTAGCGGGTGATTAATTAAAAGGACTGTGGATCTATTTTCTAGAGTTGTGGGGTGTTAAACTTAATTTTCTAAAAGGTTCCTATTAAAATTGCATTTGCAACGAGAGTTGATTTGTAATTTTGATATTAATTTGAGAGAATTCAATTAATTAAATTAATTGGTTAGAATAGCTAAAATTTGTGGTATAATCCCACTCCTTGATTGTTCTCACAATTATTTACTTCACTTTATCTCTTATTTTAGTGTTAAGACTTTATTTTCCATTTTAGTCACTTTGTAGTTAGTTGTTATCATATCACATTTAGTTTAGTTTAGTTTAAATCATCACCTCACCCAATTGTTTTAATATTTGAAAAAGCAAAAAAAAGTAGAAAAGTGAAAAAGCACAAAAAGAAAATAAAAAGTGAATTACATTTGTGTTACCTTTGCTTTACCCCCTTGGAAGTGGATTGATACCCTTACTTACCTCTACACTTGAGTTGATATTATTTTGTAGGTATTTGAGATTTTGACTAACTTGGCTTTCAACAACGACTATACACAAAAATTCAAGTTATTAATTATCAACGAAAGCAAAAAATAAAACGATCATAAACAGTACACCCGTATTTTAGAGTGGAAACCCTCATGGGAAAAACCACAATGACCCCAACCCAAAATTAATTTCACTAGTGCTAAATAATGTATACAGGACTTAATAAGGACACAAACACATTTTACATATATAACTGTGCTTCCTCTCATGTGGTCACTACTTTTCACTCTACTCATCTGCCTCTACCTCTACCCATACTAGTGAGTGCTTATCTAGTCCAGGAACAAGTTGCACAACCTTCAAGGCCTCAGTTGTATCCACTGACATAAATTGATGATGATCTGTACACATGTAATTCTGCATGTTAATCACTTACATGATTTCTCATGCATTTATTCTACTAATGAAAAAGACCCTGAGAGGATTATAAATTTGAAGTCTACTTTGATAGCATGTAACATGAAAATATCTCAAGCTCTCAAAGGATCCTCTTAAAATAATATTTAAAAAAAAAAATAGGATTTGAACTTTGAAAGAGGCATTTGCAAAGTTGCATATACTTTAGACTAAAAGAACTTGATTAAAACATGTTTCTAAAAAATACGAATCTCATTTGAACCAGGGGCCCCTTTTTGAATGAAACCCCTTTTGATCAAGGCCAACTAAAATAATGTGTTCCTCTTAAGAAGTCCCTTAGAATAAAATCAGAGTCCTTGTTTGAAATTTTCTTTTGCGAAGGTCCTCTCATTTGAAAAGGTTCATCTTACAAAGCCTGTTAGTTCTAAAAAATGAGCATGATTAACACTCCTCTTAACCAAGGGAATCTCATTTGAAAGAGATCGTCATTTTTTTTGGATAGTTTTAAAACGAAACAAAATTTAAAAATATTTTCCACGCTTATTAAAATCAAATTTTGTACAGAAAATTCCTTACTTAAAAGGTAAAACAAAATGAAATGCAAAAATGGAAAAATCTTAATAGACTTGAATTGTCTTTGGTCTAAAATTTCTGATATGGTATGGTATTGTTTATCACAATTATTTATCTATCTATCTTTAATGGTGTGTAGTTACAACTCAATGAACTCAATACAAAGAACTTAAGACAAAATTATTTGTAATACAAATAAAATTGCGGGAACGGAAAACATGTCCTTACACCAACAACCCAAATCAATTTTTGAAACCTTAAGTTGTGTTTGCACCGAGACTGTGGCGGCTTAAGCCATATCTCAATAGTGTCAAACCATCTACAACCCTTAGACTAATTTGAAAAGTTGATTAACAAAGAAACTCTAAGAATATACCTATACTTATATACCCCCGACTCATTAGAATTTGCTTATTCCATTTTTCAAAATATAATTTGAGTCTTATCCTTGAGGTCAATTCGACAAGGCTTCACATTAAGTCGTATTCTCTGGAGTATAGAATTGAGAATTAAGAATTATGGTGGTAATTTCGAAGGAGTAGAGAATTGAGACATATAAGTGTCAAGAACTAAGGTGGTGGAGTAAGAGAGAATTTAGATGGGGTAGGAGTATCTTTATTTGATTGAGTATCTTTGTTCCAGTTCGATATTTCCAACAAATTAAAAAATAAAAATTTAGCAAAAAATGTACGATGAAAACATTTAATATATATATATATATATATATATATATATATATATATATATATATATATATATATATATATACTCGATGTGTTCGATTTCCATCCACATGGGATTATCTTTTAAAAATTGGTGAATATCTTTAATTGTCCCACTAGGGGGATGCATATTTTTTATTGCCTTATAAATGTCCAGAATAAGAACTCAAAACCCTTTCTTCTATAATTTTTTTGCAAGCTTGCATTTATTGTGCATGTGTTGTGACACATCGCAATCTAGATGAATTCTCCGTTTACAGAATACTATCCATAAGACAGCAATGCAATGTCAAGATTATGAATGAAAAATATATTATTTATTTCCTCATCCCAGCATTCGAGCAAGGAAAATTGTATATGATCGAACATATACGATCACAGAACATCAACTCCATGATTAATAAGGTGATTAGACTGATCAATTTTATTAACTCCATGATGCTTAATATGAGTCCCCTCTAAATTGTGCGCACTATTAAAAGAGGTTTTTGTACAGGCTAGCTATAATGTCTTAGGTTTTTTATGAAAGTAATTATTACCATGACTTATTTTTTTTAGAAGATATATAAAATGAGGGGTTTGAACATGACAATTTTTTTAAAATGTGAATGAGAAGACAAAACAGTATAAATAGTTTTTTTGCATGTGGGACAACATACATTAATCCTAATATTATTATAAGCCCACCAAGTAATTAATATTTTTCAATTAATTAATCAAAAACGACCAGCCCAATTTTAATTCAATTAATCCTAGAATTACTATGTGTCCCCAAAATGATAAGTCTCTTCCACCAATTTGTGTTCAACTAAATATCAATCACTTAAGGAAGGGGTGAACATAACCACGAGAGCTAACCAAGAAGATATATACACTATCTAAAAAAATAAAAATAAAATACATGAACTCTTAATGAAATGAATGATCATCATTAAAGTGAAGATATCCTTCATCTGCACATTATCAATAACAAGCAATAAATATTTTGAAACTAATCAATAAAACATTACAAGTCCAATTTTAGTTTAATTATAATTCAATGAATACTAAAATTACTATGTGTCCACCAATGACAAAGCCTTTTCACCAATATATATGCACCCAAACATCAACCAGTCAAAGAAGTGGTGAAGACGGTCACAACATTATATAAGAGTATTTTACATAAAAGAAAAGCTAAGTAAACTTACACGAATAACGAAAGAAAATAGAATTAGTTGTGCTTCAATAATTGTTCTCCAATTACATCCGCAAATGGAGTTAGAAGAAAAAAATTTGACAAAAGTACAATTGCAATACAAAAAAATGATAACAAATAAGTAAATAACCCTAATTAAGTAAATATATAAATGGGTCGTATCATATAATAACAGGTTAATGTCAAATATTGATTCACTCATAACTGGATCATGTCGTTTGTAACACCCCCATATTTTTAAGCATTATATATATAATTAATTCGACAAATTTAAATTAATCGTATGTCGTAATTTAATATTGAGGTCGGGGATAGACTATATTGAGGTCGAGATAAGAATTTTTATTAAAGTAATTCAGATGATAATTCTAAGTGCAGGGTTGATTCCGGATAGGCCGAGATAGTCGAAAAAGAGTACCCGGGGGTAGTAAATGGGTCTCGGGACATTTTTAAGTATAACCAGACCCACACAGGGGTGCTTGTGCCATTTTAATTTAGCCCATAAGCATAATTTCGGGAATTGTAAAATAAATTCTAGGTTAGACAGTTTGTGAAAGTCACAACTCAAAAAGAAAATCCTAGTTCTGTATAGAAGGAAAGAGGGTGAAAAAGGGGAGATTTTGGGAGCCAAATAAAAAAGGGAGCAATTGTGTTCTTCACCAAATCATCGTCCACCTCCAAGGATCTGACACTACAAATCAATAGAGGCAAGTGGTGAACTTTCTTTCAATTTAAAATTTGTGATAATCAATTCATATTATGGTTGGTCTGACAGAAAATCCATTTTTAAGGGGGAGTTAATCTATGGAATTGGTTTTGGTAATTGGAGTAAAATGTGTAGATAAACTACTCAATTGATGATAGAATATGATATAAGATTTCTGGAATCTGATTTTATTTCGAAACCCTCTAGTTGAACTCATGTAATTTGGATTGATCGAATTAAATCTAGGATGATATTCGAATGAACGGTTATAAATCCAATTCGGCAAATATTGGGGAATGTTATAAATTAATGATGTTTGAAGATCATTATAATGTTTGGGACTTGATTTGAGAATAAAAGTATGATGGAAAAATTAAATTGAGCTATGGGTTAGAAGATTTAAAGCTTGAGTGTATAACAATGGTGGAAAAATAGAGTCAGAGAAGACGTTGAGACCTGATCGATCGATCGATTGATGGATTTCACTGATCGATCGATGATACTAGATTTCTGGTAGTTTTGCCCAGGAACGTGAATATGCAAGATTTTTTCTAGGATTATTCAGGAACTTATTTAATAAGTGAAAAATAAATATGAGGCATATTTACTAGAAAATATAGGTGGATATAATTGGTATTAGGAGGGTGGAGAGTGTGTGACACATAATGAATAAATTTGGAGAAATAAATTCATAAGTATTACATTACGGGCCGAGTGAATGTGTCAGGGAGTTGTAGTTGAGTGACACTACTTTAATATATTAATTAACGTGAAAATTAATTAAATTGAGAGTCGGTATATAGACTCGGAAATTTTTGGGCTATTACTACGGGAGTTATGCACGGGTTAGTTGAGTTTGATTTATTATATATATTATTGTGTGCTCATTAAATATCAGTTTAGCATATTTTTATAATTACATACCCCTCTAGTGCTGTCATAGGAGGTTGTGTGATGTGGGTGAATCCCCTAGCTAGTGAATGTAGGGCAAGTATAATCCCCATGTCATAGCGTCCAGTATTTTATTTGGTAATTCTTTTCGAGGTGATACGCTTTGGGTATGATTTGGTCTCACACTGGGGGAACTACGGCTGCCTTCGCTACGCTTATTATTATTATTTATTTCATGATTCGGTGTGATCAAACCGTCTTGTGGTATCCGGGTTGGATTGAGTATACCTAGGATGATAGCATTTTAGAGAAAACATCCAGTGAGTTATTACTCAGGAGGATGGATATTATATACAACATGTGTGTGTGTATATATATATATATATATATATATATATATATATATATATATATATATATATATGTATATAATAGTGTAGATAATTATATACGGGGGAAATACTTGGAGTAAAATGGCATTATATATATAACTAGTGAAACTGTTATATAGTTATTCAAAGATGAGAAATTAATTCAATGTGAATAATAACTTAGAAATCATTAGTAAAAGTTACTCGGGCTAGAGTAAGGTTTCAGGCAACGGTTATAACAAGGCTAGTTAAACGGGATAGTGTAGCTAGGAGGGTTATCAGGAAAAGTGGTAGGTGTGCACAATAGTTAAGGGGTGAGTATTTTCTAAAGTGAGTGCGACACTAGATTAAATATGAAAAGCATTCATGCATTCTAATTACTGCAAACTTAATCACTTGCTAAATATTTCAAAATGTTTTGGGTTCTAACCCTTGGTACAAATATTTTAAAAACCTTTTAGGTGTCCAGCTATAGGGACGACGGACTTGAGATTGTATTCTAGGGAATACGTAGCTGCAGCATATGTGGATGCATGTAGGAGTTGGATTATACGCATTTTTCTTCATTTCTAGATTTAGGATTTCATTTCAGTTGCAGTTCCATTTAGGGTGTGTTGCCCATTTATTTTCAGATGCAGTTTGGGATTATTTATTTATTTGTTGGATTATTATGTTAGATTTGGATTTATAGCCCATAGTTTATTCAACCAGTCTTTTAGTTATTTATTCAGCATTGTGTTTAGACTCAGTGATGGTGTGTATGGATTTATTATTTAGTTCCGCATGTATATTTATCTATTTAATGAAAGATAAATTTTGGCACCGGTTTAATTAATTAATTAGGTGGTTAGTAATTAATATGGTCTTCAAGAGTGATGCAAAGAATGAACCAAATGGAAATCCTATCTTAATTTAATAAAAGATTGATAGACCAATATTTAATTAAGTGGGGTGTCACAGATGCTATCAGAGCATCAGGTTCTAGTGTCCATAGGATCTTTATGACTTATTACAATTTCTGCGTGTTGTTCTTTTGATACAGAGCCCTATTGTTAGTACTCTTGTTTTTTATCATTGTTTGTTTAAGATATCGTGCTTCTGCTATTAGATTTTGTATAAACTGTGTACTTATAAAATTTAATCTATTTTCACATGCCACCTAGGAGAGATAAAGCATATAGAGTAGAGGATAGGGATGAGGTGAAGGAGGCTCACCAGGAGCCACAGGTATCGCAACCACAACCAGCACCAAAGATGATCTCAACTACACAAGTGGCAGAGATTGTGTCCCAGGCGGTCAATGTAGTTGTGACAGCTATGGTCATTCATTTCCAACATCCCCATTCATATCTACTAGTGGCATCGATGATCCAGACCCAAACAGTGACATCTACCTGGGAGAGAGTCAGAGAGATGTTTCAGAAGGGCTACATGCCCGAGTTTCAGGGCAGATCTGATGTGGTTGAGCCGTGTTAGTGGAAGAAGAACATACGGTGCCATCTGCACATAGTAGAATGAATTGAGGCATAGAAGAAACTGCTACATACATTCAGGCTTTCTAGAGAGGAATTATAGTTGTGGGAGTCCCTCACACCAAGGAGAATCATATGATGACAAATTTTTATTTCTGGGTGCGATTTGACTGCAAGTACTTTCCTCAAGCAGTGGAGATTAAGATGGGGAGAAAGTTCAGTGAGGTGACCCAAGGTGATAGATCTTTGGAAGAGTATGAGTTTGAATTCACCCATTTGTCTAATTCTATGCCAGACAAGGTGAGATATGATAAGCGAAAGAAGGTGACGTATACTGATGTATACAGATGGTTTATCCTCGAGGATCAGGCAGGAATTGATTAGTAACCCAGCACTGATTATTTATACTGAGGTAGACAATGCAGCATTACTACACTATCCGGATCATGGCTTCCATATGAGGGGGAGAAAGAGAGGAGGTGAGAGCATCTAGTAGGGAAAGGTAGGTGGGGGTACTATTAGCGGAGCATAATAACAAGTTGGCAGATAGTAGGGGTAGGACTCCCAACAGGGGGATTCTGCCAAGAGGTTCATATCTGGTGGGTATAGACCGGATGGTTAGGGTTTTAGGTAGGTCCAGCAGGTTCCTAATCAACAGCAGTAGTTCCTCAAGGCCGACAAGGTTAACAGAATAACGGGGGTGGTTAGGAGGTCTGAGGCCACCAGGGATAACATCAGGGCCAACAGATTTAGGGAAGAGGGGGATTTCAGGGGAATTATTTTGTATGTGGCCATATGGGGAATATGAAGAAAGTGTGTCCACAGAGAGCTATGAGATAGCAATAGGGGGGACCAATATGGGCAATAGGTACAGAGGCCTCTGGCAGCATCAGAACCACTAGCCTAACAACCATATGGCATATGCATTATAGGTATGTGTATAACGTTCGGGATGTGCCTATGCCACCAGCACCTTAGGCATCGCCAGCAGTTAAGGGTACATTTCCTATTCATGGGCATGAGGGTAGGATTCTTTTTCATACGGGTGCGTCATACTCCTTTATTTCTACTAGATTTTCATGAGAAGACGGTCATTTAGAGATAATCAGCACACGACTTATGTGTGTAGATTAATCATGGGTAGTGGATCACTTGTACACTCAGTATGTAGAGGCATGGATATTATTATTGTGCATATGATCTTAGCAGTGGACCTTCTGGTGTTAGACATGGAGGGATATGATGTTATCATAGGTATGGATTGGTTAGTGGGGTACAAGGCGATAATAGACTGTAATGAGAGGACCATAGTGTTCTCCAATTCGAGTCAGGAGATGTTTTTAGTGGCGATGCATCTTCCTAAGGGAGGGTCATACACTCACCTATACTAGATTGAGGATGAGACATCACAAGATATAGTGATTCTGATAGACTCGATTCCGGTAGTGGGAGATTTTAAGGATGTGTTTCAGGAGATACCGGGGTTACCATCCAGATGAGAGATCAAGTTTGTTATCTACCTAACACTGGGTACGAGGTCGATTGTTTGAGCACCATACTACATGGCCCCACCAGTGATGCAAGAGTTGAGGGAGAATATTCAACAGATTTTGGGGCAGGGTTTCATTCGATGAAGTACATCGTCGTGGGGTGCACCAGTGTTGTTTGTGAAAAAGAGGGATGGTTCGCTTCACTTTTGTATGGATTACAGGGAGAAGAACAAGGTCACAATACGTAATAAGTATCCATTGTCGAGGATCGATGACTTGTCTGATCAGTTGAGATGGGATGCATACGTTTCAAAGATTAATTTGAAAATGGGGTATAACCTGTTGCACATTCGAGAGGAGGATGCTCCCAAGACTGCTTTCCTGTCGCGGTACGGGTCATATGAGTTCAGGGTGATGTCATTTGGGCTCACCAATGAGCCAGCAGTGTTCATGGATGTTATGAATAGGGTATTTAGGTAATTCTTGGACCAGTTTGTGATCATGTTTTTAGTCGACATTCTAGTATACTCTCGTACTGAGGAGGAGCACGCGTAGCATTTGAGTAGAGTCTTGTAGACACTTTCAGAGCACTAGTTGTATGCTAAATTTGTGAAGTGTGGATTTTGGCTACAGGAGGTGAAGTTTATTGGCTATATCGTATCTGACAGAGGTATTACAGCTGATCTGAGTAAGGTATCGGCGGTGACGGACTGGGGACACCCCATGACACCGACTGAAATTCCCAGCTTCTTGGAGTTGGTCGGGTATTAGCATCATTTTAGTAAGGGATTTTTGAAGATTGCATGTCCATTAACGAACTTAACTCTCAAGGGTGTACCGTTTGTGTGGAGTGACCACTGTCAACAAGCCTTTGATGAAGTGAAGGATAAGTTGACGTCAGCATCGATACTTGCATTGCCTAGGAGTGGGGTGGAGTATCGGGTCTATACCGATGCATCCTTTCAGGGTCTTGGGGTGTTTTGCAGCAGGAGGTGAGGGCCATAGCTTATGCATCCCGAAATCATAAGCCCTATGAGAAGAATTACCCCACCCACGACCTGGAGTTAACAGCGGTTGTATTTAATCTAAGGATATGGAGACAATATCCATTGGGGGAGCAGTTTACTTTATCCACAGATCATAAGTCACTTCAGTATCTCTCCACACAGAAAGATCTGAATATACGGCAGAGGCGATGGCTAGAATTAGTGAAGCACGACCAGTTTGATATACAGTATCATCCTGGTAAGGCTAACGTGGTGGCAGAAGCGTTGAGTTGGAGACCCACTAGGGAGTTGGTCGAGGTCTAGAAGTCGAAGTGGAGTGAGATTCAACATAAACATGAGATTGTCAGGGCGTGCATGTGAGTGTTATCTATCACTCCTAAGATTATCATGTGGGTAGTGAAAGCACGGGTGGAGGATTAGTACTGTCAGGGCAAGGTAGGTCAGTTATTAGATGAGAGTGCAGTGTATTACTCTATCATCTCAGAGGGAGGCCTACGTTTTAATGAGAGATTAGTTATGCCTAAGGATGAGAATTTGAGGCATGTTATTCCACGATTTGAGATTTATGGTACATCTCGAAGGGGATAAGATGTACCGGGACATGAGGAGAGAGTATTGGAGGACAGGGATGAAGTGAGACATAACAGAGTTTATCTCCAAGTGTGTTACATATCAGTTGGTTAAGGTAGATCACCAGAGGCCTTCGGGGATGCTATAGTCGCTATAAATTCTCGTGTGGAAATATGAGAGCATTTCGATGGACTTTATTACGAGATTATCGACGTCGCAGAGATGTCACGACTCCATTTGGGTGATAGTGGATCAGTTGACCAAGATGGAACATTTCTTACCAATCTACACTAAATTTTAAGATGACGCGCAGATATTTATTACAAAGATAGTTAAGCTGCACGGGGTACTGGTTAACATTGTGTCTGATAGAGACAAGATCTTTGTGTCTCACTTCTGGCAGAGCTTTCAAGAGGCCATGGGCATGTACTTGCAGTTGAGTAACTCATATCATCCATAGACAGATGGACAGACTTAGAGGATCAATCAGATGCTAGAGGATATGTTGAGGATGTGCATTCTGGACTTCGGAGGAGGATAGGAGCAATATCTTCCGCTGGTAGAGTTTGCGTACAATAACTCTTACCAGTTTACTATCATTATGGAACCTTTTGAGGCATTTTATGGGAGGCCTTATCAGTTTCCCCTATTGATTAGAGGTGGAGAAAAACAAGTTATTGGGGCTAGAGATTATACAGGAGACTACTGCCAAGATCGAGCTAATTTGGGGACGTATTCGTATAGCTCAAAGTAGGCAGAAAAGTTATGTCAATGCAGATCGGAGGAACGTTGAGCTAGAGGTTGGTGACTAAGTGTTGGTTCGGGTGTCTCCCATGAAGGAGGTCATAAGATTCGGTAAGAAAGGGAAGCTAGCACTGAGATATATCGGACCCGTTCTTATTATTGAGAGAGTGGTGCCAATGGATTACAGACTGTGTTTACCGGGGCATATTCAGTGGATACGTGACTTGTTACACGTGACTTCGCTGAAGAAATATCATAGGAGCGAGAGAGATTTTTGGCATGTTCCACTCGAGGAGATTGATTTGCAGGCGCACATCTTGTATTAGGAGAGACTCATGGCTATTCTGGATTGTAGTGATCATAATTTTTGGTCTAAGGTGGTACCACTAGTCAGAGTCTTATAGGGACGTCACAGTGTTGATGAGTTTACATGGGAGAGGGAGGATGAGATGCGAGATAAGTATCCGGAGTTATTCACCGCAGGCATGTAACACCCCGTATTTTTAAGATTTATATTTAATTAATTCAGATAATTTAAATTACTTGTGCTCCGTAATTTAATTGAATGAATTATTATGAGTTTATTTAAATATTAATCGGGAGAGTTAATGGTTAATATTTCTGATAAATAATTACTAAGTGAATGGTAATAATTTGTTGACGTCATAACGAGTGATACTGACGTGGTATTATTTTTATCTCAACTGATAGTCGGGGATAGACTATATTGAGGTCGAGATTGGAATTTTTAGTAAAGTAATTCTGATAACAATTCTGAGTGCATGGTTGATTTCGGTTAGGCCGAGATTGATTGGGCATAAATATTGTATATGTATTCCCCTAATTTCGGTACATCTATGAACCCGATTGATGCAATCGATATGGATTTAACTCACATTTATTCTACTAACCTTCGTTGGCAACTATTTCGTGTTTCATGTTTCTCTTAGTTGTTTTACAGGTTAATTATGCAAGCGGAGTAAGAGAGAAATCGAAACCATGAAAGAAAGGCTAGGAAGGCAAGTTCAAGGGCATTTTTGTAATTTTGCAATCGGATCCCGGAGGAGGAGTCAGCTGGAAAGTTGAAAATCTCAAAACAATGAGAACCATGGAATAAACGGTATCCAAACCTTGAAGTTGCGGAAAAAATCATGAAAGAAAGGCTAAGAAGGCAAGTTCAAGGGAATTTTCGTAATTATACATCAAGATCCCAGAGGTGGAACCTTCTGTAAAGTTGAAGATCTTGGAACAACAAGAATACTAGAAAAAACGACACCCAAATCCAAGCTACGGTGAAGGATATATGATCATTTGAAGTGGAGAAAAAATCCAAGGAAGAAAAGAAGAAAGTTAGAAAATATTCAAGTGTTGAGAGAGGCCCAAAACCAGCGAATTCCCCCGAACCGGTACACCCAGAACCCGAATCGGTTTGCCCATTTGTCACGCTCCAGATCCGTTACAAAATTAATCACGCTTTCTAAGTGTGACAAATTGCCAGATACGGGATTTTTATTTTGTGCTTATCTTTTAGCCAAAAGAGTTTTATGTTTTACGGACTCTTCTGAACGACCTACAACCTATACATTTAGTCGTTAGGACTCTTTTTATGAAGATTTCATTTATGTAAAAGATCCATAACAATTAAGAACATCTAGGAGAAGAATTTACATATTTTGCAACTTTAATTCAAGAGCTTTTCCAGTTTTCTTCAACCTTTGATTTCATCTTGCATGTTCTTGTTCTTCAATCGTGGTAACTTTTATTTCCAGCACTTTTATTATTATTTCGCATATTTCATCTCTCTTTCCAAGCAATTATGAGTTCATGCAAAGTAGATAATGTAGTTTTCATTAATTTCACCATGTTAGGCTAGGTTTTTAAGGGTCGGGATGCATGAACCCAACCCGATGTGGTAGTTGCATGTATACAAAATTAATCCTCTAAATTTAATGATTTATTATGACCGTATTGTGTAGCAACACAACCATTGTAGATCTTTGGATCTCGTTTGCTTTCGGGTAACCGGGATACTTTAGAATGCAATGTGAATGTAACTATCGCAATACCGATTTACTCATCCTCTGATTAAGTATGGTGAGGGCTTGAACCTCATATACGTAATGCTTGGAAGTACTAAATTTTGGGTCTAATCAATCACTTAAATTTACGATTAGTTTTATACCATCAATATACTAGGGTTGAGGGATTATATTCCCGTCTTGTTTTCTTCATCATATAGTTCGAGTTTTAAATCATTCATCGTTAGTATTTTAGGTAATTTAGAATAGTTGCATTTCTTTCATAATTTCAAAATTGCATTTAGTTGTAGTCCATTCTCAAAATCCATCATCTTTTCTTTTTCTTTAGAGTCAAATTTAGGTTTCCTTCGTCTATCCAACGTCGTTACAATTCCATTGTCCTATTTCCTTGAGGATCGATACCCGACTTATCGGATTATTACTTGAGCGACAGGCATGCACTTGAGCCTAGAGACTATGCAGTTCTGAGACACATTCTTAGTGGCGTCAAGTTTTTGGCGTCGTTGCCAAGGAATTAGGTAGACTTAGGATTAGATAAAGCAATCTCAAACTTTGACCAAAAATTTCCAAAAATCCAAAAACATATAAAATTTTGAAAAAGCACAAAAATAGTCATCATCATCTCTCATGAGCCCGTTAATACAAAATTCTGAACTCACTCTAACTCCCCATAATACTCCAACCCACATTCACGAAAATCCAATAGTTGAGTACGACCCTGATAACCCTCAAACTCCTAACGATCCACAATTCTGGGTTCCACCTCCCACACCGACACACTCAATCGCAAATAACACTCTGTTCTCCCTCTTAGGACACACTTTAGAGCGCGCTCCGAGTATACCAAGTGAGGACACAGAGTTTTTGAGTGAGAGAAATATGACACAACATGGTAGTGCAGCCGCCGGTGAGGGAGAGGCCCCGTATCACCCTTTGAGAGACGTCTTATATTCCGAGCGCACTGTCACTTCGGGTTGCATTTTACTCCCGTATAATGCAGGGAAATTTCTCTTTAGGAATGGGATGATCCAGATACTTCCCACTTACCATGGAATGCATTCAGAAAAGCCATATGCTCACATCATGGAATTCGAGGAGGCGTGCGATACTCTCAATGATTAAACTTGCACAAAAGAGGTAATCCGCCTCAAACTCTTCCCATTCTCGCTAAAAGATAAGGCTAAGACCTCGCTATGGTCTTTACCTCCAATATCGATTGCATCCTGGAATGAGTTGTAATTAAAATTTCTCAAGAAATTCTTTCCTCCACATCGAACGAACTCCATCAAGGCTCAAATTCAAAATTTCTGAAAATTAGAAAATGAGTCGTTCGATCGATGATATGAGCGTTTCAATGAGTTAGTTACTTCATGCCCACATTATGGATTTGATAAACTGCAAATCATGTCCGTCATCCACAATGGGCTGAACATTAATTCCAAGCAACTCGTTGAAACCATGGGTAGTGGTCCGTTTGTCGAATTATACGCCAACGATGCTGAGCTTAACCTGAGGTATGTTGCCGAGACTACCCAATCCTGGGATACATCAGACCCTAATGCTCAAAATCGACATCGCCAAGTGACCACCACTCCATCGGCATCCGACATATTTCACTTAGAAAATAATTCTATAACGAACAGTCGACTCGATGTACTTGAGAAAGGAATGCGAGACCTACATAAAGTATGTGAAAGAGGATTAACTGGATCCATCATAAATCCCATCGAGAAGGTGTGTACGATTTGTGAGGCGGGTCATTCAATTGAGGAATGCCCGACTATACCCGCCTACAAATTTATGCTTCAAGAACAAGTAAGTGATATAGGAGGATTCAAGGGTAATTTCGGTGCACCGTACGGGAATTCTTACAACCCTTCATGGAAAAACCATCCTAGTTTTAGCTATGGGAAACAACATGCTGCGATGAATCCTAATTCACACGTTGCCCCTCCTCCACCACTGCACTTTCAACAAGCTCCACACATGCAAGGACATGTGCAAGCACCACCACCTCAAGGAACATATATTTCTCCACCGCAGAGAAATCTCGAGGATACGATCAACCACTTTATCAATACCCATAATGCAACTAATCCTAGGCATGAGCGCGTGATCAACAATATGAATGCGAACATTTCAAAGTTGCAATCATCATTGAGTATCCAAGAGAAGGGCAAGTTTCCTGCCCAGGGCCAAAGACCTTTGCAAGGTCAAACTAGTGTTAGCTCAACACCCAATCACCATCCTGAGCAATGTAGAGCAATTACCACTCTACGTAGTGTAAGAGTAGTTGACTTGTCACCTCCCCCACAAGATGTACCTAAAGATAAGGAGATTTTTCCTGGCACAAAAGAGGCCGAAGATGTCCCCTTTAAAGAGAGTGATAAAGAAGACACTAATGAGCCTGAGGTAGTAGTGAAACCACCCTTAGTGGCACCATTTCCTTAAAGTCTAATTCCTTCCCATAAAGGAAACGCCCGTGATGATGTGCTAGACGTCCTAAAGCAAGTAAAGTTAAATTTACCTTGCCTCGATGCCATTAAGAAAATTCCAGCTTACGCAAAAGTCATCAAGGACTTGTTAACAGTGAAGAGGAAGATGAAGGTAAAGAAAAATGTCTTTCTAGCTCAGAACATGAGCTCCATCCTACTCAATGATCTCCCGCCCAAATTCAAAGATCCCGGTGCACCCACCATTTCCTACATCATTGGAGAAAATAAAATTGAAAAAGCCTTACTTGACTTGGGAGCAAGTGTCAATATTCTCCCTTACGCCATCTACAGGCAACTTGATCTGGGTGACCTTAAGCCCACAAGGATCACTCTCCAATTATAGGATCGAACCGTGAAGATCCCAAGAGGTGTAGTTGAGGACGTGATCATCTAAGTTGACACTTTCTACTTCCTGGTAGACTTTTTCATTTGGGACACGGAGCCCTCCTTCACTTCGAGCAATCATGTTCCCATCATTCGTGGGCACCCATTCTTAGCTATGGATAACGCAATCATCAATACTCGAAATGGGCAAATGCAACTCACTTTTGGGAACGTGACTTTAGAGACTAACATCTTCCATATCGCCCAACATACAGGGGAAGAAGATGATCTTCACGCGGTGAGCTTAATAGACGAGATCGTAGAAGAGCGCATTGAGGAAAATTTATGTGGAGATGCCTTAAAAGCTTACTTAGGGTCTAGTCATGAGAGAGAGTTAGGGGCATGAGCATGGAAGATTTTGAAAAAGAGTTTGGACAGGTGGATGAAAGCCTTAATGTTGAAGTACAATCCTTATCGTACTCTTGTAGTCACTTAGACAAAAGTGAATGGAAAGAAAAAAAATTGATGAATTCCTTCTTTGTGACCATCCACCCATACCACTTGAGGTCCCGGAACTAATTGACGAGAAAAGTTGAGTTTCCTCTGACTTAGAGCCCGACCCATGCATCCTAAAAATTGAAAGGAACCTAGGTGTTCCCTCCGAGTCAGCGCACGCAGGCCACACTTTGAGTCGACATCATGAGGATCCCTTTCCGATTAGTCATGATGAGCCTCCCGGCCTTTCCTATATCTATGGGCGAGGTCCCAACTTATTCCGATTGTTGGTTTATAATCCTAGGACGGGAGAAACAAGGAGAGCATCGGATCCCGTGAGTGGTATCGGTTGGATTGGTAAGAGGGAGAGATAGGTCGTCGCACCCCTGACGCGTATGGGGTGATTTTTGTATTTTTGAGTCATGTGTTGGTGTCATTTAGTGTCTTTATGCATTTTAAATATTTGTTTGTTTTATTTTTTCGCACTTTTAATTCGCTTTGAGTTAGATTTTAGTCCTTTTTTGCTTGAGGACAATGCAAAAGTCTAAGTTAGGGGGGGTCACAAGTACGTTTTTCTAAAACTTCACAAATTTTCAAAAATGCCCAAAAATCTCAAAAAAATCATAAAACTTTGAAAAATCCAAAAATATTTTTTCTTCAAAATAAATAAAAATTAGAATTCAAAATTTTCAAAAATATCATTAAAAATCAGTTTAAAGTCTCAAATTGTAAAAACACAATACACAAAGCCGAGATTGACCAAGGATGGAAATTGAGCGAACGTAGGCGACTTAAGGAATAAATGTGGAGATTAACAACCTCGGTGAGATTCGAGTCTTTCATTTTTGTGAAATTTATAAATCAATCCGAGTTAATTGTTAACTCAAAGTTCTTTTCAGCGGTCTAATAAGTCGTCGAGGATCTCCAGTCTTTCACTTTGATCGATTTTGAGAAATGTGTATGATATTGCCTTGAAAAACGTGCCGAAGAAATCTCTAAATTAAATTCATCTCGAAATTCATATGGCAACGCAATTAATATTTTGGACAATGAAGTAGGCCATCGTTTGTTACCCAAAAATATTTGTCATAAAAAGTTGTGAAAAATCATCCCTTTTGTAACCCATTTTGAGCCAAATAAAAGTTTTCCTTTCGTTTGACAACCCGAAAAACCCAAAAAGTCCAAAAAGTGAAATAAAAAGGGGCAAGAAAAAGAATAGAAATGCTCAATAAAAATAGCAAGAAAAAGAAAAATAAGAAAAGCATAAAAATAGAAAAAAAAGAAGAAGAAAATGAGCAAAATCCCGAGAAAGCACTAATAGACATCATAAGCAAAATTTTCCAATTCCGAAATTCTTAACCTTTTCCAATTTTACTCAATACACCATATAACCCAAAAAAGTCCTAACCGGGTCCAAATTGAGAAATTGGTTACTGCGTGGAGAGATAAGATACAAAAAGATAATAAAAGCGATCAACAAACGTGAATTAGAGGCAATGTTCCCGTCTTTCAAACCGTATTCCTTGATGAGATCAAATTACCCTAAAATTTCGTCTTTCCACTTGTGTGCGTGAACTTGGTTCCAATATATTTAGTCTTTATATCACACATACCGAGAGAATAGCCACATTCAGAGTGATTCTTTTGAGAGAGCATTTCGTGAGATTTTGAAATCAAAACGAAATTTCGAATAAGTAACGTAATGGTCAATCGGTGAAAATTTGCGGTTAAATTTTTGGCTTCGCACACACGTACTATGATTTGAGACTCTTGAACATGAATTAATGATGACTATTTTCTAAAAAAGTTTGAATTATACAATTTTTGTGTGTTTTGAATTTTCTTTAAGTCAAATTTTGTAGGTATATTCACCGTAAACCCTCACGAGACAACACTCGTCCTACTAGGGTAACCTAGGGGTTTAACGGCTTGTTGCATACGCTAAATGCAATAGCTTGCCCGTAAAAAAGGTATTCTATCCCAATAATACGTTTAAAATATTTTTGACTGTATTCTTTCTCTTTTACATTGCTCGGGACGTGCAAAGTTCTAAGTTAGGGGGGTTTGATTGGGCATAAATATCGTTTATTTATTCCCCTAATTTCGGTACATTTGTGAAACCAAGTGATGCTATCGATATGTATTTAACTCACAATCATTCTAATAACCTTCTTTGGAAAGTATTTTGTGTTTCGTGTTTCTCCTATTTGTTTTACAAGTTAATTATGCAAGCGGAGCAAGAGAGAAATCGAAACCATGAAAGAAAGGCCAGGAAGGCAAGTTCAAGGGAATTTGGTAATTCTGCAATCGGATCCCGGAGGAGGAGTCAACTTGAAAGTTTAAAATCTCAAAACAAATAGAACCATGGAAGAAACGGCATCCAAATCCGAGCTACGGTGAAAGAGTTATGATCCCTTGAAGTTGGGGAAAAATCATGATAGAAAGGCTAGAAAGGCAAGTTCAAGGGCATTTTCGTAATTCTGCAGCCATATCCCGGAGGTAGGGCCTTCTGGAAAGATTAATATCTTGTAATAAAGATAATACAAAAAAAAATCTCACCCAAATCCGAGCTACGGAGAAGAAGATATGATCATTTGAAGTTGGGAAAAAATCCAAGGAAGAAAAGAACAAAGTTGGAAAATATTCTAAGTGTTGAGAGAGGCACAAAACCAGTGAATTCCCCCGAACTGGTACACCCAGAACCCGTACCGGTTTGCCCATTTGTCACGCTCCAGATCCGTTACAAAATTAGTCATGCTTTCTAAGTGTGACAAATTGCTAGATACGGGATTTTTATTTTGTGCTTATCTTTTAGCCAAAAGAGTTTTATGTTTTGGGGACTCTTTTAAACGACCTCTAGCCTATATATTTAGTCATTATGACTATTTTTATGAAGATTTCATTTATGTAAAAGCTCCATAACAAGTAGGAGCATCTAGGAGAAGAGTTTACATATTTTTCAGTTTTTCTTCAACCTTTAATTTCTTCTTGCATGGTCTTGTTCTTCAATTGTGGTAACTTTTATTTCCAACACTTTTATTATTATTTCTCATATTTCATCTCTCTTTCCAAGCAATTATGAGTTTATGCAATGTAGATAATGTAGTTTTCATTAATTTCACCATGTTAGGCTAGGTTTTTAAGGGTCAGGATGCATGAACCCAACCCGATGTGGTAGTTGCATGTGTATAAAATTAATCCTCTAAATTTAATGATTTATTATGACCGTATTGTGTTGCAACACAACCATTTTAGATCTTTGGATCTCATTTGCTTCCGGGTAACGGGGATGCTTTAGAATTCAATGCGAATGTAACTATCACAATACCGATTTACTCGTCCTCTGATTAAGTATGGTGCGGGCTTGAACCTCATACGTAATGCTTGGGAGTACTAAATTTTGGGTCTAATCAATCACTTAAATTTACGATTATTTTTATACCATCAATACACTAGGGTTGAGGGATTGTATTCCCGTCCTGCTTTCTTCATCATATAGTTCGAGTTTTAAATCATTCATCGTTAGTATTTTAGGTAATTTAGAATAGTTGCATTTCTTTCATAATTTCAAAATTGCATTTAGTTGTAGTCCATTCTCAAAATCAATCATCTTTTCTTTTTCTTTAGAGTCAAAGTTAGGTTTCCTTCGTCTATCCAACATCGTTACAATTCCATTGTCCTATTTCCCTGAGGATCGATACCCGACTTATTGGATTATTACTTAAGCGACAGGCTTTCACTTGAGCCTAGAGAGTACGCACTTCTGAGACACATTCTTAGTCGCGTCATAGTCTAAAAAGATTACCCGGGGATAGTAAATGGGTCTCGGTGTATTTTTAGTCATAATCGGCCCACACGGGAGTGTTTGGGCTATTTTAATTTAGCCTATAAGTATAATTTTGGGAATTTCAAAATAAAACCTAAGTTATAGAGTTTATGGCAGTCAAAACTCAAAAAGAAAAACGTAGTTCTGCAGAGAAGGAAAGAGGGTGAAAAGGGGGAGATTTTGGGGGCCAAATCAAGAAGGGAGCAAGTGTGTTCTTTGCCAAATCTTCGTCCACCTCAAAGTATCTGACACTGCGAATCAATAGAGGCAAGTGGTTAACTTGCTTTCAATTTAAAATTTGTGATAATTAATTCATACTACGGTGGTTATGATAGAAAATCCATTTTTGGGTGGGCGTTAATCTATGAATTGGGTTGTGGTAATTGGAGTAAAATATTTAGATATATTACTCAATTGATGATAGAATATGATATAAGATTGTTGGAATCTGATTTATTTCGACACCTAGTAGTTGAACTTGTGTAATTTGCATTTATGGAATTAAATCTAGGATGAGATTTGAATGATTGGTTATAAACCCAATTCGAGAAATATTGGAGAATGTTATAAATTAATGATGTTTGAAGATCATTATGATGTTTGGAACTTGATTTAAGGATAACAATATGGTGGGAAAAATTAATTGAGTTATGGGTTTGAAGATTTAAAGTTTGAGTGTATTAGAATGGTGGAAAAACACAGTCGGAGAAGACGCTGAGACCTGATCGATCGATCGATTGATTTGTGATCCTGGATTTCTAGCAGTTTTGCCTAGGAACGTTAATATGCAAGAATTTTTTAGGATTATTCTGGAACATATTTATTTAGTGAAAAATAAATATGAGGCATAATTCCTAGAAATAATAAGTGGATATAATTAGGATTAGGAGGGTGGAGAGTGTGTGACACATAATGAATAAATTTGGGGAAATAAATCCATAAGTTTTACATTATGGGCCGTGTGAATGTGTCCGGGGGTTGTAGTTGAGTGACACTGCTTTAATACATTAATTAATATGAAAATTAATTAAATTGAGAGTCGCAATATAAACTCGGATATTTTGGGGCTAGTGCTTTGGGAGTTAGGCATGGGTTAGACGGGTTTGATTTATTATATATATATTATTATGTGCTCATTAAATATCAGTGTAGGATATTTTTATAATTACATACCCCTCTAGTGATATCATAGGAGGTTGCGCGATATATGTGAATTCCCTAGATAGTGAATGCATGGTGCGTATATTCCCCAGATCATAGCTTCCGGTATTTTATGTGGTAAATCTTTTTTAGGTGAGATGCTTTGTGTATGATTCGATCTCACACTTGGGAAACTATGACCACCTTCGCGATGCCTATTATTATTTATTTCATGATTCGGTGTGAGAGAACCATCTCGTGGTATCCGGGTTGGATTGAGTGTGACAACCCGAATATAATTACGATTAATTATGCTTAAATCATGCTTAGATTATGTGATATGATTAGTGTGTTATTAATATATATGATGTTAATTTATTATGTTTAGTCTAATCCTACCTTCAAAAACCATGAAATGTCGGATTAGTTACAAATACAAATTTTGAAGGTTTCGGTAGGAATGCTCATGTTTAAGGCTAGTTTTGACCTTTATGTCATACCAATTGACTTGAGGTGAAAACTACATAGTTGTAGACAAGTGAGTTATGGTTGTAACACAACAAACGGTGTGTGAAACGGAGGTTCGAGTGAGAAGTTATACCAAAATTACGAAACAAGGGCAAAGTAGTCCATCCGTTAAGTAGTATTTTGTCTTATTATGGCAACAAATGTTTTATTCTCATTGGTTGGGAAGGGTGGTGGCTTTGGCCGACCTTACACCCTTATAATTACCTCTTCATTCATCCAAAATGCATCCATGAGAGATTTTAAGCTTAAGGAAAGAGAAGTAGGAAGTTAGGAAGAAAAAGTGAGGAGAAAATTGAAGAAAATTCATAGAAAATTACGAAAAAGCCCCGAAGGTAATTCTAACTGCAAATCTTATTGTTTTTATTATATTTATGTTTTATATGATAGAAATCATCATTTGTTTACTAAACTTTCAGCCCTTGATATATATGTGTGGTTAGATGAAAGTTTAAGTTAAGTTTAATGTATAAAACCCTAAAATTGCTTTGTTTAGAAACTTTGTTTATTCAAACTTCCATATATTTTTGTGTAGTTACTGGAATCGATTGATTCCAATTGGAGATTAACTTGGACTCATATATGTATGACATATCCGAAAATCATGTGAAAATACCAAGAAATGAGACCTTGGTGAGAGTTTGAAGTCCGGGTATGAAATCTGCCCTAAGGGTGAAAATATGCCCACCATGTGTTCGGTGTTTTGCTTGACATAGCAAATGAACCTTAAAAATTATGAAACTTTAATTTTATATTTTTCAATGTGTTTAATGATGTTGGGTTAAATATCATGGAAATTTATGATGTAGAAAAATTATGAAAATTCCTGGAAGTTGAATGAACGATAAAAGAGCCTATAGGGCAGATTTGCTATGTAGTGGAGAAATAGGCTTATTTTGCTCTAGGAAACTCGGAATGATGTGCCGTCTTTTTTTTTGGAAACATGATATAATAAGGATTGGATTACCAAGAATAATTAAAAAGGGTTTGGGCTGTAATTTGAATATGTTAGATATCAGAACCTGAGTCTAGATGGGACTTCATTTTAATGAATGATTTGAATTGAATAATATGATGCTTATGAATTGAGTTATGATTGAAGTTATTCTTTGGACTATTAATATTCTTATGATGATACTAATATTGTGAGAATGATAGGAAGGGAAGAAGAGCTGATTGAACAAGTACCGAATAAAGGCAAGGGAAAAGCCAGTTAAACTGTCAAGGTGAGTGTACTTATGATTTGTTTCATATATAAATATGAATATAGCTCTAAGAGCGGATTTGTTTGAATACTTCGGTATTCAGGATTTGTTTGGATATTAAAGTATCCAGGATTTGTTTGGGTCCTATGATCCAGGATTGGTTTGAATACTTCGGTATTCAGGATTTGTTTGGATATTCAAATATCCAGGATTTGTTATTGCCAACGGGCAGAATTATTTGGATCTTATGATCCATGATTTGTTATTGCCAATGGGCAGGATTGTTCGGATTTTATATCTACATATTCGATATAGAATTGTTATTCTATTGCAGGGAAGGAGTACCTCACTAAGCTTAATGCTTACGGTTTTTATTTTAACAATTTCAGGTTTGTACGCTGCCAGCTAGGATAATATATGACCGGTAACTTGAGGGTTGCACCGTTAGAAGAGCTGGGGTTTAAGTATGGAGATTTTATCGTTGTCACACTGATGATTTTGATATACTCATACATTGTATATATTGATTTAGTATGGATTGAGTTTATCATAGTTAATCGTAGTATTGTATAATCTCTAATTATGACTATGATGTTGATTTCGTTATGGCACAAGAATAATATTATGTTGATTATGCACATTATGCAGTAAAATATGGATAGATGAATTATATTTCCAATGCGCTCAAGATTATGATTTAATTATTCTTTTAATGAATGATTATTATGGATATTGGGTTTGGGGTGTGACAATTAGTGGTATCAGAGCGAGGTTATTAATTCTGAACGTGTGTGACGATTAGATGGCAGTTATTGATTGATTTGATATTATTGAATTGTTTATATACTAACAAATAGTTTAGTACTGTAAAATGTTTATATTGGTTGTTAGAATTTTATTGTATTACAGATAATTCCAGATGGAACCTGGGAATGGACAACCTAGAGAAGAGGGAGTCGCTTCTCGTACAGAGAATACTGAAGTGGAGCAAAGTGTTGCTGGAAGGGCTAGAGAGCAAGAACAGCCTACAGAGATGCAAATAATGGCACAAGCAATGATGAGGATGGCAGAGCAACAAGAAAGAAATATGGCGCAAATGGCAGAACAGCAGGCTAGATATCTAGAATCAAAGATTGTGGCCAGGATTGAGAAAGAGGCAAGGAAGGAAATGAAGGATTCCATGCATGAGAAGTTTTTGAAGTTGAATCCTCCAGAATATTCAGGGTCAGTTGAACCTACAGAAGCTGAGATGTGGGTCAGGGATCTTGAAACTATATTTGCAGTTATGAAGATTCCAGATAACCAGAAAGTGAATCTAGCCGTGTTTAAGCTGAAAGGAGAGGCGAAGTATTGGTGGGAAGCTAGCAACCATTTGGTGCCAAGGATGGAAGGTACTGATGTTATTACTTGGGCTGAATTTATTAAAGCTTTGTATGTTAAGTATTTCCCTAAGGTCTATAGGAGGGAGAAACTGAGGGAGTTTATAAATTTGACCCAAGGGAACATGTCTGTGAGGGAGTATGATGCAAAATTTACTGCTTTGTCTAGATTTGCTACTAAGTATGTGCAGGAGGAAGAAGATAAATGCAGTAAATTTCAAGGTGGACTGATTTGGCCTATTCAAAATAGAGTGGCCACTTATGAGTTAGAAGATTATGCTTCTCTGGTAAACAAAGCCACGATAGCAGAAAGGCAAATGAACCAAGGGGTGGCAAGTAGAGAGAGTTTTAAAAAGAGTAGATTCGACGCATCTCACTTTAAGGGAGGTGAGGGTGGAAGTGTTAAGATGGAACCTCATAAATTTCAGAGAGGTGGTGGAGATAGTGGTAGAGGTCTGGGGAGATTGGGCAGAGATACTAGGGGTGGAGGATCTTCTAGTCTGGTTAGGAGGTCAGGAAAGGGTGAGGCACCGACAAGAGTTGTTACATGTTTCTTTTGTAAAGAGGAAGGGCATTATAAATCTGAGTGTCCTAAGCTTAAGGAATTGGAATGCTACCATTGTCATCAAGTGGGGCATATTAAGAAGAATTGTCCGCAATTGGCAGAGACTCCAGCAGCACATAGTGAAGTAGCAAGCAGAATGTTATCTCCGGGCAATGCAGTGAAAAGTATGGGCAGAGGACAAGCTAGTAGTTCCAGGCCAGGTGGACGAGTTTTTACAATGAAAGAAGCTCAGATTACTCCAGATGTGGTGACAGGTACACTTTCTGTTACTAATAGAAGTGCTTATGTTTTGATTGATCCTGGTTCCACACATTCTTTTTTGTCCTATGCTTTTGCTGTATACCTGAATAGACCATGTACTCGTTTAGATGTGGGGTTGGGTATTTATATGCCTATGGGGGATATGGTTGTAGCTGAATATGCTTTTCGTGATTGTGTTTTGACTGTGGGGGCTAGAGATACAGTTATAGATCTACTTCCATTGGATATTTCTGATTTTGATATAATTCTGGGAATGGATTGGTTATCTAAATATCATGCATCTATGGATTGTTTCTGTAAGGAAGTTGTTTTTAATATGCCTGGTGAGCCTGAATTTAAATTTGTGGGGGAAAGGAAAATTGTTCCCAGTTGCATCATTTCTGCTATTCAGACGAGGAAATTATTGAGTAAGGGTTGTGAGGGTTTTATTGCATATGTTCTTGACACTAGGAAGGGGGCTTTACAATTAGTCGATGTCCCTATTGTACGGGATTTTCCTGAAGTGTTTCCTAGTGAGTTGCCAGGGTTACCTCCAGAAAGAGAAGTTGAATTTAGTATTGAATTAGCACCAGGGACAACCCCTATTTCTATGGCACCGTATAGAATGGCACCTACTGAGTTGAAAGAACTCAAGATTCAGTTGCAAGATTTACTTGATAGGGGGTTCATACAACCTAGCGTATCTCCATGGGGTGCGCCAGTTTTATTTGTGAAAAAGAAAGATGGTACCATGCGTTTGTGTATTGATTATAGGCAACTGAATAAAGCTACAATTAAGAACAAGTATCCTTTACCTCGTATAGATGATTTGTTTGATCAGTTGCAGGGTGCTAAAGTGTTTTCAAAGATAGACTTACGATCGGGTTATCATCAGGTGAGGGTGAAGGAAAGTGATATTTCTAAAACCGCTTTCCGTACTCGGTATGGTCATTTTGAATTTCTTGTGATGCCTTTTGGGGTGACTAATGCTCCAGCTGTATTTATGGATCTTATGAACCGGGTACTGCATCCTTTTGTTGATTCATTTGTGATAGTTTTTATTGATGATATTCTGATTTATTCCCATGATATGGTTGAACATGAAAAACATCTCACAACTATTTTGAATCTGTTGAAAGATAAGAAGTTGTATGCCATGTTTAGCAAGTGTGAATTTTGGCTATCACAAGTTGCATTTTTAGGCCATGTTATTTCTGGAGATGGTATATGTGTTGATCCTAAAAAGGTAGAGGCTATTGTAAAATGGGAGAGGCCCAATAATGTGACTGAGGTGAGGAGTTTTCTGGGTTTAGCTGGGTATTATAGAAGGTTTATTAAGGGATTTTCTTCGATTGCCTTACCAATGACTAAACTAACCCGGAAAGATGTTAAGTTTGAATGGAATTCTGATTGCGAAAATAGTTTTGATGAATTGAAAAAGAGGTTGGTAACTGCACCTGTTCTTACTATTCCGCATGGTGGAGATGGTTTTGTTGTTTATACTGATGCTTCACATCAAGGGTTGGGTTGTGTTTTTATGCAGCATGGTAAAGTTATTGCCTATGCTTCTAGGCAGTTGCGTACACATGAACGTAATTATCCTACACATGATTTGGAACTTGCTGCTATTGTATTTGCTTTGAAATTATGGCGTCATTATCTATATGGTGAGGTATGTGAAATTTTTACTGACCATCAAAGCCTTAAGTATTTGTTTACTCAGAAGGAGTTGAATTTGAGGCAGAGGCGGTGGATGGAGTTAATTAAAGATTATGATTGTACAGTTCACTACCACCCAGGAAAGGCAAATGTAGTTGCAGACGCTTTGAGTAGAAAGGCTTCAGGCAGGTTATCGTGTATTCGATGTGCTAGAGTTGCTCATATTATGGAGTTGAGATTGATGGGAGTGCAATTGCAGCTAGCAGATGGGGACAGATTCTTTGCTCATGTAAGTGTGAGGCCTTTGTTAGCTACCCGTATTCATGATTTGCAAAGTCAAGATCCTTTCCTTGAGAAGAAACGACAAGATGTCCAAGACGGTAAGTCTGAAGATTTTTGTATTGTGAATGATGGCACTTTATTGTTTAAACATCGGTTGTGTGTGCCTAATGTGTGTGGATTGAAAGAGGAAATTTTAGATGAGGCTCATAATTCCATTTATACTATGCATCCTGGTAGCACTAAAATGTATAGGGATTTAAAGGAGCATTATTGGTGGAATAATATGAAGAAGGAAATAGATGATTTTGTTGCGAGGTGCCTTATATGTCAGCAAGTGAAAGTGGAGCATCAGAAACCTACTGGTTTGCTTCAGCCATTGCCGATACCGGAATGGAAATGGGATCATGTAACGATGGATTTTGTGGTTGGGCTTCCTCGATCTCAGAAGGGGTCAGATTCGATTTGGGTAGTGGTGGATAGATTGACAAAGTCCGCTCACTTTCTAGCAGTCAAGACTACGTATACAGTTGATAGGTATGCTAGATTGTATGTTAATGAAATTATTCGATTGCATGGAGCACCGGTATCTATTGTTTCAGATAGGGACCCTACTTTTACATCCAGATTTTGGGATAGCTTGCAGTATGCTATGGGTACTAACTTGAAGTTTAGTACGGCTTTTCACCCCCAGACAGATGGGCAGTCTGAAAGGACAATACAGATTTTGGAAGATATGCTTAGAGCTTGTGTGCTTGATTTCAAAGGTAATTGGGATGAATATTTGCCTTTGATAGAATTTGCATATAACAATAGTTTTCAGTCTACTATTGGTATGGCTCCATATGAAGCCTTGTATGGTAGACGATGTCGTACACCGATATGTTGGGGTGAAGTTGGTGAAAGGAAGATAGAGGGTCCAAAATAAATTGAACTCACCACTGAAAAAGTGAAGATTATTCAAGATAGAATGAGAATAGCTCAAAGCAGACAGAAAAGTTATGCGGATAAACGACGAAAAGATTTGGAATTCCAGAAAGGGGATTATGTGTTTCTTCGGATATCTCCATGGAAAGGAGTTATGAGGTTTGGAAAGAAAGGGAAATTAAGTCCACGCTACATTGGACCTTATGAAATCCTTGAGAAAGTCGGGATGGCTGCCTACAAGTTAGCGTTACCACCAGAATTATCTCGGTTACATGATGTTTTCCATGTTTCTATGTTGAGAAAGTATGTAGCAGACCCTTCACATGTATTGGTGGAACAACCTATTGAGTTGAAGGGAGATTTGAGCTACGTGGAAGAACCGCTTGCTATCGTTGATAGGAAAGAACAAATATTGAGGTCAAAGGTGATCCCACTTGTGAAAGTTGTGTGGAGAAGGCATTCCATGGAAGAAGCTACATGGGAGAGTGAGGATAGCATGAAAATGCGTTATCCAAATTTGTTTGATTCGGACAACCAAGGTATGTCAATTTCGAGGACGAAATTTCCTAACAGGGGGAGAATTGTGACAACCCGAATATAATTACGATTAATTATGCTTAAATCATGCTTAGATTATGTGATATGATTAGTGTGTTATTAATATATATGATGTTAATTTATTATGTTTAGTCTAATCCTACCTTCAAAAACCATGAAATGTCGGATTAGTTACAAATACAAATTTTGAAGGTTTCGGTAGGAATGCTCATGTTTAAGGCTAGTTTTGACCTTTATGTCATACCAATTGACTTGAGGTGAAAACTACATAGTTGTAGACAAGTGAGTTATGGTTGTAACACAACAAACGGTGTGTGAAACGGAGGTTCGAGTGAGAAGTTATACCAAAATTACGAAACAAGGGCAAAGTAGTCCATCCGTTAAGTAGTATTTTGTCTTATTATGGCAACAAATGTTTTATTCTCATTGGTTGGGAAGGGTGGTGGCTTTGGCCGACCTTACACCCTTATAATTACCTCTTCATTCATCCAAAATGCAGCCATGAGAGATTTTAAGCTTAAGGAAAGAGAAGTAGGAAGTTAGGAAGAAAAAGTGAGGAGAAAATTGAAGAAAATTCATAGAAAATTACGAAAAAGCCCCGAAGGTAATTCTAACTGCAAATCTTATTGTTTTTCTTATATTTATGTTTTATATGATAGAAATCATCATTTTTTTACTAAACTTTCAGCCCTTGATATATATGTGTGGTTAGATGAAAGTTTAAGTTAAGTTTAATGTATAAAACCCTAAAATTGCTTTGTTTAGAAACTTTGTTTATTCAAACTTCCATATATTTTTGTGTAGTTACTGGAATCGATTGATTCCAATTGGAGATTAACTTGGACTCATATATGTATGACATATCCGAAAATCATGTGAAAATACCAAGAAATGAGACCTTGGTGAGAGTTTGAAGTCCGGGTATGAAATCTGCCCTAAGGGTGAAAATATGCCCACCATGTGTTCGGTGTTTTGCTTGACATAGCAAATGAACCTTAAAAATTATGAAACTTTAATTTTATATTTTTCAATGTGTTTAATGATGTTGGGTTAAATATCATGGAAATTTATGATGTAGAAAAATTATGAAAATTCCTGGAAGTTGAATGAACGATAAAAGAGCCTATAGGGCAGATTTGCTATGTAGTGGAGAAATAGGCTTATTTTGCTCTAGGAAACTCGGAATGATGTGCCGTCTTTCTTTTTGGAAACATGATATAATAAGGATTGGATTACCAAGAATAATTAAAAAGGGTTTGGGCTGTAATTTGAATATGTTAGATATCAGAACCTGAGTCTAGATGGGACTTCATTTTAATGAATGATTTGAATTGAATAATATGATGCTTATGAATTGAGTTATGATTGAAGTTATTCTTTGGACTATTAATATTCTTATGATGATACTAATATTGTGAGAATGATAGGAAGGGAAGAAGAGCTGATTGAACAAGTACCGAATAAAGGCAAGGGAAAAGCCAGTTAAACTGTCAAGGTGAGTGTACTTATGATTTGTTTCATATATAAATATGAATATAGCTCTAAGAGCGGATTTGTTTGAATACTTCGGTATTCAGGATTTGTTTGGATATTAAAGTATCCAGGATTTGTTTGGGTCCTATGATCCAGGATTGGTTTGAATACTTCGGTATTCAGGATTTGTTTGGATATTCAAATATCCAAGATTTGTTATTGCCAACGGGCAGAATTATTTGGATCTTATGATCCATGATTTGTTATTGCCAATGGGCAGGATTGTTCGGATTTTATATCTACATATTCGATATAGAATTGTTATTCTATTGCAGGGAAGGAGTACCTCACTAAGCTTAATGCTTACGGTTTTTATTTTAACAATTTCAGGTTTGTACGCTGCCAGCTAGGATAATATATGACCGGTAACTTGAGGGTTGCACCGTTAGAAGAGCTGGGGTTTAAGTATGGAGATTTTATCGTTGTCACACTGATGATTTTGATATACTCATACATTGTATATATTGATTTAGTATGGATTGAGTTTATCATAGTTAATCGTAGTATTGTATAATCTCTAATTATGACTATGATGTTGATTTCGTTATGGCACAAGAATAATATTATGTTGATTATGCACATTATGCAGTAAAATATGGATAGATGAATTATATTTCCAATGCGCTCAAGATTATGATTTAATTATTCTTTTAATGAATGATTATTATGGATATTGGGTTTGGGGTGTGACATTGAGTATACTTGGGATGATAGCATTTTAGATAAAAACATCTGATGAGTTATTACTCGGGAGGATGGATATTAGAAATAATATGTGTGTGAATGTGTAGTATATATATGTAACAACCCGTCTAATGGGATACCGGGCGATCACTCCTATATCAAATTATAACAGGAGTTACTTATGGATCATTCTTAGCATCACTGTCGAAAATCCATTTAATTACTAATATCCTATTAGGCGAGCGTTAAAAACTTTTACTTAACTACTCTTTTTAACGATCAAAATAAAACATTCACAGTATTAATGCGTAAATGAAATAAAAAGGAAAATGAAATGAACTAAAATAACTGAACACTCGGTTCAAATAATACAACCATATCGAATAACGTGCGAAGAATAAATAAAATCAGTTGGACCATTGGCCCGAGTGTTTGTACAATACCTCCTATCTAGAGTACAAGGAAAGAAGCGTCTACCGAGAACCCGCAAGTATCCACAGCTGCTGCAGCAGACGTCTGACTCGAAAGAATTTCCATCCAGGCATCCCTGTGTCTGGACACCTATATATATATATATATATATATATATAATATATAGAAAGAAAGGAGAGTAGATAAACGGGTCAGAGCCCGAATTTTGAAAATATTTTGCAAGTGCATAAATGCTTTATTTTTAGAAAAATAGTTTTATCTCATATTTAAATTGGTATCGCACTCCCATGAGATACCCCTCACCTCTCCACTAACAGTGCACTCCTAGCGCATCCTTCTAGACATCCTAGTCAAGCTATCCTGCTAAACTAGTCTATCCCAAACCCACTATCAATCCTAGATAGTCCAAGCAATGTACTAAGGGCTAAACTTCACTCCAGTCTCAACGCTATGCACTGTTCGTGCGTGGGGTGTCTCGCAAAGCGAAATCCAAACAAGGAACCCCCCCGATACACTACTACGCGGCACGGTCGATCGTCGAGATCCGTCAGTCCCTCAGTACAGAAAGATATATATAAATATATATACCATACACATTTATAATATTAGAGAACTAAGGATTAAACTTCTCCCCGGTCTCAACACAATGCCATATTCGTGCGTAGGGTGTCTCGCAAAGCGAAATCCAAACAAGGAACCCCCCCCCCCCCGATACACTACTAAACGGCAAGGTCGATCATCGGGATCCATTAGACCCTCGGTGCTCGATTTATCCATTTATACATACATATACACATTTTACCATAACCATCCGGATCTATCTCCCGGAATGAGAATCCATATACAAAGTATTTATCAATACTTATCATTTTCTCAAAACTTCCCATTTCCCTTTTTATACTCAGGAAATGTAAATATAAAAGCCAATTCATTATCATGAATTGCTTTAACAAATCATATACTTTTACAAGCCAATTTTATTATCATAAAAATGCTTTTCCTTTATATGTCATCCCATTTCCCTTTTTATACTCAGGAAATGTACCCAAAGCCATTTCCATTATCATGAAAATGCTTTGATCATATCATGCTTCCACATCCCTTCTTCCATCCGGGAGTGTTACCGAAGACAAACCTTTATCCCATTTCCCTTTTTATACTCAGGAAATGTAAATTAAAGCCAATCCATTATCATTAATTGCTTTAATAAATCTAAGACTGCCCCTCCAGGTTTCCCCACTGGACGCGCCCCTAAATGGCTATCATCTTCCAGGGCCTATCTATACAAGACAACTTGGGAACCTACCAACGTCGGGAAGCGGCCATATTGCCTGCGGGAAAGTCAGGACCACACCCGGAATCCCCTAACTAGCGCAGTAATACAAATGCCCATATGGCCTAGGGACTATATCCAACCTGCTCAACAGCCAGGAAGGCTTCACCACAACGCGCGCAACTTCCCTTATGATAGCGATTTAGGGAGGTGTGTATAATCCATATTTTATCAATTATAAAAATCATTTATTTACCATTTGAAAATATCCATTTTTATATTTTCAAAAATCATTTCCATCATAACATATATATATATACCTAAATCACACAGTATATACATATCCTATATATATATATATATATATATATATATATATATATATATATATATATATATATATATATATATCCGGCCATAATGGCCCATAACATCTAGCGATGACCATAATCCCAAAGATTCCTTCCAAGAATCATAATCATGCATTCATATTAGCATGATTCTAAATCCAAAGTATTTCTTACTTTAATAATCACTATATATCTCAATCCCATCTAAGGATTTATTGGATATCTCCAATGATACCCTTCACTCTAAGTGAAATCAACAAATATCTATATTCCCAAATTTATCCTAATCATCTCCTAGGATACACTTAACAACATTAGATATAATTATGCTTTCTATAAGAATAATTATACAGGCCCATATGCCTTCTAGAAATATCCTCGGGATTTATCTCACCCGATCAACCTTAAATTCCACGAGTTAAGGATTTCATTTCCTTGAACCCCCAAGACTACAACTAGTCCAATTAATCAATTAGAAGTCCCCAATATAATTTAGGAACCTTAATCCATTAATTTCTACAACTATTTTATTTTCCTCGAAAATATAGATTAAGGGTTATATACTTAAAACCCTTATTGTACCCTCCTAATTTACCTTAATTTATGGACCATAAAGTCCTAAAAGGTCCCCTAGGTTATCACCTAATTAACCTCAAAGCAAGATGAAATGGAATCTATCCCATCCAAATCATCCTAGAAAAATTTCCTAATTTCAGCAAGGGTCGATCGATCGACCCATGGCCGTCGATCGATCGATGGCTCGATCGATCGAGCCCCCATGATCGATCGATCGATCATGTCGGGCAGCTTCTTCTTCGAGAAGCTGTTCGGCCATGGAAGCTTCCATCTCTTCACCCAACGGCCTACAACTTCTACCAACAACAAGTACACCTATAATACGGGTCCTAAACATCCTAGAACCCGGAATCACCCAATATATATGGTTAATTTCTAAATTTCTCCAATTTACCAATTTTAGGGGTTTATTCGTTTTATCTCCCGAAAACCCGTTTCATCCACGAATACCCAACCAAAAATCATTAGGGTTTGTTATACCAACAATGATATGAGATATTTATGCTAAAAAATAAATAAAGCAAGTAAACACTTGCCTCGTGGATAAAATCCGACGTCCTCGAGCCGAATCCCGCGGAGGCCGGTCGAAATCTCCCCCTTTTTCCTCTTTTCTTCCCTCTCTCTCTCTCTTCCCTCTCTTATTTATTCTTTCTCTTCTTTCTTCTCCCCCTCTCCCTCCTTTTATAAGGAGAAAAGGGTTAAATCCCCTAATACCCCCAAAACGACTCGTTTACTCATTTACGAGCCTATTTAACTCCAAAATTACTCGGAACTCAATTTCGACAATTGGACACCCTTTTTCGACTATCTCGGACATTCCGAGACTCATGGCGCAGTCGAAATTTACATCCGAGGTACTTGACCGCAAATCACTATTCTAACCCAAAATAATTAAATGCGGGTTTTCTACTCAAAATCTTACCTCTTTTGTCGCTATACTTTACGGCGACATATAATTAAATTACTTCGACCTATATGGTCCCAAAACAATTTATAACATCCTCCGAAAATCATTAAATCCTCGAAAATCCCAGAAATTACTATTTCGAGAAATTCTCCAAATTCCAAATTATACTTAATTATGGAATTTAATCCTCTCCAAAAGGGCGGGTTATTACAATATATACATATATAATAGTGTACATAATTATATATGGCTGAAATACCTGGAGTAAAATGGTATTGTTGATATATTTAGTGAAATTGTTATATAGTTACTTAAAGATGAGAAATTAAGTCAATGTGAACAATAACTTAGAAATCATTAGTAAAAGTTACTCGGGTTAGAGTAAGGTTTTAGGCAGCAGTTCTAACAAGGCTAGTTGGACGGGGTGGTGGAGCTAGGAGGGTTATTAGGAAAAGCGATAGGTGTGCACAATAGTTTAGGGGTGAGTATTTTCTAAAGTGAGTGCGACACTAGATTAAATATGAAAAGCATTCATGCATTCTAATTACTGCAAACTTAATCACTTGCTAAATATTTCAAAATATTTTGGGTTCTAACCCTTGGTGAAAATATTTTAAAAACCTTTTAGGTGTCCAGTTACAGGGACGCCAGACTTGAGATTCTATTCTAGGGAATACGTAGCTGCAGCATATGTGGATGCATGTAGGAGTTGGATTATACGCATTTTTCTTCATTTCTAGATTTAGGATTTCATTTCAGTTGCAGTTCCATTTAGGGTGTGTTGCCCATTTATTTTCAGATGCAGTTTTGGATTATTTATTTATATGTTGGATTTGGATTTATAGACGGTTGTTTATTCAACCAGTCTTTTAGTTATTTATTCAGCATTGTGTTCAGACTTAGTGATGGTGTGTATGGATTTATTATTTTGTTTCGCGTGTATATTTATCTATTTGATCTAAGATAAAATTTTGCACCAGTTTAATTAATTAATTAGGTGGTTTGTAATTAATATGGTCTTCGACAATGATGCTAAGAATGAACCAAATGAAAAAGAATAAACCTTTTAGGGTTTTTCTTCATTACTTACATACACAAATATTTATAAATACATACAAAGACAAGAGTTTTTCTTCATCTATTACTAATTTATTCAATTGCATGCCAAATATGTATATAACAACAAATATATGAGTTAATTTCCATCTAGCTCAGAGTATCAACAAAAAATAATCTTCACATGATATATATATTGAAAATATTTCTAAAAAGCCCTGTATACTGAATATGTAAAAAGTCTTACAAATACTCTAACAAATATCTGAAACTATTATATACATATACTCTAAAAAGCCCTAATTCATATATTCATAAACAAAATCTTCACAATTGTAAAAAAACCCTATATAGTGAAAATGTAAAAGGCGCTATAAATACTATAACAAATATCTTAAACAATCATACAAAAGCACTCCAAAAATCCCAAATTCATACATGCATAATATTCTCAAATGGTTAAAACCCTATATACCTAAAATTTAAAAGGCCCTATAAATACTCTAACCAATATCTTAAACAATCATACACAAGTACTCTAAAAATCCGCAATTCATACATTTATACACAAAATATTCATAAAGGTGAAAAACCATATATACTAAAAATGTAGAAAGCCTTAAAAATACTCTAATAAATATATCAAATAATCATACACAAATACTCTAAGAAGCCCTAATTCATACATTCATAGAAAAAATCTTCACAAATGTTTAAAAAAATTATATACTGAAAATATAAAAAATCCTACAAATACTCCAACAAATATGTCAAACTATCCACAAATACTCTAAAAAACCTATTTGTACATTCATACAGAGAGAGAGAGAGAGAGAGAGAGAGAGGTAGAGAGAGAGAATAGATTAGTGGTAGAGAGAGAGAGAGAGAGAGAGAGAGAGAGAGAGAGAGAGATTAGTGGTAGCTGATAGAAGACAAAGGTATTTCACAGAAAGAGGCCAAATTATTCCCTAGAGAGAGAGAGAGAGGATTAGGCGAATAAGCCCTGATGGGTGTATTAATACCTGGAAATGGGTCATGTTCCTTAACCGTGACAATGAACTGTGACCATTTTGAATTAAAATAACTTAACACGATCAATTATAAAGGCCAGGATCCATGATCGTGACCTATAGTATAGTTAAGGAAAATGGTAACGGTCTAAAATCATGACCCAACTTATGTGACCATTTTAAGTCTCGTGATTATCACTGTCAGTAGTCACGATTCTAGGTCGTGACTATATTCCACCCATTATTATCACAGTCCTTAACTAATGGTCACAGTTTTGGATCTTAACCATTAACGTGACCACATTAGATTCATATTTCTCACATAAATAGTCACAGTTCAATCACGGTCCATGATCGTGACTAGGTTTGTCATGGGACATGAGCGTGACTAGTATTTGTCATATATCACCACTGAAAGGGGTCACGGATTGAGTAATAGTAAAATTTACTTAGTCATGATTTTGGACCGTGACCACTTTGGCTGAAAAATAAATCTTTCAAATGAACCATCTTTTTTGCGTTTGGAAACGTGAAAAACTTTATAATATCCATATCTTTTTAGAACTTTAGTGTCAAGATTTTGTGATGAGGTCACTCTCGTCAATTGGGCTCTTTGTGTCTTCCCTCAAACTAAAGAGAGTTCCATATATATGGTATGTTTGCCTCATTAAAAAATAATCCTTAAGTTGATTACTTTTCTCTCATCTCTAAAATTCATATTTTTAGGAGAGTTATTTAAAAGGTTCAAGAGTATTCTTTTTTAAGACACTAATTTTTTTAGCTAAAAACTCTAGAAATAAAAAATATTTTTGTGTTTCATCTTTCACTTCTCCCTTTGTATTTTTAAGATGTTATTTTTCAAATGTTGATCAAAAGTCTTACTGAAGTTTAAACACTTTCACTTTTTATTATTGAACATTTATATATATATATATATATATATATATATATATATATATATATATATCTTTTTAAAAGCGTTTTTGTGATATCTCAAAATTATATTGCAAAGTTTGAACAAGCCAAAGTATTTTAAGCACTTCCAAAACCTTTAGCAAACTTCACATCCTAGAAAGTGCTAGCCAAGCATCAATGGTTTCACATATGTTCCATTGGAACAACAAAAGTTGTTTCTACTTCAAAGAAGATTTTGATAAAAAAATTTGTAAAACCCCATGGTTTTTAAACATAAAATATGTTAGGAATTTAAAAATTTTGAAAAATTAATTTTTTAGAATCTATTTAATTTTGGGTATGTAAAAATGTTGGTTTTTATATAAAAAAAAAATTCAAGTGGAATTTAAATCTGGATTAAAATTTGAAAATTGTAACTTTTTATATAAAAATAGGGGGAGGATCTGGTGTAAAAAAAATTGATCCTCCGATCGAGCTGAAATTTTTACAATAGCTTTGTCTCGCCGTCAGCTATAAGTTAGCAAAATTTCAGCTAATTTCGATTATTCGATTGTTCATAATGTATTTTTGAGTGTTTATGTTTGATTAAGACTCAGATTCTTTATGGTTTATAAACATCAAGTGATGGGTTTAGGACTTTTAAAACACATTTTAGCCTAATCAAAATTCAGGTGCCTCCCATAAATTCATTCTCTCTCATTTACAAAATCTAAACCCCATTGAACACAACTTTCAACCCAATATTTGGAGAGCTAAACCGGATTTTGCCAAGATCGTTCAAGAACGTATTTTCAATATTTTCTTCAGAGGAACGCAACCATCCAATAAGATTCTTCAAACGATTTTTACAAGCATAAATACTTCTATTATTCCTCTTTAGTATCATGCATTTGAAATGTTACAAAAACACTAATACGCATTTTCTTCCTAAAATAAATTAGAGAGACTAATTAGGAAAAGTGAAACTAAATGTGGGACTGTTTTTATTCAAATTTTTAATACGAATTAAGACTCAATACCTTTGCATGCTTAGACTAAATGTTGAGATTCCACTAGAATTTATGGCGTTTGCATGTAGAATGAATCATAAGAATGTTATAAATTGATTTCGACATAAAAAAATTATGTTATTTATGTGTAACTTGTCGAATAGAAATTTATTAATTATGCCCTGAAATTTTGCATGTGTTAGAAATCATTTAAGTTGTTGAAAAATAATTTTTTTAATTAATATTCTAATTAAATGGACATAATTGGGATAAATAATAATATTGCGATTAATTTATAGAATGGTTGTGATAAGCTAAAAATATGTTATGTGTGATTCGTAAATTGTATGAATATTTGACACCGCAGGGACAACGTGATTGTTGGTGTAGTTATTGCTCTCACCTTATTTTTAGGTTACTTGCTAGGTATGGAACTAGTATGTAGGCCTTAGTTGTTGGTAATGCTTTCTCGATATGGGACTAGATTGTGTGAATTTTTACGGATGGATGATTCCGGGGTGGGTCTCAATTGTACATCATTTTCATTAGATCGTGAGCCTAGGTGCGATACTAAGTAGTGGCTAGGGGTAGGTATTCTTCCTAAATGTTAGGCTAGGATATGCTTACGTTATGGAGACCTCTAGGTATGGGACTAGGGATATTTTGAGGAAATTATGCTCGATAAAAGGGTGGTACTAATAAAAAATAATGAGAACTTGAGAAAATTGACAATTAATGCATAAGAAAATAAACGGGTATTAAAATGAATTTTTTTTGCGAGTATGTGTAGGCTGAACAGAATACGAGCCAACTGGCTATAGCGTCGTGGGTGTGTGTTAGCGTCAAGAGTATGTGTGGAGTTGACAGAATATGGGTCAACTGGCTATAATGATGTGTCGTGCGTGGAACCTCACAAATATGTGTAGAGCTAACAGAAATCGGATTGACTGACTATAGTGAGGGGAATGGGTGTGATGTGTAGAACATTAAGAGCGCCAAGAGTGTGTGCAGGACCGATAAGGGGTCGACTAGACATAATGGTGTTGCACGAATAAAACTAATTGGATAATTCAATTAAGTAAGGATAAGAGATCACGTTTAAATTATAGTGCTAATGGAATAATTGGACTTACACTTTAGAGTGGATTAGTTATATGGGTAGATAGTGGTTGTTTACTTTTACTCACATGTTTATATATATCTCGTTTAATTTAAAATACTCTATTTATGATGTTTATTATATATAATGCTATTATCTGGGTTCACGGACCCTAATTTGGAGGAGTAGCTAGTATTCATTCGGTGGGCTCAGACCCATTACATTGATTAATATTTTAGGTATAGTGCGGAATTAGCTGTACATGAGTGATTGGAGATATTTTTGGGAGTGCAGCGGCAGAGATTTATTTTACTTGCTTTAGTAGTTTAGATTTACTTTCTATTCCTTCACTTTGATTATGATTTATGAGTTTGGTAGGCCAATCAGTTCCATGGGTGTTTATGATTTTCAGTCAGATATTTTTAGTTGGATGATTTCATTTGAGTATATATTTATTTGGAGTTGGATTTATTTTAGAGATAGAATGGTGATGTATCTTTAATATTGCATAAATAGTTATATTTGTTGAATATTTTTAATTGTTATCTTATGAATTTTTTTTAAATGTCTCATATATGTGTCACATGCTGAGAATGATGACTTATTTAGTGACGCGCGTAGATTAGCGACGGCGATTGGCCACCTCGCTTGCCAGAATGCGCGGGGTGTCACAAAATATTTTAAGACATTATTTGATGCCAAAATTGATCGCGAGTGTATAACATGCTCCAAATGTTAAGGCCTTCTATGCAATATATGGTGTGAAAGAGAGGATAGTCAGTTAGCTCTTTGTGTGATTGTAAGTAATTTATTATATTCTCAAATTTCTATCATAGTATATTTTTTCATTTTTGCCCGAGGTTTTTTCTCGTTAGTAGTTTTTCCTTATACACTGAGTGTTCTGTGATTATTTTATCTTTTCACATTTTTAAAATCACTTGTCTTAATTAAGATGATAAAATTGGTTGATTTAATTATTTATAAAACTCTTATCATATAGACCTTCAGGATGTTTTTGTTCTTAGCATAATTAAAATTTGAAAAATAATTTTTGATTGGTGTATTTATGTTGATCCCACGCACAAAGCACATTCTTAATTGGTATCAGAATTATTCCTCTTTTTATTTGGTTTAACCACCTATATGCAGATCGCATTTTGTGTGAAAATGGAGTTGATCATCTATAATCCTATTAGTGATTTAATTTATGTACGTAATAGTCATGTTTTTATCGAACTTGTGACCCCGTCTAATTTTGTGACTCAGTTCATTTCTAATACTGAAGAGTTAATGTTTATAGTAGTGATAGTAAATATGGTGATAAAAAACTTCTTATGATAAGACTTTTGTAGAATTCAAAAAATCATTAAAACCAAATGTTATTTTATCTTTTAAGTTGAAAGGATTTAAAGAAGAAAAATTTGTTAAGAAAAGTGAATATAATAATTCTTCCCGAGTATCCATTAAAAGCGATATTTTATTAGAAATCATCAAAACATTTGAAATTAAGAAATTCAAATTTTTAAATGAGCTTTCATCTTGTAAAAGAATAAATAATTTTTTCAAGTTTTTAAAGATCGTGGTCATTCTCTTTTTGCTAAAATCAAAGCTATTGATGCTGACTTTAGTGACCTTCTAAATTTCCTTCATGAGTTAAAATACCAAAATGAGGTCCCAAAAGAGTAGGGGTAAATGTGTGTCTGATTTGATAAAAGAAAGAGATGATTTAACCATGTCATTATGCACTTTGAAAAGGGAATATCAAAGTTGTGAAGAATCTAATATTAATCTTTTAAATAAATTTATAAAGTTAAAAAAAGAACTTGGATTCTAGTAAATTAGACATTCCTAGAGGAGTGATAACTTTTTTGAAACCTTCGTCACCATGTAAGACAACACAACTTGAAGTCTTCCCAAAAATTCTCAGATATAATTGAAACATGTTGTCATTCATTTGAAGGGAAAAAATACGATTTCTCTCATTTGTCCTAACAAAAATCAGATACATAATCATAAGCATTTAAAAATGACATTTTGTATTCGTAATTACATAAGAAATGTCGCCTTAAATAATTTGTTTACAAGTTGAATAAAATTTAAATTTTGAAAAAAAAATTCCAAAAGTTTCAACTGACTATGCCTAAAAAAATTAAATGTTACTATAGTCACAAATTTAGTCATTTGTAAGAGTTTTGGTTTTTTTCTCAAACAATCATTACCTTTACATCGTGGTAGGAGTGTTAAGACTTTTGTGAGTAACAACAAAGGTAAAAAAGGTTTTGATTGGAAGAAATGAACCCCTAATTCCGTTGATAGAAAAATGTGGTTAAGAATAATCAAAGGATTTTTTTTAAAAAGACTATGGAACGACTGGTAACACAAAGAAAAATGCACCTAATATCTCACCTAAACTAAAATCTCCATGTGTGAGTAAATTATGGTTAAGGAAGGACATTTAGGATCGAACTGAAATTAAAATGAATAAGATTCTGGAATTGGCTCTCTCCACCTGTAGACAATATCATTTGTTTATTTTTTACAAAGCCTATGTTAGCATTACACTTCATATAAATTAAGTTGGGCTATGTGTTGTTGATTCTTATATAAGTTTTTTTTTATATCATGTTTATCGTTTTCAATATCTCATATGTGAATTGTTTCTCTTATTGATTTGTTCATGCTTCATATATTAAATAAATTCAAAAGGATTTTATTTTTGAGATTGTTCTTTTATTTAGGTGTCCCAACATTATGATTTTAGGATTATCGTATCTAGTTGATACTTTTATTAGTCCATGTATGCTATATTCCTTTGCATATTAGGACTATTGTATCTAGTTGATAATCTTTATATATAATTATTATTTTTGGTTTCCCCAATTTTGTACTAAAGTCTTGCATGTTCTTTTAGTCTTAACCTTAGTGATTTCTCTAAATTAATTATTTTAGGACTTTATTAGTTATTCTCGAGATTAATTAAACTTGTGAAAACTTATTTAGGATTATTTTATTTATGTATATCTTCTAATTCTATAAGATGCCTGGTGTGGTTATACATATATTTCATTCCAAAATTCAAAATGATATATTTGATGCAATTATGCTTATGCCTTTTACATGATAAACTCTATGATATATATTCGTATATGAAATAGATTAGTTTACATTTTTTTTCTTTTATTTCGGAATGTGCAGGATATGGATTCTATTTTTTTAAGTTTATTAATATTCGATAATTTTTTTGCTTGAGAATACATTCTCATATCATATTTCACTTTACACCACCCTACACATTATTATGATTCTACTTTATGAGGATTGCTAAAGTTTTAAGGTCTTTTATAAAATGTTCAAAGGCTTGAAATATTTGTGAAAGAGTTTCTAGTTCCTTATTTTGTATATGTGAGTTTTGTAGTTCATGATTTAAATAAGTTGAAAATATTATGCTATATCCTAAAAAATATGAGAGAAGAAGTAGTTAAGGATACAACATTGAAATGTGTGATGCTATCATTTATTTGGTAATAATATCCATCTTCATTTTTTGTTGAAAGTCGCCACTTGCAAAACTATTTTAACAAAGAAATGTCTCAAAGTTTTCTATCTATCCAAAATTGGGTAACTCCAAGGATACGAGACATAATATTTTAACCAAAATTTCTTATTAAGGATGTAAAAGTGCTAATTAAAAATGATTTTAAAAGGTTGCTGGATATTTCACTTTAGTAGAAGCTTTAAGTATATTGTTTAATCATTTACAATTATTAATTGAACTTGATATTGGACCTTTCTCTCACTGGTGTTAATTTTTTTGCATAAACGAGATATGACATTATGATCTTGATTAATGATCTTACAATGTTATTATCCTTTTATGGATAATTTTCTTCATTATGAACATCGAACATTAACTCAAATTTGGTTAGCGCGATAATATTACTTATATTTTTACTCATCAAGATGGGACTTGGTTCTCTTATTGCATAAATGTGCTTGTGCCTCTATGCAAGACCCTCTATAGAGATAGGTTACTATATATTCAATTGATATCATTTTTCTAGCATCTTATTTGCATTTTTCCCAAGTTATATATCTTGCATATTTTTAATAAGTTTTTATTCTCGTAGTCCACCTTGGTGTATAATAAACATAGAGTTTCATGTTTTAAGAAATTTTGTGCATTGTTGGGGATATCACATTTTTATAAGTCATAATTGTTTTTCTGTATCGTTACTCTGCTTTAGTGTTAATTCACTTTAGGCTTGATTTTGTTTATTCAAGTTATTATAGTATGTGATTTGACCTTTTACTTTTATATTTGATATTAAAATTTAATATATTATAATGTCATTATTTTTACATTTGGTATAACACTATTTAAGTCTATGTTTACTTGTATAATTTGCACATTGTATTTTTGTTAATTATATCCCGATGTTTTTTAATCAACTTTTGTTCTTGATGATGTCTTGTATAGGATTATAGATAAATTTTCGTATATCTTTTTTTGTATCCGATATCCTTGGTGGTTTCTATGCATTGTATTATTCATGCTTCACCTAAGGATGTTATGTGACCTTTGACTTGATCAAGGTTCTTAAATATATTTCATAAATATTTTCTTTTTCATAATTTTCTCAAATTGGTATATAGGATTATATTCCATGATATTAGGAATTATAATTGATTGTATAAATAATTTGTCAACATATCAATTGGTATATTTTATAATCCTAAGCTATTTTCTCGTTTTTCTTATTTTTGTGTTAAGTACATTTTGAGTATTAATGCTAAAATATTAAAGATGGTTTTTATACAGTTGACTTGCTATATTATTATTGATTATTTATGTTTTGTATAATACATTATATGATTCATATCCCATATTACAACCATCTCCTTGTTCTGATAGTCCTGAATTTCATGTTTTTATACCCTAAATTATTTTATGCTCTTGTCTCTTATAGTTTCTTTTCTTATGTCTTTGTTGATCCATTTTCTTGATCTCTTTACCTTTCAAAAATTGGATAAATTTATTATCAGGAAAGAAGATTTAATTAAGGCAGATGATTAATATATGACAAAATGGAGATAACTATAGGATATGGGAATAGAAAATTTACATTCTTTGTTTTACATTTTACATGTACTTCTTGGAGAGGAGAGTTTATGTTATAATATATTAGGGAGTGTTTAGTTAGGGAGGTTATATTTGAACACTTGAATTTATGATATATTTTCAGTTAGGCTTATTTATTATGTTGTCTTTGATACCTTATATCATAGACCATTTATATGTGTAATTATGTTTTTACATGATTCTATATGTGTGATGATATAGACTCCATTTATTTATAGTATGTACTACTTTAATCATTTTCTTATAAATTTTTTTTTATCATTTGGGTAAATATGTTTCTAGATTTAAAGTAATTTCCTTTGCCAATTCTATAACAAAGCGGGCAGGGGGAGAGATATTTCTTAATATAAAAGGGGGAAGATCTTTCTTTCTTAAAAGGGGGAGAATGTTAAACTATGAGAAATTGTAAGTGAGGATATTCTATCTTAGGCTTTTTATTTATATTTATTTGCACTTTGACATATTTGGCATATCTCGTACAAACCGTCACGCATCAATACGTCAAACCGAACTACAATATCTCCAAGTTCAAGACTCCTATATATCTCATGAAAGTAAAAATCTTTTAGGAGTTCATAATAATTATTATTTATATTTAGGATGTATTTTTTTATAAAACCGAGGATGAATTTTTTGACATTTAAAATAATTTTTTTAACGTCATTCAAATGTGTTTAAAGCTCGTTCGAATGAAATAGCCATTTCATTAGAAGGTCGTTAGATATTTGCTTGGAACGAACATCTAACAAGGTTGCACTACTTTACATGGACTTCTTGTTAGAAGCTCATTAGATGTAGACATCGAATGAACTTTCTTTGTCTTTTGAAAAAACTAGCTTTCTCATTCTAAAAATCGTTATTCTCTTTCGAATGAGCCGCAACCTCAAAGTTTATGTCAGGCCTGTAAAAACTTGTTTTGAACCATTTGTTTAAGACACTTTGGACAAAATATTTTTTTGCATATATGTCGAAGTTTAAACCAAGAAGTATCATACCTCATATACACTTTGTAGAGATTATTCGCTACGGCTGAACTTGTGACCCAAAGCATTACTGCAAAAGAAAGAAGAATGGTTGATTAGTGGATACCGAGGATGGACCGCCACCTGTGGATGATTCTGGACTAAGACATTTTATTTAGAAGTTTTATGAAGACGACACGTCATGCTTAGTCATTCTAAGTGACTTGTAAGTCTACTGTCATATAAAACATTCTGAAGTGCTGAATATAGCTTCTGCCCTGAAAACGGATTTTGTCACATATTTATGGTTGATTGCATGCTTAGAATTTTCTGTGTTTGGAACTTTGACGTATACACACTATATTTAATTAAATATTAAAATTTGGTAAAAATTAAATTGTGTGTTTGGGACGTTTAATTAAATAAATTGATCTATTATTTCGTGCGCGCTCTCAAATATATTAATGATATTATGAATTTTTTTTCAAATGAAAATGAGTTGGGGTGGAATACATATTTAAGCGATGAAGTAAAATGGATCATTGTTACAACTTAAGATGCATGTCTTATAGACTTTGTATATAAATTATGTGATCAGATTATTCATTCCTTGATATTCATATCTATATCGTTCATCTTGTCACATTATGATTAACTATATTTATTATTTACATTGGTATCGTGATCCTCTTTGCTAGTGTATTGTAGGTTAATCAAGATAAGTGATCTCCTTTGGATTGGTTGGGTTATTTTTTTGAGGTTATAGGTGTTAGGTTGAACGTTGCCTTTGGCCAGGCTTTATCATATGTCATAGGTTGATAGATTTTCTTACTTTGCTTGTAATCTTTTTATTTTCTACATATTTTCACATAATAAACAGAGGGGTTTTAAGAGTATATGTATACTCATGCTCCCGAACTCATTTGGATTGTCATATTTCATTTTACAGAATATACATTGAGTCTCGTCCATTAGGTCATTCTGGCAAACCTTCATATCAAGTTGTATTCTTCGAAAAGTCTAAAAATCTCATTCTAGCATCGCTCACGTCCACACTCATTGGAATACCACTTAGGTTGAGTTAAAAGGACTTAGAAGACTTTAACACACTTTTGTCACATTTATTTTAACATTTTATAATTGAAAAACTAGTTCGTGTGTCTGTTTATATGTTGATATGTTTTTTTGGTCTTGGTGATATAACTATGAAAATATAAATTTTATATATAAAAATATTATTGAAAATAATTCATAAGTATATCATATGAATTTTTAGTTAGATTGAAAATTCATAGACATTTTCCCTTTACTAGATGTCATTCATTTCGCGGGCTTGCTTGCTTTAGCGGAGAAAAGATTTGCTTCAGCAAAGGTCCTCCTTAATATGTTGCATTCCAAATCATAACTTTCTCTTGAATATGCTATAGTTCTTCACGACCTCCTTCGCTTCCTATTTTTCTTCAGTGAAGAAAATTCATATCTTCAACGAAACACCTTCGTTGGTCCTTCAATGGTTGTGAACTTTGGATGGAAAAGAGATATAGTAAAATATCTATCTCTTTTTCATTGGGAAACGTGAGAGACATTGAGGTATATATATATATATATATATATATATATATATATATATATATATATATATATATGTCTCTTTCTTGACAGGATTTTATAATGAGGTCACTTTCCTCACTAGGGCTCTTTCTATCTTCACTTACAAATAATAGAGTTCCATATGCATGGAGTGTTTGCCTCATTATCAAAATAATCCTCAACTTTCATTTTTCTCTCATATTTCAAGATCGTATTTTTGAAAGAGATATTCAAAAGGGTCAACGAGATTCTTTTTTGAGAGAGTTAGTTTTTTAGATGAAAACTTTAGAGAGAAAAACCATTTTTTTCGTATGCATATCTCTCTTAAAATTTTTGAGATGTTTGTTTTTAGAAAATATAAAAGTTTATTAGATATTTGAGAGAAGAGCCCTCTCAAGGTGGCATGTACACAGAACCAATCACATTTAACATTAAAGTCCAAAATAAAAGATTGAGAAATTCTACTAGTGGATCCTTTATATGACTTTACATGAAATGCCAAAAAAATATCATCTTTGATTCTTCTGATGGCCAGCTATGTATATATAGGGATATTGTTGAAAAATTTTGAATTTCTTGATTTTAAAATATTCCAACAAATGAGAGATGGGATGGTTTTGCAAAGTAAGCTACGGATTGAATTTCCTCTACCATGAATCCACTATAGTAATAAGTTTCCTTTGAATGTCGAGGCTCGAAATGATAGGCCCGTCAATGGTTTAAAGTGCGCCCTAATATTTTTAGCAAAATTGCTAGAATAAAATAAGTGATCTCAAGTTTCTTCTTTATGGATGGTGAAACATCTACATATAGGTTCTAGACTAATGCAAAATGTTTTAAGATACTGATCAATTGGAATTCCTCAGAGAAGAAATCTCCACATGAACGTGGATACTTTTGGTTGAATTTGAATATTCCAAATTCTAGAGAAATATAAATGGGAACAAGTTGTGTGACGAATGACCTCCGATACAAATTTAGTGGAGAATACATAGGTGTTTAACTTCTATAGAATATTATCTCCAAGGCTGAGATTATCGTTCATGATAGACCAAACAAGTTGCACACGTCTCCATGTATGGGATGGCCGAGAAGAGAGATCATGATAATTCATCGGTGCAAGCATTACATATTTAGCTCTAAGAAATCTTACCCACTGGCCATTACAAGTATAAAAATTTCACCACAGCTTGCAAGCCATGGCGTCACAGCTTCCCTTGATATGCCGTAAGCCAAGACCACCTTCAATGTGAGGAAAAAAGACCGTTCCCATGAAATCCAATGGCGCCTGCTTATGTTATTGGTACTGTCCCAAAAGAAGTTGTTAAACGAGCATTCAAGGGTGTCCATAACAGATTGTGGAGGGTGCAAAGACATAAACATATGGAATGATATTGAGTGAAGGTCATGTTTGATAAGGATAATACGACCAGCGGTGGATAAAACGTTTCCCTCCCAACTATTGATTTTGCGAGATAGATTATCCACAAGCTTATAAAAAATAACTTTGTTTTTTCTACCAATATAGAATGGCACACCCACGTATTTTAAATGGAATTTCTTTCCGAGTATAAATCATGACCTCATGAATAGTATTTCTCCTACAAATATTAGAATGAGTATGAACTATATAGAAACTTTTGTCTTTGTTGATGAGAAGTCCTGAGTAGGATTCAAAATCATCCAAAAAACTAATGATATTTTTTAGAGATTTTTTGTTGCCATTGGAGAAGATTAAAAAACCATTTGGGAATGATAGAGAAGATATGAGAGGACATCCCCTAGGGTGAGAACTTTTTTGATATTACACGAGGCCATGAGTCTATTAATTCCTCTTGAAAGAACCTCATAAACAATCACAAAAAGAGCGGATAAAAGAGGATCGCCTTGGCGAATCCCTTGAGATGATTTGAAAAAATCGAAAGAAACCCCATTGAGGCAAAGTGAATACCAGTAACCCAAAATTAGTCTCTATATCATGTCAATCATAGTTTCCACAAAACCAAAAGCTCATAATACTTTTGTAATGAATAACCAAGACAAGTGATCAAAGGCCTTTGAAAATATAGGTTGAATAATACATTAGAGCCTCTGATTTTGTTGTTGAAATTAGCCATAAGTTCCTGGGCAAGAAGAGTTTTATCAAGAATGGTCCTTCCTTTGACAAAATCTATTTGAGACTCATAAATAATAATAGGAAGAATAAGACCAATTCTATTCACACAAATTTTTGACAAAATTTTGTAATAAAAGTTACAAAGACTAATAGTCTGTAATCGCTACAAAATTTTGCATTTTTAATTTTTGGAATAAGAACGAGTAGAGTAGTAGTCCAACTACGAGGGATGTTGTGGTCCTGAAAAAATAACTGGATAGCCAAAATTAATTCAGATTTAATGATATCCCATGAAACTTGAAAGAATGTTTCATTGATACCATCCGAACCAGCTGCACTAAGACAACCCATAGCAAAATAAGTCTTCTTAATTTATTCTTCTTCTGGAAGTTTGCAAAGCTGAGAATTTTCATTCATCATGACAATTGATGGAATGTCAACCAAAAATTATTTGAAGACGGCATGCTAGAAGGAGAGTGTTGGATATCTTCAAAATGTTTCACAAAATAATCTTCTATATGCTTTTGACCCTCTACTGTATTACCAGTGACATTCGTAATTTTATGAATTTCCAAGTTGGAGTGTTTTTTATTGAGCATGGCATGAAAAATATTGGAGTTATGGTCACCTTCATCAGCCCATTTAAAGCAAGTTTTTTTTCCAAAAATCACATTCATTTTTGGAGCGCATTAAGTAAACTGCTTTGGCTTTGTGATAATCACTCCTGGTTGCTAAGGAAGGAGAAACATCATATGCAAGCTCAGCTCTAGTGATATCATCTTCTGCCACTATAACCTGTTCAAAAACAATTTTATTACATTCTTTAAGGATCTTTTTCAATCTACGCAATTTGATTGCCATACGTTAGGGTGATGCAACACAATGAAGGCGCCATTATTGGGAAATAACCCTAAGGAAATCATGATGATTGGTCCACATTGCTTGAAATATGAAAGGTTTTCGAACACTGTCCGTTGGTTGTCAATCTTAATAAGTAATGGGCAATGATCCAATTCAGTACGATGAAGGTGTTCCACTCTAGATAAAGTGAAAAGGTTTAGCAATGAAAAATTGCATACAACCCTATCGAGACAATCCCAAATACGAGATAAACCTTCTCTATTATTGCACTATATATATTTTGAACCTTCAAATGGAATGTCCATTAACCCTGAAGTTGTCGTACTGTTTGAGAAGTCAATAACAACTCCCCTTTTGATAGGGAGGCCACAAATATTTTTCGAGGCTTTTCCAACTATATTGAAATCACCTCCTACAAGATATGGCCCCATAATTATTGAAGAAATATCCAAAATATCTTCCCAAATATTAAACTTACTTTCCCTCTTACATTTAGCATAAACATAGGTTAACTTGAGAGAAAAAGTAATGAATCATTTGCGACACAAAAGGTAACACATTGACTAGAAGAATGAAGAATATTGACACACCAATCATGCCTCCAAACCACCTATATTTTTTATTGCAGTTGGCAAAACCCCCACTAAATTTTAAATTATTACAAAAAAGACACATCCTACTATCTTCAATTTTAGACTCACAAATAGCAATCACCTAAATTTTATCAGTTCTAATTATGTTCTTAATCCTAGAAATAGAGGAATCATTACCAATACCAATAATATTCCATATTAGAACTTTAGACATTAGAAACAGAAGGAAAGGTAGTTTTTGAGGACCTTTTAGCTGAACGAGTTAGGATGTTTGAGGTTTTGACAAATACTTTGCATTTCTTCTTCTTTCTCAATTGTTTGGGGTTTGGAGGAAGAGCTTATAATTTATCTAAGTATTCAGAGAATTTCTTTTCCGTGAGTCAACATTAATGATGCTATTTGCGCCTCCTTCATCAGAGTTTGAAACCCAAGCTTTCTTCCATTCAGAACGGTGAGAATCATTGTGATCACCATCCGAATAATTGTTCCGAGTAAGTTGTAAATAAGGTGCATAGTCTTCTAGTAATTCTCCTTTTTAATGTATGGCATCAAAATGGTTAGGAGAAGAAAATGTTTTAGAAGAAGAGGTTGTTGAAGCTTGAGAGTCCTGGTGGTTACAAATTAGTTGTAAATGATCAATAATGGTGTTGATCAAAGCAAAAGGTTTAGGGTTTAAGATGGGTTCAAGAAAATTGTCTGAAGTTTGAGCAGTTTGGGTATATAATGAGGGGTTATGGATGTTGGAATGTGGTACAGGGTTAGGAGATGTGATGGTAATGATGTAAGAGGTATTGTCCAGATGGTGTTTTAATAGGCTGGAATTAGAGGCTGTAATAGGGTAGGTTTTAGAAAAGTCATTTGGGTGAGTGGTTTTCAGGTTTAGGAATGTGTTGGGGTTTGACTTGAAGGAGTCCAAGTTTGGTGTAGCAACTATCCTACCTTTAAGGAAAGTATTAGGGTTAGTGTGAGACAAAGGATTTAATGGCATAGGAGTCATCGCGGTTGTACCATATTTTCCGAAAACAATGGAGCCACCAAAAGTGATCTCTTTTTCCATGTTGATGAATATTCTATCCTTTTTTTGGTGATGCATCACCTCCCAATCATTATGATGATTGCTATTTTTAACAGGAACATCTGTTAGAATAGATTTGCCTTTATCCTCTATTCATGGTAGGATATTATTATTGGATCAGGAATTATTTGAATGGCCCAACATTGAACACTTATTGCAAAAAGGATGGCAAACTTTCATAATCAATGGCTTGATAAAAGCCATTACCTTCAAAGACAATCCAAATCCTATTTGAAAGGTACTTCAATAAATTAATTTCAATGTCGACTCATACATGCCTAGGTCTGGCTAAAGAAACGGTAGCTTCATCCAACATCAATGGTTTGACCGCCAAAGTAACAATGTTCAAGAGGACACCTTTTTGAAAAAAATGAACTGGCAAATTTGGAAGTTTTATCCAAATAGGGAACATCGAGCAGTCCTCTTGGGGAGAGAATTCAGGCATCCATTTGAAGATTTTCATATGTGTTTGAAAAATGAACCAATAACCTCTAAGACATATACAAAGGTAATACTCTTCAAATCCAAGTTAAATAAGGATATGGCGAGAGGTAAGCAAGCCAATTTTGAAGGATTGCTTCAGTGAAAGGTTATGAAATATTTTTCGAATTCAATCTATGGAAGGTCTTGTATGATCAAAGAAGCCAATGAGGGAGTATTTGAAAGTTTGAGAGAGTTTTTCTATATTAGTGGAAGTAAATAAACATTCGGGTTCACCTTTATAGTTTGTATGTCCTCCTCTAAGTAAATTCCCTGGAAGATGAAGAAAGAACAGATGCAAAGGATTTTTTTTAATTAATGCCTGGAGGCTTAGGTTTGAGAGGAGGTTCGTTAGGAACATGCATGGAGGTTGAAGGTAAGGGAGAGTTCTCAGAGAGAGTTATCCATTTTTTGCGACTTGTTTCAAACTTTGATCAAAAGTCTTGTTGGATTTTAAACACTTCCACATTTTACTTTTGAACAAGCATTGATATATATGTTCTTAACAGACTTTTTGATATGTCTAAAAATATAATGTGAGGTTAAAGCAAGCCAAAGTATTTTAAACACTTTCAAAACCTTTAAAAAAACTCACATCCTATAAAATTATAATCAAGAGTTGGTAGAGTTTCATTTGTTCTATTGGAACAAAAAAAGTTTTTCCTACTTCTAAAAAGATATTGAAAGGAAAAATATTAAAAGACATTGATCGAAGCCAAAATAGGTCACGGTTGTGTAGCATCCTCCAATTATTGGCACCTTCTACAAAAGATATGGTGCAAAAAAGTGGATAGTCAGTTTAGCCCCTTTATGTGATTGTAAGTAATTTTTTTATATTTTTTAATTTCTACCATAGTATAATTGTCATTCATTTTGGCCTGAGGTTTTTTTCGTCAATGAGTTTTTCGTTGTACATCGGATTCTATGTGATTGTTTTATCTTTTTGCATTTTGAGAATCACTTGTCTTAATTAAGAAGATAAATTTTGGTTTATTCTAAACTTGATAAAACTTCTATCACATAAACCTTAAGGGAACTTTTATTCTTAGCACTATTAAAAATTGAAAATAATTTTTAAATGGTGTATCTCCAATGATCCCAAACATAAAGCTCACTCCCAAAAACAATTTTCGAGAAAATATATAGAAGATAAATTACCCAACGTACAAATCTACATATACCAGTTGTCTACACATGCCATGGTTAAGAAGACATATCTCGCATCTAACAGAAACTAAGGAATAAAAGCATGAAACATATCATATGTTCCATCATACATATTATACATCAATTATTTCCATAGCATGTGATTTTAGAGTGTTTCTTATCATCCCTTGGGCTACAATTAAAACGCCGAGAGCATGAGAACGTGGGAGGTTAATTTCATACATTACAAGATTAATATGTTGTTTGTCTCATTTTGTCTCATTAAAACCCCAAGCATGAAGGAGTCAGGTGCTATGGACTAGCATTATGTTCCCTGGAAGGGTAATTATCCTTCGACTTATTAAAACCAATGTATGCATACACTCTTACTCTCAAACTGTGGTGAAATACAAGGCAACACACTTCGAACACCACTCAATCTTGACACATGGAGGTTGTAAACCCTAGAACAACAACAATTTAAATGATACATTGGGTAATTTCAAAAGTTAGGAGTCTTCATTGATTACAATTTGGCTATTTGTCAATGCTTAAGAATAAAAAGTAATAATCTTGAAGCATTCGTGTGAGATCACCCTCCAACTGCGACTTTAAATTAGAATAGTCATTTGGTGAGTATAACACCTTTAAAATGGACGAGAAAGATTCGGGGTTCCAACTAAATTTTCCTTGGACATTTAGAGGCTTGAAATCACATTTAGTAATAGGGGGTTGCTAATGAGGGAATCATATTCCTTGATCATGTACGACAAGAGCTAAACGAGATGAACACTTAGCCAACTCTATCTAGGATGATGGACTCAAAGGATTGAGGCTATTACAGTATATATCAACCACATGGCAGCTGAACTACATCAAATATGAGGCTAAACAAACTAGCGAACCATGTGCTACATGTGTAGAAAGTCATCAAAGTAGTGGGTTGCTCCCACTAACTCCATTAACATAAATGGCCTATATGAAGGAAACTAAACATTGTAAAAAGGGTAATAAGTTCTCCCCTCAAAATAGTTCCAATTTAGTTATTTAAGATATTGTAGTGAAAAATGGGAGCAACTCCCATCATAAAAACACTATATTTATGTATGATGATTTCATTATTATTTTTCTACGATTGTTGTACAATTTTTTAAATCAACACCTATTTTTTATGGTTGTTATGAAGAAAATCCTTATTTCCTAATGGCTAACCCTTGTCTCTATTATGCCTCGATCAGGCATACCTTTAATCTTTTGGTGAAATAATGAGGGAACAACCTTTAAAGTACAGATTCACCCCGTTTCTAAGATGGTGTTATAATGAGATTGAGATCCAACCACATGAAACTTAATTTCTCAATTGATTAAACCATTTTTATAAGAAACTTGACCATTCCCAATGGGGTTTCGACGTTGACTTTAAACCAATCAGTGGTCCAACCTTGGGATCCAGATGATGGATGTTGTATCCAATCTTGTAAAGACAACCTACATATATAATTTTGGATGATTTTCCTTGATCCACGAAATTCCCTCCACGCCTAATTTGGAAACCCTCAATGTCAACACCAAGGCATATTATAGAGGAGTTTTACCTTGACTAAGTCATCATCGGATAACACTATAAGTTGGATAAGGTTAACCTCCTTGCGATATTTTTTGATAAGGACTAGCTTGGACACCTCCACCTAATAGGCACCTTAGATGCTCGCACTACACTAGGAGGGATCAATGTATCCTTCAATGGCGATCACCATCTCAGATGATGGTACTTGATCCTTATTCCTCTACTTTACATTATTTACTCGACCTTTTACCTAAGTTTTTTAAAAGTCGATGAAATTCTTGAGGTTCCCATATTAGATAAGGTCCTCCAACTATTGCTTTGGTAATTTGTAATTATTTTTCATATGACCGTGGAGTACACGAAAATGGGCAAATGGTCATGGTATTATACCGTGACCAAGGACTATGGGTCATGATTTTGGACCATGACCATATTGAGGGTGACAAATTAGTGTATCATGGTCCAAAATTGTGACCCCGGATTGGGGTAATGGGACAGTGGGTGACATCAATGTTGATTGGCTAGTCACGATCCAAAATCATGACCCTAGTGTGGCCATTTAAAGGAACATTATTTTTGTCACAGTCTCAAATCATGACCCCTAATGTGACAATTTTAAATTATAAAATATATAGTCACACGGTGTGACATAATTAAAATAATTAATATTTGGTCATGGTTCTAAGCCATGACCAAATATTAAGTTTTTATTTTGTCACAGTTTTGGACACTGTTCAAAACCGTGACCAAATTAAAAAGAAAAATTTTAATTTTAATTTTTTGCATCCTAATAAAAGTTGTAAAATTTTCAAACCTATTTACATTTCCAAAAATAAATATTCAGCCACTACGCCATCCATAAATCAAAAAATAATAATACAACATATATTAACTAACTAAAGCCATCAAATTGTTCAAGATAAATAATAATAATACAATGCATGCTTGCATGAATATGATTATAACATCAAAATATCTTCATCAGTGATTGTTTCCTTCCATGAAACAAGACTTCAAAATGTTCCAAATGGTAAGTAACAAAGGGCTTAAATCCTAAAATAACTCCGGGCCGCCCACGTTACCAAAAATAGCGTCAAAGTTCACGTAGTTCGTAAGATGAACAAGGTTGGGATCTAACCCATATTCTGAATCTAGGGTGTCTCTTTTGATTTATGAAAATATATGTGAAATGTGTTGAAACTATATAAATTTTTAGGAACACTCTAAACTGAGAATTATGGTATATGCCATATGATAATAAAAAGAGTTTGAGTAGTGATACAAGAAAAAATGGAATAATAATATGAAAGAAAGTAGGATTAGTGATTAAATAATATAAGAAAATGGATTTAGTTTTACCAATAAGGGACTTTGATGACTTGCGTCTCGTTGAACATCAAATAACATAAACCATCAATCGAGGCAACCACACAAATATTGAACATCAACAAAATTCGTGACCATTTGTGTAGTTACCTCAGATTGAAGGTTTATTATTTGTGTCGCATTTAAAACTTAACAAGATCTACAAAATGATAATTTATAAAATGTGAGCGATGGGGAACAAGTGTAAGATAACTAAATATATGAGTTGAACATACACAAATGTAAATAAATACCAGGGTTGTTCCAATAAGTATGATATAAATAGGGTTGTCATCCAAAAGTTAACTAATTGATAATAATATAATGTTTTGAAGATCAATCTTCTTCTAAATTAACTAAAAGAAGGGTCTAATTAGGATTGTGATCAAGAGCAGACTGGAACACTATAGAGGAAATTAATGATTCTTCTTGACTAGTCAAACCCTTTTGTGCATGCATAACAACAGACTAATTGTCATCATTTATGAACTTAGAGTAGAATACATTCTTGTCATTTTAAAAGTCACAAATAAAAGGCTCTCTGATCAAGCGATCCTTACCTTAATATTAGATAAATCTACCATGACAAGTTTTGGGGAATATTAACTTTACAACAATTCATAGTGTCCTCCACCTTCACATAGTAATAATAGAAGACGATTCTTTTTACATCTAAGTAATCTAGTTTGAGGATTTATTGGACAATCCCATAATTGGTCATCACCGTGTTCTTTGGATTCTATCACTTTTGCTAGATACACAAGGAGTCAATTCAGAAAATGATATTACGTTGTTTTGCATCAATAGCTTTTCTTCTCATGGGTATAAGACGAAATTAAAACCATTAATGTGAAATTTTTTAAACTGCTTTGCACAAAAACTAGAACCTTTGGCTTAGCATGTAAGCCTTGAAGACAATCACCTTTCATTAGAAGCAACATTTGTTAATGGATTTGTCCTAGGGCATGTTTTATAACAAATACATACATAACCACAACAGAAGAAGTTAATGCCCTAAAATCACTTATTTTCTAATTTCTATCCATTTCGCGCTCATACTTCCTAAGCGTATTCATGAAAATATAGAGTTTAGATGGTAATATAGAGAAAATAGGTAATCAAACAAAAATAAATTATATATGTAGTTACTTACTGTCTTCAATCTTCAACTTCATCTTGGGATTTAAAGACATAACGGGAGCTGCTTTCTCGTATTGAGGATTGGTGAGTCTCACCTCTTTAGGATTCTTAAAAGGCAATTCATCCTCAAACTCGTTAGGTTTCTCGATCATTCAATTTCCATGAGGATTGAACCTCCTGAACCCTTGTTCCGACATATGTTTGTGGGTGTATAATGATGGTTTTGATGTTATGTATATTTCTGCAATTTACCCTAAAATATATCGTGTATTTTAATGTAGTATTTGAAGGTTTTCATTAATCGGTTGAAAGGATACATCCAACAATACCTAGCGAGTCCATACAATAAAGCCTTCTCACATAAATGCACAGGGAGGTGGATGCTAATGTCAAATAATGACGGAGGAAAATACTTCTCTAAGACACAAGTTACCTCGGATATAGTGTCTTTCGCGGCCTCAATGTGCATCTTGTTTACCACTATTGCACACAGTAAGGTGAAGCACAAACTAATCTGCATAATTTCCTAATGGAGATAGTTATGCACAGAAAAGAAATTCCTAAATAACAGAGTAATTAATTGGATGATAATGTGTCAGTCGTGAAACCTACATTGTTTTGGGTAATTTTTTGGTTGATTAAAACCTTTCATAAATTACTAAAATAATCATTCAGACACTTAAAATTTAGCAACGTATTTAAGAGGATCTTTGTATCACTAGTAGTCAAAGTGAAACACCCACAGGAATCGAATTTCTTCTAGATATAGGACCCGTATTTCATCATAATATTTTTCATCTCCTTTAGATCACAATGCGCCCTATCTCCATCTTTTGAATAAGATCCACCCAAATATGTTCCTACTAGATGTTTCGCAAAAACAAATCTGTGTGTGTGTCACATCAATTACATTCCTTACACGGTTCTCTTTCCAATATAGAAAGTCAAATAAGATTGATTGTCTGGACTATGGATTTATTTTTCTAAGATCCTTTGGATCCTCCCTAGATTTACACTTTCGACCTAAAAACTGTAGGTGTTTTCCTACAAACTTATTCCTCGAAGTATCAGCCTTCACCTTTTCCTCGATTTGATAACAAAAAAGTTGAGTAGATTCCACCTTACGCTCTTGACTGACGGGTAAAAATTTAGACTTGTCGTTCCTAAAAGGGTGACTGCTTGACAAAAATCTATAATGATCGACATAACTCATCTTTCCACTATGATATAGCCATGCGAATTCAGTTTTCTCCCCACAAATGAGACATCCATAATAACCATTAACCTTGCAACCAGATAAGTTCCCATAGGCAAGAAAGTCATTAATCACTCATATAACCATTTCTTTAAGTTTGAACTCTTCATGCTTGTGAGTGGAAAATGCCCTCACACTTTCATCACACAACTCTTTAAGTTCTTTGATTAACGGGGCTAAGAAAATATCAATATTGTCATCGGGAGCCTTTATCCTGGTGTCAATAATGAAAATAATGCGTGTGAACTCCTTTTCATGAATAGTGTTGAAGGAGACTTAAAGGCGCCATGACAACTGGCCAATAACTCTAATTAGTGCTTAAATTACTGAAAGGGTTAAACTCTTTGGATGATAATGCAAGATGTACATTACGTGGTTCTTTAGCAAATTTAGGGTGTCGTGCATTTAAAAACTACCATATGAGTGAATCAACTCGATAATGCAAGACATTCCCACATATCTCATCTCGATCGTTCCATGTCATGGCCTCTTTTATTCGTAGTATAATGAAAAATCTTTTTAACCGTTCCCTAAGGGAAAAATACTTTAATACCTTCTATAGTTTTGTACCATCTTTTTCTCTCTCACAAACCATATATCTTGGATCCTTACATAGAGGACATTCATTCTTCAGTTCGTGTTTGTTATGGTACAATATGCAATCATACTTACATATATGAATAGATTTGTAATTCAAACCCAAACCTTTCAAGCTCCTTTTCATGTCCGAATAACTACCTGATAATGAATTTTCTTTCTGGATAATATATTTAGCCCACTTAAGAATTACAGTTACACTATTACCTGACAAACTAAATTAACTCTTAAAATAATGCAAACCAATCATTGCGTGCATCACTATGTAATCTTCTTCGCAATTTTATACAAAGTTTTAGTAGCATCGGCTTTCAACCTTATGTATTCCCAATCTTCAAGTAATTCAGCATCAATTTGTTCATTGACTTAGTCATAATACATATTATTTGTATTCATAGGCTGGAAGTATTAATGTGGTGGACTCCATAATCATCATCAATTATGTCGGCTAAAGGATGATGTGCGGACGAATCATTCACCATTTCCACTCGGTGGGGTTTCATCTCGCGGTCATGTACCGATGATTCTTTCGGAACATATGGTACAATCTTTTCCCCATGGAATGTCCATATCTTATCGTCCTGCATTATACCCCACATTATTAAATACAACTAAATGAAATTTAACGTCTTCCAAAGACATAAATTTTATATTTATACAAAAGTTTCATGGACATAGAATCTTATCACTATTAAGTTTCTATCTTTGTATTTAATAAATTCCCGAACGCCCTTTACATGATTATCAAGTACTACATGATTCTCTCCCATCGACTCTTTGTATTATGAGAAAGCCATTAATAGTCTTCACTATTTAAGTAACCTATATAAATAGATTGAAACAAAGGTCATATTCGATACAAGAACTCTCGGTTTATAATTCAAGAAAATTTGTTCAACCCAAGAAAATTCAAAGCAAATTCATTTGACTCTACCATTCAGTAATATGGAATAAAACCAAACTGATGTCCCATAAAATTAAAATACTACAAATTTGTTCAAAAGGAAAATATTATTCAACGCCTTGTCTTGTCTAATAACTGAACTCAATAGGTAATAAAACAATTATGATATTTTTTAATGGAGGACCTTCCTCGTGATCAAAGTACACCCACTCATCTCCATAACCCTCGTATATTGTATCAAACAATGGCCAAAGTGGGATTGCGAATATGTGACGACATTAATGGAAATGAGAGTGCACAAGCCAATAACCATGATATTAGACAAGTCCCTTATATTACTGGTCACCATCATCATCGTGCATGGATGATGATGATTCCAATAATGTTGGAGGAGGAATTTAGGAGGGGATTGTTGGATGAGGAGTAATTTGGGAGGGGAATATTATAGAATGAGGTATATAGTATGGGAAACCTTAAAGAGTAGGATAGGGTAATATTAGAGAATGAGGTATCAGAAAAAATCCTAGATTTCATTCATCAGGATTAGTATGTTATTGATAACATTTTTCACCACCCTTCGAATCTCTGACACCTCTCCTTTAGTCCTGGTATGGTCTTTTGCCTCTCTCTACATGTGACTCCTTACCGAAGCGATCTCGTCCAATAAAGGATCACTGTGGTGTATTTTTATACTTGGCATGTGTGAGCCCGCACCTCTTGTCATCCCTTTATTGTCCCTCCCAAGTACTTTGGTTTGGGCATCTGTTGTGATGTTATAGGGATTGTACTTAGACTGACTGCTTGACATGTTTTTTATTATTTTCTGTAACATAATATTATATTTAGGACTATGATTTTAATAATATTTTATTATTATTATTATTATTATTATTATTATTATATATGATAACTAAATTCAAACTCACCAGATTTATAGCCAACTTGTTTGGGAATTGATTAGTCCCATTTTTTCGTCGGGCATGCAAGGACATGTTGACCTGATTAGGTCTTTTAACTTCTTTCGGAGTCCCCTTGGTCCATTTTGCCCATTCACCCTTTAGATCATTATAAGAATTTTCACCAAGTTTGTGGATATCAACTTTCTTTTACCTATTTAGTTTATTTTTCTCCCTCTGAATCAGTTTTCATCCCAAGCCTCATTCTACAAGAAGTTGTTCCATTGGTCATTGGCATTCGAACATTTTTAGGAACTCTGTCATTTAGTCACAAAATATTAGAAATAGTGCCCCCATTGAGAAAAAATTCTTCTGAAGGTTCTTCCGATAGGTTTTCAATTGATCAGCTACTCAGAAAAAAACATTTGCCTTCGAACTGGATGGGAATGAAAAAGTCTTATCAAGCTGTTCTCATACATCATCCTTTATGGAAGGATCAACCTTCTTCAAGTCGTCTGTGCTCCTAATGCCCACGGTCATCTTTTTTAGAGACAAACAATGGTTTTTAAAATGTTGAAGTTTAGGTTTATTATCGATAGGATATTCTCAGCCAAAGAGAACCCAATGGGCTTCTTAGATTTTGCCTCTAATTCCTCGATAGTTAGAGGTGGGGGTGTTGAATAAATAAGGGGTACTTGAGTTTGATGACTCGGATATGGGGTGGTAAACTAAATCTCCAATGGAGTAGAGTATTATTGATAACTCAAAGGAGATGAGAATTGAGGGTTGGGTATAGGAGAATGCCTAGTTGGTGGTGTTCCACTGTTAGGTTAATTATTTATGCTCGTGTGAGTGCATAAAATGTCATAATAAAAGATTTTGCGAAAACAATCGCAAATGGCAGAAAGTAAATGGAATCACATACATAATAACAATGTAGGTGGTTTGAAAACTTGCCTACTTCCACGGAGAGGTTACTCGTTCTTATTAAGTGTCTCTCAAAATCTCCAGTTTTCAATCCCTTTAACCCGGGTCAGGGCGTAAAATCTATAGATATGTTGTTACAAAGTTTGAGTTCTTTAAGGAACTTAAAGTAGCGTGAGGATTTGTCATGAGGTACTTGAATATACCATCCGAGATTTTTGGTGCGTGATTTGACCATATCCGTAAGTGTTATTATCCCACTAAAATACTCAAGTGGAAATTGAGTCGTGATTTGGGTCGGGCCAAGTGTTTAATTAATCAGGATTTGGTCGGCTACTCTTATGGACTTAAAGAAAATGGCTTCCCATGGTTCCTATTTGACATATCCAACAATTTTTAAAAAAAATGAGTGGCGTATGTAAGAAAGTCATGTTTATGCCTATATATATGTATACACTTTTTCAACAACTTTAAAAACATGCTCGATGTGTCTGATTTCCATCCAATCAGTATTACTTTTTAAAAATCTATGAAATTTTGCACATGACCAATGGGGTGGAAGCGTATCTATGATTGACGTATAAAGGTTTATAGCATGAACTCATAATTCTTTCTTCTTCAACATATTACCAGCTTATTTTTAATATGCATACATCGTGAGATGTCATTATCTAGGTGAATGCTCTCTTTACGGAGTTATATCCATATTTAATGAATATTTTTAAGCCTTTTTCTAGCAGTTTCACCAACATCAGTACCCTGTTGGGATTATGAAGGTAAAATATATTATCTACTACATCATCCTGGCATTTTTTCAAGGAAAATAGAATACGATTGATCAGGTACTCTTGCAAGAGATCAAGTCAAAAATTCGTAAGGTAATCAAATTGTTATATTTCCTATTCCTGTACTTGTAAATAGGATCTCCCTCTATATGGTGTGCACTAATGAAAGATGTTTTAGTGTGGTACAATTTCACCATCTTGTACTCTTGTTGAAAGTAAATACTATTGTGACTCAATTTTCCTAAGAAAATATATAAAAGGGTGTTAATATGAGTCATAGAGGTAATGTCTCTAATTAATTATAAATTAGTTATGGTTTTCCATCCAATTAATCATACACAACAAATCAAATTTAAGTTTATTTTAATTAAATTAAACCTAAAATTACTATCGGTCTACCAATTGTGCAATCCCTTCCACCAATTTTTGTTAACCCAAACAACAAGAATTTAAGGAAGGGGTGAATACGGACACAACAAGTTAACCAAATGACTCTATTCTAAAATTTTAATGTATATATGGGTGCCTGTGAGTATATGTGTATGTGTAGGTGTGTATGAGTGTGTATGTGTCAGTGCACACATGTGAGTATGTGTGTATGTATATCTATGTGTGTAGTCGTTAAGATAGGGTAGTCGTTAAGGCAAATAATTATTTAAAGGTATATTATGAATAATTAATAGAGGAATCATTAAGTATCCAACATCTGCATCCAACACAAGCCACAACAACAATCAACCCAACAAGCCACTACAATATTATCCCGTACTCCTTCTAAATCGTCCAATTGATTATATTCCTTAAGGAATAAAGTGTCTTACATAATTAGTCCAATTCTCAATTCCGTGAATATAATTTAACAAGAAGTTGCAAATAAATTTTCAAGAGTATATCATGGGGTATTCAAATAAAAAATCTTCTTATAACAATAATTTTACATTTTTCTACTTAGAGTTTCATCAATCAAGTATTTGGTATCAAGGGTACTACTCATGGAATTAAGAGAATAACTATACATAAGATGAACTTTCTCATGTTTTAATTAAACTTTTAACCATATCTCAATTACTCAATATATATTCCAATTATAATATATCCAAGAACAAGTCTAAAACCTTAATAAGTCAATTATACATCAAGGGTTTCATATACAAGTTCTAACACTAAAGAGGGACATATTTTAACATAAAGCATGTGAAAATAATCACACACACACACACACACACATATGCATATATATATAGTGGTGGCGCCACAGTGTAAAATGAGGTGGTCAAGTGCCCTACAGAGAATTTTGAAAAACAAATCATTATGTACATCAATAAGGGTAGATGGTTAATCATATAAGTCAACTAACAAACCCATTTCTCTATACAACTGTTATGAGCTCCAAATCATATGCAAATTAAATGTAAGGATCAACTCAGTAATAGCCAAAAAATAGTGTACACCTTGGAATTCTTTATGCTCTATTTTTTTTAAAATCAAATATTTATATAATATTTTTAGCTAACTTGAGGGTGAAAAAATTATATATAACTAATTTACAAATATTTCTTTTAATAATTATATCTAAATTTTATATTTCACACATATTTCTTTAGTGACTTGTGGTTATTTAGATTTTTGCTATTATGGATTGGAAATTTGGGCTATTTTGAGTGTTTTTTAAAAATTATTTTCGTGCAATTCAAACTTCGACTCAATTTGAGTTTATTATATTTGATGAAATATTTTTTAAAATTCTAAAAAATACCTCAAATAAATTACCCATGGGGCAAGATTACGCACCCTAAATTCTTTCGAGTTCTCCACCCAAGGATATTTTCTAACTCCGTCGTTGTGTATGTATGTGTGTGTGTGTATGTGTGTACACATGCATAGAAATATACACACATAGAGACAAATTCATAGAAATACACACACGCACATGGAGAGAAATACACTCAAAAATACACACACATTCAAAAAGAAATGCACACACACACACATACACACGAAAATACAGTAACACACAGAAATACACACACAAAGAGAGATAAATACACACATAGAGTGATAGAGACACTGTGGTGGAGAGAGGGAGATAGGGTTTTCCGTGATGGAGAGAGGTTTGTCGATTGTGGGTTTTTCAAGAGAGATAGAGGGTAATGCTTTTGATGGTTTCCAAACTGACCGTAGGGTCCGTTTCATAGTTTTTAAATGGTCACGATTCTAAACTGTGACCCCTTCAGTGACCAATCGAACACAATTATATGGTCATAGTTTTAGACCGTGACCCTAACAGTGACCAACAATAATGGCCAGCTTGGTTACAGCTCTGAACCATGTCCATTTTAACGTGACCATTTTAAACTAAAATAAAGGGTCAAGATTATGGACCATGACCATAATTCATTGGGATTGGTCACAATTGGGTAACGGTCCAGAATCGTGACCATCAGTGTGACATTTTTAACGGGAACTTTAACGCCTAAAAGGTCATGAATTAGTCATAGTCTGGAGACGCTTTGGGGTAGTGATGATCTTGAAGATAGTTACATTGTATCTTCCTATCTCTATTTGTTATATCTTCTACAATATTGGAAGGCCATTTGAAGTATGAATTAATACGTGGAAGAATCTTGCATATGGTCTCTTTAAAGATGGTGTTTATACCTTAGTGGGAATTCTTTTTAATAGGTTTCTCTATTCCTTTAATCATTAATTGTTGAACTAATTTTTTGTTTTGGGCATACCCTTTTCTTGTTCCTTCCTCCTTTAATTGAATATCCATTCTTTGCCCATTTGGAGTACCGATCATTCTCATCGTCAAACGGTAGGAGTTCATTATCCACCCTGGAATACCTTTTAGTGAAACCATGAGGTTATTCATGCATGAGGTTGGCATATTCCTCAATGATTGGTACAATTAATAAAATCTAGTAAGGTCAAATTTGAATGAAGAGATGGAAAATTTCTCATTATAATTGATAATATCGTTTAACATATCCTAATAAGTGAAATCAAGGAGTCAAACTCCTTTATGGCCTTACTATTGGTGATTTTATGAGTGGTGATTTGCTTAGCCAACTTTTTAAACATTGAGATTGACCTTTGGGATAGCTCTTAAACCATTATAGGCTAAACTCTACTAAAGTCGGGGAAACGCGACACATAAATGAATTATCGGTGTACATAAAGACAACGGTTGTTGATAATATTGAATGTAGTAATCATGATCTATTTTCCCATCATATGTGGTGATTTGGGAATTGAAAATTCTCCGTGTTCTCAATCTCCTAAGTTAATGGAAATGTAGTTTTAAGGCCTAAAGCCCTCTTAGCTAAGTCCTTAAAAGTGCAAAACCAATTGGTACAGTCAACCCTCCACCTCCTTATTTTTGAAGTCTCTCAAATCGTATCAATTTGGAACGTGGCTTTACTACTAAGGTGGATAAATGGAGGAGTCGTGCTAACTGCCTTAGGATCGTAGACCCAGTGACGGATCCAGGAATTTTGTTAGGGGGGGGGGAGGAGAAAATACTCATTTATAATGGTAAAAATTGTGATAAAACTTTTAACTTGTATAAATGTTGTGTTCATTTTTTATGCACTATACTAATGACATAACTTGAGAAAAATTTTCAAAGCCATAAATATACATGAAATTATTATTCCACTACGAGTTTTTGTCACAGAGAAAACTGTTAGAAATTAATGAAATACATGCAATTTTCATGAATAGTAACCATGATAAAATATCATGAAAGTATTTATCATTATAAGGACACAAGTCTCCGATTGAGTCTTATTATAGTGTTGGATCAATTTCGGACAAAAACATTTGAGTCATAGGATAGTGTTCGTGTGTATCCTTCAAGCCTATGACATGTTGAAGTTGAAGACGTTGCGGCCTACTTATCAAGAGAACATCATTACCGGTTTACATGTGACTCGTTTCACGTCTTCAACTTAGTTTCAATCCCTCCTAAGGTATGAATGCATTACATATATATATATATCTAGGAGCTTGGAACATTTTTCATTGGGTGTAATTTTATTTTAATATAAATTTTATTTTCAGAAGGTTACTTTAGAACTTTGTATAAAAAAAATTTGGGTTTAATTTTGAAAATAACCATTCTGTCACTTCGTTCGATATTGTCGTTCAAACGAGAATTTCGTTCAAACGAGTTTGCAAATGACTTTTCCATTTTGGCCTATGGAACCTCGTTAGAAGCATCGTTCGAATGAGACTTCGATCGAACGAAAATATCGTTCGAACGAGATTTTCGACGGGAAAATATTTTGGCAGTTTTCTCCATGTTCCCACTTCTTTTGTCCCACTAACTTTAGCTAGAATTATTAAGTGCGGGAACCAACCTTTTCATCTTCTATAATCTCTAATAGAGAATTTTGAGAGCTTAATTCCTCCATGAAAAGGTTCAAGTTTTGAGTGTTTGTTTTTCAAGGAAATTATTCTTAAACACTTTTGTTTTCACCCATACTAGTTTATTCCAAGTACCACACACACACACACACACACACACACACACACACACACACACACACATATATATATATATATATATATATATATATATATATATATATATATATATATATATATATATATATATATATATATATATATATATATATATATATATATTCTTGGAGTGTTTGGCATCGAGTTTCTCTCTACACCTCAAAGAAGAGAATTTTGGGTTTACTTCTACATCCCTAAAAGAAGAAGACTTTTTTTTTACTGCGGCATTCTCACATGGTGAAAGGAACCATATGTGGTTGATGGTAGCTTGATCTCAATTGGTGGACTCTAAGGTTCCGGTGGACTCCGGGATTATTCGCTAGGCAGAGGTTGAAGTTCGAATGAGCGCGTCAAGTCTTGAAGGGAGTCAAGTCAGTTGAGTAAGTCCTCTTGTCCAGTCTTTGTAAAATTCATACCATACTTAGTGAATTTGTTAGCCAGGGTCGTCCGAGGTTTTTTCCCATTGTGAGTTTTTTCTCGTACATCACGGCGTAGTGGTTGTGAATTTATTTTATCTTGCCAATCATCTAGAATGCATGATTAGGATTGAAAGATAAAATATGGTTTAATTCCCTCCACTAGATTAATTTTGTGCTAAAATAAGTTTGGGTAATGTTTAACTTAATTTAATTCAAGTCTAAATAGTTTAATTTGATAAAATTTGGTTTTTCCTAATTTGGTAATATTGAAAATATTGTGTAGGAAAATCTTAGGACTTGTGTTAAATTAATTTGGTTTTAGTGAATTTCAAGTGTGTGTGTGTGTGTGTGTGCGCGCGCGCGCGCATCATAATTCACTTTCACTTATTTAGGTTTAAAAGAAAATCAAATAAAATTTGAAAAATTAAATTGTTGTGTTGAACCATCGTTATTCCGCATCTAAAAGCGAATTGATTTTTAAAGTGAAAGATTTTAAAATTGGGGGTCCTGCATTCCAACAAGTGGTATCAGATCCGGGGAGCTAATTTATTGCATTAAGATCCTTTTAAATATTTTTTGACTAAAATGGAATTTTCTCCATTTTCAAAATTTTCTGTTTTCGATGGTTCCAACTACGCGTATTAAAAAATGTGTGCGATATTGGCACTTAGGTCTATCAGTGAGAGGGTTTGGTTGTCAATTGTTAACGGGTGGTACCCATCTACATATTTGGTAGAAAATTTGCGTGTTCCCAAACCCACAGATAGATGGAGTGAGAATGAATTTAAACTTGTAAATTTTAATTTTCGAGGTTTAAATGCCTTATTTAGCTCGATCACACCGGATGAATTCTGATGCATTATGAAGTGTGAAATCGCTAAAGAATCTTGGGATATTTTACAACTCACTCACGAGGGAACTAGTGTCGTAAAATCTTCTAAACTCCAAAACCCCACTACTCAATTTGAAACCATCAAAATGAATGAAAAACAAACATTTGATGAATTTTATGCTAGACTTTCCGATATAGTTAATTTATATTTTAATTTGGGAGAGAAAATACCCGGCGACCGAGTAGTAAAGAAAATTCTAACGTCCTTACCCGATAGATTTATTCCTAAGGTGATCGTGTTAAATTCTTTACCCACTTTAGCCTCTATGAAATTAGAAGAGCTCGTAGTTGATTTACAAACCTATGAAGTAGACATGTTTCCCTCCAAAACTCAAAAGAAAATAGATAAGGGAGTTGCTTTGAAAGCCCGAAAGGAGGAAAAACAAGTAGTAGAGAGTGAAAGTGATTTTGACTCGGAGGAGATGGATATGTTTGCTAAGAAATTTCAAAATTTTCTCAAGTTCAACAAATATAAAAATGATTTTAAGAAATTCGAAATCTCTAAGCATGACAAAACCGATAAGATCCCTAAAGTTCAAAAAGATGATCTTAATAGGGAAGAGTCTAATAGGTATTACAGTTATGAGGGTTATGAACATAGGGAGAGACAGTTCCCCACTAAACTAAGGAGAAAGGGTAAGCAACCAATTTCCTATAATGCAACCCTTAGTGATAGTGATAAGGAAGAGGGACCCGATTCCCCCACTAAGCCCAACTTTGTGGATTTTATGGCAAGTCATGTGAGTGAAAGTGAGCACTCCTTTATTAATGAAATTTTAACACATGACACTTCCAAGGCCATAGTTTGTGAATCCCAAAGAGATGATGGTAGTGAGAGTGGAGAAGAAAGAGAGAGAGAAAGTGATGAGGAGCTTGAAGAGAGTGAACTTCAATTTGCATTTCAAGAATTACATGAAGAATCTGTTAAATTAAAAAGAGCAAATTTGAAGTTAGAAGCTAGTTTGAAAGAGCGTTTTGAGATCATTAATGAGATTGCTTTAATGGAATACCTTAGGACACGAGAGAGAGCTCTTCGAGAGAAGCTTGAGTATGCCGAAGGCGAGAGAGATAGCCTTAGAGGTTTGATGGAATCCTTGAAAAAGGAGCTTCTCGAGTTTGAAGAGAGAAATGGTTTGCTTGAGTCTAGGATTGTAGAACTTGAGAAGAAAGTGAGAGACTCAAGTAGAGTCAAATTTGATTTGGAAAGTCATTCGGAGAAATTAGATAAAATCTTAGGAACGATCCAAATTAAAAATGACACATGTGGTTTAGGCTTCGATACTAGTAATGAGTCAACTCATAAAGCCAAAACCAATATTTTAGGAGAATCTTCTAGGAACAATGTTATAGATCATTCCTTAGCTAATTCTTTTCGCCGAGTCTTTGGGTTCTCTCATTGTGGTTGAAAAGTTCATCTTAGGAATTTTTGTTTTGATCTTAAAAGAGGTCCTAGAAAATCCCTACGTAAGGCAACCGAGGTAGCCAAGATTCTTATATCCCGAGATCGTCATTCGTCATTAGTTTGGGTTAGGAGATCCGACTTGGTAGCTTTATAACATAGGATTTTTTATTCTCATTTACTTTCACACGATACCTCCTTTGCTAAATCTAAAGGTTGAATGTGTTAGTTGTTTGCATACTTTATTTTTTTGTGATTCATATTATATATCATTGCTAGGAGTATGCATGTTTAGTCATTGTCTACTCATTGCTTTATTTCATATCTCATGCTAGAAATTATGACTTATTTATCTTTTGTATTATATTTTTTTTTTGCATTAAATGAAAAATATAAAAAGATTTTGATTATCATTTGTGTTTTTATCTTAGGAGTAATTTAAGCTTAATGAAAACTTCAAATGATTTATGTGTTTTTTTGAGTAAATATTTTTGTTTGGTTGGTTAAAAAATTCAAAAACTCAAAAAGATTTTTATTGTGTATATTTTAGTTTGACACACTTTATGTGGCATATACTTGTGTTTGATTCCCTTCTTTTTCGTTTCCATGTGGCTAGAACTTTTGGTTAAGATTGTCAATCCTTAAAATGTTCTTTACCATGCTTATATGGAGTAGTTGGATTTTATGTTGCTATCTTGGATTCTATTTTTATATGCCTCAATTCACACATGCACAAGCTCACTTGAAATTTTAACTTCACATGTATATTTGAGCTTTGTGAGGTGTTCTCCTACCAATCTAGTGATCTACGTATTATGTGACCTAGGAGGACTAGTACATGTTAAAATCCGTTGCACATGAGATTTGTGTGAGAAATAAAAAAAATATATATAAATGTGCACGGGTAAGGGCTCCGAAAGGAAATATCATCCTTTGCAAGAAAGCCACCGTTTGCTTGGACGTAAAATAAATACGTGGTCCAAAGGCCTAAAAGAATAATGGCATTAAAAGAAAATATTTGCCATGGCCTATTTGTTTAGTTTGATATAGTCATTCAAAAATTAATATGCTTATTTTGAAGGATTTTGGATGGTATATCAACAGTTTGCACAATGTTTGTTTATCCTAGTTGTTCTTTCAATGTCATAACTCTATTGGTTTGTAGAATCATCAAAATTCTAGGCTTGTATGCATTCTGTATATTTGTTCATTGAGTTCAATCTATATTGTCACATGCGGTTATATTCAAATGTGATAAAGTTTGCAATCAAATGAGAACTCGGTGAACATGTTTTAAGTGATTGGGTCTAAATTTAATTGTTACTAGTTCACACCCCTACACTCACGTTTATCACATGTATTTGGACACATTTTTGCCATACAAGTGTGAAAGCTTAATATATTTTGTGTCATGTGTGGTGTTTATAACTTTGTATATGTGCGTGTTCATTAATAATATTTATTATATACTCACATACGTGGTATTTTTTTCCTTTGCCTTGCTTTCTAGTCCATCCATGTTTCTAATTATTAATTGGTATCTATCTTGTTGCATATTTCGGTTGATATCACCTGCTTAGTATCATTTTGTGACAACCCGCTCAAAATAATAACGGGTGGCCATCCCTATACTACATTAAATCAGGTATCTCAGATGGCACAGTCTCAACATCAACTGACAATATTAAATAATATAAGGCTAACTACCCGAAATCATTAAAAGTGGATTGTCAAAAAAAAAATTTAACTTTTATTTAACAACAACAACAAAACCAATAATGCAATCACAGCCAACAATACACATATAACTATGATGAGTGATAAGTGATAAGTGCAAACTCCAATAATATGAAGAGTACAATACAATGTACAACAAAATCTCTACAAACAAATACCCGAATATGTTGTCGGGTAACAGACAATACAAAAATCTGAGAGGTGAAATATAAAAGTGTTAATCTACAACACTTGAATTTAAACTCAATATACAACTGAATCCTAATCCAGATATACAAAGATAGGAATCGACTAAAGTAAAATGCCGCAACAGTCCGCTACTGCCACATCTCTACGAATACTGGATGGTTGAACATCAATGCCGTCCTTGCAGAGGAACACCTAAAATAATACAATATACACATGGAGAAGAAAATATAAACGGGTCAGAGCCCGAGTTGAAAACGTTATATATCACGTGTATTAAAATGCATAATAATTATAAATGCATTATTACATGATTCAATGGAATCGAACTCTCCATAAAATCCAACTCGCCTCTCAACTAAAGCGCACACTAAGTGTATGTACGTGAACTCCAAATGGAAGCCCAATTCTATTTAGGCAAGAGAATCTAATTTAAAACCCAAATGAAATATTTAAATAAAATCATTTAACCTATCTCTCAATCTATACCTATCTGAGTTTCATCTAAATCATATACTTTAATTTAAATGTTATAGTGATCTTTATATTTGTTCATTTGTTGAACATATAAAGTTGCATAATCAACCTCATAATAACATCATCACAATACATCAACATTCTCAATTACTCGAATTTTTTATATTCTAGTGATGCCCTTATATGGCATGTAAACAATACATATAATTATTGATAAGCACCCAAAACTGTACATTTTATACCCCGAATAGTTGTACTTTTGTTGCTATTTCTCGACAATATTGGTCTTATGCGCTTAATTGTTCAATATGCAGGCTTAATGCACGTTGCGGTGTTCAAATGCTTATTTCAAGGGAATTGCGCGTTTTATGGAGCTAAATACCTCTCCCGTAACCTCACCCGAGCCTTAACCTAGCCTAAACTATCCCAAACCGTGTGTGTGTTTTATTTGTGTCATTTTATTATTTTTTAGATTTTTAGTTTGAGTCTTTTCTATTTTTAGGATTTATTTTAGGTTTATTTTAGAATTTTTAGATTTTATTTTCTATTTTTCTATTTTATTTTTTTAATATATTTTTATTTTATATTGATTTTTATTAGTTTTTAGGAGTTTGTTTTTAGTTTATTATATTTTTCTTTAGGACTTTAATTTTCATTTAGGTTTTTAATTTTTTTATTTCTTTTATTTTATTATTTCAGTTTTTTTTAATAGCTTAGGATTTTATTTTTAGTTTTAATATTTTATTTTTTTATTTCTAGTTTGTTTTATTTTTAAATTAGATTTTATTTTATTTTTAGTTTTAGTTTTATTAACTTTTAGTTGAGTTTTTATTATTTTAGTTGGGTCCAAATTGAACACACACAACCCTTAGTACACACTCACTCACTCAAACCTATCCTACACCCACTAACCTATCCTACACCCTAAGCCTCACCACACTTCCCTACACCCTCAAACACCCAAACCCCCCTTCATCTTCTTCCCTACACCTTTTTCTCTCTCCTCTCACCAACACCCACAACTTCCATTAACACCCACACTCACTCCTCTCTACCTCTAAACCACCCCCTAGACACACCTCTCCCCTCACTCTCATCCCAAAACCCGAGATCGGAATCCCCTTAAACTCGCCGGCCAGCGGCCATGTCCTCTCTCACCTCTCCTTCCGCCGGCGAACCACCTCCGGCAGCCACCTCTCTCTACTCACACCCGGCGTGCCTCACCCACCTCCGGCTACCTCCTAACCACCACAACCCAAATTCGATCCAGCCGGCGATACCCTCTTCGCCGGCACATCTCCACTCCATCCAGCAACAACCTCCGAGCAGCCATGAGCTGCGACCCAGAATCCATACCCATGTAAACCCATTACCCATTTTCAACCCAACAAGCCAAATCTATATTTTTCCCAAGCCACGATTTCTTCAATCTGTTAAAACCAAAACAAAATGCCAACTCAATTACCCCATGTGCCAATAAACCATTTAATTCCTTTTACCCCTTTTTACCAAAATACCCCCCAACTACCTTTCTAACCCCAATACCCATTATACCCCTATTTAACAAATCAGATTTTATCCTCACCACCCTCACCCCCATGACCTCACTCAAAACACATGCACCTCTAGCCAATTTCCAATTATGCCCCTTAGCTCCATTGCATATAAAAGAAGACCTCAAGACCATTTAAAAAGGATGAAGAGCTTTGTAGAGAGAAAATTCTAGAGAGAGATAGTTTAGTTTAGAAAATAAATTTTTGTAAATAGTTTTTCATTTTTTTATTTTTAGATATTTGTGAGATTAAATATTGTTAGAGAATTAATTGAGTGGATAGTTGATTTCATATCATTAGGAAGATCAATTAAGAGGTGTGTGCTTCAATTTCAAGGATTGGAGTTCAACATAATCAAAGAGATTTGGTTTGATTGTTCTCTTCCCTTCTTTTATTATTTTATGCCTTTGAATATTAATTTGTCATATTTTATACCATGTTAGGCTAAAACCCCTTTCAAGGGGTGGGATGAAACCCTTATTTGATATTATTTTAGTTTAATTAGTTTGCTTACTTGAAATTTCCCTTTGAATGTTAAATTTGATCCCTCACCCTTAGATTTACGCCTCGAGAGAGGGTAAATGATTTTCGAGAGAAAATTGAAATTCTAGTGATAATACCCATTTTAGATTCGAACTAGAGATAGGGGTTTCTTAAGTGGGGTATTATCATTTGAATTTCAACTCTAAATTTAATTTCTAAGATTGACATAAATTCTAATTGATCGATCCTAGCGGGTGATTAATTAAAAGGAGTGTAGATCTAATTTTCTAGAGTTGTGGGGTGTTAATTTTAACTTTCTAAAAGATTACTATTCTAATTACACTTGCAACGAGAGTTGGTTTGTAATTTTAATATTAATTTGGGAGAATTCAAATAATTAAATTAATTAATTAGAATAATTAAAATTTGTGGCGTAATCCCACTCCTTGATTGTTCTCACAATTATTTAGCCTCACTTTATCTTTTATTTTAGTGTTAGACTTTATTTTCATTTTAGTTACTTTCTAGTTAGTTATTATCGTTTTACATTTAGTTTATTTTAGTTTAGATCTCACCTCACCCTTTTGTTTTAATATTGAAAAAGCTAAAAAAAAAATAGAAAAGTGAAAAAGCACAAAAAGAAAATAAATAGTGAATTACATTTGAATTTGTTCCATTTGCTTTACTCCCTAGAAAGTGGATTGATACCCTTACTTACCTCTACACTTGAGTTTATTATATTTGTAGGTATGTGAGGTTTTGATTAGAAGGACTTTTCAAACAACGACATACACGCAAAAAGCCTTTTTATCAATTATTATATATGAGTTATTAACATCATGAGTTAAGGACTAAACTCCTCTCGATTCTCAACAAAGCACTGCGTTTCGTACGTGGGATGTCTCGCCGAGACGAAATCCAAACAAGGAACCCCCACTGTTACACTACTCCTAACCGTATTGATTCTCGAGGCTCATTATGCCCTCAATGCAAGATGCATGTAACCCAAATTATTACCCATTTTTAATTAATTAATATTCCCAATTCTCAACAGTACACGGCGTTTCATGCGTGGGACGTCTCGCCGAAGCGAAATCCAAACAAGGAAATCCCCCCCCCCCCCCCCCCCCCCCCGTTACACTACTCCTGGCACTGTCGATTGTCGAGATAGGTGATATATATATATATAAATATGAGCATTAAGGACTAACTTCTCCCCAATTTCCAACATTACACTGTGGTTCGTGCGTGGGAGATCTCGCCGAGGCGAAAACCAAACAAGGAACCCCCCCGATACACTAATCCTGGCAATGTAGGTCATTGAGGTCCATTATTCCCTCGATACCCAAGTACAAGCACAATCAATAACCATCCAACCGAGCTATAACTCGAGGACGCAGGCTCACATGCTATCATCTTCCAGCAGCCCATACACGTAGCAAACTAGGGCCACCAGGTGGGGTTTAGCGACACCCACCTCCTGATCAACTCACGCACATGACGTCCCAGGAAGCGGTCATAGCTCCTAACCGAAAAGTGAGAATGACACATACCCACGACTTCTCACCCCCAAAATAAATAATGTATATCACATAATAATCACATGGACCCTCTACGCACGTAACTTCCCAATGATACCCAGGAGGGGGTATGCTTAGCTATATACATATCTATACCATCATATAAGGTATACATACATCTCTACAATAATAAAGATATACCATCATATAAGATATACCTACCACATCCTTTCATTTTCATTATAAGCCCTTAGGCGCAATTCAATTAATATCATTGTTTAGTACATTTCTCTCTCTTGATATACTGTTCGTCATTTCTCACACATCTTCCCCCACTTAGTATACACGATACTATTTCTCGCTTGAAGGTCACATGTCGCTTCTATTTATGAATTGTTTCTCAATTCTAATTAAGTTAAGGATATTCTACATCCGAATGCACCTCAATTAGCATATACAGTTCTCCATCCATAATAGGGTTCAATTCATTTTATGAACCTTTAAAATTATCCCATTTGGGATTGGATCCTAAGATCCAATATCACTAAACTTATTATCATTCTTCTATATGAATTTAATAATTATCTCCCAATAGAGTCTCCAATCAAGGTGGGCTTCCCCACTTAGAAAATACCAAAATCTCTAATCGGTATTCCTCAAATTTTAGTCAATATGACTCCAAAATTTCTTATAACGGGAACTCGCTCAAAGTCTCCAAAACATACTCCAAATATCTCCTATAGAGGTTCCCAATTGATAACCTCGAACAAACCGGAATGAAATTCTCCTTAGAAAAACAACCCTCAAAAAGCCCTGCTTCCGAATCAATTCGGGCCAATTCCGAATCGATTTGGCCCAGTGAATCGATACGGGCAGGAAGGCGAATCAATTCAGGTCATCAGACTTGGGACTCTGTCTCAGACCGAATCGATTCGGATGGGGTCCGAATCGATTCGGTCACTCAAACCTGGGCACCTGCATAATTTTGAATCGATTTGGTAGGAGGCCGAATAGATTCGGCCCTTCAGAGATCTCGAAAATGGCTACTTTTTAAGTAAGCCAAAATCCCAAAATTTGTTTTAATCATTTTCTCTTCAACCCAATCACATATATATCATCAATATTCATCCTACAATACATCTAAACTAATTTCTATCATCAAATCCAAGATCTACACATTAAATCTAAGATTATACCCAAAAGTTAGGTTTTGATAAACTAAACATAAAAACCCAAAGATTCAATCCACAAATCATGCAATAAAGGGTACACAACAATTATTTAGCAAGTTTAATCACTTGCCTCGAGTTCGTAGGGTTTGAATCCTCCTTGAGATCGCGTAGATGCCGAAAAATCCTCTTTCTCTTTCTCTCTTTTCTCCTTCTTTTTCTTCTTCTTTCTTTCTCTCTTTCTTTCTTTCTATTTCTATTTCTCTCTTTGGAGAAATAAATCTCCCGTAGGCTTTTAAGCCTATTCTCCCAAGATACACATCTTTAAATGATAATACACACTTTAAATGACTCGGTAACTTTAATTCGAGTCAAACGGTCCTAAATTATTTCGGAACCTAAACAGACCCCAAGTACAGTCATTTCGACTTTCTCGACCATTCCGAAAATAATGGTACCCTCAAAATCGTCATTCGATACACTTTCTAACGACTCCAAGTTTTGACCTAAAGTGTCAAATTTAATTTTTCTCCAATAAAATATTATTTATTTCTCCTAAAATAAATAAATCCTCATCTCCAAGACCTCGGGTTGTTACCAACTTCCCCACTTACAAAAATTTCTTCCTCGAAATTTTAGCTAAGCCTAATTCTCCAAAGCTCAACTAGTTCTACTACACCCATCCTCACTAATCCTATCTCCAAACTTATAACTTCCCACGACGTATTCATTTTAATTTACTTTATTTTAAGATGAATTTGAGTTTTATAAAACCAATTTCCACAACTAGGGCGCCCATACACCCTTAATATTCGAGCTATCGCTCGTACCAATCGTAATGAAGCTTCATTTGCCTCCAATGTTACACATTTCCATAAATATAAAGTATACTAACATTTTAATATTGTAAAAAAAAATTTGAATTGTCCAAAGAAATAACTCCTCTCAATTCCTGACATTCGCCACTTTCGTACGGGGGACGTCTCGCAAAAGATAAATCCAAACAAGGAACCCTCCCAATACACTACTATGTGACGACGTCGGGGATTGAGAGTTTGTTAAATCCGGACTAGAGTTTGAAAGAAATAATTTTATGAAAATAATTTTTGAAATGGCACAAAGGCCGATAAAAAGTTTTATTTTGAAAACCATTTATTTTGAAAATGGTTTATGTAATATAATATTCATATAAAATGCCTTATGTCCAACACAAGGTCTTAACAATAATCATATATATAACAATATGTAGATCACAAAAATTAGCATAATTATGAGCTAAACTTTCTTGCGTCCCATCAATCCACAATCTTAACTTTTATCAAAAACAACATCTCATATCATTTCAATATATTGCCATTTTTAAGGCTCATCCATAACTGGAATACAACAATTATATAAGTCTAACATGACTATATAAAAGAAGTAGCTTTATCATTACTACTTCATACCATAACCATTCTTACATTCACCACAAGGTTTATAGCTCTTTTTGAGCACCTTGCAAAATTATATATTCTCACGAAAGATAATAACATAAGAGCCTAACTTGCTCAAAATTCCCTTTAGGGTCAGTATATACAAAATAGGGCTATGACACTACCCTTTCACAACTATCTCTCATACGATATTCCCAAAATTCATTTTGGTAATTATCCTATTCATAAAGTAAAATTAACTTACATCATCCATCTCTAGTCCGATTGCCCTTCCTCATCAATGGGCTCCCAAACATAGTCCCCCGGTCTAAAATGACCTCGAATCTGCTGTAGGGGTTACACTTCCAAAATTTCATCAAACTGTGGTCCATTACCTCTTTTAGGACAATCTCTCTTTCTATGACCTATTTATTTACAAAAGAAACACTTACCCACAAATCCTTTCCGCCCACTCGTATTACTGGCACTCTCATCGCCAAACATACTTGATGAACTCGAATCTCCAAAGTTCTTACCCTCTTGCGAACGAAGACGATATTCATGACACTTTAGTAGTGCCACATTCACTACCTTGACGAAAGTCGCTAACATAGGACTCCCTAATAAATGTTATCGGATTTTCCAATCTAAACCTCGAATAAACTTTGATATACACTTATCTTTCGTATTTACCTCATCAGGTACCAATTTTGCCCATCTAGAAAAATCTTTTTCATATTTTGCCACCGTCCTATTACCTTGAAAAATCTTTATGTCTCGAGTAGAGGAAGGAAAATACCTTCGATCAAAAAGTTCCCAAAATGTTTTTATAGGCAAAGTATCTCTCTGTTCAGATGTGGTGATAGACTCCCACCATTGAAGAGTTGCACCCGACAACTTAAAGGTGGCTAAAAATTGCTTCTGCACCACACTACACTCATCCATACGGAGGTGCCTCTACATACTATTTTTCCATTGACTTGCAGTCATTGCATCAACTCCCCCTGCAAACTCGGGAGGACGCCCCTTACTAAAATCTTCCTTCACTCTCTCCCATAAAGACAATCCTAACTGGGGTTGGGCTGCTCGAACAGCAGATTATTGCTCCATCGTAGAAATGGCAGCAGTTACTGCTTGTGCCACAATATTGGCAACTTCATCTGTAGTCATGTTCCTTTTAGGCGTTTGGGGTTGCACATCCCCTTTATTTGCCCTGACTGAACGAAATCCCTTCGGTGGCATGTGAAACAAGAACAATTGTATCAGAACGCCTTTCAAATATTTTCATATTACGGAAGAAATATGGACGTAAGAATGTAACCGTCCTAACAATAAGGCTCTATATCAAGAACGCTTACAGAAGATCATAGTAATGCACACAGATCCTAAAGACACTAGAACCTGATGCTCTGATACCATCTGTGACAACCTGCTCAAAATAATAATGGGTGGCCAGCCCTATACTACATTAAATCAGGTATCTCAGATGGCACGCTCTCAACATCAACTGACAATACTAAATAATATAAGGCTAACTACCCGAAATCATTAAAAGTGGATTGTCAAAAAAAAAATTAACTTTTATTTAACAACAACAACAAAACCAATAATGCAATCACAACCAATGATACACATCTAACTATGATGAGTGATAAGGGCAAACTCCAATAATATGAAGAGTACAATACAATGTACAACAAAATCTCTACAAAGAAATACCCGAATATGCTGTCGGGTAACAGACAATACAAAAATATGAGAGATGAAATATAAAAGTGTTAATCTACAACACTTGAATTTAAACTCAATATGCAACTGAATCCTAATCTAGATATACAAAGATAGGAATCGACTAAATAAAATGCCGCAACAGTCTGCTACTGCCACAGCTCCACGAATACTGGATGGTTGAACATCAATGCCGTCCTTGCAGAGGAACACCTAAAATAATACAATATATACATGGAGGAGAAAATATAAACGGGTCAGAGGCCGAGTTGAAAACATTTTTCAGCAAGTGTATTAAAATGCATAATAATTATAAATACATTATTACATGATTCAATGGAATCGAACTCTCCATAAAATTCAACTCTCCTCTCAACTAAAGCACGCACTAAGCGTATGCACATGATCTCCAACTGGATGCCCAATTCTATTTAGGCAAGAGAATCTAATTTAAAACCCAAATGAAATATTTAAATAAAATCATTTGACCTATCTCTCAATCTATACCTATCTGAGTTCCATATAAATCATATTCATTAATTTAAATGTTATAGTGATCTTTATATTTGTTCAATTGTTGAACATATAAAGTTGCATAATCAACCTCATAATAGCATCATCACAATACATCAACATTCTCAATTACTAGAATTTTTTATATTCTAGTGATGCCTTTATATGGCATGTAAACAATATATATAATTATTATATATGAGTTATTAGCATCATGAGTTAAGCAATAAACTCCTCTCGATTCTCAACACGGCACTACGTTTCGTGGGTGGGACGTCTCGCCGAGGCGAAATCCAAACAAGGAACCCCCCCGTTACACTACTCCTGACCGTATTGATTCTCGAGTCTCATTATGCCCTCAATGCATGATGCATGTAACCTGTTGATGTAAAAAATTAGATTATCTCTAATTAATCAATCATAGATAAAAATAAACAAGATAAAAGATTTTTAAAGTGGTTCAGCCTTAAAGGAATGGCCTACGTCCACTGTTTTGTTATTGTTGACTGTTTGGGAATTCTCGATAACAGATTTTACCAAGAAATTTCGAGTCCCCTTACAATGAGGATGATACAATGTATTTATAGCCCTCGGGCTGTAAATGTAAAAGGGTAATACATAGTTGTCCAATAGGCGTATACATCAGTATGATAATAATGAGCATTTAATGCGCAGTCGATCTGTTGATTATCCGGACATTAATGCTCTGTACGAGATTCATCTCGGACTGCCTAAGCTGCTCAGACAAGCCTAAGTAGCTCGGTATTCATGAGTTGCTCGGTACAGTAAAGTTCCTCGGAGAGCACCTGTTGCTCGGAGTGTCTGAGTTGGTCGGGGAGGTTGAGTTCCTCGAAGTCAAGGTGTTGTTTAGAAATGTTTGTAAGTGCCATGTAGATTGACACATGTCTCCACTTAACTGATCCACGTCAGCAGACTAAATTTGGTATCAACAGAAGCCCCCAATGTTTCACAGTTCGAGGTTGAGGAGTGTGGAACATTCTTCTCGAAATATGGCGGGATTAAATAGTCATCCTGAATTTTAGGAGTGTTTTCCTTATATTTATTTTTCCTTTCGAATTCATAGAATCAAACTTTTTGAATTTTTCTCACTGCTTTGGTCTCCGTGCCTTTTTTATCCTTTTATTCGTCGGTAGCGCAAACGTCTTTCTTTGTAATCATTATTTTTACCCCTTCCCAAGGTAAGGCATTTAAGCGTTGCAGAAAATCCTATCGTCTCTTACTTTTTCAGATCTGTATCTTTGAGCTCTCCATTTCTTCTCCATCTTGTGCGTTCATTCCTTCCATCGTTCGTTATCAACTGATCTACCCTTCTTCTGTAAGATCTTCTTCCTTCTCTTTTATTTTCTTTGTTCATCATGGTTTACCTTATTGAGTCGCTTGATAAATTTCGTTCTGATTTTTCTATTCCTTCCTAGGTCATTTTGGAAGAACTTTCTGGTCCTTCTGATTATTTTCGTTTGGCTGAGGGACATTGGTTCCCCAGTCTCTTTGTAGCCGAATGTGGCTTTTCTTTTCCTCCAAATCCCTTGTGTTTGGAATTATGTCAATATTTTGACGTGGTACGTGCAAAAATAGCCCCCAATACATAAAGAATAGTTAATAGAGTCCATAGGTTAAATCAAATTCATAGAACCCATTTAGGAATTCCAGAGATTATGTTTTTCTATAGATGGGTTGTCAGTGATAGTACTTTTTATTTGAAAACTAGGTTTTTAAATAGGGCTTTAGTTGTCAATCTCCCAGATGCCAACAGGGATTACTTCGAGCATGGGGTTGTTATGAAAAATTGGCAACATGCTCCATTAACTGAAATTGACGTATATCAGGGTCCCAGATGCCCTCCCTATGGCAATGGGATAGGTTGTTTTTATTTTATTTAGTTTTTAAAATCATGTTTTCTTTATATTCCATAAAATGCATCACTGATATTTTGATTTTTATTTATTTGCAGTTGACAACAAAAGAAGGTCTCCAAAGGAGACAGAAGTTAATTTAAAGCATCTAAAACTTATCTGGGGTTTGCATCAAACTGTTGCTAACGAACATATCAGATCAGACTCGTACTTGTTGCAGTACAAGAGTTACACCTCGTCTTTCACTGCTCTTTCAGTGATAAGTAACATAGAACCAGCACCAGTTTCTGAAGGTTCTTCTCCTGAATCGCATATTTCTCTCAGTGACAGAATGAAGAGAAGAAGAGATCCTTCCCTCTTCGATAAGTCTGACTCTACTACTGGAGAGGTAAAGAAAAGTAAGCAGGATGTCCCAGAAGAAGGGACAAGACAAATTGATGCACCTCCTCCAGCTGCTACTAAGAAGGTTACCGAGAAGCCCCATGTGGCTCCAAGAAAGATTGTAGCTATTTCCCCTCCAAGTGAGGTTATAGTTATATCACCGAACAAGACAGCATCTTTGGTCGAGAATGTTCTTGCTCCCACGAGGAAGTTGAAGAAAAAATCCTTGGACAATTTGGCTAAATCCTTCTCTCAGCCTCTAACTACTGGAAGTGGTGTTCCCACTTTTATTGCTCCGAGCTCTGCCATAATCTCGGTGAAGTCTTGGATTATCATCGAGATCCAAGGTGTTGAAGAAAATCTTTCTCGGGAGAGGGTTACTACCTTGGCAGCTCAACATATTGCCTCTGTAAGTATTACTATTTTAAACTTTCATTTTTCAATGTTATGTCCTTGCACTGACTTACAATTATTTTTTTTCCCAGTTGGTAACTTGTTTCAACACCATTCTGAAAAAGGATGAAGCTATTAAAGCTTCGTGCTCCTCGTCAGGTGTGGAGGAGGCTCTTCTAGGTCTGTCACGGTCCTTAAAGGATTCTCGTCAAAAGTATGACGAAGACAAAGTTGCTAGGGGGAAGCAACTAAAAGCCACCGAGCAAGAGAGAGATAAAGTTATTGAAGTCTCCAAGGGTTTGGAGAAGAAGAGAAAAGACTTGGAAAGTAAGAATAAAGAGCTCGAGGGAAGCTCCAAAATGCTGGAGAACTTGAGACCAAATTCAAAGCTGCTGAAGATGAGTTAGGCAAACTCCGTGAAGCGGATCGCTAGAGGAAAGAGTCAGAAAGGAAATTAAAAGCTACCGAGGAACTCATGACTGAGAGGGTTTCCTCAGAGAAGGCGAAGAGGAAACTGGTTGTTAAGAAGTCCTTCAGTACTGGCTGGGACAAGGGTTGTAATAAGGGTTTGGCTGCCATGATCTCACAAATGGAGTATGGCAGCCTTAAATATTTCAGGGATGGTTGGGTGGCTGCTCTAAGAGAGCTGAATGTCGATGAGAATTCAGACCTATTTCAGCGACACATTCCTGGGCCCCCTCCTTCTCCCGGGGAAGAAGAAGAAGACGAAGCTGCTTTCGAGGAATCCTCTATGGTGATCGAAGATCAGATTTCTCATCTCCCGATTGTCCAGACCTTCTGTGAGCAACTTCAACCAACCAGCATTTCAACCGAGCAATTTCCAACACCCTCCGAGAAACCTTCTATGCCATTCGAGCAACCTACCTCTTCATCCCAGCCTCCCGAGAAAGTTTTAGGAGACAAGGAGAAGGTGTAGAGTTATTCGGACTTTTTATCTTTACTTTTTTGTTAAATGTAACTCTGGGCTATGTACTTCTTTTATGATGTAATAAAGTTTGAAGTTTTTGGTTCTGCAACTTAACTCCCTTTTTCTTACTCTGCTTTTATTCTTCTTGCTCTGTCTGCATTTTATTGATTCTTTCTATCTCTTTTCTTTACTATTTTATGGCTAGAATGGAAATATTGTTAATCCATGATACAGAACGGATGAAAAAATGTAACGACTACTTCAAAGCTGGCCATGCTGACTTGAATGAATCTCAAATCGTCGATATCCTCGGTCCAGATGCTTTAGAACGAGCAGTTGAAGCCTACCAATATTTGAAATGCCTGCTCGACCGTGCAGTTGCTAATAATGTGGCATACTATGAGATAATTGAAGATATCCAGGGTACCCTCAACTTACTTCAACAACAGTACAAGGAGTCTACTATCCTTCTGCATTACGGATATGAGAAGAAGTATCAGCAACTAAGTGCTGATAAGGGATATGATAAGTTGGTTGATGCTTATGATATAAAGGAAAGGACTTTGAAGACCGAGGTTGAAGAGCATAGGCAGATCGCCAAATTATTAGAGCAGGAAAATAATAATTTGCTAGGAGAGATATCTTAGTTGAAATCTGCAGCCTCTACCTTGGGAGCCTTGGTTCCTGTCAATGATAAAGATTTTTCTTTCTTGGAGGTCAAAAATGTCAATCTGAGAGACGAATTGGAAACCTTGAAGCGAACTGTTCCTTCTACTTCTGCTCGCAGACGAGCAAGAGCTTCTCGGGGATGAGCAAGGACTGTTCGGGTTACTGTTGAAGAATAAAGAACTCAATCATCTTTGGAGAATCAGGCCTGCCATTTAATGGCGAAGAATCAAGCATTAGCTGAGATGTCCAAGAAAATTTTAAATTTGGACGAGCAGCTCTCTGTACAAAAGTCTGCCTTGGAGAGTAAAGAACTTTTAATAAAGAACCTCCACGAGCAACTGGGTTGCTCGAGTTACCAGTGCCACCTTTCAAACTTGATATGAGCTGGATTCCTGCTCGGGCCATTCCTCAATGTCTGATTTCAAAGTATCCCGGTGACTACAGTCTTCATTCTAATTTCGAGATATCTCGCCCTGAACACCTACTTGATCGGCCCTTAGTAATGAATGTCAGGATGCTCAAATATCTAAATTTCATCAATTCCCTCTATGCCTTAGACGATCCTCCCGCTGGTGAAGAACCTGTTTCAAAGGCAGATGGGAAGAAACCAATAGAATAGGATTCTTGATGTAACAATTTTTTATGTATTTCATTCTCAATGTATTTTGTTCTGGATTTAATGAAAAAAAAATTCTTTACAATCTTGATTGTCATTGTCTTGAAAATATTCTGTAAAACATTTCTTTTATTTATTAATGAATGTGCATGTATATCTGTTAAAAAGACAACAATATTGTGTTATTTTAAATAGTCGATCAACTAAAGTTGGTGAAAGCTTATTGTTGATTATCCTGAATTGATGATAGTCATCTGACGATCAACCAGAGTTGGTGATATTTCGATTTTTGACCAACTATGGTGGTAGTTTCAAATGTCATAAGTATCAAGAAATTTATCACTTTTTAATTTTAAGCCCTGAAATGACTTTCATTTGTTTAACCAATTGTTTTCCACCAACCGGAGTTGGTGGTTTTTGTTCCCGACCAACCTTAGTTGGTAGATTTTTATTCCCGACCAACCTTAGCTGGTGGATTTTCTTCCCAACCAACCGTAGTTGGTGTTTCTAGGAAATTTTTCATTCCCGACCAACTATAGTTAGTGGATTTTCTTATTCCTGACTAGCCTTAGCTGGTGGATTTTCTTCCCAACCAACCGTAGTTGGTGTTTTTGGGAAATTTTTATTCCCGACCAACTATAGTTGGTGGATTTTCTTATTCCCGAACAGCCTTAGCTGGTGGATTTTCTTCCCAACCAACCGTAGTTGATGTTTGTGGGAAATTTTTCATTCTCGACCAACTAAAGTTGGTGGATTTTCTTATTCTCGACCAGCCTTAGCTGGTGGATTTTCTTCCCAACCAACCGTAGCTGGCGTTTCTGGGAAATTTTTATTCCCGACCAGCCCTAGCTGGTGGATTTTCTTCCCAACCAACCGTAGTTGGTGTTTCTGGGAAATTTTGCATTCCCGACCAACTATAATTGGTGGATTTTCTTATTCCCGACCAGCCTTAGCTGGTGGATTTTCTTCCCAACCAACCGTAGTTGGTGTTTCTGGGCTTGATGCATGGTGTGTAGCACTAGTACTCCGAAAACATTTCAACAAAAGGAGAGAATTAGGCGAAATATCCAAAACTTTATTCATATCGAAGAAAACTGCATTACATAGAGATTAAATTACTGATAATATTTGCGCAGATGCTCTGCGTTCCATGCATTCTTAAACTCCTCTCCTTCTAAGTGTAATACCCCGTACTTTTGGCTATATTTATTTTTGGGATTAATTAATTAAATGCGTATTAATTGGAAATTAATCCGGGTTATATATACTAACGAGATGCGAGTTGGTATTTGATTATGTGCATACATGTTTTTATATGAATATTGGATTATGAAAAATTTGTCGTGAGATTTAAATATGGCAATTTGGGAATTTTGTTGAGACGCGTGTGACCGCCGCGTCATGGTATATTATTTTAATTATAAAAGTAATTTTTATTTCTATTATCCGTATGGTCGTTTTGAGTGTGCCAACGCATCCGGAAGGGTCGAGATAGTCAGAAAACACTAGCCGGGGGTGTAGTTTGGATTTTGGGGTATTTTTAGGCCATACCGGCATCATAAAGGGTATTTCGGTAATTTTATATTTTGAGGAATTAAAAGTGACGAAAATTGGGAGTTTTAATCTGATTGGGAATTGACCCACTAAACTCACAACCAACCCATATTAAACCATTAAGCTACGGAGGTTATCATTTAGGTTTCCAACCTTCCCAAAGAAAAACCCTAGCCACCATAAGCCACCATTGGAGAAGAAGCTTGGAGAGAGAAGAAATTCTGCAGAAAAGCTTCATCAAACCTACACCAAACTCTGAGACAATCAAGGCAAGTGTTTTAATTATATTTAAATTCGTAGAATGTTCCTTCCATGTTAGAAAATTGAAGAATATCAATTGTTCTTGAAAGATAATGAAAACCCATGTATTTTGAAACTTAAAACTTGGAATCTTGAGGAGGATTTGCATGTAGAATGATAGGTAGATGTTCATACTGATGATATTTATGATTGGATGAAATTTAAAACGGATTTAAATTGGGTAAATTCAAGATTTAAGATATTAGGGTTTGTGTTCTTGAAATATTGGGGGAAAGTGATGAGATTTGATGGTTTAATGATGATTGGGAAGAATTAACTCCGTAAATTACATTAGTTTATAACCTTGATATGTTTAGGATTGATTAGAGACCTTAAAGTATTGTTGGGACTAATTTTAGAAGAGATTTGAGGAGTAAAAATGGTGAAAAATGAGGTTTAGAAAAATCTGGGACGAAACTGGCAGGTCGTTAGAAGCCCCTCCCCAGGTCGTTCGAACGAACTCGTTCGAACGAGCTTCTAACGAGTTGACCAGTCGCTTCTAACGAAAGGGAACTTCATTCGATAATCTCGTTCGAACGAGATATCGTTAAAAGGTACAGTTCGTTGGAACGAACTGGATCTCGTTCGAACAGTCTCGTTCGAACGAGACTTCTAACGAGTTGACAGAGGAATCTTGTTCGAACAGTCTCGTTCGAACGAGACTTCTAACGAGTTGACAGTTTGGACCTTTTTGGCCTGTTTTGATTTTAGGAGTCCCGTAAACTTGTTCGAGGGTAGAGTTAACATTCCTTTGATGATGTATTGATGGATTTGGGACTTTTGGGTTATTATGAGGAGTAAATTATATACGAGAGTTAAAATAAATGGACGGTTTGGGTTGAGACGTGAGTGTCTACTACGACGAGAGAATAAATTTATGGCGCGTATGATTATAAACCAGAATAGTATAAATTGTGATAATTATAAGTTAGTACGAGAATGCGATATGTACTACGATTAAACTACGGGATTACTAAGATGTGTGTTTACTTAGTATTGGTATTGGAATTGTGTGTATGACATACCTACCATACTTGCTATCACGGGAGGTTTGCGTTCGCTTAGGGCCCTCTAATCCTTGTGTTGCCCGGATTTAGACTGGTTACCTTGATGAACATAGGTCATAGAAAGACTTATTGGGATATTAATAAGTCCGCTGATCGTGGGAGCGTAGGTATGTGCGTGACCCATGTGATGTGACTGTGTTCGCCTCCATTGTTTGTGATGTTGTTATCTGTGAACTATTCCTGAGAGATTCGGAATATGTAATCCTTATGTACGTGATGTACCGGGATGGATAGCAGAGTATGTGTGCACCGCAGCTTAGTTCTCGGGGTGCTTATATTGTATATTTATGATGTGAATAATATACACTTAATTAATGGGAACCTTCATGTTAATGTTGTGAATATAATTACAGTATTGTTTCGAGAAATATAACGAGTTAGCTGATAGTGAAAATATTGCATATTGAGCATCTGAGTTTACGTTAAACCCCTACTTAATTACGAGCGTTATAATGTTAATAGAACCGAGTAATATGGGTAGGACCTATGATAGTCTAGCTAGAGATGATGTCACTTAGCTAGTGGTTTGTGTCGTTGTAGATGGGTACTTACGTTAGGAGTGCACAGTTAGACGAGAAGTGAGAATATCATGTGAGTGCATGTCCTAACATGTACTTTGCATTTAATGTTTTAAATGTTTTTAAAGCACTTGCAGGTTTTTAAAATATAACTCCACTTTCAGGCTCTGACCCGTTTGCTTTCAAATCCACTTTTCTTGTAAAACCATTTTAGGTGCCCAGCCACAAGGACACCATGCATAGGATATTCATTCAGGTGACGAGCTGTAGCTGTTTGTGGAAGCTACAGGGATTTGCTTGTAGACGCCTCTATCACTTGGATTCCAGATTCATTATCTATCAGTTGTAGGGCATGTTGCCCATTTCTATTAGAGTTACATTTCCATTACAGTTTTCAGACTTTGGCATGTACTGTTTTAGTTTTCGGTTTACTTATTTCAGTTGTGGGATTGTAGTGAGGAGTTTTCCTCCAGACTTTATTTACGTTATGTGATGGTTATTCTATTTACTTCGTTATGGTGAATGGTGTTATTACTCTTTATTACACTTGTTGCATGTTAATCAGACTTTAAATAAAATTTGGCACTTACTTTTTAAATACTAGGTGGTTAGTAATAATAAAAATGTTTTCGACAGTGATGCTATTAACTGAGCCAACTTGGCATTTTGAATTAATTTAATAAAGGAGTAGCTACCCGGTATTTAATTAGTCGGGGTGTCACAGGTGGTATCAGAGCATCAGGTTCTAGTGTCCTTCAGGATCTGACGGCTTATTATGTTTCCGCTAAGTTTCTTTGATATAGAGCCCTATATTTTAGGACTGTTGTACTCTTTTTGTGTATGCTTCGTTCTTCAGCTATCTTAAGTTTATAAACAGCGAACTTATAAACTTTGTTCTTATTTCAGATGCCTCCATGACGTGCACGACGAGTTCCCAGGGATGCAACGCCCGAACCCCAGCCCGCTCCAGTTCAGGGCATGATGAACGCCGCTGAGGTTGCAGCTATAGTAGCCCAAGCGGTAAATGCCGCCATTGCCGTTGTTCAGCAGGCACCACCTCAGGCGCCGGTTGCCGCGCCAGTACAGGCTAATGCATTCCCGTCTGCTTGGGAGCGTGTACGTGATGCTTTTCAGAAAGCGCATCCGCCAGAGTTTGCAGGTAGCTCAGATGTGGTAGTCTCGAGCCAGTGGAGGAAGGATATGCAGAGGCACTTGAGGATCTATGATTGCACGGACATCCAGAAGAAGGTGCTAGCTACTTTCAAGCTAGTTGGATCTGCGCTGCAGTGGTGGGAGTCTATTACCACCGCGGAGGAGAGGGATACTCTCACTATTCAGGACTTCTAGGTGCGGTTTGATTGCAAGTACTTTTCGTCGGCTGTTCACACGGAAATGAGGAGGAAATTGATGAGTCTGAAGCAGGAAGGTAAGACTGTGGCCGAGTATGAGGCCGAGTTCACAAATCTGTTGAATATCGTTCCAGATGAGATACCAACAGAGAAGAAGAAGATTGAGAAGTTCATGGACGGGTTGACATGGAGGATCCATCAGCATCTGCTAGGGAACCTATCGTTGGCCACCTATTCTGAAGTGGTTAACGCTGCATTGTTATACTGCCAGGACCACCGTTTTGATATGGCCGAGGGCAAGAGGTCGGGGGAGTCTAGCCATCAGGGAAGGACTGGAGGACATAGTGCCAGCGGGGCACAATCTGGTCAGGGGCAGAGACAGAATGAGCAGGGCTCCCAGCAGGGGGATAATAAGAGGTTCCGGTCAGGGAACTACAGACAGGGACAAGGAGGTTTTCGTCAGGGCCATCAGGGTCCAAACGGCCATCAGGGCCAACAGGGGCAGAATGGGCAGCAGTTCCACCAGGGCCAGCAGGGCTAAGGGAGGAACGGTAACGGCCACCAGGGTCGGGGACAGCAGGGGCAGAGAGGAGGGAACTTCCCAGGGAAGTGTTTTATTTGTGGCAAGACTGGCCATAAGCGACAGGATTGTCCTGATAGGGGCAGGGCCCCACAGCAGCAGAAGCAGGGTGCTCGCCAGGAGCCACAGAGGCCTATGTTTCCCGCCGCTCTTCCCGCACCGCCACAGATGGCAGCATTGCCACCCATTCCAGCAGGGGCAGCTACAGTATGGACGTGTCTACAACGTCCACCAGGCTGCAGTTCCACAGGCACCGCCCACGATTGAGGGTATGTTTCCTATCCATGGAACTATGGGTCGGGTATTATTTGATACGGGTGCTACACACTGTTTTATAGCTACACACTTCGCGAAAGCTTTAGGATTGTTATCTTCGGCAGAGAGCACAGTGACGTGTGTCGACTCACCATTGGGGAGTGGGTCACTTATTTTCTTTATATGCCGGGGAGTGGGGGTAGAGATTGGTGGTTTGGTATTACCTGCAGACATGTTGGTATTAGATATGCATGTTCACGATGTGATTATCGGTATGGATTGGCTCGTAGCTTATAGGGACATGATTGATTGCTTCAGCGGGAGCATTGTTTTTGCCATTCCGGGGCAAGAGATGTTTATAGTGGCGATGCCTCGCCCAGAGGGAGGATCGACCGCTCATCTGTATTACATTGAGGAGGATACCTCTAAGGAGGTAGTGATTCCTTTAGATTCTATCCCAGTAGTCAGGGAGTATTCAGATGTGTTTCAGGAGATACCAGGATTACCCCCCAGTCGAGAGATAGACTTTGTTATAGATTTGCTACCGGGTACGAAACCTATAGCACGCGCACCGTACCATATGGCTCCAGCTGAGATGAGGGAGTTACGGGATCAGATAGAACAGCTGTTAGGTCAGGGCTTTATTCGCAGGAGTACCTCACCTTGGGGCGCTCCAGTTTTGTTTGTGAAGAAGAGGGACGGTTCACTGAGATTGTGTGTGGACTACCGAGAGTTGAATAAGGTCACGATACAGAATAAGTATCCGTTGCCTCGAATCGATGACTTATTCGACCAGTTTAGAGGAGCTTCTTTCTTCTCAAAGATTGATTTGAGATCGGGATACCATCAGTTGCGTATCAGGGAGGAGGATGTCTCGAAGACTGCATTCTTGTCGAGATATGGTTCTTACGAGTTTCGGGTTATGCCTTTCTGTTTGACCAACTCTCCAGCAGTGTTTATGGACTTGATGAATAGAGTGTTTAGGGATTTCCTAGACCAGTTTGTCATTGTCTTCATTGATGATATTCTGGTTTACTTCCAGACAGAGGAGGAGCACGCCGAGCATTTGAGGCAGGTTTTGCAGACACTTCGTCAGAACGAGTTGTATGCAAAATATGAGAAATGCGGGTTTTGGTTGAAGGAGGTCCAGTTTTTGGGACACATTATTTCCGAACAGGGAATATCTGTTGATCCGAGGAAGGTATCAGCGGTGAGGGAGTGGGGACAGCCCACGACACCAACGGAGATTCGTAGTTTCTTGGGTCTAGCAGGATATTACATGAGGTTTATTCGGGGTTTCTAGGAGATAGCAGGTCCTTTGACACATCTGACTCGTAAGGGTGTGCCATACATCTGGAGTGATGCCTGTCAGTTGGCATTCGATGAATTGAAGGACAAATTGACCTCAGCACCTGTGTTAGCATTGCCGAGACCGGGAGTTGAGTATTTGGTTTACACCGATGCGTCTTGGCAAGGACTGGGAGGTGTATTGCAGCAAGAGAGACAGGCCATAGCTTATGCTTCCCGTAAGCTTAAGCCTCATGAGAAGAATTACCCCACGCATGATTTGGAGTTGGCGGCAGTGGTATTTGCCCTACGGATTTGGAGACACTATCTTTTGGGGGAGAAGTTCCAACTGTTCACGGACCACAAGTCCCTACAGTATCTGTTCACGCAGAAGGAATTGAATATGTGGCAGCGTAAGTGGCTTGAGTTTGTGAAGGACTACCAGTTCGACATCCAGTATCACCCAGGTAAGGCTAACGTGGTAGCAGACGCGTTGAGCCGCAGGCCAGCAGATGAGGTGGCAGAGGTGTGGAAGGCTAAGTGAAAGGAATTGGGACACCAGGATGCAGTGGCCCGATCTTTCATGTCTGTGATGACCGTTACACCGCAGATTGTCACGAAGGTAGTACGGGCACAGGCTAATGACTCATTCTGTCAGGATCAGATAGTTTGATTACTAGCAGAGGGAGCCGAGTCCTATACCGTTAGCTCAGACGGGGGATTACGCTTCAATGGGAGATTGGTAGTTCCGGAAAGGGAGGAATTGCGACACGAGGTGATGGCAGAGTCGCACGGCTCACGGTTCGTGATACATCCCGGAGGGGACAAAATGTACCAAGACATGAGACGCCAGTATTGGTGGAGCGGTATGAAGAGAGATATCGCTGAGTTTGTTTCGAAATGCTCCACTTGTCAGCTTGTAAAAGTGGATCATCAGAGACCGACAGGATTGCTACAGCCATTAGAGGTCCCGGTGTGGATGTGGGAGAGCATATCCATGGACTTTATCACGGGGTTGCCTACGTCGCAGAGGGGTCACGAATCCGTTTGGGTAATTGTGGACAGGTTGTCCAAGGTCGCTCACTTTTTACCCGTAAGGACTGACTACGCTACGGGACAGTATGCCCATCTCTTCATTTCAGAGATTGTGAGACTTCACGGTGTGCCCCTAAATATCGTGTCTGACAGAGACAAGATATTTGTTTCGAGGTTTTGGGAGAGTTTCCAGGAGGCCATGGGCACGGAATTACGGTTGAGTACGGCTTATCATCCGCAGACTGATGGCCAGACTGAGCACACAAATCAGATGTTGGAGGACATGCTACGCATGTGCATTATTGACTTTGGGGGTGGATGGGAGCAGTACCTTCCACTGGTGGAGTTTGCTTACAACAACTCCTATCAGTTCACTATTGGCATGGCTCCGTTTGAGGAATTGTACGGTAGGCCTTGTCGTTCCCTAGCATGTTGGTTAGAGGTGGGGGATAACAAACTACTTGGGCCGGAAGTGATTCAGTATACTTCGGCAAGGATTGAGTTGATTCGGAGTCGCATTCGGGTAGCTCAAGACAGGCAGAAGAGTTATGCTGATGCGAAGAGATTTTTCAGAGAGTTCCAAGTGGGGGACCAGGTTTTGCTCAGAGTGTCTCCTATGAAGGGGATTATGCGTTTCGGGAAGAAGGGGAAGTTGGCACCAAGGTATGTGGGGCCGTTTCCTATTATTGAGCGAATCGGACCGGTTCCGTATAGACTTGGACTACCGGAGCATTTGCATCGGATTCACGATGTGTTCCATATTTCCTCGCTGAGGAAATACCTTAGAGATAATTTGGCTCATTCTCACATTGCTGTGGAGGACATCGATCTCCAGCCGGATAGCTCCTACGAGGAGGGGCCAATTGCTATTTTGGACCAAAGCGAGAGGAAACTGCGGTCAAAGATCGTTCCGTTAGTGCGTGTTCAGTGGCGACATCACAATGTCGAGGAGTCCACATGGGAGCGCGAGGATGAGATGCGCGAACGTTATCCAGAGTTTTTTTTAGCAGGTACTTTCTAGTTTCGAATTTCGGGACGAAATTCAGTTATTAGGGGGGAAGTATGTAATACCCCGTACTTTTGGCTATATTTATTTTTGGGATTAATTAATTAAATGCGTATTAATTGGAAATTAATCCGGGTTATATATACTAACGAGATGCGAGTTGGTATTTGATTATGTGCATACATATTTTTATATGAATATTGGATTATGAAAAATTTGTCGTGAGATTTAAATACGGCAATTTGGGAATTTTGTTGAGACGCGTGTGACCGCCGCGTCATGGTATATTATTTTAATTATAAAAGTAATTTTTATTTATATTATCCGTATGGTCATTTTGAGTGCGCCAACGCGTCCGGAAGGGTCGAGATATTCAGAAAACACTAGCCGAGGGTGTAGTTTGGATTTCGGGGTATTTTTAGGCCATACCGGCATCATAAAGGGTATTTTGGTAATTTTATATTTTGAGGAATTAAAAGTGACGAAAATTGGGAGTTTTAATCTGATTGGGAATTGACCCACTAAACCCACAACCAACCCATATTAAACCATTAAGCTACGGAGGTTATCATTTAGGTTTCCAACCTTCCCAAAGAAAAACCCTAGCCACCATTGGAGAAGAAGCTTGGAGAGAGAAGAAATTCTGCAGAAAAGCTTCATCAAACCTACACCAAACTCTGAGACAATCAAGGCAAGTGTTTTAATTATATTTAAATTCGTAGAATGTTCCTTCCATGTTAGAAAATTGAAGAATATCAATTGTTCTTGAAAGATAATGAAAACCCATGTATTTTGAAACTTAAAACTTGGAATCTTGAGGAGGATTTGCATGTAGAATGATAGGTAGATGTTCATACTGATGATATTTATGATTGGATGAAATTTAAAACGGATTTAAATTGGGTAAATTCAAGATTTAAGATATTAGGGTTTGTGTTCTTGAAATATTGGGGGAAAGTGATGAGATTTGATGGTTTAATGATGATTGGGAAGAATTAACTCCGTAAATTACATTAGTTTATAACCTTAATATGTTTAGGATTGATTAGAGACCTTAAAGTGTTGTTGGGACTAATTTTAGAAGAGATTTGAGGAGTAAAAATGGTGAAAAACGAGGTTTAGAAAAATCTGGGACGAAACTGGCAGGTCGTTAGAAGCCCCTCCCCAGGTCGTTCGAACGAACTCGTTCGAACGAGCTTCTAACGAGTTGACCAGTCGCTTCTAACGAAAGGGAACTTCGTTTGATAATCTCGTTCGAACGAGATATCGTTAGAAGGTACAGTTCGTTGGAACGAACTGGATCTCGTTCGAACAGTCTCGTTCGAACGAGACTTCTAACGAGTTGACAGAGGAATCTTGTTCGAACAGTCTCGTTCGAACGAGACTTCTAACGAGTTGACAGTTTGGACCTTTTTGGCCTGTTTTGATTTTTGGAGTCCCGTAAACTTGTTCGAGGGTAGAGTTAACATTCCTTTGATGATGTATTGATGGATTTGGGACTTTTGGGTTATTATGAGGAGTAAATTATATACGAGAGTTAAAATTAAATGGACGGTTTGGGTTGAGACGTGAGTGTCTACTACGACGAGAGAATAAATTTATGGCGCGTATGATTATAAACCGGAATAGTATAAATTGTGATAATTATAAGTTAGTACGAGAATGCGATATGTACTACGATTAAGCTACGGGATTACTAAGATGTGTGTTTACTTTGTATTGGTATAGGAATTCTGTGTATGACATACCTACCATACTTGCTATCACGGAAGGTTTGCGTTCGCTTAGGGCCCTCTAATCCTTGTGTTGCCCGGATTTAGACTGGTTACCTTGATGAACATAGGTCATAGAAAGACTTATTGGGATATTAATAAGTCCGCTGATCGTGGGAGCGTAGGTATGTGCGTGACCCATGTGATGTGACTGTGGTCGCCTCCATTGTTTGTGATGTTGTTATCTGTGAACTATTCCTGAGAGATTCGAAATATTTAATCCTTATGTACGTGATGTACCGGGATGGATAGCAGAGTATGTGTGCACCGCAGCTTAGTTCTCGGGGTGCTTATATTGTATATTTATGATGTGAATAATATACACTTAATTAATGGGAACCTTCATGTTAATGTTGTGAATATAATTACAGTATTGTTTCGAGAAATATAACGAGTTAACTGATAGTGAAAATATTGCATATTGAGCATCTGAGTTTACGTTAAACCCCTACTTAATTACGAGTGTTATAATGTTAATAGAACCGAGTAATATGGGTAGGACCTATGATAGTCTAGCTAGAGATGATGTCACTTAGCTAGTGGTTTGTGTCGTTGTAGATGGGTACTTACGTTAGGAGTGCACAGTTAGACGAGAGGTGAGAATATCATGTGAGTGCACGTCCTAACATGTACTTTGCATTTAATGTTTTAAATGTTTTTAAAGCACTTGCAGGTTTTTAAAATATAACTCCACTTTCAGGCTCTGACCCGTTTGCTTTCAAATCCACTTTTCTTGTAAAACCATTTTAGGTGCCCAGCCATAAGGACACCATGCATAGGATATTCATTCAGGTGACGAGCTGTAGCTGTTTGTGGAAGCTACAGGGATTTGCTTGTAGACGCCTCTATCACTTGGATTCCAGATTCATTATCTATCAGTTGTAGGGCATGTTGCCCATTTCTATTAGAGTTACATTTCCATTACAGTTTTCAGACTTTGGCATGTACTGTTTTAGTTTTCGGTTTACTTATTTCAGTTGTGGGATTGTAGTGAGGAGTTTTCCTCCAGACTTTATTTACGTTATGTGATGGTTATTCTATTTACTTCATTATGGTGAATGGTGTTATTACTCTTTATTACACTTGTTGCATGTTAATTAGACTTTAAATAAAATTTGGCACTTACTTTTTAAATACTAGGTGGTTAGTAATAATAAAAATGTTTTCGACAGTGATGCTATTAACTGAGCCAACTTGGCATTTTGAATTAATTTAATAAAGGAGTAGCTACCCGGTATTTAATTAGTCGGGGTGTCACACTAAGGTTTCGATTTTATACGTCCCTGGTCGAACAACCTCGGTTACTCTGTAGGGCCCATGCCAATTAGCTTCCAGTTTGTTGTGTTTTTGAATTACTTTCTTTAGCACATAGTCTCCTTCTTTCAGGTCGTATTTCTTTACTCTCTTGTTGTAGAACAGAGATGTTCCTTGCTGGTATGCAGCGTTTCTAATTGTTGCTTCTTATCTATCTTCCTCGATCATATCCAAATCTAATCTTCTCATCAAGTCACTGATAGGAGAGTTGAAATTCAGCACTCTGTGTGTGGGGAAACCCAGCTCGACGGGTATGATAGCTTCACTTCCAAATGTTAAAATATATGGAGATTCTCCTGTGGCTGCTCGTGGAGTAGTACGATAAGCCCATAGTACAGAATACAGGTTGTTGATCCAATTTGCCTTTCCATCATTTAATCTTTTCTTCAAGCCATTCAGAAGCGTTCTGTTTGTCACTTCAGTTTGTCCATTTCTTTGAGGGTGGCCTAGTGCAGAGTGGGTTTTCAATATGTTCGACTGATGACAATACGCAGCAAACTCCTCGTTGTCGAATTGGGTTCCATGGTCTGTGATGAATGCATGAGGAATACCATATCTATAAATGATGTTCTTCCATATAAATTGATACACTTTGTCATATGGCATATTGATAAGGGGCTCGGCTTCCACCCACTTAGTAAAGTAATCCGCTGCGACAACGAGATATTTAAACCTTCCTCTGGTCGTTGGAAGTGGCCCGACTAAGTCAATTTTCCACATGGAAAATGGCCAACGGGAAGTAATGGGTGTCAACAATGCTTGGGGAGTTCTTCGGATAGTGGACAAGTGTTGACATTTGTCACATTTTTTGGCATAAGCTATGCAATCAGCCCTCATTGTCGGCCAATAGTATCCCTGCATCATTATCCTTTGTAGAAGTGTCCCACCTGCTACATGGGCTCCACAAGACCCTTCATGGACTTCTTCGATCAAGTCTTTCACCTCGGTGGGATGTACACATCTCTGCAAGCCAGCTATAATTCCTCGTCTATATAGAACACCATTGGTCAACATATAACGAGCAGCTTTAAACTTCAGTTTCTTGGCTGTGAGTTTTTCAGTTGGTAACTTCCCTTTATCAATATATGCCCTGATGGGATCCATCCAAGATGGTCCTAAATCAAGGGTAATAAAGCTCATCATCAGATCTTCATCTATGCTCCGACTAGACAAGACTTCTATTGGGATTATTCTTCGTAGCTCGGTGCGTGTGGCTGAAGCTAACTGAGCTAAGGCATCTTCTCTTGCATTCTCCAATCTTTGTATTATAATTATCTGTACTGCAATCAAGCTTGATAAAACCTCCATCTCTTTTGCATGATACCTGATCATTAATTCTCCTTTGGCTGCATATACTCCCATCATTTGATTTACAATCAATTGCGAGTCACGGAATACAATAACCTGCTCTGCCCCCATGGTTTTTGCCAAACTAAGACCTACAATCATAGCTTCATATTCAGCCTCATTATTATAAGCCTTAAATTGGAAGCGCATAGCATACTCCACATCGACCTCATCCGGGCTGTTCAAAATAATCCCTGCTCCACAGCCTATAGTGCAAGATGATCCATCCACATATAAATTCCATATGGTAGCTCGTCTTCAAATTTTCGATCGGACAGAGTTCCTCGATGGAATATCTGTTGTTTCCTTTTATCCTCCTCTAGCACTTCTTGCTGCTCGTCGACCATATTTTCTTGCTCGTCACCCGACCTAAGTTGGTTGGGGTTTGAATTTGATGATCCTATAACATCCACAGGTTGGTCGGTGTTCAGCTTTTGCTCTTCGGGGGTATCAGGATAGGTGAATTCTGCTATAAAATCTGCTACTGCTTGCCCTTTAAGCGACGATCTAAGTTCATAAACTATGTCATATTAACCAAGTTCTACTGCCCAGTACATCAATCTCCCTAATTTTTCTGGTTTATGAAGAGCTTTCCTCAACGGCATATCGGTAATCACAACTATGGTATGAGCTTGGAAGTATGGCCTCATCCTTCTACTCACTTTGATCAAAGCTAGAACCAACTTTTCTAGTCTTGGATATCTGATATCTGCTCCTCGGAAGGCCTTGCTAGTGTAATAAATTGGTTTTTGCACTCCATCCTCCATTCTTATCAATGTCAAGCTAACTGCATTCTCTGAAACCGCTAAATACAAGTACAATCTTTCTCCCATCACCGGCCTGGACAGCAGTGGAGGCGCTCCCAGGTATTTCTTCAACTCTTGAAAGGCCTTATCGCATTCCTCATTCCATTCAAACATTTTTCGGAGTGTTTTGAAGAATGGAAGGCATCTATCAGTTGCTCGTGATATAAATATGTTAAGTGCTGCAACTCGCCCTATGAGACTTTGGACTTCCTTCTTCGTTATTGGAGATCGCGGCCCCAATAGAGCCTTAATCTTTTCACGGTTTGCTTCAATACCTCGTTGGTTGATAATATACCCAAGGAACATGCCTTCTCGTACTCTGAATATGCACTTGGTAGGGTTCAACTTCATTTGATATTTATCTAGTTTATCAAAGGTCTGGCCTAAGTCGATTAGATGATCAGCAACTTTCTTACTCTCCGTCAGCATATTGTCAACATAAACTTCCATGTTGTAACTGATTTGCTCTGCAAATACCTTATTCATTAGACGTTGATATGTTGCACCTGCATTTTTCAAACCAAAAGTCATAACATTATAACAATAAGTTCCCCTAGGGGTAATGAAAGAGGTACTCTCCCTGTCTTCAGGTTTCATTTTAATCAGGATGAAACCAGAATAAGCATCCATGAAGCTTAACAGCTCGTGTCCCGATGTAGCATCCACTAATTGATCAATTCGGGGAAAAGGATAATGATCCTTTGGGCATGCTTTTTTGAGGTCGGTGAAGTCTACACACATCCTCCACTTGTTGTTCTTCTTCTTCACCATCACCACATTTGCTAACCAGTCTGGATATTTGACATCTTCAATAAATCAAGCTTTATGTAGCTTCTCGACCTCCTCTTGTATAGCTTGGTTCTTTTCAGGGCTGAATACACTTCTTCTCTGCTTCACTGGCTTGATTTCCTTATTCACATTCAGCTCGTGACATAAAAAATTTGGGTCTATTCCTGGCATGTCCTCGTGACTCCATGTAAAAGTTTGTTTCCTGCTTTTTAGAAAAACTACCAGTCCCTGTTTTAGTGAGGCATCCAACGACGAACCTATTTGAGTTGTTCGTTTAGGGTGCTCGTCATCCAGAATGACATTTTCAGTAGCTTCCACCACCTGGCCTTTCACGAGTTGTGACTCATCTCTAGGATCCAATGTTTCAATTTCTACACCTTCATCCACTTGATAGGTAGTAGTCTTTTTCCTAGATTCCTCCAGTTCTTCCTTCTCGGCAGATGAATAGTAACATTCTCGAGCAATTTTTTGGTCACCCTTCACAATTCCTACTCCAAAATTAGTTAGAAACTTCAGACATTGATGTACAGTAAATGGTACTGCTTAGAACTTCTTTAAACCTACCCTTCCCATGATGATATTGTAAGCTGACTGGACATTCTTATCCATCACAAAGAAATGTACTCTTTCTGTTCGATAAGCAGGCCATGTACCGATGAACATATCCAACTTGATCGTCCCAAGTGGAAAGACTTTCTCGCCAGCAAACCCGAGGAGGGGCCTGTGATAAGGTTCCAACCGAGACAACTTTAGATTTAGGGGCCTGGAAGGTAATAACCCGATCTATCAGTTTTTATTCTGCGGCAATTTATATTTAAATCTTCAATTATTTACTATTTCCCTTCTTTCAGGCGACGAAGTTGATAGGGAGCTTTTGGCTGCCCAATTGGTGGAAATGGACGAGGACGCAGCCGTCCTCAATAACGTTGCGCGGCACAGAAAAAAGAAGAGGAGCAAGATAACAGCTCCAGTCGCAGCCCCTTCTATCGACTAAAATTCATCGGTCACGGTCCAGGATCAAGTGCCAAAAAAAACTGTCCCTGATGTGCCCCACTCCAAGTTGAGTTTGACGATGATATCGGGGCCAGTTTGGCTATGGCAGGCCTGATGACAACTTCTGATGCCTCTCTCCATTTTACTTCTCCGCAGCCGCCACCTATTATTGCGGTTAATGCCAACTTGGCACCTCCCCAGTGTCATGCTGGAGTTGGTCCCGACGGTCGATCGAGGCCACAGCTAAGACGACTTAACCCTGAATCCTCATGGAATACAACTGCGAGGGTTGTCCGCATGATGAAGAGGGTTCCCGACACCGCGAACCTTGACAAGTTGGTTGACGAAGATTATGACGACCTTGAAGATTATGTCCTCCATAGTCTTTTGAGGGTAAGTGCAAGTACTTCTCAATTTTAGTTTTGTATTCCATACCTTCCTGCTAACTTTCTCTTTTCAGGTCGCGAACGTCATGGTAGCTCAAAAGAGGAAGTAAGAGGCCTCTACAAGCTCAAAGAGGCTGCGGAGAGGGTACATACCGCAGACTTGGAAAATGTGCGAAATTTTTCCTTTGAGGTTGGAAAGCAGTCTGCTCTCGCGGCTCTTCAGGTAGCTCAAATGAACTTAGAAGCTACTATCAAAGCCAAAGAAGAGGAAGAGGAAAATTTCAAACAGGGCATGGACTCTCTAAAGACCTCTCAGGCACAAGCCGCGGAAGCTGCCCGAGTTACCGAGTCCTCTAATATTAAGTTGAGACTCCTTCAAAAGAGGTGCGAGGAGTTGGAGGCCAAGGTTGCTCGTGATGCCGAAGCCCATGTCGTGGAAATGAAAAAAATATAGGTGAATCATGGAGAAGCCCTTCAACTGACCATCGATATCACCGTGGAGTCGTTCAAGGGCTCCAGAGATTTTTTCCTTATAAAAAAATGGCCGGCCTTCGAGGTTACCAAGAACTCAGGCATAGAATCATAAAGAACTTCCCTGAGACTAAAGAGACCGTTCTTGCCTGGGGACTTGGTGATGTTGAGCATAAGCAATGGATAGCAGAGCTCAAGGCCACGACAGAGGAGAAAGCTAGATTGAGGGCAGCAGCCACGGAGGAAGATATCAAAACAGTCGCGGATGGAGATGATGGGGATGTCAATGATGACGCGGCCTCATGAGACCGTAGCCTGTACAACCCCAATTTTTTGAACTGCTTATTCATACAAGGCTGCGTCCCCTCCAATTTTTGAACTTTGCATATATGGTCTGTAATCTTAACATTTATGGTTATCAAGATTTTCGACTGCGGGTTTTAGTAGCTTGTTTACTCTTGTTTTACTTTTTGTACCACTTGAATGAGTGCTTTCCCTCAATTCTTTACTATCAAGGTTGTGGCCACCCTTAACAACCAATGGTTTCTGTATAACATTTGCATGATTTTTCTTCCAATTCCTTGATACTTCAACTGACGCTTTTACATTTTACTTGCTTGCTTAATTAAACCAACCCTGAATTAGTTTTAAGGCTCCGGCACTGTATCGTATATTTTCGCATAAATTCACTTCACATAGGCCGCGACACCTTATTACAGGATCCTCATTACAATGTCACTTCTTGATCATGGCCGAGGTAGGTTAACTATCCGGCTTGCCTTTGCCGCTTAATGAATTCTTTTAATGTTTGCGGCCATATATTTATCCCTTAGGAGATTCTGTATCTTTGGCATGCTTCGTGATTACAACAAAATAGCCTACTTTAGTCGCTCAATTGCCTTTCGTGGAATATGGATCTCATCTTATTTAAAGCCATCCTTCTGTATATATATATGGGATATTATCAGGCCTCCCCAGTCTAGGTTATGTTATTAAGCCACCCACAGCTGATATATGGGATATTATCAAGCCTCCTCGGGCTTAATGACGCATCCCGAGAGCCAAGAACACTTTTTGATGAATGCTTTCCATAATGCAGTCATAATATGTAGGAATATGGTCCCGATAAGTGATGTCACGGACCAATCTAGATAGCTGTTCTCAATAGTTGCTTTCACCATTTTAGACTATCATTTGCTTTCGGACAATCAGGCGTCTTAAAGGTCGTTGTGGGCTCATTTAAATATTGTTATTCCTGATCCAACACATTGCCTTGAATTGAGATATTGCTATTTAAGATAAAATGGTATTTTATAAGATAACATTTCATGGAAATGAGAACCAAAAAATGGCACCATAGTGTGAACTTAACTTCATGCATCAATTCATATATATATGTATATGACTTTATAAGGCCAATTCAAAGTTTAATTTAAAACGGCATAGGAAGAGTTTTCACTGTAAAGTATAAACAAATGAAATATAAGCCATAAGAATGAAAAAATTGGCATGTGGTATGTGAGACTAGACTCCATCACCTAAACATCTTTGAGGAACCTCCGTAGCATCCCTTGCTCAATTAGCCTTTCAATTTTATCCTTTAGTGCATAGCACTGCTCAGTGTCGTGGCCATGGTCCAGATGGAACTTGCACCACTTAGCTTTGTTCCTCTTGTGGGGTGGAGATTTGAGCTTCTTTGGCCACCTCAACAACTTGTCCTCCTTAATGGACTCAAAGATGTCTTCAATTGGGAAGGCCAATGGGGTGTAGTCCTTAGAGCTCCCTTTTGTCTTCTCTGATTTCCTTTTCTGACTCCTGATGATTGCTTCCACGGATGGACCCTCTGGTAATGCCGCGACAGCGAAAGTTGTTGAAGCAATGTTCTTGGGTGATGCACCCATGTTGGATGAGGTCGTGACCTCTAGCATGAGTACCCTCTAAGTCAAATAGTTGACCTGGGTCTGGAGAGAGGCACGATTGTCGTAGAGATGGTTGAGGTGATTGTATAATTGCATGATCTCATCTCTAACTTCTACGCTCTCGCTGGATTCTCCCTCCATTTTCTTCTTTTGTTAGTCTTTACAAAGTATATATAATCTAAGACAAAACTAACAGAAGTGAGTAATCTCATAAAGATTGGAGTAACCAAGTAATAAATGGGGATGCACTATTTGCACTGTTGCATGGTACTATTATTGAGGCCGCATCAAGTAAGGCACATTTGTGCACCGTCGTGGCCTTTGTATGATATTCACCAAGGTTGATCTGGAGACCCTCCAAGTATGTTCCTCGATGTTATGAAGCTTCTGTAACACAGTCGCGCTACTAGAGGCTGCGGCCATATGGCATTTGAACTGCCTCGCTGCATCCCCCCGATGCAGCAATGGGAGCAATCCTAAAATTTTAAGCCCAAATTGGGTTTTTCTCCACCAACATGTGGGGAGCATACCTACTAAGGTCTGTAAATGAGAGGGGATTTTTGTAGTTCACAAACTGATACAGTTTTAATGACAAACCCTAGATCATTGGTCGAGAACAGACAAAATGGGAGTAAATACGATCCTTCCCTAATCATTCACCTTTTCGGGGCCAAGGCCCATCATGCTTTTCAGCACTATCTAGATGAAATGATATCGCAGGGGTATGTAAAATAGATCTAAGGTCATAAAATGACGACCCAGGAACAAATCTGACTATAAGCAGTACCCAATTAAGGGTGTGAATAAAATAGATCTCAATAACCTACATCTACCCACGAGATGACGATCCAAAGGATCCCCAGGGATCGGATAAGGTGTTTAATAACTCAAACAAAGAAAAGCAAGATCAAAATCTTTCCCACAGACGGTACCAGAATGATGATGCAGTAAATAGCACCACTAGATAAGATATGAACGAGCTCAAATAAGCAGAACAATGGCAGCAAGAGTATATGTATGTATAGTAGGAGAAGGAAATGAGGAGAAGAGGATGAACACTTATGTATAAGTGGTTTAGCCAATCTGGCCTACGTCCACTGTGAGTGTGTGAATAATATCACTGAAATAAGGCACTAATGGCCATGGATACAATCTCTCAAGCTTTTTCTCTCTATTATATAAAATGACAGAGTTTCAGCTAGGGTTGAAAATTATCGATCCTTTATAATATTGAGGATGACCTCTATATATAGTGCTTGGGTGGTGCAATGTACCCCCCAAGCATGCATTGTGCATGTGCATGGAGATCCCACTAGTGTAAGGATGACACGTGGATGCTCTTAACTAAATAATGATGAGCACAATATCCACTCACATGAAGGGAATGATTCGGTTACAATAGATTTTTCCACATATTCTAAGCCACACATATGCGTGTATAAGCCCGAATGTATTCGATTGGTACCAACCTCGTCCTGGATGAGTACGAGGTTGGTGTTGCCTACCCTCTCCATGCGTGAGAATTATATAATGACCTTGGTTGGGGTGCCAGTCGAGGTTAGATATCTGGAACATCGGAAAGGCCAATGTTGAGATAGGGATGGCACAATCTGTTGAGATAGGGATGGCACGATTTCCCTTTTGGTTTTTACTCGACCTCTGATCCTCCCAGCCAGTGGGTTGTTTCCTTTCCTTAGTAGCGTCTTCCTTAGACGCACCGACGTTCTGTTTAGGGGGAGGAGGGGTTGCATTGTGCCCTGCCTTCTTCATCAACTTAACGAGACTGGGGCCAGACATCTCCCACAAATTGTCAGAGATGCCTTCTGGGTGTTCTGCAAAAAGAAGAATTTGAGTTAGTTAATCAGAGGTATTAAAAGTCAGAGGTACAACTTTATGAAAAATATTACTTACGAATCTTGATCAGAGGACTTCCCCCCAGGCTAGTCTCAGAAAGGTAATAGGGGGTCATCAGATGTTCGTACTTGATTAGCCAACCGTGCTCCCCCTGGTCTTGAAGATCCTTAACCATTCGTAAGTTATCCTGGCTAAGCCTAGGGTCGTCCTTGGCAACAAGTAACACCTTGCCCCACCTCAGAGGTGTCCTCGGCTCCAACGATGAAGAGGTGGCATAAGAACCAAATTCCCATGCCCCTGAGGCAAAGAAATATCGTGGTTTCCAGTTGTGATTTGAAGTCTGGGTAACCAATAACATTTTCTTATCCGATTTCCTAGAAAGGAAGTTGTAATAGCGGGGGTGGTTTTTAGTAGAGGAGGGGACGTAGCATCCCGTGAAAACTCTAACAGGAAGGTTTGAGTGGTGGACGCCCTTCCAAAGGATAATAGCCCTAATCATCACCCTCCAAGCATTGGGGGATAATTATTAGGGGGCGAGGTTGATATGGGACAGTATGGCTCTGATCGAAGGATAGATGGGGAGACGAAAACCCAACTTAAACATTTGCTCGTACACACAGATCTCCCCATAGCGGCCACCAAAGGCCCTCTCATCTCTCAGAGGTCTCCTAAGCTTAATGAAAGGACCTATGGAATAGAGGTGCCTAAAGGCTAAGAGGTCGAACTCAGTCACAGAACTCTCTATCTCAGCTGCCTCCAAGGTGTCAACGCCACTCTCATGACCGTCATCTTTATCCCTGGCAATGTCTGCCTGGGCAGGTGAAGGAACACCACTAGGGAACCTCTGAATAAACTCAGCCCCTGTGGCAGCCGACAAGGGAATGGTGTCAATGATAAGTGGAAAGGCCACACTTAGCCCTACAACTTCAACATCAGAAGAAGTTCGTGAGGTTCTAGCACCATTGTGAGACGAGGCACGACTTTGGACCTCGTCCTGATCAAGGACCTGATCTTGCCTAATAGAAAAGTCCATAGCCTCTTGGAGTGAGTCTACAGACATAGGGTCTGAGGTAGATGACTCAGACTCAGATATGGGAAAAGGGTCAATTGGATCCTCAGCTGGCTCAGGGTAAATCACCTTCAGAGGTGGAGGGAAGATAGGTCTGGGGGGAAGGCCTCAGCCCTACGAGATTCCTCTTAGGATAGCTCTATCTGCCTAATTTTTGCAAAGATCTTCTCCCTAAGAGAAGGGAAATCTTTTATAAGCTTGTATAGAGGTCTGAACATAAGGAAAATGAACCTACACTTGGGACTCTAAACCATAAATAAATAACTGGGCACAACTTGAACCAAAGATCAAACTTGGATTCTGAAAGATTTCAAGCCAAGAACAGCTAAGAACAAGTTCACAAAAAAAATTCAAATAGTCACCGAAAAAGCCTTAAAATACCACCGAAAAACTTAAAATACCATCAAAAAACCTAAACTACCATAAAAAATGGAAGAAATGGAAATATAGGGATGAAAATGGAAAGGCAAGGTAAAAATGATACATGAGGGAGTACGAAATGAAGAATAAGAAGATCGAGAACAAGGAAATACATAAACCCAACAGTGATTAAGCTCTTGAAGGGAGAGAGAACGCAGAGAGCACATGCGGTAAAATGAGTAAGAAATGAAGAAAGAGAAGGGTTTAAACCCATAAATCGGCTCTCACGTATCTCAAGGCCCATCATTACCTTGGGAGCCCAAACGACAACATCATCACACCTTGTTAGGCATGCCACCTACTTAAGCAAGTGACATGTGTCACAAGAATGTTGGCTCATAAGTGAACTTAGACTCGACCTTGCAGTATCCCTCACTCACCTACTCACATAGGTAACTAAGGGATAGGGGTGATTGATATTCCCAAAGTTCACCCTCTTACTCAGAGCTACTAACCTCGACCAATCTTATAGTCGAGGTGATAAAAGCCTGTCATCCATGATCAGGGTCGTCACTCAGAAGGTCGACCTCAGCTGACATCGCTTCAAACTCTACACCAACCTCGGATGGACATCATCCGAGGTAAATATGGATATGGGTTCCATCAGCATCAACATTGGCTCTGGCCAACGTTGCCTGAGATCGACAAAGCCTTAGGTTCAGCATCGTGTCAAGACAACATCGACCTGTTAAGACAATATTAGCCTTGGTCAACGTTCCAGATATCTAACCTCGGCTGGCACTCCAACCAAGGTCATCATATAATTCTCACGCATGAAGAGGGTCTAAAACACCAACCTCCTTCTCATCCAGGCTAAGGTTGGTACCAATCAAAGACAGCCGAGCTTATACACGTATATGTTTGTCTTGGAACACGTGGACAAATCTATTGTAACAAATCATTCCCTCCACGTGAGGGAATATTGAGGTCATCATTATTTAGTTAAGATCATCCAGGTGTCATCCTTACACTGTTTGGATCTCCATGAACATGCGCATTGCATTCTTGGGGGGTACATTGCACCACCCAATCACTATATATAGAGTTCATCCTCAACATTATAAAGGATCAAAAATTTTGCAACCCTAGATGAAACTCTGTCATTTTATATAGTAGAGAGAAAAAGCTTGAGAGATTGTATCCATGGCCATTAGTGCCTTATTTCAGTGATATTATTCACACACTCATAGTGGATGTAAGCCAGATTGACTGAACCACTTATACATAAGTGTTCATCCTCTTCTCCTCATCTCCTTCTCCTACTATACATACATATACGCTTGCTGCCATTGTTGTTCTTATTTGAGCTTGTTCATATCTTATCTGGTGGTGTTGTTTACTGCATCATCAATTATTATATCTTTGCATTAATTTATAAATCATTATCTTTGATATTGACATCACCTTGTTCCACATGCAGCCACAAGATGATTTTTGAGATATTGGGTTATGTAATTATCATTTTGCCCTTAATTTCAAACGGTTTCCTTGTTTAGTGAACCCTTTAAAGCAATGTTTTAAATGACTATTTTAAAAACTAGGCCATATAAAATCTTTTCTCTTTCATTTCTTAAAAATCTTCTAACTCTCCTTTTTATCACCATTAAAAACTTAAGCTCCCACACAATTGTAGAAAGAGAAATCGTGTTTTTCTTCGTTAAGACTTCATTCATAGACAAACGTATTATGTTTTCAGTCAATTACACAACATTTTATCACTTTTCTATCGTAATATTCTTTGCTATGTATCAATGTCATCTTCAAGCAAAGTTGCTGAGATTTTTAGCAATAGTTCAGGAGGAGATCCATCGTCGTAGTTAGTAAAGAGAGAACTTATATTCAATCCTTATCGTCATGTTCCATTATTTGGAGAGAAAGATAAGTTTTGGGAAGCATCTAGAGCTATTTATTTTTAATTTTCAAGGATTATAAGATCCTTTACAAGTAGCTGGTCAACTTGAGAATCGATTTGAGGGACGTAATCTTCCCCCCTTTATGATATTTTAAGACTTCCATTGGACAGAGGAGATTTCTCTCATTCCAATATTGATTTTCAGGCACCTAATGGTTTGTCTGGGGGTTTTGTTGCTTGAACCACTAATATTATAAGAAATATGATGACATTCTTCTCTAAGTTGGACATTCTAACGCTGATTATTGGTTTGGGGATTTTACTTTGTTTAAAAATAAGTCCTTCCTCCACCTGTTGATTTCTAGGTGGAATTATTTATTACATACTTTCATGGCATCTTGGGGTGAGTTCACAGTCACATTAGAACATGTATGCTAATTAATGGGAATAGGGCCCTGTAGTGTTTTTCTTTACCATGATGAACCGCTGGATAAAGTTGGAGCTCAAAAAGATCTTGACATGATTTGTCATGAGTGCCTCGGTGATTCTTTTAAGGCTAATTTTGGTTAATTGATTAAATATTTTTACATGGTTCCTTTAAAGCTGGCCAAGGAACAAAAAAAAAGAGTATAATACCCAGTGTACCATTTGGTCCTAGCAAAGATCACCTTTAGTCTTTAAATTTATCTACCTACCTTTTATGTCTACATTCTCGCTTATTCTTGTCTAGCAAGACTAATGATTAGCCATGTAGAGACTTGATAAATTTCTTAGTTGGTTTGGCTCGTGGAAACACCATTCCTTTGGTTGCAATAGTGTTGGTCCCCTTGTTTACTTGGTTAGATATAGCTCATTTTAATATGGATCATTTTGTTGGTAGATATGATATATCCAACTTTAGCAACACAATCCTTTTGATGAGGTTCCTCTATAGTAGGTTCCCCAATATTTTTCCATTTAAGCTCTCCATTAACAAGTTTTTAGTCAGGCACCTAAGATTTTTTTGTTGGAACCCTAAGCAAAGTAAGAAGGATTTTCTCCCTTTGATTGATGTCGAAAGTGATTTTGTTGATAGACCTTATTCCAAGAAAACTCATGCCAAAACACGACCATTCTTTAAAGATGAAGATTATAAGGTTTTTTAATTAATTCTCAAGCATTTGTGATTGGATATAATTTATTAGTTATAGTATTTCTTATTACACCTATTTGTCTTCCTTTATTCACTGAGTGGAATAAAGAAGTGAAGCTTACAACCCTCATCGTTGTGCCAGAAAATTGGGTTTTGATCTAGGTGTTCCACTACCAATTTGCCAAAATAGTAGAATTGATAAATCTTTTTATTTTTCATGCCTTGAATTCACTCGTCATACTGTATTTTCTCTTTGTGAGGAATTTAATAATAATATGGTTATCCCTAATAAAATAATACATGATAATGTTTTGATGATATGGCTCTGTTACTTTTGGTTAACCCAACTCAGACAATATAGGCCTTGCGTGAAAACTCAGCCAGTTTATCCTGATGTGGAATGTTTTGGTCCCAACTAACTTAACCTTAAAAAGAATTCCTTGTTGGTTTAGAGTTGAAGCTAAGAACTGCCAACATTGAGCTATATATAGAGTTCCCTCATTTGGACCCAATCAGTGAGATTATGCAAAGGGGAAAGAAAGGCAAGAAATTCAATAAGGGAGTTATTGGTGAAAAAAATCTCTATTGAATGCGTCCAAACCTCCCAAGAAGTCCAAAGTGACTCAAGGTTCTTCTGAGGTGGTTGGCATACACCTACAGTCTATTGACCCAATCAGACCTAACATATTTGACAAGGTATAAATAATGGTATCAAATGTTCTATCTAGAATGAATTCCATTCATGTTAGTGCATATGATGCTTTAGCTAGTTTAGAAAGAAGTTACCCAGTTGATATTTTACTATTTTTAGGTCCATCACAAATAGGTTGCTCTAGAAGTTTCGACAAAGAAATGATTTTCCATCGATGTGCCTCGTTAATGCAAAAAGAATTTGAGGAAGAAACTAAGTCAAGAACATGTGAACATAACTCATACTCATTTACCTTCAGGTTCCTCCAAGCAAACCTTAATTGATAGGCTAAGTGATATAGTGGAGGATGCTTTGTCTGAGGAACCTCGTCAAGATCATCCTGTAAGTTTTTCCTCTAAATGTGGAACTACTTCTTTGTAAAAGAAATATCTTTTATAACATTTTCTTATTTTTTTTATATAGGATGTTCCTTCATCTCCAGTGGGCGTTGTAAATATTAATGACATCCATCCATCCAAGGATTAGCTAAGTCCAATTATTGAAAACACCAACATTGAACCTTCTCTATTGCCACGTTCTTCAATGATTAGGACTACTTATTCATGAAGGTCCCCCTCTGAGCGTGGTACTGCAGTAGCACAAAAATTACCTATGAACAAAGAGGTCATGATAGTTTCAAGTGAAGTTGTTGAATTTCCATACCCTCAACTCCATTACCTTTAATGGAGTTACTATTTTTTGTGGTCCCTCCAACCAGTTTTATTGAGGTAAGTTGAAAATTATCTTTATTATGGTCGTTATTACATCATCTTAATATGTTGGATTTTCAATACTTAGATTAGTGTTCTAAGTACAGGTGAACGTAATGGCCAAAATTGTGCTTCCTCTGGATAAGTTTTCACTTGCTCGTGAAATCATTATTGATTTAATTAACTTTGAAATAAAAATATATTCTTTGTATTTTATTAGGCAAAGACTTTATTGGTGAGCTTTTTCGATTTTTGGTGTTTCATCTTGTCAGGAGTGAAAAGAGAGATCTGCTATCTTCTTTAAATGAGGTTAATCTGGTTTTAGTCCTTATTGATGCATCAGCGGAACCTCAAGATTGGTCTGGTAATGTATAACTTCATGTTTCAGAGGATTTTATTCTTCCTCCTTCTTCTGTTGATGACATTATTTTTTCATGACTCTATATAAATCTCTTATGACTTAGCTCAACGATAGCTAAGGCTTCAAAATATTTTTTATAAATTGCAAGTCAACTTAGTAGTTTACTAGTAAGGCTTTTCTTAAAATTTATACTTTGTGAGTCAACTTACACTACACCAAATCCTACGAATGGTCACGCCCAACTGGTCAAGGCCCAAGTCCCTAACCAGCTGGTCACAGACTTGGGCCGCGACCATCTCAATTTTTAGCTTGACTATATTCATTACCACACTGAGTCATGGATGCTCTGGAAATGGTCACAACCAAAATCACTGACCACTGTGGGTCACGAACTTGGGTTGTGACCATCTTGGCACCAAATTCACCCCAAAATTCCGTCCAAGATTGGTCACGAATGGGTCTTGGACTTGGGCCGTGACCATAGGCATGACGAAGTACAACACACACACATATTGGGTCACGATTGGGGGCATTGACCATTTCTTGGTGTGGGTCACGGCTATGGGTCGTGAATAGTAGGCGATATACATGCGGATTGGCTTCATTAATGGGTCACGGTTAGTGGGTCACGCTCTAGATCGTGATCAGTGTCAATCCAAAAAAAAGCAGGTGCCTCATGTTTTCATTTCCCCGCTCATATCTTATTTTCTTTCTTCCGCAAACGCTAGTACTAGGTAGGGATTAGCTATGGAAAATGTGCGATGGAGGTTTCGTGGGTAGCAGTGTGAGGTTGGGTATGGAGTAAGGAGCGGTGGGTAGCAGGTGCGAGGTCTCTCTCTTAACACAAACCCTATCTGTCGCCGCCCTCCACCAGCGCCCTACACCTCTAACTCTCCCACCTTCAAGTAGTCCCTCTCACCCTCATACACATGCACACACACTCACACGCCCACACACCTCTTTTTATAAATCTTTTTATTTTTGCAACAGGTATACTAGGTGGGTGCTCTAATGAGGTTGGAATTTTTTAACCAAAGAACATGAACAACTTTTCAATTTTTTTCATTTATATTGTTTAATTTTTTCACTTTTATAACGTTTGTTTGCAGATCTAAAGTTTCTTTTGTAGATCTAATATTTTTGGGTAATGCAACATCAATTTGTGGTTTTTTAATTATTTTGCTAAGGTTTTTTTTCACATTTAGATTTGATCATTGTCTATGTTGTTTTTTTAATTACATCATATACTTAGTTTGTTTTCAAGAATATGTGTGAAATAATCTTATAAAAATAACACCTTGTTTACATGATTTTGTTTATATTCATTTTCTCCATGAAAAAGATCAGCAACAATTTCGAGTTGGATTGGTTCAATAGGTTCTCTATTTTAATTTATGGGTATTACTCTTCATCTAAGTTAGTGTGATTCATATTGTCAACTAATGTCCTATAGTATTTTATCAGGGCAAAATGTTTAGTTTATAATAGAGGCTTTATTGGTTAGGATTATGGATATGGTGTGAGTGATACAGAACACATATGATATGGGGACACACCTCTGTTTTGCAGTGAATGACTATTTATCAATATTTTTTATGATAAAGTACTCTTGCTCCCGCTATGTTATGCTTTACGTGTTTGAAAAGGGAAATGAACGATTTGTAAATTCATTCATGTTGATATTACATTGTTGATGATATAATTAAATATTGGATTGTTATTAAGTTTTCATTTTATATTTGATGCTTCAAAAGTTAATTTTGAACTTGGTGGAAGTTTGGATGAAATGTGATTATGCCTCTAATTTAACTCGGGTTTATATCACTTCTAGACATTCGAGACTACTTAATGATTATTTTAAAAAATCACTCACATAATTCCTTACCATGTAATTCCTTATAAAGATTACATTCAAGACTACTTAATGACTTTTGCATTTTTCCAAAAAATAGTTCCTTATATTATTCCTTATCATGTAATTTGGGTAACCTTCATTTGCAATGAACAGCTTTTTTCTGTATACTGCCTTTGAGGACTACCTAATGTATTTTTAGGTGTAAATTTTAGGGTTTCAGATATTTGTGTCTAGTATTTGTCTATGATTTCATTTTAGGTGTTCCATTAAGTAATAATGTTTATAAACTATGAATGACCTTACTTTTCATTTTTGATTTTCTATTTAACAATGATATCTTCATGGGTTTGACTTTAGAGCTGGGTAATGTTTAATGAAGTTAAGTTTCTATATAATTTTTCATTATGTTTTTAAGTATCAAACATTACTTATTGGGATGCCCTTTAATTCATTGTTAATGTTGCTTTATTTTCTTTTTAGTTTTACATTGCTATTGGGGACATTAGTTATTGGAGATTCCAGACATGGATATATTACCCGGTGATCTTGCCCAATGATGGTAAGGGGGAGAATATCAAATAAATAGACATGGACATGTTGCCCGATGATGTTTACGTGTTTTATAAGGTATATTCTATGTTTTGGTCTTAGCATTATATCCTTTTTCTTAGTTTCCTAATTTTCTTAGATTTGGATCATTATTAGCTTCCTAATTTTATTCAAGATTCTTTTGGTTTTTTTAGCCACACCGAAAGGCACCGGTCTCTAATGTTTTTAATTTCTTTAAGTTTGAGAAGATTAATAGTACTAAATGCTTAAGCCCATGAAGCCTATGCAACTCACAAATGTGAGATACAACCCTACTCTCTAAAGGTGTAAATGGTTATCATGATGACTCTATTAAGTTTCGACGAAGGCTAATTTCTTGCAATACCATGTGGATCATTTAAAATCATGTGAAACTTGAAGAACCTCAATGGTATGTCACCCTAATTATCCCTCCCCATCATGGATTTTATTTTTACTAAATAGATTTCATTATTCTTTTTTTGGTTAGTACAATCTAGCAATCTGCAATATCTAAATGTTTACAAATCAATGCGTACTTCTATTGAGGTGAGGATGGAGTTAGAGGTGCTGTTGGGTTTGGAGGGAAGAAAAATATTTCTCACGGTAGCGTGGAATTAGTAGTCATTTTCTTAACCTCTATATTTTAGTGCTCGCATAAAATGAGCATTCATTTAGTAATCCTTAACCTCATGTGCAATCTTAAATATAAGGAAATTATTAGAGTTCATTTTTAGTAATCATTTTGTTGAAGTTTTTGTTCTATTATTTCCTTTCAAGATAGTTAGATACCTATATGGGTGGCTCACAGACATGAGTAGTCATTTTAGTAATCATATACATGAGAAGTCTTTTAGTAGTCATTTTTAATAATCACATACATGAGAATTAGTCATTTTAATATGAGTATATTGTTAAATACTTTTTTATGTCATTTACTTTTTTGCTCCTCACTTACCATAGTCATCTAGTAGTCAAGATGATTGAGCAGGTCTATAGTTCATCCACTCATAAACATGACAGTTGCATGTACAGTGGAGGTCAGCACAACAAAGTCATGGCCAGAAGGATCGATGGAATCAGTGGACAAGTGTTGAGGATGAATTGCATTACTCAGGAAAAAATATTCCATCCCTCTTCTCTTAGTATATGGACAATGGTCATATGTATGATTATTGCATATTCAAACCCCAACCTAAGAAAACCAAATAATCCAACTCAAACGTTCCTCTACCTACTCAAAAGCCAACCCCAGACCCTATTTTATTTGAATATAGTTTTGTAGCAACCCCTTTTTTTAGTCCAGCTAATTGATTTGAAGGTAGTTTTGCAGCAGCCCCTATAATTTTTTTTATAGTAGCCCCTATAAAGAATCAATGTGGGGGATATGATTTGAAGGTAGTTTTGGAGATGCCTCATTTTCAATGATCCTTTAAGGATGTAAACGTTATTGAAAGGTTTCTTCTGTTCAAAGAATCATCTTATGTTCAAACTCTAGCCTAATATGAATAAAATGAATCAGCTTGAACAAAATTATGTCATTGACTTAGAATTTGATCCATTAAGATATTTCATTTTCAATGGAACTACCATGAAAATCTAGCTTCAACCATACGGAACAAACTTACCAATGGAACATAATTTTCACAACTCCTAGAACATAAGACATGCGCAAAATTCTGAAAACAACCAGTATAATGGAATTGGCGGTTTTGGTGTTCCTAAATTTTGTTAGTTTGTGGTTTTCATTTGTTTTTTTATCTATCCTTAGTTTCTTTATCCTTAGAATCTTTATAGAAATTCAGTCCTACGTATGTATCTCACTTCTTCAAAGCGTAAGTATGTTTTTATTCTGTTTTGGATTTGTTCAAATTTATCTTTTTTTCAATGTGCTAACAAATTTTTTTAGATATGTTATATATATCTTACCATGAGAAGGAAAATACTACACATGATTAAACACAAATATGCTCCATTTTCCTTGGAGAAACAACGGTACAAATATGTTGTTTTCTAGTCGAAAAAGATCTAAGGTAACCCCCCTTTTTAAACTCTACATTGACGCACTAACTTCCATGGATTTAGAATTCTCTATTCATGATATATTTGATTTGATAATATGTATCGAAAGAATGGAATTATCTATTTATGATATATTTGATTTGATGTTATATACACAATTTAGGACAAGATGGTGTGGTTCTAAAAATTGCATTTTATATTCTGTCATTTTGTTTTACATATTGAGAAATTCCTAATGACTTTAGTAGTGAGACTTAGGCTTAAAATTGGGACATCTGGTTTGAGAATACGAAGATAATTTGAAAATATCTAGACATAGGCTTAAAATTGGGACTCCTAGTTTCAGAATACAACGATCATTTGAAAATATCTAGACTTAGGCTTAAAAACATGGCGTTAGAGGGAAAAACCTCGAAATAGCCACATTAGAGGCATCGACACCTCGCACGGGACCAATGTAACTCGTAGGAACTGACCGTGTGGTCATAGAACTCTCGGTTTATGAATACGCGATAATTTGAAAATATCTAGACTTGGGCTTACAAACATGGCATTAGAGGGGGAAACCTCGAAACATCCACCAAACATCCCCATGAGAGGAACCGACACCTCGCACAAGACCAATGTAACTCGTAGGAACTGATCGTGTGGTCACCAGACTCGCGGTTTGAGAATACGATGATAATTTGTAAATATATATACTTGGGCCTAAAAACAAGGCATTAGAAGGGAAACCCCCGAAAGAGACCCTAAACAGCCCCGTTAGAGGCACCGACACCTCGCGCGAGAACAATATAACTCATAGGAACAGACCGTGTGGTCACCGGACTCCCGGTTTGAGAATAAGACAATACTTTGAAAATATCTAGCCTTATGCTTAAAAACATGAAGTTAGATGTGGAAATCCCGAAACAACCCCAAAACGGCCCCGTGAGAGGCACCAGCACCTCACACGAGACCAATGTAACTCATAAGAATTGATCGCATGGTCACGGGACTCCCAGTTTCATAATACGATGATAATTTGAAAATATCAAGACTTAGGCGTAAAAGCATGGCGTTAGAGTGGGAAACCCTGAAATAGCCCCCAAACAGCACCGTGAGAGGCACCGAGACCTCGCACAGGACCAATGTAACTTGTAACAACTGATCGTGTGGTCACGGGATTATCAATTTATGAATACGATGATTGTTTAAAAATATCTAGACTTGGGCTTAAAAATATGGCATTTAGAGGTAAAAATCCGAAAACAACCCCCAAACAGCCCCGTGACAGGCACCGACACCTCGCACGGGACCAGTGTAACTCATAGGAACTGATCGCGTGATCATGGGACTCCCGGTTTCAAAATACAACGCTAATTTAAAAAAATCTAGACTTAGGCTTAAAAACATGGCGTTAGAGGGGGAAATCTCGAAAAAAACCAAACGGCCCCGTGAGAAACAGCGACACCTAGCACGGGACCAATGTAACTCGTAGAATTACCGGGTGGTCATGGGACTCCCGATTTATGAATACGACAATAAGTTGAAAATATCTATACATGGACTTAAAAACATGGCATTAGAGGGGGGAAACCTCGAAACAGACCCCAAATGGCCTCGTGAGAGGCAACAACACATCGCACGGGACCAGTGTAAATCATAGAAACTGATTGCATGATCACCAGACTCTCGTCTTGAGAATACGATGATAATTTGAAAATATCTAGACTTAGGCTTAAAAACATGACGTTAGAGATGGAAACCCCGAAACAACCCCAAACGGCCCCGTGAGAGGCACAAACACCACGCATGGGACCAATGTAACTCATAGTAACTGATATGATGATGATGATGATGATGATGATGATGATGATGATGATGATGATGATGATGATGATGATGATGATGATGATGATGATGATGATGATGATGATGATGATGATTATAACTCGTACATGCAATTTTTCTAATTTTTCAGCTTAGATATGATTTTTTTTAAACTTCTTGGTTACTGATATCATTTATTTTTTGTATTCAATTTTTTGCAGGATAACAATGTATCATTTGCTTTTATCCATGTGGAACGCGTGAAGAAGGAAATGGTTTACAACAAGAATATTGTTTATATAATGTTGTTGACATTCAGGATTATATTTTTTATGTGTTACGGCACGGCCAGCTTTTATAGTTTTATTGTTTAGTTGTATGGTCGTGAGGGATTTATAATTTGATTGTTATATTTTATGGTCGTGTGGGCTTTATAATAGGCAGGTTTTATATTAACATGTCTTGGAATGTCCAGAAAATAGAGGAAGCCCTGGCCAATTTTTTTTGGTCTGTGAACTATTAAGACTTGTAATATTTTTAAGTTTGTATGTACATTAGTTTATTAACAACATTCCAGATTCGCAATTTGTGAATTTTTTATTATTTTGCTAATAATAAATATTTGAACACCTCGTGTGCATCCAACGTAACACGTAACAACCGGCCACGCAGTCTTGGGACCCCCGATTTTAGGATTGGACCAAAACAAACCATTTTTTATAATAGTTAAATATGGTCATGGACTTTGTCCATGACCATTTTTATTTTTTTCAACGCGCATAAAAATGGTCAAGGCCAAAGTCCATGACCACACTGTGATGATAAAAAGGAAAACATGGTTGCGGTATGGGTCATGGACTTTGGCTACGGTCAATTTTCATCACAGTTGGGGGTCACGAACTTTGGCCGCGACCATTTTTTTACCGTCGCGATGTGGGTCGTGGGCCAAGTCCGCGACCATCTGTCGTGACCCCCCGATTGGTCACGGACTTGGTCAACGACCCACGAAATTGGTCGCGCCCGAAATGGTCACACCCTAAGTCCGCAATCCATAGTCTTGGTCAGGGATTTTGGCCATGACCATTCGCCTAACCTTGTGTAGTGTTAGTATCTTAATACTAAGGCTTCTTTAAAAAAATATATTCACTGTGTAATTCAACTTAGTAACTTACTACTAAGGTTTTTCTTAAGATTTACACGTTTGAAGTCAACTTAATAAATTACTACTAAGGATTTTCTAAAAAATAATTTAAACTTTGTAAGTCAACTTAGTAGCTTACTACTAAGGTTTTTTCTCAAAATTTATACTTTTCGAGTCAACTTAATAGAAAACTACTAAGGTTTCTCTACAAATAATTTCACATTTTAAGTCAACTTAGTAGCTTACTTCTAAGGTTTCTCTAAAATAATTTACACTTTGTAAGTCAACTTGGTTGCTTACTACTAGGGGTGTTTCCTCAAAATTTATACTTTGTAAGTCAATTTAGTAGCGTACTACTAAGGTTTCTCTAAAAATAATTTACACTTTGTAAGTCAACTTAGTAACTTACTACTAAGGTTTTTTCTCAATGTTTATACTTTTCAAGTCAACTTAGTAGCTTACTACTAAGATTTTTCTTGATATTAACACTTTTTAAGTCAACTTAGTAGCTTAATACTAAGGTTTTTCTCCATATTTACACTTTCTCGATGACTTAGTACAAATCTTTCTAAGGTTTTGGCTAACTCTTATGTTTCATTTATATTTGTAGTCTGTCATAGGGAGTAGTCTTCTCAAAGCACCTCAACTGGTTGTGAACTTTAAAAGTCCTGTCATCTTGAAATTTCGAAATTAGATAATAACTTGAGCCATGTGCATCTCTGACAACATATGGTCCTTCCCAATTTTTTGTAAATTTGGGCAAAGTGAGTCCTTTAATATGATTGATATAAACCTTCAAGACTAAATTTTCTTCTATAAACATCCTTGGTCTCACAAGGTTCTCTTAAGCTTTAGAGAGTTGCTCCGTGTAGACTTGAAAGTATTTCCTCCTTTTATCTTTGTGTTTATTTAGTGCTTCTAGTTAAACATACCTACTCTGAGGAAACATCTTGCTTCGCAAGCCACATCTTGTAGATTGTACTTCTAACTACACTGGAAGGATTTCTTCATCTCCATAAACTAAGGAGAAAGGTGTATATCCTGCTGGTTTCCTCTTAGTTGTTAGATGAGCTCAAAGTACCATGGGAATCTTATCATCCCACTCACCAGGGAAATCTTTCATCATTATGGCTAAAATATTGACCAATGTCTTATTTATTGCTTTTACTTAACCATTACCTTTAGGACAAGACACTGTTGAAGTGTAATGGGTAATTGAATATTTGTCTATAATATTATCACTTCTTTAATGATAAATCGTGTTCCATTATGTGAAAGAATAACCATACGAAGGATAAATCGATAAATGATATATTCTCTAATGAATTGTTCCACTACCCATGTTGTTGCTCTTTTTAAAGGTACTATTTCTTCCCAATATATAAAGCACTCAGTTGCCATAAGAATCCATATTTTTCCCTTAGATGGAGGTTTAATTTTCACCACAAAGTCAAATGCCCAAGTATGAAAAGGATAAGGAACTTCCACTAAGTGTAGATCAAATGATGGATCATGAATTAGATTACCATAAAGTTGGAAAACTTTGCACTTTCGATCAAACTCAGCTGAATATTTCTCCATTATTGGCCAGTAATATCTAAGTGTCATAAGTTGGTCATACAATTTGGCTTCTCTAATGTGAGATGGATCATAACCTTATTTGAGAACCTCTTTTACTTCCTCTACGGTGATGCATCATAAAGTCGTGTTGAAATATCCTTATCGATAGATCTTATTTTCTAATAAGTAGAACCCTAGGGCTCTTCATCTAAGTACTAATGCATTCGATTTTTCTGCTTGAATATCTCTATCTTTGATGAAATAAAGGTACGATTGCCTCCAATCCATTTGAGATACCAATAAGTTGAACTCATCTTATTAGAAATAGATTTGACATTTATTATAATATCGATTTTCTGCTACCCTCTTGCTTCATCGTAGGACAAAAATATCTTTCTCTTTGCATTCTTCTGTATAGATAAATTTCAGTACTCTCGTGATGCTTCTTATGAGTTTCCTTCAACCATTTTTGAGTTTCCTCGGGGCCAAGGCATCTGGAAAACCATCCACCAGAATTTTTGTAATATATACTTCCTTAAAGAAGAAATAATTGTGCTAAATTAATGAGCTTTATCGAACCATCTCTTGTTTTTAGCTACTTTATTATATTTCCTCTCTAATCTGAAGCATCATCAATAAGAAAGAGTTGGAGAACAAAAGATGGAGAAGTTCTACAATGGACCATCATAGTTGTGGAGTCACCTTATATAGACTATATTTTTCCAATTATGGCATAGGCATCAACATGTCGGTTCATCATTTTTGGATGTCTCTCCATTTTAACCAAATAAAACTAATCCATCAAACTTTATATGATTGTTAGAAATGGATCTAGACTGAGGTGTTTCAAGGCGAATTCATCATTCACTTATTGGACCACCAAATTAGAATCTCCTTTGATGCATAATAAACAAATGCCTCTATGAAGGGCCTCAAGTAACCCTATTATCAAATCTTCATACGCAACTTCATTATTTGAACAAGAAAGTCCAATTTGAAAGATAAAGAAATCTCCTCCTTTTTTATAGATAAAATTACTCCAGCTCCTCCTTTACCTTGAGCCAATGAACCATAAAACTCCATGGACTATTCTTCCAAGTCTGCCTCACAAATGTTAGCTTAAAAATCATCACCATGTATATTTTCATTAGGTGGTTCAAACAAACTGAAGGAAATATAGGAAATAAATTTTCATAGGCTTGTCTTTTGAATGCGCGAGGAACTATGCACTTCAAGTTATACTCAAAAAGAATGAGGAACAACATCGTTATCCTCCCAATCAAGATTGTTTGTGCCAGCAAAAACTTAATTGGATCACATTTTTTCACTATGTGGATAATGAAAGATAACATATAATCCTTAAGTTTTTTATCTACAAAGACTAGATCTCTTCATCTAAGTAGAACCCTAGGGCTCTTCATCTAAGTAGAACCCTAGGGCTCTTCATCTAAGTACTAAGGCATCCGATTTTTCTGCTCGAATATCTCTATCTTTGATGAAATAAAGGTATTGTTGCCTCCAATCCATTTGAGCTACCAATAAGTTGGAGTCATCTTATTAGATATAGATTTGACATTTATCATAATATCAATTTTTTCTACCCTCTTGCTTCATCGTAGGCCAAAAATATCTTTCTCTTTGCATTCTTCTGTATAGATAAATTTCAGCAGTCTCACGATACTTCTTATGAGTTTCCTTCAACCATTTTTGAGTTTCCTCAGGTCCAAGGCATCTAGAAAACAATCCACCAAATTTTTTGTAATATATACTTCCTTAAAGAAGAAATAATTGTGCTAAATCAATGAGCTTTATCGAACCATCTCTTGTTTTTATATGCTTTATTATCTTTCCTCTCTAATATGAAGCATCATCAATAAGAAAGAGTTAGAGAGCAAAAGATGGAACAGTTCTACAATGGACCATCATAGTTGTGGAGTCACCTTAAATAGACTATATTTTTTCAATTATGGCATAGGCATCAGCATGTCGGTTCATCGTTCTTATATGTCTCTCCATTTTAACCAAATAAAACTAATCCATTAAACTTTATATGATTGTTAGAAATGAATCTAGACTGAGGTGCTTCAAGGCAAATTCATCATTCACTTATTGGACCACCAAGTTAGAATCTCCTTTGATTCATAGTAAATAAATGCCTCTTTAAAGAGCCTCAAGTAACCCTATTATCAAATCTTCATACTCAACTTCATTATTTGAACAAGAAAGTCCAATTTGAAAGATAAAGAGATCTCCTCCTTTTCGATAGATAAAATTACTCCAGCTCCTCCTTTACCTTGAGCCAATGAACCATCAAACTCCATGGACCATTCTTCCAAGTCTGCCTCACAAATGTTAGATTAAAAATCATCACCATGTATATTTTCATTAGGTGGTTCAAACAAACTGAAGGAAAGATAGTAAATAAATTTTCATAGGCTTGCCTTTTGAATGCGTGAGGAACTATGCACTTCAAGTTATACTAAAAAAGAATAAGGAACGACGTCGTTATTCTCCCAATCAAGATTGTTTGTGCCAGTAAAAACTTAATTGGATCACATTTTTTCACTATATGTGATGATGCTAAGAATCAGCACCACCAGGTAAGGTGTTTCCAAGCTCAATACGCGAATAACAATGGCAGCACAGGTATATAAAGAGATAAGAGAAGGAGGTGAGGATATGAGGAGTCAACACCGGAATATGAGTGGTTCATCCAATCTGGCCTACGTCCACTGTGAGTGTGTGAGTAATATCACTGAATGAAGGCACTAATGGCCATGGATACAATTCACTCAGGCTCTCTCTCTCTCTCTCTCTACTGTATATTTAGAGTTTTAGCTAGGGTTTTAATCCCTGTCCCCTTGGCTTGGTAGGGGATGATCCCTTTATATAATGCCTAGGGGGTGTAATGTACCCCCTATGCATGTAATGTGCATGTGTGTAGTTTCCTCACCACTGAGGGTGTGCCAGCTGTCAGGTCCACATGTAAGTGATGATGATGAAATATTCCCCCCCACCCACATGTGGGGAATAATCTTGTTGTAACTGATCTTGGCCCAGGTGTCCTTATCCAAATGCTTGCGGATACTTTGACAGTCGTGCTGGTGAATGGCCTCGGCCTAGGAGAGGCCGAGCTATAAGGGTAGGTCGTCCGACCCCTTCGCGGTGTGTCATGCGGTGTCTCGGCTTCACGTCAGCCGAGGTAAACACATACATCGGCCTGGGCCGAGCCATTTATCGTGCTGATGATAAGTACGCACTGGTAACCTCGGCCTCCTACGAGGTAGGGTTCATGCTGAAGGCGTGTTTAGCTTCTTGTTATCTTGGCCTATTGTTGACCGGGGTCGTTATTCCTTGGCATCTGGAGTTGATGTTATCTGTGATATGAGAAGTGTTCCGGGGGGGGGAGTGCATGTCTTAGTGTCGGCCTGGGCCGAGGGAAGATATCATGGGCCCCCCTGCACCGGCAGGTCGGCTAACGTCTCAGCTCTCATCTCGGCCGATGTATGTTCCACTAGGCCGAGGTCATACTTGGGCATATCAATCACCCCCCAGCCCTTAGTCATTTGCGAAGAGTGGTGGCTAAGGGGTTCTTGCCTCCGAGGTCTATTTACCCCAAAGTCAATACCCGCATGACACTTGTCCATTGCTAAGGCGTGCCCACTTGGTTGGCATATGCTGTCAATTGTCCCCTTTGGCTTCCCAAGGCAATGATGAGCCTTGGGAATCGTGCCCAAATATTTAAAGGCTAAAACCCTCCTTTTTCTTCTTCTTCCTCATTTCTCTCCTGTTCAAGCGATTACTCTCCTGTTTTCTGCGATTTTCTCTCCGAAGCTAGCCTCTGCTCCAGCGATTGTTCCGCTGAGGGATACCTCCTTTCCTGCGCGATACTCTCCACATTGTTCACCAACCTCACCTTCAGGTATCTTCCCTCTCCATCTCCTTCGTTTTTGATATTTTTAATTTTGAACTTTCCAGTTAGATCTTGAGTTTCCCGGTGAGTTCTTGGGATTTCCGGTTAGACCTTGAGTTTTCCGGTGGAGCAGGCTACCTGCATAGGTTCCTTAGTTGGATCTAAAATTCCCTTAACTTTTCAAGCCATCTTTGTTTGTAGTTTTTAGGATATTCCCAAGTTTAAGGTCTGAAAAATCCTCGTGTCGTCCCCAGATGCTCAGACCCTTGTACCAACTTCTTGAAGACTTTCCATCTCTAAAGGAGAAGACCTTAGATAAAATTAGACAAATAGAGAGAGCTCAGGAAGAAGCTCGTAGGTCGCAAGAGTCCCCCATCAGACCCCTCTTTCCTCCTCCTCTCAAGGTGGTGTACCCTCGTCCTCCAGAAAATTTTTACCAGACAGACGCCTCTTCCAACAACTTGCCGATGTCCGAGTCTGAGTCTTCTACCTCTGATCCGATGTCAGTGGACTCTTTCCAAGAGGCCATGGACTTCACTACTCAGGCTGACCAGAACCCTGACCATGCCGAGGTCTCCAGTCGTGCCTCGTCTCAGAATGGCACAAGCACCTCTAGTTCTTCTTCAGAGGTTGAACTTGTGGAGCCAAGTGTGGCCGTGCCTGGCATCCTAAATGCTATTCCCCTGTCGGCCGTAACCGAGGCGGAATTTGCTCAGAGGTTCCCCGGTAACCCGTCAACGTCTGCTCCAGCCGACGTTGAGTCTGACGATGATGAGGATTCCGAAAGTGAAGTTGACACATCTGAGGCAGACGAGTACGAGAGTACCATTACCGAGGTGGATTTACTGCACTTCCGGTACTTATATTCCATTAGCCCCTCTATCCACTTGAGGAGACCTCTGAGGGAAGAGAGAGCCTACCATGGCAGGGATGGTGAAATCTGCCTGTACGAGCAGATGTTCAAGTTAGGTTTTCGCCTTCCCTTCCACCCCGTCATTAGGACCATTCTATCATTCATTAACTTGGCCCCCTCGCAGCTCTCTCCCAATGCCTGGAGGGTCATTATAGGGACAACCATCTTGTGGAGGGCGGTTCACCACTCTGACCTCCCAGTGCAGGTCTTTGCTGGTTGCTACGTCCCTACCTCGGCCAAGAATCATCCGAGCTACTATCACTTTGTGGCTCGGAGGCCTGAGAAAAAGATGCTTCTGGTCACTCAGACCTCCAACCACAATTGGAAACCCAGGTACTTTTTCGTCTCAGGGCCTTGGGAATTTGGTTCTTCTATTCCCTCTTCCATCTTCGAGCCAAGAATACCGACGAAATGGGGCAAAGTCTCCATGTCTGCCAGGGCCGACCCTGGACTAAGTGTGCAACACGGCAAGAGGGTGAAGGCCCTGCAGGACCAAGGGGCCCATGGGATGTTTGTCAAATTTGAACATCTGCTGACCCCCCAGTATCTCTCGGGGATGAGCCTGGGCGAAAGTCCCCTAGCTGACTTTGGTAAGGATTTTTATTTTGACCCCAAGTGTAGCCTCTTATCTTACGTGCTTTATTTCTGACTCATATCTTTTCACTTTTGCAGAGAAGCCACCAGAGATTTCAGAAGAGTTGTGGGAGATGGCAGCCCCAAGCTTAGCTAGGCTTGTCAAGAAGACCGGTCTAAATGCTCCTCCACCAGCTCCCTCAACATCTAAGTCCAAGAAGAGGGCACCTGAGGTCCCTCCTCCTGAGGATCAGAGGCCGAGCTCCAGGACAAGGAGGACCCCAGATGCTGCGGTCCCCATCACAGCCGACACATTATCGGCTCGTCTGGACCAGCTAAAACTTTCTGACAGTGTGCTCGGCCATAGCCGACAAGCCATGGACGCTCTTAACAACATGATGACAGAGGCCGACAAGCGTTTCCTCAGAGCCATGGAAACCTCTACGATGGTTGAATTCGGCCTTCACAGAGTAGTTCAGGTATAACTTGTCCCTTTGCTCGAAGTGCAACATCTGATCTTGCTTTTATCTAACTTCTTCATTTACTATGCAGGGTGCGGCAGCCATGTATCAGCTATCTAACTGGACCCTGAGGAAATTGCCTCTCATTCAGAAGGGCCGGGAGGGGGAGAAAGTGGAGGGCACCCTGAAGGCTGAGGTTGCTCGTCTGAGGAAAGAGTTACAGGAGGCTGAGACCAAGGCTCAGACCTCTGAAAATAAGGCCCAATCCCTAGAGAAGGACATCTCTGCACTTGTTCAGAGTCATACCAAGGCCCTGAAGGACAAGGACGATGCTTTGCAGAGGAAAGTTTATGCTGCGGTGAAGGCTTCTCTTGCAGACGCCTCAGAGACAATAATTGCCGACTATAAGGTCTCTGAGGAGTTTGTAGGTTTTGGCCTGGAGTACCTTGAAAGAGGTATCAAGGCCACCTCCAAGTGGGCCGAGGTAAGGGAGGCCGAGGTTGGCATCATTAAGGCCTCAGATTTTGTGGGCCTCGGCCTTGCCGATGCCCAATTTGCCCAGGCCTTGCAGGAGATAGAGGATGAAGCTGCTGCCCCTGGTCAAACTGTCACTCTGGAAGGGGCAGACCACGGGGACACTGACCCTGCAAACGAAGTAGCTGAGGTGACCAATACCGAGCAGGTCAACCCTGAAGAGGAATCAGACGTTCCTCATTCAGCTGTTTAACTTGTATTTTCCATTTTTATTTTGACTTGTAATTTCGCATGTAATTCTTTCACACTTAAATATTTTGCAATGTCAAGCTTTTGTTGAATGCAAGTGTCTCTTCATCTTTATTTGTGAATGTTCATGGATGTTATGCACCCTATGTAGTCATTACTGGATGTGGTGTCATGACCATTACTTAAGAGTCTGAGGTCCTCACCTAAGAGGTTATCCCCACGATAAATTTCACCGAATGAATGTTTAAGGTCTGAGGTCCTCACCTAAGAGGTTATCACCTAAGAGGTCCTCACCATAATTTTCACCAAATTAATGATGTTTAAAGTCTGAGGCCCTATAGCCGAGGTGTCTGAACTCAGACCTCGTCACCCCCGAGTGGTGTTATGAGGGTCTGAGGTCATCACCTGAGCCGAGGTAAGCCTCATATTTTCACCAAATTAATGATGTTTAAAGTCTGAGTCCCTATAGCCGAGGTTTCTGAACTCAGACCTCGTCACCCCCGAGTGGTGTTATGAGGGTTTGAGGTCATCACCTGAGCCGAGGTAAGCCTCATATTTTCACCAAATTAATGATGTTTAAAGTCTGAGGCCCTATAGGCGAGGTGTCTGAACTCAGACCTCGTCACCCCCGAGTGGTGTTATGAGGGTCTGAGGTCATCACCTGAGCCGAGGTAAGCCTCATATTTTCACCAAATTAATGATGTTTAAAGTCTGAGGCCCTATAGCCGAGGTGTCTGAACTCAGACCTCGTCACCCCCGAGTGGTGTTATGAGGGTCTGAGGTCATCACCTGAGCCGAGGTAAGCCTCATATTTTCACCAAATTAATGATGTTTAAAGTCTGAGGCCCTATAGCCGAGGTTTCTGAACTCAGACCTCGTCACCCCCGAGTGGTGTTATGAGGGTCTGAGGTCATCACCTGAGCCGAGGTAAGCCTCATAATTTCACCAAATTAATGATGTCTAGATGACACAAGAATTTGCCATGGGAACTGTTCTTTATTCACAACCTCTTCTCAATAAGATAGTACTTTTACAATTGACAATGGATGCAACATTATATGAAATATCTCTTTAGATGGTCGGCATTCCACGGGTTGGTGAAGGGTTCTCCCTCTAGGTTCTCTAGCCTATATGTGCCAGGCACAACCTCTTCCGTTACTCTGTAGGGGCCATGCCAGTTCGGGTGTAGCTTGCTTGCCTTCTGTAGGGTTTTCTTAAGCACTAGGTCTCCTACCGCAATGGGTCTTGTCTTTACCCTTTGATTGTAGAACTTTGCTGCCCTCTGCTGGTAGGCTGCTTTCCTGACCTCCGCGTCTTCCCTTCTTTCTTCAATGAGGTCCAAGTCTAACCTCCTCCTTTCCCCATTGCTGTCCGGATCATAGGTCTGAATACGATGAGTTGGTAGGCCTATCTCCGTTGGTATGACGGCTTCTGAACCGTGTGCCAGCATGAATGGGGTTTCTCCTGTGGGTGTCCTTGCTGTTGTCCTGTAAGCCCATAGCACAGCGTAAACCTCTTCTATCCATCTCCCTTTCGTGTTTTCTAACCTCTTCTTGATTCCATCCAAGATTGTCCTATTTGTGACTTCAGTCTGGCCATTAGCCTGGGGTCGACCAGGAGACGAGAAGAACTGCTTAATCCCCACACTTTGGCAGTACTTCTCTAAAGAGGCGTTCATGAACTGGGTCCCATTATCTGAGATGAGCGTGTTTGGGAGGCCATACCTACATATGATGTTCTTCCAGATGAACTGAAAGGTCTTCTGCTCCGTAATTGTTATCATTGGTTCGGCTTCTACCCATTTTGAGAAGTAGTCAATGGCAACTATCAAGAATCTATAGTTGTTGACTGCTCTTGGCAAAGGCCCTACCAAATCAATTCCCCATACCGCGAACGGCCATGGCGAACAGATTGATGTCATAGGCTGATGGGGTTGGTGAGGGATAGTGGCGAACCTCTGGCATTTGTCGCACCTCTTCACGTAGTCAGCAGCGTCCCTCGACAAGGTTGGCCACCAATATCCCTGAGTGATGATCCTCTTGGCTAGGGGTCTTCCTCCTATGTGGCTAGAGCAAGAGCCCTCATGAACCTCCTGCAAGACCCGGGTTACCTCCATGGGATGCACACATCTGAGGAGGGGCAAGAGGAACCCCTTTTTATACAAGACATCCCCTACTAAAGAGAACTTGGCAGCTCTATACCTCAACTTTCTTCCTTCCAGCTTGGACTCAGGTAACTCCCCCTCTCTCAAGTACCTGACGAGTGGGTCGATCCAAGAGTCCCCTAGGTTCACGTTGTGACAAGGGATGCGCACCTCGTCCTCCTCGATGCTTGCCTTTCCCAGGACTTCAATTGGGATGGTTCTTCCCAAGTCTGTCTTCATTGCCGAGGCCAGCCTTGCCAATGCGTCGGCGTGATTGTTGCCCAATCTCGGCACTCTTTTCAGTTTGGCCTCTTCAAAAAATTCTAGCAATCCCCTTACCTTTTTTAGGTATCTGGCCATCCTCTCATCCTTGGCTTCGTACGCCCCCAATACTTGGTTGACAACCAACCTTGAGTCGCTATGTAGTAGAAGCCGCTTTACCCGCAGAGTTGTTGCCAATAGGAGGCCCGCTATCATGGCCTCATACTCAGACTCGTTGTTTGAGGCCTGGAAATTGAATCTTAAGGCATACTCAATGTTGGCTCCATCCGGAGCCGAAAGTACCAGCCCCGCGCCGCTTCCACAGTCACAGGAGGATCCATCCACGAAGAGGCTCCACACGTCTTCCTCCGAAGAGAAGACCCCTTCTCTCATCACTCCTTTTTCGAAGAGGTATCGATCCTCTTCATTCTCTTCTACTCTCCTTCGAGGCTTGCCTGATACATCCTCTCCTCGGCCCTGGAAGACGTAAGGGTCTATCTCTCCCGAATCTCGGGAGACACCTTTGCCGCTTTCCAATCTATTCTCTGACCCAGTCTCTATCCAAGTGAACTCTGCGACAAAGTCAGCAAGGGCCTGTCCCTTAATGGCTGTCCTGGGCTGGTAAGTAAGATCATACTCCCCTAGTTCAATGGCCCAGGTCATCAATCTTTCGGACTTCTCAGGCTTGTGCAGGACCTGCCTTAAGGGGGAGTCCGTGAGGACTGTCATAGAGTGAGCTTGAAAGTAGGGTTTCATTTTCCTTGAAACATGGATAAGAGCATAAGCCAACTTCTCCATCCGGGGATAGTTCTGTTCAGACCCTTGTAGGGCCTTGCTGTTAAAGTACACAGGTCTCTGAACTCCACCCTCTTCTCGTATGATGGCCGCGCTAATGGCCGACTCAGAGACGGCTAGATACACAAACAACCTTTCTCCCGCAATGGGCCGGGACAGCAGCAGGGGAGACCCCAAGTAAGACTTGAGCTGATCAAAAGCTTTTTCACACTCTTCATCCCACTGGAAGGCCTTCCTTAGGACCTTGAAGAATGGAAGACACTTATCGGTTGCTCTGGAAACAAACCTGTTCAGGGCTGCCACTCTTCCCGTGAGTCTTTGGACATCCTTGATACTCCTAGGAGTCTTCATGTCAATCAATGCCTTGATCTTCTCTGGGTTTGCTTCAATCCCCCTTTGATTAACGATGAACCCCAGGAACTTCCCAGCTCCTACCCCGAAGACACATTTAGCCGGGTTGAGCTTCATTCTGTACGAGTTCATGACATCGAAGGTCTTCTCAAGGTCTGCCACATGAGTACATGCCCTCAGGCTCTTCGTTAGCATATCGTCCACGTACACCTCCATGGTCTTACCTATCTGCTCCTCGAACATCCTATTGACGAGACGTTGATATGTTGCCCCCGCATTTTTCAGACCAAACGGCATTACCTTGTAGCAATATGTCCCTTTGTCAGTGATGAAGGCTGTCTTCTCAGAATCTTCGGCGTCCATGAATATTTGGTTATAACCCGAATAAGCATCCATGAAGCTCATGAGCTCGTGCCCTGCTGTTGCGTCCACCATCTGGTCTATTCTCGGTATGGGATAGCTGTCCTTCGGGCAGGACCTATTCAGGTCTGTGAAATCCACACACATCCGCCACTTTCCATTGGCCTTAGGCACGATCACTGCATTTGAGAGCCACTCTGGATAGGTGACCTCTCGTATGAACTCGGCCTCTTCCAACTTCTTCACCTCTTCCCGAATGACCTCATACTTCTCTCTGGAGTAAATTCTCCTCCTCTGCTTGATTGGCCTGGCATCCCTGTCCACGTTAAGTTTGTGGGTCATGACCTCGGGGTCTATACCAGGCATGTCGGTGTGGCTCCAGGCAAAGACACTCTGCCTCTTCCTGAGAAGGCTTACCAGCTCTTCCTTAATCTTTGTTTCAAGGGCCTTGCCAACCTGGATGGTTTTTTCCGGCTCGTCCTCATTGAGGACGATGGATTCTACCTCTTCCGCGGCCTCGCCCTTCTTCAGCTTCGTTTCATCTCTCGGATTCAGAGTGTCTATGCTGTAGGTGGCGGTTGCTCTCTTATGGGTCTCCTTCTCTTCAGCTGAGTTGAAGTAACACTCCCGTGCCATGGTCTGATCCCCCTGCACTTCCCCTACCCTGTAAGGGGTCGGGAATTTTAGCATTTGATGGACCGTTGACGGCACGGCTTCAAACTCCTTGAGGACTACTCTTCCAACGATGAGGTTGTAGGCAGAGTAGACATTCTCGTCCATCACAAAAAAGTTTATCTTCTTAGTCAGCCTCTTAGGCCACTCATCCCCCATACGCACATCCATCTCATACATGCCTAACGGGTGCACTTTCTCACCACTAAAGCCTATCAAGGGATGGTGGTAGGGCACTAATCTTGATCTGCTGAGACCCAAGCTCTTGAAACAAGGCCAGAACATTACATCTGCTGAGCTTCCCCCATCTATGAGGATTCTCCCTACGTCGTACCCATGCACCCTTGTCGTTATGACCAAGGGGTCATCATGGGGGGCTAAGATGCCCTTGAAGTCGAGTCGGGAGAAACCCACCACCAGGGTGTCCATGTCCACCTTCGTTCTCTTCTGTACAGCGTCAAAAGACGTCAGGTTCACAATCTCTGGCCTGACTACCGACTTGGACTCCGCGACATGAGCCTTTCTATCGGCTACCTCAGATCCACCCCCTGCGAATCCACCACATATGGTGCTAACACCAAAGGAGATCATTCCTACCCTCTTCACTGGGGTGTTGTCATCCCTAGGTGGGAGATCTGGGTCATCTCCATCGTTGCCATCTGAATCATCATGCCTTTTAGCCGGGGCATCACCACGGCACTTGTCGTCTCTTCTCTTCCTAGGGTCTTCTCTGCCGCCCTTTGGGGCCTTGCCATCCACATACTTTCTTAGCTTCCCGGATTTCAGCATCTTCTCAATCTCGTCCTTCAGGGCAAAGCATCTGTCTGTGACATAGCCGTGGTCCTGATGAAACTCACACCAGAGGTTTTTATTCCTCTTATGCGGCGGAGCCTTCAACTTCTCTGGCCATCTTAGAGCCCGGTCACTCTTGATCTCATTAAGAATGTGCTCACAGCTCACGGTCAGAGGAGTGTAATGGGAGAACTTGTCATCGGCTGACCGCTTCTTTCCTTCCTTCTTGCCCTGGGACCTCCCAGCACTACCGCGGTTCTCCTCCTCGTACTTGGCGGCCATCGCCTCCTCCGCATTCATTACTTTTCCTGCAGTGGACAACAGCTCCGCCATAGACTTGGGGGGGTCTTCCGCCAGCTTCCATAGTAGCTTTCCCTTCTGAAGACCTCCTATAAGGACGGTCATGGCTATGCTTTCCTCGTAATCCTCCACCTCCAGCTTCTCCTTGTTGAATCTTGCTATATAGTCCCTTAGGCTTTCACCTTTAGCCTGTTTGACGTATAGGAGGTGGGTGGTCTTCTTTTGGGGCCTTACCCCAAAGTAGAAGTTGTGGATGAACTGCTCGGCCAATCCCTTGAAGTTTTCGATTGAATTTTTTGGAAGAGAGGTGAACCAGCTGTGCGCAGCCCCTGTTAGGGTGCCCGAGAAGGCCCTGCACTTCATCTCATCAGGTATTGAGTAAATATCTGCCGCCGACTGATACATCTCGATGTGGTGCACAGGGTTAGTGCTGCCATCGTACTTAGGAGTCACTACAGGAGGCTTGAATTTAGCTGGGGTTGGGAACCCCACTATCTTAGCTACAAATGGTGAGCCCTCCGTGTAGCCCCTCTGTAAGGGGTCCCTGCTCTTTATGAGGTCCCCTATCTTCTCCTCGAGGCGTTGGATCGAGTCATTCCACGGTCTCCTCTAGTCAACTTGGCCGAGATTGTCCCCTGCCACCTCTTTGCAGCGGACAGAAGGTTCCCCAGCCACGACCCTCTGACTGTTGACCTCTTCCTGTTCCCTTGCTCTTCCATCCATGGGTCGGCCTTGGTCTGGCCGAGCCCCTCTTTGGGAGCCTGCCGCGCTCCTTCACCTCGATAGCCTGTGTCTTAGGTCGTTAACTGGTCCCAGCCTCTCGAAGGCCGAGCCTCTGCTCAACCTGTTGAAGGCCGACCCTCTCTGCTGGGCCTCATCTCTTCTTCGGCCGACACATCCTTGGCTTTGCCGAAGAGGTCGTACGGTATCATCGGAAACCTCATATGGCTCCCAGCAGTCTTCTGGGGCCTCTTCTACTCCTATGTCATCGTACCTGTCCTCCGGGCAAGGGTTTCCTTGCCTCCCCAGGCGCAAACGCCTAGGATCAGCAACATCCCTTCTCCGCTGGGGTGCAGGTTGGTCCTTTATCGGTGCCTGGGGTGGTCCCCTAGCACCCGGTTGGGGTTGAACTGCCGCTGGGGTGATCAGGTCCGGTGAGGCTCCAAGTGGTCTCATCATCATGGTTTGGCTGAGCTGTGCAAATTGCTCCTTCATCGCTTGTTGTGTTGCAGCCAAAGATTTCAAGGCAGCTGCCATCTCCGCCATTTCGGACTGGGGAGGAACCTGACTGGAGCTAGCTCCCCCACCTCCGGGTGGCGGAAGAGGCGGCGGCAAGTCTGGTGCCATGTGTTAAACTGTATAGAGTCTTGGTTGCAGGGGAGCTTAATACCTGAAAGGACCTCTTTCAATGGTGAAACAGCTCCCCACAAGGGGTGGTTTCTGGTTCACCACCAGAGTCTCCGGTGAGGTAAAGCAGGAAATAAGGATGGGATAGCCTTTCGATTCCCACAGACGGCGCCAAAATGATGATGCTAAGAATCAGCACCACCAGGTAAGGTGTTTCCAAGCTCAATACGCAAATAACAATGGCAGCACAGGTATATAAAGAGATAAGAGAAGGAGGTGAGGATATGAGGAGTCAACACCGGAATATGAGTGGTTCAGCCAATCTGGCCTACGTCCACTGTGAGTGTGTGAGTAATATCACTGAATGAAGGCACTAATGGCCATGGATACAATTCACTCAGGCTCTCTCTCTCTCTCTCTCTACTGTATATTTAGAGTTTTAGCTAGGGTTTTAATCCCTGTCCCCTTGGCTTGGTAGGGGATGATCCCTTTATATAATGCCTAGGGGGTGTAATGTACCCCCTATGCATGTAATGTGCATGTGTGTAGTTTCCTCACCACTGAGGGTGTGCCAGCTGTCAGGTCCACATGTAAGTGATGATGATGAAATATTCCCCCCCCCACATGTGGGGAATAATCTTGTTGTAACTGATCTTGGCCCAGGTGTCCTTATCCAAATGCTTGCGGATACTTTGACAGTCGTGCTGGTGAATGGCCTCGGCCTAGGAGAGGCCGAGCTATAAGGGTAGGTCGTCCGACCCCTTCGCGGTGTGTCATGCGGTGTCTCGGCTTCACGTCAGCCGAGGTAAACACATACATCGGCCTGGGCCGAGCCATTTATCGTGCTGATGATAAGTACGCATTGGTAACCTCGGCCTCCTACGAGGTAGGGTTCATGCTGAAGGCGTGTTTAGCTTCTTGTTATCTTGGCCTATTGTTGACCGGGGTCGTTATTCCTTGGCATCTGGAGTTGATGTTATCTGTGATATGAGAAGTGTTCCGGGGGGGGAGTGCATGTCTTAGTGTCGGCCTGGGCCGAGGGAAGATATCATGGGCCCCCCTGCACCGGCAGGTCGGCTAACGTCTCAGCTCTCATCTCGGCCGATGTATGTTCCACTAGGCCGAGGTCATACTTGGGCATATCAATATGGATAATGAAAGATAACATATAATCCTTAAGTTTTTTTATTTACAAAGACTAGAACCAAGAAATGTTTTTCTATTCTTGTATATCTTTCCCCAGGGCAATGGATGATTCCATTAAAGTAGTAGACAAGTTTTCTTGTCCATTAACATCTTGTGCCGATAGTGCACCGATGGACCTCGTAATGAAGTTTAGATAAAGAAACAAGATTACTCCTCCCTTAGGTGGAATCATCGTTTGAGGAGAGGTGAAAAATCCTTTAAACTTGTCAAAAGCTTAAAAGATTCCTAGTGTAGTTCCTCCCATTTAAACTTTGTGGTCGTTCGCAAGATCTCCATCAGTGGGTGAGTTATCTCAGGTAGACCTAGAACAAATCTCCTCAAGTAAGAAATATTTTCGAGCAAATTTTTTAGCTCTTTCTGGATATTTGGACAAGGCATATCAGTAATTGATTTTAGTTTACTTTGGTCCATTTGTACTCTATGCCTATCAAACACAAAACCAAAGAATTTTCCACTCGTTACACCAAAGGCACACTTGAGTGGGTTAATCTTTTGCTTGTACTTTCTGCATCAGCTAAAAACTCTTCTTAGGTCATCTAATTGATAATCCTCTTTCTTTTATTTAATGACTCTATCGTCCATATAAAATTCTACAATGTAATGGAAGAGGTCATGAAAAAAGCCATCAATTTCCTCTGGTAAGTTTCCCCCGCATTTTTCAAACCAAAAGGCATTACATTGTACATGAAATTTCCTAAAGGATCCATGAAAGTTGTCTTCCCTGGATCATCTAGATCCATTTTGATCTCGTTGTAACCAACATAACCATATACAAAGATATATATATCGCATAATCAGCAGTTAATTCGATCAAGATTTCAATCGAAGGTTAATAGAACTCATCTATGGAACAATCATTATTAAGATCTCTAAAATTAACACAAATGCGAATTTGTGTTTTATATTTCTTCCCCACCGACACAATGTTTCAATGCAAAATTGGATGTTTAATTGGCTTGATAAATCCATATTCTAGCAATCGTTCTACCACAAGCTTGATTTTGAGGTCTAACTAAGTCTTGTACGTTCTGAAAAACTGCTTGATTGGTGTTGTTAAAAGAAAAATGTTCAACTTTTGGCAGCTCACTTCTTAATCTAACCGGGCATCTTAGTATACTTACATGAAAAAACATATATGAATTCCTAAATGAGGTTAATCAGATCTAGTTTCTTCCCATCTTTTAGATCTTTCGAAATAAAAATTGTCCTTGGTTCTTCGTCATCCTTAGATAAATCAATCTTATATAGCTCTTGAACTTGTGGTTTAGGATGATTTTACATATATTCGGTCTTATCTTCGACCTCTTCCACAAAAATTTGGATATTTTAGTTATCAATGACAAGACATTTTCCTTGATTATTTATCAAAAAGGTTTCATACTCTGGGTTAGCTTCTTCACAATCTTCAGTTTCCCACTCACACATTTAAAGGAAATCTATGACCCTTCCATCATTGAGCTCCATTTTTTTTCATTATTGTGCAAATGTTGATGGCGCCTTCCTTTTTTGTAGTTTTCAGCTGATTCATCGTTGGTCTGTTAGTTCTTCTCAATGCACTCTGTTGTTTCACCTCTTGTTTTTTGGATCTATCATGTGCTTTATTATATCTCTAAGTTATTTAGAAATAAAATGAGATTTAGGAATAATCTGCCTCTTTGGCTCAACTTGAAAAGATTCTTCAAACTCTTCTTCTTGATCTCTCATAAGTCCCGACCTCTCCTTGATAGATGGAAATCGCATCCCTTTGATACGTCTTTTGAGGATATGTTCTTCCTCATTTAATTAGGTATAAAATGAAACATCCACCAAATGTTCTTCCTCCTTTGCAAAAGGATTTCTTGCTACTCGAATCACAATATTTGTTCCTTTTACATTGGATTTTTCACAGGATGGTATGTTGAAGGAACCAAACCATGGTTGTGAATCCAAACCCTCCCAATTAACAAATTGTATGAGGTAGCTTACTTGATCATGTGGAATTTAATATGTGATGTTATATTGCCTATTCACTGCACCAAAAATAGAAATCTGGCACGGTTTAAAACGGTGCCAGATCAAATCTAGCAAGGTTTTGAACTGTGCCAGAATCAGGTGTTCCAAAATGGACATTTTTTTCTGGCACGGCTCAAAAGTGTGCTAGATTTGGCCAAACAGGAACACTTCTGGCACACTTTTAAACCGTGCCAAAATTTGATATTTCTGGCATAGTTTTTAACTGTGCCAGATTCAACACAGTTTAAAAAAATTTGGCACAGTTCAAAACCGTGCCAAAATATGATACAATTTTGCCACGGTTTTGAACTGTGCCAAATTTTTTTATAAAAAAAAAATTAATTGAAAGCACAAAAATTCACAAATTAAAAAAAATTGTATGTTGTTGATAAACTAATGTACATACAAACTTCAAAATATTACAAGTCTTTAATAGTTCATAGGCGAAAAAAAATTGGGCAAAGCTTCCTCTATTTTCTGGACATTCCAAAACCTGCTAATACAAAACCTGCCTAACATAAAGCTTGCACGGCCACAAAATATAACAATTAACTTACAAAATCCCGCACGGCCATAAAAGTTAACAATAAAACTACAAAAGCCAGCACGGCCATAACACAAAATAATGGAATCGTGAATAAACCCCTTGTTGTAAACCATTGAGTTCTCTGTGTGTTCCACGTGAATAAATGCCAACGATAAACTGTTATCCTGCAAAAAAAAAATAGGATACAAAAAAGATACGATATTAGTAACCCAATAATTTACAAAAAAAAAATTACTCAAACTAAAAAATTACATATAGGAGTTAAAATTATCGTCATATTCTCAAACCGGGAGACCCGGGATACACGGTCAGTTCCTATAAGTTACATTGGTCCCGTACGAGGTGTTCGTGCTTCTTATGGGGTCGTTTGGGGGCTGGTTTGGGTTTTCACCCTTTAACGGCTTGTTTTTAAGTCTAAGTGTGATTTTTGCAAATTATCGTCATATTCTCAAATCGGGAGACCCGGGACTACGCGGTCAGTTCCAACAAGTTACATTGGTCCCGTGCGAGGTGTTCGTGCCTCCAAAGAGTAACGACTTGTTTTTAAGTCTAAGTGTTGATTTTTGCAAACTATCGTCATATTCTAAAACCGGGAGACCCGGGACTACGCGATCAGTTCTTACAAGTTACATTGTTCCCGTACGAGGTGTTCGTGCCTCTTACGGGGTCGTTTGGGGCCTGGTTTGGGTTTTCACCCTTTAACGGCTTATTTTTAAGTCTAAGTGTGATTTTTGCAAATTATCATCATATTCTTGAACCGAGAGACCCGGGACTACGCGGTCAGTTCCTACTAGTTACATTGGTCCCGAGCGAGGTTTGCGTGCCTCTTATGGGGTCGCTTGGGAGCTGGTTTAGGTTTTCACCCTTTAACGGCTTGTTTTTAAGTTTAAGTGTGATTTTTGCAAATTATCATCATATTCTCAAATCAGGAGACCCAGGACTACGCGATCAGTTCCTACAAGTTACATTTGTCCCGTATGAGGTGTTCATGCCTCTTACGGGGTCATTTGGGACTCGTTTGGATTATCACCCTTTAACGGCTTATTTTTAAGTCTTAAGTGTTGATATTTGCAAACTATCGTCATATTCTCAAACCGGGAGACCCAGGACTATGCGATCAGTTCCTACAAGTTACATTGGTCCCGTACGAGGTGTTCGTGCCTCTTACGGGGTCATTTGGGGGTTGATTTGGGTTTTCACCCTTTAACGGCTTGTTTATAAACATAAGTGTGATTTTTGCAAATTATCATCATATTCTCAAATCGGTAGACCCGGGACTACGTGGTCAGTTCCTACAAGTTACATTGGTCTCGTGTGACGTGTTCGTGCCTCCTACGGGGTCGTTTGGGGACTAGTTTAGGTTTTTACCCTTTAATGGCTTGTTTTTAAGTTTAAGTGTTGTTTTTGCAAATTATCGTCATATTCTCAAACCGAGAGACCCGGGATAATGCGGTCAGTTCCTACAAGTTACATTGGTCCCGTGCGAGGTGTTCGTGCCTCCTACGGGGTCGTTTAGGGACCGGTTTAGGCTTTCACCCTTTAACGGCTTGTTTTTAAGTTTAAGTGTGATTTTTGCAAATTATCATCATATTCTCAAACAGGGAGACTCGGGGCTATGCAGTCAGTTCTTACAAGTTACATTGGTCCCGTGCGAGGTGGTCGTGCCTCTTACAGTTCCGTTTGGGTGCTGGTTTGGATTTTCTACCTTTAACTGCTTGTTTTTAAGATTAAGTGTTATTTTTGTAAATTATCATCATATTCCCAAACGGGGAGACCCAGGACTACGCGGTCAGTTCCTACAAGTTATATTGGTCCCGAGCGAGGTGTTCGTACCTCTTACGGGGTTGTTTGGGGGCTGGTTTAGGTTTTCACACTTTAACAGCATGTTTTTAAGTTTAATTGTGATTTTTGTAAATTGTCGTCATATTCTCAAATCGGGTGACCCGGGACTACGAGGTCAGTTCCAACAAGTTACATTGGTCCCGTTCGAGGTGTTTGTGCCTCCAACGGGGTCGTTTGGGGGTTGGTTTGGGTTTTCACCCTTTAACGGCTTATTTTTAAGTTTTAGGTGTTGATTTTTGTAAACTATCGTCATATTCTCAAACCGGGAGACCCGGGACTACGTGATCAGTTCCTACAAGTTACATTGGTCCCGTACGAGTTGTTCGTGCCTCTTACGGGGTCGTTTGGAAGCTGGTTCGGGTTTTCACCCTTTAACGGCTTGTTTTTAAGTCTAAGTGTGAGTTTTGCAAATTATCGTCATATTCTCAAACCGGGAGACTCGGGACTACACGATCGGTTCCTACAAGTTACATTGGTCCCGAGCGAGGTGTTCGTGCCTCCTACAGGGTCGTTTGGGGGCTGGTAGGGGTTTTCACCCTTTAACGGCTTGTTTTTAAGTCTAAGTGTGACTTTTGCAAATTATCGTCATATTCTCAAATCGGGAGACCCGGGACTATGCGGTCAGTTCCTACAAGTTACATTGGTCCTGTGCGAGATGTTCGTGCCTCCTATGGGGTCGTTTGGGGCTTATTTGGGTTTTCACCCTTTAACGGCTTGTTTTTAAGTCTATGTGTGATTTTTTCAAATTATCATCATATTCTCGAACCGGGAGACCCGGGACTACGCGATCAGTTCCTACTAGTTGCATTGGTCCCGTGCGAGGTGTTCGTACCTCTTACATTGGGAGTTGGTTTAAGTTTTCACCCTTTAACGGCTTATTTTTAAGTTTAAGTGTGATTTTTGCAAATTATCATCATATTCTCAAACCGGAAGAAACGGGACTACGCGGTCAGTTCCAATACGTTACATTGGTCCCGTGCGAGGTGTTCGTGCCTCTTATGGGGTCATTTCGGGGTTGGTTTGGGTTTTCACCCTTTATCGGCTTGTTTTTAAGTCTAAGTGTGATTTTTACAAATTATCGTCATATTCTCAAACCGAGAGACCCGGGACTACGCGATCGGTTCCTACAAGTAACATTGGTCCCGAGCGAGGTGTTCATTCCTCCTATAGGATCGTTTAGGGGCTGGTTGGGGTTTTCGCCCTTTAACAACATGTTTTTAAGTCTAAGTGTGATTTATGCAAATTATCATCATATTCTCAAATCGGGAGACCCGAGACTACGCGGTCAGTTCCTACAAGTTACATTGGTCCCGTGTGAGTTGTTCGTGCCTCCTACGGGGTCGTTTGGGGGCTGGTTTGGGTTTTCACCCTTTAATTGCTTGTTTTTAAGTCTAAGTGTGATTTTTTTAAATTATCGTCATATTCTCAAACCGAGTGACCCGGGACTACGCGGTCAGTTCCTATAAGTTACATTGGTCCCGTGCGAGGTGTTCGTGCCTCTTACGAGGTCGTTTGGGAGTTGGTTTAGGTTTTCAACCTTTAACGAATTATTTTTAAGTTTAAGTTTGATTTTTGCAAATTATCATCATATTCTCAAACCGAAAGACTCGGGACTACGCGGTTAGTTATAATAAGTTACATTGGTCCCGTGCGAGGTGTTCGGGCCTCCAACGGGGCCGTTTGGGGGCCGGTTTGGGTTTTCACCCTTTAACGGTTTGTTTTTAAGTTTATGTGTTGATTTTTGCAAACTATCGTCATATTCTCAAATCGGGAGACCCGAGACTACGCGATCAGTTCCTACAAGTTACATTGGTCCCGTACGTGGTGTTCATGCCTCTTACGGGATCGTTTGGGAGCTGGTTTGGGTTTTCACCCTTTAACGGCTTGTTTTTAAGTCTAAGTGTGATTTTTGCAAATTATCATCATATTCTCAAATTGGGAGACCCAGGACTACGCGATCAATTCCTACAAGTTACATTGGTTCCGAGCGAGGTGTTTGTGCCTCCTATAGTGTCGTTTGGGGGCTGGTTTGGGTCTTCACCCTTTAATGGCTTGTTTTTAAGTCTAAGTGTGATTTTTGCAAATTATCGTCATATTCTCAAACTGGGAGACCGGGACTACACGGTCAGTTCCTACAAGTTACATTGGTCCCGTATGAGGTGTTCGTGCCTCCTACGGGGTCGTTTGGGGGCTGGTTTGGGTTTTCACCCTTTAACGGCTTGTTTTTAAGTCTAAGTGTGATTTTTGCAAATTATCGTCATATTCTCAAATTGGGAGACCCTAAAACTATGCAGTCAGTTCCTACAAGTTACATTGGTCCCGTGCGAGGTGTTCGTGCCTCTTACGGGGTCGTTTGGGAGCTGGTTTAGGTTTTCACCCTTTAACGGCTTCTTTTTAAGTTTAAGTGTGATTTTTACAAATTATCGTCATATTCTCAAACCGAAAGACCCAGGACTAAGTGGTCAGTTACAATAAGTTACATTGGTCCCGTACGAGGTATTCGTGCCTCCAACGGGGTCATTTGGGGGCTGGTTTGGGTTTTCACCCTTTAACGGTTTTTTTTATAGTTTAAATGTTGATTTTTTCAAACTATCGTCATATTCTCAAATGGGAGACCCGTACTTCGCGATTAGTTCCTACAAGTTACATTGGTCCCGTGCGAGGGGTTCGTGCCTCCTACGGGGTCGTTTGGAGGCTGGTTTAGGTTTTCACCCTTTAACGACTTGTTTTTATGTTTAAGTGTTATTTTGCAAATTATCGTCATATTCTCAAACCGAAAGACCCGAGACTATGCGATCAGTTCCAACAAGTTGCATTGGTTCCGTGTGAGGTGTTCGTGCCTCCAACGGGATCGTTTGGGGGCTGGTTTAGGTTTTCACTCTTTAACGGCTTGTTTTTAAGTTTCAATGTTGTTTTTGCAAATTATCATCATATTCTCAAACCGAAAGACCCGGGACTACGCAGTCAATTCTAAAAGTTACATTGGTCCCGTGGAGGTGTTCGTGCCTCCAACGGGATCGTTTGGGGGTTGGTTGGGATTTTCACCCTTTAACAGCTTGTTTTTAAGTTTAAGTGTTGATTTTTGCAAACTATCGTCATATTCTCAAACTGGGAGACCCGGGATTACGCGATCAGTTCCTACAAGTTACATTTGTCCCTTACGAGGTGTTCGTGCCCCTTAGGGGATCGTTTGGGACTAGTTTGGATTTTCACCCTTTAATAGCTTGTTTTTAAGTCTTAAGTGTTGATGTTTGCAAACTATCGTCATATTCTCAAACCGGGAGACCCAGGAGTACGCGATCAGTTCCTACAAGTTACATTAGTCCCGTACGAGGTGTTCGTGCCTCTTACGGGTCGATTTGGGGGTTGGTTTGGGTTTTCACCCTTTAATGGCTTGTTTTAAGTCTAAGTGTAATCAAACAGAAGCATTACAAATCTACAATTTAAAACAGAAGCATTACAAATCTTCAATTTAAAACCCCGCATTTTAAACAATAAAACCCCATGCTATTAGTGGATTCAGCTTGATACGAGTATATAACTTCTCCAATTCCTTTTTTTCGGGTTTTGGACTCACCAAGACAACACAGAAAAAACAGGGGAAGGATGAATGGGCACAATAATGCATAGGGTGTTGCTCACGTTGTTTTATATGTGACACATTCACAACGCACTCAGTCTTTCATAGTTTATAAATGTATAAATCAATGGTGTGTATAGTTTATAAATGTATAAATCAGACCTGCAGTTTTTGACTTGATGAAGTAACACTGAGGTCATGACTAGACCATAGAAGCTGTAATACAATGCGTGTAGACTTTTTGTTTACTCATTTGGCCCCTTCAGCATTTCTTTAATACAATCTTCAAGCACTTATTGCATCTTCGCAAGTGTCCGGGTGGACACACCGTGCAACAGTTTAACAAAACCAAGGAAGCTTAGCTTCCCATCAGCATGCCTTAGCCAATCATTGAGAACCGCATGGACTAGGACCGAAGGACTTAGTTTGAGTTTCTGAAATATTATATACCAAATAAAGCAACATATTGGTACTTGCATACAAAAGCTTAATTCTAATGATCATGATATTGACAGTGGCAACCAAACTAGAAAATAACTAGAGAAATAATGCATGTATGTGTCATAAAATCTATCTTTTTCGAGTTTTCATAAAATATTTCTTTTTCGTGATTTTAGACATGATAAGAAGGAAATTACATATGAACCACAAAAAACTCACAGAAACAAAATAAAACTCAACTTACCGACGCAAGTTCGTCAATGATAATAGTCTGATTTCCTTCTTTCTCAAAAGTTTCATACGCACAATGAGCATCTTGTTCCCAGTGATCAAGTGTCTCCAGCTGATGTAAACTTAGTGCAGCTACACAGAATTCTCCAAAATCCATCCTTATGTAGCTAAGCGCATTTAACTGTCACAGAACGAAATAGAACAACAACAACCTATAAGTTATAACCATATATAACTATGGAAAACATACACAATCAGAAGTTGTCCAATTACCGAGGCAAGAAAATCAGGGGCACGAGACTCGTTCATCGCATCAGTTTCATGTTTCATCAGGGTCTGCTTAGGGAAAAATGAAAACAAACACATTTTCACTATCCACTCGAATAATCACCCATAACCAGGTAAAATAATATAAAGAGAAAAAAGAAATGAAAGAAACCAACCGTTCTAATGCTCTCTCAGGTTATACAGCCATTTTTGTTGGGATCCAATAGAGGAAACTACTCCTTCATATAAAAGAGGTCATCTGCATTCAATGTCTTAGACAAAGCCTGCCAGGAGATAAATAAAAAAGGGTTGGCTAAAGTAATCATTTTAAAGCAGTAATATATCAAATTTTCAAAGAGGAAAATATTCCAAAAACTACATCGCCAAGAAGTAAGAATTAACCTTCAGCAGAGCAGTCAAACAAAATTTGGCAAGAGAAAGTACACACTAAGCACAATTAAAGAACGATTTTCTCAATGTATATCAGTTGCTATTGCTGCTATAAATCAGCATATATCAGTGTATATCAGATGCTATAACTCAATGTATATCAGTGTATAGTAGTGTATATTAAATCAGTGTATAAATCAGTTTATATCAGTGTATATTATTGTATATTAAATCAGTGTATATATAAGTGTATAAATCATATAGCTGCTAAATCAGTGTATATGTTGTAGCTTCTATCAATGATGATATAAGGAACTGATATACACTATAGCTGCTAAATCAGTGTATATCGGTATTAGTTAATGTATAAGTAGCATACCAGACCAGTATAAGTATCATATTAGTCCCATATCACTCAATTAGCTAGTAGCAACATCAGTCCCATACTACTCAAGTTCATATGCTGCAACATTAGTTTATATCAGTCCCATATCAGTCTAATATCACTCGAGATCAAATAAGCAGGTGCATAAGGATAAGCTTAGGAACACTATATATTTAACATATACACTCATTCCATCTTAGGTACACTACATTTAACATATACACTCATTCCAACTTAGGTACATTATACATTTAACATATACACTCATATAAACTGTGTATATATTAAGGGAAATGATCTCAAAAAATAAAACTCTAGTATAAAAAACCATTGAAGTTATGAAAATGATCTCAAAAAATAAAACTCAAGTATAAAAAACTAAATAGCAGATATAAAATGTACTTGTGCAATTAAGTGAGAAAAGGAAAAGGAATTTAGGGAGCATTTAAAAGTCTGAAACAAAATCGATTAAGCCATTACAAACAATTGAAATAACAGTGCTCATATACAAATTTTGATACCTGTTACAAAAATATATAAGCAATGTTATTTCAAATATTTTCTAACTGTATATAAGCATTGCTCAAATAAAAAATTAAAACAATATAGTCAAACCAAAATAAATGATAAGAATATTGAAATACAGAACTTCAAACAGAAAGTAACAAGATATAAAATACCTTGGTGAAGGTGTTTTGTGTCCATACGAAGCTCAATTTTTCATTTCCGTGGTAGACGAAGAGCAATAGAAGGGTTTTGACGAGCGTTCATTTAGTGGAGCATCATACTCAAGTTAAGCTTAAAAAGCGCGGATCTGATAATAAATACTTGGCCACTATTCGTGCTATTAAAATTGAATGCAACATTTCATTGTTAACAATAAACAATGATGAATTCTGCGAATGAGTTTCGCTTGCAAAGTTTGGAGATTGTCCTGCATTGCAAGATGTCGTGACTGTTGTAGGCCACCGAATATGGGGAGACACAATTTCGAGGGAGAAAATAAATGATCTTGGAACCCTATCGATCCATCTCTATATATACCTTAAACTAAAAAATAACAAAAATAAAATAGAAATAGAAATTGGAGAGATTGGCAAAGAAAGTAAAAAGGCCTTTAAAAAATAAGGTAATGGTTTAAAACCTGTACAGCGAAAATAGTTCTTGAAACCTTAAAAATCATGTCATGGATTGAAATCCCCTCCACCCCCCAAAAAAATGAAAAGGAGAAAAAAAAAAGAAATATAAGATCAAACTACAGTTCACCACAATTGGTCCAAGACTGGCTAGTAGATTATACGTTCTTTTCAACACCTCATGAACAACAATGGTGTCATTAGGAACTCCATGATTAGGCCTATCGAGATATTGAATGTGCAAAATAGACAATGGTATCTCTTCTGACTTAAACAAAAATATTGAGGGGAAAAAGGAAATAATTATCAACCCTTAGCCTCTTGCACATTACAGTGGCAGACAAACCTAACAAGGAACATATCAATAAATCTCCCCCATACATATAACACAAACTCACATATATAAACTTCCACCTACAAAATAACTTGGCCCATGTATGATATATCAATATTAACTAGACTTGGCAACAGGTCGTGACATGTCATATCGGGTGCGTATAAAAAATCAACGGTCTCAATATGATCAACAAAGCAGGTGGTTTCTTGTGTCTTGAGTCGGTAATGACGATAATGTTATTACTACAATGAAAACCTAAAATCATTCAGACTTTGTGATTGATTTGACCTAGGTCAGTGGTCTGCCCAAGTAGGTCGAGTACTCCCTCTCTCTAGATGATACACACCGACTTCACCATACCCTCGACCAATCTCTAAAGTAGAACAATCTACAGTCAACTGGTCCATTGAAGAGTCAACTGAGCTTTTAATAATGAAAAAAATCAACAAACTTAATATTTGACAAATATTCTACGTTGTCATTATATCATCTCCCATATTGAGAACCTAATGATTTACAATCAATACCCAACTCAACTGAACCATAAAAATGTTTTCTACATCAACTGAACCAGGAACTTACAAAATAGTGTAACTCTCACAGAATGATATATCAACTGAATATATACCAAATGAACAAGTATAATTAATTATATTCTACAAAATAGAGTAACTCTAACATAATGGTTTATCAACTGAACCAAAAGATAAAAAAGCACATCAATATATAAAGGTCCCAGATGCAAAATGTGTATAATAAAGCTCGAACAAATAGAGTATATATGCACGCGCGTGTGTGTGTGTGTGTGTATAAATTAGAGAAAAAACATTAAAGGAATCGCATACCTCCACGGAGTAAAGCACAATACACATATATAAGTGACTGCAAAATCATCATAGGGATAAATAAAATTTGGGTATTTAACAAAATTAAAACAATCACAAAAATAAGGAAAACCCTAGGATAGTAACAAGAACTAAGAAAAAAACCATAAATCCATAACAAAACAATCAACCAAACTAAGAGGGCCGGAGAGAGAGGTGAGCCAACTGAGCTTTTAACACTAATTATTTACGATAAATACCCACCTTAGATTGGTTGATACAAGGCGATGGACTTTTCACCTCTCCAACTCCACTGCTATAAAAAACAATAGAACGCATCTGAATTAGTCGACCCGCTTTTTTCTGAATTTTCTTGAGCGTGAGAGAGAGAGAGAGAGAGAGGGAGCCTGATGTTGAGAAAGGAGGGAGACTCAAAAAATTAAAAGGGGTAATTTTTTATTGTGTCTTATATTTTAGGTAACTGTACTCAATTTTGTCACACTTTAAAATAGTGTCAAAATTTGGCACTGTTTTAAAGTGTGCCAGATTTCCATTAAACCATGCCAGAATTTGGCACAGTTTTAAAATGTGCCAAATTTTTAATATAAATTTGTTGTTTTGGTGTAGTGATTATTATTTCAACATTCACATAACCAATGGACTTGAAATTTTGGTTATCATAGCCTGAGATTGAAAGAGGTATTACAACCAACCTTGTCTTCATAATATTAGCAATATAAAATGAGTTAATGGGCATAATATTTACTGAAGCACCTCTATCTAACAAATCTCTAGAGAAGCCTATTCCATTGATTCCTATTGTCATGTACGAAGGCCTATTGTGAGGGAACCTAATTGATCTATCTACATCTGATAAAGTGATCTCAGACATAAAGGTTTGTTTCAGTCTGGCCATAGGTCATCTCCACCTTAATGATGGAATAATATTTTTCTTAACGTTGTCCAAAATGGATTGAGTAATTTCCAACTGCTTTCTAGTGGAATCCCAACCTGATCGAAGAACCACAAAAATTTTGGTGATTTTAATACAGTTTGGTACTCCAGGCTTTGATCCACCTCATATTTCTCTTCTTGACAAGCTTGTTAATTATCAACGCCACTTGGTTCATTCTAGGAAAGGGACACATTAGCCATTCCTTACAAGCAACTATCATAAATATATTGGAAATCATCTTCTCCTTTCATTTGACCTTCTTCATCATCAAAAGCAACAGTCATGTGTGCCCCGTGGGATGGAAATAGATTGTTATTAAAATTTCATTGGTGGATCTGCAGAGTCCCTGGCCCCATGTGCTTGTTGACAATCTTCCTTAAGGTAAAACACGAAATAATGGGATGACCAATGCATCAATTGATCTGGCATTAGTTTGGATTGACCTGAACGTATGCCCCTAGAGCATAAGGTGGAGAGTTTATAGAAGAAAAAACTAATACATCACCCAAAATTGTGTTATAAGAACTCATTGTCTCTTTCACACTGCAAGGAAATGGAGGTGGATCCTCACGATCAAACTTCCTTTTGTTACTCTTCTTTTTCCCAATTTTCTTACTTTTTTACCTCCCTCGGCATACTTAACTCATGGAAATTGGACTCCTCTAACTTCTTGGACAACTGGTTATTACTACAAGACGTTCGTGATGACTAGAAGATGTCGAATGACCAGTGAAATATTTTGAGGTGATCTTATGAAGGCTTTGAATGTGCCTTCTCTAGTCTTATTTATCAACTGATAAATAAACTCTGGTAGCAAACCTTTTGCACAAATTTGAAGGATCCTGCTCTCCATTGTATCTTCTTGTACATCTATAGATCTTTACCTAAGCCCCTTGATCTAAGCCATCAACTTCTCACCTGACATTTTCTTTTCTCGAGCGAGTTGAGCCAGAGTAAACTCATCATCTACCAAAAAGAATTTATGGAGGAATTGCACATGCATATTGTTATCGTTTAAAATGGTATATGGATTTTACGTGTCTTAGCTGAATAATACCAATAATAAATCAAAACAAATAAAGATATTAACGGCCTAGACTTCATAGAGATGGGAGATAGATATGGAAGTAGGGGATTAATGTGGTTCAGCCCAAAGAGGTGCCTACATCCACAGGTGCAATTTTATTTGTATTAACCATGGAAGAATGACTATGTTCTCTCAAGAAGCGATTTTGTGTATGGACGTTAGGTTTAATCTTTTGAGATACCTTTATTGTGAGTCATTGGGTGGTATTTATAGGTTGATTTGAGAGAGAGGGAGAGAGAGAGAGAGAGAGAGAAAGAGAGAGAAGTGGAAGAGGTGGAATGCCTTTATAAGATAGTTGGTTACATATTTTCACACTCCATGAGACAGAAAATGATGAGTTAACCACGATTAGATGAAAAAGCTAACCCAATATGAGTAATGGGAACTATACACGTTTCCACATGTGGCCCACGTGTGTTTAGTGAGTAATAAATTAATTTCATCTTAATCAGACACCCAGCCAACTAAGTACATGACGTGCTAACCACATTCAGTGAATAACTTGAGTATTTCCTTATGACAGGTGTCATAATACCTTTGGTCCATGTCGTATTCAATATTTATGGTACAGTAAAAGCCCCTAAGACTTTATTAATGAATGGAATGAATAATATCTTGTCTTGGAGCACAAGATCTTCGTAATGGTTGGGCATGTGGAATGAATGGATGAAGTATTAAATGTGAAGAGTTGAATGTCTTCGTAGAAATCTCATCACGAGTTTTTATGATTTGGTCGGTACGCGATCTCTGGGATTTGATAATTTTTGGATCATTTTAACTTCCCAATGTAGTGGAAGTTTTGTAAATATAGGAAACTTTTGCGAAGTGAATGTCTTCGGGGGTATGCTGGTCATAAAATATGTTGGGTAGCGAACCATCGTCAAAATAAAGAGGCAGATACTTTTAATCATCATTATTTTTGGAAAATTGTGTAGACGTCGTTTTGTCCTGTAAAACATCATTTTTCCACTTTTTTCATTTCATCTTTCATTCAAAAATCTCTTTCTTCCTCTCTAAGTTCTTCTGCCATTTGTGAGAGTTGTGTTATTCTTATTCGTTATAAGGATTCATTTTTTTCTCTACATTACTTTGTAATTCTTTCTTATTCATGCTTAAATATAGTTTACACTATTGATGAGAGTTCATTAAAAGTTTTTAGGTATATGCACAAGATCCCTTCATGGAAAAAAAAATGAATTATTGAATGGGTTCCGTGACTTTTGTGCTCTGACTGAGGCTCATTGATTACCCTCCTTATTAATTACTGGGTGTGGGGTCACCCCCCCCCCCCCTCCCCATTATTTATTTTTGGAATTTTGTCAATACTTTTAGGTATTCACTGCCCAAGTTACTCCAAATACTTGGAGAATCATTAATGGATACCACCACATTAATGAGCAATATGGGACTCATATTGGGATTTCAGAGTTAATGTACTATTACCATTAGGGCACCAATAATGAGAACATTTATTATATGAGGACAAGGCAGTTAAACAAGGCCTTAGTAGTGAATTTACCTGATTCGAATAAGGATTATTGGGATCATGGATTGATTATGAAGGGTTGGAAATTATCTCCTCTTCCTGAGGGTGTTGTGTACAATGGACCAAGATGCCTTCGAGGAGGTTGTGGATAAGTTAGGACACCCACACTCAAGATATTTTTGTCTGACTTGCACTTTCTTTTCCTTTGCTAATTTTGTATTTTTGCTTTCTATTTTTCAGAGAAGATTAAGAAAAAACTTCCTTGTACCTTTGAGATCAATTTTACAGACTTGGAAACTGTGTCATCCGTCCAATAAAGGCTTGTCACATAGGATCACCATAGATTGGCCTCATTTATATCTTGGATATAAAAACACCACTAATTCTTTTGTGGCCAAACCAACTGAGGAGTTACTTCTTGCTCCTATACCTTTAGATGACCCAGAAGCCTCTACCACTGAATCCATTAAATCTATTTCTGAATCCTCTCATAGAGCAAGGGATAATTTTTTATAGAAAGTACTTTATATTCCTTTGAGCCTCTCAACGCCATGTTAGTACTATCCAACATCCCTTTGATCGTGATGGTGAAATTAAAGATTCTCAACCTCCTTTCTAAGGCTAGGTTGCCTCCTTCTGCGAGAAAATAATACCTTAAGTTGGAGGTTCTAGCTACCCCCTTATTGTGGAAAAGTCTCCTGATAAGTATCATGAGACTCTATTTAAGAGGGTAAAAAAGGATCCACCTCTTTCAGCTGAGGTTCCCAGAAGGAAAATTATTGACAATGATAAGGGTGATTCCCAATCTGTTGCAGTGTGTCTTGAGCTTAATTAGGATTTAATCAGTGTTGGAGCCTTTCCTACTGATGAGGCACATGCATTTCTTTTTCCACATTCAAGATTACTTGATTAGGAAAATCATAATTTGGCCCTTGTAAGTTGGTCAATTATTATATAATTTCCATTTATACTTCTTTAATCCCCTCTTCTAACGTCCTCTTCTAAACATTTATCTTGTAGTCTTGATTGACTATGAGCAGCTCTTGCGATAAAATGACAAGATATAAGATTCAGGTCGCCTTTAATGGGTTGTGGAAATCCTTAGAAACTACTGGTCGCGCTAATAAGGCCTGAGCAAATAAAACTTTGGAATGGAAGGTCCAAACATTGGATCCAGAGAAAATAGTGGCGGATAATGTTGTTAATGATGCTAAAAAGGAGGTTGAGGATATCAAGATAATTACCGAGTAGCCTAAAACTCAAATGTCAAAGAGAAAGCCAATGCTTCCAAGGATAAATAGGATGCCTTCATAAGGGGCTCGGATAAGGAATTCGCCAATGCTCCAAGCAGGTTTATTATTTTAATAAGTCTGCCTATAAAAGTGGTTGGGACGATGCATTGGGCATGGGTAAAACTACTAGAGATTTTGACCTCTTCTAGTTGCACCACCTTATAACTCCCCCTTATATTGATGAAGAGATTCGGGAGAATTCTGATATGAGTAATTGGTGGTCGTTGAGAAGGTAGAGGGTCATGTTGTTGCTGACAAAGAAAAGGTGGGGAAATAAACCCATGTAGTCTTGATAGGAGTTTCATTGATGATTTTCTTCGATGTTTGGGGCTGGCCCCGATGTAACCTCTCTTTTTATAATGAAATAAAATTTATGTTCCACGCATTGTTATCCTAGTTAAATTCTTGCAAGTTCTTTTTCTTGGCAAATACTTACATCCGATCACCTACTTTAGAATTTAATGCAAGACTGGTATATTTGGTCGTTGTCCAGAGTGACTTTTAAGAAAGTCGTAATCGTCTATTTAGCATTGGTCATAGCGAGATAGATGAAAATGAGCTTAAGGATTTTTTTGGCCAAGATGCCTCCTCATTGGTCAAACGCTCATACTTAAGTCTGCCTAGTCTTTTTCATAAGGTATTTGCGGATAGTGTTGCATATCATGGAATGATTTTCAATCTCCAAAATAGCTATAAGGAATTAGTGGCAAATCTTCATGTCGATTATGAGAAAAAGTTGGTCGTCCTTCATAAGAGTAGAGAATTTGACTAGAAGTTGCTTTCTTCGATATCAGCTTACTCCCACAAAGAGTTCGTTCTTGATGCATAACTAAAAAGTGCCAGAGAGGTTGACATAATGCTTAAATAAGAAAATAATGCCTTATGTGTTGAGCTTGAAGGTCTTAAGAAACCAGGTCCTGGTTTTAAGAAGCTATGTCTTAAAAAATAATGCTTGAATAAGAAATTGAGGGTGTTTCCTTCTTGGAAGAAAAGAATGATCACCTGAAAGAGGGGTTGGAGAAAATAAATAAATTTAAGGGCCAACATTTTTAGCAGTGGGAGAGTATTGTGCAATTAGTGGAGGAAGAGTGAAATAAAAAAAAATGTCCAACCAAGCTGCGACCATGAGGAATCAGTTGTCCACCATCAAGAGGCCGAATAAGAAGGTAGATCGCTTCACATACTACTTTCATAAGCAACCTCATATAATCTAGATGGAAGGCTATGATAAGGCCCTTATTCATATGGGGGAAGAACTTGATCAAGCAAAGAAAGGTATAAGCATAGTTGGTTCAATTCTATGATAGTAATGAATATTAAAAAAGAAAACGAACTGTGATACTGGTATGACCCGGGTTGTTTGGATTTTCTTGAAACTCCTTTCAAGATTGATGCCTCATGGATTCCTCGAGATGCCATTCATGTGAGTTTAATAAGAAAATATCTTAGTCTTGCTGGGGATGAAGATATAAGTTGACCTTTTCATCTAGTATGTAGGGTCAGTTCTGGTAGTCAGCCTAGGATCAAAGATCTACGAACGACCATTATATCTTATGCTTTAGATATTCCCCCTGCTAGTTTTGAGGTTCATTAAGCAAGCGAATCGCTTCTCGTGGCTAAAGATTTATATAATGTAAAAGTCTATTTTTTCAATGCCTTGTAATAACCCTCAAGTTATAATAAAATATGAAATTCATGTTTCTTTGATTTTTTGTCTTTGTTCACAAGTAGATGTAATAAAAATCTTCGTGACTTTAAGTCACTTTATCTTACTGAGTAACGAACATTTTGCTAGTAGTTTGTTCTTATGGTCACGTGGTCAGTTATTGCCTCACTGATCTACCTTACTATTTACCATGGTCGGACGAACTTAGGTTGTCTAATTTTAGGTTTTACTGACCAAATATTGGTGTTAGTTTCCCGAGGAGACCAAATGTGATAGGAATTATCCTTGCGTTTGTCATTTTTATGACTGTAGTGAATTTCCTAAATTTAGTGAACTTCTTATTCTGGGTTTTCCCTAAAGGCGAGATCATACATGAAGTAATTTGGTGATATTCTTATTCTTGGTCTTCCCTAAAAGAGAGATCATACATGAAGAAGTTCTTTCTCTTGGACTTCCCTAAAGGCAATATTATACATGAAGTAATTTGGTATGTCATGTTTTTTTTGTTTGAGTTCTAATGTGTTATTGAGATGTTTTTGTCTTTGATTCTTCACAAGGTGCACATCTCCCAATAATGATAAAAAACATAAATAAAAAGACAATATTCATTAACATAATGGATTTTATTTATCACTAAAAGTGAGTTATAAGAAATTAAAGAGATTGAAATGAAAGGACATAATATGTTTATTGATAATATATTTTTGGGTGGTCAGCATTCCAAGGGTTCTTGAATTTCTCTCCTTCCAAGGTTTCAATTCTATAAGTACCTGGTCGTACAACAGCAGAAATTTTGTAGGGACCAACGTGTTTTCTTTTTGAATGACTTTCTTCACCATGTAGTCTCCTTCCTTCAGAGTGCTCGATTTTACTCTTTTACTGTACAACCGAGTAGTGCGTTGTTGGTTTGTTGTTATCCTAAGTGTGGCATGTTCTTTGATTTCCTCTAACATGTCTAGATTTATCCTTCTCATTAGGTCACTTTTTGGCAAGTCAAAATTGAGAACAAAGTAAGTTGGTAGACCATTTTTTGTTGGGATCAGTTCCTCAGTTTTAAATGCTAACATATAAGAAGTCTTATCCATTTATATTCTCAACATTGTTTGGTATGCCTAGAAGACACTTTGGAGTTCATTGATCCAGTTGCCTTTAGCATCGTCTAGTCTCTTTTCATTTTTTAAGCATTCTTTTCTTAGATACTTATGTTTGCTCGTTGAATTGGGAATGACTAAGTGGAGAATGTAGCTTTTGGATTCTAGATCGAATGCAATAGTCTTCAATTTTTTTATTCTCAAACTATGCATTGTGGTTAGTGATGAAGGCATATGACATTCTACAATGGCAAATAATGTTCTTCCATATGAGATGAAAGACCCTATAGTATGGCATTCCCACCATGGGTTCAGCCTCCTGCTATTTGGTGAAATAATCCACTACAACGACTAGATATTTGAACCTTCCTCTTATTTTTAGTTGAGGGACGACTAGGTCTATACCCTATATAGAAAATGGCCAGGGGGACATGATCGATGTGAGATAAGCCCCTAATCTCTTGTGTATTATGGCATAATTTTTGCAATTATCACAACTTCTTGCATAATCTGCGTGGTCTGCCATCATAGTAGGCCAGTAGTAGCCTTGCATGGACATTCACATTACCAATGATCGACCAGCTGAATGTACTCCATAAGATTCTTCACATAATTATTTAATTAAGTCATAGACTTCGGTCGGATGGAAACATGTGAGTAAAGAAATGATGAACCCTCTTCTGAATAGGATTCACCTCTCAAGAACATATTTCGCTGCTTTAAATCTTAGTATTCTGGATTTTTTTAGGTCTATCGAGAGAATTTTTTCTCTAAGTTTTTCTTGTATTGGATCCATCCATGATGGCCTAAAGTCTAATTCCATTATATTGACAATATCTTTGTCTATACTCCGTTCATGAGTACCTGTACTAGAATTATCATCCTCAACTCTGTCCTTGTAATGGATGCTAATCGAGCAAGTGCATATACTCGATCATTTTTTTACCTCAAAATTCTGACCATCTTGATTGTTGGTAATTCTATTAGCCACTCTTTGTCTTTGTCCAAGTATTTTTTCATAAACTCTTCTCTCACCTCAAAAATTCCTAAAATTTGGTTTGCTATGATTTTAGAATCTTTGCGTACTAATATTTGTTCGGCGCCGAGAGAGGATGCAAATCTAAATCCAGCTATGAGTGTTATGTACTCTGCCTCATTATTGGAGGCCTTAAATTGGAATCTAAGGGAATATTCCACGTCAATGTCATTTATTATTGTAATGATTAAACCTGCTCCACTACCAGTGGCACAGGTTGAACCATCTGTGAACATTTTTTAGACTGGAGGGTTTTCTTTGAAATCTCTTTCGATCAATTTCTCATAATTAAATAATTTTTTCATTTCCTTCAAGTCGCGAGTCATTTATTCCTTCCTAGTCGATGACCCTGAGACCTCAATGCCCTCGTCGGCAGGATTAATGGCTGAGCTATCTCTAATATAAGTCTGTTCATTTAATTGGACTTGTGATCTCTCTTCTGAAAAAGTCTGCCCGATTTACTTTGGGACTGAATTTTCTTCCATGAAGTCTGTTTTTCCTCTTTTGTTGTTGATCTCTATTCTATAGATGTCTTCTCGGTAGGCTTCTTTTCATAAGCGAATTCAGCTACAAAATCTGCAATGGCTTATGGATGTTTTGGGTTTATATTGGATTTCTTACTCCCTTAGTTCTATGACCCAAGCCATTAGTTCGCTTGATTTATCAGGTTTATGAATATCTTATTTAGAGGCATGTCTATATAGACAACAATAGTAGGGGATTGAAAGTATGATTTCATCCTTTGGAAAACCTCAATAAGGGCCAATTCTAATGTTTCCAACATTAGATATCGAATCTATGTTACTCGGTATGCATTGTCAGTATAGTAAACCAGTTTTATACCCAGTTTTCTTATTGGACCAACACCGAGCTGATAGCTGATTCAGACACAACTAACTACAAGTAAAGTTTTTCTTCTATGATAGGCCTTGAAAGTATGGGTGGAGACCCTAAATACTTATTTTATTCCAATAAAGTTGTCTTATTCAAATTTCTTTAGCAATACTTTGAAGAAGAGTAAGCACTTATCTATAGCTCATAAACAAATCGGTTTAATACAACCGCGCTCCCTGTTAATCTTTGTAGTTCTTTTTTATTCATCAGAGACTGCATGTTAATTGGTGCCTGAATTTTATTCGGATTGGCTTCAATGCCTCTATGATTTACTATGAAACCTAGGAGCATCCCTTCTTGTACTCTGAGGACACATTTTATAGAGTTGAGATTTATTTTATGTTTTTCTAACTAGTAACATGTCTGCCCCAGATCTTTGATGTGGTCGGCGGCTGCATTGATCTTGGTTAGCATGTCATCCCCGTACACCTTCATATTTTTGTCGACCTATTCTTTAAACATGTTGTTCATCGGTCTATGATACATCGCTCTGGCATTTTTAAACCTAAAGGTCATAACATGGTATCAGTAGGTACCTAAACTGGTGATAAATGAAGTATTTTTTAGATCTTCTGGCTTCATCTTGATCTAGTTGTATCCTGAGCACGCATTCATAAAATTGAGAAGTTCATGACCTGAAGTCGTTCCCACTAAATGGTCAATTCTAAGCAAAGGATGTTGATCCTTTGATCATGCTTTACTCAGGTTGGTGAATTCAATAAACATATGCCACTTGTTATTTTTTTCTTGACCATCACTACATTGGAGAGCCACTCTGGATAGATGACATCTTCAATGAAGTTCGCTTTTGTAATTTCTCCACTTCTTCTTGTATGGACACTTTCTTATCCTTACTAAAGACACATAATTTTTATTTGATTGTCTTGGCATTCTTGACTATGGTTATCTCATGGGAAATGTATTTTGGGTCAATCCTCAGCATGTCATCATGACTCCCAGAAAATATGTTCCTCAGTCACCTAAGAAAATCAACCAATTCTCCCATGAGTGTAGGATCCAATGATGAGACGATTTGGTCATTCATCTCTAGGTATTCATCATCCAAGATAATTGATTTTATAACTTCTACAACCCTCCCTTTGACCAACCTCATTATTCCTGGGATCCAGTGATTTAATTTGATAGGTCATGGTCAGTTTCTTTGGTTCTTTCAGGTCTACCGAAGTATAATAACAATCTTAGGCTTCCACTTGACTTCCTTTCGCCACTCCCACACCATAATGAGTGGTTAACTTTAAAAACTGGTGTATGGTGTAGGGAAATACTTCAAATTTCTCCCGCCCTGCCCTGCCAAAGATAAGGTTGTATGCTGAGTGGATGTTCTTGTCTAGGACGAAGAAATAAATAGCCTTTATTCTACAGATGGGACATATGCCGATTATAACCTCTAACTCAACTATTCCCAAAGTATATACCTTTTTCTCTTAAGAATACGATGAGTGGTTGTGATAAGTTTCAAGCTTGTTGTCCCTTAATCTTAAGCCCTTGAAGTAGTTGTTAAACAAAATATCACTGAAACTACCATTGTTGACCAGAATCCTTATAACCTTACCTTCATGTACCATTATAGAGACGAGAAATGGATCGTTGTGTGGGTGTAACACATCGAACACAATATCTTTAGAGAAGTTCATGACAAGGCAATCTTTATTTACCTTATTGGGTTAAGTGTCAACATTGTTGGATAGGTTGATTTGTCTAATGTGAGCTTAGGCATTTGCCTCACCTCCTCCAGTATATCCTCATGCAATGAAGTTACATCCTAAGGAGATCATTTTTGCGTCATTTACAGGATCCTTGGGCTTGGTGGTAGATATGGGTTATCCCCGAAATCATCATCTATGTATCTTTTCTTCCCATTAGGTCCTCTACATAGAGATTCTAATCGTCTTCTAGGCTTATACTCGTCCCTTTGATATGTTCGTTTGTATTTGTCCATAAATTTTGACAATTTCCCTTCTTAATTAGATTTTTTATCTTGTTATTTAAGTCTATGCAATTATCAGTGTTATGGCCATGATCCTTATAAAACTTGTTCTATTCGCTCATGTCCCTTCTATTGGTTGAGGCTTTCAGCTTATCGGGTAAACTCGGATATTTTCTCTCTCGAATTTCCTTAAGGATATGATGGACGCTAACAATCAAAGGAGTATATTCATCGTATTTCTTTGGTTTGTTATATTTTTTTATCCATGTGCTCTTTCTTCTTTAAACTTGTGTTGATGTTGGCTTTAGAGCTGCTAACCTCTTTGGTAGCCATAGCTTATTCGGCATTGATAATGTTCCCAGCTTTGGCTAATAACTCAATCATTATCTTAGGTGACTCCTTAGCTAATGCATAATATAAATTTTTGGGTAGCAAGACACTCATTATGTTGTCTTTTAGTCATAGTCAATCACTTCCAGCTTCTCACTGTTATAATAAGTGATGTATTCGCAGGCGGTCTCATCGGCTTTCTAGCAGACGTTCAGCAGATGCGCCAATCTCTTTCTGGGCTTGGATCCAAAATAGAAATTTCTGATGAATAGATCGGTCAGTTGCTGAAAGTTAGAGATTTTTCCTCGCGGTAGATTATTGTACCGAACCTGCACAGACCCAGTGATCATACTAGAGAATGCTCGGCAACACATCTCATCTAAGACTAAATTGATGTCAGCAGCAGATTGGTATTATTTTATATGAAATACTAGATTTTTCTTACCATCATACTTTGGGGGCACTACAGGTGGTTTAAACTTAGCAGGTGTGGGATAATCCATGATAGATGGGGTGAATGGAGATCCATTCATGAAACCTCTATTTAAGGGGTTCTTTGATTGGGTCATTTCTCCCAAATGATCCTCCAGTCACTGAATTCATCCCTTTCTGGGTTGATCACCCTACTCAGCCTTAACCGCAATAGTATTGGCTGCTTGGCCACTATTTTGTGTTGAGCGCTCTTCTTGGGAAGTCTGCTCGACTCGTACTGATCCCGTATGTTCATCTTTGACTTGACAGAATCTTATTCTGTAGTCCCTCTTGGTTCTCTCTAATATCTTTTTCTTGCTACTCGTGGGCTTTGACGATTAAATGTGGAGCCTCTGCTCAGTCTTTCTAATACACTTAACCTCTCCTCAAAAAATGATTGCTCATTATAGTAACTAGTTATCCTGAAGGGCGAGGTGGATCCTAGGAGATATGACCTGTCATTTTGTGATCCAAAGTATCTGGATCTATTTCTTTCATTTTGTGAACCCAAATTTAACCTCCTAGAGTTTTCCAGTGCCCATTTTTGGTAGGTCGATCGCCTGTCTATATAGAGGGAAGATGGAAATATTTTACCCTTTCTATCAGAGGGTTCTCTCCTAGCTGGATGCTAAAATTAGCTTTGGGTTTATTTTGACTGTCCTAAAGTTTCTGCATTAATTGTTTCACCTTTACTTTCATTGCCTCTTGGCCCTGGGCTATGCTCATCATAATTTCTTGTAGATCCCCCATTCCAACAAGGTTTGAGGGTGGAATTCTTTCGTTCACATGGATGCTTTTTGCATTGTTTCCTATTTCCAGAACTTATAGGTTTTTGAACGAACCAGGGTTAGGTTTCTGAATACAAAATGTTAGGAAACAATAAAAGGCTTGTCAAAGATTTCCACAAACGGTGCCAATCTGTTATTGTCTAAAAATGGTATGTGGATTTTATAGGTCTTAGCTTATTAATACTAATAATAAACCATAAAAGATAAAAATATTAACGAATTAAACTTGAGAGAGATGAGAGGCGGAGATTTAAATTGGGGATTAATATGGTTCAGCCCAATGAGGTGCCTATATCCACAGGGTGCAGTGTTGTTTGTATTAACCATGGAAGAATGAATATGTTCTCTCATGAATCGCTCTAAGGTTTTATGTATCTTCGTTAGGTTAAATCTTTTCAGACACCTTTGTTGTGATTTATTGGGTGTTATTTATAGGTTGATTTTAGAGAGAGAGAAAGAGAAGTGGAAAAGTTAGAATGCCTTTATAAATCAGGCAATTACACCTTTCTACATTCCAGGAGATATCTAATAATGAGCTAACTGTGGTTAGCTAAAAGGGCTAACTCACATGTGTATAATGGTATCTCTACACATTCTCACTTGTGTCCTATGTGTGTTTAGTGAGTAATAACTTTACAAATCCAAATCAACCACCCAGCCGACCAAGGATAATACTGAGTCGGCCAAGGAAATAATGTGTCGACCCCATTCAGTGAATAAGGTGGGCATTTCCTGATTACATGTGTCACAATACCACTTGTCTATGGCGTATTCCATATTTATGGTGTAACACATATATTCTTATGTAGCCACACTCCTTGGGTCTAAGTAAGAATACCATGTGTAAGCTTTGTTAGTGAGAAATTTTAAAAACTCCCTTAAACGTAGGTTTTTATTGTTATAATGAGCACCAGGATGCTCAATAAGTATCTTCAAATGTTCCTTCGGGTTACCTCCTCCCCCATTGAACTTCTTAAATATTAGAGGAATATAACCCTCACGATAAGGTTCATCGTTGTACTCATCTAGGTAAGGAGTATGAAAATCGTCATAAATGGATATTGCTTCACTAAATATCTGTGAGGATGATGCCAACATCTTTATGACTTCCCTTTTGACCTCTTTAATGGTAAAATAAGGTGCAATAGCAGCGTCCACTGTCTTAGCCTGTGGTGAAGTGACCATAGGGAAAGAAGTAACGACAACTGGAGCTTCAATGGTTAGATTGACCATAACTAGAATAGCTGGACTGGGAGGTGTAACTAGAATTCCTGTTAAATAAGCGATAGGTTATGCCACTAATGTAATGAAGGAACTTGGATCCGTCGTGCAACTAAGCATCGTCATTCCCTATTGTCTTTGGAGGAATTCCATGAATTTGACCATGAGATTGGTTATTTAGTTGGGCCCCAAAAATATAGCTCGTGGAATCTTTCCCCCCGTGAACATTCCCCATGGCAGTGGCGACTTGAGGAACCTCAGTAACAAGTGTAATAATAGCATGATCTTCCTCGTATTGAACATCATCGAATGTAATAGTACAATTTATATTTTCATTCACCATCTGTAAGAGAATACCTCCCCTGAAGAGTCGTCAAATATAAGAGAGCACTTCTTTTTAGGTTGTAAGAAGAAGTGATCATTTATCTTGTCACTTGGGCGTTTATAGTAAAACTGAGGCGTAAACTGTGTTGTGTTAATGGTTATGGAAAAATATACTTTGCAAGAATGATAATAGTAAGCTCAATAATGAGGGCAAATATAAGCTAAGTAAAAAATTAACTGTAAGAACATAAATAATAACGTGGTTCACCCATCTTGGGATACATCCATAGGAGCTCGACTTTTATTTCACTTAGAGAATGAAAATCAATATTTACAAACACTCAATATCAATAGTAAAACTTCTCCTCTCAAAGTATATATACTATTTAAACTCTCTTAGAGCCTTTGAAAGTCTATCGAAGTCTATGTGTTATGTCTTTTTTGTCGTTCTTTTTATTCAATAGAAATATTACAGCACATATAGTCTCCACTTTAATCTCATGGGACCTTGAGTGCCTTTTCCTCTTTTTAGAATCTTCTGCTTGTAAACCACCACCAGTCATTTAATGGAGAACAAACCCGTTAAGCATGGGTTAAAGTTGTCCTAAAACATGGACAAAAGTATTACTTTAACTAAAAGTGATAAGTGCACTTCCCAATACATAATATGAAGTTTTTACACATGGGATCATGTCAAATAGGAATATTAATTTATGTGAAATATTTTTCTCTACGTCAATACCTTTTTACAACTCATTAATACTCAGGGAAAGTAATCTTACGTCCCTCACAAAAAAAATTTATACACTAAAGGAATTTTGACAAATTTTAAACACTTAGGTCCACTAATTCTCTTCTTGTAGAAGTCCACTCTAGTGACATAACAAGTGGACCTAATAGTAAATTGTCCATAAATCTTAAAAATTTTTATCGAGGGACCTAATTGTAAATTTCCCTTAATTATTTTAGTCAATGAAGATGGTGGTTGCTCCCAACCTATTCAATCGGGCGAGTCATTTTGCAATATACTTGATCGTGTCTAGTTGTTTCGGTCTTTTTACTCTCAGAAGCAGTTTTCTCAGATGCCTTCCCAGCCAAGTTGATCGATGATGCATTGAGCTTCATCAGTTCTTCCAGCATTTCAAGTGTTTCGAATTAACCTCCTCCATATAACATTAAATGTACTCCCATTTTCCTGAGTGAAGTAACTTATCTCTGAGTGGGGAGTTTTACAAATAATCCCCTCCTACAAATTTCAAAGAGTTTTGTTATGGCCATAGCATCAGCTAGTTATTTGCAATGGCGGCCAGTTATTTAAGTACGGATTTTGGTTTTTTTACTAAGAGTTGGATGAGAAAGAAAATGCAGAAAGAATTTTTCTATGCAAAATAGCTTATGATTGAAAAATATAAAGAAATAAAAATGGGTTGATTCGGCCCAAACGCAACCCATCTATCATCCCCGCCCATATTTGGCCCACTCAGATTTAACCCAACCCATATTTGGCCCGCCTAGATCTACCCAAATCCCTCCAATTGTCGGTATTTCTCACAACGAAAATATTGCACCTCTTCTTAAAAAATTTGCCGAGTCTTTTCTTGAGTCTTGATTTCAATAAGGTCACAATTTGCATGGGTTTTGTGGATCTTCCTTGTGAAGGATAATGGGTTCAACTTCCTTTACATTAAGAAAATTTTAACTGTGAAATTTCAAAGACAATAGAATTACCCAAATCCATATTGGTAAATTTCTAAATTGTTAAATTTTAAAGACATTAAAATTACTTATCTATATTGGATATTTTTTTTATAGATTTTGTGGATAGCTTTCTAATTGTAAATTTAATATGAAAGAGACTTGTATTTGGATATGTATTATATTGTAAAATTTTATACACAAACGGTTGTATGTCTTTAAAAATATTCATACATTTTAGTAAAAAATGATTTTACTAAGAAATTTTTACAAACTTTACAACTCTCGATCCATATCGCCAATAGCTTTGCAAATATAAATTTTCATCTCAAGTGTTGGCTCGGCTCGTCCCTTTGGCAACTAAGGCAGTTGCCTAGGGCCTAGTTAAGGAGAGGGACCCATTAACTGTAGACTCATTTGCATATATGGGGAGAAAAATCATATAATGTTTACATTGTTACACCTATAAATCTTGCAGTCTTTTGTGATTTCGCACTATAATTTTTACTTTATAGTTCACAAAATTTTTGGTTGAAGTCCTATTCAGTTAAGTTTGATTGAATCGTGTACATGGCACTCCAAGTGAGCACCTATTTCTTCCCAAGACTTTTCTATTTTTTGCTTAAACATCATTTTTTAACTCTTATTTTCCTCAACCAATTTATGTTTACCATCTGTAATACATGAGCTTTCGAATTCATGCCATAGGCTATTGATAATTGTTATAAACATCCAGACATGAACCCTTTAGTAGCATATTATTTCTTTTTCCTTTTATTTTAATAATAAGAATATCCGTTTGGAAAAAATTGCTTAAGATAATTTATATCATTTTATGGTATTCTTTCATTATCCCCTCCATCACTTACCTCAATTCAAAAAATTAACATCTAAAATTTTATTCTAATATAATAAAGACTCATGAAATTAGAAGTTATATGTATTACCTGGTTCATATGAAGGTGTGAAATTTAATTTTTATATTCATAGAGAAGTTTATTGTTCGATTGTACAAATTTGGTGTGGTAAAAAAAATACAATTCAATTAGAAATGTTTTAGAGTTGAGTAATGATACGCTTACTTACAACTAATACCTAAAAATACATTTAGTTCTTTCCATGTGATGTATTATTGTGGGTCCCACACCATGGTAAAACACATGTAAAAAACTTTCATTAATTTGTTGATACTAATGTTAGGTAAGTATATGACATTTTTACTTTGGAATTTCATACAACTTGGAAAATTAAGGCGTGAATGCAATAGTCTAATGCCAATGGGGTGCGATAGGTTTTCTGGGAAAAAAATGTTCTTCATAGAGGCCTATTTTTTAACGTTCGCCTATGCCCCAATTTTCATTAATCCTCATTTGGTCCAGTGAACTGACACTTTATAAGATATCAAATTTTAAAATTTGTACACAAAAAGGAGAAAGGAGAGATAAGGGGAAATAAATCTATATTTTATTTCTACCAACTAATTTACTTATAGAAAAGTACTTTGAGGTCCCTCGCAAATAAATTTTAAATACTAAAGGAATTTTGATAATTTTTAACACTTAGATCCACTTAATCTATTCTTGTAGAAATCCACACTAGTGGCACAAGTGGACCTAATAATAAATTGTCCTTAAATGTTTAAAAATTGTCAACAAGAGACCTAATTGTAATTTGCCCATTTACTCATTAGCAAGATATATTAGGTGTTGTTCCTAAATATTTGTATGAGAAATTTGTCCCCATAAATTCTTTTTAAAATCCATGCCACAAAAGTGTATTTCAAATATAAACTTTAAAAGTTCCTTTGTCTAATATGGTGGCCAAACTAAATCCAGGACACTAACCAATTTTGATAAAAAAAAAATATGGGTCATGCGCATTCTAGCATACAAAACCTTTCGGATTCCCGATTGGGTAGAGTTAGAAATGCCTGTACCCCCTATTGAGGTGTTGTCATTACCAGAGGGTCACTGGATTCCCTCGTTGTTCATAGTTGTGTATAATTTCACCTTTCCCCCAAATCTCTTTTGTCTAGAGTTTTGTCAGTATTTTGATGTCGTTATCGCTAAGGTAGCCCCCAATACTTGAAGAGTGGTAAATGAATACATAGTATCCATCAAATACATGGAACCCATATAGGCGTTCTTTAATTAATGTTTTGTTACAAGTGGATTATCAATGATAACACTTACTACATGAAGACTAGGTTTGCCAATAGGGCCTTGGTTGTGAATTTTTCCAAACTCCAATAAGGATTACTTTGACTATGGAGTTATTATAAAAAAAAAATTGGCAACACGCTCCTCTTCAAATAGGAGAGGTGTATAATGGGCCCGAGTGCCTCCAAATGGGACATAGCATAGGTTGTTGAATTTCATTACTGTATTCCTCTGTTTTATTTAACCAACCATTTGGTGATATGCTGACTTAAGTTTTTCTTATCTTGTTTCTTATTTTGCACAATTGAGAATAAGAAGAAGTGTCCCAAAGAACAGGACAATAATGTATGTGAATTAAAATTCCTGTGGAATCTTCATTAAAGTATTGGCAAGGAACACCCAAGAGTTTCCTCCTATTTATTGTAGTATAGGTGTTCAATTACCTCCTTTGTTTCTAGGCCCACTACTGTTGCTACTCAAGCCTCCATCTTAAAGAAAAGTCAGTTACTACCTCTTCAGCTGAGGAATTTGTTCGTAGTAAGAAGGATTTTGGGACTTCATCCTCTTTTGAATCGTTAGATATGTCAATTATTCCCTCTTATCCACTTGATAGTATGGGAAAGAGAAAAATCTCCAATATGATGACTGGAGAGTTGCCTTCAACTGCTAAGAGAGATGTCGAGAAGACTGGCAAGGGTAGTGATGCTAGGAAGCCAGAAAAAACTGTCAAAGTTTCTGAAACAAAGAAGGTTAGTCAAGTCATCACCTCTGAGAAAGTTAATATTTTTGCACCTCAATTCAAGAGGTTAAGAAAAGGCTTGTTTGAGAAACAGCTTGAGAATAATTTTTCTAACCAGGAGTTGATCGAGAAGGTTCCGAAGGACTTGAGTGTTACACGGCCATCCTCAATTATCATTCATCCTGGTATTGCCAGGATGTTAATTATGACTGGTACCCACTTTACTAATAGAGCAACTCTTGTCCCACAGCCAGGATTAAAGTTGGCAAAAAATGCTTACCAAAGTTGGTCTATGGTAATTCCTTCTTCTTTATTACTTGCCCTTGATATATTATTTTCCTCCTAATACTTCTTGTACTATGATATTGTCCTTTATAATGTTTTTCTTGAATTTAATCAAATGTTGGAGAAGGACGATCAAATTTGTTCTTCAGGAGGAGATGTTGAGAAGGCCTTTGAGGGTTTAAGGAAATCTGTTGAGGCTTCAAGGCAACGGTTAGAGTCCAAATAGAAGACTTGGGATGCTGAGTTGAAAAAGTCCAATGATAGAGCCATCACTGATGAAGGAAAATTAGTGACTGCAGAGAGTAAGGTTAATATGGATAAAGAAAAATTGATGAACAATCAAGCTCTCTCAAAGTCTACCGAAGATAAGGTTGTTGGTCTGATCTTTGAATTGGTTATAGAGAAGGCCAAAAATAAGAAGATAAAATCATATTCCTTTAATAAAGACTAGGACAAGGCTTTTCTGGAAGCCTCTGCTCAGAGTGAGTTTGTTAGGAAGAAGTCCTTTAAGGATGGTTAGTCGGAGGTTGGAGGCCCTTAAGGAGGTCAGCACTACAAAAGACTTTGAATTTTTCTTGAGGCATGATCCAGGCTCTCCTCTAAATTTAGAGGAAGATTTTGATGATGAGGAGGGATCTGGGGAATCCTCCATTCATCCTATTGGGTCAATTTTAAAGCCCATTAAGAAATTCATCCCTTCTTTCGACCAGCCCTCTAGAAGCAATGTTCAGGAGAAGGAGAAGGTTTAACTCCTTTGTTTTTTTTTTTGTTGTTTTTTTTCCTTGTAATGGCACTATTATTTAACACCTTCTTCTTATTAATGAAAACACTTCCTTTTGGATAAATATGTTGCTTTTTTCTTACTTATGCCTTCTTGCTTGGTTGAGTTATCTTTATTAAATCGTACTCTCTATACTATGTTTGCCCAGTAATTACACTTGTGTTCTTACCTTTGTAATTTTCAGTTTGATGCTAGGAAACAGGTTATTGTTTTTGTTGAATCTGACCTACTCAGGCGGAGTAAAAATTTGTTAGAATCTGGACATGTTCCTTTGTTCGAAGAAGACTTGGTCGTCCTTCTTGGCCCAGATATTTCTGACTAAGTTAATGAGTCATACATTCATTATTTACTAGAAAGGGCAGTGGCTAATAATATTGCCTACTACGAGATGATTGAAGATCTGCAAGAAGATCACAAGTTTACTTTGATTTCTCTCCATACCAACTATGAAGTAAAGTATAAATCCTTAAGTGGAGGTTGGGGCTTTGAGAAGAAGCTTGAACAGTATGCCTCTATCTATAGAAAAAAAAGAGTTACTTTTTAGACGAGAAGTGAATGAAGCCAGGAAAATAGCCAAACTTCTTGAGGAGGAAAATAATAAGCTCATAAATGATTTGGACATTTTAAATAAGTCATTTGCTAGTGGTGCTGATGAAGGTGCTTCTTTCTTAGAGGCTAAGAATGCCAGGCTAGTAGAGGAATTTGAAGCTCTGAAGAAAATCAAACCCGATAAAACTTTCAGGCAGTAGTGGTCTAGCTAACCAACTACAGATGAGGTAACGACCAATTAAACACTAGATGACCAAGCCACCTAGTTGAAAGCAAAGAGTCAAGCTATTACTGATTTGTCTATAAAGTTGGAAGTTAAAGAGAAATCCATTGCCGACTAATCTGTTCAACTGAAGGTGAAGAGTGTTTTTTTGAAGAAACTTTAATATCAAGTTTAAAGATTAACCTTTCAATTTCACAAACAAACCAGAGAGGTGTGGATGGAAGGTTACAATGAAGCTCTTGGCCATATTGACGATCATCTTGATCAGATTCATCCTGAAGGTTATAAATAGGAATGGACCAATTATCTAACCTTGTTTAAACATGATCGTAACAGCGAGTTCTAGTATTAGAATGAGCTTAGTCTGTTGGATTATGACAATCCTCCAATTAAAATTGGATATATCATGGATTCCTGTTGATGCTATTCCCTAGTGCTTGATCATAAAATACTTCGGAGTCTATGGTCTGCATGATGTTCATGAAATAGTTCATCCTCCTCATCTAATTGATGCGCCGAGTAGCATTAATAAATTAATGTTGAGGGATTTCAACTTTATTAACTCCCCTTATACATTGGATGATCCTCCAGTTGGTACGAAAAGAGTGCAGCCAACTTCCAAAGATGTAATTGTAATCTTTATTCAAATATAGAATAATTTTTCTATATTTTATTATTCATTTACTCTTAAATGTAATACATTTAGTATTTGAATAAAAACTCATGCATTTTCATTGTCAACTTATGATTATTTAATAAATCAGTAAACTGAGTTATTGTTTAATAGTGAATTATTAAACTGTAATTGTAATGCCACGGATTCTACTAATACACTTAGATGAAACTATAAATAGTTTTTTTTATCCGAGTTTAGCATTTGTTATTAGTGGTGACCAAGTGTATGAGGAATATATGTGTGCATTCCAATGGTTAGGAATGTTTACATGTCTTCTTGCATTTAACTTAGTCGGGTGAAACTTGTTTGTAACTGTTGGAGTTGTATATGAAGTTTTACAGACGTCTTAGTCTTGACTTGTCAAAGACGAAGTCATATATAAAGTAAATGATTAGTGCCGACCAAGTGTGGTAGGAGTTTATTCCTGTATTTAACTTGGCCTTGCAATGCTTGTTGCTCGTGACTTGTTAATACGAAGTCATACATGAAGTAAAAACTTCATGTTCGTGACTTGTACATACAAATCCATACATGAAGTAATAAATTGGGTGAGATACAACTGTGCCTTAAGTTGTTGGTGCATCTTGAATTTGATGAATTCGACCTGATTAAGTATGTTCTGTTGATCGGAAGATAAGTTCAACCTGATTAAGTATAATATGTGTTATTGATCAGCAAGAGACAAAGACCAAGAGATAGTTGTATTTTTTTATTTGGGGGATATATCGTCGTACTCCAGAAAAAATGATAAAATGGAAGGAATGAAAATCAAAATTTTTATTGAACTTGACAAATGGTTGTGATGAACATTAATAAGTACACTATGTCAATGCCTTAAATTATTGATAATATTTATGAAGGTTCTCGACATTCCAAGGATTTTTGAATTCTTCTCCTTCTAGTATCTCAATTCGATAAGTCTCTGATCAGATGACTGCTGATATGAGATATAGGCCATGCCAATTGGCTTCAAGCTTATTTCTCTTCTAGATGACCTTCTTTAGGACATAGTCGTCTTCTTTTAAGTTGGTTGGTCTGACCATTTTGTTGTAAAAGTGAGCAATCATGTGTTGGTACACAACATTCCTGATAGCAGCATATTCTCGGACATCCTCTAACATGTCTAAGTCCAATCATCACATCAAGTCAATTATTGCTGAATTAAAATTCCGTACCCTGTGGGTTAATAGGCCTATCTCGAATGGTACAATGGCTTATGTACCAAATGCAAGTATATAAGGTGTTTATCCAGTTGTTGTTCTCGACATTCTTCTGTAAGCCCAGAGAACATAATGTGATTCATTAATCCAATTCCCTTGGCAGCATCAAACCTCTTCTTCAGTTCATTGAGCTAAGATCTATTTGTCATTTTCGTGTGACCATTACTTTGAGGGTAGCCTGGTGCTAAATGGATTTTCTGGATCTTGAACTAGACACAGTACGCTTCAAATTCATCATTGTCAAACTGGGTCTCATGGTCTTTAATGAAGGCATAGGGCATTCCATACCTACATATGATTTTTTTTCCAAATGAATTGGTACACCTTCTCATAAGGCATTTCTAACAATGGCTTTGCCTCCACCCATTTGGTGAAGTAATCAACAGTAACTACCAAGTACTTGAACCAGCCTTTGGTGGTCAGCAGTGGGCCAACAAAGTAAATTCCCCAGAAAGCGAAGGGTCAAGGTGAGGTAATGTGCGCTAGAGCAGCACTGGGTGTTTTGTGAATCGTAGAGAACCTCTAAAACTTATCACACTTTCTTGCGAAGGCCTTACAATCTTCCCTCATAGTAGGCCAATGTGACAGCCCGCTCAAAATAATAACAGGTGCCCAGCCCCATACTACATTAAATCAGGTATCTCAGATGGCACAGTCTCAACATCAACTGAGAATACTAAAATAATATAAGGCTAACTACCCGAAATTATTAAAAGAGGGTGCCAAAATTTAAAACTTTTATTTAACACCAATTAAAAACCAACCATACAACCATTTACAACAGTGCTACATCTAACTATGATGAGTGATAAATGCAGACTCCAATAATATAAAAGAGTATAATACATTGTACAACAAAATCTCAACAATGAAATACCCGAATAAGCTGTCGGGTCACAAACAATACAATAATCTGAGAAAGAAAATATAAAAGTGTTAATCTACAACACTTGGGTATAAACTCGAGATACAAACTGAGTCCTAATCTAGATACATCAAAGATAGGAATCGTCTAAACAAGATGCCTCAACAGTCCGCTACTGCCACAGCTCCACGAATACACTAGATGGATAAACATCAATGGCGTCCTTACGGAGGAACACCTAAAGTAATACAATATATATACATGGAGGGAGAAAATATAAACGGGTCAGAGCCCGAGTTGAAAACATTTTATAGCAAGTGCATTAAAATGAATAATAAGTATAAATGCATTATGACATGATTTAATGGAATCGTCCTCTCCATAATAATCCAACTCACCTCTTAACTAGAGCGCGCACTAAATGTATGCACGTGGTCTCCAAATGAAAGCCCAAATATAAATTAGGCAATAAAATCTAACTAGATCCCAAAAATGAAGATTCGATTAAGATTATCTAACTTATCTCGCAATCTACACTTATCTAAATTCCATCTACAACATTCCTTTATATTTTAATGTCATCATTCTCTTTATATTTGCTCATTTATTGAACATATAAAGTTGCATAACCATCTTCATAACAACATCATCACAATACATCAACACTCTCTTTTACTAGAATTTCATATATTCTAGTTATGCCCTTATTTGGCATGTAATCATATATATATATCAGTTATTAGCATCAAGTGCTAAGGACAAAACTTCTCCCGGTTCTCAATACTGTACTGCGTTTCATGCGTGGGACGTCTCGCCGAAGCGAAATTCAAATAAGGACCCCCCCCGATTACACTACTTCTGACAGTATCGATCTTCGAAATATTATGCCCTTAATGCATGTTGCATGTAACCCAAGTTATTATTACTCAAATTTTAATTAATTAATATTCCCAATTCTCAGTAGTACACGGCGTTTCATGCGTGGAACGTCTCGTCGAGGCGAAATCCAAACAAGGAACCCACCCCCCACCCCCCCACCCCCACCCCCGATTACACTACTCCTGGCACTTCCAATCGTCGGGATAGGTGATATAGATATAAATATGAGCATTAAAGGCTAACTTCTCCCCAATTTCCAGCATTACACTGCGGTTCGTGCGTGGGACGTCTCGCCGAAGCGAAATCCAAACAAGGAACCCCCCGATACACTAATCTTGGAAATGTCGGTCGTCGAGGTCCATTATGCCCTCAATACTCAAGTACAAGCACAACGATATCATAACCAACCAACCGAGCTATAACTCGAGGACGCAGGCTCACATGCTATCATCTTCCAGCATCCCATACACATAGCATACTGCGGCCACCTGGTGCGGTTCAACGACACCCACCTCGTGATTAACTCACGCACACAACGTCCCGGGAAGCGATCATAGCTCCTAACCGGCAAGTGAGAACGTCACATACCCCCGACTTCCTACCCCCAAAAGAATGCATATATATATATATTGCATAATAATCACAATGTACGACTATGACATGGGGAATATCCACACCCTGCTCTTTGAGCCAAGATGCTCACCCTCAACGCACGCAACTTCCCAATGATAGCAAGGAGGGGGTATGCTTCACTATATATATATATATATATATATATATATATATATATATATATATATATATACCATTGCATAAGGTATACATACATCATCACATCATATAAAGATATACCATCATATAAGGTATACCTGTCACATTGTTTTCATATTTACTATACGCTCTTAGGCGCAATAGAATTAATGTCATTATTTAGTATATCTCCCTCTTCATATACTAATCGTCAATTCTCACACATCTTCCCCACTTAGTATAGACTATACTATTTCTCGCTTGAAGCTCACATGTCGCTTATATTTATGGATTGTCTCTCAAATCCATTTATGTTAAGGATATTCTTTATCTCAATGCACTACATTTAGCATTTCTCATTGTGTGAGACTTCTCCCAAATCAATCATCATTAAGGATATTTCTATATCCACATGCGCATCAATTATCATTTATAATCCTCCATCCATAATAGGGTTCAATTTATTTCGTGAACCTTTTAAAATTATCCCATTCGGGATTGGACCCTAAGATCCATTATCTCTAAACGTATTCTCATTCTTTCATATAAATTTAATTATTATCTCCAATTAGAACCACCAATCAAGGTGGGTTTCCCCACTTAGTATATACCAAAATCTCTAATCGGTATTCCTCACTTTAAGTCTATATGACTCCAATGATTCCTTATAAGGGAAACTCTCTAAAAGTCTCCAAAACATACTCCCAATAATTCCTATAGAGGTTCCTAATCGATAACCTCGAACGAAACAGGACAAAATTCTCCATAGAAAAACATCCCTCAAAAAGCCCTGTTTCTAAATCGATTCGGGCCAATTTCGAATCGATTCGGCCTCCAAGGCGAATCGATTCGGGTCATCAGAACTGGGACTCTGTCTCAGGCCGAATCGATTCGGCTGGGGTCGGAATCGATTCGGTCACTCAGACCTGGGCACCTGCATATTTCCGAAAATCAATTTGGCTAGGGGGGCGAATCGATTCGGCCTACCTGGAGGCTCGAAACTGGCTACTTTTTAGTAAGCCAAAAATCCCAAAATTCATATTTATCATTTTCTCTCCATTTTTCTTCAACCCAATCACATATATAACATCCAAAAACACTTTTAAACTAATTTATAACCTCAAATCCATTTCTACAAAACAAATCTTAGATTATACCCAAAAATTAGGTTTTGATAAACTAAACCTAAAACCCATAAATTTGATCCACAAATCATGAAATAAATGTACACAACAATTATTTAGCAAGTTTAATCACTTGTCTCGGGTTCGTTGGGTCTGATCCGTCCTCGAAATCACGTAAATGCCAGAAATCTCCACTTTCTCTCTCTTTCTCTTCTTCTTTCTTCTTCTTCTCTCTTTCTTTCTTTCTTTCTATTTCTCTTTCTCTCTTTGTAGAAATGAATCTCCCGTAGGCTTAATAAGCCTATTCTCCCAAGATTCACATATTTAAATGATAATACACACTTTAAATGACTCGGTAACTTTAATTCGAGCTAAACGAACTTAAAATTATTTCAGAACCTAAATAGACTCCAAGTACAGTTATTTAGACTTTCTCGACCCTTCCGGACACAACTACACCCTCTGAATCACCATTCGCCATATTTTCTAACGACTTCAATTTTTTTACCTCGGTTTCCAATTTAATTATTCTCCAATAAAATTTATTTATTTCTCCCAAAATAAATAAATCCTCGTCTCCAAGACCTCGGGTTGTTATAAACTTCCCCACTAAAAAAAATTTCGTCCCTGAAATTTAGCTAAGCCTAATTCTCCAAAGCTCAACTAGTTCCTACCACACTAATCCTCACTAATCCTATCTCCAAATCTCTAACTTCCCACGGCGAATTAATTTTAATTTATTTTATTTTAAGTTATATAAAGTCAATCCATTTACCACTAGGGCGCCCATACACCCTTTATATTCGAGCTTTTTTCTCGTACCAACAATAATGAGGCTTCATTTGCCTCCAAAGTTCCATAATCCCATAGATATATAATTTATATTAGCTTATTAATAGAGTAGAAATTTTGAATGGTCCAAAGAAATAACTCCTCTCAATTCCCGACATTCGACACTTTCGTGCGGGGGACGTCTCGCAAAAGCAAAATCCAAACAAGGAACCCTCCCAATACACTACTATGTAACGACGTCGGGAATTGAGAGTTTGTTAAATCCGGACTAGAGTTTGAAAATATTTTGGGGAAAAATCATTTTGATATGGCCCAAAGCCTAGAAAAAGTTTCATTTTGAAAAACAATTATAAAAATATTTTTGTTTATGTCTTACAATATTTACATAAAGTGCCTTATGTCCAACACAAGGTCTTTTCAATCATCATACATATAACAACATATAGCTAACAAAAATTAGCATAATTATGAGCTAAAATTTTCCTGCGTCCCATCAATCCTCAAATTCTGAACTCTTTTCAGAAACAACATCTTATAGCATATTAACATATATCCATTTGTAAGGCTCATCCATATCTGGAATACAACAATTATATAAGTCTATCACGACTATAAACAAAGAAGTAGCTTTATCGTTACTACTTATCACCCAATAACAATTCTTACATTCACCACAAGGTTTATAGCTCTCTTTGAGCGCATTACAAAATTATCTATTCTTTCACAAGATAATAACATAAGAGCCTAACTTGATCAAAACTCCCCTTAGGGTCAAAACATACAAGTAGGGATATAGCACTCCCCATTCACAAATGTCTCTCATACGATATTCCCAAAACTTCATATAGTAATTATCATATTCACAAAGGAAAATTAACTTACATTATCCATCTCTAATCCGATTTCCCTTCCTCATCAACGGGCTCCCAAACAAATTCCCCTGGTCTAAAGTGACCTCGAATCTGTTGTAGGAGTTGCACTTCCAAAACTTCATCAAAACATGGTCATTTTCCTCTTATAGGACAATCTTTATTTTTATAGCCTATTTCTTTACAAAAGAAACATCTACCCGAAATTCCTCTTAGCCCACTTTGAGGAACAAAACGTCGTTGTGACTCTTTATAGTCCGAATTATACTCACTGGCGTTACTGGCACTCTCCTCGCCAAAATTACTTGATGAACTCGAATCTCCAAAGTTATTACCCTCTTTAGAACGAAGATGATATTCGTAACACTTTAGTAGTGTCGCGTTCACTACCTCAACGAAAGTCACTAACTTAGGAGTCTCTAACAAATGTTGCTGGATTCTCAAATCTAAACCTCGAACAAACTTTGATGTACGTTTCTCTTCCGTATTTACCTCATCAGGTACTAATTTCTCCCATCTAGAAAAATCTTCCTCATATTTTTTCCACTGTTCTATTACCTTGAAAAATCTTCGTAATTCGAGTCAAGGAAGGAAAATACCTTCGATCAAAAAGTTCCCAAAATTCAATTATAGGCAAAGTATCTCTTTGTTCAAATGTGGTGACAGACTCCCACCATTGGAGAGCCATACCCGATAGCTTAAAGGTGGCTAAAAATTGCTTTTGCACCTCACTACACTCAACCGTACGGAGGTGCCTCTGCATACTATTCTTCCATTGACTTGCAGCCATTGCATCAGCTCCCCCTGCAAACTCGGGAGGATGCCCCTTATTAAAATCTTCCTTTACACTTTCCCATAAAGATAGTCCTAAATGGGTTTGGGCTTCTTGAACGGCAAATTGTTGTGCCATCGTAGAAATGGCAGCAGTTACCGCTTGTGCCACAATATTGGCAACTTCATCTGTAGTCATGTTCCTTTGAGGCGTTTGGGATTTCACACCCCCTTTATTTGCCTAGACTGAACGACCTCCCTTCGGTGGCATCTGAAACAAGAACAATTGTATCAGAATTCCTTTCAAATATTCTCATATCACAGAAGAAATATGGACGTGTGAATGCAATCGTCCTAACAATAAGGCTCTATATCAAGAACGCTTACGGAAGATCGTAGTACCCACACAGATCCTAAAGACACTAGATCCTGATGATCTGATACCATCGGTGACAGCCCGCTCAAAATAATAACGGGTGGCCACCCTATACTACATTAAATCAGGTATCTTAGATGGCACAGTCTCAACATCAACTGACAATACTAAAATAATATAAGGCTAACTACCCGAAATTATTAAAAGAGGGTGCCAAAATTTAAAACTTTTATTTAACACCAATTAAAAACCAACCATCCAACCATTTACAACAGTGCTACATCTAACTATAATGAGTGATAAATGCAGACTCCAATAATATAAAAGAGTAAAATACATTGTACAACAAAATCTCAACAATAAAATACCCGAATAAGCTATCGGGTCATAGACAATACAATAATCTGAGAAAGAAAATATAAAAGTGTTAATCTACAACACTTGGGTATAAACTCGAGATACAAACTGAGTCCTAATCTAGATACATCAAAGATAGGAATCGTCTAAACAAGATGCCACAATAGTCCACTACTTCCACAGCTCCACGAATACACTGGATGGATAAACATCAATGGCGTCCTTGAGGAGGAACACCTAAAGTAATACAATATACATACATGGAGGGAGAAAATATAAACGGGTCAGAGCCCGAGTTGAAAACATTTTATAGCAAGTGCATTAAAATGAATAATAAGTATAAATGCATTATGACATGATTTAATGGAATCGTCCTCTCCATAATAATCCAACTCACCTCTCAACTAGGGCGCGCACTAAACGTATGCACGTGGTCTCCAAATGAATACCCAAATATAAATTAGGCAATAAAATCTAACTAGATCCCAAAAATGAAGATTCAATTAAGATTATCTAACTTATCTCGCAATCTACACTTATCTAAATTCCATCTACAACATTCCTTTATATTTTAATGTCATCATTCTCTTTATATTTGTTCATTTATTGAATATATAAAGTTGCATAACCATATTCATAACAACATCATCACAATACATCAACACTCTCTTTTACTAGAATTTCATATATTCTAGTTATGCCCTTATTTGGCATGTAATCATATATATGTGATTTATTAGCATCAAGTGCTAAGGACAAAACTTCTCCCGATTCTCAATACTGTACTGAGTTTCATGCGTGGAACATCTCGCCAAAATGAAATCCAAATAAGGAACCCCCCCGATTACACTACTTCTGACAGTATCGATCTTCGAGATTTATTATGACCTCAATGCATGATGCATGAAACCAAAGTTATTATTACTCAAGTTTTAATTAATTAATATTCCCAATTCTCAACAGTACACGGCATTTCATGTGTGGGACGTCTCGCCGAGGCAAAATCCAAACAAGGAACCCTCCAATTACACTACTCCTGGCACTGTCAATCACCGGGATAGGTGATATAGATATAAATATGAGCATTAAAGGCGAACTTCTCCCCAATTTCTAACATTACACTGCAGTTCGTGCATGGGATGTCTCGCCGAAGCGAAATCCAAACAAGGAACCCCCCCGATACACTAATCCTGGCAATATCGGTCGTCGAGGTCCATTATGCCCTCAATACTCAAGTAAAAGCACAAAAATATCATAACCATCCAACCGAGCTATAACTCGAGGACGCAAGCTCACATGCTATCATCTTCCAGCAGCCCATACACATAGTAAACTGGGGCCACCTGGTGGGGTTCAACGACACCCACCTCGTGATCAACTCACGCACACAACGTCCGGGGAAGCGATCAGAGCTCCTAACCGACAAGTGAGAACGTCACATACCCCCGACTTCTCACCCCCAGAAGAATGCATATATATATATATATATATATATATATATATATATATATATATATATATTGCATAATAATCACAATGGACGACTATGACCTGGGGAATATCCACTCCCTGCTCTTTGAGCTAGGATGCTCACCCTCAACGCACGCAACTTACCAATGATAGCAAGGAGGGGGTATGCTTCACTATATATACCATCACATAAGGTATACATACATCATCACATCATATAAAGATATACCATCATATAAGGTATACATGTCACATTGTTTTCATATTTACTATATGCTCTTAGGCGCAATAGAATTAATGTCATTATTTAGTATATCTCCCTCTTGATATACTAATCGTCAATTCTCACACATCTTCCCCACTTAGTATACATTATACTATTTCTCGCTTGAAGCTCACATGTCGCTTCTATTTATGGATTGTCTCTCAAATCCATTTATGTTAAGGATATTCTTTATCTCAATGCACTAGATTTAGCATTTCTCATTGTGTGAGATTCTCCCAAATCCATCATCATTAAGGATATTTCTATATCCACATGCACATCAATTAGCATTTATAATCCTCCATCCATAATAGGATTCAATTTATTTCGTGAACCTTTTAAAGTTATCCCATTCGGGATTGGACCCCAAGATCCATTATCTCTAAACTTATTCTCATTCTTTCATATAAATATAATTATTATCTCCAAATAGAACCTCTAATCAAGGTGGGTTTCCCCACTTAGAATATACCAAAATCTCTAATCGGTATCCCTCACTTTAAGTCTATATGACTCCAATGATTCCTTATAAAGGAAACTCTCTAAAAGTCTCCAAAACATACTTCCAATAATTCCTATAGAGGTTACCAATCGATAACCTCGAACGAAATAGGACGAAATTCTCCATAGAAATACATCCCTCAAAAAGCCCTGTTTCCGAATTGATTCGGGCCAATTCCGAATCGATTCGGCCCAGCGAATGGCCTCCAAGGCGAATCGATTCGGGTCATCAGACCTGGGACTCCGTCTCAGGCCAAATCGATTCGGCTGGGGTCCGAATCGATTCAGTCACTCAGACCTGGGCACCTGCATATTTCCGAATCGATTCAGCTAGGAGGCCGAATCAATTCGGCCTACCTGGAGGCTCGAAAATGGTTACTTTTTAGTAAGACAAAAATCCCAATATTCATATTTATCATTTTTTTTCTCCATTTTTCTTCAACCCAATCACATATATAACATCCAAAAACACTTTTAAACTAACTTATAACCTCAAATCCATTTCTACAAAATAAATCTAAGATTATACCCAAAAATTAGGTTTTGACAAACTAAACCTAAAACCCATAAATTTGATCCACAAATCATGAAATAAATTTACACAACAATTATTTAGCAAGTTTAATCACTTTCCTCGGGTTCGTAGGGTCTGATCCGTCCTCGAAATCGCATAAATGCCGGAAATCTCCACTTTCTCTATCTTTCTCTTATTCTTTCTTCTTCTTCTCTCTTTCTTTCTTTCTATTTCTCTTTCTCTCTTTGGAGAAATAAATCTCCCGTAGGCTTAATAAGCCTATTCTCCCAAGATACACATCTTTAAATGATAATACACACTTTAAATGACTCGGTAACTTTAATTCGACCCAAACGAACTTAAAATTATTTCGAAACCTAAATAGACCCCAAGTATAGTCATTTTGACTTTCTCCGCCCTTCCGGACCCAACTACACCCTCAGAATCGCCATTCGCCATACTTTCTAACGACTTCAATTTTTTTACTTCGATTGCCAATTTAATTATTCTCTAATAAAATTTATTTATTTCTCCCAAAATAAATAAAGCCTCGTATCCAATACCTCGGGTTGTTATAGCCAATAGTATCCCTGTGTCTTGATTCTTTGGATCAATGGCCGACCAACTGAATAAGCTCTAAAAAAACCTTTGTGCACTTCCTTAATCAGATTTTTAACCTCCAACGAATGAACACAACGTAGTAGGGAGATAGTTAATCCCCTCCAGTATAAAACCCCTTTGTCCAACACATATCCGGTTGCTTTGTACCATGGCTTTTTTCTTTTTTAGGATCGACTGGCAAGGTTCCATCTTCAATGTAGGTTTTGATCGGATCCATCCAAGAAGGTCCTAATTGTAAAGTAATGAAACTGACCATTAGATCTTCGTATATACTCCTGTTAGCTAATATTTCAATTGGAATGTTCCTTCGAAGTTCAATTCTCGTTATTGAAGCTAGCCAAACAAGTGCATCAGCTCAGGCATTAGCAATTCTTGGTATCCTATTCATTTGTACGCCTAGAAACTTGGAAATAACTTTCATGGCTTTGGTCAAGTATCTAGTCATCAAGTCTCCCTTGAATCCATATGGATAAAGCACTTGGTTGATAACCAGTTGTGAATCACTATGCGTAACTACCTGCTTGGCACCTAATGCATGGGAAAACTCCAGTCCGACTATCAAAACTTCATACTCAGCTCCATTATTTGATGCCTTGAATTGAAATTTAAGAGCATATTCAATATCAATATCATCAGGAGTATTAAGTATGATACCTGCCCTACTTCCAGTTGCACATGAGGATCCATCCATATATAAATTCCATAATGGGATATCACTACTGAATCTCTCCATAGACATAATTACATGGTGAATATCTTCTTACTCTCTTTAGTTTATTTTTTAGCTTTTTCTTGATTTCTAGATGATTGAGGTTGGTTGGCTATAACTTTGTCTTCATTTTGAGATGAGTTCTCTTTCGAAGAAGTCTACTCGGCAGGCAAGTTTTGTTGATCGGTAACCTCTGGATAGGCGAACTCTGTAATGAAATTCGCCAAAGCTTGTATTTTTAAGGATAACCTTAGTTCATAGATGATGTCATACTCTCCCAGTTCTACTGCCCAGTACATCAATCTTCTTGACTTTTCAGGTTTGTGGAGTGCTTGCCGAAGAGGTAAATCAGTATATACAATTATGATGTGTTCTTGGAAATAAGGCTTCATACGCCTGGAAGCATTATTAAGTGCTAAGGCTAGTTTTTCCAAGAGTGGGTACCTGATTTTGGCTCCCCTGAATGCTTCTCTAGTGTAGTAAACCGATTTCTGAATTCCATTATCCAGTCGAACTAGTGCTGAGCTAACTGCGGATTTGAAAACAACTAAGTAAAAGTATAATTTCCCCCCAAAAATGCCTATTCACATTATTTATTCCACTCAAATGTCTTTCTCAACATCTTGAAGAATGGCAGCCGCCTATATGTTGCCCGAGAAACAAACCTGTTTAAATTTCTACTCTACCTGTAAGTCGTTGTATATCCTTCTTGCAAGTCGGAGACTACATTTCGGTTAGAGCTTTTATCTTGTATAGATTGGCTTCAATTCCCCTTTGGTTTACTATGAAGCGAAGGAACATTCCTTCCTGCACACCGAACACACGCTTAGTCGAGTTGAGCTTCATCTGATGCCTTTCCAGCTGATCAAAAGTTTGACTGAGGTCGTAGATATGATCTGAAGCCTTATTGCTTTTAGTCAACATATCATCCACATAAAACTCCATATTCTTTCCTATTTTATCTTTAAACACCTTATTGACCAGCCTCTGGTATGTTGCAACAGCATTTTTAAGCCCGATAGGTATTACATTGTACCAATATGTACCTCAGTTGGTGACAAAAAAAGTGTTTTCCCTGCCTTCTAGTTTCATTCTTATCTGGTTATACCCAGAATAAGAATCCATGAAGCTTAACAACCCATGTCCTGATGTAGCATACACCAACTGATCAATTATAGGAAGGGGAAAGTGGTCCTTTGGGTAGGCTTTATTAAGATTAGTAAAATCTACATATATCCTCCACTTATTATTTTTCTTTTTAACCATCATAACATTGGCCAAATAAGTTGGATATTTGACATCCTCAATGAATTAGGCCTTTTTTAGTTTCTCCACCTCTTCCTGTATAGCTTGATTTTTCTCCAGACTGAACACCCTACGCCTTTTCTTGATCGGCTTGGCATCCTTATTAATGTTGAGCTTGTGATAGAATAAATTGGGGTCAATCCCAGGCATATCCTCGTGACTCCAAGAAAACATGTTTCCCTTTTATCTCAAGAATGCAATCGATTCCTGTTTAAGGAGTGGGTCCAGTGTGGAGTCGATCTAGGTATATCTTTCCGGTTTAGTTTGTCATCATCCAATATTATGCTTTTGTTGGCTTCAACAATATGCTATTTGACTAACTCTATTTCATCTCTGGGATCTAGAGTTTCAACTTCTAATTCACTATTGGGCTTTATAGTATTTACCTGATCAGTGGTGGTCTTCTTCTTTAAATCAGTCAAGTCTTATTTCTCAGTTGAGGAGTAATAGAACTCTCTGGCCATCTTTTGATCCCCCTTCATAATGTCAATCCTAAAGTGAGTTGGGAACTTCAAACACTGATGGACTGTGGATGGTACAACTTTAAACTTCTTAAGCCCTACCCTGTCGAGGATTACATTATAAACGGGTTGAACATTTTTGTCCATGATAAAGAAGCGTATCTTTTCAATACGACTTGCTAGCCAAGTGTGGAACAACACTTCTAGCTTGACTTTCCCCAGTGGGTAGACATTTTCGCATAAAAAACCTATCAATGGACTTTGGTATGGTTCTAGATAACTGAACTTCAAATCTAAACTCTGAAAGTAGGGGTAGAACATGATATCATTTGAGCTCCCGTTATCAATCAAAACCCTGGTAATGACGGCATCCTGGATTCTAAACTTGATGACCAATTGATTATCGTGGGGATATAGTACCCCAGAGAGGTCGTTCTTAGAAATATCGATTACCATTATGTCTTTGTTGAATTTTTTGGGTTGATCATCTTCATTCAGATTGATTCTCTGAATATAAGAATAGGCATGTGCTTCATTGAGGTAGGCCTTTCTTTTTGAAGTGTGATTTCTTCCTCCTGCGTCGCCACTTATAATTAAATGACAATCAAAATAGCCAAAACTTATCATATCTACCTCACACTCTTTCTTCTTAGGCTTATTCGGCAGGTCAGGATTAACTTCATAACCATCTTTATGGTTTCTCTTCCTATCATCTCTGGGTTTACAAGGAGAATTTAACCTTCCCCTTGTTTATCTTATTTCTCGCCGATCAACAAATATGTTCATCTTTCTTTAGAGGATGAGGGATTCGAATTCATTCTTCAAAACGATACAGTTATCAGTCATGTGGCCATAGTCCTTATGGAACTCATAATATTTAGATTTCTCCCTCCTGTTAGGGGTGCTCTCAACCTCTCAAGACATCGTAAATCTTTATTGTGTTTGATCTCCTCTAGGATATGGTGAATGTTGACTGTCAATGGAGTATATATTCCATACTTTTTGAGTTTCTCATCCTTCTTAGTTATTTCCTCCTATTGATCCTTTTGATCCTTCTTTTCAAACTTAGTGGATGGACTCTGCTTTGCATCCATTGCTTCCTCAGCGTTCATGATTTTTCCTGCCTTTGCCATGAACTCAATCATAGTTTTATGAGGATCTTTGGCCAGAGCATAATATAGTTTTTCTGCAAGCAATCCACTCATTAGAGCAGTGATGGATGTGTTCTCCTTATATTCAACCACTTCTAATTTCTCGTTGTTAAAACGAGTGATGTACTCCCTGGTAGTTTCCCCTGATCGCTACCTGACACTCAAGAGATGGGCTACGCATTTTACTGGCTTGGCTCCGAAATAGAAGTTACTGATGAACTTCTCGACAAGGTGAGTGAAGTTGGTAATTTATCCTCAGGGCAAGTTATTATACCATATTTGGGTTAAACCCATAATAGTGCTTGAAAATACTCTACATGTCATTTCATCAGGGACTGAATAGATGTTGGTTACAGCTTGATACTACTGAATATGCAAAATCGAATCAATTTTACCATCATATTTAGGAGTGATCATAAGGGTTTTAAACTTAGACAGAGTTGGGAAATCAATAATTGCCTGGATGAAAGGAGACCCTTTGATGAAGTTCCTCTGCTATGGTTTTTCTTACCTTTGCCATTTCTCCCAATCGATCTTTTATTCATTGGATTGATCCCTTCCATATAGGGTTGCCTGCATTAGATTTGTGTGAATCAGCTCGGCTATCCCGACTATGTGTTTGTGCTGACCTCTCTTCCTCAGAAGTTTGTTCGGCATGTACAGATCATTGGGCGCTTGATCTTGACCTGATTGAAGCTTCACGTTGGTCATTCGGATGTTGATTAGCTCTACTCAATCTTTCCAAAATGCTTGGACTTTCAAGAGAAAATGAATAGCCATCATAGAACTTTATGGATATAATTGATGAACTGTCTCCTGAACGATAAGACCTATTACGTGTAGATCTGGAATAGTTATGTACGCTATGCTTAGGAGGCGGAGGTGGCTTTGTTGTTTGGAAAGAGCTGTAGATTCATCTTATCATGATTGAGCCAGTTGCCTCATTATTTCCTACATGGCATATTGACCCTTCGCAATACTGGGAAGAATTCTATATAGGTCAACTGTTGTAGGCGAAGCAGATGGGACAGTTGGGCTACCTTAATTTCTGTCACTGGGCTCGGGATCATTCATATTCCCTTGAATAAGGGTTTACGATAAAGAGAACGGTAATTATACACTCATTCCCACAGACGATGCCAATCTGTTGATGTCAAAAAATGGACTAGATATAATTTTCTAATCATAGATAAAATATATTATTATAATTAAATAACCAAATAAAATATAAGGAGTTTTTAAAGTGGTTCGGTTATGTAAGAAAGCCTACGTCTACTGTTATTATATTGATTTCAGTAATTATAGAGAACTAGGTAATCTTATTAAGGAGCATATCCTAGAATTCGTTATATCCTACCATTGATTAAAAGGATACAATGTATTTATAGTGACCCAGAGATCAAGGGTTGGAATGCCTTTATATATTCAAGCATTTACACTCGTAAATAATGAACGTGATGGTTGATTGTCTATACCACGTCCAAAAATACCGTTGGTTATTCCCCCAAGTGGTGACCTTTTATTTACTTTAATGATATGAATTCTTCAAGTTGGTCGGCATGCCCACCGAGCAAATATCTTTGGAGTTAGTTAAGTGTATGCTAACTAGGATTTCTACCACATAAGAAGACAATTGTCCATTTTTTATTAGTCCATGTAGGTAGATAATTTTTTGTATCAATGGGCACGTTTCTTATTTTAGGTCAGGGATGCCAGTACATGGGGAGGAAGCAAGGTCAATATCACCCCCTATGTTCACGTTAGCCATTAGGTTAATCGAAACGTCCAACAAGGAGAGGATGGCCTCGAACGGAGCAGGGTTATTTAACTTGCATCGGTAAGCAGGTAGGTAACCCACTTGGGAGTTTCCTTTAGTTCGTCTTGGCACTTGTCAAACTGAAATGTACTCCTAAGTCTATTTGGCACAATTAACATCATCCCCGACTCCCCAGCCACTCGTTGATGCCCTCTAAAACTGGGCGTGGATGCAGATGAATATTTCCATCAACTACATGGCAAGAGAGTCGGCGTTGCACAACTCGACAGATATGTGAACCTTATTGAGTGCTTGATTTTCAAGAGCTGCTTGGGAGTTCTCGAAAGTGTCCATTAAGATCTTAAAAAGTTAATGATGCCTCTTGGGATGAAGTTCGTCTTTCCATAGTTCACTCCTATTAATGGGGAGTTAAATTCCATTTGGAAGCAACAAATATAGGATTGAGAGATATATGAAATTTTAGTTTGTGACTTTAATGAGTTTTTCATTCAAATTGGGGATATATATATATATATAATAATGCTCTTCTGCGGACTAGTTCGCATTTTAAAAGTGCGAACCGAATAAGTGTCTTCTGGCGGTGAGCCTAAAAATTATTGGCTAAATTATAGGCACACTCCCTCTCTTTTCTGGGCTCACCGCCAGGTGACACATGTCTGATCCACTTTCTTAAAATGCGGACTAGTCCGCATAAGAGAAGTACTGTATATATATATATATATATATATATATATATATATATATATATATATATATATAGAGAGAGAGAGAGAGAGAGAGAGAGAGGGAGAGGAAGGAAGGAAGGCTCACCTACATCATGCACTATACATCACACCTAATTCTAGGCCCTAGAAAACTTTTTTTCAAATTTTATATTTTTCCCTTGAAATTAACCTTCCAATCAACCCATATGCAAAAAATTAGGTCAAAATACATTTTGTAACTATTTTTAAAAAATCCACAAAAAACTGCTAGTGCAGACCCTTATAAATCAGGTATTTTTAGCAGTTTTTTGTGGATTTTTTAAAAATAGCTACAAAATATATTTTGATCTAATTTTTTTCATATGAGTTGATTGGAAGGTTAATTTCAAGGAAAAATATAAATTTTGAAAAAAAAAGTCTTTTAGGGCCTAGAATTAGGTGTGATGCATGGATGATGTATAGAGCATGATGTACTATAGCCTGGCTCTATAGAGGAAGGCTCACCTACATCATGCACTACACATCACACCGTACATCACACCTAATTCTAGGCCCTAGAAAAAAAATTCAAATTATATATTTTTTTCCCTTGAAATTAACCTTCCAATCAACCCATATGCAAAAAATTAGGTCAAAATACATTTTGTAGCTATTTTTAAAAAATCCACAAATAACTGCTGGTGCAGACCCTTATAAATAAGGTATTTTTTAGCAGTTTTTATGGATTTTTTAAAAATAGCTACAAAATATATTTTGACCTAATTTTTTACGTATGAGTTGATTGGAAGGTTAATTTCAAGGGAAAATATAAAATTTGGAAAAAAAAGTCTTTTAGGGCCTAGAATTAGGTGTGATGCACGGATGATGTATAGAGCATGATGTACTATAGCCTGGCTTTATAGAGGAAGGCTCACCTACATCATGCACTATACATAACACCTAATTCTAGGCCCTAGAAAAAAAAATTCAAATTTTATATTTTTCCTTGAAATTAACCTTCCAATCAACCCATTTGCAAAAAATTAGGTCAATATACATTTTGTAGCTATTTTTAAAAAATTCACAAAAAACAGTTGACGCAGACCCTTATAAATAAGATATTTTTTAGCAGTTTTTTGTGGGTTTTTTAAAAAGAGCTACAAAATATATTTTGACCTAATTTTTTACATATGAGTTGATTGGAAGGTTAATTTCAAGGGAAAATATAAAATTTGGAAAAAAAAATCTTTTAGGTCCTAGAATTAGGTGTGATGCACGGATGATGCATAGAGCATGATGTACTATAGCCTCTCTCTCTCTCTCTCTCTCTATATATATATATATATATATATATATATATATATATATATATATATATAGAGAGAGAGAGAGAGAGAGAGGAAGGCTCACCTACATCATGCACTATACATCACACCGTACATCAGACCTAATTTTAGGCCCTAGAAAACGTTTTTTTCAAATTTTATATTTTTTCCTTGAAATTAACCTTACAATCAACCCATATGCAGAAAATTAGGTCAAAATACATTTTGTAGCTATTTTTAAAAAATTCACAAAAAATTGTTGGCACAGACCCTTATAAATCAGGTATTTTTTAGCAGTTTTTTATGGATTTTTTAAAAATAGCTACAAATTATATTTTGAACTAATTGTTTGCATATGAGTTGATTGGAACGTTAATTTCAAGGGAAAATATAAAATTTGGAAAAAAAAGTCTTTTAGGGCTTAGAATTAGGTGTGATGCACAGATGATGTATAGAGCATGATATACTATAGACTGGCTCTATAGAGGAAGGCTCACCTACATCATGCACTATACATCACACCTAATTCTAGGCCCTAGAAAACTTTTTTTCCAAATTTTATATTTTTTCCTTGAAATTAACCTTTCAATCAACCCATATGAAAAAAATTAGGTCAATATACATTTTGTAGCTATTTTTAAAAAAATCACCAAAAACTGCGGGCGCAGACCCTTATAAATAAGGTATTTTTTAGCAGTTTTTGTGGATTTTTTAAAAATAGCTACAAAATATATTTTGACCTAATTTTTGCATATGAGTTTATTGGGAGGTTAATTTCAAGGGAAAATATAATATTTGGAAAAAAAGTCTTTTAGGGCCTAGAATTAGGTGTGATGCACGGATGATGTATAGAGCATGATGTACTATAGCGTGGCTCTATAGAGGAAGGCTCACCTACATCATGCACCATACATCACACCGTACATCACACCTAATTCTAGGCCCTAGAAAACTTTTTTTTCAAATTTTATATTTTTTTCCTTGAAATTAACCTTCCAATTAACCCATATGCAAAAAATTAGGTCAAAATACATTTTGTAGCTATTTTTAAAAAATCCTCAAAAAATTGCGGGCGCAGACCCTTATAAATAAGGTATTTTTTAGCAGTTTTTTGCGGATTTTTTAAAAATAGCTACAAATTATGTGTTAAACTAATTGTTTGCATATGAGTTGATTGGAAGGTTAATTTCAAGGGAAAATATAAAATTCGGAAAAAAAAATCTTTTAGGGCCTAGAATTAGGTGTGATGCACGGATGATGTATACAGCATGATATACTATAGCCTGGCTCTATAGAGGAAGGCTCACCTACATCATGCACTATACATCACATCATACATCACACCATATTCTAGACCCTAGAAAACTTTTTTTTCAAATTTTATATTTTTTTTCTTTGAAATTAACCTTCCAATCAACCCATATGCAAAAAATTAGGCCAATATACATTTTGTAGCTATTTTTAAAAAATTCAAAAAAAATTGTTGGCGCAAACCCTTATAAATAAGGTATTTTTTAGCAGTTTTTATGGATTTTTTAAAAATAGCTACAAAATATATTTTGACCTAATTTTTTGCATATGAGTTTATTGGAAGGTTAATTTCAAGGAAAAATATAAAATTTGGAAAAAAAAGTCTTTTAGGGTCTAGAATTAGGCGTGATGCACGGATAATGTATAGAGCATGATAACTATAGCCTGGCTCTATAGAGGAAGGCTCACCTACATCATGCACTATACATCACACCTAATTCTAGGGCCTAAAAAACTTTTTTTCCAAATTTTATATTTTTCCCTTGAAATTAACCTTCCAATCAACCCATATGCAAAAAATTAGGTCAAAATACACTTTTGTTTGTGTGTGTGGAGAGAGAGAGAGAGAAATGGGATTATATACTTACCATCTATACATACTATCAGTGCAAATTTTTTAAATACTAAAAAAAATAGTTGACTCTTTTGTCTAGTATTTAAACATTTCTAGGAACCCCTAAAAAATCAACTCAAAATATATTTTTTTTACTATAGTAAAAAATAGTAATATATACATACATATATATATATATATATAGTCAGGCTCTTATGAGGTCATTAAATGAGGACCTCCTGTACGAATCTATTTTTTTAAAATAGTAAAAAATATATTTTTTGAGTTGATTTTTTCTGGGATAATTAAGCATTTCACGGAACCTTGCAAAAATCATACCAAAATGATTTTTTTTACTATTTAAAAAAAATGATCAAGATATGTCAGTTTGAAGTTGCTTATAAATTGACATATTTTGATCGATTTTCTTAAAATATATAAAAAATCATTTTGGTCTGATTTTTTAGGGTTCATTTAAATGTTTAAATAACTCATAAAAATCAACTCAAAAATAAGTCTTATTATTTTGAAAAAATAAGTCCACTTGCTTTCAGATTCGTTAGGTATTCGTGGTTTAAGGATGAGGAGAGGGAGATGAGGTCGTTAAATATATAGTTGAAAATCTTACCACTCCTCCCACCCCCTTGTATGCACGTCATTGCTAAAATCTAGCAACAATTCTCTATAATCTAGCTAATGTTGGATCAAGTTTACTGCAGATAGTGGCAGAGTCCATATTTAACTCTTATACGGGAAGACCCTATAGGAGCATTATATATATAAACTTTTCAAATCCTATCATATTAGGTGGTGACAGCTCTCTCATGCAGAGTAGTTGGGGTGGCACCCACCCTAATGCCTGTAACACCTCGCGCAATCCGAATAACGAGGTGGCCAGCCACTGCCGCCGAACTACGTCGGGCGCTACTAAATAAATACCATTCTTAGCATGTGATAGATATGAGACATATAAAATCAATCCACAAGATGAATAATAATTAATCCCAGAGAATAAAGGTACTATAAACCATCACATGCTAAACTCTATTTAAATCCAATCTCCAAAATATGAATTAATTTAAAATCTGAATAATCAACTGATTGTAAATACTCCAACTGAAATCCTTAAATAACTTTGGAACCGAATGGCCCAACAAAATTCAAATGAAGTCTCATAATGAAACACGATGGAAAGGAAAGTCAAAACTAATAAAGTGGTAATTTAAAAGCACTCCAGCTGCACCTCCAAACGATATCCCATAAATACTATGCAACTGCTCCGGCACCAAAACCTGAAAAAGTTAGTCAACACATAAGGTCAGAGCCTCGAGCATGAATACACATTACTCCTCTCAAATAGGGTCCGTGAACCCAAACAATGGCATTATACGCAATAAATATCACAATAGAGTATTTTAATTAAACGAATATAATTAAACATAATAAAGGTAAATTACTAACCACCCCCGAAAGATTCTTATAAAATCACACCAATATCATTTTAAATATCCAACTGTCCCAAAATTGTTAATTTAATTAAATTAACCCAAATTATTATTATTCTCACTTTTTACCATGGCGATCCTCCCACCCCGGGTGGTAATTTCAACCAAAGTTCAACACTCTCCCTTGTCAAAATGACCGTTGATCCATTTAAACTGTCGATCCCGCAATTTGACAAGGTTCCTCACACGACACGACATAAAATGCCGATTGGCCCGTTTAAACTGACGGACCTCTCTATTTATGTTGCCCATATTTTAATACAAGTTTTTATCTTAGGCATTAATTCTCAATTTCACAATATCAAATCACCCCACCCATTTATTCAACGTGAGATCCTCAAAAATACCCCTTAGTCCCATACCTAAGGATCCCCAAGCATACATACATCCTATACTATACATAGGATGAATCACCAAGAGAAGACACGTCCTAGTCTCATGTCTAGGCTAGCTAAATGTAGATATAACGTAAAAATTTGCCACACCATGAGATATAAGTTCCCCATAAATTTACACTAACTAGTCGCATACCTAGCAAGTATAAATTTTTAACCAAGGTCTACCCACTACTCATATACCTAGTAAGCATCCTAAAATAGGGTTGAGCAAAATACTATCCAAAAGCCCCTCGTCCCCGCGATGGCAAAAGTGAATAAAAAAAATCACACAATACAAAATTCATAAGAATAACATAGCACTTAATCATAAAAGTCCCAGTTCAAATTAATTTAAAGAATAACTCCATCATTGTTTCCAACATAATTATTTACGTTTAAAGAGGTTAAATTAATTAACATTCAACAATATTCAATACGCCATAGTCTTTCTTTTATAAGTCATCTAATTTTTATAAGTGTGAGCGCGTCCCATTAACCATATAAATAATCCCATAAAAAGTCTACATGAGAACCTACACCCAAAACTATAAAAGCCCAATAATCTCACCTACGCACCCAAGGGTTTCAAAGATTTATTCATATTTAAAAGTTTCATAAAAACAGTCCCAAAAATTAATGTCCACTTTCTCTAATTAAGTTACTAATTGCTTTTAAGAAAAACAAGCAATTAAGGGTTTAGGCGATACTTAAAATGCATAATACTAAAAGAAAGGAATAGATTATCCATTCCTAAGTGAAGATCGATTTGAAAATCTGATTAGAAATTTATATTCCTCTCGAAAAATTAGCGAAGAGTTGTTCTTGGACAAAATTGATTAAATCTCAATTAAGCCTTCAAAACTTGTCACAAAAACTTGATTAAGTTGGAAATTGATGATTATGGTGGAGAGGAAAATCTTTTAGAAGAGTTCTCTGGTGAACAACTTGGGAAAAAGTTATTATGAAAAGTCCCCCCATGAATTAGAATGGTTGAATACCAATTAAGAATCCTAAACCAACTCAAACTCTAAAAATTAAGAAATCGATTTGAGCCAAAAACAGACAGGTCGATCGATCGAGCAAGTCTGGCGGTAGTTCCCCCATAAAAAATTTATAAGTAAAAATAATTAAAAAAAATCCATTTTAATTCGGATTTCAATTCCGCTTGAAGTTTTATTCTTCTAATATTAAAACCACCATAGTTTACTAATAAAAATCATTAAATCCAAAAATTTATTTTTCTCGAATATTTCAATTAATTAATTAAATTAATTAATAAAAACACGGGGTGTTACATACTTCCTCACTAACAAAGGAATTTCGTCCTCGAAATTCGACAAGCGTAAATGCGCAAAACAAAATAAGGCTCACATATGCCTACCCGTAGAGTGCTATAATCAGGCGCCCATACACCCAATCCTACCCACACGTAATTTCATGGTCGAGAATACTATATATATATATATCGCCTATACATATAAGTATCTAAGAAAATAATTACGTACCGCGATATTCTACTAGCCACGCCGTGGCTCCTGCTGAGCTGGCTCGGCCTGAGGCTGAAGTAAATAGCACCTCCCATAACCAGTATTGGTTGGTGCTATGTCCACCCCCTGCACCCTTGATGTTGTCGATTCTGTCGGTGCTCCATGAACACCTGTTGCTACTAGAACTGGAGGCCTCAGTCATTGTTGTCTTTGTACTCCTTGACCTTGTTGCCCTTGTGTGCCTTGGTATTGTTGGCCCTATGTCACTTGGCCCTTTGGACCCTCTCTCTTGTAACACTGAGCCGCTCGATTTCCCATCTTTCCACAAACTAAACATGCTTCCCTAATACCTCCGAAATTCACACCCCAGTTTTTCTCACCCTGTTGTCCTTGATTTGTTCTTTATTTCTTCCATGCTTGGTCCTTGCGACCCTTATTCTCACCATCTTGTCCATTCGACTCTTATCTTTTTCCTAACTTATTTTGATAGTTGGCCTTTTCTTGCCAAAGTAACATTGCGATGTCCATCACGTGAGCATAAGTAGTGTACGTTAAATTTCCCAACACCATCTGCCGAATCGACTAAGACAACCCCTTAATGAAACACTCCATTTTCTTCACCTCAGTGCTAACCTCCTCTGGTACAAACATAGATAAATTGGTGAACTCCTGTTCATACTCGACAATCGACTTTGAACCTTGCTCCAAGTCCATATATTCTCTCTTCTTCGCGTTCCTAATTTCATATGAAAAGTACTTATTGTTAAACTTTATCAAAAAATCTGCATAACCCAACTGATCTTTATCCTCCGACGTTGTGGCACTTTCCCACCTCTATAATCCATCCCCAGTTAGCTTAAACGTCACTAACATCTGCTTCTGCACGTCCATGCAATCCACCATCCTCAAGTGCCTCTCCATATCTCTCCTCACTGGTGAGCAATCGTTGGTTCAGATCCCCTTGCAAGGTGGGAGGATTGCCCTTAAGAAAACTGGTTTATCCCAAGCCAAAATGGGTGTACCCTGTTGCTGCGCCTCTAAACTAACCCATCTCTTTCTCCCCATCTCCATACCGACCATCGTGGCCTCACGAATGATAGACGATAACTCCTCTGCATCTAAAATAATCTGTCGCTGCCTTTCTTGGGCCGCGGGACCAGAGACGGACTCCTCTCTCCTACTCCCAGCTCTCCTTGTGTTCACCATCTAAAAAGATAGGAACAAAACAACATCAGACTCGGAATGACTAAGAATACAAATCATCAAAAGGAATAAAAGATAAGCAACACGAAAACTAAGACAGACTCATAACCTACGAAACCTAAGACCAAGCTTTGATACCAATTGTAACACCCCGTGCAATCCAGACAACGGGGTGGCCAACCACTGCCGTCAAACTAAGTCGGGCGCTACTAAATAAGTACCATTCTCATCATGTGACAGATACGAGACATATAAAATCAATCCACAAAATGAATAATAATTAATCCCAGAGAATAAAAGTACGATAAACCATCACATGCTAAACTCCAATTAAATTCAATCTCCAAAATATGAATTAATTTAAAATCTGAATAATCAACTGACGGTAAATACTCAAACTGAAATCCTTAAACAACTTTGGAACCGAATGGCCCAACAAAACCCAAATTAAGTCTCATAATGAAATACGACGGGATGAAAAGTCTAAACTAATAAAGCAGTAATTTAAAAGCACTCTAGTTGCACCTCCAAACGATATCTAATAAATCCTATGCTGCTACTCCAGCACTAAAACCAGAAAAAGTTAGTCAACGCACGAGATTAGAGACCCAAGCATGAACACACACTACTCCTCTCAAATAGGGTCTGTGAACCAAGACAATGGCATTATACGCAATAAATATCACAATAGAGTATTTTAATTAAATGAATATAATTAAACGCGAGAAAATAAATTACTAACCACCCCCAAAGATTCCTATAAAATCACACCAATATCATTTTAAATATCCCACTGTCCCCAAATTGTTAATTTAATTAAATTAACCCAAATTATCATTCTTCTCACTTTTTATTATGGCGGTCCTCCCACCCCGGGAGATAATTTCAACCAAAGTTCAACACTTTCCCTTGTCAAAATGACCGTTGATTCGTTTAAATTGTCGATCCCGCAATTTGACAAAGTTCCACACACGACACGACATAAAACGTCGGCGGGCCTATTTAAACTGTCAGCCCTCGCTATTTATGTCGCCCATATTTTAATACCCATTTTTATCTAAGGTATCAAATCACCCCACCCATTTATTCAACGTGAGATTCTCAAAAATACCCCTTACTCCCATACCTAAGGGTCCCCAATCATACATATGTCCTATACTATACATAGGATGAATCACCAAGAGAAGACACGTCCTAGTCTCATGTCTAGGCTAGCGAAATGTCGATATAACGTAAAATTCTTCCCCACCCCGAGATATAAATTCCCCATGAATTTACACTAACTAGTCCCATACCTAGCAAGTAAAAATTTTTAACTAAGGCTTACCCACTATTCCTGCACCTAGTAAGCATCCTAAAATAGGGTTGAGCAAAATACTATCCAAAAGCCCATCATCCCTGCGATGGAAAAAGTGAATAAAATAAATCACACAATACAAAATTCATAAGAATAACATAGCACTTAATTATAAAAGTCCCAGATCAATTTAATTCAAAGAATAACTCCGTCGTCGTTTTCAACATGATTATTTACGTTCAAAAATATTAAATTAATTAACATGCAACAATATTCAATATGCCATAATCGTTCTGTTATAAGTCATTTAATTTTTATAAGTGTGAGCGCGTCCCATTAACCATATAAATAATCCCACAAAAAGTCTACATGAGAACCTACACCCAAAATCATAAAAACCCAATAATCTCACCTACGCACCCAAGGGTTTCAAAGATTTATTCATATTTAAAAGTTTCACAAAAACTATCCCAAAATTTAGTGTCCGCTTTCTCTAATTAAGTTACTAATTGCTTTTAATAAAAACATGCAATTAAGGGTTTAGGCGACACTTAAAACGCATAATACTGTAAGAAAGGAATAGAGTATTCATGCCTGAGTGAAGGTCGATATGAAAATTTGATTAGAAATTTGGATTCCTCTCGAAAAATTAGCAAAGAATGGTTCTTGGACAAACTTGATTAAACCCCAATTAATCCGTCAAACAAAAACTTGATTAAGTTGAAGGTTGATGATTATGGTGGAGAGGAAAAACTTTTAGAAGAGCTCTCTGGTGAACAACTTGGAAAAAAATGATTATGAGAAGTCCTCCCGCGAATTAGAATGGTTAAATACCAATTAAGAATCCTAAACCAACTCAAACTCTAAAAATTAAGAAACCAATCTGAGCCAAAAACTGAAAGATCAATCGATCGACTCCCTGGGTCGATCGATCGATCGAGCAAGTCAGGCGGCAGTTCGCCCACAAAAATTTTATTAAGTAAAAATAATTAAAAACAAAAAAAAAATCCATTTTAATTCCGACTTCAATTCCACTTGAAGTTTTATTCTTCTAATATTAAAACCAACATATTTTACTAATAAAAATTATTAAATCCAAAAAATTATTTTTCTAGAATATTCAAATTAATTAATTAAATTAATTAATTAAAACACGGGGTGTTACACTACCTAAGAGGGAAAATTCCCAAACTTTTGAATTTACCCTACAATGTAAGACGAGTGTAACTCATTTTAGTCACCTAAATGGACTCTAAAAATAATAATGCTACACCGACACAAAAATATGATACAAAAGTGTGACACAATTGACGTGTCGCACCAGCATCGACTTTTTACGTATTCAACAACAATGGAGTCAGACATAAGTCAATGTGAGTGATACGTCAATTGTGCCACACTTTTGTATCCCCATTTTCGTGTTGGCCTAGATTTTCCCTTAAAAATGATACTTTTAATCCTGAAAAAAGCACCATGTTTGAAAAAGCCATCCTAAGTGCTCCACACTCTGTTGTGGGTGGGGATAGACTACTACTAACTAATATCTACTAAGCATACTTCTCGTACCACGCATTATTGAAGAAAGAAAATGACGGTACGGGTCTATGAATTGTTGTAAGGACGTGATTTTATAAATGTTCGTTTAGAATATAGGAATTTTCTATGTGTCCTCGATCACAACAAGTATGTCATATACCGCTACATTCGGCACGCCAACACGATTATCCATGACGAACTCTATCTGAATCCAAAGATGCACGCACCCATCATCTTCATACGTGCTTACTGCAACAATATCGAGCAATGTGCAACGTGCGACTTTAACCGTTCCCACTAACTCCACTCGTCAAAATGGTATAATATTTAATTTGGAGTTTTTAATGTTTTCGTATTTATTTAGGATTTTTTTCTAAAATGCTTTTATCAAAATAAGTCGGGATTTTTAAGTCAAAATTAATTTCTAAATTCATGTTGGCGAACTTAGATTTTGACGCTTCAGTCATTCAAACAACTAAGCCATGTCGTTCAAACGACATGCTGATGTCATTCAAACGACCTCATCAAGCGACATTGCACGTCGCGAGATAGGTCGCGTGAACCTCGCTTGAAGAAGTTCATAAAACTAACCCGTACTATTTCGGTATTTTTACCTCATTTGATAGGTCACGATATGAGGGATCAAGCGACATCTTCCCTTGTCATTCAAGCGACCACGCTAACTTAATTTTTTATATAAATACCTGTTTCTACATCAAGGTTTTTCAAGTCTTTACAACTCCATTTTCAGTAGAACAGCTGCGATTTTAAGACTTCATCTTTTGAGTATAAAACCTTTTTTGATTCACCAAATCATCCCATATTTATGTGACTCATTCTAAACCCTTGTTACTCATTCTACTCATCTGGAGTACCCTTGTGGAGAAGAAGGTTGTCTTTCCATTGCTGACCATTGGAGCTCTTGCGGGATCTCTTGTCGACGATAACGAACCGACACCTACGGGTATTTGTGTGTCACAACAAGCTGTATTTATCTGTATTTATAAGTCATGGTTTACAGAATATAGTGAAATGAAAAGGTTTTGCCCCTTTGGGGATTTTTTCTCAAATCTGTGTTTATGATTGTGTGCATGCTTGATTACGTATATTCTATCAATCACAATTAGATGCATGACCTAGGGTTTTAATTAATAACTGGGCATAAAATTGGATTTAATTAAACAAGTATGTTCATTGATTACTAGCACACTCTTAAATTAGTATTAAGGCCAATTACACAATTATACCGTGTAAGTTTTTCGCAAAAATGTTTTGGATATCAATTTTTGAAAAAGCGTAAATTCAATGAAAAACTTGTATAATCGGGTGACAATTTTTTATGGGAAAAATTATGCATATTGGAAAGCCCGTATGAAATCTCATTTAAAGGCCATTGGTGAACATGTCTGGATTGTATGTGAAAGAGGGTGGAATCCTCCCTCTGTAACCGTACAAAATGTGTCAAACCTTAAACCAGTGTCAGACTGGACTGAGGAAGAATTTAAATGGAGCACATATAACTCACGTGGGCTAAGTGAAATTTCAGGAGCCGTCACACCCGACGAGTTCTTACGCATCATGACGTGTACCACGTCAAAAGAATCATGGGATGTTCTTCAACTTACCCATGAAAGCACTAATACAGTTAAAGAGTCTAAATTGCAAAATTTAACTACTCAATTTGAAATAATTACCATGCTTGAATCTGAGTGTTTTGATGAATTTTATGCACGCTTATCTGATATTGTTAACACTAGTTTCATTCTTGGTGCACATATTCCTAATGCTAGATTAGTTAAAAATATTTTGAGATCATTGCCTAAGCGTTTTATCCCTAAAGTCACTGTGCATTCTATAGAAAATTTGAGTAATCTGAAATTAGAAGAATCGGTAAGAGACCTCTAGACCTATGAAATTGACATGTTTCCTAATACAATTAAATCAAAAGATAAAGGGATAGCACTTAAAGCCCAGGCTAGAAAAAGTGAGGGGTCAACTAGAAAGAGGGGTGAGTCGTCTACGAGAAAAGAAGAAACTATATCAGATTCGGAGTTTGATTTTGATTTAGACGATTTGGATTTATTTGCAAAAAAAAAATTCAAGAAATTTCTCAAATTGAAGAAAAATAATGGCAATTTCAAAGATAAAAAGAATTTTGAGAAAAATAAATCAGAAAAGAAAAATGATAAAGATAAAAAGGACAAGACTAAAAGAGACGAAGAGAGATGTTATGAGTGTGACGGTAGAGGTCATAAGACTTTTGAGTGTCCAACTAGGTTGAAACGTCAATGCAAAGGCAAAGATGCTATAAATGCCTCCCTTAGTGACAAAAGTGAGGTCGAGTCGGTGGATTCTGGAGATGAGTCACCGCATGAATGTAACTTCACCGCATTTATGTCTAATCATGTGAGTACTAACAGTGCGCCTCATGGCGATGAGGATTCTACTTCACAGGGACACCTCGATAGTGAAAGCGATGTGAGTGAGGGGGGAGATGTGCAACTGAGAGAGAGAGTGATCTACGACGTGCCTACGCCGATTTGTATGTGGATTCATTTAAAACTAAAAAGAAAAACAAAGCATTAGAAATTAGGATCATCGTCGTAGAGAAAGATTTGGGAGAGATGAGAGAGAGTGAGTCCTCCGTTAGAACTTCTTTGAGAGAGAGAGGGAATTTGTGTAGAGAGAGAGAAAGACTGTTTGGAGAGAGAGAGTTGTTTTGAGAAAGATAAAGGGGAATTAACCAAGCAAGTGTCTAGTCTTATGAGTGATCTCCATTCCTCCGTGGAGGCTTGGAAGAAACTTGAAGCCCTTATTGCCCAACTCACTCATGACCTTGAGAGAGACCGAGAGGTTAAGGTAAAGATAAAGGACAGATCTGAAAAGATGGGAAAGATGCTCCTCGCCCCTGCTTTAGGCTTTGGTGACAGGAAGGGAATAGCTTTTGATGGTGCTTCCACGTCTCATGTTACATCGGAACCAGATCCCCAGTTTACTACGAATCCATACGGCCATCATCCAAAATACCAGAGAGTTCGACCAAGAAAATCAAACCAAGTTCGGCCTAAGACTGTGTATTTTTGTACCTACTGTAAAAGAAAAGGCCACCTTAGGGAGTTTTATTATAGTTTGGGTGGGACGTGACAAACTTTTGCTCCGCCATATACGACTAGCGATCTTACTAGTCTTATAGAGCAGGTTGAGATTCTAGTCTCCACATCTCAATGTTTAGTAGAAGATTTCCAATGGATGTCTTTGCCATTAGTGGATACTTCCAAAATCCCGGCTAGAACCAACAATGACAAGGGCAAACATAAGTTACCACTTCTTGGGTACCTAAGCATGACGTAAAATCCCTTATTGTTCATGTTGCTTTTAAAGCACATAATACCTCACAGTGGTATTTTGATAGTGTGTGCTCCAACCACATGACAGGTGACGTCTCATTTCTTACCTACCTTGAGGCTCGTAAGGAAGGTAAAGTCACGTTTGGAGATGGTAGCAAGTCTGGCATAGTAAGACGATGTATAGTAGATATATCGAGATTTCCTAAGCTAGAGAATGTTTTGTATGTCAAAGGTTTGAAAGCGAACCTTCTCAGCTTTAGCCAGCAGTGTGACTCTGACTTTGAGTAAATTTTGACCGGAACAAGTGCAATGTTTATGATCAAGATGGTAAACTTCTATTTCAAGGGATGAGGACTGAAGATAATTTTTATGGGATTGTGCCCAAACCCTCATTTATCTGCAACAGCGCCACGATCACTCCTATAGATTTGTGGCATCAAAGTCTAGGTCACGTAAATTTTAGAGATTTGGAGAGATTAGCTAAAAAAGACCTAGTATGTGCCTTGCCGTCACTTGGGAAGCCAACTTTCGCAGTTTGTGGACCCTGTCAGTTGAAAAAGCAAGTCCGTAGCTCCACAGGAAGTTGAATTCCACTACCACTTCACGAGTGCTTGAGTTGATTCACATGGTCTTATGGGTCCTACTTGTATTGAGAGTTTGGGTGGTAAGAGGTATATCCTCGTGATGGTAGATGATTTCTCTCGTCACTCCATAATAGGTTTTCTGAGAGAGAAATTCGATGCTGTAGAGTTTCTTACGACCAAGTGTCATGTCCTGCAAAATCAACACGGTGTCACTATCAATAGAATGTGCAGTAACAACGGCACTGAATTTAAGGAAGCAAAAGTGGATCTTTACTATGATAGACTCGGTATCAAACATGAATTTTCTACCATGAAGACTCCTTAGTAAAATGGGATTGTTGAGAGGAAGAATCAGACGATTCAGGAGATGGCTAGATCTATGCTTCTAGGTCGTAGAGTTCCTAGGAGAATTTGGGCAGAAGCGGTGTCTACCGCATGCCACACGGTGAATAAGGTTTAACTTCGTCCACACACACTTTAGACGTCTTATGAATTGTGGACTGGAAAGAAGCACAACATTTCATATTTCCATATTTTTGGGAGCAAATGCTACATCCTACAAGATAGAGAGCAATTAGGAAAGTTTGACTCCCAAAGCGACGAGGGAATATTGTTAGGTTATTCATCGATGAGTGGAGCATACCGGGTTTTTAACCTGAGTAGCTCTAAGGTAATGGAATTTATAAACGTCACCGTGCAAGATGACGAAATGTCGGCATTTGTTGATTCTAGCCTTTTGTATGAGGATAACGCACTTCCAGATAATGAGCTCATTGTCCCTCACACACCCAGGGTGGACCTACTCCTGACTTAGGGGACACACTTTCTTGGGTTCTCAAGATTCATGACCCTTACGCCATTTTAGGAGACCTTAGGGGTCAATACTCATGCGTAGCTAGAGAATATGGTTAGCTTTATGTGCCACACGTCCAAAGTCGAGCCCAAGAATGTCAAAGAAGCACTCATGGACCGCTATGTAGGATGAGTTGCTTCAGTTTAGAAAGAATGATGTTTGGGAACTTGTCCCATGACCTAGTGAAAAGAATGTGATTGGTACCAAGTGGATCTACAAGAATAAGATGGATGAGAATGGTACCATTATCTGAAACAAGGCTATGTTGGTCACTCGGGCTACACACAGGTAGAGGGTGTATACTTTGATGAGACATTTGCTCCTATTGCAAGTCTTGAGTACGTCCATTTACTACTCGTCATTCCATGTCATCTGTGCTTCAAGTTATATCAGATGGATGTCAATAGTGCCTTTCTGAATGGCATTCTATAGGAGGAGGTTTATGTGGAACAACTAAAAGGTTTTAAAGACCCTAAGCACGCACCCTAATCACATTTATTTTATGAGAAAATCCATGTATGGTTTGAAGCAAGCACCCGATTCTTAGTACGAGAGGCTTACTTCCTATCTCTTAGCTCGTGGCTTCAAGAGAGGGGGAGTTGATAAGACGTTGTTTGTTAGGAGAGGAGATGGTGCTATTTTAGTTGCCCAGGTCTATGTGAACGACATAGTTTTTGGATCCACGTGCTCCCAACATGCTCACGACTTTGAGGAGGAGATGAAGAGTGAGTTCGGATGAGCATGGTTGGTGAGCTTACATTCTTCCTTGGTCTCCAGGTTCGTCAGCTAGAGGATGGGATGTTCATCTACCGATCCAAGTATGTTAGAGACCTTGTGAAGAAATTTGGTTTAGACTCCGCTAAGAACGTACGTACCTAGATGAGTACCTCAACTAAGCTTAGCAAGGACACTTCAGGTAAGGACGTAGAGCAAACCTTGTATTGGAGTATGATAGGTAGTCTTCTCTACTTGATTGCCAGTCATCCTGACATCGCCTTTAGAGTTGGAGTCTGTGCGCAATATCAGGCGTCTCCTAAAGAGTCACACTTACTCATTCTTAAACGTATTATTAAATACGTGAGTGTGACTCTTTCATATTGCATTTAATATTCCTTTGATACCGACAACTGTTTATCCGCCTATTCGAATGTCGATTGGGCCGAGGATGTAGATTTATGTAGGAGCACTTATGGTGGGTGTTTTTTCTTTGGTTCTGCTTTTGTCTATTGGTTGAGCAAGAAGCAAAACTCCATTTCTTTGTCCATTGCGGAGGCTGAGTACATAGCCGCCGGGAGTTTTTGCACACAACTTTTGTGGATGAAGCAGATGCTGGAGTATTATGGGATATCACAGGACACCATAATTATTTCCTGTGATGACACGGGCGTGATACACATTTCCCGCAATCCAGTCCAGTATTCGCACACAAAACACATTAGGATACGCGAGCACTTTATTAGTGAGTTAGTAGAAGAGAAAGTCATATCCTTGAGTTTTGTGTCTACTGACCTCCAATTAGCCGATATTTTCACCAAGCCTTTAGACGCCCGTAGATTCGAGAGTCTTAAGAAGTCTTTAGGAATTTACACAATTGACTAAGGGGTGGTTACCATGTCTAGAATGGGATGCATTTTTTATGTTCATATCGTATGATTATTATTGCTAGATTGTATCACTTGTATCATTTTTATAGTATGTTTTTCATATTTTTAGAAAAATACAAAAAGATTTTCTATTTCTTTGAAAAAAAATGAAAAATCCAAAAAGATTTTGTTTTTGTTAAATTTTTTGAAAAGACAAAAAGATTTTCTTTTTATAAAAAAAAATTGAAAAACACAAAAAGAGTTTTGTTTTTTGTTTACACATTTTATGGATGAACATTTAAGATAGCCAAAGTCACAACTTCATTTTCATCTTTCACGTGACCGTCTGGTAGTGATTTGAGATGCTACATCATTTCATCTATGTGCTTTATAATGTATGGAATCATTAAGATGTGATTAGTGATATCTTTCTACATGTTTGGCTCCATATTTCCTTTAATGCACACATGCACGGTTTTATTTGAATTTTGTACTTATCTATCACATGTTGGTTTGAGTATTTCCATCTCAATTCTTCTTATACAACGAACCAAATGCGATAAAACGAGAAGAATAATAGTAGTGAATGTCATATACGTTGCCCATGAGAATTTTGTTTCAATGTATATATATTACGTGAAAAAAAACGGGAAAGGACTACAAAAGGTAGTCATAATATCCATTGCGATTAAGCCACCATTTAATTCGGGTAAAAAAAAGTGTGGCATTAAAATCGGTAGCCAAGACTAAATGAATTGAAAAGAGCCAAAAAATGTGGCATTGAAAAAAGTAGTCAATGCCAAACTAGTTTAGGATAATATGATCATTCATAAGTAAAGATATATCATTATATGATCACTATTACATTTGAGGGAGTTTGGTTAGATTTGTATATCAACGGGTTTGCACTTACTTGAAAATCTCGAAAAAGTATTAAATAGTTTTTGGCATTTATTGGTGTGAAAATCACTCTGAACTTTGATTTGGTGATAAGATTGAGTCAATTTCTTATAATTCCAACATTTTTACACCTAAGTAAGATGTTGAGTTCATTCGTTAGGAATATCCGAAATTCATCATGCACATATGTTATGCTTGTTTGCACTAATTTTCCTATCGAATTTGTTCACATCCCTTCATTTACGCTATCACCGACTTGGTTATTTTCGTTTTCTTTCATGGTGGGATTCTTTATTGTATATTTTTATTTTTTTTGTTAGAAAAATTTTGAAAAAATCAAAAAGAGAAGTTTATTACCTTGTGACACTCTCCATATGCATTGTTTAGTGTTCTTCATATTTGTCTATTTGGGGACATCATAAAAAGTGGAAGAACGAATTATGGGGGAGATGTTTTATTTGATTTAATAATGATTTGCTTGAGCCTAATTAATATTGATTTTTGCTAATCATTATATTTCAAACTTTTACAATATTGAGGATAAATTTTTGCACACCTTGATGATGACAAAGAAATATTGAAGAGTTGAAGAATTGAAGACGTTGAAAGAATTTTGAAGACATGTTAAATAGTATTTCCAGTTTTTGGGTTTATGTGGATATTAAATTGTATGTCATTAACTTTGAGTTTGGGTAGCATAATTCGAATATTTTTATGTATGTGCCGGCACAGACATAGGGGGAGATTTGTAAAGACATGATTTTATAAATGTCTGTTTAGAATCTAGGAGTTTTCTATGTGTCCTAGATCACAACAAGTATGCCTTATACCGCTACATTCGGCACACCAACACGATCATCCATGACAACCTCTATCCGAATTCGAAGCTTAACACACCCATTATCTTCATACGTGTGTAGTGCAACAATATCGAGCAACGTGCAACGTGCGCCTTCAACCGTTCCCACTAACTCCACTCGCTAAAATGGTATAATGTTTAATTTGAAGTTTTTAATGTTTTCGTATTTATTTGGTAATTTTTTCTAAAATGTTTTTATCAAAATAAGTTGGGTTTCCGAAGTCAAAATTAATTTCTAAATTCATGTTGGCAAACTTAGATTTTGACGCTTCACTCGTTCAAACGACTAAGCCATGTCGTTCAAACTACCTCATCAAGAGACATTGCATGTCGCGAGACAGGTCGCGCGAACCTCGCTTGAACCAGTTCATCAAACGAAACCGTATTGTTTTGGTACTTTTACCTCGTTTGATAGGTTGCGCTATGAGGGATCAAGCGACATTTGTTGTCGTTCGAGCAAGATGCCCTTGTCGTTCGAGCGACCACGCCGAGTTAATTTTTTATATAAATACCTGTTTCTGCATCAAGGTTTTTTAAGTCTTTATAACTCTGCTTTCTGCAAAACAGCTGCAATTTTAAGACTTCATCTTTTGGATATAAAACCTCTTTTGATTCACCAAATCGTCCCAAATATTTATGTGAATCATTTTAAACCCTTGTTACTCATTCTACTCATCTGAAGTACCCTTGTGGAGAACAAGGTTGTCTCTCCATTACTGACCATTAGAGCTCTTGCATAACTCTTACCGACGACGACGAACCGACGCAAGTGGGCATTCATGTGTCATAACAAGCTATATTTCTCTGTATTTGTAAGTCGTGGTTTACACAATATAGTTAAATAAAAAAAAATACCCCTTTTAAGGATTTTTCCTCAAATCTCTATGTGGTTGTGTTCATGCTTGATTACGTATATTCTATCAATCACAATTAAATGCATGAGTTAGGATTTTAATTCATGACTGAGCATAAAATTAAAATTTAATTAAACAAGTTTGTTCAGTGATTGCTCGGGCACTCCCAATTATGAACTTATATATAAAATCTAACAAACAAAAGTTGCTTCTAGTAAAACTATCATGGACAGAATAGATATTAAAGCAACGCAACAATCATTACCTACTATCAATCTGAAAACAACGATCCATATATATATATATATGGTTTATTCATAGCTAGGCCTATACGTTGTAGGTGATATAAAGCACCTGGCTGGAAAAATATAAATCCCCTTGTTCGTTTCATGTATGAGCTATTAAGATTAACTTCTAGGACACATGTTAATAAAACCACACATATATACATGAATTCTCATGGCGGAATTAAAAAAAAAATAAAAGAAAATTTAAAAAAAGGACAAGTAAAGGGGGCAAGGATCGAACATGTCAGTCTATGACGTGGACAAAACACTCTCCATTCATTGTCTCCGCACCTGAATTCGATTTTGGTTCGGAGTCACGTAGTCCATAAACTGTACCTAGTTCCATGAAAAAGGCAAAAGGCCCAAAACAACACAATACATAAAGTTTGATTTCGTTGTATCCTTCAAGTTGAACAGTTCTGGTGAACACTCCTAATTTTCATGATAGATTGAATGAATATTTCAATAAAACAACCATACAGGGAACATCTGTAAATTTAATAAACATAATAAAATAAGTGTTATTTTGTCAATATTAATTTCATCGGAAAATCGGAGCCATAAATTTGAACTTACAAGAATATCTTAGTTGCTTTTTGGATAAAGTTTTTGGGGTTTCTGAAATCACAATCTCTCATTGATGATTTGATTGTGGAAAAATTACACTGAACTCCCAAATTCTTTTCTCAAAATTCGAACCAATCAAGCAACTAAGTTCAATCTAATTCCCCTTTATATGCCCTATAATGAAGAGTTTCTAAAATCATCTCCACCTCCATTTCCTTTTCCTTCAAATTTGAAATTCCACAGGCATGATGCCCTAGCGCAGCCTGGCCAGTAATCGCACAAGCGTAAATGCCATATCAACCAACTCCGATCATGCACTCTGTTGTCCATCTTAACTCTAAACAGCCCAACTAATTTTGAGCTAAAAAAGATTTGTACAAAACATAAACAGTCCCACCTTCACACACTAAAGTCACAGCAACAAACATCGTTACCTATAGCAGAGACCAACAGTGGTTTAAATTATTCATCACTGCTCTTAGCTCCCTTATGTGAATAAGCTGTGTTACGAGCGGGACGTCTCTCTCCCCTTTGCCGTCTATTTTTCTTTCCCCAATCTGTAAAAATTGCTTCCACAAAAAACACTTGACCACCCTTATTTTGCTGCTTTAAAGGTGAATACATTCTGCTCTCCACCACATTGTTCGGTGAAATACTAACACGTTTCCTCCCTCGTCCCGCATTTCTCCTCCTTAGACCTGTTTCCAGAGGAGTGCCCGCGGCTTCCATCATTCCTCCGATTATCTGAAGATCCTCTGTCACCTCGTGCCTCGATAGAGAGGCAATGCAAGGCAGAAGCTCTGTTTGAAAATCTTTCCTCTGTCTTACCCTCCTCGTTCGCCCCCTCCTTGACTGACCCGACAATAAAGTGGGGCTTGTTTCATTCTCCTTGGGACCATTACTCTTGCACCAATACTCTTCTTCCTTTGTTTCTGTCAGATTCAATGTCATGGCCTCAAAGTAGTCAATCTGATCTAGCAAAAGCTCTTTTTTATCACCATTCACGACTGTTTCAACCTCATCCTCAAGATTACTTGCAGTAGAAGAAACAATCCCAGCAAACCAATGTAGGCTGTCACTGGTAGCTACAGATAGCTTGCCAGTGGCATTTTCCAAATACGAGTGAACCCCATAAGATGAAATTGAAACTATAGCCTCTGCTGCAATCGTGGCGAGTTCTCTATGTAGATCACCATCTTCGTGTTTTGACAGCTGGATGGGATTCTCCAGTAGGTTTTCCTCGGATACTCCTCGTGGCGGAGAACACTCTGTGTTTTCTGGACTCACTGGTGCCTCTAAATCTATTTTTACGAAGGCACTTGGAACAGATGATGCCGCGACAAATTCGTCTTCATTAATGCAGGAGTTCAAGTCGATGTGATTTCCCACACCTAAAAGCTTGTTATCAACTCCATTCTCTACAACCAGTTCATCTTTAGTAATACATTTTCCTGGGTTGTGTGTTAGATCATGAGCCGATCCACCAGCAAGCACCCTATATTTGTCATTTTTCTTAGTGCCTGTATCTTCAGATGAATTCCCAAGTTCCCTTTCACCATTTATAGTACTGAGATTTTCTGTAGCAACTTTTGCATCTGGCAAACAGATAGAAGGCAAAAAATTTAAGTCCACGTCCTTTTCAGAATTGATACAGTTATCACAAGTCACAATGTTTGTGGGATTCAGGATTGCTGCTTCCTCGGGCAAGATGGGTTCATTCAAGTCAACCAAATTATTTGTTTTCATGAAAAATGAATCACTCCGAGGCAAAATCTCAGAATTCTTCCTAAGAGGATAACATGGTTCCTCGGGCACTTCAGACCCTTTTTCATCATCAATCCCCTCCCCTTCTTCACTGTCAATGTACTGATCAGCTGGAAGTTCAAGATCAAACATTCTTTTCCCAAACTTCTTGCTTCTGGAAACCAACAATTCACAGTCTTTCACACCACTTTTAGCGAGAGAATAGTCGGGAGATGCTTGCATGCTCTTCCCAACAAAACTCAAAGGCACTTGGAAGTTTTCAGTATTTATCACCGACAGCCTACTATAGGCAGAATTCACCCAAGGAAAACTTGGAGCATTATGACTTGTCATCTTCTGGGTTGATTCTGATGGTATTCGAGACAAAAATGGATGGGACAGTGATGTTTGCAATTGAAAATGATGTTTAGATAGCTCTCTCCTTTTAATTTCATCCATAAGTTCTCTTTGTCTTCTATACAGGCGATGTAGTTGTTGGACCTGAAAAGGAATTACACGTTTCAGATACCTGATACTGAGGACAGTGGAATCTCAAACTCTACAGACTACCGTGAGATACTATTCATCCGTTTGCGTTGGCGCATACTATGCATTTGATTGCAATTGCAAGGTAAGGAAAATACGGGAAAAAGTTTCCTCTTTAGAGAAGTTAGAAAAAGAGACGATTGGCTTGGTGAAATATTCTACTACTTTCTTGATTTTCCATTGATTTTCCATGGAATCCAATTCTCACCCACCCCCAAACGAATTAGATTTCATAGAAAACGGAAATAAGAGAACATCTCAAAAGCAGTTCATCTCATTTCTTACTCCTTGACAAATTCTTCAAAAAAAAAAATCAATATTTTTCCAACTTCGCAATCTAACGCACCCTTTAGAGGCGGTGAAAGTATAGCGGATTCAAAATGGAGAAAAGGCAAGGAGAAGTTTTCTTCACCGTGAAATTTCTTGCGTTTCCACCGTTTAGCACCAAAATGAAAAAGTTCAAAATTATTCAGAACACAAACTCTTCTCTAACAATATATATATATATATATATATATATATATACTGAGCCGATCAGGTTCTGACTCAATCAATGGGTTAAATAGCGGACTAACCTCAAAATGGCACCATTTTGAGGTGAAATGAGAGGTTTTCTTGTCAATTCACCCTCATTTTGACCCCAAAAAAGTGTCATTTTGAGGTAGTCCGTTAGTTAGCCCATCATTCAGGTCCACACCTGATCGGTTCTGTATATATATATATCAGGGATTTCCACAATCACCACAGACCATGGAAAAAGTTCCTTGCAATTTCTATTCCATTCCTTGCTATATCCCAAGTTTCGAAGGCGGGCATAGAATTGCCAAATTCACCATAAATGAGTATAGTTTAAGATTCGGAACAGATATTGTCTTCAAAAGATTATCAATCCAAGCACCAAGAACTTTATCTAATTACCAGAACAGACTTCAAATTTAAACTCCACAGACAAAAACTAGCATATTACAATCAATAGAAATTTAGGACATCTATTCTGTGTCATAAATTTCATCAACAGCCATCCAAACTTGTATTAAATTTTTTTACTACAAAAATCGAACAAATGAAATGCAAACAAAATGGCAAGACTCCTTTTTATTTGATTTTTAGTGACAATTTTGTCTAAATTAAAATGCCATGAAAAGTAAGATTTAGAGGGTCAACAATAGTATTGAGATATCCCATACCTGATCTCTAAAGGTGGCTTCATGTTTGAGCATCGTCTGCTTCAAGACTCCCATGTCATAACCTAGATATTGGTTAGTAGTATATGGTTGAAACAGAACATTATAGCCATCTCCAATATTCCAGCTTCTATCACTACTGCTATCTGGGGGCCATGTATTACCATTAGAACCCACATTACGATCTCTAGTAGAGTAGCATACAGGGAGGTAGCTTGTACATTGCATCTTGTCTCCAGTTCTCAGTATTAACTTCAAAAAGAAAAAGAGCACAAGAACTTTAGTAATAACAAATGAGCAAAAAATTTAAATTTAAGTAAGATGTATAGAAGAATGTGCACACAGTACACAAAAGAAAAAGGGTGTATACGGATCTTCAAAATAATAGAACTTGCTGAAACTTTACTAGACCTGATTTTAGCATGAAAAAAAATGTAGCCTCAGAGAAAAGACAAATTTTCACTTCAAAGTTAATTTAGCAATACCACAAATATAAAACTCAGTATTAAATTAATATCCACATGCCTCACAAAAAGAAAAAAAGAACAATTTGGGATTTCAGGCATGATTTGGGAAATTTGTATAGCTGATGCAAGGCACATGTTGCCAAGCCTAGGACAGTCACACTAATAGAATAATATATGTATCAACAACATAATTAGGATAAAACAAATTCTTATACTTTATTCAAACATTAAATTAGTCTCCATTCTCAGCATTGACTAAAATTACAAGCCTGGATCTAGGTCACATAGGATTTGGGGGGCAGGGGCGAGAAAAGGGGAAAAAAAATCTGCAAATTCAACATACATTACAAAACACACAAGAATTTGGTAACAAACAAACAAACTTAATATACAAATATCTCCAATCACAAGCATAGATCCATCATCAAAATTACCAAACACGAGTACCCATCTCGCGAACATATACCATACACACATTAAACAGATACCAATATGATAACACCAAACATGAAAAATGAAATGAGAAATTAAAAGCCAAAACATAAAACAGAGGGAAGAGAATTACCTTAACCCCACACTGAATTTTATCATGGAGATAAGACGGGAGAAAGGGTGAGTGAGGTGAAAGAGAGAAATGGGTTTTGTTGAGAAGACATGAAATGAGGATTTAGATTCTCAAGCACGGCCGAGTGAATAAAAGAATGGGAGATTTGGATCTGTGGGGTCCAGTCTTACAAAGAAGATGGGGGAAAGAGAGAGGAATAACTCACATGAAAAAAGACATCAGATTTGTCAACATTTGGGTCTATCTTCTCTCATTTATATCTCTTTTTTGGATTTTTTTGAATCAAGGGTTTCATAGATTCTCTCCACCACCCTTATCATAAAAACTTATGTGGAATTGTTTATATCATTTATTTAAACTTAAGCAACATGATTTTATTATTATTTGGAGCTATTTATTTTTGGATAATATTTATAAAAGAGTCAACGGAATATATTTTTTCAAAATAATTTTTTTTTTACATAAAAAGAGGTAATTGATTTTGATGAGAGAAATGACAAAGATGATTGATTTGATATTTGATGATAGAGATGTTAAAGATAATATTTATGTGAAAGGTGGGAAGATATGAAGATGGGAAAAAGGTTTGATAATGGAGATGAAGGGTCATGTTTAGGGCAGTGGTTGGGTGTGTGCGTGTGTGTGTGTGGAGAGAGAGAGAGAGAGAGAGAGAGAGAGAGGAGAGTATTTTAAATCATCTAAGACATTCATTAATTAGCACAATATGTTTGGATGGTTTTCACTTGACTTAGTTAATAGGTTTTAAGTTTAGTAGCAAGCGTGTCAAACAAGATTATGGTATTTCCAACCAAAGATTTTAGCCTTATGATAATGATAACAGGATAAAACGGTTTCAAATCAATTTTTGACAATTTAAAATTATTTTTAAACATAATATCATCTTTAAAATATTTTTCGAGTCCCATAAACATTATGCGTTCATACCAAAGAGTATCTCGGAATACAATATGATATGAAGACGTGAAAGTTGCACCAATAATACGACATGATCTATTTGGAAGCTTGATTGCTACGTCTTCAAACAACATGTCATAAACTATATGGGTATCGTGACAAATAAAAATCTATCTATAACTCAAACAGTAAGGTGTCGTTCGAAGCATCTATCTAACGACCCTTCGCGTGACCATACCTGACACAATTACCGCCTCGAACTTGTGTCACGCGATCCAGTCTTCAAACGACTTGGACATATCATTCGAATGACGTCTAAAAGTCATTTCAACGACTTTAAAAATTCTATATTTCAGCTCTAAAAATGGAAAAGTTTTGCTCAGTGAAAAATTTAGCTCATATCAGGTACTGGAAATAAGAAAGAGTAACAAAACAATCTCAAAATAGAAAAATAAAACAAGTATAAGTTTCATGCTAACATAGTATCAACGTGCTCAAACATGGATATAGAACGAATGGGCGTGAACTACAACAAATGAATCACAACTTGAGATCGAAACGATCAAAAAGCTCTAATTGATAGTTAAATGTCATCAAACTAAGTTTTAGCCATATGTGACGATTAATAAATTGGGCTTAATGAAATAAAAAACAACATGCACTCAAATCTAGACTTTTGACGATTCAACAAACAATAACGTCATGAAACGATTTTTTAATATTAGGATTCGTGGTGCAAACCTGTTGTTATTTTTCCATCCAAACACCCTCATATATGCATATTTTCTTTTTCTAGTTCTTTTGAGGCTCCTATTTTTCTCACCTTAGAAATATCCTATTAGCCCCAATTTTCACATATAATTCTTTTTATTGCCATAATTTTTTCTTGGGCTCTTTTAAACGGTGGCATTCACGATAACCTTATTATACTCTCGCAGTCCTGTCCCGTGAACACTAAGCATTTTTTTCAATTAACACAACATAAATTCTCACGGTAAACGGCTCTTATATGAACACCTCATCCTAAGTCTTAGTACGCATAGATGACAAGATTGAGAGGAGAGCGTATCATCAAACTCAAATACGCATGAGAAGTCAAACATTCATATAAACTCGTGCATGTGAATGTGATGGCATATATACAAAGTCGAATCCAAATGCAAATCAACTTCGAAACAGCCCCATTAATCAATGGTTAAGATCATTCTAAGCATCTATAATTATGACCAAATGTCCTAGCCATATGGATAATGAAATGATGAAGGTCTAATCACACTAATATGCCATATCAAATATGAAAACTCATAACACGAAAATAAATCGAAGATATTTTTTTGTTTTTCAAATAAGATTTAAATAAATGAAAGATATAATATAAATAGATACACATGTCATAACACTAGTAAAATATATATCATGAAGCAAAGACTAGCATATGACAAACATAGCTAACACAATCATCCGTTAGATTTAGCATGAGAAATATCATGTCAAAGCAAATGAGAGTCATGAAGTTTAATTCCTAAAGACACTAAGTTCGATTTCCTAACCCAAGTAGGTGTAAAATGATGCAAGGGGGTTTTGGGAACTGAAACGACTTTATTCTTAAATTTCCTAGGAGCATTTTTAAGGTCATAGAAATAACATCTAAGGTGACCCTTCCTACTGCAATGAGTGCAAGTGTAAACACGGTGAGGAATGTGACTTAAATGTGGACCTCTCCTAACCTTCCTAGTCGGCTCTCTCATACGATTGGTATTGGTTTTGGGAATGGGCCTATACTACACTTATCATCCTTGATTTGGATGGTACCTAAAATCCTATCCAACTTTTTCGACCTTGCCTCGAAATCAAACTTCACCTTACTCGAGTCTCTCAATCTCTCATTAAGCTCACTAATCCTAGACTCAAGCAAATGATTAGACTCCTCAAACTCTAGAATCTATTTTTGTAAAGCCTCCATCAAACCACGAAGACTGTCTCTCTCACCCTCAACGTATTCTAGTTTCTCACGAAGAGTCTTCTCCCATGCCCTAAGATCTTTAATCAAAGCATCATTGTTTTCTATGGCACGCTTATTCAACTTAGCTTGCAACTTCAAGTTTGAATTTTTGTCCTTTATCGTTTCCTTATTTAAATCATTAAAGGAAACTTGCAACTCTCCCACATCTATCTCCTCTTCCTCGCTAGATTTACCCTCATATACACAAAATGGCCTCAAAAGTGTCATTCAAATGAGTATCTTCATTAGAAAATTTATCGTCGTCACTCACATGACATGCCATAAACACTCCAAAGTTGCGTTCAATTGGGGAACTCTCTCCCTCTTCCTGTTCACTATCACTTAAGGTAGCATTTTATGCTATTGGTTTCTTGCCCTCCTTCTTAAGTCTAGTGGGGCACTCCGTTACCTTATGACCATAACCCTCACAAAAAAACACCTATCTGACTCATCCCTTTTAATATTCTCACTTTCATTCTTAGGGATGTGATTCGCCTTCTTGTTCTTGAATTTATCAAGTATTTTGGTATCTTTCGACTGATTTTAGAACTTAAGAAACTTTTTGAACTTCTTTGCCAATAAAGCAACATCTTCAAAATCGATGTCGAAATCATCATCCAAAACTTTAGTATCCTCCTTTTAGGCTTTCAAAGCAATGCTCTTTTCTTTATTTAGCACTTGCTTGGAGGTAAATATGTCAAGTTCATAGATTTGTAAGTCACCTACAATCTCTTCTACTTTTGTTGAATCAACCATACACAAGGAGTTTAAAACGATCACTTTTTTATCAAAGCTACTAGGTAGTGACCTTAAGATTTTCTTTATGACTCGGTTGTCGGGTATTTTCTCTCTCAAGTTAAATGACGGGTTGATTATATGGGACAATCTAGTGTAAAACGCATCAAACATCTCACTCTCTAACATTTTAATCATCTCAAACTGTGTAGTGAGGTTTTGAAGTTTAGACGTCATAACCGTGCTAGTTCCATCGTGAGTGAGTGCAAGAACATCCTAAGCCTCTTTCGACGTCTCACATATCATAATACGACTATATTCATCTAGGTTACAGATGAGGAAATAACATTTGAACCTTAAAGTTATAAAATGCAAGTCTATGTTCGGCTTCGGTCCATGACTCAACAGGTTTTAAACTAGTGGCCTTTCCCTCTCTCGTGACCCGTGGTGACCAACCTTTTTCTATCGCTAACCAAACACGATCATCAATAGCCTTAAGTTCACTTTTCATTTTCATTTTCCAATAAGCATAATTAGTGCCATAAAAAATGGGAGTTCGAAACATCAAAAATACTAAAGTTCTTTCCTACAAGCACAAGGGATCAACACAATAAAAAATGTTTCTAGCTCTGATACCAATTTGTAGGCCTCTTTTTCAAAATGTGCTTTAGGTGAAAATAATTTTTCTTTCAATTTTTTTTTTCGAATTTTAACACGCACCAAGTTTGTAAGCCAATTTTAGTTAAGCTCAATTTTATCTTGTTTAATCCTAAACATATATCTAGGTGATTAAAGTAAGTAAAATAAATTTGTCCACAAAAGTAACACCGGATGTACGAGGAAACCACTAAGGAAAAAAAACTCGGACGGCCCAAGCTAGACAATCACTATGATACGGTAATTACAAAGGTAAACATACAAACTTACACAATAACTCGATCCCCACAAGCCGCGGCGCTCTTCTTCTCTTTAACCGCTCCTCTACAGTGACCACACAGAAATCCTTCCACGATACTTGTCCACATCACACGAGTCTACGTGCACCTCGGTGTCCACCAATGCAGCTTTGGCAATCGTCTACGATTCGAAACACGACCTTCATCATTTTTTCACCACAAAACTCCAACGAAATAACTTTTTCAATACGGATGAACAAACCAATGGTGCAAACAAGATCTCTATAGCATATGTATGAGAGGTTATATCTTTTATAAATAATAAGGATGGTTTTAGCTTTGAAATCCTTATAAAATAAGTGCAAAAAATGTAATTGTTCTATTCTATATTTTGGTTCTGAACACTTCGAATTTCTGAGAATGAATGACTTAAATAAAAAACTTGAAGTCGACAGCTCGTTCGAACGATATTCCTATGGCGTTTGAACGAATTGGCCATGTTGTTTGAATGAAACTGAGATGTTGTTTGAATGAATGATGATGTCATTTGATCCTCCAAAATATAAGGGAAGAATCCACATGACTCTAAATAATGTTTATCTCAGATAAAACGAAGTTAAAACAGTTTAAAATCATTTTTAACAATTTAAAATTATTTTTTAAACAAAATATCATCCTTGAAACATTTTTCGAGTTCCATAAACATAATGCGTTCATACCTGAGAGTATCTCGGAATGCAATATGATATGAAGATGTGAAGCGTGCACCAATAAACATGACATAATCTATCTTGAAGCTTGGTATCTACGTCTTCAAACAACACGTCATAGACTATGTGGGTATCATTTCAAATAAAAAACTATCTATGATTCAGACAAGTTTTGTCCAAAAATTAGTCAATTACGTACAAATTAACTCAATTGAAAATTTTATCCTTACAAAATTAAAGAAAAGTAATTTCTTGAATGTAAAATATTACACTACAAATTTAAAGTAAGAAAGTAAAAGAGAACAAATGTAAAAGTATGAAACTTTTAATAAACTTAAAGCAAAGTTACAATATACTTTACAGTCTACTTCTAATTGAAAGAAATGCAGTAAATAAATGAAAAGAAAAGAAAAGAAAGGAAAAAAATAAGTAAATGTAATTTTCAGTGAGGGCGTCCTCTCTTTGTCTTCATGAATTATTGAACTTATAATTATTTATAATAACTAACTCTATTTGGTTCCAAGTAACTTTCGATTTCAATTAAAATTAATTCCCCATAAAAACAACCCAAATTTGCCTCTAAATAACCTCTAATTTGAATTCAAATAACAATCGTTTTAAATCACCCACTACTTTTAACAAAAATTCCAACAATAGCCAACATATAACTGCTACTAATTTCCCCCATCATCTAGTCACGCACCAAAAATGTCATGAGATGAATTCGATAAATTATGGTGTAAACATACCCCCTGCACCACCTAAATTTTGAGAAAGATTTAAGTGGTAGAGCCTTGATAGTTGTACTCTTAAATAAACTTTATCGAATTGGTGAAATGTACAAAACTTCTTCCTAACCGAGGTAGTTATCCATGATGAAAATCATAGTAAAAAATGGCATAATTTATTTTCTTGTTTTGACTTCTATCATCGTCAAATAAGGTGAATAACTTCAGCAATTTTAACATTGAAAGTCAACAATGATAGTAAATAATTGCAACATTTTTAACCTTAGAAGGTCATGAAAAAAGGTGAATAATCTCAATATCTTTAATCTTTGAAGGTCATCAAAGATGGTGAATAATTGTAACAGTTTTTACTTTCAAAAGTCACCAAATGTTGAAGTTTAAAATCGGTATAAGGATAATTATGTATCTTAGCTGAAAGCTACTAATAAGAAACTATCACAGATATAAAAGAAAAATATTTGAATGTGAGAGAGATGAGAGATAGAGAAAGAGACAAGAAATTTAACGTTGTTCAGGCCAATGAGGTGCCTACATCCACGGATGCAAATTTACTTTGTATTAACGCAAAGTACAAGCTCTTAAGGATTTCCCTAGAGTTGAGTGTAAGTTTCTCTTGTTTTCATCGAGGGATATAGTGGGTTGTTTATAGTAGGGATGAGAAGAAGAAGAAGAGGTGGAGTGCCTTTATATGTCAGGCAATTACACATTTTTACATTATTTATGTCAACTAATCATGATCCAATTTGGGGATTAACCCACGTGCATTTATAAAAGTGACTGTAAATATTCCCACATATGCTTGTTATGCCTTGTTGATGGTTGGTCATCCTGATGGTGGTCGTCCACACTATCGACCAGTGGGGACCATTCGATTGACCATAATAATGTCTTGCGGGTAGTACTTAATTGAATATATTATGATGATAGATGTCACAATTTCATTAGTCCACACCATACTCCTGCTTTAGGATACAACAAAAGTCCTCAATACTTCATTCTTAATCAGAGCGAGCAGTGGCTGGTGGGGTGAAAGGATGGAGTATTAACCACTAAGTGTCATTCGGTTTCATTAAAGCTTAGTCGTGAAGATTTTAGAGTGGTTTTGTCATTATGAGATGTTTGTTCGGCATTCGATCTCTAAAAGTTTGCATTTTTAGGTTTCGTTTCTTGAAGCAATGGTAATTTTGTGAATAAGTGAAAATATCTCGAAACGTTCAGGGGTATGCCGTTAATAACATTCATTGGGTATTGAATCGTTGTCATATTCGAAATGGTAAGTACGTTTAATCATATCCATTCTGTACAACTTGAGAGACATCACTGAGTCTATAAAGCGTCACTTCCCTCCTTCGTTCACTTCACCCTAAATTTTAAATAATTTTTTCTCTTTCCAAACCTTTTTCGCCTTTTGTGAGAGTTGTGTAGACCTAGAAAAATGAGGCACAACATTAACTGAACTGACATTAAGTTATAAGTTAATGGGTGGACCCTTAATGAGTTTGGTTCATATTAGTTCCAACCTGATAAGACACGATAGTTAACGGGTCGGGTTAGTGTTGACCCCTTCACCCGTTAATACCCGATAAGACCCATTATAACCCATTAATTTAAGTAAATAAGATATACTCTTGGAACTTATAAATAATTTATGTATCATAATATTAATTTAATCATAATGAATTTTACTAAATGAGAGACTTAGCAATGTCAATGAATTAATGGGTCTACTTCAGTTCAAAAATGAGATAATATGTCAAGTTGTATATAATTAAAAATAATTCATTATCTTAATGGGTATTAACGAGTGAACACGACACGACATGTTAACATAATAGGTTGGGTTTGGATATGATTTTTTTCACACGATAAAAAAGTCACCCGTTTAGACACGAACCCAATAAGACCCGAACACGATAAAAAATGACACGAACACAACTCGACACGAGCCATTGACAGATCTAAAGTTGTGTCCCTTTGTTTCCTTTTCACTATAAGAACTTCTCATTCTTTGCATTTTTTTGTATTTCCTTGCTGAAAATATGGTATATACGGTAGATGAGAGTTTGTTGGAGTTCTTTAAGTCTACTCACATAATTGCATCGTCGGTAAAGACTGAATTATTAACTGGTCGTTGTATACTTTGTGATTTAATGGAGGGCCACTGGATACCCACCATATTTATTGTTGAGTGTGGGGTTCCTTTTTCCCCCAATCGTTTATTTTTGGAATTTTGTCAATATTTAGATGTTGTCCCTACCCAGGTTATCTCAAATACTTGGAGGGTTATTGATGGAGTTTACCGCATTAATGAGTAGTAGATGACAAATATCGACACAAAATAATATATGTATTATTATAGATAGGGTACCAACTCTGAAAATATTTATTATTTGAAGATGAGGCAATCTAACAGAGCTCTTGTTATGAACTTTCTTGATTTCAATAAGGATTATTTAGATCATGGCTTAATAATGAGGGATTGACAATTTACCCTTCTTCCTGAGGGTGAGGTGTACAGTGGTCTCGGGTGTCCTTAGGAGGGTTAAGGCATAGCTCGGCACATACACACACATAATGAGTATTTTCTCTTTGACTTATGTCTTTTAGCTTATAACTAACTGTATATTTTTGTTTTGTAGAGAAAAAAATGACAAATAGTCCTCATATTTTTGAAGTTAATTTTTTTTTACTTAGAGATCGTTTGGTCTATCCAGCAAAGGATTGGTACCGAAGATCATCCTCGCTCATCTTTCGTTCTGCTCAGCTACCATAGTTCCATTACTTCTTTTGTTACCCGACCAACAGAGGAGATACTAACAGACTCAATAGCCCAGACAATCTTGCTTCCTCCTCTACAGGCTTTTATTTTGAGTCTTCCCACCAAGCAAGGGTAAATTTTTCAGCAGAGATAACTTCGTCATCTTGGAAACCTTTAGATGTATCTTTAGTGTTTAGCGATATTTCATCCTTAGATATAATTAAGAAAAAGTTTCCCAACCTCCTTGCTAGCACTAGGTCTCCCACCTGCAAGCAAAGGTTCGAAATTGGGGGGCTTTATTCAACCTATCTTTGTGGATATTTTCCTGATCAAAGATCAAGATCCTCCATATAAAAGGTTAAGGAGGGACCTAACTCCAACTTTAAAGGTGGCTGGAAATGAGCCTGTTGACAAGGGTAAAGGTAGTATTTAATCTGTTGCGATGAATCCTGAGCTTACTCGAGGATTTATTAGGGTTGGAGTTCTCCCTGTCGATGAAGCTGATGCATCCTTTCTCCCTTATACAAGACTGGTCGATCGGCCTAATCATAATTTTGCCCTCATACATGTATTATTTATTATTTCCCTATTATTATATTTATATTCTAACCTCGTTCTCTGAATGTTTGTATTATAGATATTGATTGATTATAACCAGATTTTAAGGAAGAATGATAAGTTGAAGGAGTCATCTTATGAAGTGGAAGTAGTCTTCTCGAGAATGCACAAGTCCTTGAAGGCGACTGCCCATTCTCACGAGGATGACAAAAGGAGGCTGGTAGATACAATCAAATTGCTGGAACATGGGAGACTTCGGCATAGAAATTCGTAAGCAATGATAAGAGAGATACCAAGGAGACTAAGAAGATTATCGACTTGGAAAAAGCACAGGTTGATGATGTCAAGACTAAGGCCAAGAAGGATAAAGAGGTCACCTTTAGTAGGGGATGTGATAAGGCATCCTCTAATGCTAGCATACAGGTTGAATATCTAAGTAAGTCTTCTTTTAAGGAAAATTCAGATGCTACCCTCACCCAGGTTGGCACTACTGAATTTTCCTTAAAATAAGACTTCCTTAGATCTTCAACATGTATTCCAGCATTAGAGGACGCCTTATCCCATCCCCTACTAAAGGTGAGGAGGAATAGGTTGAGGAGGAGGAGGAGGAGGAGGCAAATGAGTACGTAGTGGCTAAGGATCAAATGGTGATTGATGACCGAGCAGAGGGTGAGGTTGAAGTTGATAAGGAGAAGGTGTGAGACAGGCCTTGATAGTTATAGGGATTTAATGCTTTTTTTCCGTTTGCTTTGTGAACTTTTGCTATATCATTATAATTCCTCAATGTAACACCTTCATATTTTTAATAAAAATGAGGTTTTACTTTCTCTGTGACTATCTTGATCAATTTAGCACAAATTCTCCTTTATTTGGCTACTACTTATATACAAACATATGTCTTTTAGTTTAGTATAAGGATTGATTATTTGGTCGCTACTTAGAGTGATCTTCGATAGAGACATAACCAGTTGTTCGACGATGATCATAAAGAGGTGGACAAAGAGAAGTTGGAGGAGTTGCTTGGCCTGGACATATCAGGTAAGATAAGGATGCCTATCTCAGTATGTGCCAGCTCTTCCATCAAAAAATGGTGACCAATGCCGCATATCATGAAATTATCCTCAATCTTTAGCAAAATCATAAAGATATCATGGCAAGTCTGACTACCGACTACGAGAAAAATTTGCTACCTTACAGAAGGATAGTAGGTTTAATCAGAAATTGCTATTCTTATTTTTGATATACTATAATAAGGAATTTATCTTTAAGTCAGAGCTGAAAAATGCTCAAGAGGTTATTAGTTTGCTTGAATAAGAGAATAATTTATTACACGACGATCTAGAGGGCCTCAAGAATTCAGTTTCAACCAACCAGAATGAAGGTGCCTTTTTTCTTAAACATGAGAATGCCTGTTTGATGGACGAGTTGGAGAAGTTGAAAAAGTTTAAGAGCATAGGTCAATCTTCTAAACAATTAGTTGGGGTTCCTCAATCAGTGGAGGAAGAGAGAACCAAGAAGATTTTGCTTGACCAAGCCGCACTCATAAATAAGAAATTAGCAACCATTAAAAGGTTAAGTAAAAAAATTGATCGCCTTACATATCACTTCCATAAGAAACCTCACACTATTTGGATGGAGAGATATGACTAAACTCTCGCACATATGAGTAAAGAACTTGATCAAAACTTCAAGGTTAGCTATAAACATGGTTGGCTCAATGCTTTAATTGTAATGAAAGTGTACTGGCATGACCCTGGCTGCTTAGATTATCATATTCCTCCATTCAAGCTGGATGCTTTCTGAATTCCTCCAAATTAAACTTTGATGGGTCTAATCAGGAAATATCTCAAGGATTATGGTATGCATGAGGACGACACTCTTATCACCCTTGCACCTGACGAACGAAGCAAGTTCCTGTAGCCAAACAAGGCTTAGAGATCTGAGTACTACTATCACCTCTATATACTCTGGATGTATAACCTTTTGTAGTTGAGAAATCACAAATCAAGCACCCTTTAAATAAGTCTTAGAGACTTTATCTTGATGTACTTTCATTTTGATGGCATTGTAATAGTTCTTCATGATTTATAATAAAAACTTTACAGCTCTTTTTCCCACGTCAACTTATTGGTTGTTAGCTATTTTTAAAGATGGTATACTAGTAGTTTAGCCTTGTGATTATATGGTCGGCTTATTGCTTAACTAATCTTCTTTACTAGTTATTGATGTCAGAAGAACTTACGTTGTCCTGCCTTAGGTTCTACTAATGTGTAATAATATAGCTTGTGGATCATACAAGCAGATCTTGTCATTAACCAAATACAAGCAGATCTTGTCATTAAACATTAATTACCAGTGGTGACCAAATGTGGTAGGATTAGTCCTTGCTTTAGTCATTTATGGTTAGTCCTTGTTATATACATGACTGTTTGCATTGGATTTTCTTTATTTGGTTTAGTAAAACTTCTCATTGTTGACCTTTTGGGGTCATACATAGAGTTTTCTATTTGTAACTTGTTATTTTTTGTCATGTCGAAGACGAGGTCATATGTGAAGTTTGTTTTTTTACTATAATTTGAGATTGCTTTGAATTTCTCGCACATATCCTACTCCGAAAAGAAAAACGTACAAAAAGGCAATAACATCCATTAAAAATTGGCAATCTTTATTGAGCAATGAAAATGAGTAACAGGAAATTAAAGAGGAATTACATCTTTCACAATTATTGATAGTACTTCCTCAAATGTTCAGCATTCCAGGGGGGTTTGAACTATTCCCCGTCTAATGTTTTAATTCATTACATTCTCGATCGAATAATTACAGAAATACAATATGGATCATGCCAATTGGGCTCTAATTTATTCCATTTCTAGAGTAACTTTTTTAGCACGTAGTCTCCCTCTTTCAGATTGCCCGACTTCATATTTTTTGTTATTAAATCGAGTGGTTCTTTATTGATAAGCCTCCTCCCGAAGAGCTGTATGTTTTTTAACCTCCTCTACCAGGTCCAAATCTAATTGCCTCATGAGGTCTCTCTTCGATGAGTCAAAATTAAGCACACAGTGACTTGGCAGACCAATTTATATTGGGACTAAGTCAATATGTAGGGGTCTCGCTAGTAGTTATTCTCGATGTTGTCCCATATGCCCAGATTAAGCTTTATAGTTCATTGATCTAATTCCCTTGACATCATCCAATATATTTTTTATCACATAGAGCAAAGTCTTGTTTACAACCTCTATTTGTTTATTACATTGTGGATGACTAGGAGAGGCATGTAGCTTCTGGATTTTGGAGTGAGCATGATAGTCTTCAAATTCCTGATTGTTAAACTGCGTGTCGTGGTCGGTGTTGAGGGCATATGGAAACCCATAATGGTAAATGATATTCTTCTATATGAAACGTAATACCTTTTTATAAGAAATTTTTACCAGAGGTTCAGCCTCCACCCATTTAGTGAAGTAGTCCATTGCCACGACTAAATATTTGAACCAATCTCTTATTTTTGATAGAGGAACGGCCAAGTCAATGCCCCACATGGAAAAAGACTAAGGGGATGTGATCGATGTGAGTAAATCCCATGGTATTATGTGGAACATAACATATTTCTAGAACTTATTGCATCATCGTGCGTAGTTGGTGAAATTCGATTTTATGGTGGTTTAGTAGTCACCTTACCTCGATACTCATTTGACGAATGATCTCCTTACTCAGTGTGATCAATTGGAACCTTCATGCATCTACTTTATCAAGTTGCCTACTTCAGATGGATGGATACATCTAAGTAACGAAATAATGAATCACCTTCTATATTAGAGTCCTCCTTCCAGTATGTATCGGAGTCTCCTGGCCTCCTTATGATGAGTTAACATAATGCCTTTTTTCTAAGTAATTTTGTATGGAATCCATTTATGATGGGCCCAAATCCAATTCAATTATGTTGAGGTTTTCTTTGTCAATTATATGGTGCAAGAGGATATCTACTAAGATTGTTCTTCTTAGCTCTATTCTGGCGGCGGAAGCAAACTGAGGCAGTGGATCTACTCGGGCATTGTCATCTCTAGGGATCCTAATCACCTTGATTATCGAGAACTTCGATATCATCATTTGTGCTTTGGCTAGGTATTTTGCCACAGATTCCTCTCTGACTCCATAGTCTCCCACTATTTGATTCACTATTAATTGAGAATCATTGTGCGATTGTATTTTCCCGGTACACAGAGACAATATTAAGTCAAACACTATCGTGGGTATTTCATACTCTACTTTATTATTGGAGGCCTTGAACTGGAATCTTAGGGAATATTCAACGTCAATGTTGTCTGGGGTATTAATTATCAGACCAGCTCCACTGCCAGAGGCACATTTCGAGCTATCCATGTACATATTCCAAATACGAGCATCTTATTTGAAATCTTCTCTGTTAAGGTCCTATAAATACTTTTTTCATTGTTACAGGTAGCGATCGATTTCCTCTTATTTAGCCGATGACTCTGGTACATCCATGACCTGGTTGGCTGCTCTAGTTATTGAGCAATCTTCTAAGAGAAGTCTACTCAGTAAATAGGATGAACCGTTGATCTCTCTTTCGGAGAAGTCTGCTCATTTTGTATGTTATTATGTTCTATAATACCATATTGATAATTATCTTGTGCTAATTAATTAATTAATTAATTAGGACCAATATTATTATGGACAATATGGATTATTATTATAGCCGACCTAAATCATGATCTTTCTAGAAAATTAAAATTATTTATTCTTTTCTAAAATTGAATTTAATCAGACAATTAATTGGATACTAAAGAAAATTTTAAAATGGGATTGAAAAAAATTGTTCGAAAATGATTTTTGAAAAATGTTTTATAAAGATACATAAATGTTCATTTTGATATTCTTAAATTTATTCCATATATCTTGTCTTTAATCCTCTCACATATCATATATAACAACTCTTACACTTGAAGCTATATTCAAACTCTCATCCTTACACTCCTATATGCATCGAACACCCTCACATCAGAACTACCACAAATTTGTACAACCTTAATCAAACTTTGATAGTTAGAAAATAGTCAAGATATGATGATTCTCATTGGAAATTTATGACCTATCAAAACTTTTAAATTGACATTTAAAATTCACATAAAACATGACATAAATTATGCAAAACAAACATTCAATGGTGCACATTTTAGTGTAATAAATATGTCATTAATATGTGCTACATTTTAAGTTTGAAAAATTCTTGAGAAGAAAACTCGAAGTTCCCTTTCCTAAGTTAAATCAATTGAAAAAGTTACATTCACATGTTCGAATTAGGAAATAATGAGGAAGAAAGTAAAATTTGAAAAATAAGTTTGGCAATAAAAATATATGATAACATTGGAAAATGTTGAAGAACTAAGATCACACTAAAATTACACCTCATAACAATATGACAACTCTCAAGCTTCCTTTATTAGATGTTGTCACATATATCTCTGTAAATTCGCTTGTGCTATAGAGGATTTCTTGATTTTATCAAATGGTTATGGAAATTCCAATTTTTAATTAAAACAAATTAGTTACCAAGTGAACAATTATGACAATTTCAAAACAAAAAGGTGTAAAAATGATATGTGTGGTCTTTACCCCATTTTACCTCACCTAAGAATTACTATATGAGCATGCGAGGTTCAATTAAAGGAAAATAAGGAACAATCACCCAACGCCACGATGTACGAGGAAAAATCACAATGGGAAAAAATCTCAAATGACCTAGATTACATAAGTCCACTATGATATAAGTACTTATATAGGAAGACACATAAACTTACTCACCAACTCGACTTCCTTCAAGCTTGATGCAATCTTTGCTCCTTAACCTTGATTACAGTAACTGCATGAATCCTCCAATGGCACATAATGCAGTCAAACCGCATCTTTTGATTCACCGATCTAACCAGGCTCCCTCAATAAAAAATACATAATCCACCATGACAAAACTTTCAAACATTGAAGAATAAATATTCTTGTGTGTTCAAAACATAAGATATACGAATAATATTAATACATTGACTCTTGGTTCTCAAACATGGTGAAAAGTTATATTTAGATCGCTCACAAAACTAAGTCATGACCTTATTTTTATAGTGAAAACCCTTAAAACAATAGTACGAAAAATTCGACAAAATCATTTCCTTTGAACAAGATCGGAGTCCCGTTCTAATGAGATAAGATACATCATTAGAAGAGACTCAAATGAGTTTCGAATCATAAAATGTTGGACAAAATATTGTATGTTGAAGCTTGCTTGAAAAAGAATAGGCATCTTATTAGAACCGGATTAACCTATCTTTCTAAACATATGACATATCTCGTTAGAACCAGATTGTATTGTCGTTCCAAATAGATGGCATATATCATTAGAACCAAATTGGCTAGTAATCCTAACTACATGGCATATCTGGATCTAATCCAAAAATTAGATTTTTAATCCAAACAATTGTAAATATATTCTAAAAAATCCAAATAAACTATTTTAGCATCTAAGAAATAAAAATCATCCATTTAAAGTTCCAAGGATCAAAATATTAATTCATTTATACCTTTCCAATACACCAAAGTGAAAACGCATGAAGATGGCATGAAGTTGCTGTTGCTTTTCAAAGGTCGCTTCAGATCTTCAATGCATAGGCTTAAAGGTGGATACTCAAACAATCCTAATTTATGACTTACAAATAGTTTTGTCGAACATAATAAAGCCAAATATAAATTTTTTAATATTCATTACAAAATTTTCCCTTACAACCTCTCATGAATGTTGTGTTATCCACCTCATATTTCATTATGGTACATGAAAAGTTCCCCTAATTATATTATATGCCCTGATACCACTTTGAGAAGGGGATGATGAGATGATGGTTCTCGAAAATTTAATTTTAATTTCTTCAAATTAATTTTTACTAAAACAAAAATTAATTCAAGTTCAAATGAACATAAATCAAATTTAAACCAACTTAATTCGAAATTGAATTAAAGTAAACTAAATTATTCAAATTAATAAAGCACTAATTAAACCATTTTTGTGGTTAAACCAATTTTGTCCTTTTAACCTAAGAATGCATCTATGTGAATTACAAGATAAAATAAACAACCACTATGCCCGATGCACGAGAAAAACCCAAATAGGAAAAACGTCAGGTGTTCCAGCCACAAGTCCACTAAGTACGAAATTACAACAAGGATATGATAGAATACTTACACAACAGTTCGATGCTCTTTCAAGCCTTGACACTCTTCATTCCTTCAATCTCTGCCTAGTGACAACGTAGTGGTCCACCTATGTCTCAGAGTCCAATGATGGGGCTCAGTAGCCATTATGCACACGGACTCCACCGTATATAAACCAATGAGCACGGAATTCTCCATAAAAAACCATTCTCAACAATGTAAAGAATAAACAATGTTGCCAAAAATATGATCTTAAAACATATATATGAAAAATCTTGGACCGTAGACAAATTAAGTGTAATCTAGAGTTTGTGTTTTGGAAAATTAATCATAAAAGATTAACAAAACTCAAAGGACATTTTTCAAGAGTGTTTTCTCTCATGTGGATGGAAAAAGTCACTGCAAAAGCTATTATCCCGCATTACGTAAATTGGGTAAAAAAGTAGTGGGGAGTTGAGAAGAAAACTGCCATGAAAAACATTTTTTTTAAAAACTGCTTCGGTTCTTCGAACAAAATACAGGCTCATTCAAACTACATTGTCTTCTCGTTTAAACGAGACAAAAATGAGCCTTCCAATGAGATGTCAGTGCAGGAAAAAAAATGAACCTCATTAAGATTCATTCGAACGATAACCAAATCTCATTAAAATTATCTGGAAAAGTCATTCTAACGATTGCAAGAAAAATAAAATATTTTTCTTCAAAAAAATATAAATTGATTTTAAAAATAGTTTACCTAATATTATAACACTCAAAATTAAATTTCCAAGGCTCAACAATAATATGCGCATTCATACCTGAGATATCCTTGGAACGTTGATGACAAAACAAAGCACGAAACATGATATAGGAATGAATACTCTTTGGCTTGGCCTCTACGTCTGTAACAAAGATGTCATAGGCGTGAAAGGCCACTAACTCGAGTCCTAACCTATGACTCAAAGAATTTTGGTAGGAATTAAGCCAATACATACAAATTGACTAAATTGGAAATTATCCTTACAAATCTCCCCCTTTGGTTTTCGGGACAAAACTAAAAATGAAAACATACATGCGTAGTCAAGTTTAGCTAAAATACTCAATCCTAACCCTAAAAGGAAAAAGTGCAGATTCTTAACCAATGCATAATTCAAGTAGCTTTGCTTGAATTAAAACTTTACTGCATGATTGCAAACCTACACACTCAAACACACCATAAACGCATCGAGAATAACAGTATAAATTGCATAATAAAATCCTCCCCCTTTGTCTAACAATATCCACTTAAGAAAGGGCGTCTCCCTTTAAGTAATAGATCTCCCCTAAATGAAAAGAGTTAGATATCATTTCTCCTCCTTTTTGGTCAGGAATAGACAAAGATTAAGGTGCATAAAATAACTAATTTCTCCTCGATTAAACCGATTCTCAACCTAAATGAAATAAGGGATAAGCATAAAGGAAAAACTAATTATATTATGCATTGGTGTATAGCGATATAAGAAACAACAAAGTAATTTTGCAACATAAGAACCACTAATCCACATAAAGAGCAATAGATGTCAACTATGATACGATAGTAAAATGATACTAACTAGAATGTACTATGATAAGCATGGGATACCAATGAAAAGTCGGAACAAGATATATACCTATATGATCCAATTGCATACAAGGACTAGATGAAAAAGCAGAGACTCAAAATAAATGATACCATATGTTGATGTAAAAAACTAGACTAGGTCTAATTAGTTAATCACAGATAATATTTGTAAGTAAAAGAAAGTGACAAAGAGATTTTCAAAGTGGTTCGACCTATCGAGAAAGGCTACATCTACTGTGCTTCTTATTTCTTTGTATTTATCTTTCAATCACTTGCCCTTGACGAAGGGATTACAATGTATTTATATCCCAGTAGGGAGATATAGAGATGGAATGTTAAAGGATGGAATTCCTTTATAAATTAGGCATTTACGTTAGTACATAAGGTCCATAATATTTCTAGCTGTTGGTGTTTTATTGACAACGTTGGTCGGGCTTCCTGGAGTTGGTCGGCATTCCAGTATGATGGTCGGCATTCCAGGTCTTGGTCAGTGGTTATTCCTTGCTGACTAGGATTATTACCACAGTGGATGACACATGTCTATTTCTGATTGGTCCACGTAAGTGGATAATTTTTGGTATCAACAAAAGCCCCCAATATTCCATGCTTGATGCTTGCTTAAAAGTATAGAGTATTTAGTTCTGGTAGTAGCTCGGGCTACATTTCTGATGCTTGGTTCGTTACCGACTTCCCACACTTATAAATTATTAGCTTTATTGATGGCTATGACACCCCGTCTAATTTAAACATCGGTTGATTAGGCCTTTATTAAGATTAAAACAGGTTTCTCATGTTATTCATTCTTAGCATCACCGTCGAAAACCTTTTTAAATTACTAACCACCTAAGTGAAATTAGACTGGTGACAATTTTTATCTTTCTTAATAACAGATAAAAAAACCATACTAAACTAAATTAACCAATCACAATAATATAGAATTTAGCCATCACGATATATAAATGAAATCAAGGTTTGCCGAACTAACAGTCGGCGAAAATCTAAAGCAACTACTTCATAATAAAACAAATCTAAGTAACTGAAGAATGTCATTGGACAGCATATACGTACATGAAATATAGAAATGGAATCCTACACTAGATCAGAATGAGGGAATCATCTAATCAAATAAGTCATGTTAGCATCCATAGTGCTACAGCTCCGAGTCTCTGGAAAGAAGTCACGCATGGCGTCCCTGTGGCTAGACATCTAAAAGGTTTTAAATTTTTTTTATATCAAGTGTTAGTGCACAAAACGTTTTAAAAATATTTAGCAAGCAGTTTATCGTAGTAAAAATCAGTTATTTATTACACATGTTAGGGCCACGTACACTCTCTCTTGAGTTTTCGTCACTCCTCATCTATAGTGCACGCCTAACATTCTATACTTAGCCCACTTAGCTATACTACCCAAGCTAACTAGACTAAAGTATCTTATTGAACTTATATATGCATCTAAGTTCCCATACCGCCCATACAGTACACCCATTTTATTAACATCTCTCATATGTTAATTATTTACTAAGTAACATTTCCCCATATGTTAGATTTCCATATCTATCATCAAATCTCACTACTTAATTTACTTCAATGTAAGTGTGCCATCTAAGAGTCTACAATTCCACTTAAGTAGATTATTCACACACATATATATTTCACACATAATATATATACTATAATTGTATTCTCTGCAATAAAGTCCTATTGTCACACATTAAGGACTTATTGGTTCGGACTTTTCCATCGACCCCAATTCATCATATCATTTGCATTGGTTCGGATTGCCATCGACCCCAATGTAAATGTTATTCGTATGTTGGTTCGGACGACCATTGACCCCAATATAGTTGGTATGCCTTAGGCATTCACACCGCCTAAGTAGTTAGTATAGTAGGTATTCACGCCATTTATGAGTTTACATTGGTTCGGATAGGCCACCCCAATGTAAATATTATACATGCATATATATATATTGGTTCGGATAGGCATCAACCCCAATATAGTTGGTTTATTCGAGACATTCACACTGCCTAAGTATTTAATATAGTAGGTATTCACACAACCTAATAATTCACATTGGTACGCAATATATTTCTCTCTAATACTCATCGTACCTTTTATTTTACGATTTCTTTCACTATCGTATTTTATTCAAGCCTTCACATAATTCTAAATGCCACTAGTTACCCCTTATATATAACCTCAGTAGTTATTATCTGTAACCTACTCGTATACATATTGAATTGACATTAAATCTTTCCATAACTCAATTCCCAATTTCCCCCCGATATACGACTCCATCGGTGTATCCTCATCGGTCCATTTTCTAATTCCTACACCCAATGGCCTTAATGGACCTCAAAAACATACCTACTGGTCATTACTCAGTCCCCAAATAAGCATAATATCATTCCTAGGGTTCCCCTCCCTTGTTGATCAACACAAGAATTTAAGCAAGCAAAAGAACCCGAAATCAACTTTGGTGGATCGATCGAGGATTTGGTCGATCGATCGATCCGTTGATCGATCGATATTCATGGGTTGATCGATTGATCGAGCAGTGACAAACCCAGTTCGTCTTCTTCATGTGTTTGCCTCCATTAACACACCTCAACTCTCATGGTAGTCCACCAAATTCACAACCATTCACCCAAAACTATTTCTACACGTATAAGGATGATTTCTAACATTCCTAACGCATTAAATCTTCGCATAATTCAATTAAGAACGGATTAAAAACTTTTATCATTAATAACCCTAGTTTTATGTTCTTCCCAAAGGTTCAACCACAAACCGAGATTTAAATCCATGAAAACAAGTGAAATATCATCTGAATTCAAAGTCCTCTACATGTATAATTTCCCCTACATGAAATCCTATCCCAATATATATTAAATTCATTATTCTTCCCAAGAATTTATTCACAATCAAATTATTTATCAATACCTACACATGGGTATTATAACTTCAATTTAATTTGCAATGAACAACTTGCCTTGATTACTGTAAACTCTGATTTCATAAAGAAGTTAATGAATCTATATGTTTCCTCTTCAAATCTCCACTCCTTAGGTGCTTAGGGTGCAACAATGCCTTCCAAACTCCAAAAATTGTCCTTAAGCCTTTTAGGAATGGTTCTTCTCTTCTCTCTAATGGCCTCTCTAAGTTTTGTGAGTTATGAACCCTAACCCATGATCCTAACTATTAGATATAGGCTTTAATTTTCGTAGGTCATTGAATCTCTATTTTTAAAATGAACAAAATGCCCCTATTAGATGCCGGTTTGGTCCAAAATTGACCCTGGACCCAAACAAAACCCCTGGGTACACTATTCCGACTATTTAGACCCTATCGGAGTCATCCATGACCTCTAAATCATCATACTAATTACTAAAAAAAATTCTCATTTCTCACCTCAAACTAGTCTACACGTGACTCCTGGTGGGATAAATTAAAATAAACACATATCACTCGTTATGTCGTATAATAATAACCATTTATTATTTACTATTCACACTCAGTAAATTTCATCAAAATATTAATCAATATCTATATCTCGATTAATATTTAATTATCACATTTATTAAATAAATGACATTAAATTACTTCACTCGCGTAATTTAAATAAAACATATTTTCCTAATTAATTTTTGAATTAATTAAATTAAAAGTACTCAAAAATACGGGTTATTACAATGGCTTGCACTGCTGATGGCATTTTTATAAATATCCACACTTGTAATGAATCGTTTTGGGGTAAATATGTCTTTTTCTTCTTAGCCGCCTATTCGAAATGATGGGACCCCCAAATTTTAAATTTCTTTCTAAAAAGTAATTTTCAATTTCCTTTTACAGATGTGGAAGCGAGATGGTTCAAATAAACATAAACAAACACAAAATTTTAATTTCTTTCAAATTAAAATTAAACAAGTTCAAAGTGAAATTAAATTAGACAACAAATATATTTTTCACTTAAACCAATTTAATCCAAGTCCTAGAAATTTGCCTAAGTCATATTTTCAATATTACCAAAATATGCCAAACCAATTTTAACAAATTAAACGATGACTTGAATTAAATTAACATATACCCAAATTTGAATTTTCACCAATTTAAGTAAGTAGTGATTTAAACCAAATTTTATCCTTTTACCTAAGCATGCATCTAAGGTGAATTTTGCAAAAAAATAAAATGAACAAATAAATCACTACGCCACGATGTACGAGGAAAAATCCACAAGGGAAAAAAAACCTCGGACGACCCTAGCCTTAAGTCCACTAAGTATGGTTTTACAATTACAAGACAGATGACTTACTTCCTCGAATCAACTCCCTTCAAGCCTTGACACATCTTCTTGTAAACAACTCCGCCTAGTCGACAACCCCGGAACTCCACCGAAACCTTGGAATTCACTAATGAGACTTTAGGAACACCGTCAACCACACATGGTGCCTTTCACCATGTGAGAATGCCGCAGAAAAATAATGAGACTTCTTCTTTGAGGGATGTAGAAGTAAACCCAAAAAAACTTTTCAACTCGGTAGAGTAAACCCGGTGCCAAACACTCCAAGAAAGATATTTATATGGAAACTTGGAATAAACAATATGGGTGTAAACCAAAAATGTTTTAGGGTGATTTTCTTGGAAAGAAAAACACTTAAACCATGAACCTTTTCATAGAAAAGTTAAACTCTCAAAACTCTCTCTAGGAGATGGAAGAATATGAAAAAGTTATTTTGAAAAGGTTGGTTCCCTCACATATTAAGTCTGTCAAAAGTTAGTGGGGAAAAAGTAGTGGGATAGAGGTGAAAAATTGCCAATTAAATTTCCCGCCTGAAATCTCATTCGAACGAGATTTTCGTTCGAACAAAGTCTCATTCGAACGATACTTCTAACAAAGTTCCAGTGACCTGATGGGAAATCTCGTTGACAAACTCGTTCGAACGAAATTCTCGTTCGAACGAAAAACTCGTTCTAACGACAACATCGAACGACGTTCCAGAATGTTTAAAATTTGATTTTTAGCCCGAAAACTTTATTTTAAAGTTTTAAAGAAACCTTCTAAAAATAAACGTCAATTTAAAATAAAAGTACACCCAATAAAACTTGTTTCAAGCTCCTATATAAATATGTAATAAATTGATACCTTAGGACTAAATGGAACACATGTTGTTGACGTAGAAACGAGGCACAACAAACTCGGTATGGGATGAAGCTTTATACTCTTGGCCACTACGTCTTGAACTAGCACTTCATAGGCTTGAATGGATAAACTTGAACACAATCCTATGACTCAAACGTTTTTGTCTGGAATTGAGCCAACACAACATTGAGACTCAATCGGAGACTTGTGTCCTTACAAATCTCCCCCTTTGGCTATTCTGGGACAAAAACCAACAAAAATCCTAAAGGGCCGTCAAGCTCTACTAGACTTAACAAAAATCCCACCCAAAATAAAAAATACATAGCTTGACTCAAAAACTCAAGGATCAATATCTTTGCCGATGATGAAAGTTACCATTTAGAAGAGTTCCTGCACACTTAAGCAAACAATCAAACGCATAGGGAATATCAAGAATATTAAATGCAATTAAGATAAATACTCTCCCCAAATTAATTCTCCCCATTTTTGTCTAACCGTGACATACGTAGAAAGACATCTCCCCCTAAGCTAAATCTCCCAAACATAAGATACGATTACAATAGGATTATATACCATTTCTCCCCCTATCATTCTCCCCCTTTTTGTTCAGGAATAGACAAAGGATAAAAGTAATTTAAACACGATGAAGCTTAGAGTGATAATAACATGAAAGCATATAGACAACAAAAGCATAACTAATCCATATAAAGAATAAGGATACCAACTAAGATGCAAGAAAATGATACCAATATGATACATAAAGTATTAAGCATGTGATATCAACAAAGAATGCAACAAGATAGATATCAATCATGAAGTAGAAGCACAGATGGACTAGAAAGCAAGGCAAAGACAAATAGAATACCTCGTATATGAGAACATAATAAATATCATTAACGCATACGCACATATACTAGGTATAAATACCACACATGACACAAAATAAAATAAGCTTTTCACACTCGTATGGAAAAAATATGGCATATGGAAACGAAAGTGTTGGGGTGTGAACTAGCAACAATTAAATTTAGAACCAATCACTTAAAATATGTTCACGGAGTTCTCATTTGATTGCAAACTTCATCACATTTGAATATAACCTCATGTGACAATATAGATTGAACTCAATGAACAAACATACACAATACATACAAGCCTAGAATTTTGATGCTTCTACAAACCAATAGAGTCATGACATTGAAGTACAACTAGGATAAACAGACATTGTGCAAACCATTAATATACCATCCAAACTCCCTCAATTTAAGCATATAGATTTTAATCTTTTGAATGAATAGATCAACTAAACAAAATAGGCCTTGGAAAATATTTTCTTTTAATGCCATTATTATTTTAGGCCTTTGGACCACGTATTTCTGTTAGGTCCAAACAAACGGTGGCTTACTCGCAAAGGATGATTAGTCCTTTCGGAGCCCTTTCCCGTGCACATTTATGTACATAACATTTTTATATCTCACACAAATCTCATCTGCAACTGATTTTAACATGCACTAGTCCTCCTAGGTCACATAACATGTAAATGACAAGATTGGTAGGAGAACACCTCACAAAGCTCAAATATACATATAAAGTTATAGTTTCAAGAGAGCTAGTGCATTTGTCAATTGAGGTATGTAAAAATAGAATCCATTATACAAACACAAAATCCAACAACTCCATGTAAGCATGGTAAATAACATTTTAAGGATTGACAATCTAAACCAAAAGTTCTATCCATATGGAAGCGAAAAAAATGGGATTCAAACACAGGTATATGCCACATAGAGTGTGTCAAACTAAAATACACACACACAAAAAAATCTTTTTGAGTTTTTGAAATTTTTAAACCAACCAACAAAAATATTTACTCCAAAAGACAAACAAAAGCCATTTGTATTTTTCATTAAGCCTAAATTAAAAAGATGAAACACAAATTATAAACATAAATTTTTTGTATTTTTCATTTAATGCAAACTAAAATGAAAGAACTACAATATAAAAGATAAACAAACATCATAATTATAGCATGTGATAAATCATGAAGTATAGACTAGAATAATGATTAAACATGCATACACCTAGCAATGATATATAATATGAAGCATAAAAAGCTAGAGTATGCAAACAACTAACACATTCAACCTTTAGATTTTGCAAGTGAGGAAGCATGTGAAAGTAAATGAGAATAAAAAATCCTATCTTGTAAAGCTACCAAGTCGGATATCCTAACCCAAACTAATGACGAATGACTATCTCGGGGTGCAGGAATCTTAGCTACCTCGGTTGCCTTACATTGGGATTTTCTAGGACCTCATTTAAGATCAAAACAAAATTTCCTAAGATGACATTTTCGACCACAATGTGAGCACCTAAAGACTCGGCGAAAAGACTTACCTAAGGAATGATCTCTAAAGGATTTCCTAGGTGATTCTCTTAAAACATTGGTTTTGGCTTTATGAGATGATTCATTACAAGTATCGAAGCCTAAATCAAAAATGTCATTTTTGATTTGGACCGTGCCTAAGATTTTATCTAGTTTTTCGGACCTACACTCCAAATCAAATTTGACTTTATTAGAGTCTTTTAATTTATTTTCTAATTCTAAAATTCTAGACTCTAACGAAACATTTCTCCCTTCAAACTCAAGAACCTCCTTTTTCATTGATTCCATTAAACCTCTAAGGCTATCTCGCTCGCCTTCTATATATTCAAGCTTCTCTCGAAGAGTCCTCTCACGTGTCCTAAGGTCTTCAACCAACACACTATCATCAATGACCTTGACAGGCTCTCTTAAACTCGCTTCTAACTTCAAATTAGCTCCTTTTAATTTAATAGATTCTTCATATAATTCTTGAAAAGCATTTTGAAGTTCACTCACATTAACCTCTTCTTCCTTTCTCTCTCTCTCTCTCTCTCTCTCTCTCTCTCTCTCTCTCTCTCTCTCTCTCTCTCTCTCTCTCTCTTCTTCACTCTCACAACCATAAAAAATAAAGGAATCATAAACTTTGACCTTGGAAGTGTCATGTGTTAAAATTTCATCAATAGATGATTGCTCACTATCATTCACATGACTAGACATAAAAGCCACAAAGTTGGGCTCAGTGGGGGAATATGGTCCCTCTTCATTGTCACTATCACTAAGGGTTGCATTAAAAGAAATTGGTTGCTTACCCTCTCTCCTTAGTTTAGTGGGGCACTCTTTTGCCCTATGGCCATACCCTTCACAATCAAAACACCTATTTGACTCATCCTTATTTAAATTTTCTTTAGAAGTTTTAGGGATCTTTTTGACTTTGTCATGCTTAGAATTTTCAAATTTCTTAAAATTATTTTTAAATTTATCTTTGTTAAGTTTAAGAAATTTTCGAAACGTCCTACCAAACAAGGCCATATCTTCTGAGTCACTCTCACTATCACTCTCTACTACTTATTTTTTCTCCTTTAGGGCTTTCAAGGCAACGCCCTTCTCTATTTTCTTTTCAGTTTTGGAGGGAAACATGTCTAGTTCATAGGTTTGTAAATCACCTACGAGCTCTTCTAATTTCGTAGAGGCTAAAGTGGGTAAAAAATTTAACACGGTCACCTTAGGAATAAATCTATCGGGTAGGGACCTTAAAATTTTCTTTACTACTCGGTTGTCGGGTATTTTCTCTCCCAAATTAAAAGATGAATTAACAATATCGAAAAGTATAGCATAAAATTCATCAAAAGTTTCTTTTTCATTCATTTTGATGGTTTCAAATTGAGTGGTGAGGTTTTGGAGTTTCGAAGCTTTTACGACACTAGTTCCTTCATGAGTGAGTTGTAAAATATCCCAAGATTCTTTAGCGGTTGCACACGTCATAATGTGACGGAATTCATCCGATGTGACTGTGCTAAAAAAGACATTCGAACCTCGAGAATTAAAACTAGATAGTTAAAATTCATTCTCACTCCATCTATCGGCAAGTTTGGGAACACGCTCATTATCTACTAAATGTGTAGGTGGGAACAACCCATTAACAACAGATAACCAAACTCTCTCGTCGATAGATTTTAGTGCCGATTTCATTTGCGCTTTCCAATGCGCGTAGTTAGAACCATCGAAAATAGGAAAATTTTGAAAATGGGGAAAATTCCATTTTAGCCAAAAATATTTAAAAGGATCTTAACGAAGTAATTTATCGTTTTGGCTCTGATACCACTTGATGGAAATGATGGGACCCCCAAATTTTAAATTTCTTTCTAAAAAGTAATTTTCAATTTCCTTTTACAGATGTGGAAGCGAGATGGTTCAAATAAACATAAACAAACACAAAATTTTAATTTCTTTCAAATTAAAATTAAACAAGTTCAAAGTGAAATTAAATTAGACAACAAATATATTTTTCACTTAAACCAATTTAATCCAAGTCCTAGAAATTTGCCTAAGTCATATTTTCAATATTACCAAAATAGGCCAAACCAATTTTAACAAATTAAACGATGACTTGAATTAAATTAACATATACCCAAATTTGAATTTTCACCAATTTAAGTAAGTAGTGATTTAAACCAAATTTTATCATTTTACCTAAGCATGCATCTAAGGTGAATTTTGAAAAAAAATAAAATGAACAAATAAATCACTACGCCGCGATGTACGAGGAAAAATCCACAACGGGAAAAAACCTCGAACGATCATAGCCTTAAGTCCATTAAGTATGATTTTACAATTACAATACATATGACTTACTTCCTTGAATCCACTCCCTTCAAGACTTGACGCATCTTCTTGTAAACACCTCCGCCTAGTCGACAACCCCGGAACTCCACCGAAACCTTGGAATTCACTAGTGAGACTTTAGGAACACCGTCAACCACACATGGTGCCTTTCACCATGTGAGAATGCCGCAGAAAAATAATGAGACTTCTTCTTTGAGGGATGTAGAAGTAAAACCAAAAAAACCTTTCAACTCGGTAGAGTAAACCCGGTGCCAAACACTCCAAGAAATATATTTATATGGAAACTTGGAATAAACAATATGGGTGTAAACCAAAAGTGTTTTAGGGTGATTTTCTTGGAAAGAAAAACACTTAAACCATGAACCTTTTCATAGAAAAGTTAAACTCTCAAAACTCTCTCTAGGAGATGGAAGAATATGAAAATTTTATTTTGAAAAGGTTGGTTCCGTCACATATTAAGTCTGTCAAAAGTTAGTGGGGAAAAAGTAGCGGGATAGAGGTGAAAAACTGCCAATTAAATTTCCCGCCTGAAATCTCGTTCGAATGAGATTTTTGTTCGAACGATACTTCTAACAAAGTTCCAGTGGCCTAATGGGAAATCTCGTTGGCAAACTCGTTCGAACGACATTCTCGTTCGAACGAAAAACTCATTCGAACGACAATATAGAACGATGTTCCAGAATGTTTAAAATTCGATTTTAAGCTCGAAAACTTTATTTTAAAGTTTTAAAGAAACCTTCTAAAAATAAACGTCAGTTTAAAATAAAAGTACACCAAATAAAACTTGTTCCAAGCTCCTATATAAATATATAATGCATTCATACCTTAGGAGTAAATGGAACATACGTTGTTGACGTAGAAACGAGGAACAACAAACTCGGCATAGGATAAAGCTTTATACTCTTGGCCGCTACATCTTCAAGTAACACGTAATAGGCTTGAATGGATAAACTTAAACACAATCCAATGACTCAAATGTTTTTGTCCAGAATTGAGCCAACACAACATTGAGACTCAATCGAAGACTTGTGTCCTTACACCGCCAAAATTTCAATCGTCGTTTCACTTTAATAATTACGTTCGTTGATTTTTGAGGCAATCTATAAAAGGTGATAAAATCCCGATCACCTCTTACCTCAAACTCTCTATGTTTCTGCTGCTATTTCTTTAGCTTTCATGCAATCGTTCTTCCTGTCTTCTAATTCTTGACGAATCCTTAAGTCTTTGTAAGAATTCTTTCTCTTTCTTATTTTCTTCATATCAAATCATGGTTTACTCTGTTGTCTATCTAGATGAGTTTTGAAAAGAATAAAACATACCAGATTGTGTAGACTTAGAATTTCCCAATCCCCCTATAGACATTTTTCTTTGTCCGAGGGTCAATGTATCCCTTCCTTATTCATCGCTGAATCTGATTTTACCTTTCCCCCAAATCATTTTTGTCTGGAATTTTGTTAATATTTTGACATTGTACCTACTAGAGTAGCCCCCAATATTTGGAGGGTTATCAATGGTGTTCTTATGCTCAATCAACTCCATGGGACCCACATAGGCATTCTCTAAAGCATGTTTTGTTATTGGTGGGTCACTAGTGATAGTACATACTATTTAAAAACTAGGGTTGTAAATAGAGCTTTAGTTATTAACCTTCATGATTCCATTAGCTATTACTTTGATCGTGGAATGATTGCTAAAAATTAATAATATGCACCTCTAATATGGGGTGAAGTGTACAATTGGACAAAATGCCTTAAGGAAGGCCATGGGATAGGTTGTTTTAATTTCATATGTGAATTTATTAACAATTTTTCTGTTGAAATGTTATTTAATCATTGGTTGTTTGTTTGCATTAGATGGAAAGAGGAAGTGTCCCAAAGAAGGTGACATTAAGCTTGACGAGCTCAAGTTTCTCTGGGGCCTTCATTAGAGGATTGGTGAGGAACATACTAGGTCGGCATCATACTTGTTGAAATACAGGAGTTTTGTCACCTCCTTTGTTTCCCGACCTTCTTCTGTTGCTCCTACCATTGTGCTTGACTTGGATCAGGACCCAGTGTCCACTTTATCAAGCACTGGTGAACTTGTTGTTGGTCCTTCTTTATCCTTGGACTCTGACCTTCCTTTTTCTGCTACTATGGGAAAGAGGAAGTTTCCCAATATAATGGGAGATATTGCTTCTCCTGGCTCCACCAAATTTGTTGTTGGTGGGGCCACTAATAAAGAAGATGCTGGGAAGAAGCCCCCGGATAAGAAGGGTCCTTTTTCTGCTACTATGGGAAAGAGGAAGTTTCCCAATATAATGGGAGATATTGCTGCTCCTGGTTCCACCAAATTTGTTATTGGTGGGGCCACTAATAAAGAAGATGCTGGCAAGAAGCCCCCGGATAAGAAGGGTGAGGATCCCCCTCATAAACGTATAAGAAACGGTCTTCCTTCTAGAATTACTGAAGGAATTGCTGCTTCTACCGATCAACAAAACTTGGTTGATTTGCTTATTGTAGGTACTGGCTCTCCTGTAGCCATAGGTCCTGGCTTAGCCAGACAATTAATAAAGTCTGGTACTTTACCAGATCATAGGGGTACTGCCTCTACCATGACCCGTTTGAATATTTCTGAAAGGGTTTATCAAAGCCTTGCCTTGGTAAAAACTTTTACTTTTTCATACTTGTAGTTTTTCATTGATTTCTTGTACCAATTTGGCCTCTCTTTTTGCAGTTCCTGGTTGATTTTAACCAAATGTTGGAGAAGGACGATGCACTTCGTTCTTCTTCAAATGACGTATAAGAGGCTTTTGAATGCCTGAAGAAGTCGTTTCTTGACTCCCAATAAGCATTGGAAAATGAGAAGTAATCTTGGGAGAATAAAATAAAGGCTACTGAGGATGCTCAGAAGAAAGATGAGAATGAGGTTGTTGCAGCTCGAAGACAAGTCTTTGAGTTGAAGAACTTAGTTGCTGAGAAGGCCAAGAGGGTGAAAGCTAGAGAGGCCTCTTTGAACAAGGGATGGGAGAAGGACAAAGCATTTGCTTCTGTCCAGATTGAGTATGTGAAGAAAAACTGTTATAAGGACGGTTGGTTGGAAGCACTTACTGAGGTTGGTACTCCTCAATAGTCTAAACTCTTCCCTCAAACATAACTCTGGTTACCCACGAAGCATAGATAAGGAAGTTAAAGATGATATGGGGTTAGGGGATTCCCCTTGTTCTGGAACCTACAGCCGACTAACTGCAGACAATTGTTGAGTCTTCTCTCCCAACCACTTCTGAGAAAATCACTCCACCCATTCCTGTCTCCAATTAAGTTGAAACTACTACTGATAGGGAAAAGGTGTAGACTTGCTCGACGATCAACCTTTTGTTACTTTTTTTTCTTTATTTCCATGTATTTGTAACTTGACTTCATATCAATGGAAATGAGTATTTCTTTCCTCTATGTTTGTCATCTTTTGATTATTGCTTTATGCTCTTTATTCTATTGTTGATTAGATATTTATTGACTCTTATAGTTCATGGCCAAAATGGATCAAATTTCCTCCACTGACTTCGAGCTACTCAAGAGATGCAATGGTCTATTCAAGGCTGGTTATATGACTTTGTTCGAGGAAGATCTGTTAAATTTTCTCAAGCTAATGTTTCAAATCAAGCCAAGGAAGCTTACTTATACTTAAAGTATCTTCTTGATCGGGCAGTGGCTAATAATATAGCTTACTTCAAAATGATTGAAGATCTTTAAGAAGATAAAAAAGAAGCAAAGGCTCTCCTGCATGCTGATTATGAGAAGAAATACAAATCTTTAAGTGAATCTTGGGTCTTTAAGGAGAAATTAGAGAAATATGCCTCTTCTTTTAAAAAGAAAGAGTTTTTTCTCAAGTGTGAAGTGGACGAGGCTAGGACCACTACTAAGATGTTGGAGGAAAGAAATAATAATTGGGTAGATGAACTAAGCTCCTTGAAAATGTCATCAATTACGACTGCTGATGATGATGGGGTTCATTTTTGAGACTGAAAATGCTAATCTAAGGGAAGAACTGAAGGCTTTAAAAAATCTAAATCTTCTACCTCCTCCCGATCAGGAGTAAAACCAGGTCGAGCTATAACTGATGAAAGAAGGACTTAACAGACGCTTACAAATTAGGCTGCACAAATAAAGGCTAAGAATTTAGCCATTGTTGAGATGTCTCAAGAGATCCAAACCCAGGGCGAGCAACTTTCAACCCAGTCCTCTCAATTGTAAGTTAATGAGGGAGTATTGAAGAAGATGTAACATCAAGTTGAGAGATTAACTTTCCAATTTCATAAATAGCCCAAAGAGATCTAGATGGATGGATGGATATAATGAAGCTCTTAATCATTTTGATGAATGTTTTAGTTAAGCTCAACGCAAAGGCTATAAATGGGGCTGGACCAATTGCCTAACAATTATAAAGGTTGATCAGGATAGTAGACTATGGTATTGGTATGATCCGGAGTGTCAAGATCCTCCTTTTAAATTGGATGTCATCTGAATCCCTGTAAAAACCATTCCTCAATGCCTAATCTCCAAATACTTAGGGGATTATGGTCTGCATGACAAGCTAGAAATAGTTTGGCCTCCTCATCTGCTAGATGCTCCAAGAAGCAGCAATAGGAGAATGCTTTAAGGTTTTAACTTCATTAACTCCCATACACATTGGATGATCCTCCATCAAGCATGGAACTAGCACCGAGCTCCTCTAAAGCTGAAGGAAAACGTCCAGTAGAATAATCTTGAGCATAATTTGTTCCTGTATTTCATGTATACACAAAATTTTCTTGTAATCATCTTATATATATATATATATATATATATATATATATGAAAGGCATTTGATTAAATTATCTTGTTAATTTCTGTATGCTTGAATGTTTCATTAGATCTACTGATACACTTAGGCATTTGCCTAAATTTTAGTATAATTACCAATGAGATTATCATAGGTTCTACTGATATACTTAGATTTCTTAGTTTAATATTAGTTACCATTGATGTGGCCATAGGTTCTACTAATGTACCTAGATTTAAATCTAAGTTTAGCACTAGTTACCCACGGTATTACCATAGGTTCTACTAATGCACCTATATTTTTAGGTTTAGCATTAATTACAAGTGGTGACTAAGCGTATGTGGAATATGTGTCTACATTCTTATTTAGGAATCTTCATAGCGTTCTTCCTCCATTTTTCTCAGTTTGGATAAAACTTGTTGATTTTATATAGATTTTTATCCCTGATTGTTCTTGACCAAGTGCTTAGGATCAAAATCCTATTTTGACTTGGATTTGTGTTTTGCCGATCAAGTATCGCCTTTTCTGACCAAGTCCTATCAATTACTGAATTCCTGCCAACCAAGTATTTGGGGACGTATATTACCAATATTCCCCCTAAAAAATTAAAAAAAAAATGGATAATAAAACCAACTTTTTATTGATACTGAAGAAAATTAATTACAAAAGATATTTCTTGCTACATTACTGGTATTACTTCCTAAGATGCTTGACATTCCAGGGATTTTTGAATTATTCCCCCTTCAAAGTCTCAATTCGATAAGTTGTTGGTCGAACAACTACTGAGACATGATAAGGCCCATGCCAATTTGCTTCAAGCTTGTTGGTCTTCTGAATCATTTTTTTAAGTCCATAATCCCCCTTTTTTAAGTTGGCCGGCTTCACCCTTTTGTTATTTTTTTTAAAAGAAGCTTTATATCAAAATAAGACAAGACCTAGACCCTTCTGAATGGCTTACAAAAATAGATTCCCACGTAATCAGAAAGTAAAAATGAGGATCTTTATAGATAGACCCCTTATAAAAGAAAAAGCTAAAGAGCAAGGAAAAGAGAGATTCGACATCCCAAGGACACAAAAACACTAGACTTGCCTGATAGAAGGAAGACTCCATTTATCCACCGTTAGGAGACCTTTTAGCTGCTTTGGGAAGTCATTTAATGAATGAGAATAGCATTCCTTATCCTCAGAAGCACCTATATTGGCAAGGAAGTCAACCACTTGATTTTCCTCTCTATAAACATGAACAATTTTGATCTTCATCATCTTCATTAAAACTCCTCATTCTGAAGATAGTCCAATTAATTTTCTAAGGAGGCTTTCTATTGTTGGTGATTATGTCTACTAGAGTTTTTGAATCGGTTTCAATTAGCAGGTCATATCCAATTAAGTCCATGAATAAGTCTAACCCTTTTAGAAGAGCCAAAGCTTCAGCTTCCATATTAGGCACCATTCCAAAATGAGTGTGAAAAGCCCATACCATTTCTCCCAAATGATTTCTAAGCATTCCACCTCCCCCCTCCCTTTCCAGGGTTCCCTAACGAACTTCCATCAACATTTAACTTTAGAGTGACACTTATAGGAGGGTACCACTTTATATACATTATATCTTTTGGCCCATGCGATATAGTCGTACCTATTTTAAGGGAAACTTCGTGCTTAATGTGGATCAAAATTGAAAGCACACTTAGAGAGCCATCATCAAATCTAAATTTATTCTTATAGCTCCATAAATACCAACAGACAATTGCTGGCACTACTCTATTAACAAAGCTGTCTGCCTTAGCCCCATGAATCCAGCACTGAAAAATTTGACTTCTCACCCTCCTCCTTTTGATCTTTTAATCCCGTATTCCATAGTAATTTGATCCCAAATTGCAGAAGGAATATCTCCACCCTCAAATATATGATCTAGATCTTCTTCTTTGGACTGTAAATAGCAACAACATTTAGAAGGGCCCCTGAACCCAATAGATTTTATCTTATCATATGTGGGAAGAAGATTGTTAAACAGCTTCCACATGAACACAGACATCTTCGTGGGAAGATGTTTGTGCCATATAAATTTAGCACTGAACCGAGCAGGACTCATCTCTCTACAAATATTCCAAGCTGAAGAGATATTGAATTTACCTGTGCTTCGAGGTTTCCAAATAAGAGTGTCAGGAGAGTTAGGCATAATCTCCGTAAATTGCATAACTTTATTTGTTAAAGAAGAACTGAAAACCTGCCCAAGCTTCGCCCTACTCCAAATTTGGTCTTGATTCCAGAAATCCTTTACCTGCCCTACAACTACCTGAGCACCTGACTTACATTCAGGCACTCCCCAATTGTCCTTTACAATATTGATATTCCCTTCCCCAATAGACCAACGCATATGATCTTCAGCTATGTCCCTGACAGAACACATACGATTCCAAGTTGGAGCAGAAGCTCTAATCGGAGCTGAACAAGGATGGACATTCCTACAATAAGCTTCCATCATGTATTTAGCCCAAAGAGAAGATTGTTGTCTAAACTTCCACCATAACTTCATACTCAGAGCATAATTAACATCAATTATATGCCTGATACCCAAACCCACCCCCTTCATATATAGGTTTTGTAATTTTATCCCAACCACACCAATGATGCCTATACTCCCCAAAGCTATTACTCCAAAAGAAATTTGCTAGAAGAGAAGATATTCTATTGAGAATAGCTTTAGGGGGATTTAAAGCAGACAATATGTATAAGGGCATTGGGGATAGCACAGAATTGATAAGAACAATCTTTCCTCCAAGACTCAAACATATTGCCTTCCACGCTTGAATTCTGTTTTTAATATTCTGCACCATATCAAAAAAATATATAATCCTCTTCCTTACACTATATATAGGGCATCCCAGATACTTGATAAGATCAGCCTTCAAGTGCATCCCAGTTACATCCTTAATTTTGTTAAGAGATCTGAGGCATATCTGCTTTGAAACCATTAGATTGCTCTTGCTCTTATTAATTAACTAGCCTGACACCTGTTCATATAGACTTAGCACCCTCATAATCTTCTTCACTTCCTTTAAAGATCCTGAGTTGAATTTGATCATGTCATCTGCAAAAGACAAATGGTTAAATCGAGGGCTACCAATATGAATTTTATACCCTACATAGCTGGGGTTAAATAAAAAACTATCCAGGTTTTTGGAGAGAACATCAGCCATAATGATAAATAGACTAGGAACCATGAATTAGATATTATCCTCCAAATAAAATCCAACCATATTTCATAGAATCCCATTCTTCTCATAACCTTGATTAGGAACAACCAAGAGACCCTATCATAGGCCTTTGTCATATCCAATTTGAGGATAATGTTGCCTCCAAAGTTATTTTTATGAATCCTAGACAAGCATTCTTGAGCTAAAAGAATATTTTCTGTAATAGACCTGCCTTTAATAAATCCTGACTGAACTGGAGATATGATTTGATTCAGAAGTTTTGAAACTCTATCATTTAAAATTTTAGAAAAGATTTTATTGACAAAGTTCTGCAAACTGATAGGTCTGAAATCATTAAAGGACTCGGGATTCTCAATCTTTGGGATTAAGGTAATTTTTGTAGTTGTGGATATCTTTGGAAGAATAGAACCAGAAAAGAAACTATGAATTGCCTTCAGCACATCAAATTTGATAACATCCCCAAAAAAATTGAAGAAGTAACCATTGAAACCATCAACCCCTGGACTACTTGAAGAATTAAGAGCTTTAACTGCTTGTTCCACCTCCTCCAATTCTGGCCACTCAATCAACTTTGGTTTATGTCTTCACTTATAGATTTTGGAATATGGATAAGCAACTCTTGTTCACCTTCATGGCTTATAACCTCATCTGATTGGAACGCAGCAGAAAAATGCTCAATTGCTGCTGATTTTATCTCCTCCTTTGATTGAACCCAAGAACCATCAGGCATCTTTATTTTGGTAATAGCAAGCTTTCTGTGTTTATTCTTGACACACCTATGGAAATATGCAATGTTCCTATCGCCATATTGGGCCCACCTCTCATTAGATTTTTAAGACCAAAAGTCATGCTCAATTTTGAGAAGATGGTTGTGAGAAGCTGTGACTTGAGAGAGAGCCTCTCTGTTATAGTTAGAGGGGTCTTGATCATAGGAAATTTTAGCATGCAACATTAAATCTTTAGCATTTCTTGCAGCCTGAAATATATATCCATAAAATGATCTACTCCACCTGCTTAGTTTACCTCTGAAAGAATTTTCATAAAGAAGCTACTAAGGAATGGGTTGTTAGATCTTTTGGAAAAGCTACAATCGAAGAACCAACAGCTGATGCAGCAGAATTAGAAGAAGAAAATGGGGAAATAGTTGAAAATAGGATGTCCAGTACCCCCAAAATGAAACAAACTCTGATTTCTTATTTTTATAAAGCACCAGCACTGTTTGAGATTGAACACCAGACTTTGGAAATGGTCCAAACAAATGTGCAAAACTCAATCAAGGAGACTCCTATATCTGCTGGAGTAGAGGGTTTAAACATGGGAGATAGGTCTGATGGTGATGATCAAGAGGCAGATAAGGTAGGAGAGGATGAAGAGTGCCGCTTACAGAAGTCTCAATTAGGAGCTGAAGAAAATGCAAGTGACTCACTGGCGCTAAATTCAAATAAGGAGACACCTAATTCAGATGGAGTAAATGGTTTAAACATGGGTGTCAAGTCTTTTGGTGATGATCAAGAGTAAGAAAAGGAAGGCGAGGATGCATATTGCAGTTTACAGAAAGGAGCCGAAGAAAATTCAAGTGACTCTCTGGCAAGCAAAGTAGCAGGCTAAGAAGCTAATAATATACAACAGCTTGGAGATATAGATCTTAGTGGTTCAAAAGAAAAGTTGGATGGTTTCATCACAATTATAGGGAAGAGAAAATCTCCAAATCTAAAGGGGAACAATCACATCAGAATTCTAAGGTCTAGCTCAAACTCAAAGAAATATTCCCCTCCTAAATGATTGAAGCTCTTATTTGGAATGTAAGGGGAATTTCAAAAAAAGGTGCTATGAGAAGAATCAGGAGACTTAATAAAATGCATAGGCTGCAAGTTATGGTTATTTTGGAACCAAAGCATGAACTGGTTAAAATAAGCAGCTTTATGATAAAATTAGGTTTTTCAACTAGCAGATCTAATGTGAATAGTAAAATCTGGTTCTTTTTCAAAGAAGGGGCGGAATGGGATTTAATTTCAGATATGCCTCAGTGCATTTCTCTGAATATTAAGCTCAATGATTGTGGCCACTCTATTCAGTGTAGTTTTGTATATTCCAGTTGTTTAAGAATTGAAAGAAGACTTCTTTGGGACCATTTGTCAGATATTTCTACTGTTGCAGCCTGGTTGATAAGTGGGTATTTTAACATGATTTATGATCAATCAGAAAAGGCGGGTGATAATTATATAAATGTAGGAGCCATGTATGAATTTATTGAATGCATATAAGTGAATGGTCTTGTTGACATGGGTTATAAAGGTTCTAAATTTACGTGTCATAACAAAAGAAGTTCTGAGAACAGCATATGGTGTAGGCTGGATAGGGTTCTTATGAATCAACCTTGTTTAGATCTTGGTATAAAGTGGGAAGTAAATCATCTTAATCGTAGTATGTCAGATCATAATCCTCTCCTCTTATCAGGTAAATCTAGTAATCAGTAGGTGCCAAAAGGTTTTGCTTTTCTTAATTTCTGGACAAAGCAAAAAGAATGCATTAAATTAGTGCATGAAACATGGAGAGAGGTGGAGTGTCATTTTGTTATTAAAGCGTGTTGTTTATTGTTGATAAGTAGCGTTTCTCAAAGCAGCATCTTCAAGCACTTCTTCTAACATATCTAAGTCTAGCCTTCGCATTAAATCACTCATAGGAGAATCAAAGTTCAACACTCTATGAGTTGGAAAACCTATTTCAGCTGGTATGACTGCTTCCGTCCCAAATATAAGCATATATGGTGTTTCTCTAGTGGCAGCTCTTGCAGTTGTTCGATATGCCCACAAAACTATGTTCAATTCATTGATCCAATTCACTTTAGCATCATCAAGTCTTTTCTTTAACCCATTGAGTAAAGTTTTGTTTGTTACCTTAGTTTTCCCATTACTTTGAGGATGTCCTGGAGCAAAGTGAAACTTTTAAATCTTAGATTGGGCACAATATGCTGCAAACCCCTCATTATCAAACTGCGTACCATGGTCAGTGATGAAGGCATATTATATCCATATCTACAAATGATTTTTTTCCAGATAAACTGGTACACTTTCTCGTAAGGTATATCCACCAATGGTTCTACTTCAACCCATTTTATGAAATAGTCAATAGCTATGACCATGTACTTAAATTTTCCTCGGGTGGTCGGTAGTGGCCCGACCAAGTCTATCCCCCAAGTAGAAAATGGCCAAGGTGAGGTGATGGGGGGTCAAAACAACATGTGGAGTTTTACGAATAATGGAGAACTTCTGGCAGTTGTCACACTTCTTTGGAAAGGTTGCACAATCTACCCTCATAGTCGGCTAATAATACCCTTGAGTTTTCATTCGCTTTAGTAATGATCTTCCTACCACATGATCTCCACAATATCCTTCATGAACTTCTTCCATTAGATCTTACACCTATGTTAGGTGAACACAATGCTGCAGAGTGGTTGTTAATCCTCTCCTGTATAGAACTCCTTTGTCTTACACATACATTGTTGCTTTGTACTTAAGCATTTTAGCCTCGATAGGGTTTATCGGTAGTATTCCTTCTTCAATATAAGTTTTGATAGGATCTATTCAGGATGGTTCTATGTATACTGTAATGAAACTAATCATCAAATCTTCATCAATGCTTCAATTGGCCAAAATTTCATTGGGAATGTTTCTCTTGAGCTCAATTCTGGTGGCTGATGCTAGCCGAGAAAGTGCATCAGCTCGAGCGTTGTCCAGTTTGGGAATTCTGCTCATCCGAATATTTGGTACTTTTGCTATAACCTCCAATGCCTTAGATAAGTATCTTATCATTAGTTCTCCTTTGGCTCTATACAAACCCAAAATTTAATTCACCACTAACTGAGAATCACTGTGTACCACAACTTACTCAACGTTTAGTGATTAAGCCAAACTTAAGACCACAATAAGAGCTTCATACTCTGCTTCGTTATTTGAGGTCAGAATTTGGAATCACAGTGCATATGCAATGTCTATCCCATCAGGGGTGTTGAGTGTTATACCTGCTCCACTTCCTGCTGTGCATGAGGATCCATCTACATACAAGTTCCATATGGGGATGTTATTATCAAATAGTTGGTCTGTTAATATCCTATGATGAAATACTTTGCTTCTTGCCTCCTCATATCTTTTGGCCACCTCCTGCATCCTTGTTGACGTCTTCAGTAAGTCGATATGAAATTCTTCTGAGCTTTTCTCCAATGGGGCCTGTTTGGGTTGTTGGTCGGTGATAACTTCGATTGGGCTTTCCCCTGTTTGGGTTTGCTCTACCTGAATGTTCTATTGCTCAGGAACCTTTGGATAAGTGAATTCAGCAATGAAGTCTGCCACAACTTGACCCTTTAATGAGGATCTTGGATCATATAAAATATAGGAATCTCCTAGTTCTACTGTCTAATATATTAATCTACCAGACTTCTTTGGTTTATGAAGAGCTTGCCGAAGAGTAATATCAGTATATACCACAATGGTATCTGCTTGGAAATAAGCTTTCATCTGTCTGGATGCCTTAATTAACGCCAAAGCTAACTTCTCCAAGCGTGGATATCTAATTTCTGCTCCTCGAAAGGCTTTGTTTGTGTAATAAACATGCCTTTAAACTCCGTTATCTTCTCGTATCAAGTTAGAGCTTACAGTTGACTCAGAGACGGCTAGATATAAATACATTTTTTCTCCCAGCACTGGTCAGAAAAGCAACGGGGGTGATCCCAAATACTTTTTCAACTCCAAAAAAGCTTTCTCGTATTTATCATTCCATTCAAAACTCTTCCTTAACACTTTAAAGAATGGTAAACACTTGTGTGTAGCTCGGGACACAAATATGCTTAATGCTGCTACTCACCCAGTGTACCTTTGCACATCTTTTTTATTGGTCGAAGACTGTATTTCAATCAACGCCTTGATTTTGTCAGGGTTAGACTCAATTCCCCTTTTATTCATTATGTACTCGAGGAACATATCTTCTTAGACACCGAATACGCACTTGGTCAGATTCAACTTCATCTGGTGCTTCTCCAGTTGATTAAAGGTCTGGCTGAGATCAGTAATATGATAAGATGCTTTTTGTCTCTTTGTTAGCATGTCATCTACGTATACCTCCATGTTTTTTCCTATTTGTTCCTCAAAGACACCTGCATTTTTCAAACCAAATGGCATAACATTATAGCAATATATTCCTCAGGAAGTGATGAAAGAAGTGTTATCCCTATCTTCAAGCTTCATTTAAATCTCGTTATATCCGGAATATGCATCCATGAAGCTTAATAGTTCATGCCCTGAGGTAGTATCAACAAGTTGGTCAATTCTAGGCAAAGGAAAGTGTTCCTTTGGGTAGGCTTTATTCAAATCTGTAAAGTTCACATACATTCTTCATTTGTTGTTTTTCCTTTTGACCATAACCACGTTGGCCAACCAATCTGGATATTTCACATCTTTAATGAATGAGGATTTTTGCAGTTTCTCTACCTCCTCTTGGATAGCCTGGTTCTTCTCGGGGCTAAATACTATACACCTTTATTTCACTGGCTTGGCATCCTTGTTGATGTTGAGCTCATGATAGAGGAAATTGGGATCAATCCCAAGCATGTCCTTGTGACTCTAAGGGAACACGTTCTTTCTCTGTCTCAGGAACGTCACTAGCTCCTGTTTGAGAACAGGGTCTAGTGTTGATCCTACCTGCGTAGTTCGCTCTGACTTGTCATCATCTAAGATTATATTCTCTGCTACTTCTATGATTTTCCCTTTTACCAATTCTATCTCCTCTATTGGATCTAAAGTTTCCACCTCAGAGTCGTTATTGGGATCAGTAATATATACTTGGTAAGTGGTGGTCTTCTTCTTTATTTCTTCCAAATTTTCTTGATCGACAGAGATGTAATAACATTCTTGAGCTACTTTATGATCACCCTTGACCACACCTACACTAAAATTGATCGGGAATTTAAGCATTGATGGACTGTAGACGTCACAACTTCGAATTTCTTCAATCCTACCCTTCCCATGATCGTATTGTAGGTAGAATGAGCATTCTTTTCCATTACAAAGAAACATATCTTATCTATCCGACTTGTTGGCCAGGTGCCGATAAACACTTCCAGCTTTATTATGCCCAAGGGAAATATTTTTTTACCATAAAAGCCTATTAGGGGCCTATGGTAAGGGTCCAATTAGCTAAGCTTCAAGTCTAGACTATCAAAGCATGGATAAAACATGATATCCGCCAAGCTACCATTATCAACCAATTCCCTGGAAATAATTATATCTTGCATTCTGACCTTGACTACCAGGGGATCATCATGGGGGATAAAGTACCCCTGAAAGGTCATTTTTGGAAAACCCAATCACCATTTTTTCTCTGTTAACTTTCCTTGTCATGTCTTCCGTGGATAGATTCATCCTTTAAATATAAGATCAAGCTTGAGCCTCATTGAGGTAAGCTTTCCTTTCATAAGTATGATCTCCTCCTCCTACATCTCCACCTGTAATCATCTAACAATCAAAAGATCCAAAACTAAGCATGAATACCTCATATTTCGGTTGCCTAGGTCATTTGGTCAGGTTGGGATCATCTTCTTGATCATCTTCACGAGTTCTCTTTTTCTCATCCCTAGGCTTATATGGATATTTTGATCTTCGTCGGGATCCATTATTATCCTATCGATTAACAAATCTGTCCAATTTTCCCCTTCGGATGAGGGTTTTAATCTCATTCTATAGAGTAATACAACGATCCATCGTGTGCCCATGGTTCTTATGAAATTCACAATACTTGGACCTATCTCTTTTTCCAGCAGGTGATCTTAACTTCTCAGGCCAACATACCTCTTTGTTATGCTTTATTTCTTCCAAAACATGGTGAATACCCATTGTTAATGTAGTGTAATTGATGTATTAATTGAGCCTATCAGTATTTATTTTTTACTTCGATTCCTTATGCTCCTTGTGCTCTTTCTGCTCCTTTTTCTCAGTTTTGCCTTCTGATTTTATACCTGAGTTTTGTTTGGCTGCTATGTCTTCCTCGGCATTCATTATCTTGGCTACTTTTGTCATCAATTTTATCTTTGTCTTTGGAGGATCTTTGGCAAGTGTGTAGTAAATATTCTCGAGAAGCAATCCACTTATGAGGGCTGTGATAGTTGTTTTCTCCTCGTAATCAATAACTTTCAACTTCTCGTTGTTAAAATGAGTAATATATTCTCCGATACTCTCTCCTACCTTTTGCCTTACACTTAGTAAATGAGTTAATCTTTTCACCGATTTGGCTCCAAAGTAGAAGTTACCAATAAATAGCTTGGTGAGCTATTTGAAACTAGAAATTTATCCAAGAGGAAGGCTATCATACCAAATCTGAGCAGGCCATATAATTGTATCTGAAAATGCCCTGCACCTCATTACATTAGGAACAACATAAATATCAGTTGCTTCTTAATACTGCTCTATATGAATAACATGATCTATTTTCCCATCATATACTTGGGAGTAACCATAGGAGCTTTAAACTTTGAAGGAGTAGGAAAGTCCACAATAGCTTGCATAAAAGGAGATCATTTCACAAGACTTCGTTGCAATGAGTTTTTTGCCTTCGCCATTTATCCCAACCTATCTTCCAATCGTTGAATAGAGCCCTTCCATGCATTATTACCAGCATCATTACCAGTATCAGATTTATATATTATAGCTCGGCTGTTATGACCAACTATTTATGCTAAACTCTCCTCCTGTAAGGTTTGTTCAGCACGGATAGATCGTCGAACGTCTAATTTGGATTGGGTTGAGCCTTCACGTTGATCGGCTAGTCGTCGAGTATTTCTTGACAATGCCATATGAATATTTCTATTCTCCCTAGGTCCCAGACGATCTAAGGGATATGCTCTGCTCAATCTTTCTAAATCACTCAATCTTTCAGGATTTAAATATTAGTTCTAAGTGAAGAACTTGATCGTGGACGGTAAGACGTATCTCTAGTAGTCCGGGATTATCTATTCCTACTGTTTCTTGAAGGTGGTGGTGGCATATTTCCACTAGAGGAAAAGTGGGAGATCCAACCTGCAGTGTTTGGGCTAACTGCCTAATAGTATCTTGCATAGCCTCTTGTCCTCTAGCAAGGCTAGCCAGGATTCTAGTCAGATCGTTGTTTGTTGGTGGAGTAGATAGAACAGGAGGAATGCCATCATTCCTGGTGCTTGATTTAGGAACATCAGTCATGTTAGGTAAATGAATGCGTGAAACACATTAGCAATACGTTACCACAGATGATGCCAATCTGCTAATGTAAAAAACTAAACTAGGTCTAATTAATTAATCACAGATAAGATTTATAAGTAAAAGAAAGAGAGAAAGAGATTTTTAAAGTGGTTCGGCCTAACGAGAAAAAGCCTACGTTCATTATGCTTCTTATTACTTTGTATTTCTCTTTCAATCACTTGCCCTTGATGAAGGGATTACAACGTATTTATAGCCTAGTAGGGAGATAAAGAGATGGAATTTTAAAGATTGAATGCCTTTTTAAATTAGGCATTTACATCAGTACAAAAGATCTATAATGTTTGTGGTTTTAGGCATTTTATTGATAGTGTTGGTTGACCTTCCTAGTGTTGGTCGGGCTTCCTGGAGTTGGTCATGATACCATTTGTTGAAAGATACTCCCCAATTTTTAAAGACTTTACCAAAAGTAATTCAATTTCCTTTTAAAGATTCGGAATATAGATGGTTCAATTAAATAAACACAACCAACAAATTTTAATTTCTTTTAAATTAAAACATAACATAAACTCAAAGTGAAATTAAATTTATCAACAAATACATTTTTCACTTAAACAACTTAATTCAATCCAAGTCATAGAAATTTGCCTAACAAAATAATTAATCCATTTTTGCAATTTTAGGCCAAACCAAATTTTATCAAATTAAAGTTAATGACTTAAACTAAATTAATTAAACATTATCCAAATTAATTTTAGTACCAACTTAAACATGAGTAGTGATTTAAACCAATTTTATCTTTCTACCTAAGCATGCATCTAATGTGAATTTTGCAAAAGATAAAATAAACAACTAAATCACTATGCCGCAATGTACGAGGAAAAACCCACAACGGGAAAAAAAACTTCGGACTGCCCTAGCCTCAAATCCACTAAGTACGGTTTTACAAGTACATGACAGTAAGACTTACAACACTCGACTTGACTCCGTACAAGCCCTGACGCTCCTTCTTGTACACACCTCTGCCTAGAGAATAACCACAGAGATCCACCGCAGTCTCGGAATCCACCGATCGGACTTTTTGAGTCACCGCTACCCGAACAAGGAGCCTTTCTCCAAGAGGGTATGTCCAAGTAAATGAACTTCTTCTTTATGGGATGTATAAGCAAACCCAAATACTCTTCCAATGGAAGAGATATAACCGGTGCCAAAACTCCAAGAAAAGTATATATATTAAGGAACTTGGATAAACTAAACAAATGATTGTAAACAAAAGTGTTTTAGGATTTTTCTTGAAACACAAACACTTAAAACATGAACTTTTGAACATAGAAATTTTCTCTCTCTAAATTTTCTCTCAAAAAGGTGTTTAGAAAATGTCAAAATTTATTTTTTCAAACTTGGTTCCCGCACATATAACTTATGTCAAGAGTTAGTGGGTAAAGGTAAGTGGGAACATGTGAAAAACTGATTAAAACTGCAAAAAAAATTTCCCTCCTAAAATCTCATTCGAACTAGATTTTTCATTCGAACGATACTTCTAACGAAGTTACAGAGGCAAATGGGAAAAGTTCGTTGGCAAAATTGTTCGAACGATAAACTCCTTCGAACAAAAATATCGAACGAAGTTCTAGAATGCTTAAAATTCAATTTTTAGCCCAGAAACTTTATTTTAACGTTTTAAAGAAACCTTTTGAAAATAAACATCAGTTTAAACTAAATTTGCACCCAATAAAAATTATTCGAAGCTCCTATATAAATATGTAATGCATTCATACCTTAGGAGTAATTGGAACTGATGTTGTTGATGTAGAAACGAGGTACAATAAACCCGGCATATGATGAAGCTTTAAAATCTTGGCTGCTACATCTTCAACTAACACGTCATAGGCTTGAATGGATAAACTTGAACACTATCCTATGACTCAAATATTTTTGTCCGGAATTGAGCCAACACAACATTGAGACTCAATCGAAGACTTGTATCCTTCCAAATCTCTCCCTTTGGCTATTCCGGGACAAAAACCAACAAAAATCCTAAAGGGCCGTTAAGCTCTACTAGACTCAAACATCCCACCCAAGGTTGGCTCAAGACACAAGGATCAATATCTTTGCCGATGAAAGTTTCCATTTAGAAGAATTACTGCACACTTAAGAAAACTATCAAACACATAGGAAATATCAAAATATTAAATACAATTAAAATAATTACTCCCCCTAAATTAATTCGCCCCTTTATCAACTATGATCAACCTAAGAAGGTCGCAACTCCCCCTAAGATCAATCTCCCAAACTAAGATATGATTACAATAGGAATAAATACCATTTCTCCCCCAATCGTTCTCCCCCCTTTTGTTCAGGAATAGACAAAGGTGATAGAATTAATAAAATAAAAGTGCATACAAAGAATAGAACATGAAAGCATATAGGCAACAAAAACTTAACTAATCCATACATAAGAAAATGATACCAATGATACATAAAGTATTAAGCATGTGATATCAATAAAGAATGCAACAAGATAAATATCAATCATGAAGTAGAAGCATAGATGGACTAGAAATCTAGGCAAAGACAAATAGACTACCTCAAATATGAGTACATAATAAATATCATTAATGCACATGCACATGTACTAGGTATAAACACCACACATAACACAAAATACAATAAGATTTTCACACTCATATGGAAAAAATGTGTCATATGGAAACGAAAGTGTTAGGGTGTGAACTAGTAACAATTAAATTTAGACCCAATCACTTAAAACATGTTCACGGAGTTCTCATTTCATTGCGAAATTTATCACATTTGAATATAACCTCATGTGACAATATAATTGAACTCAATGAACAAACATACACAATGCATACAAGCCTAGATTTTTGATGATTCTACAAACCAATAGAGTCATGACATTGAAAGTACAACTTGGATAAAAGGGCATTGTACAAACCGTTGATATACCATCCAATCTTCCTCAATAAGCATATATATCTTTGAATGAATATATCAATTAAAACTAGGCCTTGGCAATTATTTTCTTTTAATGCCATTATTCTTTTAGGCCTTTGGACGACGTATTTCTTTTAGGTCCAAGCAAACGGTGTCTTACTCGCAAAGGATTATTTTTCCTTTCGGAGCCCTTCCCCGTGCACATGTATATGTAACATTTTATATCTCATAGAAATCTCACGTGCAACGGATTTTAACATGCACTAGTACTCCTAGGTCACATAATATGTAGATGACTAGATTGTTAGGAGAACACCTCACTTAACTCAAATATACAAGTGAAGTTAAAGAATTTCAAGTGAGCTCGTGCATGTGTGAATTGAGGCATATAAAAATAGAATCCATTATAGCAACACAAAATCCAACTACTCCATGTAAGCATGATAAAGAAAATTTTAAGGATTGACAATCTTAACCAAAAGTTCTAGCCACATGGAAAGCTAAAAAGAAGGGATTCAAACACAAGTATATGCCACATAGAGTGTGTCAAACTAAAATACACACAAACCAAAAAATCTTTTTGAGTTATTGAAAATTTTTAACCAAAAAAAAATATTTACTCAAAAGACACACAAAAATCATTTGTATTTTTCATTAAGTCTAAATTACTAAAAGGTGAAACACAAATGATAAACAAAAATCTTTTTGAATTTTATATTTAATGCAAATCAAAAGAAATATAATACAAAAGATAAACAAAAATCATAATTCTAGCATGTGATTAAGAAAGAAGAATAGACTAGAACAATGACTAAAACAAGCATACAATTAGCATGATGATATAGCATGAAGCACAATAGCTAAAGTATGCAAACAACTAACACATTCAACCTTTAGATTTATCAAGTGAGGAAGCAGGTGAAAGTAAATGAGAATTAAAAATCCTATTTTGCAAAGCAACCAAGTCGGATCTCCTAACCCAAACTAATGACAAATGATGATCTCGGGGCGTAGGAATCTTGGCTACCTCGGTTGCCTTACGTTGGGATTTTCTAGGACCTCATTTAAGATCAAAACAAAATTTCTTAAGATAACCTTTTCGACCACAATGTGAGCACCTAAAGACTCGGTGAAAAGAGTTTCCGAAGGAATGATCTATAGCATTGTTCCTAGAGGATTATCCTAAAATATTGGTTTTGGTTTTATGAGATGATTCATTACAAGTATCGAAGCCTAAACCATAAGTGTAATTTTTTATTTGAACCGTTCCTAATATTTTATCTAATTTCTCTGAACGACACTCCAAATCAAATTTGATTTTACTAGAGTCTTTTAATTTATTTTCTAATTCTAAAATGTAAGACTCTAATAAAACATTTCTCTCTTCAAACTTGAGAAGCTCCTTTTTCTTTAACTCCATTAAACCCCTAAGGCTATCTCTCTCGCCTTCTACATACTAAAGCTTCTCTCGAAGATCTGTCTCACGTGTCCTAAGGTCTTCAACCAACACACTATCATCAAGGATCTTGACACGCTGTTTTAAACTTGCTTCTAACTTCAAATTTTCTCTTTTTAATATTATAGAATCTTCATATAATTCTTGAAATGCAAATTGAAGTTCACTCACATCAACCTCATCATCACTTTATCTCTCTTTTTCACTCTCGTAACCATCAAAAGCAAGGTAATCATAAACGTTGACCTCGAAAGTGTTATGTATTTGTATATCTTAATGGGAAGATTCATTATTGGTACTCGCATGACTAACCATAAAAGCCACAAAGTTGGGCTTAGTGGGGAAATCGGGTCCCTCTTCCTTATCACTATCACTAAGGTTTACATTGAAGGAAATTGGTAGCTTACCCTCTCTCCTTAGTTTAGTGGGGCACTCTTTTGCCCTATGGCCATAACCCTCACAATCGTAACACCTATTTGACTCATCCCTGATTAAATTTTCATTAAAAGTTTTAGGGATCTTATCGGCTTTGTCATGCTTAGAATTTTCAAATTTCTTAAAATCATTTTTAAATTTATCTTTGTTAAATTTAAGAAATTTTCAAAACTTCCTTGGAAACATAGCCATATCTTCCAAGTCACTCTCACTTTCACTCTCTACTACTTGTTTTTCCTCCTTTCAGACTTTCAAAGAAATGCCTTTTTCTATTTTTTTTAGTTTTGGAGGGAAACATGTCTAGTTCATAGGTTTGTAAATCAACTACGAGCTCTTCTAATTTCGTAGAGGCTAAAGTGGGTAAAGAATTTAACACAGTCACCTTAGGAATAAATCTATCGGGTAGGGACCTTAAAATTTTCTTTACTACTCATTTGTCGAGTATTTTCTCTCCCAAGTTAAAAGATGAATTAACTATATCGGGAAGTCTAGCATAAAATTCATCAAAAGTTTCTTTTTCATTCATTTTGATGGTTTCAAATTGAGTGGTGAGGTTTTGGAGTTTCGAAGCTTTTACGACACTAGTTCCTTCATGAGTGAGTTGTAAAATATCACAAGCTTCTTTAGGGGTTTCACATGTCATAATGCGTTGGAATTCATCCGGTGTGACCGCGCTAAACAAGTCATTTAAACCACGGGAATTAAAATTTGCAAGTTTAAATTCATTCTCACTCCATCCATCGGTGGGTTTGGGGACACGCTCATTATCTACTAAATGTGTAGGTGGGGACTACCCATTAATGACTGATAACCAAACCCTCTCATCGATAGACCTAAGTGCCGATTTTATGCGCGCTTTTCAATACGCGTAGTTAGAACCATCGAAAATAGGAAATTTTGAAAATGGGGAAAATTTCATTTTAGTCAAAAATAATTAAAAGGATCTTAAATGCAACAATTTAGCGATCCCGCTCTGATATCAATATGAAAACGTGAGTTTTTCTAAATCAATGCTCTGATACCACTTGTTGAAAGATACCCCCTAATTTTTAAAGACATTACCAAAAGAAATTCAATTTCCTTTTAAAGATGCAGAATAGAGATGGTTAAATTAAACAAACATAACCAATAAATTTTAATTTCTTTTAAATTAAAACATAACTTAAACTCAAAGTGAAATTAAATTAATCAACAAATATAGTTTTTACTTGAACAACTTAATTCAACCCAAGTCCTAGAAATTTGCCTAACAAAATAATTAATCCATTTTTGCAATATTAGGCCAAACCAAATTTTATCAAATTAAAGTTAATGACTTGAACTAAATTAATTAAACATTTCCCAAATTAATTTTAGCACCAACTTAAACATGAGTAGTGATTAAACCAATTTTATCTTTTTACCTAAGCATGCATATAATGTGAATTTTGCAAAAGATAAAATAAATAAATAAATCACTACGTCGCGATGTACGAGGCAAAACCCACAACGAGAAAAAAAAACCTCGGACGACCCTAGCCTCAAATTCACTAAGTACAGTTTTACAAGTACAAGACAATAAGACTTACAACACTCGACTTGACTCCGTCCAATCCCCAACGCTCCTTCTTGTACACACCTCTGCCTAGCAAATAACCACGAAGATCCACTGCGGTCGCAGAATCCACCGATCGGACTTTTTCGGTCATCGCCACCCGAACAAGGAGACTTTCTCCAAGAGGGTATGTCAAAGTAAACGAACTTCTTCTTTATGGGATGTAGAAGCAAACCCAAACACTCTTCCAATGGTAGAGATAAAAGCGGTGCCAAAACTCCAAGCAAAGTATATATATTAAGGAACTTGAATAAACTAAATAAATGGGTGTAAACAAAAGTGTTTTAGGATTTTTCTTGAAACACAAACACTTAAAACATGAACTTTTGAACTTAGAAATTTTCTCTCTCTAAATTTTCTCCCAAAAAGGTGTTTAGAAAATGTCAAAAGTTGTTTTTTCAAACTTGGTTCCTGCACATATAACTTATGTCAAGAATTAGTGGGTAAAGGTAAGTGGGAACATGGGAAAAACTGATTAAAACTGCCAAAAAAATTTCCCTCCTAAAATCTCGTTCGAATGAGATTTTTCATTCGAACGAAGTAACGATACTTCTAACGAAGTTCCAGAGACAAATGAGAAAATTTAGTTGGCAAACTCGTTCGAACGAAAAACTCGCTCGAACGACAATATCGAACGAAGTTCCAGAATGCTTAAAATTCGATTTTTAGCCCCGAAACTTTATTTAAACATTTTAAAGAATCCTTCTGAGAATAAACATCAGTTTAAACTAAAATTACACCCAATAAAAATTGTTCCAAGCTCTTATATAAATATATAATGCATTCATACCTAGGAGTAATTGTAACTAATGTTGTTGATGTAGAAACGAGGCACAATAAACCTGGCATATGATGAAGCTTTAAAATCTTGGTGGCTACATCTTCAACTAACACGTCATAGGGTTGAATGGATAAACTTGAACACTATCCTATGACTCAAATGTTTTTGTTCAAAATTAAGCCAACACAACATTGAGACTCAATCGGAGACTTGTGCCCTTTCACTCCAGTATGATGATCTACATTCCAGGTCTTGGTCGGTGGTTATTCCTTGCTGACTAGGATTATTGCCATGGTGGATGACACGTGTCTATTTATGATTTTCCCACATAAGTTGGTAATTTTTTGTATCAACACAATATATATAAATATGTAAAAGAAATCAATAAAGCATAAGCACATATATATAGGTATAAACACCACACTAAAAGCTAAACACGGTAAGCTTTCCATACTCATATGGCATAAATGTGTGTAAATAAACATGTGGTAAACGGAGCGAAGGGGTGTTAACTAAATACAAAAGAATTATGAGCCAATCACTTAAACCTGTTCAAGGAATTTTATTTGATTGCAAAACTTTAACAAACTTCGAGTTAGCCTCACGTGACAAGATAAAGTGAACTCAAAGAACAAACAAACACAATATATACAATCCTAAAATATTAATGATTCTACAAATCAACAGCGCCATGACAAAATAAGCATTAGTTGGATTTATTGTGCAAACATGTTGATCTTCAACTAAACACCCTCAAAAGGTAAATATATTACATATTTTCTTTTCATTTCTTTTCTCAATTCTTTTGAAGTTATTTCTTTTGAAAGATCAAACAAAATAATCTATGTTGTCCTTTGGCAATTTTTTATTTTTATTGCCTTAAATCTTTTTAATAAGATCTTGCCAACGATGACTTTCCTATGAGGACATTTTCTCCTTTCGTATCCCATTTTTGTTCATCCTCATCTATTTTCAATACAATTAAAGTAAAGCTCACGGGCAACGGTTCTTACATGCATAAACCCCACATAGTCATTAAACATGTGGATAACAAAATTGATGGGAGAACATCTCACAAAGCTCAAATATACATGTAAAGTTAACGCTAAAAAATATTGTGTATGTGTGTGTGGAGGCATATACAAAGAGAATCTATTAAGCAAATCAAAGTTAAACTATTGCATGCAATCATAATAATGAAAAGTTTAAGAATTGAAATTCATAACTAAAAGTTCGAGCCACATGGATACATAGAATGATATAGGATTCAAACACAAGGATATGCCACATAAAAGGTGTAAAACTAAAATACATACACACAAAAAAATTGAGTTTTAAAATTATTAACAATTTTTAAAACAAAATAACACAAAAGACATACAAAATATTTTCTTTTATTTTTTAATAGGACTCAATAAATGAAAAATTAAAATACAAAAGATACACTTGTCATAATTCTAGAAAAATATATATGATGAAGCAAAGACTAGAATATGACTAATGAACACATAACTAGAAATAATATATCATGAAGCACAACTAGTGTAGGTAAACAAAGCAACATAATCAACCTTTAAATCTAGTATGCGAAGTATCATGTGCAAGTAAATAAGAATCATAAAGTCTATCATGTAAAGCCTCCAAATCGTATCTCCTAACCCACATAGGTGTAATAAGACTCTCTCGAGTTTTGATGTCCTTGGTGATTAACCCTTAGACTTCTTAGGACCGTTTATAAGATCAAAATAAAACTTACTAAGGTGACCCTTCCTACCTTAATATGTACAAGTGAAATCGCAATAAGAAGTATTATCTAAGGGTTGACCTTTTCTAACATTCTTATCAACGATTGAATCTCTCAAAATCATGGTTTTGGCTTTATTAGGTGAAGCATTTTATGTATCGAATCCAGTACCACATTTTTCATATTTGATTTGGGCAGTTCCTAATATCTTATCCAATTTTTCAAACCTAGACTCCAAATCAAACTTGACATGAATTGATTCTCTCAATTTATCTTCAAGCTCCATTATTTTGGAGTCAAATAAACTCCCAGTCTCTTTAAACTGAAGAATCTCTTTTTTCATAGCCTTTATTAAACCGCAAATATTATCTCTCTAACCTTCAACGTACTCTATCTTCTCTCAAAGAGTTCTCTCATGTGCCCTAAGATCTTCAATTAAAATACTTTCATCATTAACTACGACACTTTCTTTTATCCTATCTTCCAACATCAAGTTATTTTTTTAATTTCAATGATTTTGCATATAACTCACGGAAGGTAATTTTTAGTTCACTAACTTCCTCCCCATCTTCTTAATTTTAACTCTCTTCTCCACTCTCTCTACCATCAAACACTTTTGGTTAACAAACAATGACCTTAGAAGTGTCATGCAAGTAACTACTTTCATAGAAATATTTCTCATCAAAACTAGCATGACTAGCCATGAACGCAGTGAAGTTGCACTCAATGGGGTAATCGTGTCACTCTTCTGGTTCACTATCACTAAGGGTGGAATTATATGAAAATGATATCTTGCCCTCCTTCCTTAGTTTAGTGGGACACTCGGTTGTCCTATGGCCATAACCCTGATAATCAAAACATCTATTCAACTCGTTCCTCTTACGATCTTCATTACGATTTTTAGGGAGTTTTTCGGCTTTGTCATACTTAGACTTCTCAAATTTCTTATAATTATTTTTAAATTTCTCTTTATTAAACATAAGAAATTTTCAAAACCTCGTAGCAAACATAGCCATATTACTCGAGTAAATGTCAGACTCATCATTAGAAAATGTGTTTCCTACTTCTGATCTTTCAAAGATATGACCTTATTTTTCTTCTTCACATTCTTGGAGGAAAATATGTCAAGTTCATAGGTTTGTAAGTCACTTATAAGCTCTTCAAGTTTCGTAGAGTTTATAGTGGCAAAATAATTTAAAACGGTCACTTTTGGATTAAATCTCTCGAGTAATGACCTCATAATTTTCTTTATGATATGGTTGTCGAGTATCTACTCTCCCAAGTTAAAAGATGAGTTCACAATATCAAAAAATCTAGTATAAAACTCATCAAATGATTCACTCTCATTCATATTAATGGTTTCCAATTAAGTGGTGAGATTTTGAAGTTTAGAAGCCTTAATAGCACTAGTATCTTCATAGGTGAGTTGGTATGTGTCCCAAGCCTCTTTAGACATTTTGTAAATCATAATGCGACGAAACTCCTCTAGTGTGACCGCACTAGCATTTAAACCACGTCAATTATAGTTTTCTAGCTTATGCTTATCCTCACTCTATCTTTCTACGAGTTTGGTAACACAAACTTCTCCTTCTAAACACGCTGGTGGGGACCACCCTCTAACAACCACTTGCCAAACCCGCTCATCTCATGACTTAAGTGCTGACCTCATACACACTTTTTAGTATGCGTAGTTAGAACCATAAAAAATAATAAGCCTCGAATAAGATAGATGTTCCATATTCAAGCCTAAAAGGATCTAACACGATAATTTAGTGCACCCATTCTGATACCACTTTGAGAAGTTCCACTAATTATATTATCTACTCTAATACTACTTTGAAAAGTTACCCTAATTATATTATATGCTCTGATATCACTTTGAGAAGGGGTGATGAGAGGATGGTTCCCGAAAATTCAAATTTTAATTTCTTCAAATTAATTTTTACCAAAACAAAAATTAATTCAAGTTTAAATTAACATAAATAAAATTTAAACCAACTTAATTCAAAATTAAATTAAAGTAAACTAAATTATCAAAATCAATTAATCACCAATTAGACCATTTTTGTGGTTAAACCAATTTTATCCTTTTAACCTAAGCATGCATCTAGGTGATATGCAAAATAAATAAACAACCGCTATGCCCGATGTATAAGGAAAACCCAAATGGAAAAAACCTTAAACGACCCATCTATAAGTACACTAAGTACGAAATTACAATAAAAACATGACAAAATACTTACACAACAACTCGACGCCCTCATAAGACTTGACACTCTTTGTTCCTTCAACCCCTACCTAGTGACAACGTAGGAGTCCGCCTACATTTTGGAGTCCACCGATGGGGCTCAACAACCATCACGCACATAGAGTCCACCGTATGTAAACTAATGATCAAGGAATCCTTTGTAAGAAACCATTCTCAACAATGTAGAGAATAAACAATGGTCCCAAAAATTCAATATCAAAACATATATATGAAGAATCTTGGATCGTGGACAAACTGGGTGTAATCTCGAGTTTATGTTTTGGAAAATTAATTATGAAATATTAACAAAACTCAAAGGAATTTTTGCGACAGTGTTTTCTTTTATAAGAATGGAAGAAGTCATTGTAAAAACTGCTATCCCTCACTACATAAAGTGGGTAAAAAAGTAATGGGGAGTTGAGAAGAAAACTGCCATGAAAACTTGATTTTTTAAAAAACTTCTCTAGTCGTTCGAACAAAATACAGGATTTTCGAACGACATTAACTTATTATTCGAACAAGATAGAAATGACCATTCTAATGAGATGCCAGTTTAGACAAAAAATGAACCCCTCTATAATTCGTTCGAACGACGGCCAAATCTCGTTCGAACGATCTTGAAAAGTCGTTCTAAAGATTGTAAGAAAATTACAATATTTTTCTTCAAAAATATAAAGTGATTTTAAAAATAGTTTAACAAAAATTCTAACACTCAAAATTAAATTTTCGAGGCTCAAAAATAATATATTCATTCATACCTGAGACATCCTTGGAATGCTGATGACAAAACGAGGCACGAAACATAACATAGGAATGAATACTCTTTGGCTTGACTGCTATGTCTTCAACAAAAATGTCATAGACTTGAAAGGCTGCTAACTCAAGTACTAACCTATGACTCAAGGAGTTTTTTTTGTAATTAATCCAATACATACAAATTGACTCAATTGGAAATTTGTCCTTATAGTACACATGCTTAAATTTCCATATCTTTGAAAAATTCTACACAAATAAAACATAATGATAGTCTATGTGAGAATTATGATACTCATACACTCATATGATCCATGATGAATATGATTCAATTTATTTATATTCTTATATTTGTATTTAGACCATGCATGAAAATATGTGATTATTGAAAATCTCCCTCGTGAAAATTCATAAGTTGTTAGACACCACGGTATATGTGGAAAGCCATGCTTGAATATAAACATATCAAATTGAGTAGATACCGTCTATGTGGACAAGGTGGAAGTTACACATAAATGATTCCAAAGAATTTTTTTTTAACAAAAGGATTATTTGACATAAAAGATAAGGAAAGGAAAGCTTGGGGAATTTTGTTAATAAATACATGTATTATTCACACTCATAATCTAGTAGAAATATAATCATAAAAATATATTATTAAAATTGATCATATCAATGATATGTGTTTCACACTCCTACCCTTACATCATACACACTTGTATACTTGATGATATTTCAATGCATGAATTAGACACAATTATCATTCGATGCAAATTTACACTCACATTCGAGGTGCAACACATAATTTATATATGAATTCACAATCACACATGCCTTCATGAAAACATTTTATCTTGATAAGTGGGCATATACGTACTCATTATTTTAGAGATCAAATACTACATATTTCATAGATGTGTGGTTGATTTATATATATCATGGGGTAAGTGAGAAAACTCAAGAGATATTATGTATCTAGGTGTGAACAGTAGGTGTCACGAGGAGAGATTGGGACATCTAAGGTGAATTATGTCATGAGAGTGTATTACAGAGTGATATATAGAAGATATATCATAAAGGATTATGCTCATGAGAAGGACTCAGTGTTGATCCTACTTACCCGTTTTTAACAAGATCAAAGCCTATATTGTTCATATCGAGGGTGTACAGGAGTCTATAACTTAATCTTGGAGACTAGGTATATAAAATTTCAATATGTCTATGTTACTCAGTATCTGTCCTAACATAACATGTCATTTTCTAAATGTGGTATTATGCTTATGTATCAGGCAAGAAATCGATGTAGTTCAAACAAAGATATTTTGATAAAGATACTTTTGGGTGATTATCGTCCTTTATTGGATAACAAGTGTTACATGAAGGAAGAGTTTCTACGATGGATTATATATTAGACTTTTACTGCATTCAAAGGTTTTTGGAACATCATTAACACATAGGTTCTTTCTCGAATATGTTTTTATTTAGTAAAAGGGGTGGAGCATGTTTACTCAAATATATCTATTGTTACTATGGTGATTGAGTGTTTTTGAAGGAGGAATAATAATATATTAGATTTGGATTACTTATTTTAAGTCTCGATTTGGAGGATCTTGGGATTTCCCATCGTCTGATCCAATATCCGTGTCGAATAAAGGAAGATAATTAAAATAGGGTAAGAAGGGGTTATTTTATTTAAGGAGAGGTTTAAATTGAGAATTTTTCCCAGACTTTGAAAGAAACCTCGAGGATTCATGATTCTTGAAAAAGGGTTAGTAAAATCACTGTCGTATTTTTATTTTTGTTATCAAATTTTCTATATCGTATTCGAATTTTGGGCTAATAATCCTTATTCCTTTTACAAAGAGAGATATAATAGTCAAGTCTAATAGTGGTTTTTACCCTCTCTATTAATGCTTTATCCAGTAAAATAATCACCCATTTAAATATCCTTTATGATGTCTACAGGTTAGGGTTAGTGTTTGGTGCACATGATTAGCCATATGATTACAAAGCTTTTAACCATGTGGATGATCAGTTAGACTATAGATTATTCTAATTTACGATTTTTTTTCCTTTTTAGTGATTTTTACTAACAAGTGGGTGTCTTTTGAGATTTTTCTAGATTTTCCTTGGGTAGTTTACTGGGAGATGTTTCATTCATGACGTAACCATATTGGCAGTACGCATGCATAAAATTTTGAGGTGTTGACACAAGGAAAGAAGCATCACTATTATAACCAGATATATTCGAGGTAAGGATCACATCTTAGATAATAATAACCTTTAAGTTCAAATAACATAATAAGAGAACACGCAATCTTACAATGACATGAAAGTTATTAACATCAACAAAGTTGTAGGAAGATGTAAGAAAACATTGAAATCTTTAAGAAATCTTATATAAGTGTATTTTTTTAACTTGTTTATTCTATTGTATCAAACCTAAAAAAAAATTACAACATCTTGCACACATTAAAAACAAAGTTCTAAAATAAAACTACACTGAGATGAACTTTTTTAGTCAATTAAAACCAGTTTAATTGACTAAAACTAAGAAAATGGAGTTGACTATAATTTTACTGAAACTTTGAAATGTTTAGTCGACTAAGCACTCCTTTAGTCATCTAAACATGAGTAAATTGAAACATTATGATTAGTTTTTAAAAAAACTAAGAGCAACCTTTTTTCAATAAAATAATAATGGTTGGTTATCTTTCTCACACTATAAATACTTCACCAAGTACATTTTTACTTGCACAAGATATCACAAATGATACTAATAAATTAAAGCTTCATTACAACACCTTTGTTAACAATTCTTTGATATTTGAAAAGACGATGAATATAAAATATCATAACCATAATTGAGCTATTATCTTGTGAATAAAGATATATACACTTGTAGAAGATATAAATTTCATTCGAGTAAACAGTTACTTTAGAGAAACACAATTTTTTTGTTATCTTTCTATTATGGTGTATACTTCATTTTGTCTTCAAGTCCGGTGATTCCTATACAGGAGAAGTCAAGGAAGGAGTCCTTGCGCTTGATTTTATCCGCAAGGGAAAGAAAGGTGTTCTATTATTAGTTGTGGTTAAATAGTTTGAGGGCGACGCGTACTGTACGCATATGACAGGCCCAACAAATGATCTAATGATATAATTGTAGTTGGGTGACTCGAATGATCTTTTTTAGTACACCAGTGATATGGAATGGGGTCAAAATAGTCCAGAATGCGTACCCTAGGGTTATGGTTAGGTTTAAAGGTATTTTTAGACGTAGTAGGGCCCATATGGGGGTATGGATTTTTTTTACCCTTAGGTCTACTCCTAAAAATGGGATCATGGTGTGATTAATTTTTTTTAAGGTTAAGTGGGGTGGATGGCATCTGCATATTGGAGACTAAGAAGATAAAAGAGAAGAGAAAATAGAAGAAAAAATTGAAGGAAACCTTGAAAAAGAGAGGGAGATCATCTTTGAAATTAAATTCATTTCTACGAGTCATGACTGCGGATTTTAATCCAACAAAGCAAGTTTTTACTTGATTTACAGTAATTTTCTCCAGTTAAGTACGTTCATGTTTAATTAGTAACTAAATTGGAAACTAAAAGATGAAACTTTTGGGGATTAATTGAAAGGGATTTGGGTTGTGTTTAACCTATGATCATAGTTGACAATTAATAAGTGATAATTTCATGATATAATTTCAGGAATATGTATATGAATAGGAAGAACATTAATATGGTGTTAGATTATTGAATTTAAAAGATGGGTAAATTCTTGGTGGAATGAATTAAATTAGTGACTCAAAATTCTTGAGTTGTGATGTTGGATTCGAGTTTACACCGATGTTAAAATACTTTTGGACTGATTAAATATTGATGTGGGATATTAATTTATGATTTTGGAAGGATTGGGACCTCAATTGAAGGGTTTAAGAGGTGAAAACCCGAGGTTGAGGATGTAGCGTAACATACTGAACCGATTTACTAGGGGAGAGATTCGATTTTCTTGATCGAATTGGTTTGGTCTACCAAGTGAACCGATTCTATTTGCTGTCCTATCCCAATTTTTTTGTGCGTTGTTTTGACCCGTTAGTGTTTGGTAAATGGGTATATGGGTTTTTGGTGTGGATTGGGATTATAGGGGAACTTTCTCAGAGGTTAGTTTGTGTTTTAGGCCAACAATTAGATGGTTTTGAGTGAATTCAATTGAGTGAATCCTTAATTAGAAAATGGGGAAGTCAGTTCAGACTTCGAGATTGGTAGACTAATATGTTGTGGGATTTTCGTACGTAGTCAGTATTTTATATATAGATATGTATTATGGGTTACTTATATATATATATATATAATGGTTGCATGTATAATTGAACATACCTACTCCATAGTATTATCGATAGGAGGTTGCGCGTAGTGGGCAGTCCACCATGGCGTTAATTAGCAGCTATTGGATTGATTACCCAAGTCATAGTACTGTTGCATATCCACTATCCATGTGTGAGTATATGTGTTAGTTTGGAGAATGATTGGGTGAGATTTTGTATATTTGTGACCCACGGACGTATGTTTATGACCGCCTTCGTTGTTTGTGTTTACATTTGGGTTCGATAGTGAGATTCTAACTCGGCAGCCCAGTTGTGGTGTGTGGTTAGCCTGAATCCTGATAGCACACGAGGGGTTCTTCCATGAGGTCCCTCTCTGAAGATGTGGTATATATGCATATAGCAAGTGATACACACACACAACCCTCACTCGCTATATGTGTGTGTGTGTGTGTGATAGGTTGTATACCTATTTATAACATGTGTGTAGATATGTGATTACTTGCGAAAGTATACCGAGTGAGGGTTGTATAGTAGCTAATGATGATTATTAGTGGGATGGTTTATTTTAGCGGTTATTTTTCTTAGTTAGAGTGGGTAGTATGATTAAGATAATAAAATGAATGCGTTATAAATTCACTTTAGATGGGAGAAGAGGAATAATATCATGTGAGTGCAATTGGTAAGTTAATTATAAAGGTAATACACTGCATATCTAAATACTTATAAAATATTTTCATATGTTTTTCGAGCTTTGACCTACTAGAAAATATATTATTTTTTTTCAAAACCCCAGGGGTATATCAGCAAGGACAATAGGGTTATTTCTTTCATGTCTTTGTGAGAAGTTTTTGTGGATGCCGCGAGATTGATTATAGCCACCTCAATACATTCCTATCTACATAAGACTCAGTTTTCAATATTTTCTTTTTGGGGATAAGACTTTTCATTCATGTCAGACATTTATTACTTCTCAGTGTTTATTACATTGGATAATTTGTGGTAGTCGATGGTTTATTTAGTTTACTTTATTTATGCTTATTCGATTATCAGTTATCCTGTACTGTATCTGGTGTATGATTTTATTAGTTATATATATATATATATATATTATTGTTAAGCAAATGATGTTAAGAATAAAATTATGCTGGATTCCTATTTAATCTTGATAAAGGATTGATCATCTGATATTAGATTAGGTGGGGTGTCAGAGTTGGTATCAGAGAATTAGGTTCTAGTTTCCTTTAGGATCTGTTCGAACTTGCTACATTATCAACGGTGCGTTTTTTTTATATATAGCCCTATGTTTAGGACTATTGTTTTATATTATGCATTATTGCTCTTATGTTGCTGTAATATAATTAAGAGGAACCTCATAGCATTACAGTTTGGTTTTAGATGCCAAACACCAGGAGAGGTAGACCAAATCATGCAGCAAGAAGGGCCGTAGAGAGAGAGGCTCAATCAAAGTCGCGGGCAACCCGGGGGACTGTGACGGTAGCAGAGGTCGCAACCATTATAGTATAGACAATTAACGCTACCATGGCACAACTCTTGCCTCAAGCACATCGCTTGCCTTAGGCACAAACATAGCCACTAGTGGTCATACTAGTGCAGACTCACATGCTGTCTTCCAAGTGAGAGAGAGTCAGGGAGGCCTTTTAAAAGGGTCATTCACCTTATTTTTAGGGAAGTGCAAATGTAGTTGCAATTAACTAATAGAAGAAGGACATCTTGAGGTATCTCCATATGATTGAGTGCAGTGACACTTAGAAGCAGATACTAGCCCCTTTTAAGCTAGTTGAGGCAACTTTACAGTGGTGGGAGTCATTTATCATGCCAAAAGAGAGGGATGCTATAACGGGTTAAGAGTTCTTGGTGAAGTTTGACTAAAAATTCTACTCGACAGTTGTGCAGACAAAAAATAAGGAGTAGATTTCTGAATCTCATGCAGGAGGGATAGATAGTGGCCAAGTATGAGGAGGAGTTCACTCGCCTAGTGAACTTTGTGCCAAATGAGGTTAACACTAATAAAAAGAAGATTTAGAAGTTCATGGATGGGCTCACTAGGAGGACCTTCAGCATCTGCTAGGGAAACTGACGTTAAGGACTTATACTGATTTCATTAACTATGTATTGTTACATTGTCAAAATCATCGCTTCCATTTGAGGGGAGATAAGAGGATAGGAGAATCAATCCAACAGATAAGACTAGGGGAAACAGTGCCAGCAGGGCACTACAACATTAGGCTAGGAGGTAGAAGATTGGTTCCCAACATGGGGACTTGGCTAAGAGGTATAGACTAAGAGATGGTGGGTACATGCAAGGCCATCAGTCCAATAACGTGCCCTCAAGGATAGGGGAACCAGACTAAAGGCCATCTGAGCCACGGATATCAGGGCCAACAGTTATAGAGACTGGGGTAGACTCGCTAGGGACATAGGCTGATAGAATTTGTAGGGAGATGTTTTGTATGTGGTAATATGGCCACATGCGGCGTGCATGCCCGAATAGGGATGGGAGTCAGTAGCAGAATGCCCAGTGGGGGCAACAACTACCGTAGCTTCCAACCTCGCTAGTAGTTCCAGCATTGTCGCCTCCGTAGGGGAAGTTATAGTTTGGGCGTGTCTATAACATCCATGGCCAACTTTTCCATTAGTGTCTCCAGAATTTAAAGGTATGTTTCCTATCCATGGGCACATAGAGCGGGTATTATTTAACGTGGGGGTGTCACATTATTTTGTTAACACTAGATTCTTATGAGAGACAATTTTAGTGGATACATTATAAGACATTATTATGACCGTAGATTCACCATTTAGTAGTGGGTCTATCATCCGTTCCATCTGTAAGGAAGTGGATATGAACATTGGAAGGTTATGTTTAGTAGTGAATTTACTCATTTTGGAGATGTACGAGTATGATATTATTCTGGGTATGGATTGAACAACAATGTATAGAGAGATGGTGGACTATTTTAGTAGGACAATCGTGTTTTCTATTCCAGGGCAGCGTCGAGCACACATTTATATTACATCGAGGATAAGTCTTATAAGGGTATTTTCAACTCATTATATTCGATCCCATTGGTTAGGAACTTTGCTGATGTGTTTGAGAAGATACCGGGGTTACTACCAAATTAGGAGATTAATATTGTGATTGACTTAGTGCCGGGGACTAGGACAATAGTGCATGTATCGTATTGTATGGCTCCATTAGAGATGTCGAAGTTGAGCGATCAGGTTCAGTAACTTTTGGGGCAGTATTTTATCCGTAGGAGTACCTTACCTTGGGGTGCCCCAATACTATTTGTAAAGAAGAAAGATGGGGTGTTGAGTTTGTGTATCGACTACTAAGAGTTGAACAAGCTCACGATTTAGAACAAGTATCTGTTATCGCGTATAAATGACTTATTCGATTAAATGAGAGGAGAATACTACTTCTCGAATATTAATTTGAGATGAGCATACGATCGCTTATGTATGAGGGAGCAAGATATCCATAAGATCATGATTTTTGATGAGATGTATGTCTTATAAGTTCATGATTATGCCATTTGGGCAAACCAATGGATCGACAACTTTCATGGATATCATGAAGTGAGTGTCCATGGATTTCTTGGATTAGTTTATGATTGTATTCATAGATGACATCCTGGTTTATTCTCGAACAGAGGGAAAAAATGAAAATCATTTATGTATGGTTCTTTAGACTTTGCGAGACCATCAGTTGTATGCAAAGTTCGAGAAGTGTAGATTCTAGTTATGGGAGATGCAGTTCTTGGGTCCTATAGTCAATGAGAGGGGGATTTTGGTGGATCCTAGTAAGGTGTGAACAGTGAGGGAATGGGACTAACCCATGACATTGATATAGGTTCATAATTTTTTGGGATTAGACGATTACTATCTCTAATTTATTAGAATATTTTCAAAGATTATAGGTCCCTTGATGAATTTTACTCACAAGGTAGTACCTTTTGTTTGGGATTACCACTGTCAGTTATCTTTTGATGAGATAAATGACAAGTTGAATTCAGTACTAGTGCTCTCACTTCATAGGGGAAGAGTGGAGTATTATAGGGACTTAGTGTAGTTCTATAGTAGAAGGAGTGGTCTATAACTTTTTCATCTTGCAAGCTAAAGCCCCATGAGAAAAACTATCCCACTAATATTTTGGAGTTAAGGGCAGGTTTTTTTCCTTAAAGATTTAGAGGCATTATTTATTGGGGGAGAAGTTCCGATTGTTCACGGACCACATGTTACTATAGTATATTTTCACATCAAAGCATCTGAATATGAGGCAGTGTAGTTGGATTGAGTTTGATTACTAGTTCAATATTCAGTATCATTCGGGAAATTGGTAGCAGTTTGGAAGGCAAAGTGGGATGAGCTTTGCTAGAAATATCAGGTAGTTCGGGCCTATATGGCAGTGATAAACATCACACCAGAGATCACTTTGAGGGTTGTGAATGCATAAATAAAGGATCCTTCTTGTCAGGAGAGGATACGACAGTTATTGGCAGGCAAAGCAGAGTCCTACTCAGTCATTTTTTTAGGGAGGCTTATGCTTTAATGGGAGGTTGATTATCTTAGATGATGAGGACTTATAACGTGCAGTTTTGGAGGAGTTGGGATTACCTTGGAACTTTCTCAGAGGTTGATACGTGTTCTAGGCCAATGATTAGATGGGTTCAAGTGAGACGAATCAAAATTCAAGTGAGTGAATGCTTAATTAAAAAATAGGGAAGTCTATTTGGACTTCGGGATTGGTAGACTCGTACGCGGTGGGATTTTCATACGTAGTCAGTGCTTTAGATACATACTTATTGTGAGTTACTTATATATGTCATTTTTTCATGTTTAATTTAACATACCTAGTCACTAGTGCTATCGATAGGAGGTTGCGCGTAGTGCGTAATCAACCCTGTCATTTTCTAATCGGTGTTGAATTGATTCCCCAGGTTATATACTGTTGCATGACTACTATCCATGTGTGAGGCTAGGTATTAATTTGGAGATAGTTTGGGTTCATTGTGGTATAGTTGCGACCCCTAGATATATCTTTATGACCGCCGTCGTTATTTTTGTTCAAATTTGGATTTGGTGGTGAGATTCCGACTCGATGGCCCAATTGTGGTTGTTGGTATGCCTGGAGACCGATAGCACATGAGGGATGCATACACAAGGTTCTGTTCTGGGGATGCGATTTATACATATATAGTGAGTGATATATATGTATGTGTATATGAGATAATATGCAAATTTATTTATTTCATATGTGTAGCTATGTAATTATTTACGAAAGTATACCGAGTGAGAGTAGTATAGTACCCAATGGTGATTATCAGGGGGATGGGCTATGTTAACGGTTATTTGTCCTAGTTAGACTGGGTAGTATGATTAAGATAATAAAGTGAATGCGTTAGGTTCACACTATAGATTAGAGGTGAGGGATAATCTCATGTGAGCGCGACTAGTAAGTTAATTATGAAGGTAATACACTTCATGTTTTTATTTAACACATTTAAATAATTGCCAAATATTTTCAAATGTTTTTCAGGCTTTGATCCGCTGGCAAATATATTATTTTTTTCCAAAAACCCAGATGTACAGCAACAGGGTTAGAAGGGTTAGTTCTTTTATGTTATTGCGACTAGCATATGTGGATGCTGAAAGATTGATTATGACTGCATCAGTTCATTTCTATCTATATAGGAGTTAGTTTTCAATATTTTCTTTTTGGGCGTGTTGCCCATTGTTGGATAGGACTTTTCATTACTGTCAAACATTTATTACTCTTCAATGCTTGTCACATTGGATTATTATTTGTGGTAGTTGATGGTTTATTTAGTTTACTTTATTTGCGCTCATTCGATCATCAGTTATCTTATATTATATCTGGTGTATGCTTTTATTAGTTTTATATTTATATTGTTGTTGCGATTGTGATGCTAAGAATAAAATCATAATAGATTTCTATTTAATTTTAATAAAGAATTGAACACCCGGTATTAGATAGGCAGGGTGTCACAAAACCTCTCTAGATAGGGAGGATAAAATTAGCATGAGCATGCATAGTTATAAATGTTGGAAACTAAGCCTAATGAGTCTAATTTCCATATGTTGTCTATATGTATCAATATTTTCATTAAGTTAAAAGCTATTGGCGAAAGTTTTACTAACGATAAGAATATTTATAAGGTTCTAAGGTATTTATCAAATAATTGGAGTAGAAAAACTTGTGATGCAAGAGTCTCAGATATGTCTATTATTGTTATAGACTTAGTGAGATCTCATATTATTTGTGAGATGGAAATTAATATAAATAAAAAAGAGTAGCTTAAAAATACCAAAATATAAATTTCACTCGAAGCTATTAAACATAAGAGAGGAAGAAGACAAAACTCACAAGACTCATTGCAAAGAATAAATGAAATATAGTTTTGGAGACAACTCAAAGGAAAAGATTATTGGTATTGGAAACATTGATAATGTATTATTTGTTCACAGAAATAATTTTGTTATTAATGGTTTAAAACACAACATTATTATCATTAGTCAAATTTGTGACATAGGTTATGAAGTTATTTATAAACTGGACCATTGTTTTGTAAACTATCCAAAATAAAATGGCACTCTACTTGAGTCTTTATGTCATAATATGTATAATATTTATTTTCATATGACTATGGTAAAGTTTTTCCACTTTGTTTGAACCATCATGTCATTCACATAGAATATTAATTTGTTCTAATATGATATTAGGATATTAGTTAATACTTTATTGATAAGAGATCTTGTTAGAATCTTGCCAAAATTTAAGTTAGTGAAATATAAAGTTTACAAGGCATGTTAATTTGAAATACAAGTAAAATAATATTTTTAGAAGAAATAATTTATTTTTGTCTTTAGAGATAATTGCAGGTGTATCTTTTGTGTCCTAATCCACTCGCTATCTTAAGTGGACAATTATATGTTTTCATCATTATTGATTATTCTTATTGATACGCTTAGGTATTATTTCTTACCAATAAGAGTGACATAAGAAATACATTTTCTACTTTTAGTAGAATAAGTTCAAAATGAAAATGGATGTAACAAAATTAATTTGAGAATTTTTATAGAGGTGGAAAATTTAATAATGCACGTTGAATTTTTTTAATGAAATTGGAATTGAGAATAACTTTTTGGCATCGAGGACACCTAAATAAAGTGGGGTTGTTTAAACTAAAAATATAGCTCTTATATAAATATTAATAAATCTACTTAAGAAACACAAACTTAAAAAATAGTGGGGCCAAAATGACCAACACCTCTTCGTATGTGATTTGTGGCCTTTTAAGGATTCCTCCGACGTGGGATGGCCCTGAAAGGGAGAGAGAAGATAAAATGGGGGACTCTTTCTCGATGTATATGGGGATTCGAGGATAGGAATCCTCTTTTCACCACTCATGCAATCTTCGTAGGCTGTCACAGATATAAATCGATCGTCGTCAAAGGGAAGGAAAATATAGAAAATGGATTCGCCAACCTATTTCACTCAAAATAGGCAAAATAAATGTATCCATACCCAAAAAAATGACGTCAAAAGATAAACTAATGCATACAAAAGCAAATGAATCGAGGGTCTAAGGACTAATTTATAGAATGGGAAGGTAATAGGCACCCATTCTACCCTTTAGGTTTCTCATGGGCTATAATAATGTTCTCCTTTTTATCCAAAATATGACTCATGTGTATAATGTGAAAATAAATGAGGAAAAGTAATCGTCCTAGATGACCTATATATATACCCCTGGCTTGCTGGCGAAGTAAAGTACACCCTTGCCCATACGCAGCGGGTCTGGGGTGCCTATAGCAGTCCGAAAAGAACTTTTTCGGGGAAAATAGGCATAAAATGCAAACCTTAAGTCCAAATTACACACGACTAGGATTTCTATAAAGGGTATTAAAATACCTATAAATAATTTTTGGGCCACTTTCGAGTTCAAGAGTTGACTAAAGTCAAATGGGGCTCGAAAGCGCCCGATGGCCTCTAAATGGGCATTTTTAAAGTAAAAATGCATGTACGTATTAATCGTAAGGTCGAGTTATGTACAATATGGGCGGTTGGAAAGGGCATTATAAGATCCTTATTAAGGTGTAATGATCTTATCTCAGATTAGAGAGTTGACCATGGTCAAAAGGGGCTCGGTAGTGCTCGACGGCCTCTAGATCAGGGTCTGGAGTAAAAAGGTGAATACGAGCTAACCGTGAGGTCGATTTATGCATGGTGTGAATTATTGTGAAGGTTATTCAGAGACTTACAAAGATACAATGAGATTTTATTGGGTAAGGAGCTACCAAAGTCAAACGGGCCTCGAGAGCACTTGGTTGCCTTTTGACAAGGATTTGGAGTAAAAAGGTTAGTACGCATGAGCTATGAGGCCAATTTGCGCACGGTATGGACTGTTAGAATGTGTATTCAGTGCCCTATAAGAGTGAAATGAGATTCCTAGGGTTAAAGAGTTGACCAAAGTCAAATGGGTCTTGAGAGCACTTGATGGCCTCTTAATTAAGGTTTGGAGTAGGACCTAGGGTCTTATGGTGGGGGGAGAAGTGTTAGGAACCTAAGGGAGTATTTATAAGGTCCTAGAATGGGGTGTCTATAGATAAAATCAATAGGTGATCTTGTTATTGGATGATATCGTTGAAAGATAGACACCTAATCATTGTATAAGAGGCTCAAAGAGTCAAAACTTTCGATGGGAGAATGAAGGTGATCGATTTAGGGGTTTGATGTTGATTCCTTGGACCTAAAGAACTGAGAAGATAAATTTAGAGGATTGAGGTTGATTACGCGGACCAAAGGAGTTGAGATGATCTATTTAGAGGGTCTAAGTCAATTCTACGGACATGAAGAGTTTAGATGACCAATTTAAAAGGTCGAGGTTGATTCTACAGTCTTAGGGAGTCGAGATGATCGATTTTGAGGGTGGAGGTCGATTCTACAGACCTAAGGATTTGAGATGATCAATTAAAAGGGTCGAGCTCGATCTACGAACTTCAAGAGTTGGTATTATTTATTCTGATGGTCGAGGTCGATACTTCGGACCTAGGTCAATTGTGTGAACCTAAAGAGTTCAGATTACCGATTCAATGGGTCGAGGTCAATTTTGTGAACCTAAAGAGTTGAGATGACTGATTCAGAGGATCGAGGTCGATTCTGTTGACCTAAAGAGTTTTATAAAAGGTCAATTCTGTGGACATAAGTCAATTCTGCTGATTAAAAAGTTAATAACGGGGGGCATTCTTCCATTTTGACTCTGTTGGAGAGGGTGTTGGCATTATAAGTGCTGGCGCACTTTGATTTTGATCCCGTTGGGGAGTGTGATATTTATGTGAGTGCAAGAGAACTTTGATGTTAGTACTATTGGGGAGTATGATACTGAGGGATCTGCGAGTTCTTTTATTCTTTTTAATAAATTTTCTCGGGGCTATCATGCATTTGATCCTATGGGGATTTTTTGAGAATTTTATGAATTTTTTAGGCAATTTTTTTAGAATTTTCTAGGATCTTTATCATGAAATTTTGAGGGGAATGCCTATAGAAATAGTCAAAAGGGTTCCTATTAGCATGGGGCATGGACTCCTGGGCTTTTGGGGGGAGGTAAAAGGTCACTGTTAGTAGGCATGACTAGGGGAACGTCGATCGGCACACCCCCTAGTTACTTATAAAAAGGGCATCCCTATTCATTCTTCCACACCTTCATTCAAGTGAATCTCTTCCTTTCCTTATGTAACAATCAGTTTCAAGCATATTTCTTCGAAAGAACTCATAGAGGGTACAACATATAATGTTTGGAGGGACATTGGTGAGTGGGACAATTTGGAATGGTGTGAGGTGAAGGCGCTATTACTAGGGAGCGAGAATGCTTATGATAGTTTTGAGCCTATCCTTGATGATAAAGTTTTATTACGAGAGCCGACGAATCATCATTTTGTGAGGGTGAATAAATTGAGTGGCTATGTAAATGTTTTTTTATTTTTATTCTTTCTGTCTTCTTTTTCTTCTTATCATTGGGTTGCTAAAGGGTTTTCATAATTTATGTGCAGGTCGACATCGCTTCTCGAGCATTCTCTCTCTTATGGATTGACATAGATCAAGAGAGTATGGGATAAACTTACCTCGGCGGTGATGTTAATGGCAATGGCTAATGGGTTTATCCCTCTGGCTGGGGCTTTGGATGGGATGCTGCATTTTATAGCGGTGATGTGTGCTTTGGGAGAAAGATGGTAAGGCACCAACCATATATTCCTCTTGGGTGTCGATAGATGACAATTGTGGCCCTGGATGTTCATCACTCGATAGAATTAGAGTGTGAGGGCCACTAGATCATGGTAGATTGGACTTTGCATGATTCTGAGGTTGTTGGTCGGGCTACCTTAATATATATTGGATGGATCGTATCTGGGGAGTCTATTCGAATATTAGTATTAAAGGAGACCTTAATGTCTAGGTAGATCAATGACATTAACGGGTGATAGGTGAGTCAGGCAGCTCACTTATTTCTTTTACTTTTGGTGGGAGGGTTTTTGTTGGCGATAATTGGTGATGTCATCCATTTGTGGTTTCTTCCTTACTTGAGAATCATCTAAGAGATTTATCTCTTTGACTTGGGGAGTTTATGTTGGCATCTCTCCATGCTTCTCTTGATGCCTTTAGTTAGTGTTGATGATATACTTTTACGAGGCTTATGTATCTTTTGAAGGTAATATTTAGATACAGTTTCCTCTTATTTTATTGTTGTTCTTCCCATTTTTATTACCTTTTGAAATTCTGTATCACAATCTACAAAGTGGTTCTACGAGGTGATTGGGGACAATATTGGATTGATAAATCCTGAATGAAAGTGAGACGAAGAACTTTTTAAGAATGTATAGGTGGATGAAGTCAAACACAATGTCGAACTAATCCTTAGTTTTATAGGATGTGCGTGCGATAATGAACGTCTTGACGAGTCACCAGGTTAGTCTTTGGTTTTCATCATTTAAATGGATTTCATACTCTGTTTGCACTTGGTAGATGACTAAACTCTGTTTGGGAAACATGTGACATGATACCCTTGGAGTTTGTCTCTGAGGGCTGCAGGGATTACGGGCATGCATGCCCAGATGCGAAACTTATTGGCGCATGAGTTCAAGTACGTCTGGTACTTGGGGAGAGGGTTGTAATGAAGGTGATGGAGGAAGTGGTGGAAGTTCCACCATCAGCTCCCTCTGAGTTCATGACGAGGTGAAAGAGGTGTCGGACGAGGCAAGGGTGATGATGAAGGATGGAGAACCCTATATGCTCTAATGGACACGACGACAACATATGATTATTGTATTTTATGACCATTTAGTTGATTCTTCCGTCTATCTACAATGTGGAGGGTATGCCTCCACAAGCAGTAGGATTAGGGAGAAGTACTAGTGCACCGTTGGCTTCAGCCCATAGCACAGAGGGTGGTATAAAAACATCATAGGTTGTTCCTGTTCAACACATTTCCATCCCTTCCTACCATATTTGGATGGGCGGTGGGGAGGTGGTCTCAGTGCCTCATCGCTCTAAGGCGGATATAGACGATTTTGAAGGTCTTCCTGAAGAGGTTTTTCGGACAGATGTATGACTTCTTTTTCTATTTTGTATTTCTACTTTTGATTTTCCTCCCTTTATTACTGACTTTCTTACTTTTGGTGGAGTGGTTATTTGCAGATTGTTCATGTATCGACATCCTGGCTAGGAGACATTTGAGATTGAATGGCTTCGGTGTTCGACTATATGAGGAAATTAGCTAAGTCTTGTAGGGTTCCACTGGCCAGCTCTGAGGAGAGGTTCGATTCTGGGAGTGGGGGATTAACCGCTCGTTGTGGGGGAAGCTTATTAGACGAGGCGCCTAAAGTGGTGTTTTTTAGTTGGTTGAGGTTTTTAATAAGTTCATGCTGCATCCCAATTAATCATGATTTTTTCTTTATTTTTTGCTTTTGTTGTTCCCCTTGTACTTGGAAAAATATAATCATTCTGACAAGTATATATAAAATGCTTTTTTTTTTTAATTTTTTTTTGATTTATTTTGGATTAAATGACCTAGTCTACATGCAATTGAAAAAATAGAATAAATACTTGAAAAAAACATTTTTCCTATAAGTTGATTTTTATGAATAAGAGTCTTTATTTTTTAGTAATATATACAAAAGTGGAAACTAGAAAATTTCTAAAAATGGGGGGTGCCGATTGGCATACCCCTTGGCCCACTTATCCACATATTGGTCAGGTATAAATCACTTTCCTTGATTTTATTGCACTTACTCTATAGTTAAGGTACTTAGGAACAATAGTCATGACAATAGCTCGAGCATCTTATTTCTTATGGGTGCCTTTGGGTATAAAAAGGGACGTGAAATGGGGTTTCCATCACCATAATTAAATCTTCTCTCTTTGTAACATTCTTCTTTCCTTGAAATGGAACTTTCCATGATCGAAACATTTACGCCTTATCTCGAGGGTTTGGAGGCTATGTGCCTCTACAATGTGAAGTATGTAGCCTTTAACTTACGCCATATCTCCTTGTGGCGTAACTGACCTCTAGATTGGAATCTATTAGAAGTGGTGCTACAATTTTGGTATCATAAAGAGAATGTATTTCATTTTAATTTTAATGAAGTATACCCTACTTACGAGGAGTTTTCTGCGATGTTGAATGCCAACACAAGTGTCACACTAGCTGCTGGACTTGTCTCGTTCCCCTCGGGTGTCATTAGCTGAGTTACTTCATTTTTGTCCTTTGGTTACACCACTATTGGTTCATGAAAGAAGTATTATTCTCTCGACTGTATTGAACTCGATATGATGAAGAGATCATACAAATAATGGCTTTGCTTGTGCTCTGCCCTGGGATTGACTGCAAGACTACTTATAGTGATGGTGATATGGTGGTTAACCCTCAAGTTACCATGATAGTTATGTGGATGTATTATCATTATAATCCAGTACATTTAATAATGACAGAAAGTTTAAATGGAGTAGATGACTGGCAATAAGGTTCGACTATTTTTTTATGGGGGAGTCCTGTGATGCAATTAATGTGGTTGTCGGAGAGACTGTGTATGGTGATTTTTCTTTAGTATCCCCCGACTGGTGTTCCTAAATTTTTTTCTCGATCTTTCTTCAGTTTTTTTCCATCCATGAAGAATTGGGTGAATTTTATTATGGAACATGGGGTCAGGAATCTTCATTGGACCGTACCATGTTGGGGAAATTTGTAGTCTGTCCTGCTATTGGGTGATTATCAGTATGTGCAGTTAGTGGGCCTTTTTCAGACTTCTTTATATTTTCTATGGAGGCTTGTTCATAAACTGGGATAGGACAAGACCATTACTCTATGTATAAAATAATTTCTTTCCTGTAAAGGACCTCTGACTGAATCACTGAGAATTTTTTTGGGGCCTTTACGGCAGCGCCATCGATTGTGTACCCTACCATCTCAGTCTGTCGGGAAGGTTAGGGGGATGATTTGAAGTAGCTGTGGAAGTGGGTGGTCATGAATATTTATGCTTAGAAGACTGGAAAAAGGTGGCTTATGATTTTTGACACCGTGGAGGAAGGTGTCGTAGTTTTGTCCAAGCCGATTAAGGTATACCATCACATAGAGCGAACATAGAATCGTAATTAGGATTGGGATTCTTAGTATCCTTCGAGGGCAGGTAATGATGATGGGGAGGGTTCGTCAGGAGTGAAAGAAGGTCTTGAATATGAGGAAGGTTTTAGTAGAATATGGGTTTATTGTGTAGGTTTTGAGGTGTTTGGTTTGTGAAGTTAGTAAGAGTGTTGGTTGTTTTTCATACTTATTGCTGATGTTTCATGTAATTATCATACTCAATTTTTTAATAAAAGAAGATGATGATTTCAATGCATTTTGTCGTACCTTTGATGAATTCTTTTGTTTGAACTATCTATACCGATGGTTAAGCCATACATAATCCTTTTATTTGTTTAAATGATAAGGGATAATATCGTTCTTGGAGGGAGAAAAGAATAATGTTTTTGTAAAAGAGAAATGATCATAACCAATGGTGCCTTTTGGGCTACCTACGTACCTCTATGGGGTCTTAAAATTACGAGATTATCTTTTGACAAGGGATTTTTGAGAGGATCAGGTCCTATATACTTCTTAGTAGAGAGGGGAGATGAGAATAGTCGTTTGGATTAGGGGAAAATTTTCATAAGACATTCTGGATTGACTGGACGTGCCATATCCTCTCCGTCAAGATCTTCAAGCATAGTGACGCCACCTAATAGAATTTTCTTTATGATGTAGGGGTCTTTTTAGCTGGGATTGAACTTTCCTATCGGATACTAGACGGGTTTTATGGTTTCCTTGAGGGCAAGATCTCCTTTTTGGACACCGTTGTCCCTGACTTTTTTATTGAATGATTACGCAATACGCTGATGGTAACCTTGTATGTAATATAGGGCTTTCAATATCCTTTCATCTAAGAGAACAAGATTGTCGTAACATTTTTTCTTCCCATCTTATTCACTGAATTGACTTTTGAGCATAACCCTTAGGGAAGGTATTTCAAGTTTGATAGGTAGGACTGCCTCCATGCCATATACCAAGGAGTAGTGAGTTCTAATAAAGGTATGGCATCCCCAAAAGGCATATAGGATTTGATTGGACTACTCTCTGAAGGTTTCGATCATTTTTCTAATCATGCTGTTGAGGCTTTTGCAGGTGGTTTCGAAAAACCCATTGGTTTATGATCGGTAAGGAGAGGACTCATGCCTTTGGATTCCATATTCATCAACTAGTTCTGTGACCATATCTCTGAAATGAAGTCCATTATCTGATACTAACTCATGGGGAATTTCATAGTGGTATATGATTTTCTTTCTGATGAATTTAGCTACTTTCTTTAAATTTAATACCGTATATGACTCGGCTTCAATTCATTTTGTGAAGTATTCAATAGTGTTCAGGATGAATACATGCCCATTTGATGCTTTAGGAGTGACTTTCCCAATTATATATATACCTTAGGTGTATAAGGTCCAGCAAAAATTCATGTTATACAACCCACGAGCTAAAAAGTACTGAAGGTTAGCAAACTGTTGGCATTTGAGGCATCTTCTGATATAAGCATCTCAGTTTTGAACCATGGTGGTCTAGTAATATCCTTGACATATGATCTTTTTGGGAAGTATTTGACCTTTCATTTGTGGTTCACATTCCCCACTATGGATCTTCTGTGCCACATCTTCGATCCCCTCCCCTCCTTCGCAATACAAGTGGGTTCCATCAAATTTATTTTTAAGAGCGCCTTATCGCAGATGATGTATTGAGTAGACAATTTGCGAAGGGTCACGATATTTCTTATCATTGCCTCGAGGATACCTACCATGCTTGGGGGGAGTCAAATGTCATAATACCATAATCCTGCTATGTCTAGATATTTTTCTATAACGAGATTAATGTGGTAGTAGTGAGTGGGTACTATCTGTATCCAAACTAAAAAAAGAAGCCATTGTTATCCCCTCAGGCATGTCGACCATAGAGGCCAAGTGCGCTAGCTAGACTATTTTACAAGTGAGGGAGGTAGTGGAAGGTGACATCTTCAAACTAAGAGACGAGCTTTGATGTGGGCATGGAAGGATATGAACCTATCGTATTTAACTTTCCATTTGCTGAGGATTTATCCCACGATGAGTGCTAATTCTCCATAGACATCAATGCACTTGATTCATATTTCGAGGGAGATCTTGAGACCTACGCTGCGTGCCTCATATTCCATCATGTTGGTGGTGAAAGAAAAGTCTAATTTAATGGCAATGGGAGTGTGAGAATTGTCGGGGGTGATTACAAGTATCCTAAAATCTTATCCTTTCTTATTAGTGGATCTATTAAAGAACATCTTCCATCTAAGATCCTCGTGAGAGGTGCATCGGATGTCTTCGTCTGGGAATTAGGAGATCTAAACCTCATTTGTTCCATGGGATTGTCGACAAGGTAATGGGAAATGGATCTTCCCTTCATAGACTTTTGCATGACATATGTGATGTCAAATTCATTCAGTAACATCAACCAGTAGGCCATAAGGCTATACTGTGACACCCCGACTAATTAAATACCGGTTAGCTAATCCTTTATGAAATTCATACAGAATATCAAGTTGGTTCAGTCTCAGCATCACTGTCTAAAACGTTTAATTTATTACTAGCCACCTAATATTTGAAAAGAGAGATGCCAAATATTATTTATTAAATTAACAATAACCAAGTATATAAATCAACAACCATCAATCGCATAATAAATCTCACGTGAATAACCAATGAAATGAAATAAATTGAGTCTGGAATAAACACTCCAATGATAATAATACCAGATTAAATAAAATTCCGATACACGAGTCTGAATAAACCAACATCTGAAATAATGAAAGTTTGTATCTACAATCTCTAGATAAGAATGGGCACTATACCCTAACTGATATGAATGACCCTTAAGGAACCAATGATAAATGTGGAGGTGTCTAATGTCAAGATCCTATAGCTTCCACAACAGCTATAACACGTCATCATAATGGAATTCCTATGCTTGTCATCCCTGTGGCTGGGCACCTAAAATGTTTTTAAAAAACAAAAATAGATTTGGAGGAAAACGGGTCAGCGCCCGAGGTGAAAACAGTTTAAAACTTTAGCAAGTGTTTAAATTACAATTAAACAACACATATTATAAACATGTTAGTTGTGTACTCTCATATGAGTTTCTCACCCCTCAACTAATGTACACGCCTAACGTATGCCCTTGACCCGTCCTAGTTATGCCGCTAACTAACTAGTCTGTACCACTCCTACTTTCGCATTCTAACATAGGGTATCTACTCGTAACACCCAAACAAGTCATATTCATAACCCATATTCACATTCATTAAATTACTTATCTCAAGTGTTAATTAAATTCCCACATTCTTAGACTATTCAAATATCTTAGTTATTCACATCTACTAAGCAACAGTGAACCAATCACAAGTATATATATAAATCACTCTCAGTACATATATACATATAAGGCACCCTTAGGATAAGCTGCGGTGCACGCATACTCTGCTATCAAATCCATGTACATCATGTACATAAGGATCACGTGTTCTGAATCACTCAGGAACCGTCTCAATATAAATCACACATATTGGAGGCGAACATAGTTCACATACCCATGGATCATGCACATACCTGCACTCCCATGGTCAGCTGACTTATCAACTCACAAATAAGTGATTCACAGTCCTATGTACTTAAGGTACCAATCTAAATCCCCCCCGAAGTCACACAAAGATAAGATGGCCCTTTCCAAAAACCAACCTCCCGTGATAGCAAGTATGGTAGGTATGCCATACACAAAAGAAATCCAGACACTAGGCATTCACACAACCGAAGTAATCATATTTTAATATAGTTATTCAAACATTCCATCTAGTAAGTCTCATACATAGAAATTTTATCCCGAACACCATACGTAATATATATTTAGCTTGATAACTCTCTTGTCGTATCAATTTGAGTACTTAAACCTATCCCAAAAGGTTACTTGGTCTCCTATTAGTTTCTAATGTTATCTTAGTAACTTAAAGTCTCTCCGTTACTGTTCTTACCCTTACATCATCATCCATTCCAATTATAGTTTCAATTCGAATGATTTCTAATCGTATCTCACTCGGTAGACCCTCGTATGCAATAGCATTCAATTCCATACGGGAAACCATTTTTTCGGGCATCAACTAAGACCCTACTAACCTTAACTATGTCCCACAATATCAAATTAATCACCCTAAGAATCATCATCGACCTTAGGATTTTCATTAAACCTTACGGTAAAAAAATTACCAAAAATCAGGAGAGGTCGATCGATCGAAGGAAAGGATCTATCAATCAATTATCGATCGATCGATCAAGCAGGTATTTGCCCAGATTTCTCTTAAACAGTTACAGGTTTCTTCCTTTTTACACCTCAAATTCTTCATTACAACGTTCCAAACTCCTAAGAAAGTTCACTAATAATCCTATTAACATATTAGCATAATCTTTAACGTATTAGAATCATTAAATCATCATGGATCATCACTTTCTTGGATTAAAACACCTAATTTTCATAAAAACCCTATTTCTTCTATTTCCTTCACGATCTTCATAAAACTCAACATAAATTCATAATTACCTAATCATGGATCATGGTTTCATAACTAGTATATGCCCATAAGTTTATCTACATGAAGCCTACCCATATTCAATGTTTAATTCTCCAATTTCACAATTAATTCACTTATGTACGATAAATCATCAAATCTAAACTATCATGTAAAATATATATTTTGAATCTTTAAAAGATAAATCACTTGCCTCTGATTAGAAGTTCTGATCCGTTGATGATGGTATTGGTTGGTTCTCCCTCTCTTTCCGGTCACAAATTCGGCGATGGTGGTGGTGTGTGGTGGTTATTTTGCCCTAGAAACCCTTGGAATTCTCCTGAAACCCTTTCTTTCTTCTCACGTTGCTCTCTCTTGTGTTTAACAAATAATGGCCCTAATAACCATAATTATTGGATGATAAATATCACCTAATTTTCGTAGGTCACTATTCACCAAAAATAGGAATGATTAAAATACCCTCCCGAGTTGCCGGCTAGGCTTAAAAATGCCCCGGGACCCAAACTGAACCCCCGGCTAGTGTTTTCTGACTATCTCGACCCTTCTGGACACGTAGGCACACTCAAAATGATCATATGAATGACATAAAAATAAAATACTTTTAAATCCATTAAATTGGGTCCTGACACAATTGACGCGCATGTCCGAAACTGCCGTATTTTCAACTCACGACAATTTTAATAAATTTAATAATCATATATTACCATATTCACTCAGTAATATTCAACATTATTATAATAATCAAATACCAACTCTCGTCTCTCTAGTATTTAAATCCGGATTAATTTCTAATTAATTATCTCAAATTAAATTAATTAATCCCATAATTAAAAGCAATTTCATTTAATTAATCTCATAATTAAAAGCCAGAATCTCATAATTAAAAGCCATAAAATTATGGGGTATTACATACTTCCCCCCTAATAAGGGAATTTCGTCCCGAAATTCGAAAATGTTGGCATACCTAGAAAAATTAGGTATCCTCAAGTACTCAAAACAAAATACAAAGAAAGGCTCAATCACTACAGCCCTCGCTTCACAACAATCTTCTTGAACACTCTTGAGACTTTATCAGTTATAGGGTTACACCTCAGTAAGTGCACCTCACATTGTGCTCTTACTAAATAACATTCGAATAAGAATAGCCTATACATCATTGGCCGCATTATCTCAATATTATTATGAGTTCGCACCTTAATTCGTATAAACTCCCATGTTTATTTAAACACAAAACTCCCATCCTGGGAGAAACCATAGAACATATGACTCCTCTTGTCCGTTCTTCGAATCTTTGTTCCCGGCGTTGTGACTTTTACATAGGAGAAAACCACTTTAGACCGTTGGTGGTTATCCCATTATAGTCATCGGACTCTAACGTCTGATTGATCCCAAAACTTTGATAATCCGCTCACCTCTAAGCATACAGAGGAATAATGGTAAGGTTTATCCACACAAACCTCAGTAAGAACCTTTTCCCCTATAAATAGATATGGGTGCTTTCACACAACTCTATTATTAGGTAATATCCTCTCCCCATTACCATATTATACTTCACTTACTAGCTATACCCGTTGTGGAAATGAAATGATCGCAATGAGTCCAAAATTACTTTCATACAGTTTCACCAGTCGTCAATCACCTTGCGCCTATTCTTCGAGCTATAGGTGATACAACTTTATCAAAACGAAACTATTCCCACTAATTTATTATACCCCATATTGAAGGTGGGTTTCAAGGATCTCATCCTAGTTCAGAATATTACTGGGCAGGACCACATACCGGCGCGATCACTATCTAATAGTGTAAATCGCCCAAGGATATAACAATTTCTTTCCTTCTTGACAACCCGTTCCACACATTCGAAGGAACTTGTTACTTATCTCTACGATTGCAACCCATCAAAGAAATTTATCAAATTGACCCTTCCGCTACTGGAATCGTCGGCTCGATCCCAAGTTTCTAGTTGATATCCTTACTCCAACGGATTTCTATTTATAAGTGTTGCACGTGGGGGCTACTAATTATGTCCCGCTCAACACCAACTTCCACTTATAACTCCTCCCATTCAGTAGTAATTAATAACCCTCTTCTTCCCTCGGCGTATATCAAAAGTTCTGACCCGTGCACTTTCACCACGTTGTGCACATCTGGACTCTTTATACCTTCTTGACATACTCACTCTATTTACGCGTAATCCACCCTCAACATTCGATTGGGTGGAACTCCACTCCAAATTGTCTGTAATAGTTAAATATTTGTCTTCTGAAGGGATACCCCCTTTTTAAATGGCTTCCCACTCCTTTTCCACCAAGTTCGGACGTGCTACTCTGATTATACATGAGTATACTGATAATCACCTTCTCTTACAACACTTAATCCATTCTACCACTACTATTGTGTAATATCAGTCTCACAAGTATAAGTCTCACCCATATCTATGTCTCTTCTTCCGGCGATTATCACATCAGCAAACGAAGGTGTTCATACACCCTATACATCTCGCAAACAGGTTTAAACATCATACACGCTCATATATACTCCATACTCTTTATTGCCCCTCCGTTCGTAACGTGGCTATACCACTTGGGCGTTCTCAATCACCCCCGAATTTGAAATTCTAAATCCTCCTGAACATCATTCCATCCTTCAACCTGCCAGAATAAAACAAAATTATCAGTACTTCCTCACCACACAACTGGCTCTACTGGCCTGATATCGTAATTTACCCTTTAACTTCTAGTTATAACTACATATTTCCATAACGATCGAGGTACCCAAATCATGGACGAATGGCCAAACATCTCCTTACTACCAACTTTACGCTAAGTTTCATGCATGGGATGTCTCTCAAAGTAAAATCCAAATAAGGAACCCCCCCCATACACTACTACCTAGCATTGTCGGTCATCGAAATACGTTAGGCCCTCACTATTGCCACCCCATCACTATTGTCAAACCCTTTTACCTTCCCATCCAACTTGAGCACCATTCTTACAGGGCCTTAGTTACCCTCACCTTTAAGCTCAACGAGGCCCATGATCAATGATTAATCACCCATGCCTCCCTCACCCTTACCTTAATACCCACCCACCCATAGTCCACCGATGCTTTGCGTGTGATGCACTTTGCCATACAAGTGCATTGACCCGTTTTAGCCTCTATCCAACAAGACTGACGCTTAAGTCTTGTTTGGGGGTGATTCTCATCACCCATTTTTCTGCCGCCCCGTGCTATCATAGATCTTATCTTTAGGGTGAGAATAGTTCGGTCTGGCTGAAGACATTAAACTTAGCACTATCGGGAGGCATCCCACGTTTCTTGTACTAGTCTCATCCTGTTTGGGGGTGGTGTTTCACATCACCCTATGCTTTATCATGCTTATAGACTTGTACACATTTTTTTCTCTCTTATCACTTTTTATTCAGGTTTCATTTTGGCTACATCTGTCCACTTGATTATTGGTTGATTCTGGTATTATCTTTCCTATATTATGCTCTCAATTTTAAAAATCATTTCACTTAACATCGAGGACGATGTTCCTTTTTGTTTGGCGGTGGGGAATTTTATCAAAATCGTACCTCTTTTGAAAAATTTGATTTTTAAACCTGATTTTTTAAAATTTCGTGCAGTTTCTTTCATCTCAATCATTGATGTGAATTTTCAATTATCCATCTTTCAAAGTTTAGGAATCAAGCTAGAGAATATTTTTTTATAAATAGCTTATGTAATACGTAACAAGGCATGTTGCACCATGAATTTCTAGACTCAAGAAAAATTTGCGCACTTATCACGTCATTACGTTTAGAGTTGAGGAATACTACAATTCTAAAGAGAATCTTAAGGATCACTAGTAGATACTTTAGCTTGTGAGTTTCGTGCCTTTCACCCTTTCAGAGTGTTTTACGCAATCTCTGAGTCACAAGTTGATTCAACTTCCTTTAGGTTCGCACTTTAATAGTTGTATGATCTCATTATTCTTCATTTTTTTCTTGATCACTGAGAATGACATCTTTTTCGAGTTGTAAGAAACGCGTGTCTTGAAATTTATCCCGAATACTAGATTTTCATCCATACACTTACCACTTTTTCATATCACATTTCCATTCACTCACCCATTACATTTCCATGTTCTTCCAAATTCCCATATATTCCCCTCACCATCATTCCCCACTCATTTCATATATCATCCATCATTTCAAATAAAAGAGTGTTAATTCAAAATGTTAAATGTCTTCATTGTTGGTTTGAAAAGTGAGAGAAAAAGAAAAAAAAAAGAAAAAAAGAGAAAAACATAAAAATAGCAAAAATAGAAGAAAAAATAGAGAAAAAGAAAATAAAAATAAAAAAAAAGAGAGAAAAGAAAAGAAAGAGAGTTTGTATTTAGTAATAAAGACATTTGTGCCTAAAGTGTATACACTCTTCTTTCGCATCCATATTTTACCCATCGCATATCCATCACTCATCATTCATCCATCCATCACCATCCTACCTCATATCATATTCATCCTCATTTTATTTCCCCCTCACCCATATACATCCATATTCCCCTAGGTGTTCGAGAAAACGAAGGTCAACGTGGTGAATAACTCGACGTTCTCACTATAGTGATTAGCATTCCTTTCATGAGATCATTTTCTTTCAAATTGTTTGTTCTTTCTTATGTGTGTGTGAGACGTTTGAACTTGCTTACATTTACTTATCTCCTCACACACAAGAGCGATACACTAACCCTAATCTCGAGAGTTCGTTTGAGAGAGAGATATCCGTGAGATTTGAAGTTGAAGCTTTGATTTCGACAAGGCAATCTAGGAGTTACTCTTATGATACTCAACCCGTTTTGACTGATTCACACCACACACGTTGAGTTCTAGGGAGGATGTGCCTTGAGTATTTACTTAGCTAAATCTTTTTACACATTCTAGCTTGTATTTCAGAAATCATTTATTTCATGATGGATTGTGCGATTATTCTACGTCTAATAAGAGATTGACTGCCGTTCAATAAATCTTTTTAAATAAGAATTTTGTGGGTATATTCCCTGCAAACCCTCAAGAGACACAACTCGTCCTGTAGGGCAACCTATAGGTTTAAAGGCTTGTTGCACATGCTATGTGCAATCGCAAGTGCCCACGAAAGTGGTACACTTTTGGTTACTTATCTTTATCTTTCTCTCTATCTTATTGCTCGAGGACTAGCAACGCTCTATTTGGGGGTGGTGTGATAAGCACCCAAAACTGTACATTTTATACCCCGAATAGACGTACTTTAGTTGCTAATTCTCGACAATTTGGGTCTTATGCGCTTAAATATTCATTGTACAGGCTTAAATGCACGTTACGGTGTTCAAACGCATATTTCAAAGAAATTATGCAGATTATGGAGCTAACTCCCTCCCCCGTAACCTCACCTGAGCCTAAGCCTAGCCTAAACCTACCCCAAACCCTGTGTGTGTTTTGTTTGTCCCTTTTTAATATTTTTTAGATTTTTAGTTTGAGTCATTTTTATTTTTAGGATTTATTTTTGATTTATTTAGGATTTTTAGGTTTCATTTTCTAATTTTCTATTTTCTATTTTATTTGTATAATTTTATTTTATTTTTATTTTTTATTTTTTATTTTATTAGGAGTTTATTTTTAGTTTATTAGATTTTATATTTTAGGACTTTTGTTTTCATATTTTATTAAATTTTTCATTTCTTTTTTTATTAGTTTAGTTTTTAATAGCTTAGGATTTTATTTTCTTAAGTTTTAATATTTTTATTTTTATATTTTTTAGTTACTTAGATTTTGTTTGATTATTTTTATTTTTGGGTAGTTAGTGTTATTTTGGGGTCACAAATTTAACACACACACACACACAAATCCCATACACACTACCCTAACACTACCTCCCCTCATCCTCACCTACACCCAACTATCCTATACCCTCACCACACACAAACACATCTCCTCCCATCTTCTTCCCACCATCAAACCCATATTCTCTCACCTCTCTCTCATACCTCCATTAACACTCTCCTCATCTCACCTCCCAAACTCCCAACATCCTTCCCGCTCGCCGGCAACCCGTGGCTGCCCATCGGCGCCGTCATCTAGCCCAACCCCCTTCGGTGACCCAACCGCTGACCACCTCCGGTGTGCCCAAACCCGAATTCCAAGCCCGTGTCCGATACCCTATACCCATCCATCTTCCAAAACCCATTTCCTAAATTGTCACCAACACGATTTTATCACCTGCAAAGATACCAAATACCAAAAGCCAAAATAACATTTAACCCACATGTCTTTTAACTAACCTATACCCCTTATACCCATTTTACCCCCAACTACCTATTTAACCCAACTTCCCATTAAACCCTCTAAACCAAATCAGATTTTGTCACCCCATTTAACCCACATGACCTTACACCTCTGTTCCCTCATGTGCACACAATTCAGATTTTTATTACCTCACACCTTTGCCATGTACATGTGCTCACCCCATGCGCCTCTCACCATTTCCATACACACTCAAGCCAATTCCCAAAAATACCCCCATGCTCCATGTGTCTACTATAAAAGAAGACTCAAGACCCCATTTGAAGAAGCTTTAGGATAGGAATTTCTAGAGAGAGAATTAGATAGAGAAACACCATTTTTTTAGTAGTTTAGTTTTTTTTAGATTAGAGAAAAAATTCAATAAATTGAGTGTTGTAATTAATTGAGATGAATGAAGAATTGAAGAATTAATGCAATTGAAGGCAAATTTTTATTTGATTACTCCTCTCTAATTTTCATTTTATGCTCTTATTTAATTCTAATTTTTATTGGATGGTGATTATGGAGGGCTAATCATCCCATTCAAGGGATAAATTGAAACCCTCATGAATCCAATTTGGTTTAATTGTCAATTATAATTTTGTTAGTTTCCTTTGATTAGTAAATTCAATTCCTAATGATTTTCACATTGAGAAATGGAAAATCACCCTTGAGAAAGGATTGAAAATTTATTATCATTTGATCATTTGATTCAAACTAGAGATAGTCTTATCACTTGATTTAAATGTTAGTATAATTTTCATCTACTCTTGTTTTTACCTTATCTAATTAAAATTAGTTTGGTGAATCGATCCTAGCGGGTGATTCATGATTTTAATTCATTCCGAGTAGTGCTTGTGGGGATTAAACTTACTTTTCTAAAAGAATATTCAATTAATTCGTTAGTGTAATGAGAATTAGCTTTTGAATTAAATGAATATTTTGGAAATTGATGAAATTAAAATTGTGCAAGTTAGATAAATTTGTATGAATTTAGGGTGGATTTTCCATCCCTTGAATATTCTCTCTCATTTAGTTTCACTCCACTCATTTTTATCACACACTTGTTTATATTTTTCACATTTTACTTTTAGTTTGATTACCCCCTTTTATTTAGTTTAGTTTAGTATTATTTCACCTCACCTCACCCAATTGTTTTAATATTTGAAAAGCTTAAAAAAATTAGAAAAGTGAAAAAGCACAAAAAGAAATTACAAAAGTGAATTATAATTGTGTTCCCTTTGCTTTACCCCCTTAGAAGTGGATTGATACCCTTACTTACCTCTACACTTGAGATTGTTATATATTTGTAGGTATTTGAGGTTTTGACTAACTTGGCTTTCAACAAGGACATACAAAAAGCAAAGTTATCATACCCCTATATTCCCGTCTCTTGACAAAAAAGTTACATCTCCTTCCACAATTACACTTAAACAAGGAACTTCTTCCGAAAGACACTGTCTCTTAACATTGATGGTAATCACATTCCATAAACATCATGTAACTAGAATCGGGGCTCACAAAATCACGTCCCCAGACATACAACTATGAGTATTAACTTCCATGTCTGTAAAGGGTGATCTAACAATGCACTCTTCTTATTACCATATCTTGAGTGTTGATTATAATAATTAGCTAAATCTTTCTGCTGACTAGTAAACCAAATACACTCCGAATCATATCAATTAAATCCCTACACATACTGGGATCAAATATCCAAGACTATTATACCTTTTGAAGTCTCGATATATATATATATATAAATGCGATACCGACCCTCTCGCAGATGGGGTCTCGCCAGAACAAAACATTCTACACCAAGGTAGTAACCTCGATAGACTTGCAATCACACTATCGGTTTAATCATTATTATAAAACCATAATTAGGATCATACTCATATAACGCAACACTAAAATGAGTAATTTCAATAAAGTATATACCACTATCGATACACTTATTCATCCTTCGCGGATAATACTAAAGGTAACCCCACTATACCAGGGAAAATATTCATATAAACAATAACATTGTCTATATACGCATTAAACTCGACTCTTATGCGAATATAGAAATAAATAAAAATGTAGTAACTCGTTCCTGACACATACAACACGCATCATCATCTGAGGATATAACTCATACTTCTACCTTGCCAATCGCCCTGGCTGCTCAAATGGTTGTTGAACTTAACACATCTGTTCGTACCAAACCGAAAGTTTCAATAACTATTACCCTTGATAGGCACTATACCCTTATCCCTATACTTTCTTCAGGAAAAATTTTAACGCATGAATTTCACTCTTCACAAAATACTTCTACACATACTCCGCTTATCTCTGGTCACACTGACCATGTTAGGGTTGTGCTTCTCTCCGACGTTGGTAGTCTCGACTCCGATGACTACCTCTGTTGTTCCCTTAGCTTTGATGGTCCTAAGGAACACGCTACTGGCTTCGATAACTCTTACTGAAATCACCATCGCTCGGTAACTATTCAGCTATCTGAATTATATAAATGGGTCCCTTAACGGGTCTCCCCATTGTGGTGCTTTACCAACACTGTTTCCCCCAGTCTTACTCTATCTAAATTCTTTGATTCTTGTAGCTCCCCACACAAGGAAGAATTTACTTCCATATTAACAAAACGCGACATTATTGCCATCTGCATTGACCGTTCCAGCAGTATTCCCCAGAAGTGCTAACAATTCTTCTTGTAAGTTAATTTTCCCCTTCAATGTCCTCTTCTCCATTGCACCTACTTCATTCGGTGTAAGGTTCGCTAATTAATTAATTTTCTTTTCACAAAGTGACCTATGTCTGCCCCTTTTATGTGAGTTCAGAACAACATTCGCATCTTATCCTGAACATCTGATGAAGGAACTTATGGCCAAACCATACGTATGCACCTTCTCTTGACAAAACATTCCACTTCTAAGTGTGGTGGTTGCCTTTCACCATTGTAACCGTGCTTTTACGGGCCAAGAAAAATTTTACCCCAAATTTTCACTTTCGATTAGCCATACTTCGATATATGACGAAGCCTTTGCATATTTTACCTTCGTTGGCTAACACACGCCATTTCTGCATTTTAGAATTTCCATTGCTGGTTCTCTTCAATGTTTCGTCTGACTCTCTCCCAATCCAACCTTGCTGGGTGAGTCTAATTTGAACCCACTTTTTACTATAGTGGTTCTTGGAAGTCATATGTTGTGCCTTAATCGTCTTTACCATTCTGTCCTTTCGTTCTATAATAAGGGTGACCTCAACTATGGTTATCATTCTTGAATATACCTTATAACCTCAACTAAGCTTTGCCTCCTGTTGTCCGCCCAACTCGCACGACATACTGCGTTGTTCGGCACACGAACACTCCCGAGTGAAAATAAGATTCACTATCATATACATTATAGCAGGAGAACAAAACCTCAACAAAGAAATCAACAATCCTAAACATAGGGATCTATATCAAAGAAAGCTATGGTGGAAGTATACGAAGCTGCACAGATCATAAAGGACACTAGAATCTGATGCTCTGATACCACCTGTGACACCCCGACTAATTAAATACCGGGTACATACTCATTTATGAAATTAATACATATTATCAAGTTGGTTCAGTTTTAGCATCACTGTCGAAAACATTTAATTTATTACTAGTCACCTAATATTGAAAAAAAGAGATGCCAAATTTTATTAATTAAATTGGCAATAACCAAGTAATTAAATCAACAACCATCAATCGCATAAACAATCTCATGTGAATAACCAACGAAATGAAATAAACTGAGTCTGGAGTAAACACTCTAATGATAAAAATACAAGAGTAAATAAAATTCCAATACACGAGTCTAAATAAACCAACATCTGAAATAATGAAAAATTGTATCTACAATCTCTAGATAAGAATGGGCACCATGCCCTAACTGATATGAATGACCCCGAAGGAACCAAGGATAAATGTGGAGGCGTCTAATGTCAAGATCCTGTAGCTTTCACAGTAGCTACAACACGTCATCAGAATGGAAATCCTATGCTTGGCGTCCCTGTGGTTGGGCACCTAAAATGTTTTTACAAAATAAAAATAGATTTGGAGGAAAACGGATCTGCGCCCGAGGTGAAAATAGTTTAAAAGTTTAGCAAGTGTTTAAATTACAATTAAACAACACATATTATAAACATGTTAGTTGTGTACTCTCATATGAGTTTCTCACCCCTCAACTAATGTACACGCCTAACGTATGCCCTTGACCCGTCCTAGTTATGCCGCTAACTAACTAGTCTGTACCACTCCTACTTTCGCATTCTAACATAGGGTATCTACTCGTAACACCCAAACAAGTCATATTCATAACCCATATTCACATTCATTAAATTACTTATCTCAAGTGTTAATTAAATTCTCACATTCTTAGACTATTCAAATATCTTAGTTATTCACATCTACTAAGCAACAGTGAACCAATCACAAGTATATATATAAATCACTCTCAGTACATATATACATATAAGGCACCCTTAGGATAAGCTGCGGTGCACGCATACTCTGCTATCAAATCCTTGTACATCATGTACATAAGGATCACGTGTTCTGAATCACTCAGGAATCGTCTCAATACAAATCACACATATTGGAGGCGAACATAGTTCACATACCCATGGGTCGTGCACATATCTACGCTCCCATGGTAAATTGACTTATCAACTCACAAATAAGTCATTCACAGCCCTATGTCCTTAAGGTACCAATATAAATCCCCCCTGAAGGCACATAAAGATAAGATGGACCTTTTTCGAAAACCAACCTCCCGTGATAGCAAGTATGGTAGGTATGTCATACACACAATAATCCATACATTAGGCATTCATACAACCTAAGTAATCATATTTCAATATAGGTATTCACACATTCCATCTAGTAAGTCTCTTACGTAGCAAGTTTATCCCGAACATCATACATAATATATATTTATCTTAATAAATCTCTTATCATATCAATTTGAGTACTTAAACCCATACCAAAAGGTTACTAGGTATCCTATTAGTTTCTAATGTTATCTCAGTAAATTAAAGTCCCCCCGTTACTGTTCTTATCCTTACATCATCATCCATTCCCATTATAGTTTCAATTCGAACAATTTCTAACCGTATCTCACTTGGTAGACCCTCGTAAGCAATAACATTCAATTCCATAAGGCAAACCATTTTTCCGGGCATCAACTAAGACCCTACTGACCTTAACTAAGTCCCATAATATCAAATTAATCAGCCTAAGAATCATCATAGGCCTTGGTATTTTCATTAAAACTTACGGGAAAATAATTACCAACAATCAAGAGAGGTCGATCAATCGATCAATCATCGATCGATCGACATTCTTTGATTGATTGATTGATCAAGCAGGTATTTGCCCAGATTTCTCTTAAATAGTTACGGATTTCTTCCTTTTTACACCTCAAATTCCTCATTACAACGTTCCAAACTCCCAACAAAATTCACTAATCATCCTATTAACATATTAGCATAATCTTTAACGTATTAGAATCATTAAATCATCATGGATCATCAGTTTCTTGGACCAAAACACCCAATTTTCATAAAAACCTTATTTTTTCTATTTCCTTCAAGATCGTTATAAAACTCGACATAAATTCACAATTCCCTATGCATGGATCATGGTTTCATAGCTATTATATGCCCAAAAGTTTATCTACACAAAGCCTACCCATATTCAATGTTTAATTCCCCAGTTTCACAATTATTCACTTATTTACGATAAATCATCAAATCTAAACTATAATGTAAAATATATGCTTTGAATCTTTGCAAGATAAATCACTTGTCATTAGAAGTTTTGATCCATTGATGACGGTATTGGTTGGTTCTCCCTCTCTTTCCAGTCACAAATCCGATGATGGTGGTGGTGTATGGTGGTTGTTTTACCTTGGAAAGCCTTGGAATTCTCCTGAAACCCATTATTTCTTCTCACGTTACTCTGTCTTGTGTTTAACAAATAATGTCCCTAATAACCATAAGTGTTGGATGCTAAATATCACCTAATTTTCGTAGGTCAATATTCACCAAAAATAGGAATGACTAAAATACCCTCTCGGGTTGTCGGTTAGGCCTAAAAATGCCTCGGGACCCAAACTGAACCCCCGGCTAGTGTTTTCTAACTATCTCGATCCTTATGGACATGTTGGCACACTCAAAATGATCATACGAATGACATAAAAATAAAATACTTTTAAATCCTTTAAATTGGGTACTGATACGACTGACACACGCGTCCCCACTTAATTACCGAAACTGTCATATTTTCAACTCACGATAATTTTAATAAATTCAATAATCATATATTACCATATTCACTCAGTAATATTCTACATTATTATCATAATCAAATACCAACTCTCGTCTCGCTGGTATTTAAATTCGGATTAATTTCCAATTAATTATCTCAAATTAATTTAATTAATCCCATAATTAAAAGCAATTTCATTTAATTAATCTCATAATTAAAAGCCATAATCTCATAATTAAAAGTCATAAAATTACAGGGTAATACATATATAAGGCGGGCTTCTCTAACCGGTATTTCATCGGATCCATTCAGGATACAATTTTTATGGGGAATGCGATCATATAGTGCCAGAGCTTCTGCATAACCAAAACTAAGGTGACACATTCCTTTTCCAATTCAATGTAGTTCACCTCAACTAGATTTTAAATAACGTAGTATATGGATTTCTTTTTACGGGATTCTTCGATGTATTGTGCTAGCATAGCCCTTGATACGATGTATGTGACAGTGAAGTATAAGAGAAGGGGAAGAAGTTACTATGGGAGCATGAGCATTGGAGGTCGGGTGAGGTATTGTTTGATATGCTCAAAGGCTTACTCACATGCCTCGTTCTAGAATTTTGTTGAATCCTTCCGGAGAATCTTAAAACTGGGCTCATAGATAGAGGTCAGTTGGCTGATGAACTGAGTGATGTATTAGAGATTACCCAAAAAATCCATTCACTTTTTTCTCCGTCCAGGGTGGTGGCATCTCGAGTATTTCTTTTAGTTTGGCAGGGTTTTTGTCAATCCCTTTTCGCTGAACATGAATATGAGGAGTTTGCCCTTTGTGACACCGAATATGAATTTCTTTGGGTTGAGTTACATTTGGTATTATTCTAGCTGCTGAAAGAATTTCCTCAAGGAAGGAATGCGTCTTACCCGAATCTTGGACTTAATGATCATATCATCGATAAAAACTTCGACTTCATTATGGATAAGATCGTATAGAATCGTTGTAGCGTCTCTTTGGTAGGTAGCCTCAATATTTTTGAGATCGAAGGAAATGATTGTGTAATAAAAGGTTCACCATGGGGTAATGATGGCAGCCTTTTCTCGATGGTCGGGATGCATCTTAATCTGATTATACCCGAAGAAATCGTCAATAAATGACTTGAGGGCATAACTAGCAGTGTAGTAGATGATCATATCGATGTTAGCTAGAGGATAATCATCCTTCAATGATGCCTTTTTCAAATCTTGATAGTCGATGAACATGCGGACTTTACCTCCCGATTTTGATGGGGGGGATGATATTTGCAAGCCATGTAGGATACTTGACCATGCGAATAAAGCATGCATTTAATTGTTCTACCACTTTGTCTTTGACTTTGAGGGACCACTCTATTCGGAGCTTTCTCAATTTCTACTTGACATGCTTTCTTTCTGAGAAGGTGGGGATCTCGTGATGTGTTACTTTCGGGCCAATTCTAGTCATGTCATTATAAGACCATGGGGAGACGTCCATAAACAATTTCAGAAGCTCTTCGAATTGCAATTGTTCATGATTGTTGAGGGTGGACCCTATCCTAATTCCGTATGGGTGGCTACTAGAATCGATATTAATAATAATAGTCTCGTCATCATTAGTTTGAATGCGATTATGTTGTTAAGTTTTTTCCTTATTAAGATCAGTTATGAATTTCTCATTTATTAATCGCTTGATCAGAATCATGGAAATTAATGTAAGTCACAACCAGACACTCAAAATCACCATTCATTTCATTGCAAACATTTCCAGGAAATATAGTGGTGAGAACATCATGAAACGAGGTCTCATTCACAATTACATCAGAATTAAAAGAAAACACGATAGATTCAGGTAATTCTTAGAGGGGATGAACAACAGGGTTTAGGTTGATTTATGTAGGCTTAAAAGTGGTGCATCGATAGTTTTAATCTTCTTAGATGGATCTGACTGCTTGACTTTCAAATGGATCATGCAGAGATCTATCCACAGTGTATGGAGGTCAAATGGCTCATTGGTATCAGTGCCTTCGGAGTCCTCGGTTATTTCCATAACTTTATTTATTAGAGGCTCCACCTCATGCTTCTATCCTTTATCCTAAGAAACTTTGTCGCTAAAGAAGATCTCTAACCCTGGTTTCATCCATTTCTCTACGGGGTTATACCATAGTTCGGGGAATCTGCAAAAGGGGAAGTCTTCACCCTTTTTCAAATCCTCCAATTTAGGGAGTCTCTTGAGATTATTTTTTCGCTTTCCAAGCTTCTCTTATGGTACGTCCAATAGAGTGATCTGAGTTCAGTAGGTGATGGCTGGTAGCCCATGCCACAAGGGGAAAAGCTTCTTTCAGGGTCACCAGCTTGGGAATTCCTTATTGACTTTGAACAAAGACCATTCTAGGCATAAAGTTCATATATTTGAATATATTAATTACATTGACATTCTCATAAGGACCGTTCTTCGGACACATTCGGTCTTTAAAATTGTCCTCAGTTGGGATGGGGAGTGGATCAATCTTAAATCCTGAGAGGAATATGTCATTGACCCCATGCTGAATTTTTAGTTCATAATCACTTATCCTAATACCATTTAATTTGTCTTCATCCTCCAAAATGGTGATGATTTGGCCATTAGAAAAGAATTTTGATTTTTGGTGAAGGGAAGAAGATACACCCCGGATACTGTGAAAATTTGGCCAACACCTAGTGTAAGTTTTATAGATCCCATAACATCTCGATGATTATTGTCATAAGTGCGCACGGTGGCAGATGTTGGAGTAAGGCCATTAACCTTTATCCACATGAAATTAAGGTGTATTAGTGGGCATTCATTATGATCATACCCCTAATCCAAAAGGTCTAGTGGAACTATCTTCCCCATGACTTTAATAGACATATTGAGGGCATAGTTGTGATAAGGACCAATCTTTAGAATTTCCTCATCAAATAAGGAGAGGAGTCTTATAGCAGTTAGAGATCCGTCCATAATTATGGCTTTTTTGATAGTGATATTAGGAGGAACCATGGGTCCCGTGAGGAGTTCATCAAAGAATTCCTGTGTAGATGGGAGGACATGGAAAGCACCCACAAAGTGATATTGTCCAAAGTCTATTTAATCTGATCAAGGATCCCACTTTTCTCAGCTGCCATCTCTAGTATCGAGCGTTACTCAATAATTCCTTTTCCCTTATCTGTTCGAGTTGATGAAGGAGTTGGATCTTTATAATGTTACTCAAATCGAGTCATGTGATTTATAGAGATTGGAAAGAGAATAAGATTATTGAGCCCTCCTTGAAATCACTTGAAAGATATCATTCCACATAAATAAGCGATTAAGTTGGTTTCATCACCATTTGATTCATCATCTGAGCTGTCAAATATCCCCCCATTCGGTGGAAATATGTTGTATTTCCATAAGAAGTCGATGCACTCCATAACCTCTATGGCCTCATCCTATAAGTCTTCCTATTTAACAAGGAAGTGTTAGAAGGAAGGAGTTAGATGCCTTTAGAGTTATAAAGTCGTGAGAAGTTTGAAAACAGTGCATACTTCTTGCTTCTTGACAAATTTAGAAAAAATAACCCACATAATATCATTTAAATTGAACCCTTCTGTGGGTACGAACCATTCATCAGATTTTTAAGCCCACTTTTGGGATTCCATGGAGATGGCGCTGATCTTCTCATAGTCGATGGCAATTTTTTAGGGCAATTTTAGTAGATATTCCCGAAGCTGATCTAAAATCATGGGCAGTTCCATATGTCCGCCTTCATAATGGCTATGAACATCAATAAAGGCCCTGATGAGGAGGGATAAAGCTTGATCGATAGGATTCCCAAGATGTAGTAGTAAAGAAGGACAAACTTTGAGCTGTTTGTGTGAGATGGTGGATAGACTTGGTGTTTCGATGGGCTTGATACTAGTGGAAGGGTCAAATTCAGGGTTTTATTCTGAGAGGATAACATTCACCCTGGTTTTTTGTGTTAGAGGAGGATTTTGAGTGGTATTGGGCTTTGGATTGGCTAGTGGTGGCAACGGTCCCTCTATCTATGAGTCTTTGGAAAACCTTCTTTAAGTGGAAATACTGATATGTGGTATGCCCAATGATTTGATGGAAGTCACAATGGGCATCATGCTTGAAATTCAGGGGAAGGGGATTTGGCAATGTTTAGGGTTCTAGAGGTTTGATAAGGTTTCGGGCAAGAAGGGATTGATAAACTTTTGACAAAGGGACATGGAGTTTGGTATATTCCATTTTGATTAGATTAGGATGACTTTCGGGTGTCCAAAAGGTAGAAGGTTTGGATATGTTGTTGATGGTTAAGGATGAAGTATTTCCTACCTTATCATACTTCTGAGGTGCGAACTGCCAAGTCATCCTTTTTGGCTTAAATTCAACTTTTTAACTTTCGACCCCTTCCTTAATTTCTACACCTTCTTCCATAAGGGCTCTGAAATGGTGGTAGTTTGGCCTCCAGAAGTTCTAATATAAGGAAATAAGTTCTTCTTCACAATGCTTACTTGTTATTCTTCTAAAGGTTAGTTTGTAATGGTATCTGAGTTTTCTTTCCACCTTATAATAAAATTGCTAATTGATTCACCCAGGTTTTTCTTAAGAAGTTCCAAGTCTTGACGAATAACTTCCAGTCCTTCATTATACTTATAACGAGTTATGAATTCTTGGACTACATCCTCCTAACTACAGAATCTAGATTCTTTAAGGGATAAAAACCACTAGAGGGCACCTTTTTTGAGAGTTTGTTAGAACATCCGGGACATTATCTCCTTGGCGCCCCGAGGAGATTGATTGTGTGATGGTAGTTTCATAGGGTCATAATTAGACGTCTATTACGTCCAAACTTCCTGATGCCCGACATTTTGAACTTCTCCAGTAGTCGGGCTTTAGGATAGGGAGACATATAAGGGTAGTCCATATATAGTTCCTGGAGATTTTAACCAGGTCAAACCTTTAAGACAACGACTAAGGCCTTCTTTCTCCTTGCTCAATTCTTCTTCCTTGGTATAAGATTGCAATGGTAGATTACCCTCTGGATGGGAAATATTTGATATCTGTAGCTGAGCTGGCGGTGGCTCATTATCAAGTGGGGCTCGCGAGGCATGCTGGTACTCTTCTAAAACCCACACTGATTCTAGATTTGGCTGAAAAATAACATGAGGAAAGAGTATTTGGGTCTAGGGAGACTCGTGAGTCTGAACCCGGTGTCTTAAGTTCGTAAAAATTTTCCTGAAGATAATTAGTCTTGACACTGAGCTATGCAAGGACTGCCATCTGATCTGGCTTGGCATTTGTAGACTGGTCAATGTTCTCCATGAATAGCCTTCAGAGTTATTGCTCAAATTTTGTAGAATCAGTAGAGGAAATAATGGAGATCCAAGGTGTCTTGATGGAAGACCTGTCAATAGGGAGCCAGACTAAGATTGGGGTATACAATTTCACCTGAGAAGGAAAATTTATTTTTGCTTTTATTTTAATAAGAATTGGAATATTTTTGGTATATACATTTTTTTAAAAAGGAGAAAATATTTTTGGTATTTCTTTTAAAAGGGGGGAAAGAAAAATCCTCAGCATAGTTATTATTATTATGTTCCACTTGTATTATGTTCCACCCAAGGTGCAAGAAAAATTCGGATATGACCCAATCCTAGGGAAGATATAGGGTATACAATTCAAGACACAATTTGACTTGTTTCCAGACTCACAGAAAGGGCCTTGTTTTAAAAATGGGCAAAATAGAGCACAAATTCGGGTGGTAAAGAAACCCAAAGTTTCAGTAAGAGTTTTGCGTTAGAACCGATAGACTAGGTATAAGTATCCTATTATCGATGCCTATATGAGGTTGAGTCATTAGAGGGCTAGAGGAAAGGTTCCCTTATTTAGCATGACTTTTACAATATACCTCTTGACAATAAGGGCAATCATTCATTGGCATGTGTGGAAAATCCATTTGATATATCTGAGTGTATATGAATTGCCTGTACGTGAATGAGTTCCCTGCTATATACCTCCCATCATTAGTTCAACCAAGCAGTACGATGTGGGGGGAGCCGTTTGATATATGTCAAAGGTACTAGGCCAATGTAAGGTACGAATCATATTGTTTAGGTTAGCCGCGCCCCGAAAGATCGGTACCCATCATGAAGTGACCCTTTAGTAGGGGACAAAATTTGGGTCAATATTACAATGCTTAAATGATGTAGTGTGCAAGAATGCATGAGTTTTAATAAGCATTTTATGGAGAATTTTATATATGCTAAGAGAGAGAAATGCTACCACTATAAGGGAGAACATAAAATATGCAAGTATCATGGGATAAGGGGGATGACATGGAGAGTAAAACTAATAAGTTTTTACATGAAGCATGGAGACTATACAAAGCATGGTGATAGATACAAAATGTGAGACACCTGAATATACACAAATGAATATAAAATACGTGCAAAGTGAGGGTGATATGTATGAGTGAAGAAAGTATGTGGATATATACAAGTGAGAGAAATATGGAAGTGTGTGTTAGTGACTAAGCATGGATATCTACAATGGGTGTGTAAAACATATGAGCAACATGTGAATATGTACAAGTTAAAGGAATGCCAGAGTGTGTGCTAGTGTGACTATAAATGGATATCTACAAGTGATGTGGATCACTGCAAGTATGAGTAAGTGGAGTGAAACATGGTGATTATATACTAGTGAGTGAAGCATGGAGCATGTGCTAGGGAGATGGTATGTATATTTGATTAGAAAAGAGCATGATAAAGATAAGTGTATAAACATCATGATATTAACAAGGCATATATACAACATGTAAGTACGAGAGTAGGACGAATATATAAGTGGAGGAATATGTACGCATATAACAAAATAGATAGATGGGAGGAAAAGGAAACAAAGCCCATGTGAAACAAAGTCTAGTCATCTAAAAAAATATGTCCCCACCAAATTCTCCACTGTGGTCATCCGATCATTCCTCCGGTATGGGTTGGCCCCAAAAGGGAGAGAGAAGATAAAATGGAGGACTCTCTCTCGATGTGTGTGGGTATTCGAGGATAAGAATACTCATTTCGCCATTCGTGAAATCTTCGTGTTATCCCACATATATAAATTGGCCGTCATCAAAGGGGAGGAAAATGTAAAACATGAAGTTGTCGCCTATTTTACTCAAAACATGAAAAATAAATGTAGCTTTCCCCAAAATAATGGCATCAAAAGACAAAGTGATGCATTCGAAACCAAATGAATCGAGTCTTTATGACTAAGTTATGGAATGGAAAGGTGTTAGGAATTCATTTCGCCCTTTTGATCTTTTGTGGGCTATAATATTGTTCTCATTTTTCTCCAAGATGTGACTCATGTGTGGGATGTGAAAATAAATGAGGAAAATGAATCGTCATATACGCATCATGGGAAGGAAGGAGAGGAGTCATCCTAAGGAGTATACGAAAGACTGGAGAATAAATTGAAAATATGATGTTAGTGTCCACCGAATCATGACTCACTATCAAAAAGTGAACGTGCATGTCGGGTTGGGACACTAATATATGCATATACATATGCACAATATTACTAAATATGATATATAAACAAAGTAAAGAAAATGAGAAAAATAGGACTCGAATCCTGATAATGACTCAAGTCTGACATATCACAAGGGTGAGGTTTAACCCATAAATCCAAATTTAGGACTCCTGTTTAATTGTTTTGAAGAAAACATTCTCAAGTGTAAAAGTGAGAAAATCCTACTTTTGTAGTTTATAAATACACCCGTTTTTTTGTATTTTTTGATTTGATGAAAATATATTATGTGAATACTAATAATAAAAAGGATATTAGTTGACTTGAGATAATGGGGTAATACCAAAAGATATCAAAAGTGGAAGAAAAGTAAGTAAACCGCCTCGATCAAATGAATTAGAAAAGAGTGAGAATATACCTCCTAGAAGATTTTGCTACTAATTTTTAAAGGAGAATAGGATGAATTTATGGTGTAATGATGGTGAAGTTGCAGTGAGATATGTGGTAAAAAGTGGTATGAAAGTGAGGTAAGAAAGGTAACAAGAATGTTGGAAATTTGGATTTTTTGGAATGACAACACACTGATTTCGGGGAAGGAATGTTCTAATTACTGAAAAAGGAGGTCCTTGGAAAAAGGTCATGACCTCCTTAAACAGTTAAAATTAAGGTTTTAGAGGGTGTTAATTTGAATAGGACCTCTCCTTTCTATTGATGCCTCGGGATTACTGGTGAAGTAATTGTGACACCCCACCTAATTAACCACGGGTGATCAGTCATAAATTAAGTTAGAACAGGTTTCTCAGTTGGTTCATTTTTAGCATCACCGTCGCCTTTTTAATTACTAACCACCTAAGTGAGAAATAGACTGGTGCCAAGTTTATCATTCATTAATTTAAATGAAAATCTCATGCGGAAATACAAATATAACAATCATAGTTAACCGAAACAACCATTCACAATTAATTAACTGACCGAATAAACCATCGGTTCAAAAATCCAACAAAAGTAAAGACAAGAAATAAAACTCAACAGGTAAATAATAAATAATCTTTGAGCAACATGCTCGAATAACTAATAAGAAGCCTCTATACTAGAACTGAAAGAATGAGGCGTCTATCAAACTCCCGTAACATCCAAATATATTGCAACAACAGATCCCTGAAATTGAGTCAAGCTTGGCGTCCCTGTGGCTGGACACCTAAAAGGTTTTTAAAAGTTTTTATAGCAAGGGTTAGTACCCAAAACATTTGAAAAACATTTAGCAAATGAATAACTTGCAGTAATAAATAAATATGTATGCTCTCCATATTTTAGTTAGTGCCGCACTCTCTTGAGGACTTCCTCACCCCTCCTCTAATGTGCACTACGAACACCTTAATTAATTCACCTAGTTATTTATCTCATGACTAGATAATTAATAAATCCTCCTTGCACCCACCCTACTCTAACCGAATGTGCCATGATTATGATTTTTAAGTTATTAGCAACATCAACTTAATTAATCATTTCCCTTTTTAAATTCATATAACTTCCGTACTTGTTATACATATAATACAACTCATGCTTTGTATTAATTAGCCCGTATATAATTAATTACCTATTTATATACTTATAGTCATATTACAGCATTCACAAACATACTGAAATATATTTAATAATAACATCCACCCGAGTAAGGACTCACAGGATATAAATTCTTTAAAGTGCTATCCCACCAGGTATATTCACATAACCTAGTTACCCCAAGTCAGAATTGCTCACTAACTTAGTTAATACATACAATTGGAGGCGGTCATATTCCTTCCCTGAAAGTGAGATTCCCCTCACCCATATAATGGACGCTATGACCTGGGAATATACTCACCCTACTCCTCAAGCTAGGGGATTCATTCACTACGCGCAACCTCCCCCTATAACACTAGAGTATATTATAATAATATCTAACCACTGATATTAATGTACACACCATATATATATATATATATACTATCACACACCGCATATATATAAATATAAACATCCCGGCTACACCGTGTACTAAGTCCCCGACACAAGCCTATTCAAATTAATATGAGTTTATGGTCCAACTCTAATTATTAATTAACTTGCACATTAATTACTTTTGGTGTCGCCCCAACCAATGTATTCGGACTTACTCTCGTGGCCCGAAATAAAAACAACACCCGAGTCTAAATTCCCGACTTTAAATTATTTAGCTTTCACCTAAATAAATTTAACGTCTTGGTATCACTCAATCAATAACCCTGGACTTACCCACTAAATCCACCTGTAACCATTTTTGAAATATTATTCTCACAATTTAATCATAGTGTGCCACACCTAAATTTCTCCCAAGTCCCAATTAATTTCCCTCACAATTAATTAGTTTGTAACTCCATATTTATTTCTTATTACTAAGGAATGGAAAGATTTTTATTTAATTTTCCCTTATATAAACAAACTGGTCGAACTACCAGAATTTACCGACCTTCGATCGATCGACCCCCGACCCTCGATCGATCGATCGAACAGGTCATCATCTTCTCCGAGTAGTCTGTTTCAGCCATGGACGAATATCTCCAAACCCTAACTTCTTCTACTATAAAAACCTATCCTTACCATCAATAATAAATACCAAAAACCTTATACGGAACCCCCATAAAGTCCAAAGACATCAATCAATTTACTTTCTCTACTGTTTTCACGAATTTGGGGAAAAATTCAATTTAATCTTGAACCCATTTAAACATCAATTCCTTATCTCAAATTCGTCTCTAATTCATCGGGGTTTACACATATTACCAGATACATATACAAATCTCAGATTATACATGAATTTCTACTCAATTTAGAAATCAGATTCGTGGTTTACAAAACCCCATGTTTATACCCTTTAAATCCAAAAACGAATTTCTTTGATTACTCACATCACATGAATATGAATTGAAATACAATTAAAGTTCTATACCAAGTTAACCACTTGCCTTAGGGTTCGTAGAGTCTGATTTTGGAGTTGTGAATGCCCAAGGTTGAAGATGACCCCTTTGTTTTGGCTCTCCTTTGATCCCCAAATTTGCCTTTAACTACTATTAGGGTTTCCTAATCCACTAAGTCCTTTTATAAACTCAATTCAGCCGTTACCTTATTTCTTATAATTGCTTAATTAGGCAAAATCCCTTTTTTGCCTAATGGGCCAAGCCCAAGTGACCCAAATGTCCCCATGTGGGCCCGGCTATGCCTAAAAATATCCCGTGACCCATTTACTACCCCCGGGTACACTTTTCTGACTATCTCTTCCCATACGGACTCAACTTTACACTCAGAATTGACATCTGAATTAATTTATAAAAATTCTTATCTCACGCCCAATTTTGTCTATACCGACTCTCGGCTGAGATAAGTGCATACCCCGTCATTAATACCCGAAATGACGTAAATAAATCATTACTATTCACTTAGTAAATAAAATTTCCTAAATATTAACCATTCAGTCCTCGATTAATATTTAAATATATGGTGCCACAATTAATTCAATTAAAATTACGACAAATAAGAAATTTTGAATTCCCGAATTAATTAAATATTAAATGCACAAAAATACGGGGTGTTACGTACTCCCCCCCTTACAAAGGAATTTCGTCCCCGAAATTAGGTCGTACCTATGGTGAAAAGCTCTGGATATTATTCCCGCATATCCTCCTCCCGCTCCCAGGTAGATTCGTCAACATTGTGATGACCCCACTGTACTCTAACTAGTGGAACAACCTTATATCGTAGCTTTCGCTCACTACGGTCCAGAATAGCCACCGGTCTCTCCTCATACGAGATGTCTGACTGCAAATCAATTTCCTTGAGTGGAATGTGCCAAAAGGCTCTCTCTCTCTCCTTTTATATTTCTTCAGTGATGCCACATGGAACACGCCGTGTATCGGCTGAAGATGTTCTGGCAACCCCAGTCTATATGCTACCGGTACCACCCTCTCAATGATAGGGAAAGGTCCCACGTACCTTGGCGCTAGCTTACCCTTCTTGTCGAACCTCATAACCCCTTTCATAGGGGATACCCGTACTAACACCTGGTCCCCAACCTCTAACTCCACATGTCTCCGTGAAGCATCAGCATAACTCTTCTACCTATCCTGAGCTATTCGAATTCTCCCTCGGATCAACTCTATCTTGGCAGACGTCTCTTGGACAATCTCCTGCCCCAAAAATTTTGTTATCCCCCACCTCTAACCAACAAGTGGGTGAACGACAGGGTCTCCCGTAAAGTTCCTTAAATGGTGCCATGTCAATCGTGAATTGGTAAGAGTTATTATACGCGAACTCTACCAAAGGAAGATATTTCTCCCAACCTCCCCCGAAGTCTAAAATGCACATTTTGAGCATGTCTTCTAGCATCTGATTAACTCTCTCAATCTGCCCATCGGTCTGTGGGTGATAGGCTGTACTTAAATGTAACTCCATGCCCATGGCCTCCTGAAAGCTCTGCCAAAAGTGGGCCACAAAGATTTTTTCCCTATCAGACATAATATTTATCGGCACCCCATGCAGGTTAACAATATCTGCTATGAATAGCTGCACATAACGCATCATTTCAAAGTCTGTGCGAACTGGCGGGAAGTGGGACACCTTGGTAAACCGATCCACAATGACCCATATGGAATCGTGACCCCTCTGGGATACAGGTAATCCTGTAATGAAGTCCATGGAGATGGTCTCCCACTTTCACACGAGAATTTCTAGCGGCTGTAGCATCCCTGATGGTCTCTGATGGTCAACTTTCACAAGCTGACACGAGGCACATTTTGAAACAAACTCTGCTATGTCCCGTTTCATTCTTGCCCACCAATACTGCCTCCTCATATCCTGGTACATTTTATCCCCGTCGGGATGTACCGCAAATCTCGAGCCATGGGACTCTGTCATAACAACGTGCCTCAACTCCTCATCCTTTGGCACAATTAACCTCCTATTAAGACGTAGGCCTCCTTTCGAGGTGATCGAGTGACCCTATGCTTCCTCAGCTAATAACTGGCTCACCCTATCTCGGCAGATCTGATCCTCTTCCTGAGCCCTCACAACTCGTGTAATGATCTCAGGTGTGATGGATAATGCTGACATGCAGGCCCTGGCTATATCATCCTCATATCGAAACTCTCTCCACTTTGTTTTCCAGACTGTAATATCCCCCTAGTCGATCTCTGGCTCAATGCATCTGCTACCACATTAGCCTTACCAGGATGATACTGAATATCAAACTGGTAATCTTTCACGAATTCTAGCCACCGCCTCTGCCTCATATTCAGATCCTCTGTGTGAAGAGACACTGAAGTGACTTGTGATCCGTGAATAATGTGGACTGATCTCCTAGAAGATAATGTCTCCATATCCTCAAAGCAAAAACAACCGCTGCTAACTCCAGGTCGTGAGTGGGGTAATTCCTCTCGTGGGGCTTTAGCTTTCTGAACGCATACGCTATAGCCCTTTCCTCCTGTTGAAGCAGACCCCCAATTACCTGTAAGGACGCGTTAGTGTAAACCCGATATTCTAATCCTCCTTTTGGCAAAGCAAGTACGGGTGCAGATGTCAACTTGTCTTTTAGCTTGTCGAAAGCTAATTGACAATGATCACACCAAGTAAAACGTACCCCTTTCCAAGTCAAATTCGTCAAAGGGCCCGCAATCTTTGAGAATCCCTTGATGAACCACCTATAATAACCAGCCAACCCCAAAAAACTACGCACCTCGGTTGGTATCGTGGGCTTCCCCCACTCCCTCACCACCGACACCTTACTCGGATCCACCGCAATACCCCGGTCTGACACTATGTGGCCAAGAAATTGTACCTCCTGCAGCCAAAATCCACACTTCCCGAATTTGGCATAGAGATGATGATCCCTCAGTGCCTGTAGAACCATTCGCAGATGCTCTGCATGATCCTCCTCGGTGCGCGATTAGACCAGGATGTCATCAATAAACACGATGAAAAACTAATCGAGATACTCCCTAAAAACCCTGTTCATGAGATCCATGAACACTACTGGTCCATTGGTGAGCCCGAATGGCATCACCCTGAACTCATATGATCCATACCTCGACAGGAAAACGGTCTTATGAACATCTTCCTCTCGAATCCGCAGTTGATGATACCCTAACCTCAAGTCGACCTTGGAGAAGTAAGACGCCCCTCTCAATTGGTCAAATAAATCATCAATACTAGGCAACGGATACTTATTCCTTATCGTCACCTTGTTCAGCTCCCCATAATCCACGCACAAGTGGAGTGAACCATCCCGCTTCTTTACAAATAACATCGGTGCACCCCAGGTGATGTACTTCCCCGAATGAAACCCTGATCCAGGAGCTGCTGAATCTGTTCCCTTAATTCACGCATCTCTGAAGGAGCCATACAGTAAGGTTCCCGAGCAATCGACCTCCTCCCTGGTGCTAAGTTGATAACAAACTCGATTTCTCTGCTGGGTGGTAACCCTAGTATCTCCTGGAACACATCCTCAAAGCCCCTCACTACTGGGATTGAGTCCAACGGAACCATCACCTCCTGTGAGGTTTCCTCCTCGATGTAATACAAGTTTGTGCGCGACCCTCCCTCAGGTGGCGGCATCGCTATCAGGAAAATCTCCTGTCCCGGAATGGAGAACACGATTGTCCTCTTGTAACAATCTACGGTCGCCCGATATCCTGCCAACCAATCCATACCCAGGATGACATCCACTACACCAAAATGGACAAATTGTCACCTTTCAGCCGACCACCTTTATCACGGTCATTGACCATGACAACAAACACGCGTTTTGTGTCACGGTCAGTGACCTTGATAAGACCGTGACACGATCGTGACAAATATTCTTGTCACGGACTTGTCACGGTCCATGACCGTGATAATACTTAAAATAATTGTCACGGTCAAGGACCTTGACACGACCGTGACAATGTCTTCAGTAAAAAAAAGCCCTAGGCTTTCTTTTTTCCCACCGTTTTTGGTTTTTCCCCCCCTCTCTCTAAAAGATTTCGAGGTCTGTCTCTCTCTAAGGTATGTTTTTTTCTCTCTTTCTCTTTCATTTCAATATGTGTGTGTATATATGTGTGTGGTGGGGGCAGGGGTGGCGAGGGGGGCAGGGGGTGTGGTGGTGGGTGGGTGTGTGTACGTGTGTGCAGGTGTGGTGGGGGTGGGGTGAGGGGGCAGGGGGTCTGGTGGGGGCAGGGGGTGTGGTGTGTGTGTGTGTGTGCTGGTGTATGTAGGGGTGACAATTTTTGACACGACACGATAACCCGACACGAACTCGACACGAAGTTAGCGGGTTAGGGTTGACGATTTCTTGACACGAACCCGAATATGACATGACCCGCCAAAACGAATAATAAATGGGTTGGGTTAGTGTCAAACATGTATAACTCAAAAATGACACGAATAGACCCGTTTATCTCGTATTTTATGGAGAATATATTAGATAATTTATATATCTTGATAGACATTCTATAAAACTCATGGAGAATTGGATGATAAATTATTTATGTGTTGCAAGAAGTTGAAATTAATTAAATTTAAGTTATTGTAGGCCTATAAGTGGTATGATTGGTTAAGAGAGAAAAAAAAATATTTTATATTTTACTTAATGTATAACTTTAATTGTATAGTTTTAGATGAAAGTAAATTAATAATTAGTGCCCATTTATATGAAAGTAGGATTGCCCCTCATTGTAAATTAGTAAATTAATAATTGTATACTTTAATTGTTAATTAATTGATGAAATGAATTAATTGAGTAGATAAATTAGAAGGAGTACGGGATACACATTTATTGTTGACATTGATGTTGGATTATTTTGTTTAGTAAATGTTGGGTTGGTTAGTTTTAAAAGTGGCATAACCACTGGATTATTGTCCATATGGGAGTGGGATTTTTTAACTTTTTTTCAAAATTACTTTGTATATCGAACAATATATATATAGTATGATAATTAAATGAAAAATACTTGAAATATATAGTGTGACAAAAAACGTATTATGTAACACCTGAGTATATGAATTCTCCACCTCTATCACTTCTTATGAGAGATACTTGGGTGTCCTTCTCGTTCTCAATTTTTAAAAGAATTTTCAAGAACTCACGGAGGGTGTCAGATTTATTTTTCATAAAAGTGACCCAATTAAATTGTGTACAATCATCCACCATTATAGGAATATAACTGTTACCACATAAGCTAGTTCTAGAGGGGGCATGGATGGGGAAGGGAGTGGGGCAAGGTGGGGAGAGGGGGCAGGGATGGGGGGTGGGTGGGGGGTAGGGGTGGGGGGCTGCGTGTGTCTCTATGTGTATGTATGTGCATAGTGTCCATATGTGTGTGTGGTGGGGGGCAGGGGGTGGTGTGTGTGCGTGTATGTGTGCGTGTGTGTGGTGGGGGAGGGGGTGTATGAAAGTAAATTAATAATTAGTGCTCATTTTTATTTGTAGTAATTGTACATATTTGCATGTCTTCTTCTAATTTTTTTTATCTGTACTAATAACATTTTTTTACTGCAAATGTCTCCTTCAGGTATTAAGGTGAGGATGATGCTGGTTATGATGATGTCGTCTGGGCTCAGTGATAGCGGAGGCAACGAGGGCTCCTAGGCCCCTAGGCTCCCCAAATATGGAAAATTTGGGATTACCATCGAGAACAAGTTGGAGCTATTAGCGAGATCCCTTGAGCTACTAAAGACGGTCATCGGCCCGGGGTTTACGAGTTGGAAGGAGGTGACATATGAGCTCAAGTTAGTTGTTTGGGCGGCACTACAGGTAATATATTTATATTTATATGAATATTTCAATTTCAATTTCAATTTCAATTTCATTTTATATTTATATTTATATTTATTCGCAACTAACATTGTATTTGTTGGACAGGAACAATTCAACTTGGATCCAAAGCTACGCGATTCCGTGTTGGAGCAGTTGAGGGAGCAACACAAGACGTGGAAGAAAAATATGCGGACACGGTACTGTGGGAAAACACGAGAGTCTATTATCCAATGGCGTGAATCTGTCCCGCCGAAGGAGCCGATCTCATTGGCACAATGGCAAAAGTTCATTGACAATGAGATCGGGGAGCGACAATTGGCATCTCGCCAATCGGGGAGGGAAAATCGGGCAAAAAAGACGGACATGCACTACTCCGGCCGGACGTCTTACGCCGAGGTGGATCATAGGATGAAGGTAAAATTTAATTTTTCTATAACTACAGAAATATATTATTCTGTATTATTTTACTTTGCGGTGCCGATACTAATTTTACTTTATTTTATTTCAGGGGTAGGGAGTGGCCCTGGGGTAAGCCACATAGGCTCGATACTTATGTGGATCTTCGGACGAAGAAGGGGAAGGATAAGGAGGTGTCCCCGAGCGCCGCGACCACGATTGTAAGTAATTCGACAGTTTACTTTTTGTTAATTACGTTATAATTTTTTAGTTTACTTATTTTACTAATCATGTGCTTTTTGTCGTTTTAGGAAAAGCTTAAGGAAGTGAATGAGTCGCAGTCTGATGCCGACAAGGCATCTTTGTCCATAGACGCACTCAGCCAAGTCCTTGGCTTTGATCACAAGGGGAGGACAAGGGGGTGAGCTCGCGGGTGGCCAAATCTAGGATCATCGGATTAGAGACGAGCGACATCGGGTTGGCTCGAACGGTGGATTCACATTACGCAAAGCTATCCCGTTTGGAGGCGACAGTCCAAGATATGTACTCATTCATGAAGAGTACGTTGGGCGGATACCGTAAGGGTAAAGGGAAGGAGAAGGCGGTGGAGAAGGAGGTGCGGGAGGACGAGGTACATGATGACGAGGATGTGGACCTCGCTGCTTCATCACCGACACGTGCGTACTTCGATGATCCACTTCCCTATTTGTCTCCCTTTAACAGACCGATGTCGACACTTGGTTGGCCGAGCGTGTTCATATTGGACGTATTTGATGGCCAGCGGATAGGGAGGGTGTTGAGGGACCCGAATATCGTCCAGGGTGGAATAGTTCATGGACGTGAGCTTCAAGAGATCGAGTCCAAAGTGCTCGCCACGTGTGTGATACCCGGGAAGGAGAACTCCCTATTATGGTTGCGTGAACAACATGACACGATGTATATTAGTGGGTGTGTCAATTCGTATATCGTGTGGCCTACTCACCTCCTCAAATTTACCCCAGACATGTAGTGACATTATTTTTAAGTTAGTATATTTGAATTATATTTGGATTATATCGTCATTTATATTGTTTCTATTTTGAATATATATTTGCATTATCTATTGTTTATTTGGATATATGATGTTGCTATAACAGGTATAAATATACTGCTAAGCAGTGGCAGTAGCCATACTGCCCAACAGATTTTTTTTAAATTCTGCCTAGAATTGTCACGGTCATTGACCGTGACAATTTTTTAAAAAAGGGTCGAGTCTTTGTCACGGTTAATAATCGTGACTAAACTTGTCACGGTCATGGCCCGTGACACGACCGTGACAATTCTAACGAACTTATCATGGTCAATGACCGTGACACGTCCGTGACAAAAAAAGTTGTCTCGCCCTGAATTGTCACGGTCATTGACCTTGACTAGTTGAACTTGTCAAGGTCAATGACGGTGATAATTAGGCAGATTTGGTATAGTGATCGTACCCCTCCATGTCTAACACTAAAAGGTCTGCTACTAAATTAAGCCTCCTAATTAAATGTCCACTCAGCTACAAAATGAGTGAATCAAAGCCCCGTCGCCTACTGGTGACTCTACACACATACGAAGACTACCCGCAGTCTCCAATAACCCGACTTGCTTATCAAAATTAGATTTAATGAATGAATGTGATGCTCCTGTGTCAAAAAGTATACTACCCTCATGACCATGGATAAGAAAAATACCCTCAACTGTTGGCGGCGCTTGCAGTGCTGGAGGATTGGTAACATCCCGGACGTTATACACACGCCCGTAGTGCATTTTCCCCTGCTACTGTGGGGCGGGTGGAGCTGGTGCTGCTGGCGGCATCTGCCCCTGTTGGGAACCCTACTGATGACCTTTGCCCCTCTGCGGGCACTCCCTCTTGATGTGTCCTGGCTGGCCACAGACAATACAGCTGTTCTGACCATCCCCCTGTCGTTGGCCCTGACGTGGTTGGCCCTGCTGGCCTCCCCCATTATTCCCCTGGCCCTGACGGCACTAAGGAACCTGTTGCTACTGATTTGGGCCCGACTGCCACTGCCTAAACCCCTGTCCTCCCGGTCGGAACCCTCCAGGCCTAAATTTCTTAGCCTGATTCCCCTTCTAACTGATAGCCTGCTGCTGAGTGCCACTCATGTCACCACCAGTAACTGCCTTGCCCTGCTGGCCCGGCTCACCCACTCTCTTACTCCCCTTCGCATGGAAGCGATGATCTTGGCAATGTACAAGGGCGGCATTAATGACATCTGTATAAGTTACTAATGCCGAATTCCCAATCAAATGCTGCCTGATCCTCTAGGATAAGCCATCCATGAACCTCGACTTCTTCCGCTCCTCATCGTTCACCTCATTTGGCACAAAGTTCGCTAAGCGAGTGAACTCTTCCTCATAGTCTTCCACGGACCGATCACCCTGTACCAACTCATTGAACTTCTTCCTCATCTCATCCTCTACCGCTGGTGGGAAGTATTTGCGATCGAACTGCAACAAAAATTCGAATATCCTCATCAAATCCCGCTCCTCAACAGTGGTAACTGACTCCCATCATTGTAAGGCTACCCCCGACAGACGAAAGGTAGCAAGCATCTGTTTCTGCACATCGGTACACTCCAGCATGCGCATATGGCGCTGAATATTCTTCTTCCAGTCACAAGCCTCAACTACATTGGTACTACCTCGAAACTCAGGTGGGTGACCCTTCTGAAAGGTCTCCCTAACTCGCTGCCAAGATAGTGGCCCTACTGGAGCCTGAACTGCTGGTGCCACTGGAGGCGGTGCCTGGGGCTGTGGAAAATGAGCTGCCATAGCTCGCATCGCTGTCTCTCGATCGCCTGGGCCACTATCACTGCCACCTAAGTAGTGGAAATCAACTCGGGTGGGGGTGGGGGTGGCGGTACCTGTGGCTCCTGATGAGCCTCCCTGACCTCATCTCTAGCCTCAGCCCTCTTCGCTCTCTGTCTCTTCGGTGGCATCTGAAATAGATTGACTTGTATAAGTACACAATTCATACAAAAACTAATAGCAGAAATACGATATCTCACAAGCGGAAAATTAATCAACAGTCCTAATAATAGGGCTCTATAATAACCGAGCGCTACGCTGAAATGTAGTAAGCTGCACCGATCCTAAGGACACTAGAACTTGATGCTCTGATACCATCTGTGACACCCCACCTAATTAACCCCGGGTGATCAGTCCTAAATTAATTTAGAACAGGTTTCTCGGTTGGTTCATTCTTAGCATCACTGTCGCATTTTTAATTACTAACCACCTAAGTGAGAAATAGAGTGGAGCCAAGTTTTATCTTTCATTAATTTAAATGAAAATCTCAAGCGGAAATAAAAAAATAATAATCACAGTTAACTGAAATAACCATTCACAATTAATTAACTGACAGAATAAACCATCGGCTCAAAAATCCAACAAAAGTAAAGACAAGAAATAAAACTCAACATGCCTGACAAATAATAAATAACATGTGAGCAACATGCTAGAATAACTGATAAGAAGTCTCTATACTAGAACTGAAAGAATGAGGCGTCTATCAAACTCCCGCAACATCCAAATATATTGCAGCAACGGATCCCTGAAATTGAGTCAAGCCTGGCGTCCCTGTGGCTGGACACCTAAAAGGTTTTTAAAAGTTTTTATAGCAAGGGTTAGTACCCAAAATATTTGAAAAACATTTAGCAAATGATTAACTTGCAGTAATAAATAAATATGCATGCTCTCCATATTTTAGTTAGTGCCGCACTCTCTTGAGGACTTTCTCACCCCTCCTCTAATGTGCACTACGAACACCTTAATTAATTCACCTAGTTATTTATCTCATGACTAGATAATTAATAAAACCTCCTTGCACCCACCCTACTCTAACAGAGTGTGCAATGATTATGATTTTTAAGTTATTAGCAACATCAACTTAATTAATCATTTCCCTTTTTAAATTCATATAACTTCCACACTTGTTATACATATAATACAACTCATTCTTTGTATTCATTAGCCCGTATATAATTAATTACCTAATTATATACTTAGAGTCATATTACATCATTCACAAACATACTGAAATATATTTAATAATAGCATCGACCCAAGTAAAGACTCACAGGATATAAATTCTTTAAAGTGCTATCCCACTAGGTATATTCAAATAACCTAGTTACCCCAAGTCAGAATTGCTCACTAACTTGGTTAATAGATACAATTGGAGGCGGTCATATTCCTTCCCTGAAAGTGAGATGCCCCTCACCCATGTAACATACGCTATGACCTGAGAATATACTCACCCTACTCCTCAAGCTAGGGGATTCATCCACTACGCGCAACCTCACCTATAGCACTAGAGTATATAATAATAATATCTAACCACTGATATTAATGTACACACCATATATATATATATATATACTATCACACACTGCATATATATAAATATAAACATCCCGGCTACACCGTGTACTAAGTCCTTGACACAAGCCTATTCAAATTATTATGAGTTTATGGTCCAACTCTAAATTATTAATTAATTTGCACATTAATTACTTTTAGTGTCGCCCCAACCAATGTATTCGGACTTACTCTCGTGGCCGGAAAAAAAACAACACGCGAGTCTAAATTCCCGACTCTAAATTATTTAGCTTTCTCCTAAATCAATTTAACGTCTTGGCATCACTCAATCAATAACCCCAGACTTACCCACTAAATCCATCTGTAACCATTTTTGAAATATTATTCTCACAATTTAATCATAGTGTGCGACACCTACATTTATCCCAAGTCCCAATTAATTTCCCTCACAATTAATTAGTTTGTAACTCCATATTTATTTCTTATTACATAAGGCATGGAAAGATTTTTATTTAATTTTCCCTTATATTAACAAACTGGCCGAACTGCCAGAATTTTGCCGACCTTCGATCGATCGATCGAACAGGTCATCGTCTTCTCCGAGTAGTCTGTTTCAGCCATGGACGAATATCTCCAAACCCTAACTTCTTCTACAGTAAAAACCAAGCCTTCCCATCGACAATAAATACCAAAAACCTTATAAGGAACCCCCATAAAGTCCAAAGACATCAATCGATTTAGTTTCTCTACTATTTTCACTAATTTGGGGAAAATTCAATTTAATCTTTAACCCATTTAAACATCAATTCCTTATCTCAAATTCGTTTCTAATTCATCCGGGTTTACCCATCTTACCAGATACATATACAAATCTCAGATTATACATGAATTTCTACTCAATTTAGAAATCAGATTCGTGGTTTACAAAACCCCATGTTTATACCCTTTAAATTCCAAAACGAATTTCTTTGATTACTCACATCACATGAATATGAATTGAAATACAATTTAAGTGCTACAACAAGTTAACCACTTGACTTAGGGTTCATAGAGTCTAATTTTGGATTTGTGAATGCCCAAGGTTGAAGTTGACCCCTTTGTTTTGGCTCTACTTTGATCCCCAAATTTGCCTTTAACTGCTATTAGGGTTTCCTAATCCACTAAGTCTTTTTCTAAACTCAATTCAGTCGTTCCCTTATTTCTTATAATTGATTAATTAGGCTAAATCCCGTTTTTTGCCTAATGGGCCAAGCCCAAGTGACCCAAATATCCCCGTGTGGGCCCGACTATGCCTAAAAACGTCCCGTAACCTGTTTACTACCCCTGGGTACACTTTTTCGACTATCTCGGCCCATCTGGACTCCACTGTACACTCAGAATTGACATCCGAATTAATATATAAAAATCCTTATTTCACACCCAATTTAGTCTATATCGACTCCCAGTTGAGATAAGTGCATACCCCGTCATTAATACCCGAAATGATGTAAATAAATTATTACTATTCACTTAATAAATAAATTTCCCTAAATATTAACCATTAAGTCCCCGATTAATATTTAGATATATATTGCAATAATTAATTCAATTAAAATTATGACACACAATAAATTTTGAATTCTCGAATTAATTAAATATTAAATGCACAAAAATACGGGGTGTTATAGTAATGTATACCCCTGCCAATAGTTAGGGGGTCTGGGGTTCCTATAGGCAGTTCAAAAATAACTCTTTCTAAAAAATGGGCATAAAATGCAAAGCCTAAGTGCAAATCGAATATGGCTAGGACCATTGGAAAGGGTATTAAGATCCCTATAAAAATAAATGGGTCACTCCCGATTTCGAGAGTTGACTACAGTTATATGGGGCTCAAAAGCGCCTAATGGGCTCTAAACGGGGGTTCTTGGAGTAAAAAGGAAAGTATGTGCGAACCGTAATGCATGGTATAAACTGTTGGAAAGGCTGTTTAGATGCTTATGAAGATTCAATGAGATTCACTCGGGATAAAGAGTTGACCAAAGTTAAACAGGGCTCGAAGTGCTCAGTGGCCTCTAAATTAGGGTTTGGAGTAAAAATGTGAATACGTATGAACCATGAGGGTGATTTACACATAGTATGGACCGTTGGGAAGGTTATTTCGAGCCCTATAAAGGTGTAATGAGATTTGATTGGATAGATAGTTGGCGAGAGTTAAACAAGTCTCAGGAGCACCTGGTGGCTTTTAGATTAAGGTTTAGAGTGAAAAGGTGAGTACGGATGAGTCGTGAGGTCGATTTGTGCACGATATGGACCATTCGAAAGGGTATTCAGAGCCTTATGAGAGTGCAATGAGATTCACTCGGGTTAGATAGTTGACCAAAGTCAAACAGAGATTAAAATCAACCAGTGGCCTCTTGATTAAGGTTTGGAGTAGGACCTAGGGTCTTATGGTGGAGTGAGAAGTGTTAGGAACCTAAGGAGGTATTTAGAGGGTACTAGGATGGGGTGTCTACATGATAATTATAAAGGGTATAGGAAAAAAGTCCCTATATAATTTGGAGAAATAAGTTTCCAAATGTTTGTTTTTAATATGTTTGATTGTAAATTCTTCATTTTGAATGATAGATAAAATTTGAGTAATTTTGTTATGAAATTTGATGTGAATGAATGCTTTTTGGATACTTAAGTAATAGTAAATCATATAAAATATTTAACAAGTGCAGTTTGGTTGTTCAAGACTTAAGTCACCTTACCCTTGATGAATTTTATATTGTAGCTAAAAGAAATATTGATTATGATAATGAGATAAAAAAAATTAGAATCTACAATGAAAGGTGTAGAGAAAGAATTATTGTTGAAACCTTATAATAAATTGACATCCCATATTAAGAGTGTTAATAATCTTGATGGTAGCTACCAGTATAAAATTTATTTTCAATTAAAAAGGAATATATTCTTTTTATCCAAATTTAAGAAAGAGATTATCCTAACATCTAAGTGACCAAATTTATTTATAGAAATGATTCAACTTCTTAACATATGTTCACTAGGAATTTTGAAGGAATTAAGATGCTGAAAAGTAAATCATGCACTTGAGATGATGATGATTTTTATGAGGAAACCTTTGTGGGATAAAACCTTGGACAAACTAACACCTAGCACTATTATATGTAAATCTCTCCACAAAAGGAGGAATGACTTACAACCTTAAACCTGAGAAAGATCGTGTTATGTTCACTAAGTAAATATTAACAACAAACCCAGTGGTGAATTGGTTTAGAGACAAGTCATGACCAGTTTTTTTTATTTCAATTGATTTTGCTTGAACCCTTAATTTACTCAACCCATGTTTTACCAATTTGATTATTGAATGAAAAGATTAACACACATAATGATGTAACTAGGTGAATATACATAAAACACAAGATGTAACACACCTAAGTCAATCTTAATTCAATTAACTTAATTCAAATTAGATCTAAGTGGTATGTGCATACAAATTGAAATACCTCGTAATTTTGAGGGCTTTATTTATGAATATGGTATATAATTTTAATAATATTATTATTTTATTAATCGAGATATTGATATTATATTTATTTTTATTTGAAATGAATCGAATATTTAAATTCAAATTTCAATGGCTTTTGGACATTTTGTAATGGTTTAAATATGTAAAGTTGACATTTTTGAATTAAAGGGAAATATAGTAATATGCGTTAGCTTAGGCACCAAGCTAGGGTTTGAGAGAGGGACTATATAAGGAATATTATGGGTGATTATAGGGAAAGGGAGATAAAAAGAGAGAGGCCAAAAACGAAATCCAAAGAGGAAAAAACGAGTGGAATGAGAAGAGCCAATTCTGAATATTTAGATCTTCTTTTTGAGTGCATTCGAATGAGATTTGGGAAAAATCCAAAACACATACCTGACTCAATTTTTCGTCTAGAATCCAAATCTGAAGTCGGATTGGCAATTTGAATAATTTTTGGATCTGATTTTTCTGAGTTTTTAAAATAGGACTATTTGAGGTTATCTCGTGTTGGGGCTAGAACATGATTTGATTATTTTCGCGAGAGGAACGTGATGGTGCGATCATATTTTGAGGTTTAATTTATGTGATGATTCATGCGATAATTTTGAGGTATGGGGTTTTACACAATATGCTCTCTAAATCTCTCGAGAGTTCATTCCGTTGATTTTTTATTAATTGAACTCATATTTGAATTGATAAATTCATTGAAATCTGGAAAAATAATTATTGAATTATTTTGATTCATGTTGTATCATTATATTGTTGTTGAGAACGTTATCATGAGATTTTAATATGGCACGGAGGTTGGGCATCCGCCAAAATTCCTGCTTCCCGGGGCTATGGCTTGATAAAGCATATGAGGATGGGGTGAGGCCTGGTGACCCATTGATGTGTTGTTAAGAAATTTATTGATTAATGCTATTGAGATTCGCATTTGATTTGAATATTCATACTCGTATTGTTAAGCTTTATTCATCGCTAACATATATTTATTGAGCATCTTTCCTGTTGTATTGTGTACTTCCCCATATTTTCTTTTAGTAGAAGGTTAGCGTGGATTGGGACGCTATGGATTAATTGGGGATTGATTTTTAGCGTGGATTATTTGTGAATAATTTTTAATACAAGATGATAAGACTTGTATTTATTCATTTTGATGTATAGAGCATTGGAGTTTTACTTTAGTTATATTTATTTTGAGAGACTTTGTTGGATTTTATTTGTAGAATTGAGATTAGTGGTTTATCTTATTTTGTGGGATTTTATTTAGATGCTCTATACCTTGTTACTTATGGATTTGTTTAGTTTTATCGATAGTGGCACTCCGCTTCTCTCTCCCCGGGAGGGCGGGGTGTTACACAAATGTAAATCATTCATCATCAGTTATATAACTGATATACGAGGAAAATAAACCACCCAAGAGTAAAAATACTTCAATGCACTCCAATTTCTATTTGTACTTGAAAAGAGTTTTATACAAATCAAGAATTTACCTCTCTCTTATGCCCTCATGAGTAGTTACCTATGAACTTTGAACTTTGCCTCTTTGATGAATAGAAATTCACTTTGAGCTCCACGAAGCGAATGACAAACTCCAATCTTCTCCTTGGAATTATGACATTCTTTAATTCATCTAATGAATTAAAGCACCTCCAATTTTAGACCATGGAGTACTAGATCGTACAATTTAAAGGTAGATTTATTTAAATTGAATAGGCTATGTGAAATCTGAGCCAAAACGCTCACAATTATCTCTTAAAAGAATAGATCACGTATAGATATAAGTTTTTCCAAATAGGAGGGAAGACATGAATTTGGAAAGGGAAGCAAAGGAATAATTCTCTCAACCTCAAAAATCCTCTCAGAAATGTATTTGAGGTATGGGGTTTTCACCAATAAGAAAATGGGAGGGAAATGGACCTTTAAATAGGATTTTTCAAAATCTGACATCGTAATGTGCATAGTTAGATCTGGCCATGCGCACAATTCTGTTCAGTATGAATGTCATTGAAAAGCCATGCACACAGTCTTAAATCACAGCCGTACGAATGGACCGTGTGCATGAGCTCAAAAGAGAGTCATGCGAACGGTTAGGCAAAATACTTTTTCTCAAAATCATTTATAATAAAAACTAACAAAGTTCAACACTAAGACATTTCCCAAAAATCATTTTCTCAAAAGTTCTGAGACAGTTTGAAACATTTCAAGTCTCGTTCCATCAATTTATTCATCATCACACACTTTCAATAACATTTTGGGCATGTTTGTATATTATATTTTAGCCATAATTAGTTAACAATCTACAAAAATTATATGGCCTTCACTTCAATGTGAATGCAGGACAACAAAAGTCTTCAATGAGTGGCAGTGCATGGTCTTCAATCTTCAAGGTTCATCAAACCTAGTTTGGATTGTGACTCAGTTATATTGAATAAAGTCTATGTGACTGGATAAACACAATGTTTTGATAAGGGAATATGGCCTACTTACATAACAATACAAAATTTACATTTTTAGAATATCTTTAAAATCAATAATGAATAATTTCCACAATAAAAAAATTCCATATTCTAATATCATGATCAATCAAGGATCGCATCCAACTAATCATTATGTTGCAATTTATAAACCTCATTTATTATGCTACCTTTGACTATCTTTACAAGTCTTCTTTACATTTGAGGTGAACTATGTTCCAATCAATGGAACCAATAGTAACCAAAATACTAACATCTAGGATATGTTAGGATATTCTAAAGGGTCAGGGTATAGATTATGTAAGATCACAAGTATTATCAAAGTCTTAGATTGTCTTATTCCCTTTTAAAACATTTCGAGTCATAGTCTAGGTTGAAGGAAAGCTTCATGTTCAAGATTACAAGACCAAACTTTTTCATCTTCGTCCCATAGATACCTCATGCCATGACCAGTGAGAATGCTTCTTTAGGATAAAGTTAAAATACTTAGAAGACTTAGTTCACCCTAGTTTTAGCATAACCAAAATTTTGATTTACTTAAAGTGAAAAATTTGTTAAAATTGTGCGTGAGTTTTTGAGTGAATTGTCAAATACACGATTGAATAAACTTTTCATATAGAAAAACTATTTTTCTTAGAAATTGAATATTTATGTGTGTATTTTAAGTATGAGTGTTTTTGGTGGTGAACAAACATTCTTAGAGATTTTGTAAAATTTATTTTCAAAATTGGGATGGCAGATATATGTCAATTTCCTAAATAAGTGCATGGCCTTCATTACAGTAACTTCATCGCAGTGAAGGTTTTCTTCGTTCCAACGAACAAGATTTTTGTTGATACTTGTTCTATGTCCAAAATCTCTGGTCTTTCCTATGACATGGCTTCGTCGGAGGCTTGCTACAATGAGAAATATTTTTTTCTCGGCAAAGCTGCAATGAAAGTACTAGATCTGGAGCAAAAAGAAAATCTTTCCAAAAGATTGCTTTGAAAGATATTTAGATTCTCCTTTATAGTCATATCTTTTGTTGTGTTAGGGAAACAACATATTTTGTATGGATAAGAATGACTTAGAGTCTTTGAGATCTTGTGGTCACAAGTTTGAAATGCATTTTTAGTTCATCTTCTTCTCCAAACAAAATAAGGTTGTTGACTTTAAGGTTTTCATTGTTTTATCAAGATAGAGAAATAAAATTTTCTTAAGTGCAAAAGCCTTATTTGTATTTTTGAGTTATTTATGGTTGTCATTACTATTTTAAAGTCATTTGAAGTTTGATTAGTTCTTTTTTAAGACTTGAACAAGCTTTTGGAAAAAAATTTCTTGAGAGACTTTGAATATATTTATATCTAAATAATACTTATGAGTTTATTTTGATTAGCCAAACACTTATAAAACTTCCAAGAAACTTTAGGAATCTCACAACCAAGGATGTTATAACTACATTGGTGACTTCTCGCTTATTTAATTGGAACAACACAGTATTCTTCAACTTTAAAGAAGATTTTAAGATCGGAGAAAATGCAACATTATCAAGGAAAGTTAACACCCGCGATGTGGCTAGTGTCCGGAGAGAGAACCGTTCTTGCTCTTTCTAATAAAAGGAGAAAAACTTATCTTGTGGAGGTTATGAATTATTGAATATAGGAGAGGTTTAATTTTGTAATTGATTTATCATTTTTGTAAATAATTACCTATATAATAGAAGGTGTCGGTTCGGCCTGAAGTTTTTTTTCGAAAGGGTTTTTCCCTCGTATAAATCCTCATCTTACTTTTCTTCATTTTGATTCTTTTATATGCTTCATGAAAATATGTTATTAAGTTGAATCAATTTATAAATCAAAATTTTCACTTAGATGCTAGGATTAACTTTTGCTCGAATTTGGATTAAAAGAAAATATTACCTTAACTTAGTGATAATGTTGAATTTGGGAACTTTATCTCTACATACACATTCATTTAGATTATGTTCGTGCTCAAAATTCATTAAGTGTATGAATCTAAAAATAAAAAAAATACTCAAGAAGAAATAGAAACTTGAGTTTGAAACACAAATAAAATCTTCAGTTATTTCTCTAAAAATATTCTAAGTATTTTAAACACATAAATATGGTTTATATATCTAAAAGATTTGATTTTATATCTGTAAAAACTTAAAAACCTTTTAAAAAACCTCTTTAAAAACCTCTACTTACTTATGGAGATATGAATAAGACATTCAAGCTTATACGATCGCCAGGTGATTATTTTCCACAAAAACAATCCCTGAGCATTTTTATCACAAAGGATATGGGAAAATGTGAATATACACATTATTTGATGCAATTACACCACTAAATATCTCAAAATACCGAATTTAACATCCTTAATTGGTTGTATACCGAGAACTTTGTTTCTGTGAAGCAATGATTTGTTAGAGTGAAAGTCTCGAGAAAAGGTTGTGGACATATTGAAAGAGTTTAGGGGGAAATAAGTAAAAGGATGTAGAGGCAAAGATAAGCTTTTCTAAATCGAATATATTCTTCGTTGCGGCTAATAAGCATCGATAAATTTCCCGAAGAATATACATAAGGATTCATTTTATTAAATATGTTTTTTAAAGAAAAGTAAATGGCATCTTGTATGTGGAAAATCCTCAAAACTCAAGATTAAATTAAAATATGATTCAATCTAAGAATAAATTTAATCATGGGGGTAAAATCTAAATCCTTTGGGTCCTTGTACTTTCACCCTAAAAAGACCAAAGTGGGTTTGGGGGTGATAAAGTGTTGGTGAAGTCGAGTCTTGAAATCTTGAACATGAAGATTTCTGTAGGCCTCGTGGATTAAGAGTCAAAGTGGTTTTGGGTCAATAGAATAGGACAACCTAAAAAATATGGATGCCAAAGAGTTTATAAAAACTCCTACAAATATAAAATGATGAAGTGGAGGAAACTCAACCAAATTAATGTGACCCAAATGTTGGATATTTTCAAATAATCACCTTAAGAGATTTCATAGAGATCCGTTAAAAATAATTGTCACTAAATCCTTATCTAGAAATATTTTCAACAATCCTTACATCAACTAATATAATAGAACCTAACATTTCAAAGATTCAGAGTTGCATGAGTATTTGATTATGGATATTCAATAACCTCTTCTCACATATGATACTCTAACCTTCATCATTCATGAAATGGAATGGTTGCCATTTACTCATATCTTAAAATTTAATAATCTTGTATTTTGATATCAAAAAAGCTTTATCAATAGACGATGCCAAATCGCAGGGTACTAAATCTACCCCAGGTGATAAGAGTTTAAAAGAAACACAAAGATATACATTGTTCAACAAGTCTTTATTGCATATGTTCCTGGTAGGAAGGGGAATAAATGTTTTTATAGTCTTTAAAATCAACATCCAGTGATATCTGGGGCACGCATTCATCCCACTAGAGACACATATGTTATAAACTTAGATGTTAACGATAGTGATTTGTTTAAAAAATATTTCTCGGAGTGAAGGATTTTATAGGATCTATCAGACTCATAATAAAACTCTTAAAACCAAATTAACGTTTTATTTAAAACTAGGTTATTGTATAAAAGTGTACTTATTTATTTGTAAAGAAAACAAAGATTGAAAAACATAACCAGTAAAATCAATTCTCTCATATGAATGAGAAGTCTCAAGAAGGAATGAGAAATTTCATACGAGGGTTTATACAAGAACTTCTAACTAGTAATTACAATTATCCTATGAAATTTGCTTTGTGTGAGGGAATCTCATACGAAGTTTGTTTTTTACAAGGTTATCTTGTACAAAGTGTGTTTTGTAAGGGAAATTATGTCTAGATTTTATATATATCTCATATGAAATAAAATTATGGGGTCCTCTCATATGAAATATGTTTATACAAATACTCAACTCAACAAAGCTTTTTCCCAATTATTTGGGGTCGGCTACATGAATCCTATTTTTCCATTCTAGTATGTCCAGTGCAATATCTTTGGTTAAACTTTGTGATATCATGTCCTTTTTTATACTATCCCACCAAGTAAATTTAGGCCTACCTCTACCTCTTGCGTTACCATCTATAATAATTAAATCACTCTTCCTTACGGGAGCATCCATTGGTCTACGTTTGACGTGTCCAAACAATCTAAGTCGATTTTCTCTCAATTTATCTTCTATTGGAATTACTTTTAATGTTTCACAAATTTGTTCATTTTTAATTTTATCCTTTTGTGTTTTACCAGAAATCCATCTTAGCATTCACATCTCCACCACACTCATTTTCTGCACATTTTTTTGGTTGCCTAACACTCTGTCCTATATAACATGGTGGGTCTAATGGCCGTCGTATCAAATTTTGCTTTTAACTTCAAAGGTACGCACCTATCACACAATACACCGTTAGCACGTCTCCACTTGACCCATACCTCTTTAATCCTATGAGTAATATCATCACTAATATCTCCATCTTTTTGGATAATTGAGCCTAAATAGCAAAAATGATCATTTCTAGGTATCTCTTGACCCTCTAATTTGAACACATCCTCTTTTTTCCTCCTATTACTACTAAAATTTCATTCCACATATTCTGTTTTAGTCCTAATTATTTTAAAGCATTTTGTTTCGAGAGTTTCTCTCCACAATTCCAATCTAGCATTAATCCCCATCTTAGTCTTATCCACTAAAATCATTTCATCTGCAAACAGAAGACACTATGTCACCTCATCTTGTATTTGTCCAGTCAACTCATCCATAACAAGAGCAAAAAGATAAAGACTTAGTGTTGAACCTTGGTGTAGACCTATAGTAATTCAAAATTCATTACTTTCTCCATCTAATGTTCTTACAGTAGTCATGACCCCATCATATATATCCTTGATCACATCAATATATCTACGAGTCACTCATTTTTTTATGTAAAACCTGCCATATTATATGTTAATTTTTTAAAAATATATTTCACGAATTATTTTCCTATTAATCATTTGTATTTAAGAAAACATGACAAGAATAATATGCATTTTTCCTTACCATATCCGATGTGAAAAATATATCCTTCGGATGGGCATAATAAGTCCATCACGGCACAAGTTACGTCACATCTTTCAATTTTTCAGTACTTACATTTCACTTGCCTAGACCTATGTTTTTCCCATTTGGTATGAATCCTATTATAAAAGGATTAACTACAAATCTACCCCACTGGATATTTCAGGGCAAAAACTAATATAAGGAAAAAAAATTAAAAAATTAGATCAAAACTTATACACATCATATATACCAAATTCCATGTGACTGATTCGATATGTTGTACTACTTCAAGATATTCTACAAATACTCATGGAGTCCTGTATCCTGGACATTCAATCACACTCCATGACTTACGAAATATACAAGAATGACTATAAGTATGAGAAGTAAAATGATAGATATATAAATATACATGCCCTACATCTAAGTTGCATTACTACCATTAAATAAAAAAAATTGTCCAGGGTGGGAAAATGAAGAAACTCATAATGCAGTACAAAAAATCAACTAACAATAGCTAAATAAAGTATGAATCAAAGCATGTCCTAGAATAGAGATTAATGGAATATGAAACAAAATTACAAATATGGATTAATAATCAATACAGAGTATAATCTAAACAATCCATATCTTAAAATGACCCAAAATGCAAAAAACAATATACTCACAAGCGGTTTACTAATGCATGACAAACATTAATTTTTGGAATCCCACACAAGTTATTCAGTTAGAAACGGAATCAACAAAAAACTAAAAAAAAATATAAAACCCCATTCATGTGGAATACCCCACTCTACCACCACCGAAATTTTCCCCACTAAAACTACCATAGATAGTGATATGGGGATTTATTTCAAATCACATCCACAAAATGGTGTCAACGAGGTTTGGACCCATGACACGTGTTATCGCCAACCACATGCCTTACCAATTGATAATAAAAGGCCTCTGTAGTAGAAGAGTTCATATCATCATTTATATGGATCATTACACACCTAGATGATGTGGGACATAACTCTTTGGATATAAAACCAACCATGATATTAGTTTATTACAATCCATCCTCTTAAGGACCAAACATCCTCATTATGATGATATCGATATTCAACCAATAAGTTTCCACACTTGTTCTGGATGGGTATTAACTCTGATATCAGTTTGTAATACCCTACTATACCACCACCAATGTTGTACCCACTATAACCACCTCACACAATGGTATCCACAAATTGGTGCCAACGAGGTTGGAATCCCTAACATGTGATATCACTAACTACATGCCTGACTTGTTGAGACAAAAATATCTAAGTGTTAAAATAGTGCTTATCATTACTTATATGGACACCGTTAGTCACCCATTCAATGTGAGATGTAACTCTTTAGCTATCAAATTCATAATGATACCATTCGATTACGTCATGTTAGTGAAAGAGCCCCTATATTCAACCCATAACTGAATGTATTATAATGTCAACCCTACTTTTCAAATATTGATATCGCAAAGGTTCACCCCAATAAAAATATATAGTTAACATGATTGTGTTAGTAGTTCCATAAGGCCAAAATAAGGTCACATACTCTATGAAAATGTGCAAACCCATTGGTATTAGACTTATATATCCTTCAAGATGTGTATTTTTTTAAGAGTATGCAACACACACACACACATACATATATATGATCACTCCCTCTCATTATAACATATAGATTAAAGTTACTCGCCAATGGAGCTTCCAATCATATTCAAAATCCCTTCCCACTGCTTCCCTAATCATTTTTTTAAAAATCCTCCTAATAAATGGTTATTACATGCACATATAAAAATATAGCCAAAATAGTTGATTCAATTGAGGGATAATAATTGCAATATAATCTTTTTCGAATGATATCAAAGATACACCTCTGTTCAACTTGTGAATCCATGTTTGATATGGTAAATACCACTATATAATTAAAATGAGTTGCTTTCATAGAAATCCAAAGGAATGTATAAACATTAAATAAATAAGCTAGCATTATCTTTGTAAGTTCCTAATCCAAGAAATAGAAAAATTGATGGAATGACTTGTTCAACAAATTTTTCAATCATATCAACACTAGATCTCTGAAAAAATTACAAAACACAAAATCATTTTTATTTTATCAAAACATTTCAAAAAAATAATTTCGTTTATGTTTTTCTTAAATGAGTAAAAAAAGATTTTTGTATTTTCAATGTGAAAACAAAAAATAAATGACCCATTATATACTACACACAATACATAACTAGGTAGTATGAAACCAATACAAAACAAAGGAAAATAATATCCAAACCTCAAAAAATCACAAAATGGATCACGTGGCACCGAGTTGGGTCATAAGACGCTTTTACTTCATAATTTCCTTAAAACTCTATGGAGTCTTATGCATTTTTCTTTTATTTCTCCTATTATTACGCTTACCTTGACCATTTTGAGATGAACTATCATTTTTCTAAGATCACTCATAAGACCTTATGGGTTTTGTCGGCCTAAAACTATCCCAAGAGGTTGTGAATTGGGATTATGACATTTTTTTAAATTTTTGCAAATTAAGATTTCTTCCTTCCAATTCTCAAATCATTTTATATTGTTTTTATTTTTGTTGAAACATTTTCTTAGTAGGTTGATAAATTTGGTTTACCCTTTCATAATTTTCTTGCATCCACACACATTCACATTTACATTGAAGCAACAAAAGTATTAAATGTATTAAAGGAAATCACAAATGTCAAGAGAGAAAGTGAGGAGAAATAGACAGATTTTTTTATGTGGTTCAACATTGCTTATGTCCATGTTTTGGATGGTAATTGAGAAACTTCAGTATCTCTAGTTCACTAATATGGAACCAAAAACCTCATAAGGAATTATAACACCTTGAAAACTGTAACCAACAAGAGAAATATAACTTTACTTGCCCAAGTGGTACACGTAGGAGCCCAAGGTCTTATTATGCCTTGACTACCCGCAACTATGACACTACCATCCGTGAAGATACAATGAAGTTCACCATAAGTAAAAACGATAATATTCGTAACCAAAGCATATATCAAAGTTTTTTTTTACTAAGAACAAATATGAAATGGGTTTACTTACTCTCTCAATAAATGTAAATAAATAAGTAATCACAAGTATGTTACTCAAGTGGGTATATTGGTTTAAATATTATATTAGGAGATTGGGGTTTTAATCCCTAAACATAAATGATATTTTGAGTGTCTTGATTCCAGAGATATTTTGGGTTTACATCACTTTGAATCTCAAATGGTTTTAGGATTTTCAACGTAGAACTTTTGAAATGGGTTTTGATTTATCTTTCCATAAATGTCAATGGTTTGATGTCGGGTTTCATTTCTTATGACAAATGATATGAGATTTGAATCCTTATTTTAAATGGATATTGGGTTTGCAATTTGGATAAAGAGATTTTGGACCTTAAAGCTTTGGTATAAAGTGGGGTTTTGGGATTGAAGCTTTGCTTCAGTTTTGCTTTTGGTTCAACGGAGATTAGGTTTTGAATCTCAAATATATGGAAATGATTTAGGTAAATTTGCTTGTCTTTTTAGAAAGTTCGAGGTAGGATGGCACAATCTTGGGATTAGCTTAAGTTATTTGGAATAAAAATTTGAAGGTTTATTTATAGGCTTATGAAGAACCTAGTCATTATAAGGTATTCTATTAAATTTTAAGGCTAAGGAAATTCAAATTTTTGAAAACAAGTCATTTGATTTTTTCTTTAAATACACTTTGACTTAAAGTAATGTACTTTGAGCCGACTCAAAGTACTTTTATTTGACTTAAACTCCTGACTCTAAATTAAGTATTTACACAAGTTGAGTGAGTCCTAAATATGGAGTTTGAGTTGAATTTACCTCAAAATTGATAGATTCTAAGTTGACCAACACTCCTTATAATGTTTTTCAGGTTGCTTTGACATATTTTAGAATTTTGGAAGGTTTGGGTGGTTTGGATTGAGAAAATATTAGATTGTACAAGTTCATTTACATTATTAAAATTATTCCTAAAGATCTTCAAAGCTCTTGGAAGGTCTTCTAGAGTTCGATAATTTCTTTAGTATATATAGAACATAAAATGCAATTTCTTATTTGAATATTACGATTAAGAGTCTTGTTTGTATGGGTGGGTATAATATAATTATCTTAATGCTTGATTGGATTTGACAAGGTGTAACACCCTGCATTTTTAAGCATTATATATTTAATTAATTCCGCTAATTTAACTTACTCGTGTGTCGCAAATTAATTGAATTAATTATTATGAGTTTATTTAAATATTAATCGGGAGAGTTAATGGTTAATATTTATGAAAAATAATTACTAAGTGAATAGTAATAATTTATTTATGTCATGATGAGTGACAGTGAGGTGGAAATATCTTATCTCAACCGGAAGTCAGGGATAGACTATATTGAGGTCGAGATAGGGATTTTTAGTAAAGTAATTTAGATGACAATTTTGAGTTCACGATTGATTTCGGATAGACCGAGATTGTCGAAAAAGAGTACCCGTGGGAAGTAAATGGGTCTCGAGGAATTTTTAGGCATAATCGGGCACACACGGGGTGTTCGAGCCATTTTAATTTAGCCCATAAGCATAATTTCGCGAATTACAAAATAAAATCTAAGTTAGAGAGTTTGTGGCAATCACAACTCAGAAAGAAAAACCTAGTTCTGCATAGAAGGAAATAGGGTAAAAAAGGGGAGATTTTGGGAGCTAAATCAAAAGAGAGCAAGTGTGTTCTTCTCCAAATCATATTTCAGCTCAACGGATCAGAGACTACGAATCAATAGAGGCAAGTAGTTAAGTTGCTCTCAATTTAAAATATGGGATAATCAATTCATATTATGGTGGGTGTAACAGAAAATCCATTTTTGGGTGGGCGTTAATCTATGAAATGGGTTTTGGTAATTGGAGTAAAATGTGTATATAAATTACTCAATTGATGATAGAATATGATATAAGATTATTGGAGTCTGATTTTATTTCGAAACCCAGTAGTTGAACTCGTGTAATTTGGATTGATGGAATAAAATCTAGGATGAGGTTCGGATGGACGTTTATAAATCCAATTTGGGAAATATTGGAGAACGTTATAAATAAATGATCTTTGAAGATCATTATGATGTTTGAACTTGATTTGAGGATTTAAAGCTTGATGGGAAAAAATTAACTGAGTTATGGGTTTGAATATTTAAAGCTTGAGTGTCTAACAATGGTGGAAAAATAGTGTCGGAGAAGACACTGAGACTTGATCGATCGATGGATTTCATCGATCGATCGATGATCTTAAATTTTTGGAAGTTTTGCCTAGGACTGCGAATATGCAAGATTTTTTTAGGATTATTCTGGAACTTATTTATTTAGTGTAAAATAAATATGAGGCATATTGTCTAGCAATTATAGGTAGATATAATATGGATTAGGAGGGTGAAAAGTGTGTGACATATAATGAATAAATTTTGGGAAATAAATTCATAAGTATTCCATTACGGGCTGAGTGAATGTGTGGGGTTGTTTTTGTTGAGTGACGCTACTTTAATACATTAATTAATGTTAAAATTAATTAAATTGAGAGTCGAGATATAGACTCAAATATTTTTGGGCTAGTGCTTCAGGAGTTAGGTACGGGTTAGCCGGGTTTGATTTATTATATATAGATATACACGGATAGTGTGATAGTATATATATATATATATATATATATATATATATATATATATATATATATATATATATATATTAATTATTGTGTGCTCATTAAATATCAGTGTAGGATATTTTTATAATTACATAACCCTCTAGTTCTATCATAGGAGGTTGCACGATGTGGGTGAATCCCTGAGCTAGTGAATGCAAGGCGAGTATAATTCCTAGGTCAGAGCGTCCCGTATTATATGTGGTGATTCTTTTCGAGGTGAGATGCTTTGGGTATGATTCGGTCTCACACTCGGGGAACTATGACCGCCTCCGCTATTATTATTATTATTATTATTATTATTATGATTATTATTATTATTATTATTATTATTATTATTATTATTATTATTATTATTATTATTTTATTTATTTCATGATTAGGTGTGAGCGAATCGTCTCATGGTATCCGAGTGGGATTGGGTATACATGGGATGATAAATTTTTAGAGAAAACATCCGGTGAGTTATTACTTGGGAGGATGGATATTGTATGGAACATGTGTGTGCATTTGTATTATATATATATACATATATAATAGTGTAAATAATTATATACGGGTGAATTACCTGGAGTAAAATGGTAATGTTTATATAACTAATGAAATTGTTATATAGTTATTTAAAGATGAGAAATTAAGTCTATGTGAACAATAACTTAGAAATCATTAGTAAAAGTTACTCGTGCTAAAGTAAGGTTTCAGGCAGCAGTTATAACAAGGCTAGTTAGAGGGGGTAGTGTAGCTAGGAGGGTTATGAGGAAAAGCGGTCGGTGTGCAAAATAGTTGAGGCGTGAGTATTTTCTTAAGTGAGTGCGACACTAGATTAAATATGAAAAGCATTCATGCATTTTAATTACTAAATACTTAACCACTTGCTAAATATTTTTAAAATGTTTTGGGTTCTAAGTTTTGTTGTAAATATTTTTAAAAACCCTTTAGGTGTTGATACGATGGAAATATTACGTATTTCACCCGTTAACCTATGCCTTATTAGCCCCCTCGGGTATCTTAATCCCTATATTTATCATCGTTAACCAGATAACCTTTGTTTTATATGTTAACATGCTTTGCAGGGGTTAATTGAGCTTTTGTAGGTATTTAGGTGGTTAGAATGGAGTTTGGAAGCATTCCGGCGAAATTTCGTACACAATTGCACGCGCAAGGGCATTTTAGTAATTTTATAGTTTGGGCATTTGGTCCAACATCTTCATGAAAGATGTAGTCCTCTGTGCAAGCTTCGCGTGGCTCAAACAATGCGCAATTCTGAGCCATAACGAAGAAGTTACGAAAGTTCAAGCGGAAAAGAATCACAATATATCAAAGCAGGGGAAGAAGTTCCAAAATAGGTGAGTGAATCGATTAAGCCCTTGCCGAATCGATTCAATTTTGGGGATATTGACCTTTTCTCCTACGCGAATCAATTCTCTTAAGAGAAAAGTGTCAGGTCTCCATATTTGGGCTTATTCAGAAACATTTATACCACATGACCGAATCGATTTGACCTTCTCCGAATCGATTCGACCTGTCCTATCCATCGAGATATTTCCTTAGGGAAGATTCAGATCGATTCGGACTTCTCCGAATCGATTCGGTCCCTTGTTTTTCAACTTCTTATTTACAAGTTTTCCACTTTGGGATTTGTATATATAACACTTTCTCTCAATTTTGAGAGGATATATCTCATTTTTCTAGATTAGTTTTGTTAGGGTTTGGTTAGGGAGATAAGCCCTTATCCATTTTCCATTTCTTTGTAAGCTTTTCTTGTACTATTCATCTTCTTCCTTAATATATTTGTAGTTTATGCTTTATTTCCATTGATGTTTTTTACTTTTCTTGCCTAGTTAATCATTTATTGTGTTTATTTATTGTTTTAATTGATTTATAGCTTTGTTAATTAGTTTAATTTATGTCCCGCCCTTAGTTAAATAGGTCTGGGGTTGCGTTTTTTCCATTAACGGACATCGAGCTCCGAAAGTTAGGTTATGTATAAAATTGCATTTAATTGAAACCTCGTGTATCAAAGTCGAATTTTTTGGGGTTTAACTTTCTTTGTCACGGAACGTTAGTGTTTATAGTGATAATCCGAATTTAATCCGCGTGTGACCATTTTCCGTTAAATTTTTAATCTCGCAACTTTGTATTGAATTCCTTATTGTGTGATACTTATGCTTAATTGATTATGTCAGTTAAATAGATTTCGAACCGGAATTCTAATTAATAGTTGTTTGTCCTGTGTGGTGCGAATGCGATCCCGACTCGCGCTTTTAAATTGTTTAGCCTTAGCTTCTTCTTATTTTCCCTTTTCTCCTTTTCCAACCTATCACGTTTTACGCTTTTATTTTAGAAGTAATAAATCAATCAAAATATGTATGACATTCCCTGTGGATTCTCGATACCCGACTTACTGCTATAATTGTATCGCAAGTGCAGTCGTAATTTAGGTTTTTGTTTTAACATGGTGAAGTGAATTCAACGATTAGCATTTTGACGCGATGCTACTTTTCATGCTTGATCAAAATGGCGCCATTGTTGGGGAGTGTTTAGTTTGGATTGTAGTTTCTTTATTATTTCCTAATATTTCTTTTATTCACATTTGTATTCTTTATATTATCCTTTCTTTTTGACTTCTGCTAGATTGTTTCGAGAAATTGAAATTTTACTCTTGTCGTTTTATTGAATTGCTTATCGTGAAATGTCTCGCTATTACGCATTAGATAACCTTAATTAATAGGAGAATTATTTTCCATGTTATACTCCCAAGACTATGCGAGAATGCCTATAAATTCTTGAAGATGAGCGCATTGAGCGTGAAATTCAAGAGTATGTAAGTAATCCCTCATCGCCTTGTGAGGATAATTTGGGAAGTGGGGATTCCGTTAGCTATGAGCAACCCGCACAAACAGATGAAATGTCTTCTTATTGGTTTGACCATGAGTTAATGATTAAGAAAATTAATGACTGATCCGAGAGTTCTAAAGCTTGGTTTTTGGAGAATGATGACATGCTCGATGAGATCATTTCTTTACAAAATGGGGTTGAGGTTGAAACTTGTGTTTCACCTCAAAACCTTTTTGATGAAGAAATAATTGAGAGTGATCCAAGATTTAGCACTTTCGAATTTCTATCTCTTATTAATTCTTCCGATTGTATTGATGTTGATTGTCCTTCTTTTCCTTTATTACCTACTATTCTCGAACTATTAAATTTATCACAAGAATTGGTTGAAAGTTATGAGGACTTTGACACGATTCTTGAACGGGATTGTTATTTTAAGATGCTTCATCTCATGGGATATTCACTTGCACTAGCCCCACCTCCCCTTCCAATTGAAAAATCTTGTGGATGTGATTTCAATTTTCCCGAGATCAATGTGGTCTTGTCGCCCTTAGCATCCGAATGCCCCATCGTCCCCAAAAAATTAATAATTGGCTATGGTTCATTTCTTACGCCGTACAAATGCCTTTCGTTGTTCAAACATAATTCTTATTTTTTGGAAGGCATGCTTACTTGGGAGGATCCACCGTTAAGCTTCTAAAGTCAAAATGTTGTTTGGGTGGATCCTCAACTATTTAGATTTATAGTTAGTGTGAAGTCCAAATAGTATGTTGTAAATAGTTAGCCTTTTAATTTACTTTCTTTCTTTTCTCTTTCCTTTTAGTTTAGTCTAGTGTAATTAGTTAAGATTTTTGTTATTATTTTTCGTCATGCTCGATACTAACTTGTTTTGTAGACTCTTTGGACTCGTACTTATTCCGAGATCGCTCCATTTTGGGTAATATCTTTCTTTTCCTCTCTTTATGTTGTGTTCGTGATTAGCATTAAGGACAATGCAGCATTTAAGTTAGGGGTGTGGTATATTTTATCCATTTCATGTTTAGTCCATGGATTTGATCACATTCTAGTACCAAGCATGCTTTTTGTTAAAAAATTGAAAATTTTGAAAAATATTTTTTTTTCTTTTTTCTCCTTTGTTGGGAATTTTACCTTGTTTCCAATGATAAATTTCGATAATAGCCCGATCCATTAGACATTCAATGATGCTTGTTCTCGATTTTAGAAGTTATTAGACTTTAGTCCATAAATCATTGACATTCTGAATAACTTCATGAATTAAACTTTAATCCCATGAGCACATACGCTTTTCTTGTTCTATTGATTTGGTTTAAGATTTTTATAACTCGGTAATATTTTGTTGCATTGTATATACTTACCTGAAGTGAGATTGGAAACTTACGTTCATTTGTGAGTGTATACTCTATTCTTTCCTCTTTGAAAATGCTGCATTCGTCGGTTATATCTCTATTCTTTCATTTGATCGTTCATTAATTGAGTTTATGTCTTGAAATGTGTTACTTGAGCATGATTTTCAAAAATGATTTTGACTCGAGAATTGAGTAAACTTTAGGAAATGATAATAGTTCATCTATGTTATATCACCCATATTATCCTTAACCTCACCTTATATGTTTTCCCTAGTCAACCCCTTTGATCCTAAATATTAGCCTTTCGTTTCATTACCCAAAATCCCATAACCAACTTCTAATTGTAGTTTTAAACCATACATATTACCTTCCATGCCTTTGTTTGGAATGTTGCTTGGGATTGAATGATGTTGTGTAGTGTGGTTGCAATTTAAGCATATGAAAAGATTGAGAAAAGAAAAGAAATTAGTGAAAAATAAAAGAAAAAGAAAAAAGCAAAAGAAAAGAAAAGAAAACATGAGAAAAAGAATAAAGTAAAAGAAAGAGGACGTTTTTATATGTTGTGTATGATAGTTCAATAATCCTTTCTGCTCTCCAATTATTATATCTAATGCTTGATTATGGAACTTGTTTTCCATTTTTGTTACTGCCCGAATTCTTCCCATTATTTTAAGTTTTCATTCCGAACACTTTGAATACGTACAAACACATCCTTCCTTTCGTACCCTAGCCTAACCTTCATCATAACTGTTTACAAGTCCTATGTGATCTTAGGGTGAATTTAATTTAAAAGTTTAAATTGTTTTGGTAATCTGTGAAAATACATTTTGTCTCTTTTAATGAGCGGTATATTTCATTGGTGAAATTTATGAAGTGAAACATCATAATTTGGTGACCTCAGACCTTAAACATCATTAATTTGGTGAAATTTATGACGTGAAACATCATTATTTGGTGACCTCAGACCTTAAACATCATTAATTTGGTGAAATGTATGAGGTGAAACATCATAGTATGATGACCTCAGACCTTAAACTTCATTAATTTGGAATTTATGAGGAGAGACATCATAATTTGGTGACCTCAGACCTTAAATATCATTAATTTGGTGAAGTATGAGATGAAACATCATAGTATGATGACCTCAGAACTTAAACATCATTAATTTGGTAAAATTTATGAGGTGAAACATCATAATATGATGACCTCAGACCTTAAACATCATTAATTTGGGGAAATTTATGAGGTGAAACATCATAATTTGGTGACCTCAGACCTTAAAAATCATTAATTTGGTGAAATTTATGAGGTGAAACATCATTATTTAATGACCTAAGACCTTAAACATCATTAATTTAGTGAAATTTATGAGGTGAAACATCATAATTTGGTGACCTCGGACCTTAAACATCATTAATTTGGTGAAATTTATGAGGTGAAACATCATAATTTGGCGACCTCAGACCTTAAACATCATTAATTTTGTGAAATTTATGAGGTGAAACATCATAGTTTGATGACCTCGGGCCTTAAACATCATTAATTTGATGAAATTTATGAGGTGAAACATCATAGTATGATGACCTCAGACCTTAAACATCATTAATTTGGTGAAATTTATGAGGTGAAACATCATATTTTGGTGACCTCACACCTTAAACATCATTAATTTGATGAAATTTATGAGGTGAAACATCATATTTTGATGACCTTAGACCTTTAAACATCATTAATTTGATGAAATTTATGAGGTGAAACATCATATTTTGATGACCTCAGACCTTAAACATCATTAATTTGGTGAAATTTATGAGGTGAAACATCATAGTATGATGACCTCAGACCTTAAACATCATTAATTTACTGAAATTTATGAGGTGAAACATCATAGTATGATGACCTCAGACCTTAAACATCATTAATTTGGTGAAATTTATGAGGTGAAACATCATAGTTTGATGACCTTAGACCTTAAACATCATTAATTTGGTGAAATTTATAAGGTGAAACATCATAATATGATGACCTTAGACTTTAAGCATCATTAATTTGGTGATAAATTAGGAGGTGAAACATCATTATGTGATGACCTCAGACCTTAAACATTATTAATTTGGTGATAAATTATGAGGTTAACATCATACTATGATGACCTCAGACCTTAAGACATCATTAATTTGGTGATAAATTATGAGGGTAAACATCGTAAATTGGTGACCTCAGACCTTTAAGAGAAGTTCATTATATGAAAAACAACCTTCAAGAGAGAGCATTCATTAAAAGTAGAAAAATTCTCTGAAGAAGATGGTATAACATGTAGTGATAATTACAAGTTAGATATGCCTCAAAATATGTTATCAGAGTTTACAAAGTATTGAGATGATAAACAAAAAATTACAAGTTAAAAGCTTCACAAATTAAGGTTAAGGGTCTGCAGCCACAATGGTGTCCTCTTGGATTACGTTGGCAACCTCGACTCCGTCATCTCGAGGGTTAACATCCTCAGTCTCTGCAGGAGCAGCACCTTCCATTTCCTCCTCAACCTCTTGCAAGGCCTAAGCGAAGCGAGGATCGCCAAAGCCTAGACCAATAAAGTCTACGGCAGATAAGCTCCCTAATTCTTTCTCCTTTGAAGCTTCCCACTTCCCAATTTCCTTAATACCTCTTTCGAGATATTCAATGCCAAAGCTTATAAAATGGTCAGAGACTTTGTAGTCAAGCAAGATCTTCTCAGAGGCATCCTCAAGGGCAGCCTTTACTGCATCATCAACCTTTACCTCCTGCAAAGGAGAGGTGTGGTCCTTCTTAAGCTTGGCTAAGTCCCTATCCCTCTGCTTTACCTTATTTTTAGACTCATCTAAAGTTGTCTTCAGATGTTCGACCTCTACATTTAAAGAGGCTTGCACCTTCTGGGCCTCTTTTCCCTTCTCAATAAGGGACAACTTCCTCAGGGTCCAGTCAACAAATTGGTGCATAGACTCAATACCCTGCAAAATAAAGTCAGATGTATGAGTTCAAGCCTTAATCCTTTTAAAGCCGAGGTTACACTTGGAATAAAAAAGAAAACGTTTTTACCTGGATAGACCAGTAAAGGCTAAACTCCGCCACCAGAGGGGTATCAAGAGAGCGTAGAAAACACTTATTTGCATCGGTCATTATAGAGACAATGGAATCCATTGCTTTTAGACCATGACCTATTAGGCTATCACTGATCTTCAGCTGCTCCAGACGAGCAGCCTATGCATCATCAGAGGAGATTGGGATGGCACGATCTACCTTTTGGGTTTTGCTTGGCCTCTAATCCTCTTAGCCAGCAGCGGTGGATTTCTTCTTCTTTGTAGTGTCAGCCTTGGATTTACCGACGTTCTACTTGGGTGGAGGAGGGACTATATTATGCCCTACTTTCTTCATCATCTTAACAAGGCTTGGGCTGACATCTCCCAGAGCTCGTCAGAGATACCTTCTGGGTATTCTACAAAGATAAACATCTGAGTTAATAAATCAGAGGTATGAAAACTCAGAGGTGCAACTTGTAAAAATATAATACTTATGAAGCTCGGTCAGAGGACTTCCCCCAGGCTAGTCTCAGAGAAGTAATAGGGGGTCATCAGATGTTCATACATGACTAGCCAACCGTGCTCCCCCTGATCTTAACGATCCTTAACCTTTTGTAAGTTATCGTGGCTAAGCCCAGGGTTAGCCTTGGCAACAAGTGACACTTTTCCCCACCTCAGAGGTATCCTCGGCTCCAACGATGAAGAGGTGGCACAAGTACCAAATTCCCATTCCCCTGAGGCAAAGAAGTACCGTGGTTTCCAGTTGTGATTGGAGGTTTGGGTAAGCAGCAACATCTTTTTGTCTGACTTCCTAGCTAGGAAATGATAGCAGCTGGGGTGGTTTTTGGCAGAGGATGGGACATAGCATCCTTTGAAGACCCTAAGTAGAAGGTCTGAGTGATGGACTGCCCTCCAAAGGACGATAGCTCCAATCATAACCTTCCAGGCATTTGGGGATAATTACGAAGGGTCTAGGTTGATATGGGACAATATTGCTCTAATTGAAGAATGGATGGGGAGACGAAAGCCTAACTTGAACATCTGCTCATAGACACAGATCTCCCCTTCTTGGCCACAAAAGGTCCTCTCATCTCTCAAAGGTCTCCTGAGATTAATGGAAGGACCTATGTAATAGAGATGCCTAAAGGCTAAGTGGTCGTACTCAGTAACAATACTCTCTATCTCAGCAGCCTCTGAGGTATCAACGTCACTTTCATGACCATCATCCTCATCCCTGGTAACGTCGGCCTGGGCAGATGAAAGGACACCATTGGGAAATCTCTGAGCGAAATCAGCCTTAGTGGCAGCCGACAGAGGGATATCATGATGGGTGGGGCAATAGCCACACTCGGCCCCATAATCTCGACATCAGAAGAAGTCTGTGAGGTGCTAGCACCATTGTGGGAAGAGGCAAGACTTTGGACCTCGTCCTGACCAGGGACATGATCTTGCCTAATAGAGAAGTCCATAGCCTCTTGGGATGAGTCTACAGACATAGGGTCTGAGGTAGATGACTCAGACTCAAACATTGGAGAAGGGTCAATTGGATCCTCTGCTGGCTCAGCAAGCTCGGATGGCTCAGGGTATATCACCTTCAGAGGTGGAGGGAATATAGGTCTGAGGGGGAAGGTCTCAGCCCTATGAGCTTCCTCTTGGGCTATCTCTATCTGCCTAATTTTCGCAAAGGTCTTCTCTTTAAGAGAAGGGAAATCTTCTATAAGCTTGTATAGAGGTCTGGGCATAAGTCAGACGACCCTACACTTAGGAATCTAAACCATAAATAAACAACTGGGCACAACTTAAACTAAGGATCACACTTGGTTCTTGAAAAATTTCAAACCAAGAATAGTCAAGAACAGATTCACCAAAAAACTCAAGGAATCACCGGAAAACTTAAACTACACTAGAAAATAATGGAAATGCAGGGTTGAACAATGACAAAGGAAAGGTAACAATCAATACTTGATAGAGTATAAGATGAAGAGTAGGAAGATTGAGCAAAGAAATCCACAAATAACCTCGATCAAGTTCTTGATGAGAGAGAGAAAACATAGAAGTCTCAGGTGGGAAAATGAGAGAAATGAAGAAGAAAGAGAAAGGAAAGGGTTTAAACCCTCAAATATGATTGCATGCATCCCAAGGCCCATCATTTCCTTGGGAGCCCAAAAGACAATCAACATCATTACACTATCAAGAATGTTACCCACTTCAGAAGTTGACACCTGTCAAGGAGATATTGGTACATTATGAAATATAGCCTCAGACATACATGCCCCTTAGTCACCTACTTACATAGGCAACTAAGGGCTAGGGGTGATTGATATGCCCAAAGTGCACCTGCCAACTCAGAGGCATTAACCTCGGCCTGTATGATGGCGGAGGTAACAATAGCTCAGGATTACCCATCAGTGATGTCATCCTTCACCTGTTCGACCACATCCGACATTACAAGTACCACCATGATTGGGCATCAACCGAGGTCTACATGACTCATGGGGTTAGTTATCCATCAGGTCGGCCACAGTCGATGTTACAAGTATCACCTCGATGAGGGCATCATCTGAGCTAAGTATGGACATGGGTTATCCACCAACATCACCATCAATATCGGCCATAGCCGACGTTACAAGTTTCACCTAAGATCAGCACAGCCTTGCAGGCTCAGCATCAAGTGTCAAGACAGCATCTGCCCTGGTCGACGTTCCAGATATCTAACCTCAGCTGGCATCCCAGCCAAGGTCATCATATAATCTTGAGCCAAGGCAGGGGTCGTACTTCACCAATCTCGTACTCATTCAGGCTGAGGTTGGTACGAAGGAAAGACAGCCGAGCTTCTACGCGCACATGTATGGCTTGGAATATGTGAACAAATCCGTTATAATTGAATCATTCCCTCCACGTGAGGGAATATTGAGATCATCATTACTTAGTTGAGATAAACTAGATGTCATCCTTGCACTGGCTGGGTCTCCATGCACATGCACATTGCATGCTTGGGGGGTACATTACAACCCCCAAGCACTATATATTGAGGTCATCCTCAATATTGTAAAGGATCGATAATTATAACCCTAGATAAAACTCTATCAATTTAAACAATATAGAGAGAAAGCTTGAGATATTTTATCCATGGCCGTTAGTGCCTTATTTCAGCGACATTACTCACTCACTTGCACAGTGGACGTAGGCCTAACTGACTGAACCACTTATATTCAAGTGTTCATCCTCTTAACCTCACCCCCTTCTACACACACACACACACATACACGCACACACATACACACACACACACACACACACATATATATATATATATATATATATATATATATATATATATATATATATATATATATACAGGGGCGGTGCTATGTAGGGACGAGGGGGAGCGGAGGCTCCTCCTGAACTTTCCAAAAAAAATTACTGAGAAAAATGTGGTGCTGTGCAAGGCTTAAGAAGTCACATGCTCCTGTTATGTTGGTCTATTTTTTTTTTTTTTGAGATGATGAAATATGTGGTGCTATGCTGTCTTATTTATTTTTGTGGTCAGGGGGTTTAATGGTGATAAATTTTTATGGTGATAAATTTTGTGGATTATATTTTTGTGGTGTTAAATTTTTGGGGATAAATTTTTGTGATGATTTTTTATGGTTTATATTTAGGTATTAAATTTATGTGGTGCCTAATATTTGTTTAAACTGTATTTTTAGGGTGTCATGGAAAAAAATTTCAAGCGAAAGAATTAATAAAACAACTTCCGAACCGGAAGTTCAATCTTCCAAACTGGAAGACCAAATAAATCTAAAATGTTAATATGTACCAATAAGGTTTAGGCATAATATCTTAATAATATGTATAAAATTCGAATTAATCCAAAAAAAATCGCCTCGGGGGCTCCCGCCCCTGAACCCCCGGCACCACTCAAAAGGGCTCCCCCTGAACACAAATCCTGGATCCGCTACTGCTTGAGGTCCTATGAATTGACGGTGACCCAATGAATTGGTCGCTCCCATCTTAAGCCCTCAGAATTGGCTTCGACCCGCATAATTGGTCACTCCCTACCCTAGGTCCTCATAATTTACCTCAGCCCCTAGAATTGTCTATACCTAGCTTAGTTCCTCAGAATCGGCCTCGACCCTCTGAATCGATCATCCTTGTCTCTTTAGGTCCACAGAATCAACCTCCCTCTAAAACATCATGTGGTGTCTATTCGACAGATTTCACTTGTTCCAAGCTCACCCATCGAGGGGATCTGTAGACACCACATTCTAGAACCCCCTAAGTCTCTCCTTAGGTCCCTAGCACCTCCCTATTTTTCTATAAACCCTAGGTCACACTTCGAGTATTGATCTATAGGCCATCGGGCGCTCTCGACCCCATTTAACTCCGATCAACTCTATCAATAGAGAAAAATCTCAACGAATCTTCGAAGGGCTCTGAATCCCCTTTCCAATGGTCCACCTCATGCACAAATTGACATAACAGTTCAGACGAATAGACCATTTTACCATTGAAAATCGATCTAGAGGCCACCGGGCGCTCCCAGGCCCGAATTGACCCCAATCAACTTCATCGTCAGATAGAAATCTCTTTGAATCTTCAAAAGTCACTGAAACTCCTTTCTAATGTTCTACCTTATGCGTGAAATTGGATGCCCATTCGAACGAACGATCCATTTTCCCCTCGAAAATTAATCTAGAGGCCACTGGGGATTACCAAGATCCGTTTGACCAAGGTTAACTCTTCATCTCAAATGAGACTGAATGAATCTTATAATGGCACTGAATAACCTTTCCAACAGTCCACTCTGTGCGCGAATTAGCCCTATGGTACAGAATAATGACTCGTTTTACTCCGAAAAGTCACCGAGCGCTTCCGGGACCCGATTGACCAAGGTTAACTTTTTTAATCGAGTGAAGCTCTTTGGAATGTCGAAGTACCTTGCATAACCTTTCCATCGTTCTGCTCTGTGCATGATTCTAACTTACCGTTCAGATGAACGATCCATTTTCGTCCAATGATCTCCTGTCCGAAAGAACAATGAGCGCTTCCAAGCCCCGTTTGATCGAAAGTGAATTGCAGGACTTGGGAGAAGCCCAAAGGACTATTGAAGGTCTCTAAATTACCTTTCTAATGGTATGCCCCGTGCATTATTTGGATCAATTGATTGCATTCTACGACTATTTTTCCAAAAAAATCCGCACGAGACTGTCGATTGGCAGGTCTATTTCCCTGCCGCCTAGCGTTACCTGCCGATTGGCACCCCCTTACCCTATAAATAAAGGGCACGATCTCACTCTGAGGACACACCTCAAATCCATCAATATCAGTGATCTCCATAACATTCTCTTGGAATCAACAATGTTTCCTTATGAGAAATTCCTTTCCATCTTTCATTCCCATCCTTTTCATACCCAATTTAGAAAAATATCATTCTCTCTCATCCAACATTCATCTCAACACTTAAGGGAGTTCATCTAGGATTAGGATCCAGCTTCAATTCTCCAAAGAAGGACCAAAATCCTTCTCTCCCTCTCCCTCTCTCTATTCAATTTCTTTATTTTTTCATTAGTTATGCAATTTTGTAATCCAACTTTTAATTTAGTTCATACACATTAATATCTCACCTTTTTATTAGTTATATTGCACATACTTTATTTTTTAGAAAACAAATTCAAAATAAACAAAAAGAGGGTTACACCTATAAATTCCAACGGGATTATACCCATCATAATTTCTCAAAACTAAAATATATTTTCTACACGCACACACATAATAAATTCCCGTTCAAATCTATGGGATAAAACCCACCCTTATGCCACATACAATCTACGTGGACTTTGGCGCCTTTATAGGTTAGGCATGCGTTTCGGGTTAAAACAAGGGACTCGAGTCCAACTTTCATTTTTTCTAATTTTCCCATTTTCGCATTTATTGCTCTTTCATCTATACATTATTTTTAATATATATCATATTTATTATCCTAATTAGCATTTCATCCAACATATATTATCGTTTTATCATAACGATCAATATGTCGATAAACGCACAGAAAGTATTTTCTAAATATTATTTTTGGAACATTCTTATGGATGACTCCGATCTGTCTTTTCCATGGAGTTAGGTGATTCCTATCTCCATGTGTATATATACATGCACACATATTTCACAAAAAAAAAATAAAGGAAAACAGTAACACAAGCCCATGAGAGATCGAAAGGGAGGGATGGGTGCCTAACACCTTCCCATTCCATAACTTAGCCCCCGAACCTTTGAACTATTGGTTTTATAAGCATCAGTTTATCTTCGATGTCGGCTTCTTGAGACAGAGACATGTTCTTTTGCATGTTTTCTGTAAAATAGGTTGAAGACTCCATATATTTTCATTCACCCCAAACTGACGACGAACGAAGAGTTCTTAGAGAAAGTGGGCACGAGACTGTTTTCTCCCCCTCCTCCCCCCACCGGTAGAGAGGTGATAGAGATATCCGTGGATGGCCACAGGGTCCTATATATATCCCTGATTTTGTTAATGCCATTAATGATTCTCCTAGTAATGTGAGAACATTGGGGATGGACAACTTCAAAGAGCTAATATAACTAAAAAAATAATCAATTGGGTGGGAATGTAATCCCGACCTCAGCGAGGAATTGAGGGATTAACCAATGCCCTCATCAATGTTGTTGTAAGAGTTTCCATAACTCAACCTAGGAAGGAATTTGACGAGACTCTATGGTGTTCTCATGGATAACATAAGCCATTTTCAAGCAAACAACAGAAAATGAAAAAAAGAAGACTTTTTTAAAGTGATTACAAGAAATGAAGAGCGTAAGAGAAAGAGAGAAACTTTCAGTTTATGAAGGCATAAATAAACTCTGATAAACGGGAAGGAAAATAAAATTGACTGGTAAGGAATCGAACTAACGGTAGTAAGGGTATTAATGGGTTGGAACAGATTCCAAGATAAAACTCATCATTAACCGTCACGCTAAAAATTGATGACTTAATCATGAAATCTCCCTTTAAGTTAGTGGTAACCTAATTACTAGCATACCCTTAAAAATACTGGGGAAAGTTAATGTAATTCCCCTTGGGAGATTAACTAGAAAAATTCAAACTCGACCTGGATCCAATAAGAGGAGCAAGAAAACCTTTTCACCTTCAACTAGATAGAATGATTTAAGGAAGTTATGAGGGAGAATTCGATCATACATGAGGAGAGGACACATGTCTAAAGAACCTATCAAATATCTCAAATGAAAAGATAAATATATGTAACGCCAACCTGTGAAAATCTCAAAATTAGACGTATTTGATCATTTCGGTTGCTATATAAGGTTAAGGAGTCCTACATGACTCAACCTATTTCGTTTTCTCCATAAATGTAACCTTTATCCCAAGGAAAAAGTGGAATGTAACCAGCGTTATCATAATAAAGCCAATAATGAAAGAGAAACAACCCATGGACGCAGGCACATTATTGAACTAGGTACATATTGTTCTTGTGTGATTGTGTATGCCATATATTCTACCCGACTTGAATTGTGTTTAGGGATTACAAGTTTGTAGTCCTACTTTTTTGAATATATGTGTGTTTAATCCCATGTCATTATTTTTTTGTTGTTGATCCTATATTTTTACACTTTTCATTCTCTACAAAAAAGAGACAAGAGCGGTTATGAGAGGTTACATGGAAGTTGACGGAAGTTTTAAACAATTATGGGACTTAAAATAATTTGAGAAACCCATGAGATGAGAGAGTAAAAAAACTTTAGAAATGGGACTAAAACCAAAAAAACTATTGAGTTTATTAATACCAGTAGGATTTTATTATCTAAAATCAATAATTGGCATTAGTTAACAATGTTAGACATCCTTTTGAAAAGGTGTGTCTAATTTATAAAAAAGAGGAGGGTCATGTATACTTTTGACATAATCTCAGGGGAATGGTCTAAAATATTGGCCGTTATGTAATGATTCGGCTAATACATAATGGTATCTTGATGTGTCAGTTTTGAGTCATACCGATTTATTGAAGAGAAGAAAATTCACATGTGTATTATGTTAAGAGTATGTTACTATAGACACCACATTCTAGAAACCCCCTAAGACCTTCTTTAGGTCCCTAGTTCCTCCCCGTTTACTACAAATCCTAGGTCATACATTGAGTACCGATCTAAAGGCCATTGGGAGATCCCAGGCACTATTTAACTATGGTAAACTTCATCGTCAGAGTGAAAGACTAATGAATCTTTGAAGGTTTCTAAATTCCCTTTCTAACAGTCCGCCCCGTGCATGAATCGACATAATGGTGTGGACGAACGAACCATTTTACTATCAAAACTCGATCTAGAGGCCACTAGGCACTCTCAAGCCTAATTTGACCCTAATAAAGTTCATCCTCAGAAAGAAATCTCAATGAATCTTCGAAGTCCACTGAAACCCCTTTATAACGGTCCTCCCCATGTGTGAAACGACATAACTATTCAGACGAACGATCCATTTTCCTCCAAAAATTAATTTGGGGGCCACCGGTCACTCCTAGGATCCGTTTAACCGAAGTCATCTCTTTATCTAAAATGAGACTGAATGAATATTCGAAGGTCATTGAATACCCTTTCCAATGATCCGTATCGTTCGCGAATCAGCCTCACGATACGGACGAATGACCCATTTTACTCTGAAAGGTCATCGGGAACTTCTAGGCCCTATTTGACCAAAGTCAACTCTTCAAACTGAGCAAAGATCTTTGGAACATCGAAGTACCTCGTATAACCTTTCCAATAATCTACCCCGTGCACGATTTGAACTTACGGTATGGATGAACGATCCACCGTTGTCCGATGATCTCCTAACCAAAGGACCGACGGGCGTTTTCGAGACCCGTTTGATCCAAAGTCAACTCTTGCACCAAGGAGTGGCCCAAAGTATTCTTAGAGGTCTATGAATAACATTTTCAATGGTATTCCCTACGCACAATTTGTACTTATGGATTGACTTTTACGATCATTTTTCCGAAAAATCTACACGAGACTGCCAATTGGCAAGTCCATTTCCCTGCCTTTCATTTCCATCACTTTCTCCCCCTTTTATTTCCATCACTTTCACACCCAATTTGGAAAAAATTTCCCTACTTTCTTCACCCACATGTAAGTAAGCTCATCATTAATCAAGATCAATCTCTAAGTCTCCAAAGAAGGTCCAAACACTCTTTTCACTCTTTAAATTTCTTTGTTTTCGCATTAGTTATATAAGTTTTTAATTTGGATTTTACTTTAGATAATACACATATTAATATTCAATCACTTATTAGTAATATTGCACATGATATATTATCTATAAAAAAAGAAAAAGAAAAAGAGGGTTGCACCAATAAATTCCAATGGGATTTTCCCCCACATTTTCTCAAAGCTAAAAACATCTTTTTCTTATACACACACATAATAAAATCCCCGTTTGAATTTATGGGATAAACCCCACCCTCATGTCGCATTCGAACTATGTGGACTTTGATGCCTTTATAGGCTATGAAGGCGTCTCGGGCTAAAACCCAAGACTCGAGTCCTATTTTCCTCTTTTTGTGGTTTTATCCATATATTATTCATATATGTCGTACTTGTGATTCATACTTGCATCTTATCTAACACATATAATTGGTTCATCATAAAGATCGATATCTCGATAAGCACACACATAATATTTTTTATTATTATTTTGGGAACATTCCTATAGATGACCTCACGCCGACTTTTTCCATGATGTGAGTCGAGCGATTCCGATCTCCACTTATATATACACGAGTGCACACACTTCACAAAGAAATTAAGGAAAAGCGTAACATAAGTCCATGAGAGACCAAAAGGGCGGGATGGGTTCCTAACACCTTCCCATTTCGTAACTTAGCCTCCCAACCTCTAATCTAATTGGTTTAGCAAGCAACAATTTGTCTTTGATGCCATTCTCTCGAAGCGAAAACATGTTCTTTTGCCTATTTTGTGCAAAATAGGTTGACGACTCTATCTCTTTACATCACCCCACATCGACGACGGTCGAAGTATTCCTCGAAAGGGCGCGAAACCTCTTTTTGTCTCCACCGTGCACGCAAGCACTGACCCCTGATATGGAGAAGGAAGAATCGAATTGGGGAGGGATGGACATAGTGGTGACTCCATTGGGGATTTACTAAGAGGGCTAGACTCTGTTTGCATAGGTGTCATTATTTTCTTCTTGTGTGCATATGCACCTAACTGTATGTTTCCTTTTCTTCTGTATTACTTCATATATATATCTACCTCATGTTTATATCACTTCACACAGATATAAATACTCTCCATGTACACCTCATACGAACTATATTTGTATATAGGGTCACTTATATCCACTTGCTTCACCCACCACTTAAAATATCCATACTTAGGTGTCACTAGCACACACCTTTGAAAGACTGTGCGATAATGATTTTAATGGTTCTGAAAATTCCAATCACAAACTTATTTAATTAGTGTCAATTTATGAATCAAATCAATTCAGCCCTTAAACACAAATATCTACGTGCGTGCAAGTGTCAAACCATCATAAGTAAATTATGCGACACAAAGTTCAGGAAAAAATCCCTCCAGGGCAAAACCTTTTTATTTCACTATAATTGTAAATCGCAACTTACACGGTTACAATGAAATAAAACAATTTGACACTCGAATACCCGTAGGCATTGGTCGATGTCATCAGCAATAAGTCCACATGCAGAAAACCTACATGAACCGCAATCCAGTCTTCAACCCAAGAAAACCGCAGCACTCCCTAATGATACGTAGTCATAAACTCGGTAGAGACTTTGTCCACACTAACACGCAACTCTCGGTTGTAGAGATCTCCCCACAAAGTATGAACAATAGAAAAATCTATTTTTGGGTTCCACAAAATAACTCACACAAAAGCAATTGGGATTGTGAATTGTAAAATAAAAGTTATGAATCCTCAAATGGTTGGGGAATAGTATAAAAACGTATTCTGTGAAAACCAGTTTTTCTCCACACAAAATTGAGCAGCCTGACACTCAATTTATATTAAAAATCAAGGCGGTGACGTGTCAGGTAAAAAGTCCTCTCATTTGAACGACATGATGTCGTTTGAGCGAGATATGATCTCGTTTGAACCATGTACGATAACGACATCAGACACGTAACTCAGAAAGCTTCAGATATTTAAATATCTTGGAAACCTCAAATCTTAAAATTATTCACGAGATCAAAAACCTTTATCCAAAAAACTTTATGATAAAATAATTTTTTGAAAAATTAAAACCATTTCAAAAATCATTTTTCATCCTAACACTTTTAATTTAAAATGTAAATGAAACTTAAATACATTTTACCAAATTCATCCTTATTGGGCATGAATGTTGAAGTCATCTTGTAATTCGAATTTGTCTCTTCTAGATGTAATCTTCTGAATCCTTCGACGACTTGTAGCAATATATGACATACTAAATTGTGACGGACAATGTCCTTACAAATCTCTCCCTATGCCTATGCTGGTACAAAATAAAAATTATCCGAATTATAAATTTCAAATGACCTATACAAATCTACCCTCCCATAAACTCAAAAGTGGAAAGATAAACTGTCAAGTCTTCAAACTTTTCAAACGGTGCTTCAACAATAAACTTTTTAAAACTCCAAGCTTTTCGCATCAGGGTCTGTAACATAATGTTCTTCAATTGTACCTACACACATGAGACAAAGCAAATACCTCGTGATGTATCGAGTTTGAAATGATATAAAGCATAAACATGAAATCATAATCAATTCTCCCCCATACATAAACTCCTCCATAATATCATAATTCGTTCCCCCCCTTTTTATTTGTCTGAAATAGATAAGGCAAAAATTAAATCACATAAATCAAATCGGGGTGTCATTGTAAACTAAACCTAATAAGCTATTTTCGATTTTCCCCCCAGATTTTTCATAAAAATATATAAAACGATGTTACAAAAATCATACACCATGAATTTACTCTAAGATAATCAAATCATGGAAACGGAATGAATGGGTGTGAACAAATTTGATAGGAAAATCAACTCAATCATATCATATGTATACGATGCATAAGTGTAGTCCTAACGAATGAACGTCTAAAATAGTCCTTAGGTGTAAAATTGTTGAATTTAGATGACATCGTCTTAATCATATCAACAAATTAAAGTATAAATGATTTCCAAACCAATAACGTCCAAAACTATATAATGCTTTTTCATGAATTTTAAGGACGTTCAAACTGTTATAAATTCCATCCAAACTCCCTCATTAAAATATAATGTTTGTTTTTTCTTATGAGGTGTTGAGACTAAAATCTATTGGCCAATTTTTGGCGTAATTTTCTTTTTATCACCTTTTAATTTTTTCGAGCTCTTTTAAACCTCATTGGACCCCGAATAATTTCCAATTCCTCACTTTTTTAGGTCCATTTAAATGGTGGCTTTATCGCAAAGGAGAAAATGAAATACCTTTCGTAGACCGTTTTCATTTTCCACAATAAATCACACAAACTCACAAACGGTTTATATCAAGCACTACTTTTTGTGAAGTCTTATTGCATTTGGTTCGTTGTATAGACATAATTGAGATGGAAATACTCAACCAATATGTGATAGACAAGCACAGAAGATAGACAAATCCATGCATGTGTGCAATAAAGGACAGATTGAGTCAATCATATAGGTAGCAACACTATATCATGTCAAAGACTCCAAACTTTGTAAAGCACATGAATGACATAATATATTATCTCAAAACACTATCAAATAGACATATGGATAAATGGAATGAAATTGTGACTTGGTCATCATAAGTGAGCATTCACATAAGGTGTAAACAAAATAAAAAACTCTTTTTGGATTTTTCAAAATTTTTATAAAAAAGAAAATCTTTTTGTATTTTTTCGAACACTGTTCAGAACCAACCCAGCAGTACTAAATAATATATCAATATGAAACAGAGGACTGAAACAGATAAATCTAGAAAACCATACAGGTCGTTTAAATGAGAATCAATGTCTCTCAAATGAAAATGTATGTCGTTATAACGACATCTTCGTTCGATTACTGATGTCGCTTGAATGAGAACTGATCTCGGTCGAACGAGAAAATCAATTTTCACAGGATTCCCAGAATGTCATGCAGTTTTGTCCGGTGAGAAAATTTTATACAAACAGTTCCTGGAATGGGCAAACAGATCCAAAACAGTGCTAAAACAGTACCAAAAATAAGAAAAGCAAATAAAAATGCTAACAAAGTATAGAATAGATGGTACATACCAGTAACAGGTAAAAGATAACAATATGAAAATCAACCTATTCTATCAAACAAGTCTAGACCTCAACCGATAGGTGCGACGGAGTTTTCCAAAGACAGTGACATCTTTTGAAACAACTCCATCAAATCATGAGAAGTCTTGACCAAAAACTTTACTTGCTCTCGAATATGTGCAAACTCTCTATCATTATGTGCAAGCAAAGTATCATGGGTGGGTGCATGTGTGCAAACATGTGTAGGAGCAAAGCGTGACACATAACCCAATTTAAAACAAAATTCCCTATGGTGTCCTGTCCTTTTGCAATGGGAGAAAACATAAACAGGCCTAGGTACACCTCTCTCAAAAACTCTAGGACGTGTTCTCCTAACAAGTACAGGATGCCTAGGTGGGTTGTGTCGAGTCATTAAAGTGGAAACCGACTCGGGTGCAACAGTAGAACTGGATACACAGTCATGAACTTTTCCTAAATTCTCAACACCACCTAAAACGGGATTAAGAACCATCTTTTCAACTTTCTTAGATGCGTTCTCTAAAGGGATTTTGACCGCTCGGGCGCGTTCGAGATCACTCTTGAGTTGGGATACACGTGTCATCAGACTAGACACCGTGTCGGTCAAGTCACACTTTTCCTCCTTAAAACTTCATTCTCGCTTCCCATATCTAAAACCCGACGAACTAAATCTCTATTATACTTCTTCATTTTCAAGGTCTCGGTGTACAAATCCCTAAAGTCTTTTTGGATCTCACTTTCATACCCACTCTCAAATTCGCTCTTATCTCGACTAGAAACACTTTAGTCATCACTGTCACTCTCGCGAACACTATCAACGTGGGACAAAGTGGGTGTGATTACATGACTCAAAAATGCTACACACATCCCATGTGCTAAACCTTTACTGGACTCATATCCCTCATTTCCCTCTTCTCCCTCACTATCACTACGGGTGGCTGGCATAGAAAATTTCTTTCCCACTCTCCTAAGTCTAGTGTGACACTCAAATGACTTGTGCCCTCTCCCCTCACACTCAAAATATTTTAAATTTTCAAACTTTTCTTCACCCTCTTTATCTTTCTCACCGCTTTCTTTGGCCTTGTCTTTCTTTTTATTTTTCTCCCCAAATCTTTTATTGGAAGAATTTGGTTTCGAAACTAGAGAATTTTTTTAAAATTCTTTGGAAGCAAGGCCATGTCAAAATCAGACATGTCCTCAGACTCGGACTAATAAAAAATCACTTTCTTTTTCTTAGATTGGGATTTGAGTGCTATCCATGTATCCTTAGGTTTGACAGTGTCGGGAAACATGTCAATTTCGTATGTCAGTAGGTCTCCACCTAACTCTTCAAATTTCAGACGATTCAAATTTCCTAAGGTATTCAAAACAGTTAATTTAGGGATAAAACATTTTGGTAGCGATCTTAAAATATTTTTAACCACTCGTTCATCAGGAATCGGCTCACCAAGATTAAAACTAGTGTTGACAATATCGGAGAGACGTGCATAAAAGTCATCAAAACACTCAGTCTCTAGCATGGTGATGGCCTCAAATTGAGTGGTCAAATTTTGAATTTTAGACTCTTTGACTGCGTTATTTACCTTGTGGGTGAGTTGCAAAATATCCCATACTTCTTTAGACGTGGTGCACATCATAATACGTCAAAACTCATTAGGAGTGACGTGTCCGAAAATATCACTAAGCCCACGTGAATTGTAAGTGCTCCACCTCAACTCATCCTCAGTCCAGTCTAACACAAGTTTTAAATTCGTGACATTATTTGGGGTGATAGTCAGAGGATTCCAACCTCTTTCACAAATGGCCCAAACTCTTTCATTGATTACTTTTAAAAGGGATTTCATTCGGGCTTTCTAGTAAGCATAATTAAACCCGTCAAAAATTAGTAACCGACTATATAAGTTTTCGTTTGGAAACATTTGACAAACTTTCAAAAATCTTTTTTTTTTCAAAAAACTCAATATCACACAATTTTTGTGCGAAAAATAGGAATATGCGATAAATTAGCGTAACCTGCTGTAATACGAATTTGAAAGACCGTGCGACACTGATTTCAATGGTTGTGCAAATTCCAATCACAAACTTATTTAATTAGTGTCAATTTATGAATCAAATCAATTCATACCTTAAACACAAATAGCTATGTGCGTGGAAGTGTCAAACCATCATAAGTAAATTATGCGACACAAAGTTTAGGAAAAAATCCCCGCAAGGAAAAACCTTTTTATTTCAGTATAATTGTAAATCGCAACTTACATGGTTATAATGAAATACAACAATTTGATACTAAAATACCTGTAGGTGTCGGTCGATGTCATCAACAATAAGTCCACACATAGCGAACCTACATGAACCGCAGTCCAGTCTTCAACCCAGGAACCCTGCATCACTCCCTAATGACACCCAACCGTAAACTCGGCAGAGACTCCCTCCACACTAGCACACAACTCTCCGTTGTAAAGATATCCCCATAAAGTATGAACAATAGCAAACTCTATTTTTGGGTTCCACAAAACAACTCACACAAAAGCAGCTGGGATTGTGAATTGTAAAACAAAAGTTATGAACCCTCAAATGGTTGGAGAATAGTATAAAAACGTATTCTATGAAAACCAATTTTTCTCCACACAAAATTCAGAAGTCTGACACTCAATTTATATTAAAAATCAAGGCAATGACATGTCAGGTAAAAAGTCCTATCATTCGAATGACACGATGTCGTTTGAGCGAGATATGATTTCGTTTGAACTATGTACGATAACGACATCATACACGTAACTCAGAAAGCTTCAGACATTTAAATATCTTGGAAACCTCAAATCTTAAAACTATTCACGAGGTCAGAAACCTTTATCCAAAAAACTTTATGATAAAATAATTTTTTGAAAAATTAAAAACATTTCAAAAATAATTTTTCATAAATAGAAAAATATTTTAACTTTCACAAAAATATCCCAACACTTTTAATGTAAAATGTAAATGAAATTTAAACACATTTTATCAAATTCATCCTTGTTGGGCTTGAATGTTGAAGTCTTCTTATAATTCGGATTTGTCTCTTGCAGGTGTAATCTTCTCAATCCTTTAACGACTTGTAGCAGTATACGACATACTAAATTGTGACGAATAATGTCCTTACAACCTCCACTTATCACACTTGTGTATATCCATGCTCACTTATACTTATCACACGCGACTTGTAGTTTTCCTATGCTTCAGATCACTGTCACACACTCACTTATAGATATTCACACGACTCACTCTCACGTATCCATGCTAGATTTACTTTTCATGTTACTTGTACATGCTTTCCTATTAGTATAGTGATCATCATGCCAAATAAAATACTCTCTGTATAATATACTAATCAAGAATCAGGCATTTTGCACACTACATCACCAAGAGCATTGCTATATTGATAAAAAAATATCAAATACTTGGTGACACTTTGTGATGGGTATTGGTCCAGCAGGGCACAGTTAGCCTAAGAAATATGACTCTCACCTTCTATTGGCCTAGTACCTTCGATGTATATTGAACAGTTCCCCCCGCATCATACCCCTTAATCGAACTCACGATGAGAGGAATATAGTAGGGAACTTGGTCTCATACATCGAGTATACTGAATTCGCCCTCACATGTACTGTTCCTCGAGGTATATAGTGAGGCAGTCCAAGTACACTCAGGTATATCAAATGGCTTGTCCACATAAACCGATTGACCTCAAAAGAAAGATGTATATCGTTGAACTCATGCTAAAGAGGGGAACCTTTCCATTAGCCCATCAACTGCATACCCTCATATAGGCATCAAACCTATGACACTCATATTTGGTTTGTCTATTACTACACGAAACTCTGTCAAAACGTCGAGTCGGCATACCGCCCAAATTTTCATGTGATTTCATTTTTTTCCAAAATTGGACCCTATCCATGAGTCTGGCAACAAGTCAAACCATGTTTTGCATATTTTTCAAACCCAATTTTCCCAGGCTCGGGTCCCATCTGACATTTTTTTTTCATATAGGTAAACCTTATAAAAATGAGAACATAATAATAATAATAATAATAATAATAATAATAATAATAATAATAATAATAATAATAATAATAATAATAATAATCACGCTGAGATTCTTCCCTCTCTACTTTCTTTCCTCCTTGATTGAAAAATTGAAATACCAAAAATATTTTTCTTCCATTTATCATAAATGTCAAAAAATCCCCCCCTCTTTTATCGAAATACCAAAAGAAAATTTCCTTCTTTTTATCAAAAAATATCCTCCCCTTTTCGAAAGATTGTAATACCACGTACTTTTAAAGATATTTAAATTACACTGTGGATGTAATTTGGTAATTTGAAGAATTATTGTGAATAGTAATTCTGGGATTAATGAGTGAAATTAAATAAATTCAATGTTATAAAGTGAATAGTAAATATTAGTTTTCAAGTGTCGGACTAATATTTACATGGATTAAATTTTCTTACGAGACTAAGTATATGAGTGGATTATTTTTTTTAATTACATGTCGCAGTTGGATAAAGAGAAAAAGGAAAATATTTTAAATTGGAAAACACGCATATTGAACGTGTTGGGTCAAAATAGTGAATTTTAATTAAGTGACTCGGATGGAGATTTTGACCCCGCCATTGGGTTCGGAATGAACGAGATAGTCAAAATAGATTATCCAGGGGTATTATTTGGGTTCCGGGCATTTTTAGACTAGTAGGGACTCGTAAATGAGTACACGAGTCATTTAACAATTGGATATACACCCAATTTCGGGTTTAATAAGGCGGAAGCCCTTAATGCCCCCAAATATCAGCCCAAAGAGAGAGAGAGAGAGAGAGAGAGAGAGAGAAGAGAATAAAGAAGAAGAAGAAGAAGAAGAAGAAGAAGAAGAAGAAGGAAGAAAAGAGAAGAAAAGAAGAGATTTTCGGTCAAAATTCGCGGGATTCGACTCGGGGTCATCGGATTTAATCCACGAGGCAAGTGTTTAACTTGCGTTATGATTAAGTGTGTTAATTTCTCATATTTTAGTTGGTATATAACTAAAGATTTTTGGGTTGAAATTTCGTGGATCAAACGGGTTTTCGGAAGATTAAAACGGATATAACTCGATTAATAGCCAATTTGAGAAACTTGAAATTTATTGAAATTAATTGTTGAAAATGGTTTCTAGGATGATTAGAACCCTTTCTATATGTGTATTTATGGTTGTTTGAGGTTGAATGACGATGAGAGAGTAGATAAAAAGCTTGGAGATGCTTTAATGGAGGTTTGGATTTTTGGAGAAGAAGGTGAATAGTGACCAACATCACTTCTGAACTGTTTCGGCTAGGAAGACGGCCGATTCAGCTCTCGATTATAACATGAAAGTTGTAGATCGTTTCGATACGGTCGCGTGGGCGCTAACCAAGTATTTTTCTGATTTTTTTCGATTTGATATGATTTTTCTAAGAAAGCACTTATGGGGTTAATCATTAACTCGGAAATCAAACCGAAAATTGAAAAAATAAAGGCTAGAATTGTTTGGAGATAAATATTTGGGGTTCCTAAAAATAGTGTGGGGACTTCTAAATATTTTTTTAGTAAGGCGTGTACTTTGAGTTAGTTGAAAGTAAAATCCAAGATTTACCCAAATAGGGGTGTTCGTGAGGAATAATACTTAAAGAGATATTTAGGTGTGATTTGAATATTAAATAAGGGAATACGTATTGGGGTAGTGTTTTAATTGTGTGACGACTTATATTATTGCGAATGAGAATGTTCTAGGTTATTGGCTATCGTTATAAGAGTTTGAACATTATAAACATAGTATATTGAGAAGGGATATAAATAATATATATACGATGTCGTTAAAGTATATATATTATGAGACGACTGAATATATCAGGGTTGTTGATATTATCATTGTGCGGTGAGAAAAGCTCGAAAAATAAAATATTGGAGATTACTCAAAAAAATTGATAAATGCGTAGGATATTCGAGATATAAATATACTACGTATGGGGATTATTATATGGGTGGTGCGTGTGCCCTGATGTTATTATATACATGGGTTAAATAATTACCTATGGGGAATTATGTATAGGTGAGATAAATACCTATCATTATAATATGGTTGTGTGAATACCTAACTGATGATATATTTATATAGGTGGAATGTGTACCTATAATATTGTTTATTATGTGTATGACATACTGACACACCCCAACCCAGTTACTTATAATTAAGTTTAAAAGTCAAAGTGAGTCAAATCATAATTACCTTAACCAAACCATAAACACAAGTATCTTTATTCAATTATTAACATGAATCAATAAAACTAAAAGCCTTTCAAAATTTTAAGGTAATTATGCTTATTCAAACATACTAAAAGATAGGTAGGCTTAAATTACCCCATTTACGTTTGACCAAATCATGATTTTATGCATCCCTTGCTAACCCCACCGAACTTTTAGATTTGACAGTGATATCACAATACCTGAAAAACATAAATATAGGAACCATGAGCAAAATAGCTCAGCAAATGCATCACTACAACACTATTGCATAAAATTAAATGCAATAAATCATATCCCCGTGATGATATATGCATACTTATCCGGCCCATTCATAAATAATTTCTAATTATATACTTATCCAACTCATTCATAAAGATGATCAATTATCTACTTATCCGGCTCATTCATAAAGAATTACCAATTATATACTTATACATCTCATTCATAAAGATGATCAATTATATACTTATCCGACTCATTCATAAAGAATGACCAATTATATACTTATCCGACTCATTCATAAAGAATGACCAACTTATCCGAATCATGATTCACATATCCTGTCTGCAATAGACAATTCTCCCCCATTCCTGGTCGAGGAGTAACCCCTTATCTTTAATAGACAAATCTCCCCCAATCCTAATCAAGGAGTAACCCCTTGTCTTTAATAGACAAATCTCCCCCATTCCGGGTTGAGGAGTAACCTCCCATTTTAATAAATCGAAATGAACAAATGCATAATCAATAATATTCTGATCATATCCGTAACCATGTATAATACCTCTTACCAGTGAGTGATATTCAGATCATCTCCATATCCATCTATAATACATCTTTTTATAGTGAGTGCACTCACCTTGGCCACTTCGTGTGTTTTCCCCCTGCCTTTGTCGGGCACTTGTTCAACCAGTTCTTCTTTCCTTTCACATATAAAGTCTTAAAATATTAGTATCATCATAAGGATATTAACAATACAAAGAATAACTTAACCTTGACCATACTTATAAGCATCATATCATCCCATTCTAATCATTTATCATAAATGAAGTCTCATCCAATTTCATGTTAAAATATTTAACATATCCAATCCATAGCCCAAACATACTTTAATTTCTTCTTGGTAATACGATTATTATCATATTATGTTCCCAATATAAAAGACAACACATCATTTCAAGTTTCCTAGAGCAAGATTTGTCCTTTTCTTTATTATAAATCAAATCTGCCCTATATACTCTTTTATCGTTCAGTCAACTTCGAAGAATTTTCATAATTTTTCTGCAATATAACTTCCTTTGATATTTCACCCAACATCCATAAACATATGTAACAATAAAAAAGTAAATTTTCATAATTTTTAAAGTTCATTTGTTAAGTCAAGCAAAACATCGAACACCAGGTGTGCATACTTACACCTTTGGGGTAGATTTGATATATGAACTTCAAACTATCACCAAAGATTCATTTCTTGGTATTTTCATATAATATTCTGATATGTTATACATATATGAGCCTATTTTCATATCCAACTATAATTATTCAATTCAAATAAATATACAAAAAGTTATAGGAGTTTGAATACACATGGTTTCTAATCGAATCAATATACATGATTTACACGTTCAAGCTTGCTTAAACCTGCATCTATCCATACGTATGCCTCAAAACACGGAAGTTTAGTAAAAAAATTATTATTTATATCATTTTAAATCAATAATTCCAACAATATAAAAGATTTATAGGTAGAATTACCTTAGGGATGTTTCCGTAATTTCCTATGGATTTTTCTCCCATTTTTCCTCACCTTTCTCTTCTTAAACTTCCCGTTTCTCTTTCTTCAGGCCAAACTCTCTAATGGATGAGTTTGACAGAAGAAGAAGGTTATTTCAAGGGGCTTAAGTCGTCCAAGCTTTCCCCCCTCCCCAACCAATGAAATTCATCCATTTGTTATACATATAAGACAAAACACCACTTAACGAATGGACATATTTGCCCCTGCTTCGTAATTCCGGCATAACTTCTTGCTCGCACCTCTATTTTACACACCGTTTATTGTGTAACGAACTTAACTCATATATGTACAACTATATAGTTTTCACCTCAAGTCAATTATTATATTATAGTGGCGAAAACTTGTCACAACTCGAATATTCCTACCGAAGACTTCACAAATTTGTGTTTGTGACTAATTCAATATTTCATAAGTTTTGAAGGTAGGATTAGACTAAACACAATAACTTAACATTATATATTCTAATAATATATTATCCCTATCCCATACAGTAAGCATGACGTAAACATGCTTTATCATAATCATATCCGGGTCATCGTAACCTCCCCCCTTAGAAAATTTGGTCCCCGAAAATCAGGAGGAATTTCACTTACCAAACAATTGGGAATACTATTTACTCATGCCCAACAAATCTTCTCTCATATCATATTCATTTTATTTATCACTTACACGTAAGAATAATCATCTCGTGATTTCTTATAAATGGAAGTTAATTCCCAACTCATATATTACTTCATACCTTCATTCCTATGGTCCATCCTTATTATCATGTAATATTTCAAATAATAAATATTCTATTACAAGACTAACTTCTTATATTTCCTTTCTCCAACTCCCATTCAATATTTTAATTCATAAATATCATATTACAAGACTAGCTTATTATATGCCATCTTCTCATCCTCCATTCAACATGAAATACATGTGTTTAACCCTAACTACTATCCATATCATTTCTGATGTTTAAGAGTATGTTAAATCTCGTCCTTACAATTTCTTAATTTAAATATAGCCTCACTACTATTCATATATCGAAACTGAACAATCATTCACTCAATCTTTATTCTTAACCAAGATTTTATATTCACCTTCATGTATATTGTGCAGTCATGCACTATAAACTCAATCTAACCTCTCACTATATTCCCTTTTTCAGTATCAATTGATTGTTCTTTAACTAAACATAAAATGACCGTAATAAGTCATTTATCCAACACAATAACTTTACAATCATAATCTTAACCCAGTCCTTATTAACATTATAGTCTTATGCAACATTATTAATACACTCACCTTACCTGTTTGGTAACATGGATGTTAAACATAACATTACCACTGCAAAATTTAACCACACATACCAACCCCATAATACTTATCTTAACTATTATATGTCGTGTTTCTTTCAAATAACTTGAACAAATACCTTAATGTATCACATTATGGTATCTCACACAATATCTTATCCTTACACATACTTCTTGGTGACTCCGTATAATGTCAATCATATTCATTATATGCCATACTCTTAATTATAACACGTACGTACAATGACAAATACACCTCAATATCCACCCAAACCAGTTGTCAATATTCCAACCCGATTAGCATTTTTCCCATACTCATACATAACACATACTCTTAAAAGGGCTCCCTAATATTTTTAAACTTCCAACTCTTTAACACCTTGTCTCAACTTTATTATTCATATTAGCATTTCAAAATATTACAAGGGTAATATCCACTACATATACTCATGCTATTTAAGAAGTACATCTAATCAAACTTGAATTAAAAATGAACCCATATTCGAATCAATTATTATATATTGACTAATACTTGAATTTCAGACCATTTCACATATTAAAATTGAACATATAGAAATATTAATCCTCACTTCACCTTTACTATGTGAATCTTCATTTTATTCATACTCTAACAATTTACTATCTCATCATTTAACGGAATACGGGTTCCCGTACCTCAGTCTCCCACATAAATGGGCACACACCAAACCATGGCTTAAAAAGTAACACAACTCAAGTCTACATATTCCAGTATAAGAAGAGAATACTTCCAATACTTCACAATTTTGGTATACCACATTTTGTCTTTAAAATTTTTCCTTCAATGACATGTTTGTCGATACCACATATAAAATAATGCAACGATTCAAATTAAAATACCTGTATTCGCTGTCATCCCCGAATAAACCTTAACATCTCATTTCCTTTCCTGCAAGATCCTTACATTTAATATCCCATACAACAATATATATGTATAACTAACAGTTCTTAGTCAATAAAGCCAATTTGCTTATGACTCAAAACAATTTCTACTTCCACTGCCAAACCTAGGCACTCCTCACCATATACCCTCTAAAACCTAGGCTCTGATACCAAAGTTCACACACCCCAACCCAGTTACTTATAATTAAGTTTAAAAGTCAAAGTGAGTCAAATCATAATTACCTTAACCAAACCATAAACACAATTATCTTTATTCAATTATTGACATGAATCAATAAAACTAAAAGCCTTTCAAAATTTTAAGGTAATTATGCTTAATCAAACTTACTAAAAGATATGTAGGCCTCAATTACCCCATTTACGTTTGACCAAATCATGGTTTTATGCATCCCTTGCTAACCCCATCAAAATCCTAAATTTGGCAGTGATATCACAATACCTGAAAAACATAAACATAGGAACCATGAGCAAAAAGCTCAACTAATGCATCACTACAACACTATTGCATAAAATTAAATGCAATAAATCACATCCCTGTGATGATATATGCATACTTATCCAACCCATTCATAAAGATGATCAATTATCTACTTATCCGGCTCATTCATAAAGAATTACCAATTATATACTTATCCAACTCATTAATAAAGATGATCAATTATATACTTATCCGACTCATTCATAAATAATGACCAATTATATACTTATCCGGCTCATTCATAAAGAATGACCTACTTATCTAAATCACGATTCACATATCCTGTCTGCAATAGACAATTCTCCCCCATTGCTGGTCGAGGAGTAACTCCTTGTCTTTAATAGACAAATCTCCCCCATTTCGGGTCGAGGAGTAACCTCCCATTTCGGTAAACCGAAATGAACAAATGCACAATCAATAATATTCTGATCATATCCGTAACCATGTATAATACCTATTACCAGTGAGTGATATTTGATCATCTCCATAGCCATGTATAATACATCTTTTTATAGTGAGTACACTAACCTTGGCCACTTAAAGTGTTTTCCCCTGCCTTTGTCGGGCACTTGTTCAACCGGTTCTTCTTTCCTTTCACATATAAAGTCTTAAAATATTAGTATCATCATAAGGATATTAAAAATCCAAAGAATAACTTAACCTTAACGATACTCATAAGCATCATATCATCCCATTATAATCATTTATCATAAATGAAGTCTCATCCAATTTCATGTTAAAATATTTAACATATCCAATCCATAGCCCAAACATACTTTAATTTCTTCTTGGTAATCCGATTCTTATCATATTAGGCTCCCAATATAAAATAAAACACGTCATTTCAAGTTTCCTAGAGCAAGATTTGACCAATTCTTTATTACAAATCAAATCTGCCCAATAGACTCTTTTATCATTCAGTCAACTTCGAAGAATTTTCATAATTTTTTTGCATTATAACTTCCTTTGATATTTCACCCAACTTCTATAAACATATGGAACAACAAAAAATTAAAGTTTCATAATTTTTAAGGTTCATTTACTATGTCAAGCAAAACATCGAACACCAGGTGTGCATACTTACACCTTTGGGGAAGATTTGATATATGAACTTCAAACTATCACCAAAGATTCCTTTCTTGGTATTTTCACATATTATTCGGATATGTTATACATATATGAGCCTATTTTCATATCCAACTAGAATTATTCAATTCCAATAAATATACAAAAATTTATAGGAGTTTTATTACACATGGTTTCCAATCGAATCAATATACATGATTTACACGTTCAAGCTTGCTTAAACCCACATCTATCCATACGTATGCCTCAAAACACGGAAGTTTAGTAAACAAATGATTATTTATATCATTTTGAATCAATAATTCCAAAAATATTTAAGATTTACAGGTAGAATTACCTTAGGGATGTTTTCGTAATTTCCTATGGGTTTTTCTCCCATTTTCCCTCACCTTTCTCTTCTTAAACTTCCTGTTTCTCTCTCTTCAGGCCAAACTCTCTAATGGATGAGTTTGGATGAAGAAGAAGGTTATTTCACGGGGCTTAAGTCGTCCAAGCTTTCCCCCCTACAACTAATGAAATTCGTCCATTTGTTCTACATATAAGACAAAATACCACTTAACGAATGGACAGAGTTACCCCTGCTTCATAATTCGAGCAGTACTTCTTGATCGAACCTCTATTTTACACACTGTTTATTGTGTTACAAACTTACCTCATATATGTACAACTATATAGTTTTCACCTCAAGTCAATTATTATGTTATAGTGGCGAAAACTAGTCCCGAAGTCGAATTTTCCTACCGAAGATTCACAAATTTGTGTTTGTGACTAATTCAATATTTCATAAGTTATGAAGGTAGGATTAGACTAAACACAATAAATTAACATTATATATTCTAATAACACATTATCCCCATCCCATACGTCATGATTTAAACATGGTTTATCATAATCATATCCGGGTCGTCACACATACCTACCATACTTGCTATCACGGGAGGTTGATGTTCGAAAGAGGACAATCTTATCCTGTGTTGCCTTCGGGGGGATTTAAATTTGGTACCTCAAGAACATAGGATAGTGAAGGGCTTATTTGTGAGTTGATAAGTCTACTGGCTATGGAAGTGTAGGTATGTGCGTGACCCGTAGGTACGTGAACTATGTTCGCCTCCAATATGTGTGATTTGTATTGATACAGTTCCTGAGTGATGTGGAACATGTGATCCTTTAGTATGAGATGTACTTGGATTGGATAGCAGAGTATGTGTGCACCGCTGTTAAGCCTATGTGTGTCGGATATGGATATATGTATTGTGATTAACATATATGTGTAATTGAGATAATCCACGTATGCTTAGTAAATGAGAATGACTAAGCCACTTATATTATAGTTCGGTGTATGATTAATATACTTGTTGTGTATAGTATATTAATTATATATGATATGAGATATCATATAATCTAACCTTGCATAAAGTGAAAAGAATGAATAAAGTGTGATATTACTTTCGGTAAATGAATATCCGGACTTATATGAACATGAATCTTAGGTTCTAGTGAGAACTATTAATAATACGAGATGGTATAAATATGGTATGTACTGAAGGCTTAATGGATCCCGATGATCAACATTATCACGTAGTAGTGTATCTCCGGGGTTCCTTGTTTGGATTTCGCATCGTGAGACACCCCATGCATGACGTAATGTTAGTAATGGGGAGAAGTTTAGTCCTTAGTACTCGAATTGATGAGGATTATTAGAAGATAGGTAATTACATTAGTTAGGCAGGGTAGCTTAACTATGTTGTTTAAAAAGGTATGTGATAGTTATGCTCTGTTAGAAGAGGGGTGAGGTGTATCTCATGTGAGAGCGATACCAGTTTAAATATGAGAAATAACATATTTTTAAAATATGGATTTTAAGCACTTGCTAAAATGTTTTCAAAACTCGGGCTCTTACCCGTTTCTCTATTTTCCCCTCTTGCTATATCTATATATATAGGTGTCCAAACACAGGGACGCATGGATGATGATTCTTTCGTGTTAGACATTTGCTGCAGCAGCTATGGACGCAAGCATGTTTATATTAGACGCTTCTATCATTGAGATCAATATAGGAGGTATTGTAGAAACATTCGGGATTATGGCCCAACTGTACTCATTTATTCTTTTATCGCCTTTTAGTGCGTCATTCGATTTGGTTGTATTATTGTACCGAGTGTTCGATTATTTTATTTTATTTCATTTCAGTTGCTGCATATAAACTGTTGTAATTGTTTTATTTGAATGATTTGGTTAAAAAGATTAGTTAAATAAAAAAAAATTGACGCCGGCCTAATAAGATATTAGTAATTAAATTGATTTTCGACAGTGATGCTAAGAATGAACCATATGAGACTCTTATTTTAATTTGATATAGGAGTGATCCCCCGGTATTTTATTAGGCGGGGTGCCACAAAGGTGTTGAAAACATTTTCCTTTTTTTCAATAAAAATAATTCTTCCTTTTCTCTTTGAAAAATTAATTTGAATCATTTTCCTTCTTAGGGCAATCCCATACCCGACCCTTGGCCTGACTCCCTATTGCCTTTGGTCTTCCGTTAAACTACCTCAAAGCTCTGTTAGTTCTCTCTCTACTTCCTCTAATTCCAAAATCTACCTTCACCAACTTTCTATGCAGAACGCAGACCAAGTACGAATTGTGCAACCTGATTTGATGACGGTCCTGGTCCAACTTACTACCAAGGTTGATAACCTTCAAATAGAGGTTTATGAGATGCGACCAAATCGGGTCCCTATTCCCAAAGATCTCGAGCTCCTCTTTCCTTATGCTATGGGTCCACATGCACCTGAGCCTATTTGATTCCCGAAAGAATATCAATAAGCTCCACGTGTCCCTCCTACCAATGGGCCACCACTAGCTCAGTTCCCTATGATGAATCTGGCCCAGCTAGGGGCTAACTTGCCAGTACCTATCAATCCAAAGGAAAAAGAGTTAAACAAGGTCAAGGAGGACCTTAAGCCATTAGCCAATAAGTTTGACCAGGTCCAAATCTTCTGTAACTACATGGATTACACCCATATGTCTCCCTACCCTAAATCAAGGTTGTCGAAAAAGTTCAAGATGTCTAACATTAAGAAGTTCGGAGGTAATGGGACCTCAATTATTTATCTTTGAAGCTACCACCGAGCTATAACTCTCCTAGGTGCCTCTAAGTAAATAATGTCCCAAATCTTCCAAAAGAATTCAAAATACAACGCTCTTGGGTGGTTTCTATCACTCGAGGAATCTAGGATTTGCAGTTGCGATGATGTTGCCCGTTAATTCACATCGTAGTACAAATACTGATGATGCTGAAAATCAGCACCACCAGGTGATGTGTTTGCAAGCTCAATATAGGTATGACAATGGCAGCACAGTTGTATAAAGAAGATAAGAATGAGGTAAGGATAAGAAGAATGACACCTGAATATAAGTGGTTCAGCCAATCTGGCCTACGTCCACTGTGAGTGAGTGTGAGTAATATCACTGAAAGAAGGCACTAATGGCCATGGATACAACCTCTCAAGCTCTCTCTCTCTCTCTACTGTGTATTTTTAGACAGAGTTTTAGCTAGGGTTTTTATAACTGGATCCTTTTGCAAGGTAGGGGTGATCCCTTTATATAGTGTCTAGGGGGTGTAATGTACCCCCTATGCATGTAATGTGCATGTGTGTAGTTTCCTCACCAATGGGGGTGTGCCAGCTGTCAGGGCCACATGTAGGTAATGATGATGAAATATTCCCCCACATGTGGAGAATAATCTTGTTATAACTGATTTATGCCCAGGTGTCCTTATCCAAATGTCAACAGATGCTCCTGGCCATGTTGGTGAATGGCCTCGGCCTAGGAGAGGCCGAGATATAAAGGTTGGTCATCCGCTCAATCTGTGAGGTGTCATGAGGTGTCTCGGCTTTATGTCAGCCGAGATATATGCCTGTGTCGGCCTGAGCCGAGCCATTGGCATGCTGATGGTAAGCGATGCCTCTGGTTACCTCGGCCTCCTCCGAGGTAAGGTTCATGTCGAAGATGAATGTAGAGCTTCTTGTTATCTCGGCCTACTGTTGATCGGGGTTACTATTCCCTGGTACCTGGGGTTGATGTTGACATCTGTGATATGAGGAGTGTCCCTGGGAAGGTGCATGTGGTAGCGTCGGCCTTGGCCGAGGTAGCCTTGGCCGAGATATGATATCGTGGACCTCGACACACGGGGGTTTGGTCATCATCTCAGCCCTCATCTTGGCCGAGGTAGGTACCTCTAGGCTGAGGTCATACTTGGGTATATCAATCACCCCCCAGCCCTTAGTCATTTGCGAGAGTAGGTGGCTAGGGGTTCTTGCCTCCGAGGTCTATTCACCCCAAAGTCAGCACCTGCATGACACCTGTCCTAAGCCAAGGCGCGCCCATATGGTTGGCACTTGTTGTCAGTTGTCCCTTGGGCTTCCCAAGGCAATGATGAGCCTTGGGAATCGTGCCCAAGTATTTAAAGCTTAAAACCTTTCTTCTTCTTCTTCTTCTTCTTCTTCTTCTTCATTTCTCTCCTGTTCAAGCGTCCCTGTTTTCTGCAACTTTCTTTTTCTCTCCGAAGTTAGCCTTTGCTCCAGCGATTGTTCTGCAGAGGAATACCTTACTTTCTGCGCGATCCTCTCCACCTTATTCATCCATCTCACCTTCAGGTATCCTCCCTTTCCATTTCCTTCGCTTTTGATACTTTTTATTTTGAATTTTCCGGCGAGCTCTTGAGTTTTCCGGTGAGCATTTGAATTTTCCGGTGAGCCAGGTTTCCTAGTTTGATCCTTGATTCCCTTAAAATTTCAAGCCACATTTGTTTGTAGTTTTTAGGATATTTCTACAAGTTTAAGGTCTGCCAAAGCCTTTGGTCGTCCCCAGATGCTCAGACCCCTGTACCAACTTCTTGAAGACTTCCCCTCTCTAAAAGAAAAGACCTTAGAAAAAATTAGGCAAATAGAGAGAGCTCAGGAAGATGCTCGTAGGTCACAAGAGTCCCCTGTCGGACCTCTCTTTCCTCCACCTCTCAAGGTGGTATACCCTCGTCCACCTGAAAATTTTTACCAGACAGACGTCTCTGCCAACAACCTGCCGATGTCTGAGTCTGAGTCTTCCACCTCTGATCCAATGTCAGTGGACTCTTTCCAAGAGGCCATGGACTTCACTACTCAGGCTGATCAGAACCCTGACCACGCCGAGGTCTCCAGTCGTGCCTCGTCTCAAAATGGCACAAGTACTTCTGGTTCTTCTTCAGAGGTTGAACTTGTAGAGCCAAGTGTGGTTGTGCCTCCCATTCTAAATGCTATTCCATTGTCGGCCGTCACCGAAGCCGAGTTTGCTCAGAGGTTCCCCGGTAACCCGTCCACGTTTGCTCCAGCCAACGTTGAGTCTGACGATGATGAGGAGGCCGAAAGTGATGTAGACACATCTGAGGCGGCCGAGTATGAGAGCACAATTACTGAGGTGGATCTACTGCACTTCAGGTACTTATACTCCATTAGCCCCTCTATCCACTTAAGGAGACCTCTGAGGGAAGAGAGGGCCTACCACAGTAGGGATGGAGAAATCTGCCTGTACGAGCAGATGTTCAAGTTAGGTTTTCGTCTTCCCTTCCACCCCGTCATTAGGACCATTCTATCATTCATTAACTTGGCCCCCTCGCAGCTCTCTCCCAATGTTTGGAGGGTTATTATAGGGGCCATCATCTTGTGGAGGGCGGTTCACCACTCTGACCTCCCAGTGCAGGTCTTTGCTGGTTGTTACGTCCCTACCTCGGCCAAAAATCATCCGAGCTACTATCACTTTGTGGCTCGGAGGCCTGAGAAAAAGATGCTCCTGGTCACTCAGACCTCCAACCATAATTGGAAACCCAGGTACTTTTTTGTCTCAGGGCCGTGGGAATTTGGTTCTTCCATTCCCTCTTCCATCTTCGAGCCGAGAATACCCCGGAAATGGGGCAAAGTTACCATGGCTGCCAGGGCCGACCCTGGACTAAGTGTGCAACATGGCAAAAGGGTGAAGGCCCTGCAGGACCAAGGGGCCCATGGGATGTTTGTCAAGTTTGAGCATCTGCTGACCCCCCAGTATCTCTCGGGGACGAGCCTGGGTGGAAGTCCCTTAGCTGACTTTGATAAGGATTTTTATTTTGACCAAGTGTAGCCTCTTATCATACGTACTTTATTTCTGACTCATATCTCTTTACTTTTGCAGAGAAACCACCAAACATTTCAGACGAGTTGTGGGAGATGGCAGCTCCAAGCTTGTCCAGACTTGTCAAGAAGACTGGCATGAATGCTCCCCCACCTGCTCCCTCAACATCCAAGTCTAAGAAGAGGGCACCTGAGGTCCATCCTCCTGAGGATCAGAGGCCGAGCTCCAGGACCAAGAGGGCCTCAGATACTGCGATCCCCCTCACGGTCGACACGTTATCAGCTCGTCTGGACCAGTTGAAACTATCTGATAGCGTGGTCGGCCACAGCCGACAGGCCATGGACGCTCTTAACAATATGATGATCGAGGCCGACAAGCGTTTCTTCAGGGCCATGGACACTCCCATGATGGTTGAATTTGGCCTTCACCGAGTAGTCCAGGTATAACTTGTTCTTGTCCAAAGTGCAATATCTGATTCTTCTTCTCATCTAACTTCTTCATTTACTGTGCAGGGTGCGGCTGCCATGTATCAGCTATCCAACTGGGCCCTGAGGAAATTGCCTCTCATTCAGAAGGGGCAGGAGGCTAAAAAAGTTGAGGGCACCCTGAAGGCCGAGGTTGCTCATCTGAGGACCGAGTTACAGGAGGCTGAGACCAAGGCTCAGACTTCTTAAAATAAGGCCCAATCCCTAGAGAAGGACATCTCTGCACTTGTTCAGAGTCATACCAAGGCCCTGAAGGATAAGGACGATGCTTTGCAGAGGAAGGTTGATGCCGCGGTGAAGGCTTCTCTTGCAGATGACTCGGAGACAATAATTGCTGACTATAAGGTCTCTGAGGAGTTTGTAGGTTTTGGCCTGGAGTACCTTGAAAGGGGTATCAAGGCCACCTCCAAATGGGCCGAGGTAAGGGAGGCCGAGGTTGGCACCATTAAGGCCTCAGATTTTGTGGGCCTCGGCCTTGCCGATGCCCAGTTTGCCCAGGCCTTGCAGGAGATAGAGGATGAAGCCGCTGCCCCTGGTCAAACTGTTACTCTGGAAGGGACTGACCTCGGAGAAACTGACCCTGCAAACGAAGTAGCTGAGGTGACCAATACCGAGCAGGCCAACCCAGAAGAGACATCAAACGTTCCTCATTCAGATGTTTGACTTGTATTTTCCATTTTTTGTTTTGACTTGTAATCTTGCATGTAATTTCTCAGAAACTTAAATATTATGCAATTTCTTCCTCTTGTTGAATGCAAATGTCTCTCTTCATCTTTATTTGTGAATGTACATGAATGCTATGCACTCTCTGAAGTCATTACTGAATGTGGTGCCATAACTATTACTTAAGAGTCTGAGGTCCTCACCTAAGAGGTTATCCCCATAATAAATTTCACCAAATGAATGATATTAAGAGTCTGAGGTCCTCCAGCCGAGGTGTTCGAGCTCAGACCTCGTCACCACCAAATGGTTATGAGGGTCTGAGGTCATCACCTAGGCCGAGGTAGGCCTCATAATTTCACCAAATTAATGATGTTTAAGGTCTGAGGTCCTCACCTAAGAGGTTATCCCCATAATAAATTTCACCAAATGAATGATGTTAAGGGTCTGAGGTCCTCCAGCCGAGGTGTTCGAGCTCAGACCTCGTCACCACCAAGTGATGTTATGAGGGTCTGAGGTCATCGCCTAGGCCGAGGTAAGCCTCATAATGTCACTAAATTAATGATGTTTAAGGTCTGAGGTCCTCACCTAAGAGGTTATCCCCATAATAAATGTCACCAAATGAATGATGTTAAGGGTCTGAGTTCCCTCAGCCGAGGTGTCTGAACTCAGACCTCGTCATCGCCGAGTGATGTTATGAGGGTCTGAGGTCATCACCTAGGCCGAGGTAGGCCTCATAATGTCACCAAATTAATGATGTTTAAGGTCTGAGGTCCTCACCTAAGAGGTTATCCCCATAATAAATTTCACCAAATGAATGATGTTAAGGGTCTGAGGTCCTCCAGCCGAGGTGTTCGAGCTCAGACCTCGTCACCACCAAGTGATGTTATGAGGGTCTGAGGTCATCACCTAGGCCGAGGTAAGCCTCATAATGTCACTAAATTAATGATGTTTAAGGTCTGAGGTCCTCACCTAAGAGGTTATCCCCATAATAAATTTCACCAAATGAATGACGTTAAGGGTCTGAGTTCCCTCAGCCGAGGTGTCTGAACTCAGACCTCGTCACCACTGAGTGATGTTATGAGGGTCTGAGGTCATCACCTAGGCCGAGGTAGGCCTCATAATTTCACCAAATTAATGATGTTTAAGGTCTGAGGTCCTCACCTAAGAGGTTATCCCCATAATAAATTTCACCAAATGAATGATGTTAAGGGTCTGAGGTCCTCCAGCCGAGGTGTTCGAGCTCAGACCTCGTCACCACCAAGTGATGTTATGAGGGTCTGAGGTCATCGCCTAGACCGAGGTAAGCCTCATAATGTCACCAAATTAATGATGTTAAAATGAAACAAGAATTTGCCATGGAAACTGATCTTTATTCACAACCTCTTCTCAATAAGATGGTACATTTACAATTGACAAAATAGATGCAACATTATATGAAATATCTCTTTAGGTGGTCGGCATTCCACGGGTTGGTGAAGGGTTCTCCCTCTAGGTTCTCTAGCCTATACGTGCCAGGCACAACCTCTTCCGTTACTCTGTAGGGGCCATGCCAGTTCGGGTGTAGCTTGTTTGCTTTCTGTAGGGTCTTCTTAAGCACTAGATCTCCTACCGCAATGGGTCTTGCTTTTACCCTTTGATTGAAGAATTTTGCTGCCCTCTACTGGTAGGCTGCTTTCCTGACCTCTGCGTCTTCCCTTCTTTCTTTAATAAGGTCCAAGCCTAACCTCCTCCTTTCCCCATTACTGTCCTGATCATAGGTCTGAATCCGATGAGTTGGTAGGCCTATCTCCGTTGGTATGACGGATTCTGAACCGTGTGCCAGCATGAATGGGGTTTCTCCCGTGGGTGTCCTTGTTGTGGTCCTATAAGCCCATAGCACAGCGTAAACCTCTTCTATCCATCTCCCCTTCGCGTCTTCTAACCTCTTCTTGATTCCATCCAAGATTGTCCTATTTGTGACTTCAGTCTGGCCATTAGCCTGGGGTCGACCAGGGGATGAGAAGAACTGTTTAATCCCCACACTTTGGCAATACTTCTCCAAGGAGGCATTTTTGATCTGGGTCCCATTATCTGAGATGAGCGTGTTTGGGAGACCATATCTACATATGATGTTCTTACAAATGAACTGAAAGGTCTTCTGCTCTGTAATTGTTATCATGGGTTCGGCTTCTACCCATTTTGAAAAGTAGTCAATGGCAACTATCAAGAATCTATAGTTGTTGACTTCTCTTGGCAAGGGTCCTACCAAGTCAATTCCCCATACCGCGAACGGACATGGAGAAGAGATCGATATCATGTGCTGATGTGGTTGATGAGGGATAGTGGCGAACCTCTTCCCATAATCAGCAGAGTCCCTAGACAAGGTTGGCCACCAGTATCCCTGGGTGATGATTCTCTTGGCTAAGGGTCTTCCTCCTATATGGCTAGAGCAAGAGCCTTCATGAACCTCCTGCAAGATCCGAGTTACTTCCAAGGGGTGCACACATCTGAGGAGGGGCAAGAGGAAACCTTTTTTGTACAAGACGTCTCCTATCAATGAGAACTTGGCAGCCCTGTATCTCAGCTTTTTCCTTTCCAGTTTGGACTCAGGTAGCTCCCCCTCCCTCAGGTATCTGACAATCGGGTCAATCCACGAGTCTCCCGGGTTTACATTGTGACAAGGGTTACATACCTCATCCTCCTCGATGCTTGCTTTTCCTAGAACTTCAATTGGGATGGTTCTTCCCAAATCTGTCTTCATTGCTGAGGCCAGTCTTGCCAATGCATCAGCGTGGTTATTGCTCAATCTAGGCACTCTCTTCAGTTTGGCCTCTTCAAAAAACTCTAGCAATCCTCTTACCTTTTTTAAGTATCTGGCCATCCTCTCATCCTTGGCCTCATACGCCCCCAACACTTGGTTGACAACCAACCTTGAGTCGCTATGGAGTAGAAGCCGCTTTACCCGCAGAGTTGTTGCCAATAGGAGGCCCGCTACCATGGCCTCATACTCAGACTCGTTGTTTGAAGCCTGGAAGTTGAATCTTAAGGCATACTCAATGTTGGCGCCATCTGGAGCTGAGAGTACTAGCCCCGCGCCGCTTCCACCGTCACAGGAGGATCCATCCACGAAGAGGCTCCATACGTCTTCAGATGAAGAGAAGACCCCTTCTCTCATCACTCCTTTTTCGAAGAGGTATCGATCCTCTTCGTTCTCTTCTACCCTCCTCCGAGCCTTGACTGGGACTACCTCTTCTCGGCCTTGGAAGATGTAAGGGTCTGTCTCTTCCGAATCTCGGGAGACAGCTCGGCTCTCCTCTGACTCAGTCTCTTCCCAAGTGAATTCCGCGATAAAATCTGCAAGGGCCTGCCCCTTAATGGCCGTCCTGGGCTGGTAAGTAAGATCATACTCCCCTAGTTCAACGGCCCAGGCCATCAATCTCCCGGACTTCTCAGGCTTGTGCAGAACCTGTCTTAGTGGGGAGTCTGTAAGGACTATCATAGAGTGAGCTTGAAAGTAGGGTTTCATTTTCCTTGAAGCATGGATAAGAGCATAAGCCAATTTCTCCATTCTGGGGTAGTTCTGCTCAGACCCTTGTAGGGCCTTACTGTTGAAGTATACAGGCCTCTGAACTTCACCTTCTTCTCGTATGATGGCCGCGCTAATAGCCGACTCAGAGACTGCCAAGTACATAAACAACCTCTCTCCTGCAATGGGCCGGGACAGCAGCAAGGGAGATCCTAAGTAGGACTTGAGTTGATCAAAGGCTTTTTCACACTCTTCATCCCACTGGAAGGCCTTCCTTAGAATTTTGAAGAATGGAAGACACTTATCCGTTGCCCTGGAAACAAACCTGTTCAAGGCAGCTACTCTTCCAGTAAGTCTTTGGACATCCTTGATACTCCTAGGAGTCTTCATGTCGAGCAATGCTTTGATCTTCTCAGGGTTTGCCTCAATCCCCCTTTGATTAACGATGAACCCCAGGAACTTCCCAGCTCCTACCCCGAAGACACATTTGGCCGGGTTGAGCTTCATTCTGTACGAGTCCTTGACGTCAAAGGTCTTCTCAAGGTCTGCCACGTGAGTGCATGCCTTCAGGCTCTTCGTTAGCATATCATCCACGTACACCTCCATGGTCTTACCTATCTGTTCCTCGAACATCCTATTGAAGAGACGCTGATATATTGCCCCCGCATTTTTCAGACCAAAGGGCATCACCTTATAACAATACGTCCCCTTGTCAGTGATGAAGGCTGTCTTCTCAGAGTCTGCGGCATCCATGAAGATTTGGTTATAACCTGAATAAGCATCCATGAATCTCATGAGCTCGTGACCTGCTGTTGCATCCACCATCTGGTCTATCCTAGGTAGGGGATAGCTGTCCTTCGGGCAAGACCTATTCAGGTCTGTGAAATCTACACACATCCGCCACTTTCCGTTGGCCTAAGGCACGATCACTACATTTGAAAGCCACTCTGGATAGGTGATCTCTCGTATGAACTCGGCCTCTTCCAACTTTTTCACTTCTTCCCGAATGACCTCATATTTCTCTCTGGAGTAAATTCTTCTCCTCTGCTTGATTGGCCTGGCATCCCTATCCACATTGAGTTTGTGGGTCATGACCTCAGGGTCTATACCAGGCATGTCGGTGTGGCTCCAGGCAAAGACACTCTGCCTCTTCCTGAGAAGTCTTACCAACTCTTCCTTAATCTTTGGTTCTAGGGCCTTGCCGACCTGGACGGTTTTTTCTGGCTCGTCCTCATTGAGGACGATGGATTCTACGTCTTCCGCGGCCTCGCCCTTCTTTAGCTTTGTTTCATCTCTCGGGTCAAGAGTGTCTATGCTGTATGCGGCGGTTGCTCTCTTATGGGCCTCCCTCTCTTCCGCTGAGTTGAAATAACACTCCCGTGCCGTGGTCTGATCCCCTTGCACTTCCCCTACCCCATAAGGGGTCGGGAATTTTAACATTTGATGGACCGTCGACGGCACGGCTTCAAACTCCTTGAGGGCCACTCTTCCGATGATGAGGTTGTAGGCCGAGTAGACATTCTCGTCCATCACAAAAAAGTTTATCTTCTTAGTCAGCCTCTTAGGCCACTCATCCCCCATACGCACATCCATCTCATACATCCCTAATGGGTGCACTTTCTCACCACTGAAGCCTATCAAGGGGTGGTGGTATGGCACTAGCCTTGATCTGCTAAGACCCAAGCTCTTGAAACAAGGCCAGAACATTACATCTGCTGAGCTTCCCCCATCTATGAGGATTCTCCCTACATCGCACCCATGCACCCTTGTCGTTATGACCAAGGGGTCATCATGGGGGGCTAAGATGCCCTTGAAGTCGAGTCGGGAGAAGACCACCACTAGGGTGTCCATGTCCACCTTCGTTCTCTTCTGCACAACGTCAGAAGACGTTAGGTTCACAACCTCGGGCCTGACCACCGACTTGGCCTCCGCTACATGAGCCTTTCTATCGGCTACCTCAGTGCCACCTCCTGCGAATCCCCCGCATATGGTGCCAACACCAAAGGAGACCATTCCTACCCTCTTCACTGGGGTATTATCATCCCTTGGTGGGAGATCTGGGTCATCTCCATCATCACCCTCTGAATCATCATGCCCTCCGGCTGGGGCATCGCCACGACACCTGTCATCTCTTCTCTTCCTAGGGTCTTCTCTTCCAGCTTTCGGGGCTTTGCCATCCACATACTTTCTCAGCTTCCCAGACTTCAACATTTTCTCAATCTCGTCTTTTAAGGCGAAGCATCTGTCTGTGACATGGCCGTGATCCTGATGGAACTCACACCAGAGGTTTTTATTCCTCTTATGCGGTGGGGCCTTCAGCTTCTCTGGCCACCGCAGAGCCCTGTCAGTCTTGATCTCATTAAGAATGTGCTCACAGCTCACAGTCAGAGGAGTGTAATGAGCGAACTTGTCCTCTGCTGACCGCTTCCTCCCTTCTTTTTTACCCTGGGACCTCCCAATGCTACCATGGTTCTCCTCCTCGTATTTGGCAGCCATCGCCTCTTCCGCATTCATCACTTTCCCCGCAGTGGACAACAGCTCTGCCATAGACTTGGGGGGGTCTTCCGCTAGATTCCATAGTAGCTTTCCCTTCTGGAGGCCTCCTATAAGGGCAGTCATGGCTATGCTCTCCTCGTAATCCTCCACTTCTAACTTCTCTTTGTTGAATCTTGCTATATAGTCTCTTAGGCTTTCACCCTTAGCCTGTTTGACGTATAGGAGGTGTGTAGTCTTCTTTTGAGGTCTTACCCCAAAGAAAAAGTTGTGGATGAACTGCTCGGCCAACCCTTTGAGGTTTTCGATCAAGTTCTTTGGAAGGGAGGTGAACCAGCTATGCGCTGCCCCTGTCAAGGTGCTCGAGAAGGCCCTGCACTTCATCTCATCAGATATCGAGTAAATATTTGCGGCTGACTGATACATCTCGATGTGGTGCACTGGGTTAGTGCTGTCATCATACTTAGGAGTCACTACAGGAGGCTTGAATTTAGCTGGGGTTGGGAACCCCACTATCCTAGCCACAAACGGTGAGCCCTCCGTGTAGCCCCTCTGTAGGGGGTCCCTGCTCTTTATGAGGTCCCCTATCTTCTCCTCGAGACGCTGGATCGAGTCATTCCATGGTCTTCTCTCGTCAACTTGGCCGAGGTTGTCCCCTGCCACCTCTCTGCGGTGGACAGAGGGTTCCCCAGCCACGACCCTCTGACTGTTGACCTCTTCCTGCTCCCTGACCCTTCTCTCTACGGGCCGGCCCTGGTCTGGCCGAGCTTGCCTATCCCCTCTTTGGGAGCCTGCCGCACTCCTCGACCTTGATAGCCTTTGTCTCAGGTCATTAACCGGACCCAGCCGCTCGAAGGCCGAGCCTCTGCTCAATCTGTCAAAAGCGGAACCTCTTGGTTGGGCTTCTTCTCTTCTTCGGCCGACACATCCTTGGCTCTGCCTAAGAGGCCGTACAGTGTTATCTGACATCTCATATGGCTCCCAACAGTCTTCCGGGGCCTCTTCAGCCTCCAGGCCATCATATCTATCCCCAGGGCAAGGGTTTCCTTGCCTCCCCAGACGCAAGCGCCTAGGGTCAGCAACGTCCCTCCTCCGCTGGGGTGCAGGCTGGTCTTTCATCGGTGCCTGGGGTGGTCCCCTGGTGTCCGGTTGGGGCTGAACTGCCGCTGGGGTGATCATGTCCGGTGAGACTCCAGGTGGCCTCATCATCATGGTTTGGTTGAGCTGGACAAACTGATCCCTCATGGCTTGTTGCGTGGCAGCCAGAGATTTCAAAGCAGCTGCCACCTCCGCCATTTCGGACTGAGGAGGTGCCTGACTGGAACTAGCCCCTCCACCCACAGGCAGCGAAAGAGGTGGTGGCAAGTCTGGTGCCATGTATTACCACTATAGAGCTTTGAGTAGCAGGTGAGCTTAATACCTTAAAGGATCTCTTTCAATGGTGAAACAACTCCACGCAAGGGGTGGCTTCTGGTTCACCACCAGAGTCTCCTGTGAGGCTAAGCTGAGAAAGAGGAAGAGATATCTTCTCGATTCCCACAGACGGCGCCAAAATGATGATGCTGAAAATCAGCACCACCAGGTGATGTGTTTGCAAGCTCAATATAGGTATGACAATGGCAGCACAGTTGTATAAAGAAGATAAGAATGAGGTGAGGATAAGAAGAATGACACCTGAATATAAGTGGTTCAGCCAATCTGGCCTACGTCCACTGTGAGTGAGTGTGAGTAATATCACTGAAAGAAGGCACTAATGGCCATGGATACAACCTCTCAAGCTCTCTCTCTCTCTACTGTGTATTTTTAGACAGAGTTTTAGCTAGGGTTTTTATATCTGGATCCTTTTGCAAGGTAGGGGTGATCCCTTTATATAGTGTCTAGGGGGTGTAATGTACCCCCTATGCATGTAATGTGCATGTGTGTAGTTTCCTCACCAATGGGGGTGTGCCAGCTGTCAGGGCCACATGCAGGTAATGATGATGAAATATTCCCCCACATGTGGAGAATAATCTTGTTATAACTGATTTATGCCCAGGTGTCCTTATCCAAATGTCAACAGATGCTCCTGGCCATGTTGGTGAATGGCCTCGGCCTAGGAGAGGCCGAGATATAAAGGTTGGTCATCCGCTCAATCTGTGAGGTGTCATGAGGTGTCTCGGCTTTATGTCAGCCGAGATGTATGCTTGTGTCGGCCTGAGCCGAGCCATTGGCATGCTGATGGTAAGCGATGCCTCTGGTTACCTCGGCCTCCTCCGAGGTAAGGTTCATGTCGAAGATGAATGTAGAGCTTCTTGTTATCTCGACCTACTGTTGACCGGGGTTACTATTCCCTGGTACCTGGGGTTGATGTTGACATCTGTGATATGAGGAGTGTCCCTGGGAAGGTGCATGTGGTAGCGTCGGCCTTGGCCGAGGTAGCCTTGGCCGAGATATGATATCGTGGACCTCGACACACGGGGGGTTGGTCATCATCTCGGCCCTCATCTTGGCCGACGTAGGTACCTCTAGGCCGAGGTCATACTTGGGTATATCAAATACAACGAGAAGTTAGAGGTTACATGTCGTGATGTAGAACTTCTCTTCCCGAAGAAAATGTTAGCAATTTCATAGCAAGGTGGAGGGAGAAAGTGGATACTATGACCAACCAACCTTCAAAAGAAGAGAAATTTAGTGTTATAAAGAATAACTTCTTAACCCATATCCGAGCGATGATGTGAGGACAATATTACCCTCATTTTTAGCTCTCCAAGAAACTGGTGTGGAGATTAAAGAATATATTTCCAAGATAAAATTTGACCCAAAGAAAGTATTCAGATAGTTCACTTTAAGATAATATGAGAAGCCTGCTACAATCTCGACCATCAATAACATCTCACAACCCTCTACCTCTTGGGTGCCAGAAAGTGGTGACTATCTAGTTAGAAAATAATATAATGAGATCCATGCTCCCCTTACTATAGTCTACTAATCATTATTAAGACAAAATATCATCAAACCTTTGGACCCTCATCCACTACCAAACCCACTTCCCAAATATTTCAAACTCGATGCCCATTGTGATATTCACCAAACTTCTGGCCATACCACTGATTAGTGCTTCCATCCTCAGAATGTAATCCAATGTTTAATTAACCGGGGTATCATCGCTCCACATGCCAATGCTAAGCCCAACACCACTCAAAATCCACTTTCAAACCATATGAATGCCATATTCCTAGATAATTACCCAAAATTCGATTCATCTACCCAGATTGTACCCAATAAAGAACCCATCATACCCATATTTTCATCCAAACCCCTTAAAGTCTACATATATTTTCTCCTACACCCCACCTGTTTTGCCGACCAAGCTCTGCCGCTTCTCAAAAGAGCATATATTATTGTTCGTACCTGGTCCGAAGGGAAGGATATGGAATTGCTAACAATAGTGAACCAGCTTCTAGAGTTTGAGATGAAAATGCCCTCTGAAATGACCATTGACTCCGAGAAGTTTAGCACCCTATTCATGGAAGCTCGAAAGTGGGCTCCGAAGTCAGATAATTGGGTGGTACCCGTTGACAAAGTCAGTTTAGACGATACAATACAGATTAAGGAAGGCTTGTTCCGATAGACCAATGAGATTTATAGTATATCCGATTTACTCGATTCCTTAAAGTTATAAGGGAAGTTGGTCCCTTCACTTCTGCACCTCCCCATTGAGTGGGAGGATATATATAAAGAAGTCGTTGAGGTTGTTGAATGCATTGACCTCATGGAAAGATGCCATCATTACCACCGGATGGGGGGACGGGTTTGATAGATCAAATCAGATAAAGAACTAGGGCAAGAAAATGTGAGCCCGGTAATTAGTGTGTGTGGAGTAATATCTTTTAAAGATCTTCTAGGGGAAATCAATATAGTGGTCATACAAACTGAAATAGATGAAGAAATGGGGTTTTTATTCTTCCCGTCCTTCGTGAACCATATGACCAGATCTTAGAGACACTACCAGAGTCTGAATCCTCAGTCAATGAGGATAGATAAAGGAAAAAGAGTTGTCAAAAAACTCACCATAAAAGAAATGACCATCGAGGAAGGCAAAGTCCTCAAATAACTCAAGAAAAATTAGGCCAACATCACCTTGTGGAGGATCTTCATATCTTCCCAGCTACAACAAAATGCTTTGATAAAATTTCTTATTGGGCCCATAATCCCTCCTTCCACCGCTCCAAAAGAAGCTGTGAACCTGGTCGTGTCCTTAACCTCTACTAGATTTCTTTCTTTATTTGAAGAAGAAATTCCAAAGTTTGGTCCTAATCATAACTATGCTCTCAACATATCCATTGAGTTGATGAGGAAGACAGTCTCACTCTCACTCATCGACAATAGATCAGCACTCGATGTTTGCCCATTAAGAACCTTCAACTTCTTGGGTTTAAAAGTCAGCGACCGTGATCCAACTTCCATTGCAGTGTGTTATGATAACATTCGTCGAGAGGTAATGGGATCCATAACACTCACAATAGGGACTGGTGCTTGTTTCAATATATTATTTGTTCAACCGTGTCTTTAAAGCATCAAGGGGAATCTTCCTCTCTCCATCAAAATTGAAGTTCTTCACTAAAGGGCGGGTTATAACCATCTTGGGTGATGATGATAATACTTAGAACATAAGCACCAGTAATTCGGTACTAAAAATACAACACGGGGAGAATGACATGCTTATTTTTAGATTCAGAGTTGAACCACTTCCACTCCCAGCAGGGGATGATTTCAAAGATCGAGTTTGTCCAGAGCACAACCCTTATGACAATGTCAATGTAATACAGATGTTCAAGAATTTTCACTTCATGCCCGAACTGGGGCTGGGATGACAATAACGGAGGATAATGGAACCCATAGTCCTGAAGAAGGCCTTTCCTCAATGCGACCTAGGTTATCAACCATCATTAGAGGAACTCATAATGCTCCTCCAACCCCAGTTGAAGAGAAGTTTATAAAGTACCAAGACCATTTCGAGGAATTTCTTGAACAGAGGATTCATAAAAAAGGGTGAAGATTTTCCCTTTTGTGTCTTTCTCTAAGTGTGGTATGATCATGTGGATAAGAAAATGAAGTCATGGATGGAGATCTTCATTCAAGACAGTTACTCCTAGGCCTACGACTCCCAGCATTATGCGCATCCTTTCGTTGAGAAAGTTATAGTTGTTATTGAGGTTTTAGAGGGAAGTGACTCTTAGTACTCGTTCAATCTGCAGACACTAGGGATGACACTCTGCATATTCCACTCAAGTTCTAAATCGTCATATCCATCCATCCTGATCAAGGCCACTGATGAACCCCTCCTCAACGGGAATGCAATACCAGTCACACCTGTTGAAATGCAATGCAACCCATATGTTTATCCTTTCTCTTCCTCTACTATTGTTCCTCCTTTTTCTGATAATAATGTAATTGAGGCCTCTTTTAACGAGGTTCTCAACACTATTTTTCTCGAGAATGAAATAAATGAAGATTTTGAGTATCTTGATGTGCCTTATCAAGGTTAATAAATGATGATTTCATAAATGAACAATTCTTAACTGATCTTATTAAGGTTAATAACAAACAACATAATCATTTTTAAATTAATGAGGATAAAACTATTTTTAGAAAACTCAATTCTAGTAGCCAACTGCATGAGATTAGGATATGTTCCACCCTTGACGAGCATGAGAGCACGTAATTTGAACAGCTATTAAAGGAATTTGCAAATGTCTTTGCATGATCCTATGATGACATGCCCGACATCGATCTTGAGATAACTCAGCATGAGATTCTATCTCTCCCAGAATAGAAACTACGAAAGCTCTCCACCGAATTATCACTTAAGTGTAAAGAAGAGGTGGGAAACAGTTGAACATAGGCTTCATCCAGGTAATCGAATATCTCAAATGGCTAGCCAACATTGTACCCATGACAAAATCAGGAGGAAAATTCTACATGTGCATTGATTATGAGGATTTGAACAAAGAATCTTGGGAATGCAGTGTTATACCAATCAAATTAATTCACAAATATTCAATGAAATCCAACCACACTTATATAATTAGGTGTATAAATTTGAACAAACCAAATTCAATTTTAGTTCAGCCTCTAAACATGCATTTAAGTGACATAAATCATTCAAACCGTGCATAAAAATAAAGACGAACGATTCAGGAAAAAAATCCTTTCGGGTCAAAACCTTTTATAACACTTTGAAAAATTTACAAGACCATTGACTTATATACAACTTGATAATCGTCCATAAGTGTAACGCACGGTGCCTTCATCAAATCCTTCAAAGCTACGAGAGACAGCGAAATACCCTCCAGGTGTCGGTTCGTCGTCTTCAGCTCGTCCACATGTAGAATAACTACGCTCGGTATCCACCGATCAAATATGAAGATGCCTTCTCCGCAGAGGTTGAACTACAACAAAGTATGCTTTGGGTTCCATAAAATAACTCATACAAAAGAAATTGGGATTTGTGAATTGTAAAAAAAAAGTTGGACCCTCAAAATGTTGAAGAATAAACCAAAACAATCAAAATCATATTCTTGTTTAAAACCAGTGTTTCTCCACACGAAAATCAGTAGCCTGACACCTTTTATATAATAAAATTTAAGGCGGTGACGTGTCGGCTAAAAACACCTTCTCGTTCGAACAACAAGCGACGTTGACACTCCATCTCGTTCGAACGAGATGTGACGTCGTTTGAACGACAATCACTGATCCCCTTAACAAGACTTATAAAGTTTTAAATAACTTGGAATCCTTAAAATCAAAATTATTCATGGGATCAGGAGTATTTATCCAAAACTTTTATGATAAAATATTTTTTAAAAATAAAAGTCATTTATTAAAAATTCCAAAAATCATTTTAACATTTATAAAAAATATCCCAACACTTTTAATGTGAAATGTAAATGAAACTTAAACACATTTTACCAAATTCATCTTTGTTTGGCTTGAATATTAAAGTCTTCTTGTAATTTCGGATCCGTCTTGTAGATGTAAGCTTCTCAATTCTTCGACATATTATAAATAACTTGTAGCGGTATACAACATACTAATTAAGATGAACAATGTCCTTAAAAATCTCCGAAAAGTGATTACCCACTTCCCAATATCGACATGATCGTAGACAACATGGATAGTCACGCTCTTAAGTCATTCGTTGATGGGATTTCTGAATACAATCAGATCAAGATGCACCCTGATCATGAAGAAAAAACTTCATTCATCACTCTTTGGGTAACCTTCTATTACATAGTTATGCCATTCGGTCTCAAAAATCCAAGGACTACCTGTGACACCCCGCCTAATAAGATACCGGGCGATCACTCCAATATTAAATTAAAACAGGAGTCTCATATGGATCATTCTTAGCATCACTGTCGAAAATCCATTTAATTACTAATAACCTATTAGGCCGGTGTCAAAATTTTAACTTTACTACTCTTTTTAACAACAATAAATAAAACATCCACACAGTTTATGCGTAAATGAAATAAAGTAACCGAACACTCGGTCAAAATATACAACCATATCGAATGATGTACTAAAAGAATAAATAAATGCAGTTGAGCCATTGGCTCGAATGTTTATACAGTACCTCCTATCTAGAGTAAAAAGATGGAAGCGGCTATCAAAAACCTGCACGCATCCACAGCTGCTGCAGCTGACGTCTGACACGAAAGAATTTCCATCCAAGCGTCCCTGTGTCTGGACACCTATATATATATATATAATATATAGAAAGAAAGGAGAGTAGATAAACGGGTCAGAGCCCGAGTTTTGAAAATATTTTGCAAGTGCATAAATGCTTTATTTTTAGAAAAATAGTTTTATCTCATATTTAAATTGGTATCGCACTCCCATGAGATACCCCTCACCTCTCCACTAACAGTGCACTCCTAGCGCATCCCTCTAGACATCCTAGTCAAGATATCCTGCTAAACTAGTCTATCACTAACCCACTATCAATCCTAGATAGTCCAAGCAATGTACTAAGGGCTAAACTTCACCCCAGTCTCAACGCTATGCCATGTTAGTGCGTGGGGTGTCTCGCAAAGCGAAATCCAAACAAGGAACCCCCCGATACACTACTACGCGGCACGGTCGATCGTCGAGATCCGCCAGTCCCTTAGTACATAAAGATATATATGAATATATATATACACCATAAACATTTATATTATTAGAGCACTAAGGATTAAACTTCTTCCTGGTCTCAACACAATGCCATATTCGTGCGTGGGGTGTCTCGCAAAGCGAAATCCAAACAAGGAACCCCCCCGATACACTACTATGCGGCAAGGTCGATCATCGGGATCCATTAGACCCTCGGTACTCGATTTATCCATTTATATATACATATACATATTTTACCATAACCATCCGGATCTATCTCCCGGAATGAGAATCCATATACAAAGTATTTATTAATACTTATCATTTTTATCTCAAAACCTTCCATTTCCCTTCTCATATCCAGGAAATGTATTTAAAAGCCAATTCATTATCATGAATTGCTTTAACAAATCATATCTCTTTTTAAAACCAGTTTTATTATCATAAATATGCTTTACCTTTTTAAATCATCCCATTTCCCTTTTTATACTCAGGAAATGTATTCAAAGCAATTTTCATTATCATAAAAATGCTTTGATCATATCATATGCTTCCACATCCCTTATTCCATCCGGGAAGTGTTACCGAAGCCAATTCATATAACCCATTTCCCTTCCTATATCCAGAAAATGTAATTAAAGTCAATCCATTATCATGAATTGCTTTAATATAACGCGTTCTAAGACCACCCGTCCGGATTTCTCCACTGTGCACGCCCCTAAATGGCTATCATCTTCCAGGGCCTATTATAAGACAACCTGGGATCCTACATCGCAAGACGTAGGGAAGAGGCCATGTGCCTGCGGGATAGTCAAGACCACACCCGGAATCTCCTAACCAGCGCAGAAAAATATATATCAACAAACGCTCACATGGCCTATAGGACTATATCCACCCTGGATTCATTAGCCAGGGGGCTTCACCATACGAACGCAACTTCCCTTATGATAGCGATTTAGAGAGGTGTGTAATCCATATTTTATTAATTATGAAAAACATTTCTCTTTCCATTTTGAAAATATTCATTTTTATATTTTCAAAATCATTTCCATCATAACATATATATATACCTAAATCACACAGTATATACATATCCTATATATTCTTCCTAGAATATATATAAACGGCCATAGTGGCCTATAGCATCTAACGATGACCAATAATCCCAAAGATTCCCTCCAGGAATCATAATCATGCATTCATATAAGCATGATACTAAACCCAAATAATTCTTAATTTAATAATCACTATATACATCAATCCCATCTAAAGATTTATTGGATATCTCCAATGATACCCTTCACTCTAAGTGAAATCAACACATACCTATATTCCCAGTTTATCCTAATTATCTCCTAGGATACACTTAACGATAATCGATATAATTATGCTTTCTATAAGCATAATTATATAGGCCTCTATGCCTACGAGAAATATCCTCGGGATTTATCTCACCCGAACAACCTTAAATTCAACGAGTTAAGGATTTCATTTCCTTGAACCCCAAAGACTATACCTAGTCCAATTAATCATTTAGAAGTCCCCAATATAATTTAGGAACCCTAATCCATCAATTTCTACAATTATTCTATTTTCCTCGAAAATATAGATTAAGGGTTATATACTAAAAACCCTTATTTTACCCTCCTAAATTGCCTTAATTTATGGACCATAAAATCCTAAAAGGTCCTCTAGGTTATCACCTAATTAACCTCAAAGCAAGATGAAATGGAATCTATCCCATCCAAATCATCCTAGAGAAATTGTCAACTTTCAGCAGGGGTCGATCGATCGACCCATGGTCGTCGATCGATCGATGGCTTCGATTGATCGATCCCTTATGATCGATCGATCAAGTCGGGCAGCTTCTTCTCCGAGAAGCTGTTTCGGCCATGGAAGCTTCCCCCAAGCTTCCATATCCTCACCCAACTGCCTACAACTTCAACCAACTACAAATACATCTATAATACGGGTTCTAAACATCCTAGAACCCGGAATCACCAATTAATTTCAATTAAAACCTAAGTTTCTCCAATTTACCATTTTTAGGGGTTTATTCGTTTTAACTCCCAAAAACCCGTTTTATCCACGAATACCCAACTCAAAATCATTAGGGTTTGTTATACCAACAATGATATGAGATATTTATGCTTAAAAAACAAATAAAGCAAATAAACACTTGCCTCGTGGATAAAATCCGACGTCTTCGAGCCGAATCTCGCGGAGGCTGGCCGGAATCTCCCCATTTTTCCTCTTTTCTTCCTCCTCTCTATCTTCACTTTCTTCTTTCTCTTTTCTCTTCTCTTTTCTCCCCCTCTCCCTCCTTTTATAAGGAGAAACGGGTTTAACCCCTTACAAATCCAAAAACGATTCGTTTACCCAATTACGAGCCTATTTAACTCCAAAATTATCCGGGACTCAATTTCGACAATCGGACACTCTTTTACGACTGTCTCGGACATTCCGAGACTCATGGCGCAGTCAAAATTTCCATCCGAGGTACTTGACCGCAAATCACTATTCTAACCCAAAATAATTAAATGCGGTATTCTACTCAAAATCTTACCTCTTTTATCGCTATACTCCACGGCGACATATAATTAAATTACTTCGACCTATATAGTCCCAAAAGAAATTACGATACCCATCGAAAATCATTAAATCCTCGAAAATTCCAAAAATTACTATTTCGAGAAATTCTCCAAATTCCAAATTATGCTTAATTATGGAATTTAATCCTCTCCAAAAGGGCGGGTTATTACATACTCCCCCCCCCCTTACAACGGAATTTCTCCCTCAAAATTCAGATATATCTAGGATCACTACAAATCCTAAACCTCAAGGGGAACGACACTAACCCAACGGTTCCCAACCGAGTACTACGCGGCTACCGCAATCATAAAGTGATTCTAATACGTCACTTAATCCCATCCTCTAAAATGCCTCTTGGCATGAATTTCAACCTTATATACTACGCCCATCCTATTTCGAGCGGTACATAAGACTATCTTACCAAGGTGCCCATACACCTTTCCAACTTGTGCACATCTGCACATCCGTAGTGAATGTCTGACACGTAACACTCTCTCCCAATAAGGGTCTCCTTTCCTCGGTGTAATACTCACCCATGGGTTTTTCCAACCCGTAAAATTTCAATCCTCCTAACCTCGGCCTCACTAACTCTATCGAGCCTACATCCTACAATGCTACTATCTATGTGTTACCCTACCTACGCAAAACTAATATAATCCTAAGTATGTCCCTAGTGCCCAAGGCCTCTCTCAACTCCCGACAGTTGCTTGGTTTCATGCGTGGGACGTCTCGCCAAGGCGAAATCCAAACAAGGAACCCTCCCGTTACACTACTCCCTCGCGTAGTCGGTCATAGAGATATAACGACCCAAGGCACACAAGCGGGACGTCCTAAATCCTACTAGGCTAGCCTATGAACGCATTCCTACTATCTTATCCTTCCGCCCATACAGAAGTAAACCTAATCAATCGAAGTGCCCACTTTCTGTAGAAAGTGTCACGAACATAATACCCAAAATTTATCTTCTCAAAATCCGCCTTTTCATTAAGGCTGGTTATTATCCTCAAACCAATTTCTCCAAGTCCAACCTCACCCACCCACTTGTGGCGAGGGGACCACTTTAGTGCTTTTCCATAGCACAATATTTCCATATGTATATCAACATCATGTGGCTCACAGCCTATAGTGGTTCATCCACACTATAATACCTTTCCAAAAAACCAACATCCTTGCATCCTATAACATCTCCCCACTCCCGACGCCGTTAAGAGTCATGTGTGGAGTGTCTCGCAAAGCGAAATCCAAATAAGGAACCCCTCCACACATTAACCCTTAACTTCGTTGGTTATGGAGTTTCGTTATTTCAACATGCAACCGGGATATCCCTATCCCCTAATCCAACAAAAATGGTCTGAACTCCTATCTCTAACTAAGAGTCATACCACCCTGCGCTCGCACACATTTTTAAGTCCTTGCGCAAATAGTAATGAGCTTAATCTTGCAGATCAACACAAATCCTGCGACCTTAAATCATATATATAAGGTCGCCATATACCCAACTCACGTTAATGAAACCTCTACTCATCGAAGTTTCGTATCCTATAACAAATAAGGTGAACTCAACGTATATCTAGGTGAGACACCGCAACTATAACCTGTTCCCTCGAGGAACCATGGACACGATAGACTTGTCATTTTTAGTCTGCTATCGCTCCGAAAATACACCATAATGTATTGTACTCATCATAACACCGTACTCGTATAGGCATATAAAACGAGTATCCCAAACTAGATATATATATATATATACACACAATATATCAACACCCGCCTTTATGACGAGTGAAGGAAAACAAAACTCCGCTACTGCGGACAACACATAGGCATACATGATATTATGTTATCGTGACCTCCATAACTCAAATTACACACACGAGTCTAGGTCTAACTAATACCCTGACTTTATCTAGTCACTCCAAATATACCTCCTCGATTGAGGTAAAACTCATAACAACAACTTGATTTTAACAAATTCCCCGAGTGGATGTCCAACCACGGGGTCCTCGAACATACCCATTCTTTAGTGAGCCCATCCTGCTTGGAAAGGACTCAATATTCATTGCACCTAACTTACTTAGGTACAAGGTTCACTTCGCCATAATACTCTTTATTCAACGTCGGCCTCTGGCTGAACTTTAGGCGAATAATTCCCAAAACAGCGTTCTTCTCATCCTGCTGATTCATGGGGACTCACGGTTAGAACTATCCGTAAGATCCCTTTCGAATCCTTATCTCCACGGGGTAATTAAATCTTAAGTACCACTTTATACCACAGTAGTACTTGGTTGCTCATAACTACTATACTTTAGTAGTCGTTGCAACAATCCTTAATAGTTTCCATAAGGAGAGTGACCTCTACGGCGGTCCTCGTCCCCAACTTCTACCAGCTTCCCCAGCTAAGCTCCAACTCCTGCTGCCCTACGAGATCCGCACACGATTCTCAATGAGTGCGTAAAAGATTTCTATAATCTTGTAACATGGCAGGAGAACGAAATCTCATAAGAGAAATCAACAATCCTAATCCTGGGGCTCTATAACAAATCGAGAGAAACGCAGAAAGCGTAGTACGTCCGCACAGATTCCTAAGGACACTAGAACCTGATGCTCTGATACCATCTGTGACACCCCGACTAATAAGATACCGGGTGATCACTCCAATATTAAATTAAAACAGGAGTCTCATATGGATCATTCTTAGCATCACTGTCGAAAATCCATTTAATTACTAATAACCTTTTAGGCCGGTGTCAAAATTTTAACCTTACTACTCTTTTTAACAACAATAAATAAAACATCCACACAGTTTATGCGTAAATGAAATAAAGTAACCGAACACTCGGTCAAAATATACAACCATATCGAATGATGTACTAAAAGTATAAATAAATGCAGTTGAGCCATTGGCTCGAATGTTTATACAGTACCTCCTATCTAGAGTACAACGATGGAAGCGGCTATCAAAAACCTGCACGCATCCACTGCTGTTGCAGCTGACGTCTGACTCGAAAGAGTTTCCATCCAGGCGTCCCTGTGTCTGGACACCTATATATATATAATATATAGAAATAAAGGAGAGTAGATAAACGGGTCAGAGCCCGAGTTTTGAAAATATTTTGCAAGTGCATAAATGATTTATTTTTAGAAAAATAGTTTTATCTCATATTTAAATTGGTATCGCACTCCCATGAGATACCCCTCACCTCTCCACTAACAGTGCACTCCTAGCGCATCCCTCTAGACATCCTAGTCAAGCTATCCTGCTAAACTAGTCTATCACTAACCCACTATCAATCCTAGATAGTCCAAGCAATTTACTAAGGGCTAAACTTCACCCCAGTCTCAACGCTATGCCATGTTCGTGCGTGGGGTGTCTCGCAAATCGAAATCCAAACAAGGAACCCCCCCGATACACTACTACGCGGCACGGTCGATCGTCGAGATACGCCAGTCCCTTAGTAAAGAAAGATATATATGAATATATATATATACCATAAACATTTATAATATTAGAGCACTAAGGATTAAACTTCTCCCCAGTCTCAACACAATGCCATATTCGTGCGTGGGGTGTCTCGCAAAGCGAAATCCAAACAAGGAACCCCCCCGATACACTACTATGCGGAAAGGTCGATCATCGGGATCCATTAGACCCTCGGTACTCGATTTATCCATTTATATATACATATAAATATTTTACCATAACCATCCGGATATATCTCCCGGAATGAGAATCCATATACAAAGTATTTAGTAATACTTATCATTTTTATCTCAAAACCTTCCATATCCCTTCTCATATCCAGGAAATGTATTTAAAAGCCAATTCATTATCATGAATTGCTTTAAAAAACCATATCTCTTTTTAAAGCCAGTTTTATTATCATAAAAATGCTTTACCTTTTTAAATCATCCCATTTCCCTTTTTATACTCAGGAAATGTATTCAAAGCCATTTTCATTATCATAAAAATGCTTTGATCATATCATATGCTTCCACATCCCTTCTTCCATCCGGGAAGTGTTACCGAAGCCAATCCATATAACCCATTTCCCTTCCTATATCCAGGAAATGTAATTAAAGCCAATCCATTATCATGAATTGCTTTAATATAACGCGTTCTAAGACCACCCGTCCAGATTTCTCCACTGTGCGCTCCCCTAAATGGCTATCATCTTCCAGGGCCTATCATAAGACAACCTGGGATCCTACATTTCAAGACGTAGGGAAGCGGCCATGTGCCTGCGGGATAGTCAAGACCACACCCGGAATCTCCTAACCAGTGCAGAAAAATATATATCAACAAACGCTCGCATGGCCTATAGGACTATATCCACCCTGCATTCATTAGCCAGGGGGCTTCACCATACGAACGCAACTTCCCTTATGATAGCGATTTAGAGAGGTGTGTAATCCATATTTTATTAATTATGAAAAACATTTCTCTTTCCATTTTGAAAATATTCATTTTTATATTTTCAAAATCATTTCCATCATAACATATATATATACCTAAATCACACAGTATATACATATCCTATATATTCTTCCTAGAATATATAAACGGCCATAGTGGCCTATAGCATCTAGCGATGACCAATAATCCCAAAGATTCCCTCCAGGAATCATAATCATGCATTCATATAATCATGATACTAAACCCAAATATTTCTTAATTTAATAATCACTATATACATCAATCCCATATAAAGATTTATTGGATATCTCCAATGATACCCTTCACTCTAAGTGAAATCAACACATACCTATATTCCCAGTTTATCCTAATTATCTCCTAGGATACACTTAACGATAATCGATATAATTATGCTTTCTATAAGCATAATTATATTGGCCTCTATGCCTATGAGAAATATCCTCGGGATTTATCTCACCCGAACAACCTTAAATTCAACGAGTTAAGGATTTCATTTCCTTGAACCCCAAAGACTATACCTAGTCCAATTAATCATTTAGAAGTCCCCAATATAATTTAGGAACCCTAATCCATCAATTTCTACAATTATTCTATTTTCCTCGAAAATATAGATTAAGGGTTATATACTAAAAACCCTTATTTTACCCTCCTAAATTGCCTTAATTTATGGACCATAAAATCCTAAAAGGTCCGCTAGGTTATCACCTAATTAACCTCAAAGCAAGATGAAATGGAATCTATCCCATTCAAATCATGCTAGAGAAATTGTCAACTTTCAGCAGGGGTCGATCGATCGGCCCATGGCCGTCGATCGATCGATGGCTTCGATCGATCGATCCCTTATGATCGATCGATCGATCAAGTCGGGCAGCTTCTTCTCCGAGAAGCTGTTTCGGCCATGGAAGCTTCCCCCAAGCTTCCATCTCCTCACCCAACGGCCTACAACTTCAACCAACTACAAATACATCTATAATACGGGTTCTAAACATCCTAGAACCCGGAATCACCAATTAATTTCAATTAAAGCCTAAGTTTCTCCAATTTACCATTTTTAGGGGTTTATTCGTTTTAACTCCCAAAAACCCATTTTATCCACGAATACCCAACCCAAAATCATTAGGGTTTGTTATACCAACAATGATATGAGATATTTATGCTTAACAAACAAATAAAGCAAGTAAACACTTGCCTCGTGGATAAAATCCGAGGTCCTCGAGCCGAATCCCGCGGAGGCTGGCCGGAATCTCCCCCTTTTTCCTCTTTTCTTCCTCCTCTCTCTCTTCCCTCTCTTCTTTCTCTTTTCTCTTCTCTTTTCTCCCCCTCTCCCTCCTTTTATAAGGAGAAAAGGGTTTAACCCCTTTAAAACCCAAAAATGACTCGTTTACCCAATTACGAGCCTATTTAACTCCAAAATTATCCGGGACTCAATTTCGACAATCGGACACTCTTTTCCGACTATCTCGGACATTTCGAGACTCATGGCGTAGTCGAAATTTCCATCCGAGGTACTTGACCATAAATCACTATTCTAACCCAAAATAATTAAATACGGTATTCTACTCAAAATCTTACCTCTTTTGTCGCTATACTCCACGGCGACATATAATTAAATTACTTCGACCTATATAGTCGCAAAAGAAATTACGATACCCATCGAAAATCATTAAATCCTCGAAAATCCCAAAAATTACTATTTCGAGAAATTCTCCAAATTCCAAATTATGCTTAATTATGGAATTTAATCCTCTCCAAAAGGGTGGGTTATTACACTACCTACCAAAGGGCCGACATAACCATCTTGCATGATATGATACACAAAGAGGTCGAGGTTTACGTCGATGTTATGATCATTAAGTTTAAGAATCGAAAAGGTCATGTTCCCGCCCTCTGAAAGTTCTCCGAACGACTATGACAATACCATAAGCGACTTAACCCGCAGAAAAGAATTTTCAATGTCACCAAAGGAAAGCTTTTGGGATTCATGGTTAACGAGAAGGGAATTAAATATTCTCATCACCGACTAGGTCCTTAGAAGATGGAAAGTTAAAGATGAAAACTCTTACCCTTCCACACCCACCTAGAAGAGTTGGTCTCCTAGTTCTGAGACATTACCTTCCACTACTTTCCTCGAGCAAAAAATAGTTTGGTAGATGCCCTTTCCACCCCATCCTCCATGACCGACTTTCTCGAGGGAATAATGATGGCCTTCTTCATTGTCCAAAAATAAGTTGAACCGACCCACTACTACCATATTGAGCTCGTCACATAAGAGGATTCTAATATTGATAAGGGCTAGTATTATGATAGTTGGTGCTTCCTCAAGCATGGTAGGTATCCCCAAGATGCCAACAATAAACATCGAGCCACCCTCCATAAATTGGCTGCCCAATACATTATTTGTGAGAAAGCACTGTTGAAGAGAAACTTCAATGAAACCCATTTGCACTGCTTCATAGGGGATGGCATTGAACAAATGATATAGAAAATCCACGACAGGGAATGCGGACCTCACATGAAAAGTCATATGTTTGTTAAGAAGATTATCCGTCTGGGGTACTATTGGACTACCATGGTTCAGGATTCCATCGCCTATGTCCGAAGATGCCTTAAATGTTAACAGTTTGCCAATCTCCAATACTTACCTTCGTGAGAATTATATAACATGACTTCTCCCTGGACACTCTCCACATGGGGAATTAATATCATAGGGAAAGTCACACCCAAAGCCTCCAATGGGCATGAGTTCATCCGGGTGTCCATTAATTACTTCAACAAATCAGTCGAAGCCGAGTCATATGCAGTGCTAAATGCAAAAAGTAGTCAAGTTCATCCGATAAAATATCATTTATCGATACAGGGTTCTTCATGAGTTAGTGTCATATAACGAGTTATATTTTGAGGCAGAGGTCACATAATTGGTTGACGAGTACGAGATTCAGAGATAAAATCTTCTCCCTATCAACCATAAACCAACGGTGTAGTTAAAGCCGCTAATAAGAACCTCAAAGCAATCATCAACAAGATGGACAAAAGTTATTGAGAATGGGTCGATTGGATCCCTTACACCCTTTAGGGTTACCCCACTTTAGTTTGGGCATTTACTGGGGATATCCCTTACTCTCTTGTATACGACATGGAAGTATAACTACACGTTGAACTAGAAATACCTTCATTATGCATTATGCTCGAGAGTAAAGTCAACGAGGAAGACTGGCATCAGATCCGTTTGACGAGTTATCACTATTAGAAGAAAGGAGGATAAAGGCACTGTATCATATACACGGGTATCATCGTCAGATAACACAATCATTCAATCGAAGAGTCAAAGATCGTGGTATCTGAGATGGGGACTTGGCCCTTAAAGAAATAATAGAACCCGTGTGGGACCCCAGAGGGAAATTCAAGCCAAACTGGATTGGCCCCTACATCGTGATGAAAATCTAATCCGTGGCGCCTCTATGCTCACTGACCTTTACGGAGAAGAGATGGCATGTCTAGTCAACCTAGACCGACTTCAGAAAGTTCTACCCTTAGTTTAAAATCTCGATGCGCTATGAATCCTCTCATCTTCTATTTTCTAAAAAGATCTTTATTTTCATCTACTCAGCACTACTTGGGGCGTGATCCTCTAACAAAACTTTTCTTTCAAAATGAAACTAAGAAAATTTTCAAATCCCCCAGAGGTATATAGGCAGCTCATACGATTTACATGGGCACAGTCCCCTTATTTTTCAGAAAATGTTATTCTTTTCTTACCTTCGAGAACGATAATTCATTTTATCAATTACATGAACAAAAGGATTATGTATTCCTTAGCGATTGGTATAGATAATTCAAATGTAAAACTCATCGAGAGGTACAACAATATAAATAAAATCCTTTTTATTCATAATGGGAGAATTCAGCACAATTACATGAAATATCAGCGTAGGGAATAAATAACTACCCCTTGTCAACCAAACCTTCCCAAAAATTAAAAAAAACCAAACAAACCAAACACATTTCCATCACAAAAGTTTACCAAGAAATTAACACCATTTTCAAAAAAGACCCTGTCCGCAGCTGCCGAAAGACCCAGCCCCATCATCATTAGCTCCTTGAGGTCCCTAAACTTCCCTTGCTTGGATGATATGGGGAAGGTTCTTTATGGAGAGATATGGCCTAACCATCCTGAAGAAAAGCACTATGCCCCCATCTATAGTATCAGACATGACAAACCATATTTGTCGATTCTCCTCTACCAAGATCTTATCCACCACCCTCTTGCACATCCATTTCAGATAATCCCCCAAAACATGCCAAACCTTGTCGACAGATTGAGAAAGACGATTTGCCGATCAATGATTCTCCCAAAGAGAACCTAACTGCATGTGAAAGCCTTCAGTCAAATACTCAACAGGAAAAAAATTCAGGGTACGGGGAGGCACAATTTGCTCCCATCCGACTTGACGCAGGAGATGCTTAGGGAGATAAAATCAAGTATGCAAAAGGCTAACTAATCGAACGTACCGGTAAGTTGATGAAATTATGAGTGAGGAAATTCGACACAACTTCCAAAGGATATTCAAGAGGACCTCCAAACGAAATCTCTCAGCTAGCCATATGAACAGCATAATCGGGCTTCCTTTTGAAAAATTATAACGGCCTTCCTGCCAATTATCTAGACCATTCAGGGTCTTATATAATATCATCATCATAGGATTACGACAATATGATATATGTGCTATAATGATAGCCGGTTGAGGGACATCATCGGGTCCCTGATCACTAGTAGTAGCTTCGAAATTAAGCCCAAGGAAACAACTTCGGCATGGCCCGTATCATTGAAATCCCATAAATGCACAGAATACAAGATAGATGGGAGAAAAATATTCCCCCAGTGACTAATGGTCGAGACGTTGAAGGGGAGATGTTAACAAATCCTATTAACAACTCCTGAGGAGACCAAGAAAATTCAGGCATAGCCACCTCCACGTTGGGATTAAGCCTTAACATGGCTAAAAACTCCTCATAGGTCGAATAGACATCATCCAAAAAAAAGAGAAAAACATAATCCTCGGGATACCAAAATTGCATTATTATCGCCAACCTATTCTAGTTAATGGGCCGATTGCACCACAAAGAGACCCAACGCAAGTTAAAAGCATCATAATCCACGTTGTACAGACACATAGCTTCATGGCTCTTGAGATATGAAGAAAATTCTTCACTCACGGGAAGGGCCATTGGGGAAATAATTAGATAGAAGGCAAGAAATAAGCAAGAAAGAAGAGAAAATGTGAATGGGTGAAAAACCTCACCAACTTACCCATTTTTATACATGAAAAATATTGGCTAAATAACAAGAAATCTGAGAAACTCGAATAAATACCTGCCCCACTAAGTACTTTGAAGATGCATAAACTGCAATAAAAGCCTTAAGGTGATTTGACTGGACTCACCTATCGACAGGGAGGACAATGGGTATTTCGATCGACACCCTCTTATTTTAGAAAATTCTATCTTTCCATTTTTGTCAAAATAAAAAATCTAAAAAAATAGATCCTTATTTCAAAAAATTTGGGTCGTTTCTTCCTATATTATCCATTTTTATTCATCCTTTCAAAAAATAAATTTTCTTTTAAGTTATTATAACTTCCCATTCTTATTATGGTCTCAGCAACAAAGTAAAAAGTGCATGTAGATTAAGTCATTTAAAGCAAAGATAAATAAATAAAACTCTCATTCATGTTATATATATTGCCATTTGCCTCATTACATTTTACAGGAAAAAAAAGAAAAAACCAAAAAACCAAAAACAATAGGACTCAGCTCGAAAACCCCAATCTCTCATCTCTCTCTCTAAGACCCTTCATCCATACGACGAGCACGCTTCCCTTGACGGCGAGCTATGGAACCTCCACTCCCCGATCTCGGTCCCTCCTCTGAGGTAGCAGAAGGAATAAGACAAGAAGGAACCAAAACTGAGTCCCCAATATAGGCTGTCGTGGAGGCCACCCTGTCCCGGATGTCCCTGAGCCAAGTCGTCAACACCCGAACATGATGTAGACAAAGCAATAAAAAATGCAAACAAGTCAGTCTAAAGCAAAGAAAAGTCAAACAAGGACAAAGAAAGAAAAAGTTTATACCTCGAGATGAAGAACATTCTATGTCAGCCCCAACACCCCTGAATCCACCGCATTAGGGAGGTACAGCATACGCAGTTATCCCCTACAGTTAATCCAAAATTATACGAAGGCGGAGTAAGATGAGTGAATGGAACCTTTGCTGCCGCTGCTAACGAAGACGCACCATCATTGCTGTGGGCGGACCCCACTAACCTACTCGTACCCCTGCTCAAAGCCGTAGAAGGAAAAGGCATGTTCACCAAGTCGTAGATACAAGAATGCATCATCCAGCTCATTACAAAGTCGAGACAGTCACAGGTCGCCACCGTATCCATATATGACGAATAAGGCTCTCTAATCATGACCACTGCCTTAGCTTCCTCCGTCATCTCCCGCACCCACCTCATATACATCAGGGGTGCCGCCGGTAGGACCACCACCTCATCCTCCACAATGTGACGAACCAATCTCTCCCCCAAATACCAAGGGAAATAGAACTCATGCGCCAGCAGCTGATGCATCAATGCATGCCCCCAGTCACCACCGTGTACTGGACAACCATCCCCCAAGGGTTGTAAGTCACCTAAAATTCCAAATAAAGATCAATATATGTGGAAACAAAGAAAAATTCCAAAAAAAGGATTCAAAAGAAAAAAAGAAATAATTTGGTCGCTCGTTAGGGTATTCAAGGCCTGACGCACCGTCGACAAAGAAGGAGACTGCTTTGACTGTCGGTTGGACTTCCACCATTGGTATATCTGACAGTAGTCCCCCACCTCCTCATCATGCAAACCTATCATGGGCATCAAGCTCGATCACCTCCCAAAGACACATCTGGAGAAAGGACAAGAGTTAGAAATTAGAAAAAAAAAACAAAAAGGAAATGTGAGAAAATATATAAAGAAAAATGAGAGAATTACCTTCAAAAGATACGTGACCCCCGTAAAAGTCTATCGGCAATACCGAATGAAAGCGTACAAAGAAGAATAAAGGTTCGCCAAGGTTATGCTCCCCGAGTCATAAAAAGGGATATTAAAAAATACCCTAAAAATGGTAAAAACCATAGGTGGACGGCGTCGCCACTTAACGCCACCAAGAAAGCCCCCCCAAAAAGAAGAATGAATAAGCGGGCCATCTACCATACATATATCCCGTCTATCTCATCGATCCTTTGGCTCAAGAGCATTTCTCACGGAGCATAAATGCGGATCAAATTGCCTGAGACTATCCTCCCCACATCTCTCAGTGCAACATCAATCGCCTTATGTGTCACCCTCAAAGATAGGTCCATCTCAATCTGCATGCCCTTATAGTCAATCCTTAGCAGCTACTGGATGTTAATGGGAGTCATCGTCATCTCCCCGAATCCCAAAAGAATGGTGAGGGTAGTGTACCACCACCTCTCCCCTAGTGCGCAGAGAACATCCATAAAGCACAAAGTCTCGTCCAAAGTAGATGCTAGGCGACCAAAACTCGTAGAGGAAACTACCCAGTGCACCACCGCCAGAAGGTGTTCCCACACATCCTTAAAACCCGGTATCCCCCAGGAACGAAAGTTTGTCGAATCTATGTTTGTTTGCCAAAAATCAATAAAGAAACCTTTTGTCAACTCAAGGAAACAAAAAAGAAGAAAAGAAGAAAAAGAATGCCAAAGGTCATTAATACTTACGTAGCCACTAGAGTTCCTCATCCTAGACGATTGGTGATGTGAAGGCTCGCACAGTAGAAAGAGATCATCAGTAACCGGCTCAAACAACTCAAAGACATTTTCGTTGCCCAATGCCAGGGGAATCCTAGCTTGCCACTCTAGGTTTTCCCAATCGTCGACACCCAACCACGCCAGGTGGGTTGCGCTACCCAAAAAATCTGCCATTTCTAAGACTGGAAGATGGAAAATGTCTTAGGATCGGATCCTATCAAGAAAAGGCAAAAGATCTGAATGCTAGAAGCTGGGAAAAATGAAGAGAACTCTCCCCTTTTTACAAAAGGTCAAGGGGAATGTCGATCGGTAGTCCCCTGACATCCACTGATCGACACCTGCCTCTTCCCCTTCCCAAGATAGCCTAGAAGAATTTATCATTGCCAAACGAACCCCCCCCCCCCCAACACGCCAAAAAATCCCCTGGCATAAAATTGTACAAAAAACCCAAAAAATGCCAGAAAAGTCCAGACAATTCTCTGAAAATGTCATAAAATTGCAAAATAAATATAGGAAAATTTCTTCACCAAGAAAACCATTTTTCAAGGTCTCAAAATTCTCTGCCAAATTAAAACTATATTATCCCCAATTTAATCCCTAAAATGGTGCTCCCGAATCACCGGAGTTGACTATAATTGTCCAGCGGAATCCCAAAGCCTCAAGGCATCCCAACAGAACTCAAAACCTCAAAAATCAAAGTTTTCCCCAGCGGAACTTCCAAATCCAACTTCCCCAGTGGAGCTATAAGCCAGTCGAATATCTCTCCCCGAAAGCGTCTCAAAGAAACACATTCCCCACTAGAATGCCAAAAACTCAAGTCATTAACTATTTCCCTAGCGGAATATTTAGACTAAACTTTCTCCTAATCCATCCATAACAAGAACTTCAGATCCTCCAAAGAATCTATCTCCTATCAAAAGGACACAATCACCAGCCAAATGTCTCTTCCCCAGTAGAGTCTCAAAAAAGGTAAATTCAAAACTCCCTAGAGAGAAAATCCCCCCGAGTTACTACTTTGGGTTCTAAGAATTGACCTCGAACCATGCAATCGGTCACCACTACTTTAGGTCCCTAAAATTGCCCTCGACCCATAGAGTTGGTCGACCCTACTTTAGGTTCTCAAAATTAACCTTGAACCATAAAATTGATTGCTACAACTCTAGTCTGCTGAATTGACCTCGATCCGCATAATTAGTTGCCCCAACTTTATGTCCATAGAATTGACCACGACCCGTATAATTGATTGCCACAACTTGAGCTTCGTAGAATTTTCCTCGACCTGCAGAATTGGTCGCCACAACTTTAGGTCTTGAGAATTGACATCGACCCATAGAATTGGTCACCACAACTTTAGGTCCTCATAATTGACCTCAACTCGCAAAATTGGTTGCCCTTACTTTAGGCCCTCAGAATTGACCTCAACCCGTAGAATTGGTCGCCTTAACTTTAGCTCCGCAGAATTGACCACGTCTTCGATTTGACCCCAATCAAATTCATCGTCAGGGAGGAAGCGCAATGAATATATAAGGGCACTGAAATCCCTTTCCAAAGGTCTTCCCCATGCATGAAATGACATAACCGTTTGGACGAACTATCCATTTTCCCTTGAAAACTGATTCGGAGGCCATTAGGCACTCCTGAGCTTCGTTTGACCAAATATAACTCTTCAACTCCAATGATACTGAATGAATCTTAGAAGGTAACTGAATACCCTTTCCAACGGTCCATCCCATGCCCGAATCAGCCTCACGGTATGGACGAATGACCCATTTTACTCTGAAAGGTCATCGAGAGATTTTGAGCCCTATTTGACCAAAGTTAAATCTCTAAACCAAGTGAAGCTCTTTGGAATATCGAAGTGACTAACATATACTTTCCAATGTCTATCATGTACATGATTCAGACTTATGGTTTGGATGAACGATCCACCATCGTATGATGATCTCATATCCAAAGAATCGATGGGCGCTTTCGAGCCCCGTTTGACCCAAAGTGAACTCCCGGACTCGAGAGTGGCCCAAGTATTCTAAAAGGTCTCTGAATAAACTTTCCAAAGGTATCCCCCGTGCACCATTTGGACTTGTGGATTGCATTTTATTACCATTGTTTCAAAAAATATGCACGAGACTACCTATTGCAGGTCCATTTTCCTGCCTGTCGATAGTGTGTCAAGGGTCGAGAGGGAAAGGATAGTGTTGATTGGTAGTCCCTTAACCCTATATAAGGATATTATGAACTCACATCAAAGGTCACCTTAGAAACATCAACTTCAGTAATCTCAGTAACATTATTCTTAAGTCAGCGAGGTTTCCTTATTCGAAACCTTTCTCCACCATCACTTTCACACCTAATTTACGAAAAATCCCCCTAAATTCTTCACCCTCTTGCAAGAAAGCTCATCATCAATCAAGAATAATCTCCAAGACTCCAAATAAGTTCCAAACATTCTTCTCTCTCTTCAAATTTATTTATTTTCGCATTAGTTATATAATTTCTTAATTTAGATTTCACTTTAGATCATACACATATTAATATTCAATCCTTTATTAGTAACATTGTACATAATATATTTTCTATAAAAAATCCAAAACAAGAAAAAGAGGGTTACACGTATAAATTCCAACGGGATTTCCCCCCACATTTTTTCAAAACTAAAAACACCTTTTTCGTACAGACACATATAATAAAATCCCCGTATCAAATTTATTAGATAAACCCCACCCTCATGTTGCATGTGAACTACGTAGACTTTAATTCCTTTATAGGCTAAGTAGGAGTCTCAGGATAAAACTCAAGACTCGAGTCCTATTTTCCTATTTTTCTCTTTTTCCCGTTTTATCCATATATTATTCACATACGTCATACTTGTGAATCATACTTGCGTCTTAACTAACACATATTATCGTTTCATCATAACGATAAATATCTCGATAAGCGCACACATAATATTTTTAATTATTATTTTGGAAACATTCCTATGGATGGCCTCACTCCATCTTTTTCCATGACATGAGTCGAGCAATTAGGATCTCCACTTATATATACATGCACACACACACTTTACGGAGAAATTAAGGAAAACAGTAACATAAGCCCATGAGAGACCAAAAGAATGATATGGGTGCCTAACACCTTCCCATTCCGTAACTTAGCCCCCAAACCTCTGAGTTAATTGGTTTCGCAAGCATCAGTTTGTCTTTAATGTCATTCTCTCGAGGCGATAATATGTTATTTTGCCTATTTTGCACAAAATAGGCTAGTGACTCTATCTATTTATATCACCCCACATCGATAACGGACGAAACATTCCTAGAAAGGGTGCGAGACCTCTCTCTCTCTCTCTCTCTTGCACGCACGAGCGCCGACCCCCGAGATGAAGAAGGAAAAAAACAAACCGGGGAGGGATGTCCACATTTACATAATAAAATCACAGATTATTTTTGTTACTAAGTGTTATTGTCATATTTGTTTGAATTATGGAAAAAATGGAACTAACCAGGGATGAGTGAAAAAAAATCTCATAATATTAATAAAAATAAAGAAAAGATAACATAGGCTTGTTGCTTGTTGGTAGTTCTATACATATTAACATTGTTTTATAGGAAATTCCAATTACTCAAGCTAAAATAAAATAAAAACTCTACTAATAATATATTTATCCTTTGTTTTCAAGTTTTAAATGCATCCTACCTCTGTTATCTCATTTCCTTATTGAAGGCTTAACATGAAATTGTATCACAACAGCCTTGCCAAATCACCATGATTTAGATTTCTCATCTCAAGGTGAATACTATATTTTAATATAGTATTTTGTAGTTATTTTTCATGAACCATTGCGACCGTTAGAGATAAAATGGAGAGAGGAGGGTGAGCTAGGTTTTTTACACGACAAAGAAAACAACTCTCTCATCAAGATTTTTTAATGACTAAGATTGAGATGAGAGGAAGTAAAAAGAAAAAATGCACCCAAAAACAATTGTACAGAAAAGGTGTAAAAGTGTATAAACAATCTATAAAAAATGTAATTATTATTTATATAACTTAAGTTATAATTATTATGCCATAAAAATTATTTATTATTTATTATTAATTTTAATATATTTTATGATTTTAATACTATATGTTTCTCTATCGATATTAATAAATAAATCAAATTATTTTTTTGCTTTAAAGAAACCTATAAATTAATGCATTTTTATGTAATGCAACTTAAAAAAATAAAATGCCTCGCGTCAAGTAAGAAGCACATGTTAAATTGGATATTGGGTGGAAGTTTGCTACTCCCGTGTCAAGTAATAAGTACATGTTATATTGGAAATTATGTAGGAGAGAAATAAATGGTGGAATAACTAGAATTAAACAATCCTTAAATTGTTTAAAAGGACAAGTAAAAGGATGTCCTACTGTTACTTAAGAAATTAGAGAGAAAATGAGGAAACACTTCAAGGTTGAAAACCAAAAAAAAATGTTAAAGTGACCCAAAATGAAGAATTAGATTATTATATTCAAAGTTAGTATGGTGGTGATAATAACATTAAGGGAAATGTTCTTTCTACTAATAACTCAGATCCTGAGTTAATAATGGCACAAAATATTAACAAAATTGAATATTGGGAATGGGAGGAGTTGATACAACCAACTTAAATGATTCCTAATATTCTTCCTCCACTAATACCCCACAAGAATATTAGTGGTTACTACAAAATCTGTTGGGTTTCCTTTAGTAAAGGTCTCTTTAAAATAGATAGGGTAGAATTGGTACAATCACCTATGGCTGTGGTTGCTAGGGCTACTGAAGGTGATAAAGTTTAGAAACCATGTCCACAGTTGATGTCGATAGTGTCTGATGCTATAGTTGTGCCTCTAGTTGAGTTTCTCGATTTGCAGCCCCAGTGGAGGTTGTTCAAAATCTCGTACCTCTCGTGTTTTCCAACTGAAATAAAAATAAAAATCCGTATAAGATAACATTAAGGAATAATGAGTGAAAATCAACCTAGGGATCCAAAATCGTAGAATGCGACATAAAACATAATGGAAAACTAAAATCATATGGAACATAGGACACTAAAACGTGGGATAGTCTAATACCAACGATAACACCCCCTATTTTCATGTACCAAGTGGCCAGTCTCATACGCTGAAGATAGGGATTGTCACATAATTTATATCATTTTAAGCATCAATGATAAATCATGAAAAGTAAAGCCATCCGCAACAGTAAATAAAATGATTCCAATAACGAGATAACATATATAGCCTAAAAAGAACTACATAAATATACCGAATAAGTGTCCACAATATAAGTTCCTCAAATGAATAAAACCAACTGAGATAAATAGCTTTGGAACCCACTGGGGTCCCTCAATAAAATGTCAGAATAATAAAATAGAGAGTCTATTGAAATAATATACTGAAATAAATAATCACACTATATCTAAGAATGGATAAATATAAGTTATCTAAATATTGGAAGTCTACTCGCTCATCCTTGTTTCTCCGGCTTAAGAACACCCTAAACAAATTTAAAAAAAAAAAATCATAAGCCAAATCCCACATTGAAAGAAATATATAGCTTTACTTGGATAATATTAATATGACTCATTTATGTTTAATGTTGTCCCCACCGACATTCACACCTAACATAGCTCACCTCACTTATAATTAAAGGTATATCCTAACTAAGTTTCAATTTACCTTAGCCTTTACTACAACGTGCAGACCTTAGCATCATTCCTAAAAAGTAAGCTATATGATCTTAATCTAGAGCTATAACCTAGTATCGTAACGGTAACTATGTACTAAGAGTCATAAATGCATTTAGTAGCTGTAAACTGTATTGTAATCTATAAAGTAACCATATCACATTATGAGTAGTAACACAATCCTAATCATCCCATGAATACGTCCATTGTCAGACCAACTACAAAATTACATATAACACGAAGGCTCTAACATTTGAGTACCTCTCCTTCCTTTATCGGGTCAATCCGTAGGAGGTATCAATCCTAATGGATTGCAGAAAAAGCATAATTTAGGAGGAAATCACTACGTCATTACACCAACGTGATCACACACAAAGGTTAATTGATAGAGCAATCCTCTCATGTATCCATCTCATGAGATGGTTGACCAACTTCACATAGGAAAATGTATAAACCTATATGCAACCTCTATCTTTATCCAGAGGCACAATACCCACTTTTGTGAACAAACTATCAAATTCCCTTCAATAGATTCCTCATTAATTACTCACGCGCCTCTGGTATGTCCAAATGTAGCATACAAAGCATATAATTTTTCAATACACGCAAATGAATATGTTATAGTCCTAACCTCATATATCATAATCATCATTCCCATGTATGTGTGTGTGTTGTGTGTGTGTGTGTGTGTGTATACTCCGTGTAATCACGTAGGATCATACCACTTATATACTAACCAAAATTCTCTGCAATCTCTCTTTCAAATGAGAGGGATGTTGTCCGAATGAGATCTCATTCGAACCAGGGTTACCCTTGTTTAAACGAGAGATCTACTATCCTGACCTAATAAACACAAAATGTGGCCTTACCCAACAAACACAAAATGACACAATACTATAAAATTTTGCACCAATTTTAATTTTCTCAATTTTATTCATTCTAAATTGAACCCAAAGGTTTTCCAAACCTTTAATATATGATTTTTAAGGGATACAACATGTTTGTACATTATATATCTATTCATAAGGCTAAATCTCACATTAAAAGGCATATTCATCAATATCATCATGTTCTCCAATTGATTTCAACTAAATTAAGAGTTTAATGATTAAACAATAGTTTTATATCATTATATTCAACAATGTAAATCATCAGTACATAATATTTCACCAATGAATCTAAGTTCATGTAACATTAAACAATAGATAGATCCATTTCTTCAAGATTTATAATGGAATTTTATCCTTAGCATATGATTAATGCTAACTTAATTATCATTGGCATTAATTATAAATAAGTTACATGTAATTTGAAAGAAATCTAGTTATTTCTTTTTCTAAAATGCTTTTCTAAATCTCTTGTTGAATCTTTTGCTCTATAATTATCTACTTTACAGCCATAGTTTAATTTGTTTTTATGTTATATGTGAGGGTTAACACTTATTCAATTCCTTTAAATTTCGTGGTTGTCCTATGGGCCTAATTTAATTATCCCAAACAAGCCCCAATCACTAGCCTATAGTCCCAAAACTTATCCCAAAGGGTTACGCAATCTTGGGGCCTAATTAATTATACCAAAAACACTATTTCAGACCTCTATATCCCATATAGACCAGTCTAACAACACACACTTTATATAAATAAAATAACACAATTTCAGTAAATTATCCAGTGCTCATTTCTAATTTAATTTCTCAAATTAAAATTAATTATAACACACAATATATATTATAATAAATCACACAACTATCACGCACATACGAGAAATATATAAAAATATGGAGTGCTACATACGAGTGGTCAGTTAGTGTATCATTTAACAAACAATTTGTAATTATTTTTTTACATACGTGGATTGACCAAGATCTTTATGTTTCTAGAGAAGTTGAAAGGGGGTAAAAGCTCCAACTCCTTATGAGATAAATGATTTTTTTCCTTATAATTTTGATTATATAAGAAAATGGATTGATTCTCATAAGTAAATCTGGGAGGAGAAAGGCAATAGTATTTTGATACACCCCAGCCTATTACCTTCTAAACACCTCATTAGGTCCCTAACACTCCCACCATAAGACTCTAATTCCTAATCTAAACCTTGATCTATAGGCCACCAGACGCTCCCAAGCCCGGTTTGACTTTGGTTAACTATCTAACTTGAGCGAAGATCATTTTATTTTCATAGGGCTCTGAATACACTATCCAATGACCCATACCGTGCGCGAATCGAGCACACGATTCGCATATACTCACCTTTTTACTCCAAACCCCAGTTTATAGGCTAGTGGGCGCTTAACTTTGGTCAACTCTCCAACCAGAGAGAATCTTATTGCATTTTTATAGGGATATAAATCCCCTTTCCAGTAGTCCTTACCATGTACAAACCACCCACACGATTCACGCATACTCACTTTTGTACTCCAACCCCTGATCTAGAGGCCACTCGGTGCTTTTGAGCCCTGTTTGACTTTATTCAACTCTCCACCCTGAGCAAAGCTCGATTCACTCTCATATGCCTCTGAATGACCTTTCAAACTGTGGCCATCCAGGTTAGATTCCTTCGACTCATGCTCATGCCTCGAAATTGGGATGAGAGGAGGAGGAAGGAAGGAAGAAGGTTCCCTCCCTCTCTTTCTCTTCTGTTGTTCGGCCTAGCACATGTGGGTAATTCGAGGATATGGAGGTCCTATTTTCACCGCTTGTGTGGGCATCTTTGTAGGCCATCCTCAGATATAAAGTTGGTTGTCATCAAATGGGGTTAACAAGAATATATAGAGTCCCCATCCTATTTGGCCCAAAATAGTAAAAAGAATGTCGCCTCCTCGAGAGAATGGCATCAAGGTCAAACTGATGCATGCAAAACTAAATGATTTGAAGGGTCCTGGGACTAAGTTACTGAATGGGAAGGTTTTAGGCACCCATTCCTCCCTTTCGATCTCTCATGGGCTATCTTAATCTTGTTCTTTTTTTCTCCGTGATGTGTGTGTACATGAGAATAATATAAATAATAGGAGAATGGAATTATTCTATTCGCATTGTGCAATGGATGAATGGACTCATCTGTAGGAGTGTACCCAAAAATAATAATAATGAACTTAAGATATGAGTATTCTTCGAATCACGAATCTCTATGAAAGAGAATATGTGCACGGCGGGCAAGACACAGGTATGTAGCAATCCAAGACTCATAAAAATAGATATAAAATAATATAAAAGATATCAAATTAAAGGGGAGGACTCGAATCTCGGGGTTTTCCCCAGATACCTTCGTAGCCCAAACGGCATCATAATCCACGTAGTTCGAAAATAGCAGAGGGTGGGATTCAACCCATAAATCCAAATGTAGGAATTTTCTCATGTGTTTTTCAGAAAAATGTGTGTAAGTGTGAAAATGTGAGAAAACGAAAGTCTTACTTTTGGAATTTATGAATAAACCCTCTTTTTGTCTTTTTAAAGTTGTTATGAAAATCAGTTTTATAAAATACTACTAATAAAAAGTGAAGATTATTTTATATGAGATGATAAAACAAAACTAGAAAACATCACAAAGTGGGAATAAAGTGAATAATAACACTTGAATGAATAAAACTAGAAAAGAGTGAGGGATGGATCTCCTTATATATCCTTATTATTGAATTTATAATATAAGTATGATGATTTTTGTAGTGGTATGAAGGTAATATGGTAGCATAAGGTGCATAGCTAAGTGAAGTAAGGAAGTGAGGTGAAGGAATGTTGGAAAATGGAATTTCTTAGAAAAAATAAGGCTCTAAATTCGAGGAGAATGTTTGTTGGCTGATGAAAGGTACCTCTTTCCAAGGGTGAGGTAATGGCTCATTCATAGTGGAATTTAGGGTCAAGGGAGTGCCAATCAACATGTCCCCTACCCTGGATATCGGCATAGAGCTTGACTTGCTGGGCAAGTAAAAGTACACCCTGCCGATAGGCAGGGTGTCTGGGTTGCTTATAGGTAGTCCAAAATGGACTTTTTGGAAAAATGAGCATAAAATTAAAATCATAAGTTCAAATCTTGCACGGTTAGGATAATTGGAAAGGGAATTCAATGTGATTAAATAATCCATGGAGCCACTCCCGGGTTCAGGATTTGACCAAAGTCAAACCGAGCTCGAAAGTGCCCAATGGTTTCTAGACGGGAGGTTTTTGGAGGAAAAAAGATCATTAGTTTAAATCGTGAGGCCGATCCGTCCACGACATGGATCTCTATAAAGGTCATTTAGTGACCCTTGAGATTTCATTGAGCCACGCTCAGTTTGGGGAGTTGATTGAAGTAAAATGGGGCCCGAAAGTGCTCAATGACCCTTTGGAGTAAATCGGGTCGTTCGTCTGAACGGTGAGGCTGATTCACACATGGAATGGACCATTGTAAAGGGGAATCATGACCTTCAAGGATTCATTAAGATTTACTTAATTTATAGAGTTGATCAGAGTCAAACGGGGCCTAGCAGCACTCATTAGCCTCTAAATTAGTACTCGGAGTAAGACAGATCGTTCGTGCGAATAGTGAGGTCGATTCGTGAACATGATGGATTGTTGGAAAGAGGATTCGGATTTCTTAGAGATTTCATTGAGCTTTATTAAGGTAGGGGAGTTGTCTAAAGTTAAACAGGGTCAAAGAACTCCCGATAGCCTCCACATCAATACTCGGAGTTTGACCTAGGGTTTATGGTGAATGGACGAGTGTTAAGGACCTAAGGAGGTACTTAGGGGGTCCTAGGATCGGATTTCTATAGATACCCTTAATGGGAGAGCTTGAAACAAGTGAAGACCATCAAAAGATAGACACCACATCGATGTTGGAGAGGAGGATTGAAGTCGATTCTACAAACTTAGGGGACGAAGGTGACCGATTCAGAGTGTCGAGGTCAGTTCAGCAGTCCTAAGGTTGTGGTGACCGATTTAGTGGGTCGAGTTTAATTCTATAGATTTTAATTTATGATAACCAATTTAGTGGGTCGAGGTCAATTTTACGGACCTTAAGTTATGATGACTAATTCTGCGGGTTGAGGTCAATTATGCGGCCCTTAAGTTGTCGTGAACGATTTAGTAGGTCGAGGTTAAATTTGAGGAACTTATGTTTGTGATGATAGATTCTAAAGTTTGAGGTAAATTCTGCAGTCCCTAAGTTGTGGCAACCAATTATGCAAGCTGAGGTTAATTCTATGGACCTTAGGAGTGACGATCGATTCGACGGGTCGAGGTCAATTCTGCAGACTTGAAGAGTGAGATGACCAATTATATGGGTCGAGGTTAATTCTGTGAACTTAAGGATACATTTTACAGGGAGTGTCACTGCTAGGGAAATGTGATGACTTGTGGTTTTGTTGAGGAAGGCGTAGAGTGCTTTGTTTCAGGCATACTTTGGATTCTTGGTTCCGTTGGGGAAATATTAATGATAAAAGTTAACACTATTGGTACTGCCTGGGATTTTTGAGAGTTTGTAGGTGCTCCAAAAGAGATTTTCTTCAGATAAATAGTATTCTAGACTTTGTATGGATTTTTTGGGAATTTTTGAAAAATTTTCGAGCAATTATCAGATTTTTTTCGTATTTTTGGGGTGAAATTTTAAAGGGATTGTCGATAGGCAGGTTTGGAGAGGTGCCTATTAGCATGCCCCTTAGACTTTTATAAAAAGCGGGTGACCCCTCCTTAATTTTTACAATTCCAAATGATTTAATCTCTTGATTTCTCTCTCTAAAAGTCATTTTCGAGTTCCTTATTCCATAAGATTTCAAATGGTGGGTACTTCTAGCAACACCAACAATGAATGGGTGTCCATTAATGACTGGGTAGGTTTGGAGTGGTGGGTTTGGTGCCGCTTGCATTGGTCAATGAGAATGCCTATAACTCCTTTGAATCGGGGACTGAGGAGAGTACCTTTTTGCATGAGCCCGAGCACCACCGTTTGGCATGGGTTAAGAATCCTAATGGTTATGTGAGTATTTGTCCTTCGGTTTACCATTTATTTTCTCTTTTTCTTCTTGGGATAATGAAGGGTTTTCTTTGGATTCTTGCAGACTGATATAACTTCTTCAATCATTCGGTCCTAGGGGATGACTGGGATAAAGGAAATCTGGGACCATCTTCCTAAGGTGATGCAGTGGATGGTGGCATCCATTAGCGGTACTTTGACGGGTGCATTGGATGAGATGTTACGCTCTTTTGCGGTGTTGTGTGCACTTAGTGAGTGGTGGTAGGATATTACCCATATAGTCCATGTGAGGGTTGGGGAAATGACTACTACTCTATTAGATGTTCAATAACTGACGGGGATGGATTGCGTTGGGCATCAGATTGTAGTGGACCGTACTCTATAAGTCACGGAGGTGGCAATGAGGGCTGCCTTGAGGGAAGTTGGTAAAATCATATTAGGGGATTCTATTCATATTGCTGTGCTGAAGAAGACATTGCTATAGAGATAGATTGATGATACGTACGTGCGGTACGTGAGATAGGCAACCTACTTATTTATTTTTCTATTGCTGGGAGGGTTTGTGGTGGCGACGGCTGGCGACGGCGTCCATCTTTGATTTTTGCATATTTGAGGATTATTTCAGACGTCCATCTATATGATTGGGGTAGCTTCACTCTGGCATCCCTTTATGCTTCGTTGTATGCATTCAGTCAGTGTTGATGACATACATTCATAGGACCCACATACCTTATAGAGTTAATATTTAAGTTTAGTTTTATTTTTATTTCTTTGCAGTCCTTTTTTTCCTTTCCCTTTTTAATTTTTTGGTTTACCTTTTGCAGACGTGGTTTTATTATATGATAGGGCTCAATGCAGGGTTAGTGTCCTTGAAAAATAGTGGGTTGTATGACTTTTGTAGGATGTATCAGTGGAAGAAGTCGAATAGATGTTCGAACCTATCCCTGAATTTGAAGGACGTATGAAAGGAGTTGAATGACCTGATGAGCGACCAGGTTAAGTTTTTTATCTTTTGTTTCTTTCTAAGCATTTGGAATCTTTATTTTTGGGTGGATACTGACCCTTAGCAGGGGATATAATTGGCCTTCTATCCTTTTAGTCTTTCTTCGAAGGTCCCGGGGGCTAAAGGTATGCATGCACAGATGAGGCATCTTTTGGCACACGAGTTTGGGTATGTCTAGTAATTTGAGGAGAGGGTGGTATGTCAGATTATGGAGGGAGACGTGGAGGTCCCAGCATCATCGCCCTTAGAGTATACAAGGAAAGTGAGAGAAATATGGGACAATGCCAGGGCGGCGGCAATGGAAGGGGAACCTTACATGTTCTACATCGATATGACGATGGGGTATGGCTACTTGGACTTCGTGGCCAGTTGGTTGATTCCTTCATGCATATATGATGTGAAGAACATGCCTCCACCTTCTACAACTTCATGGAGAGGTACTATCATGTTGGTGGCATCGACCCACAGCACTTGAGAAGGTGAGACTACAGCGATAGGGGAGGGTCCGCTTCTTTAGGTTTCTTCTCTTTTTTATCTTATCCAGTTGATCGGTGGAATGGTGTTGTCGGTGCCTTATAGTCCTCATACGACAGTCGGGTCTTGATGATGATGCTCTCTATCACGAGGTATACCCATTTCTTTCTCTTTTATTTTTTTCAATTTACTAACTTTCTTGATTTTTGATGTTTTTCTTGTTCTTGTAGACTGTCTGTGAGTCGACCACCTAGCTGAGGGCCATTATGGGTTGGATCACATTGATGTTAGCCTATGCTAGGAGGATAACTAACTCTTGTATAGTGACGCTAGCTACATCATAGGAGAGTTATGGTTCCGGGAGTTGAGGGTCCACCGCTCGTCGAAGGGGAAGCGCATACAGCACGAAGGTTGAGGTTTGGTTCTGAGAGGGGTTTTTTGAGGGTTCGAGCAATTTCCCATTGTATCTTTTTTCTTTTTTATTTATTTTCTTGTACTTGCAAGAGATGTAATAATTCTATATATATATATATAATGCATTTCTTTTTATCGTTATCTTAATTTAATGACTTACTACATATGAACTTTAATTTATTATTGAGGTTTCTCATTTATGTTGCAAAGATAGGGATACAAATGACAAAGGGGCTCAAAGTAAAAGTAAAATGTTAATTATTTTAGAAATTATGTAATAACAAGTGGAAGTAGTAATTTTTTTAAAAGGAACACCCCGGAGATTGAATTTTTTCAAAGTAAAATTTTTATTTTGGAAATTGGTTTTATGTAACAGTGAAAAAGGGGATTTTTTCTGAAGAAGACGGGTTGTCGATCGGCATAAGGTTCAAGTCCAAATCACTTCATTGGCATTAATTAAACTTTTTGCGTACTTTGGGTACTATAAGGGAAGATAAACTGTTGAGGCTTTGAATGGTTCATTCTGTGTAAATATTTAGTATGAAAAGGGACTTTGGGAAGTGTTTTCTTCACCACCTTTCACATTCTTTCTTCTGTAGATTTCTTTTTCTTTGAAAATGGCTCTCTCAATATCTGAGGCCTTTTCTTCCTACCTTGAGAGTTTAGAAATAATTGTTTTCTAGAATGTCGACTAAAATCCTTTAGTTTGCATCGGGTCTTCTTATAGCATAACCGTGCCATAGACTAAAATTTTGAAGAAGCAGCGGCACAATTCTGGTACCTCAAAGACCACATTATCAGGTTCGACTTAGATGAGGTGTGTCCCACCTATGAGGACTTTTCTATGATGTTGGGTGTCAGCACCAGTTCAAAGGTAACTATGCCTGATCTTTCCCTTTCTCCCCAGGTGTCTTTGGCAGTGATGCTTTATATCTCCCCTTAGCCACTTGGCCATTGGTTCATGGAGAAATATAGTCCTCCGAGCAGTTATGAATTGGGTGTGTCAGAGGGAATTTTTTTATATGGGTTTTGCTGGAGCTGTAGCCTGACTACTAGGCTTTTACTAGTGACAAGTGACTTGGCGAAAAATCCTCAGGTAGCCACAATAGTGGCATGGATGTCATACTGATGTAGTCCTATGACGGCGATGTTAGCTGAGACTTAAATGACCTAAATGCCTGGAAGGAAGGTTGGTCTAACTTCCTGCGAGGGATCTTGTCGTGCTGTTTACGGGGCATTCTAAGAGATTTCTCCTGGCGATCCGTCCTAAGTACCCTTTGTCGGGTGTTCCCAAATTCTTTACTAGACCCTTCTTCAGTTTTGGACTTTCGATGAAGAACTAGGTTAATTAGATTGTGGAGCACGTGGACCGATGCCTTCGCTAGTTTGTGCTATGGTGGGGATATTTACAACTCATTTACAGTTAGGGGAATGACACTATGCACAGTTAGTGGGTCTTCACTAGACTTCCTTCTATTTTCCTTGGCAGCTTTTGCACTAAGTAGGATGAGACAAGATCGTGCCTCCTTGTATAACTAATTTCTTTTTGGTGGTGGACTTAACCAAGTCTTTAAGGATGATATTAGGTCCTCTATGGAAGCATGTCCAGTCGTCTACACGCCCGTTATAATCCACTAGAGGGGCTTGAATTATGTCCAAAGGATTATTTGAAGTCGTTATAGAAACGGGTAGCTGGGAAGATTTTGGAGGAGGAGACTGGGCAAAGATGGATTTTCACCTTTGATACTATGGAGGAAGGTATTTTGGTTTCATCAAAGATCACAAATGCATAACGTTACATGGATCGTATTCGGAACACTAATCAGGAGTGGGAGACTTGGGGACCTCTGGTTGCAGGCAATAATGATGAGGTAGGTACATCTAGTAGCTAAGGATAAGGTTTTATGTAGTTAGTTGTGTATTTTATTTATGGGAAATTTGTGTAGGTGTCGTGTTTAAGTATCCATTGTAAGGTAGGTTGTGAGGGGGGTGGTCTGTTTGACTCCCTTCCCTAATTTTTCGTGTAATAACACATTCCTTGATCAAAATAAAAGTAGTTTTGACATATGTTATTGTGTCTTTTGATGAATTTCATATTTGAACCATCTAGACCAATCTCTAAGGCATACATAAACCTTTTTTCATGTAAATGATTATATCAACCGTCGTTCTCTTGGAAAGAAAAGAATAGCATTTTATGAAAAATAATGGATCGCGCCCATGTGTGTCGTATGGGTTACCTAAATACCTCTGTGGGTTTTGTAAAAATTTGTGATCTTTATTTTGAAAATGATGTTTTGAGAGGATCGGGTCTCGCGTAATTCTAGGCAGGCGAAATAAAGAGATTTTTTTAGAATAAAAGGGGGATGAGAAGAGTCAAATCGCGTTAAGAATTCTAATTAAGGGTAAAATTTCTTGGGAATATCTAGGTTGACTGGACACACCATTTTTTCTCCGTTAAGATTTGTGATCATAGGAGCGCCTCCTTACAGGATTTTCTTCATGATGTAGGGGCCACTCCAATTAGGTTAGAATTTCCCTTTGGGGTCCCAGATGGGTTTTTCGACTTCTTTGAGGGCTAGATCTCCTTCTTGGACACCGCGATCCTTGACTTTCCTATTGAATGATTGAGCGATATAGCGTTGGTATTCGTGTATGTGGTATAGCACCTTGAGTCTCTTTTTATCTTGAAGTGAGAGTTCGTCATAGAGTCTTTGATGCCAATTGTCCTTATAGACTTTACTTTCGAGCATGACACAGGGAGAAGGCCTTCTACCTCAACGGGTAGAATCGCTACCATGTCATATACTAGAGAATAAGTGGTAGACCCGATAGGTTTCCTGATAGAGGTGCAGTAACCACAGAGGACGTATAGGATCCGATTGACCCAGTCTCTGTATCTTTTAGTCATCTTGATGATAAAGGTTTTGAGGATCTTATAGGCGGATTCGACATCGCCATTGGTTTGGAGTCGGTAGGGAGGAGACTTGTGTTTTTAAATTCCATACTCATCGACTAATTACATGACCTCGGCCTTGGAGTGGAGTCCATTGTCTAATACCAACTCATAGGGAACCCGGTAGCGACATATGATATTCTTTATGATAAATTTAGCCTCTTTCTTCGCATTCACTACTGTGTCTTACTCGACTTCGACCCATTTCGTGAAGTAGTCGATGGCGGCCAGGATGAACTCATCCCCGTTAGAAGCTTTAGGAATGACTTTCCTTATCATGTTTATGCCCTAGTTAGAGAAGGGACAAGGGGAGGTCATATTGTATAATTCTCAGGGAGGGAAGTGTTGAAAGGTGGAAAACTTTTGGTGTTTGAGGCATCTCCAAACATAGGTAGTGTAGTCCTCGATCATGGTGGTCCAATAGTACCCTTGACGAATGATTTTCTTGGCAAGCATGTGATCTTTCATGTGAAGCCTGCATTCCCCATTATGGATTTTCTGCATTATTTCTTTAATATCATCCCCTACTAAGTAATGCAAATGGGTTCCATCGAAGTTTTTCATAAAAAGTACTTTATTTCAGATGATGTACTAGTAACTAGTTTGCGAAGGGTCACATGGTCATTCTTATTTGCATCTTAGGGATACCTACCGTGTTTAAGAAGGTGGAAAATTTCATAGTACCATTGTCCTGTCATTTCAGAATCTTCTTCGATAATGAGTTCGATTTGTAATAGTGAGTGGCTGTAACTTCTGAACTAGGAAAGGGTCCATTATTATTCCCTCAGGCAATTTGACTATGGAGGCTAGGGATCAACTAGGCTATTCTTAGAGTGAGGGAGGTAATGGAAAGTGACATCTTTAAATTGGGAGGCAAGCTCTTCTAGGTGGGCATGAAATGGTAAGAGGTTCTCATCTTTGGCTTTCCATTTTTTGAGAATTTATTCGACAATGAGGACAGAATCCCCATAGACTTCTATCTACATGATTCCTTTCTTGAGGGATATCTTAAGGTTTATGGTGCATGCTTAATATCCAGTCATGTTATTAGTGCAAGGGAAGTCTAGCTTGATGGTGATGGGAGTATGAGAGTCATCAGGAGCAATCAGGATGATCCCAATGCCATATCCTTTCCTATTGGTGACTTAGTCAAATAACATCTTCCACTTGGGATCCTTCAAATATGTGCAATTAATGTTTTCATCTGGGAATTTAGAAACCCAAACTTTTTTTCCTTCCAAAGGATAATCGATAAGGTAGTCGGAGATGGCCCTCCCCTTCATGGTTTTCTGTGTGACATCACCATGTTAAACATATCTAGCAACATCAACGAACGGGAAATCTGATTTGATAGAGCAAATTTTTCTAGTAAGTACTTTATGTGATCCATTCGGGATACTAGTCTGATGGGAAAATAAAGAATTTAATGTTGTTGTTTCTGCGTGACCCAGACCAAGACGACACGTGCCTTCTTCAAGGTAGTGTAGTTGACTTCGTACCTGACTAGTTTTTGACTAGCATAGTAAATGACTCTTTCCTTACGGGATTATTTAATGTATTGGGCTAGCAAAGCCCCTACTGTGGTATCACTTATAGTCAAGTATTATAGGGGGGACACCTGGATATGGAGGCATGAGCACCGGAGGTTGGGTGAGGTATCGCTTGATTTGGTAAAAAGCTTCTTGACACGCGTCGTTCCAAACTTTGGTTGAGTCTTTTCGGAGAAGTTTGAAAATGGGTTCGCAGATAGAGGTCAGTTGGCTAATTTGTAAGTCCCCAAAATATAACTTTTGCTTGAGCGGAATTAAGTTAATGATGAATGCAAACCAACTTTCTCTTTTTTAAAAAGTCTTTTTCAATTTTATCAAACCAAGTTGTGACACAAATTAACTTAACCATATTTTATCTTGTTTAACCCTAAGCATGTAACTAGTGATTAAAGCACGTAAAATAAAGTAAAGCAATACTCACAATGCCAATGTATGAGAAAAAACCTCGAAAGACCTACGCCAGACAATCACTCTGACAATGGTTTTACAAAGTTAGACGGTAGTCTTATACAACGACTAGATCCCCACGAGACATGACACTCCTTTGATATTCTACCAATCTTAACAGTGCCCACGCAGAAAGTAACCTTCTTCCACGATGCTAGTCCACAACACGCACCTCCATGAGTGTCTTGGTATCCACCGATATGGCCTTGTGTCATCTACGATGTTGAACACTAAATTAACCTTCTTCACTTCTCCACAGCAAGTCCACTAATGTATCTTCAATAAAACCTCAAACTTGGTTTCAACAAGATCACAAGAACAAATGATAATGAAAAGCTCGGATATTGAAACTCTAAGTATGTTTAAACCATGAAAAATCTTAGCAAACTTTGTGCAGAAAACTTTCTGGATTGTAAACTATATTTCGCACTTCACGTACTTTGAGAAACTGAACATGCCTATTTATAATATTTTAAGGTGGTGGAGGGTCTCGTTCGAGCGAGATACTGCATCGTCCGAACAAGAAACTCTCGTTCGAACGAAAACGTGTGTCGTTTGAATGACGTCGCCCAGATTAGAGTTTCCTGATTAATCCAACTTTGAAAACAAAGTTCAACTAAAAACCAACTCTTATCTAACTCTAATCCATCCTCATCTGATTAAAACGAAGTATAAACATTTAAAATACTTTAAAAACATTTTTCTTTTAAAAAGTAACATCCTTATTTTTGCTAAAATAAAATTCCGAATTTCATTAAAATTATGCATTCATACCTGAGTGATCTTGGAATGCAATTAAACCTTGAAGACGATAAATAGCACCAATTTAAATTTCGACATGATTAATTACTTGTAGCTTTTTCGCAACGTATTTAATTAATCTTCGACAAGTCATAGTCTCGTAGTGATCGGACAATAAAAATCTACCCATGACTCAAACGTGTTTTGTTCTGAGAATAAGTCAAAACTACATTAAGACTCAATTGGAAATTTAGTCCTTACAAATCTCACCCTTTTACTATTCCGGGACAAAACCAACACTGAAATGCCTAAGCTGGGTCGTCAAGCCGTATGACGCCTAAATCCCATCCCATAAACCCAAAATGAAAAATGCAACATCAGTACATGATAAGATTCTTCAACAACGGACCGAAAAGCATGTAACTGTCTCAAATGTCTGAATGTGATGTAGATTTAAAATCTCGAATATCTTTAATCTTACCTACACACATGAAATAGACAAATACCAAGTGAAGCATGAAGGAACAAATGATATAAATCAATATTAAATATCAAATTCGAATAATTTATTACGTGAGTAAAAATGATACCAGTATGTAAACATGATATAAACATGATACCAGTATGTGTAACAAATGATATAAACCATCCAGCATAAAACTCACAAAACTCCCCCTATATCACAAACATCTATCCCCCTTTTTTTCTCGAATAGACAATTCGGTGAAAAGATAAACAGATCTAGCATGTGATATACCAATTTAATTACATTAACTCATATTATGCTAGATAAACATGCAAAAACTATAAAAAAAAATGATAAAGTTATGTCAAATCAGTAGCTAGCAAATAATGAATCACACAAAAATATATCAATCTAAGCAGGTGTGATAAACGAACCATTGTAGCAAAAATACGACAATGATCAAAGTAAACTGCATAAACAGAAACCCAATACTAAAATATGAATCAATATGCAGCAGGGTACTGAAACAAAAATCAACCAAAAAAAGTCAAAATTGGTCAAACTAGTTGTCATTCGAACGATCTAGGAATGTCATTTGAAGGAGAAGCGACATTGCTCGAACGAAGATAGATGCCGTTAGAACAACATTATCAAACTTTCAAAGTCTCCCCGAAAGATTAAACAGTGTTGTCCAGTGGAAAAATTATGTGAAAATTCTAACTCGAAGGGGCTCAAAACTGTGAAACAGTAGCAAAACAGAAAAAGACTCAAAACAAACAAATATGAGTAACTTGACAACATAGTATCGATGTACGTAAACATGAACATGGAGTGTATGCGTGTGAACTAAAACAAATGAATCATAATTCCAATACATCGAAACGATCAAGAAGCTCTAATCAATAGAAATTTATCATCAAACTTTATTATAGCCATATGTGACAATTAAAATGTGAGCTTAATGAATTAAACACATATCATGCACATGAATCCGAAATTTTGACAATTCTACAAACAATAGCGTCATGAAACGAATTTTCAACATTAGGATTCTTTGTGCAAACCCGTTTAAATTATCTATCCATCCAAACTCCCTCCAATATATCATATTTTCTTTTTAATGAACTAAACTATTTGGCCCATTTTGGCATATAATTATTTTTATTGCCTTATGATTTTTCGGGCCCTTTTAAAAAGTGGTTTTCACGACGAGTCAATTTTACACTCTCAGAGCCCTTTTCCGTGAACACTCATCATATTTTTAATTTAATCCTCACGGTAAATGGTTATTACATGCACACCTCCTCCTTATATCTACTTACTCATATATGACAAAATTGAGATAAGAACATCTCACCAAACTCAAATATAAAAGAGTAGTCAAACATCCATATGAACTTGTGCATGTGTGCAAAGATGGCATATACACAAAGTCGAATCCAAACGCATATCAACTTCGAAACAACCCCATAATGCAATGGTTAATATCAATCTAAGCATCGACAATAATGACCAAATGTCCTATACACATGGAGAATGGAAGGAAAAGGGTACAAGCACACCAATATGCCACATCAAACATGTTAACTCATGACAGAAAAACAAAAAAAAAAGAAATCTTTTTGCCTTTTTCAAAATATTTTGACTCAAATAAAACCAAAATCTTTTTGTATTTTCCAATAAGGCTCAAATAGAAAAGAATAATACAAAGAGATAAACATCTCATAACACTAGAAAAATATAAATCATGAAGTAAAACTAGTGTATGACAAACAAAATCATGCAAGCAACTATCCATAAGAAATAGCATGCGACGCATCAAGTGCAGGCATGTGAGAATTAACCAACGAAGCATTTAGCATCCCCAAACAGGTGTATACCTAACAAAATAGGTTTTGGGAACCGACGGGACACTACGTTTAAACATCCTAGGGTATGGTGACTTTTCCTACCACAATGCGAACATGTGAAAACTCAATGAGGAACGGGACCTTTAAGTTGACATTTTCTAACACCCTCGGATATGGTTGACGCTCTAAAACACACTATGTTTTTTACTTTAACATTAGAACCATTAGAACCAAATGAGCCACTAACATCGCTACACAAACTACTTGAGTCAGTTAAATTATTTTTCAACTTCAAAATTTTGGACTCAAGTAAAGAATTAGACTCCTCAAAATTTCGTGACTCCTTCTTTAGATTTTCAATTACCCCTATAAGGTTATCTCCCTCCCCCTCAATGTGAGCAAACTTATCCCTAAGATTCTTCTCGCTTTCCTTAAATTCATTAATCAAACTATTTTCATTAATGGCATAAACACTTGAATTTTTCAAAGTCTCTAACTCTCTCTCTAAAATAAGAATTCTATCATCACTCTCCTTTCTGGAAACTTTTAAAGATTCAAAATTATTATATAAAGTTCCAAACTTCTCACGAATCATATCTCTTTGAATTTGAAACGTTTGCAATTATTCAATCATATTTTGAAAACGAGAAATTTCTTCCTCCAAAACTTTAAATTCAACAGATTTAATTGGTTAAAACTTTAAGAACCCATCGACAGAAAAACAAACAAACCAAGAGAGATAAACAAGCAATCACCCAAAAAGAAAAAAGGGATCCAACACACTAAAATAGTGCAACAGGCTCTGATACCAATTTTTCGATGTGAGAAGTCAAATTGTATCAAAAAGCAAACCCTTGAAAAAATTAGGATCACGCGATAAATTAGCGTAACCCGCTTTGATACTAATTTGTAGGTCCCCAAAATATAACTTTTGCTTGACCGTAATTTAGTTAAGGATGAATGCAAACCAACTTTCTCTTTTTGAAAAACTCTTTTTCAATTTTATCAAACTATGTTGTGACACAAATTAACTTAACTAGATTTCATCCTGATTAATCCTAAGCATGAAACTAGTGATTAAAGAAAGTAAAATAAAGTAAAGCAATACTTACAACGCCTATGTACGAGCAAAAACCCAATCGGGAAAAAAACCTCGGACGGACCAGGCTAGACATTCACTATGACAATGATTTTACAAAGTCATATGTTAGTCTTATATAATGACTCGATACCCACGAGACTTAACACTCCTCTGATCTTCTACCAATCTTCACAGTGACAACGCAGAAAGTAACCTTCTTCCAAGATGCTCATCCATAACACGCGCCTCGACGAGTGTCTCGGTATCCACCGATATGGCCTTGTGTCGTCTATGATGTTAAGCGCGAAATTAACATTCTTCGCTTCTCCGTGTCAAACCCAGCAATGGATCTTCAATAAATCCTCAAACTTGGTGTCAACAAGATCACAAGAACATATGATAATGAAAATCTCAGATCTTGAAACTCTAAGAATGTTTAAACCATGAAAAAATTTAGAAAACTTTATGCCGAAAATGTTTTGGATTGTAAACTATATTTAGCACTTCACGCACTTTGAGAAAATAGAACACGCCTATTTATAAATATTTTAAGGCGGTAGAGGATCTCGTCTGAGTGAGATACTGCGTCATTCGAACGACAGCAGCTCTCATTCGAACGACGTCCCCCATATTTGATTTTCTTGATTAATCCAACTTTGAAATAGAGTTCTACTAAAAAATAACTCTTATCCAACTCTAATCCATCCTCATCTGATTAAAACGAAGTATAAATATTTAAAATACTTTGAAAACATTTTTCTTTTAAAAAGTAACATCCTTATTTTTGCTAAAATAAAATTTCGAGTTTCATTAACATTATGCATTCAAACCTGAGTGATCTCGGAATGAAATTAAACCTTGAAGACGATAAATATAACCGATTTAAATTTTAGCATGATTAATTACTTGTAGCTTTGTCGCAACGTCTTTAATTAATCTTCAACAACTCATAGTCTCCTTTCGAGAATAAGTCAAAACTAAATTAAGACTCAACAAGAAATTTAGTCCTTACAGAACCGACTGATGTATTACAGCTTACCAAGAAATCCTCGTACTTTTTTCTCCATCCGGGGTGGTGACATCTCGAGTATAACTTTTAGTTTGGCAGTAACTGCTTCAATTACTTTCTCAGTAACCATGAACACAAGGAGTTTCCCTATATTGATGTTAAAAATTCAGTTTTGTGGGTTGACCCGCATTTTCTACTATTGTAGTCATTCGACGAATTTTCTCATGGTGTGGATATGACCTTCTCGAATCCTGGACTGTCATCAATATTGACCTCAACTTCTTTGTGGATGAGGTCGTGCATGATGGTTACAGTGCCCCTTTGATAGGTAGCCTTGGCATTTTTTAATCCAAATGGCATGGCTGTGTAGCAGAAGGTGACCATGGGATGACAAAGGAAGTTTTCTCTTGGTGGTCAGGGTGCATTTTGATCGAGTTATAATCGAAAAATCAGTCAACAAATGATTAGAAAGAATGGTTAGACGTGTTATCCATGATCATGTCAATATTGGGTAGAGGATAATCATCCTTCGGGGATGCTTTGTTCAAATTCCGATAGTTGACGCACATACGGACGTTTCCTCCCGATTTCGATATGGGAAGATGTTTGCAAGCCATATTCTTAGTTGTTTGACTACTTATTTGACCTTGAGAGACCTTTCCATTCGGATCTTCCTTAATTTTAGTTTGACCGATTTTCATTCTGGAAATGTGGGGTTCTCGTGCTGAACTATCCTTTGGTCAATGTTGGGCATGTCGTCGTAGGACCATGTTAAGATGTCCATGAATTCCTTTAGCACCTCTTCGAATTACACCCGCTCATGCTCATTGAGGACAGACCCTATCTTATAATGCACACGTGACTACTTCAATCGAGATTAATAGAAATAATCTCATCATCATTAGTTTAAATACGGCTATGTTGTTTATTATTTTCTTTATTTTGATTAGGTAAGAATTTTTCATTTATAAAATGATCATCATTAAGAGATTGGTTAGAATCAATGCAATTAATGTAAGGCACAACAAGATACTCAAAATTTTCATTTATTTCATTCTTAGGTAATACAACGGTGAGAACCTCATTAAAAGAGGCCTTATTTACATTGACATCAGAAATAGGAGAAATAAAAACAAGTGCAGAGGTTTCTTGAATGGGATAAGAAGTAGGTTTTGGCTGGTCTCGAGCAAGTGGGACCGGGATGGCATTCCAGTTTAGAAGAGGTACTTCAATAATTGTGATTTTGGTAAATGGATCAGATGATGCAAAATCTTGGTGAATCGTGTAAAGACTCAACCCCAGTGTCTATAGGTCAAAGGATTCCTAAGAGTTTATCCCCTGGTAGTTCTCTGTGATTTCCATGTTTTCCTCATTCAAAGATATCACCCTGTGCTTTCATTTTCACCCCAGGTATTGTCATCTTGGAAAAATATCCCTAGGCCCAGTTTTGGCATTTTCTTAGTGGGGTCATACCATGGCTCGGAGAATCTATAAAAAGGGAAGTTTTTGCCCCCTTTAATAAATTTTCGATTCAGAGAATCTCCCAAAATAATCTTTTTATATTCTAGGCTTCTTTTCTGACATGGTCATCAGAATGCTTTGAGTTCGGCAGGTGAAGGGTGGTAGCGCAGGTCGTATGGGGAAAAGGCTTCCTTTAGGACTATTGGATCAATGATCCCTTGCTAATGACATCCTAGATCTATTTTTGGCATAAAGTGCATATTCTTCAACATCTAGATTACATTGAAGTTTCCATGAGGGTTGTGTTTTGAAAAAACTTGGTCTTTGATATTATTTACCACTAGGACAGGGATTGGATCGATTCTGAATCTTGAAAGGAGCATATCATTGGTCCCATACTAAATCTCCAATAATAGGTTATTGGTGTTGGTATTGTATAAATTGTTGTCATCCCCAAGGATAGAGATGACCTGACCTTTAGCGAAGAACTTCAGTTTCTGATGGAGAGAAGAAGATACTCCTCGAATGTTGTGGAGCTATGGACAACTAAGGAGTAGATTGAAACAAACAGGGATATCAATGACATGGAACTCGATCAAAAGGTTGATAGGTACAACCCTTAGTCTAAGCTTTATATCACCCATCACTTCTCGATGGGTGTTATCATAAGTTCACATGGCGATAAATGTGGGAGTGAGATCACTGACTTTCAATCCCAGCCAGTTGAAGGCCCTGAGTGGACAGACATTAAGAGCAGATTCGTTGTCTACAAGGGGTAATAGAAATTTCTTCCCTAAAACTTCAACATAGATGTTAAGAAAATAATTGTGATCAGGGCCAAATTTTGGGATTTCTTCTTTAGAGAAAGAGAGGAGTATAGTAGAGGCCAAGGATCCAACCATATTCACAGATTCTTTGAGAATGGTAGAGGGAGGAACTGTGGGTCCTGAGAAGAGCTTTATCAGAGCATTTCGATGAAGCTGGGATAATTAAAGAGTCCTCATAAGGTGATGTTGTCTTGGGTTTTCTTGAGCTGGTCGAGAAATTTACTTTCGTTAATGGTCATCTCTGGCATTGAGAGCACTTCAAAAAATCCCTTTCCTTTATCTATTCTAGATGAATGGAGATCGTATCTTTGTAACATTGCCCAGATCGGGTCATGTGTTTAACAAAGGTGGGGAAGAATATAAGCCGTTATCTACTTCGGCCTGAATAGATACTTTGTTGATTTCCGCCAACAATTCTTTGAAAGTGATCATTTCACACAAGTCCATAACTAAACTGGCCTCTCCAGGATTCATTTCATTATTTGAGCTATCGAACTTATCCCCTTATATAGTAGCAATTATGTCCTCCTGCGAAGAATAATTGATGTATTTAATGACCTCCATGACCTCATCAAATAGGTCTTCCCACTCAACGGGTAAGTGTAAAAGAGAAGGGACCAGATATCCCTGAAGCTTAAAGGATGTGAGCAATTAGGGATGCTGCATATCTCCCCTTTTTGGCGAATAATATCAGACATGGTTTGCATGATGCCATCTAAGATGATTTCTTCTACGGGTACCACCCATTCGTCTGATTCCTGATCCCACTTTTTGGACTCCATGAATAGGCCACTAAATATCTCATAGTCAATGGTCATCTCTGCGGTTAGTTTCATATCAAACCTTTAGATTTGATCTAATATAGCAGGCAGTTCTATACCCCCCCCTCTGATCGGGTGCGAATGGTAATACAGGCTCGTGTAAGGAGCAACGATGCTTGATCAACAAAGCATGTGGGATACAGGATAAAGGATTGTCAAACTTTGAGAGGTTGGGGTTAGACTGTGGAGGTTCCGAGTATTTTGATAGGCACAATTTGGATAGAAGGGTCAAATTGGGGGTTATTTCCTAGGAAGGTGGCATTTGTTCTGGTTCCATGTGCTGGGAGAGGGTTGTGAGTGGTGTTGGGTTTAGGATGATGTTCTGGTTTATAAGGGCTTGGATTATGTTTCTGAGGTAAAAGCATTGGTCAATGGTGTGAGATTGACTTGATGAAAGTCACAATGGGCATCATGTTTGAAGTTTTCAGGGAAAGGGTTTGGTAATGGCTGGGGTTCCAACAGTTTGATGAGGTTTCGAGTTAGCAAGGCTTGGTAAACCTTTGACAAGGAGCGTGGAGTTCAGTGTATTCTTTTCTGACAAGATTGGGGAAACTTTTAAGTGTCCAAGAAGTAGCAGGTTAGGATATATTGTTGATGGTTGAAACTAAGGTATCTACAGTTTTTTCATACTTCCACGGTGTAAACTGCCCTGTCAACTTTTTGGTTCATACTGCACTTTCGTAACCACCCCTTATTCAATTTTCTCACTAGCCTTTTGGAGGGCTCAAAAGTCTAGGTAGTATTGTCCTCTCATAAATGCTCAGATTTGAGGTAGGAAGTTCTTATTCACAATACTCACTCGTTCTTTAGCTGAGGGCATATTGGTCATAGTGGAAGATTTCTCTTACCACCTCCTAATGAAGCAACCGACTGATTTCCATATTGCACTAGTACCTCTAGGTCTCGTGTGTGACGTCCAGTTCTTCTTTATATTTGTATTGGGACATGAACTCCCTGGATACAACCTCCCAACTATGGATTCTGGATTCTTTAATAGATAAGAACCATTAGAGAGCACTCTCTTTCAAGGTTTGTTAAAATATTTGGGCCATTATTTCTTTCGAAGCATCAACAAGGGTCGTGGATTGAAGGTAGCTGTCTAGATGCAATATTGGGGGCCCTCTTCCCCCGAACTTCTCGATGTCCACTATCTTGAACTTTTTTAGGAACCTGGCCTTCGGGTATGGAGACATGTGCATGTAGTCCGTGTAGTTTTCAGAGATATTGACTTTCTCAAACTTCTTGGATAATAATTTAAGGTCTTCCTTGACCTTGATCAACTCTTTTTCTTTAGGGTCCACATGCACGGAGGTAGAACCCAAATTTGGTCATTCGGTGCTTGTTCGACATTATTCATAAACAACTTATGGAGGTAGACTCTAAATTTGGTCGAAGTAGCAGAGGAAGTATTGGAGCCTCAGGTAGGTTTAATAGAAGAGAGAAGAAATGGGAGCCAGGCCAAAGTCAAGTATACGATCGACCTGAGAGGGAAAAATGGTTTGGTTAATTTTTAAATGAAAGAGGGGGTGCTTTTTTGGCATTTTGAAAAAGGGGAAAATATGTTTTTAATATATTTGTTTTTTGAAAAGAGAGAATAAATCTTAGTATTATTATTATTATTAAGTTTTCACTTGTATTGCCTTTACTTAAATGCAAGGAAAATGCGAGACATGACCCGACACCCGGTCCAAGGGAAAGATGCGGTACAATATATAAGACACAGTATAAGTTATTTCCAGGATCACGGACAAGACCCTATTTAAAAAATGGAGAAATAGCGCAAAAATTTGGGCGATAGGGTGATCCAAAATTTATATAGAGTTTCGTAACCGATAAACTAATTATGAGTGTCCAAGGTTTATGCATTTGGTGGTTTAGTATAAGGGTTACCCCCTTTGGCATGACTTCCACGATACACCCCTTGCCTATAAAGGCAATAATTCATCAGTACGCGTGGACAAGCCATTTGATATACATTAGTGTACATGAATTTCCTCATGATATACCTCATGGGGACGGTACGTGTGAGAGAGAATTCGATATACTCGATAGACATAAATGAATTCCCTACTATATACCTCCCATCGTGAGTTTGGTCAAGTGGTACGATGCGGGGGGAACCGTTCGATATACGTTCAAGGTACGAGGTGAATGAAAGGTGAGAATCATATGGCCTAGGTTAATCTCGTTCTGTAATATTGACACCCATCACCAAGTAACCGCCCAGTATCGGACAAAATTTTGGTCAATATTGTCATGCTCTAGTGATGAAGTGTGCAAACATGCATGAGTCTTTATTAGTATCTTATGGAGATTTTTTTTTATTTTCTTCCCATGTAAGGGGAGTACTAGAACAATGAGGAAGAATGTTCAAATATCATGAAAAGTAAAGCTATCATGGGGCATGAAGATTATTCTAAGCATGGTGATAGGGGAGCATGTGAATTTACAAGTGAGTGAGGTGTGTAAGGTGAGAGAGTGACATGGGAATGGTGTAAGAGAAAAGGCATGTGAATATATACATGTGAAAGTGTTTGTTAGTGAGACTAAGCATGAATCATCTACAAGTGGTGTGTGAGATGTGTAAGTGAGCATGGAGATATATACAAGTGAGAGAAGTGAGGGTGTGTTCTAGTGAAACTAAGCATGGATAATATACAAGTGGTGCGTGGAGAATGTAAGTAAAGGTGAAGCTATATACAAGTGTAAGTGTGTGAAGTGAGCATAGAGAATATATACATGAGAAGGGAGCATGGAAGAGATAAGAATGAGATGAATATATAAGATGTAAGTATAGGAGTAGAGGGAAGACACAAGTGGGAGCATATGTACACATGCAGAAAAGCAGAAGAGTAAATAATAACACTTATGTAGAAAATAGAGTCTAGTTCTCTAGAAAATATCCACTAGAGTCGCCATTGTGGCCATCCAGGTCCGATTCCTTCAGTGCGGGCTCGGACCTCAAAATCAGGACCAAATGAGGAAGAGGGAAGGAAGAAGTTTCCCCACTCTCCCCCCCCCCCCCCCCCCCCCCCCTCCCCCAAACAATTTTTTGGCTAATATGTGTGGTTGATTCGGGGATATGGAAGTCCTATTTCCACCACTCATGTTGGCATCTTCGTGGTCCAGACTCAGATATAAAATTGGTCGTCATCAAATGGGGGTAACACGAAGAGATGGAGTCGCCAACCTATTTTTATCAAAATAGGCAAAAGAATATAGTCTCCCCGAGATAACGGCATCAAGGTCAAACTGATGCATGAAAAACCAAATAATTCGAAGGGTCCGAGGACTAAGTTACGGAATTTGAAAGTGTTAGGCACCATTTCGCCCTTTCAATCTCTCATGGACTATGTTAGTCTTCTCATTTTTTCTCTGTGATGTGTGTGTACATGTGTATAATATAAATAGCGGGAGAATGAAATTATCCAACTCGCATCATGGAATGGATGGAATGGACTCATCTGCAAGAGTGTACCCAAAAATAATAAACATAAGATATGAATGTTCGTCGAATCACGAATCACTATGAAATAGGGAATGTGCACGTCGGATGAGACACAAGTATGTATGAGTCCAAGATTCACAAAAATATATTAAAATAGTATAAAAGACATGAAATGAAAGAGGAGGACTTGAATCTCGGGATTATTCCTAGACGCCTACGTAGTCCAAGGGGCATCAAAGTCCACGTATTTCGAAAATAGCATAGGGGTGGAGTTCAGCCAATAAATCCAAATGTTGTACTCTTCGTATGTGTTTTTGAGAAAAAAATTATTTAGTGTGAAAATGGAAGTCTTACTTTTGGAATTTATGAATAAACCCTTTATTTCTTTTGCCTTTTTTGGGTTTTTATGAAAATGAGTTATGTGCAATATTACTATTAAAAAGTGAAGATTATTTTACGTGAGATGATTAAAAAAACAAAAAATATCACAAAATAAGAATAAAGTGAACAATAGCACTTGAATGAATAACACTAGAAAATAGTGAGGGATGAACATCCTTATAGATTTTTGTCGTTGAATTTAGAATGTAACTATGTTAATTTTTTTAATATTATGAGGGTAATATAGTAGGATAAGGTGGGTAGCTAAGTGAAGTAAGGAAGTAAGGTGAGGGAATGTTGAAAAATGGACTTTTTTGGAAAAGTGAAGGCTCGAATTCGAGGAGAATGTTTGTTGACTGCTAAAAGGGACCCCTTTCCAAGGGTGAGATCATGGACCTTTTATAGTTGAATTTAGGGTTAAGGGGGGTGCCAATCAGCATGGACCCTGACCTGCCTATTGGCAAAGAGCCTGCCTTAATGGGAAAGGAAAAGTACACCCTGCTGATAGACAGGGTGTCTGGGGTGCCTATAGGTAGTTAAGAACGTACTTTTCAGAAAAATGGGTATAAAATGCAAATCGTAAGTCCAAATTATGCACGATTAGGGTCATTGGAAAGGTAATTTAGAGCCCTTTAAGAATACATTGAGACACTCCCGTGTTTAGTAGTTGAACTAAGTCAAATGGGACTCGAAAGTGCCCAATGGTCTTAAAACGAGAGGTTTATGGTGGAAAACAAATCATTTGTCTGAATAGTGATGCAAATTCGTGCACGGCATGGCCCATTGGAAAGGGAATTAAGTTCCCTTCCAGATTTCATTGAGATTTTCTTGGTTTTGAGAGCTAACTGAGGTCAAATGGGGAGCGAAAGAACCCGATGATCCTTTGGAATAAAACGGGCATTCATATGAACCGTGAGACTGATTCATGCACGGGATGAACCATTAGAAATATGATTGATTTCCCTTATAGGATTCATTAAGCTTCACTCGAGTTGGAGAGTTAACTGGAGTCAAACCGGGACTGAGAGGGCCCAATGGCCTCAAGAATAGTACTCTAAGTAAAATGCATCATTTGTGCAAATCGTGAGGCAGATTTGTGCAAGGGATGGACTGTTGGAAAGGGTATTTAGAGATCTTTGAGTTTTTATTGAGCTTCGCTCAAGTAGATGAGTTGATTAGAGACAAATAGGGCCCGAGAGCGCCCAAAAATCACCAGATCAGTACTCAAAGTGTGACCTAGTGTTTATGGTGAATGGACAAGTGTTAGGGACCTAAGGAGGTACTTTGGGGTTTTAAGATGGGGTTTCTACACCAACGATCTATGTTGTGAATGAATCGACCTCATGGTTCACGCGTACTCACCATTTTACTCTAAACCATTATCTATAGGCCACCGGGCGCTCCCGAGTCCCATTTAAATTTACTGAATTATACAAGTCGAGCGAAGCTCATTGAAATTTTATAGGGTTCTAAATCCTATTTCCAACAATCCATACTGTGCACAAACAAGCCTCACGGTTCGCACGTACTTGCCTTTTCACTTCGAGAATCCTCGTTTAGAGGCCGTCGGGTGGTTTCGGTCCCCGTTTGACTTTAGTTAACTCTCAAACCCGAGAGTGGCTTAATATATATTTATAGGTCTTTGAATGCCCTTTTCAATGGTTCCATCCATTCATGATTTGAACTTACTATTTGTATTTTATGCCTATTTTTCCAAAAAATGTCCTTTTTAGACCGCCTATAGGCACTCGAGACCCCCTACCTATTGGCAGGAGTGTACTTTACTTCGCCAACAAGCTAGGGGTATGAGTATATGCAGGACAAGGACTATGTCGATTATCACCCCCTAAACCCTAATTTTTTTTTCCTATTTAAGGAGTCCAGGACCTCATTCCCAGGGGTCCTTTTCTAAAATAAAAACATTCTCGCGAAATTAGTGAGCCATAATTCCATTTTCCAAACTTCTCCCCATTTTTCTTACATCATCCTTATCCATTTATCATCGTCCACTTTATCCTTAAGCCACCATTATTCAACCACCATAAAAATTAGCCTCTACTACGCAAAAATCATAATTAAGTCCTATAAAAGGTCTACTCTCATCCTTTTACAACTCATTTAATTAGTATTAGTCATTTGGTTTTTCCTTTATTTTTGGCATATCTTTTGCTTCTTTTTCATTTCCTCGCCTCAAATTAATCTCCTTTTTTATTATTAGTACACGCTATCATATTTTCATAAACCCTAAAAAACCCAATAGGAGGGTTTTTCGATAAACCCTGAAGTAAGATTTCCCCATTTTTTACACTCCTTAAACTTGTGCACCTTTTCTTAAAATAAACTAAGGGAAGTCCAAAGTTTAGATTTATTGGTTAAACCTCACCCTTATGCACTATTGAACTATATGAATTTTGATTCTTTTTGTCTACACAGGCATCCTCAGCCAATCTCGGGATTCGAGTCTTATTTTGTCATTTAGTCACTTTATGTATTCTCACGTTTAGTAGTATTGTGAATATCCGTACTCCTATATATTAGAGTTCCTGCTCAATATACACATTCACTTCCTCATAGTGAATTGTCATTAGACAAACACCAACAACATATTTTTACATTATTCTTTTGTACACTCCTTAGAATTATTCCACTCCGTCCTTCCCATGATGTGACTAAGATGATTTCTCTCTTATTATTCACATTACATACTTAGTATACATGAATCACATTTTAGAGAAAAGGAGAACAATAGCATAGCCCATGAGAGACCGAAAGGGAGAAATGGGTTCCTAACACCTTACCATTCCATAACTTAGTCTTTGAACCCCTTACTCATTTGGTTTTGCATGCATTAGTTTGTCTTTTGATGTTTTTCTTTAGGGTAAGACTACATTATTTTGCCTATTTTGAATAAAATAGGTTGATGTCCCCATTTTTTACATTTTCCTCCCCTTTGACGACGATCGAATTATATTCGTGAGATCCTGTGAAGATCGCGAGAGTGGCGAAAATAAGATTCCCATCCTCGAATACCCGCATGCATGGACAGAGAGAGTTATCCATTTTCTCTACCTCTAATGTTGCGGCCAACCCATAACGGAGGAATTTGCCCCAGATGGCCACAGTGGCGACTGGGGACTATATTTAGAGGACTATACTCTGTTTCACATGGATTTTATTTCCTTTAGTCTCTTTTATATCTACTTTTCTATATGTGTACATATGCCTCCATTTGTATATATTCTTCTTACATGTTGTGTATATATGCCTTATTCATTTCATGATGTTTATATCCCTCTCTATACTCTGATCTTTTCTCATCACTTGTATAAATCCTTTTCCTATCTCATATTTCACCCTATATAGTCACCATGCTTAACTCCATTTACTCGCACTTTCACATGATCCACATCACATGTAAATATCCATGCTTAGTCACACTAGCACAAAATCTTACATTCTTCTCATCCATATATAACTTCACGCTTACTCATATATTTCATACACCCCATATACATATCCATGCTTAGTCTCACTGGCACACACTTCCATATTTCTCCCACTTTTATATATTCATAAGATATCTTCACTCACATGTATTCACATGTTACTCTCACTTTGCACATATTTTCTATTCATTTTTGTACATTCATATGTCTCAAACTTAATATATGTCACCATGCTCTGTATAGTCTCCATGATTCATGCACATACTTTATAGTTTTACTCTCCATGTTTATCCTACTTATCCTATGCTACTTGTATATTTTTCCTCATATTGTTAGTCTTTCTCCTCTTTAAAATACATAAAACTCTCAATAAAATAATTATTAAGACTCATGCACTCTTGGGCACTAAGTATTTGAGCATTGCAATATTGACAAAAAATTCATGTGCTGGGGGGGGGGGGGGGGTCACTTCGTGATGGGTATCGGTCCTTCGGGGAAAGATTAACCTAAGCAATATGATTACCACCTTCCATTGGCTTAGTACTTCAATGTATATTGAATGGTTCCCCTGCATCATACCACTTGATCGAACTCATGATGGGAGGTATACAGTAGGGAACTCGTTCACGTAGTCGAGTGTATCAAATTCTCTCTCACACATATCATCTTTACAAGGTATATAGTTAGTAAATTCACGTAAACTCATGTATATCAAATGGATTATCCATACGTACTGATGAATGATTGTCCTTATAGGCAAGAGGTATATCATCGAAGCCATTCCAAAGGGCAGAACCTCTTTACTAACCCACGAATGCATCAACCTCATATAGGCCTCTGTTATAGGATACTCATACTTAGTCTACCTATTTTAATGCCAAACTCTATCAAAATTTTAGTTCATCGTACCATTTAAATCATCGCCCTATTTTTCCCATTTTTAAAATAGGACCCTATCTGTGAGTATTGAAACAAGTCAAACCGTGTCTTGCAATGTGTACCCTATCTTTTTCCAAGACCCCGGTCCTAGTTGAAAATTTTCTTACCCCCAGGTAGAACATAATACAAATGGAACCTAATAATAATAACCATGCTGAGGATTTTCCTTCTTACCCTTTTCAAAAAATACCAAAACATTTTCCCTTTTTTTCAACAAAAACGAAAGAAAAAGATATATACTAAAAATATTCCTTTTTCCCTTCAAATAAAAATAAAAATCATTTTTCCTGTCAGGTACGATCACATACCCTAATCTTGTCATGGATCCCTATTGACTCGGGTCTTTCATCAAACCACCCCGAGGCTTCATTTCCTTCTCTATTTATTCTATAGAATTTTAGCTATCCCTACGAAGGCTATTCATGGAAAATATTGACCAGACCATAAATGCTTAGTCAAATCTAATGGAAGTCCTTGCCTATCTCCACGCTAATATGGACAAGGTTAAAAAAGAAGTCCAAGTAATACATTTATATCGGGTTCAGACATTTGAGCCTGAAATCCTCTTTCCCCATATAATGGGTCCGTCGGCTTTTGAACTGGTGTGGGTTCCAGAAGAGTACCAACATGCCTCCCGTGGCCCCTGCAAATGGGTCGCTGCCAGCTCAGCTGTCAATACTGAATCTTGCCCAACCAGGGTGTAATCTACCAGTGTGAGTTGAGTTGAGCAAGGTCAAGGAATACCTTAGATTATTATCTAAAAGGTTTGACTATGTTAATATATTAGGAAACTATATGGATATCACCCACATGTCTCTTTTTCTTAAAGCTTGACTATTGGAGAAGTTTAAAATTCCAGACATCAAGAAGTTTGGAGGCAATGGACCTCCAATTGTGCACCTATGCAGCAACCATCATGCCATGACTCTCCTCGGACATCAAAGGAGGTGAGGCCCAGATGTTCCAAAAAACACTCAAGGAAGGTTCCCTCAGATGATTCCTATCCCTCGAAGAATCAAGAATTCATAGTTGGGTAGATGTAGCTCAAGAATTCATAACTCGGTATAAGTATAATAAGGAGCTAGATTTGACTTGTCAGCACTTGGAAGTTCTTAAACAAAACCCAGTTGAATCAGTTAGCAGTTCCATTGGAAGGTGGAGAGAGAAATTGCCTACTATGATAAACCGATCATTAAAGGAAGAGCATGTAAGCATCATGAAGAAGAACTTTTCCCCCCATATTTGAGCTTCAATGAGAGGCCAGTACTACCCTTATTATAGGGCCCTTTAGGAGTCTAGGATAGAAATTAAAGAAGGAGTCACAATTCAAGCTGAGCTTGAACCATAAAGTTTGACGCGATAGTTCGCATCACATAAGTACGATAAGCCAACCAACACCTCAGTCTCAACCATCAATAACATTTCCTAACCTTGTACCTCTTGGAGACTTGAAATTCTTCCTAATCTACCGAACTTCATGCCCTTTTGACAAAAGTGTATCAGGCCTTTATTGCCCAAAATCTCATCAAACCTTTAGAACCCTAGCCATTTCCAGATCCCTTTCCTCATAATTTCAAGCATAACCCATTGCAACTTCCACCAAATTTATGAACATACCATTAATTAGTGTTTCCACCTAAAGAATGTTATCCAAAGCCTCATAGATAGGAGGATCATTGCCCCACTAGCTAATCCAAAGCCCAATACCACCCAAAATCCTCTCCCAACTCACCAAACCAAGGTAAATGCCATCCTTTTAGAAAAAGACTGAGAATTTAACCCTTCAACTTGAATCAAGCCCGTCTAAACACCCGATATACCTACCATATCAAGTAAACCCCTCAAAATATATCCTTCCTTTATTCGACATCCTGAGAATCCTATCGATCAAGATATATCACTCCTTACTAGGGCATGTATTATTTTTCAAACCTGTTTAGAGGGAGGAGGCATGGAATTACCCACAATTTTAGATCAGCTTCAGAAATTTGGGCAAAAATTTCCCTCAGAGATGGCCATCGACTGCAAAAAGATCAGTGACTTGTTCATGGAAGATCAAAAGTGGGATGAAAATACGTTGAATGGTTTGTACCTGTAAAAGAAGCCAGTTTATATGACATTGTATATGTTATGTCTTATTTATTTGTTAAGAAGAAAGAAGTATGCATTTTTTTTTAACTTTAAAACTCCAAGGTCATCTAGTCCCTTCCTTTCAACACTTCCCTACTAAATGGGAAGATCTATATGAAAAAGCCATAGAGTTTTTGGAGTGCATAAACTTCTCAAGGAAAAATGACTTTATTTCCACTAGATGGGGTGATGAGTTTAACACCCCAAGTAATTGATCAGAGGGTGATGACTTCCCCTTTGTGGATTTCTTAAAACAAAATACGACCATATAGAGAAAAAGATCAAATCGGGGATGGAGATATACTTTGAAGATGAAGTCGCTTGGGTCTAAGATCAGAATTATGAGGTGAATCCTTTAGCGGTCACAACCATGGAAAGCACTAATAATTATAAAGGTAGTGATACCAGTGATTCGTTTGGCCTACATACATTGTGGCTAGATCTATGCACCCATTGATCCGTTCAAGACGATCACCACCACTGATGCACCTCTCCTCAACTAGGACGATATCCCTATCAAGCCTACACAAGTCAAATTAAATCGTATCGTTCATCCCCTTATAGAAACACCTAATTCTATGGGTTTTTTCTTCTATTTCAGATGTAATTATGAAAGAGGCCTCCTTTGATGAAGTTCTCACCGATGTATTCCCTAAAAATATTTTTAATGAAATGAATGATAATTTCAAGTATTTTGTTATGCCTTACATTAATTGCCTTGAATCTAATCAAATTATTGATGAAGATGGTTTAATAAACAAATAATTATTAATTGATCACAATATGGAAAAAACTAAACGACATAATCCCATTCGAATTAATGATGATGAGACTAACGTTATCAATCTCGGTTCTAGTATCCATCCCCGTGAGATTAGGATATAATCCACCCTCAACAACCATATGCAATTTTAATTCAAAGATCTTCTAAAAGATTTTGTTGGCATCTTCGTGTGGTCCTATGATGACATTCCTGAAATTGACCTAAAAATAGTGCAGCACGAGATCCCTACCTTCCTAGAAAGAAAATATGTCGAGCATAAATTGAGAAAACCCTGGACATAGTGGTCTATCAAAGTCAAAGATGAAGTGGTTAAACGATTTGACATATGATTCATTCCCATGGTTAAATATCTAAATGGCTTCCAAATATTGTCCCCATACCAAAATCGGGAGGAAAACTGAATGTGCATTGACTATTGATATTTGAACAAGGCATCCCCTGGGATGTTTATCCTTTGACTAACATCGTCATGATCATCGATAACACTGATAATCATGTCCTCTATGGTTTTTATGGGCATAATCAAATTAAGATGCATATGGACCATTATGAAAAGAACCCCTTCATTATCTCGTATGGAACCTTTTTCAAATAGTCATGTCGTTTGGTCTTAAGAATGTCGGGATACCTACCAGAGGTCGCTATAACCATTATTCAGGATCTTATCCATAAGGAACTCTAAGTCAACATTGGCAATATGATCATCAAGTCCAAGACTCGATAAGGTCACATTCCTACCCTAAGGAAATTATTTAAGCATCTACGATAATACCAGATGCAACTCAACCCACAGAAATATGTATTTAGTGTCACAAATGGAAAAACCCAAGTTTGGAATGAGGTATGTGAAGAAGCCTTTGATCATATCAAATAATAACTCACCGGATCTATAATACTCATGCCTTCGCAGTAAGGTCTCCCCATTCTCCCATACTTAACTCTCACCAACATCGCAGTAGGGGATATTCGGGCCCAGTATATTGAAGAATCTCGTAACGAATGAGAAATCTATGATAGTAAAAAACTAGCTATGTATAAGGTATACTACATTGCATTGGATAAGTCGTGTGCTGCCTTAGTCTAAGTCACAAAAATCTTTGACATTATATGCTTGCATTATCTATAAAACTGGTCTCCTGAATAGATCTAATGAAATACCTGTTAGAGAAGACCACCTTTTCTAGCCACATGGCTCCTTAGCTAATGTTACTGGATGAATTTGATATTACATATGTAATGAATAAGGCTAAAAATGGAAGAGTCGGTTTCTATTACCTTATCGACAATCCCATGGAAGGAACTGAGGTTCAGATTTCTAAATTCCTAGATGAAGACATCCACAACACCACTCATGAGGATATCAAATGGTAAATGTTCTTTTATGGAGCCGCTAATAAGAAAGAATACAGTATTGGGATACTTTTAATCTCCCCTGAAAATTATCAAACTACCATTTCCGTAAAACTAGACTTTCCTTTCACTAACAACATGACAAAATACGAATAATATACCGTAGGCTTAAGATCGCCCTCTAGAGAGTAATAAAATTTATGTATGTCTATGGAGATTCAACCCTCATCATGGGGAAGATCCTCAAGAAATGAAAAGTTAGAGGTGAGAAACTCATACCCTTCCACGTTCACCTAGAAGAGCTCACCTCCTTATTCAAAGATGTCACCTTCCACTACCTCCTTAGCTCTGGAAGCCTTGGCCTCTATGGTCGATATGCCTAAGAGGGTAAAAATAGCCCCATTTTTAGTCCATAAATAGGTTGCACTCACTCACTGCTACTACATTTAGCTCATTACAAAAGAAGAAATGAACATGGCAAACACCTCCTTAAATATAGTAGGTGTCCTCATTATGCCGACTAGAAATATCGTGCGACCATTCATAGTTTATTTGTTCAGTACATCATCTGTGATGAGACACTCTTTAAAAGGAACCCAATTTGCATTGCATGTCAGAGGCTGGGATCGAAGACATGATGCAGAAGATCCATAGTAGAGAATGTGGAGCCCAAATGAAAGGTCACATGCTTGCCAAGAAGATCATCGATCAAGGATATTAATGTAACACTATAGTTCAGTACTACACTGCTTATGTTCGAAGATGCCTCAAATTATAGTAGTTTGACAACCTTCAACACTTAACCTCCTTAAGAGTTATATAACATGACTTTTCTCGGGACCTTCTCCACCTGAGGCATAAGCATCATTGGGAAAGTCACTACCAAGGACTTAAATGGGCATGAATTCATTTTGGTCTCCATTAACTACTTTAAAAAATAGGACAAAGTCGAGTTATATGCAGTGTTGAATAAAAATGAAGGATCTAAATTCATTATAAATAGCATAATCTATCGCTACGAAGTTCCCCACGAGTTGGTGGTAGACAACGGGCTCTATTTTGAAGCTGAGGTCACAAAACTAGTTGACAAGTATAGAATCCAAAGGCACAAATTATGTCCTTAGCTACCACAAACCAATAGGGTTGTTGAAGCCATTAAACAAAATCCTTAATACCATCATTAGCAAGATGATCGAAAATTGCAGAGAGTAGGTTGATCGAATCCCATATGACATCTAGGGCTACTTTACCTCCATCAAAGGAACCACTGGGTTACTCCGTACTCCTTGGTATATGACATGGAGCAAATTATCCCTATTAAACTTGGGATACCTTCCCTATGGGTTATAATGGAAATTCAAGTCAGTGAAGGACACTGGCATCAAAACCCCTACTACAAACTTTTGTTCTTAGATAAAATGAGATTGAAAGCACTACATCATATACAAGGGTACCATCGTCATATTTCCCTATCATTTAATAAAAAAGTCAAGGATCGCAGTGTCCAAGATGCAGATATTTCCCTCAAGGACATCGTAGAACCTGTTTGGGATTCGAGAGTAAAGTTCAAGTGCAACTAGAATGGCCCCTACATCGTAAACAAAATCATGTTAGGTGGCGCCGCTATGCTCACAAACCTTGATGGAGAGGAAATGGCTCATCTAGTCAATTTTGATTGTCTTATAAATTATACCACTGGTTCGAACTCTTATCGCGCTACGACTCTTTTCACATCCCTACTTCCCCCTCTTTACTCGGAACTATGTGGGAACTAATCTTCTCTCAGAAATTACCTTTTAAAAAAATATAAGCTCACAATTTTCAAACCCCACATAGATATGTAGGTAGCCCATAAGACACCCATAGGCACGGTTCTTTCTCTCTCACAAAATTCTATTCTTTTCTCCCTCCGAGGATGATAGTCTCCCTCATTATTTAAATGAACAAAAGGATTGTGTATGCCTATAGATAGTTCAAATATTTTTTTTTATCAAAGGCGGTATAAAATGCATTGAAATCATCATCGTCTTTTATTAAAAAATAGAGTAAGATACTTACATGAATCATCAATAAGAGGAATGAAAAGAAACAGACATTCTTATAAGATTTACAATCCAAACACCTCAAAAACCTACTCAACAAACCTACCAACAACCACTCATCCAATCTTTTCCTTCCTCATTCCCCAAACCCCAATTATTACTCTCTATTCTTTCCTTTGGCAATGCCAATCAAACAAAAGCCAATTGATTAATCAAAAATAATAATAAAAACAAAAACCCCAATTATTATATCCAATCAAATTAAAGCCATGGATAGAGGTTTGTCTTAGGGCTTATAGTACTGTACTTTCCCAAGAAATACTGATTTTAACATCATGTGTGGAAATTGTGAGTTGAAATTATAAAGGAGATGCCTTTTTTTTCTGTAGAGTAGTTTATCTTATGAAGATAATATTCTTCAGAGCTAAGATTCCTAATTTAGTAAATCCTTGTACAAGGTTTCATATTATTTCTAATCAAGATAATATTGTCGTTCTCCTAGACATGGGCAATTCAAACTTGTCTAGTTATCTCATACCTGAACTTGGGAAACTTAAACATCTACAGTATCTAGAACTTTATAAGAATAAATTCAATAGACAATCCCTGCAAGTTTAAATGCATCATGGATCTGAGAAAACTCATTAAAAAGAATAAAACCACTTATATCATCAACACTCAAAATACCAACACCCTCCCCAATAGAGTCAAAATTGGAAGAATACCCCCATTAACTCTTTAGGTCCACATAATTAACCTAGGTCTATAGAACGACCTCGACCCTTTAAATCGTTCATCTCAACTTTTTAGGTCTGCAAAAGCGACCTCGACCCCTGAATTGTCCATATTAACTCTTAAGGTCAAAAGACTTTACCTCGACACTTGGAAGCAATCATATAAACTTTCTAGGTCCATAAAACCAACCTCGACCCTCTTAACTGATTATTTTTATTGGAACACGAGGCCCCCAATTTTAATAATCTTTACTACAAAAAGTAATTTCCTTTGAAGATGCGGAAGTGAAGATGGTTCAACTTAAACAACAAATTTTAACTTCTTCTAAATTAAAATTAAACAACGTGAAATTAAATTAAAACACACACATAACTTAAATTTCACTTAAACCAAATTAATTCACTTCAAGTCCTAGAAATTTGCCTAAGTCACATTTTCAATATTATCAAGGTAGGCCAAACCAATTTTATCAAATTAAGTGATAACTTGAATTAAATTAACATAAACATTACCCAATTTCAAATTAGCACCAATTTAATCAAGTAGTGATTAAAACCAAATTTTATCTTGAATTACCTAAGCATGCGTTCTAGGTGAATTTTGCGAAAGATAAAATAAACAATAAATCACTACGCTGCGATGTACAAGGAAAACCCCACAATAGGAAGAAACCTTGGATGGCCCTAGCCTCAAATCCACTAAATACGATTTTACAAGTACAAGACACGAAAGACTTACAACACTCGACTTGACTCCATCCAAGCCCCGACGCACTTTCTTGTACATAACTCTTTCTAGCGGATAACTAAGGAGCTCCACCGTGATCTCGAAATCCACTGATCGGACGTTTTGATCACCGTCACCCGAGCAAAGAGCCTTTCTCCAAGTGGGTATGTCACAGCAAACAAGCTTCTTCTTTGGGGGATGTAGAAGCAAACCCAAACTGTTTTCTTCTTAGGTAGAAAAGTTAACCAATGGTGCCAAAAACTCCAAGAAAGATATATATATAAAGGAACTTTGATAAACTGAAAAAATGGGTTTAACACAAGTGTTTGAAAATTTTTCTTGAAAACAAAACACTTAAACATGAACTTTTTCTTTTAATTTTTGAAGCTTTCTAAAACTCTCTCTAGGATATGGAAAGTTATGAAAAAGTTAATTCAAAAATGTTGGTCCCCACACTAATAAAATCTGACAAAAGGTAGTGGGGTAAAGTAGTGGTAAAAGTGGGAAAACTCTCAAAAACTGCCAAATAAACTTTCTCACCAAAAATCGTTCGAACGACTTTTTGTTCGAACGGATTTACTAACGAGGTTCCATAATAAAAATAGGAAAATCGTAGAAATCTCGTTCGAACGACCTGGAAATCTCGATCGAACGACGTGTCAGAAAAAAGAAATATTAATTTTAAACCCAAAACTCTTTATGGAAAGTTCTAAAAAATATTTTTCTGAGTAAAACAAGGTCATTAAAATTAATTTATAAATATTATAAATTACACCAAATTAATTATTGTTCCAGGATCCTATATATATATATATATATATATATATATATATATATAATGCATTCATACCTTAGGAGCAATGGAACCATGTTGATGACATAGAAACGAGGCACAATACACATGACATTTGATGAAGCTTTAATATCTTAGCCTCTACGTCTTCAACTACCCCATCATAGGCTTGAATGGATAAAAGTAAAAACTATCATATGACATAAACGTTTTTGTCTCGAATTGATCCAAAACTACATTAAGACTCAATCGGAGAATTGTGTCCTTACAAATCTCCCCCTTTGGCTATTCCGGGACAAAAACCAAACAAAAATCCTAAAGGGCCGTCAAGCTCTACTAGACATAAAACGTCCCACCCAATACTTGACTCAATACCCAAGGATAAATAGCTTTGTTGATAAAGGTTGCCACACAAGAAGAATTACTGCACACTTAAGCACACTATCTAACACATGGGGAATATCAAGAATATTAAATGCATAAAATAAATACTCCCCCTAAAGTAATTCTCCCCTTTATCAATTATGATCTACCTAAGAAGGTCACGACTCCCCCTAAGCTAAATCTCCCCCAAACTAAGATACGAGTACAATAGTAATAGACACCATTTCTCCCCCTATCATTCTCCCCCTTTTTGTTCAGGAATAGACAACGGATAACAAACTAAATTAAGCATAATGCTTAGAGTGATAAGAACATGAAAGAATATGGGAAACAAAAGCACAACTAATCCATGCAAATAATAACGAATACTAACTAAGATGCAAGAAAATGATACCAATATGATACATAACTATTAAGCATGTGATATCAACAAGGAATGAGATAAGATAGATACCAATTATGAATTAAAGCAATAATGGACTAGAAAGCAAGGCAAAGTAAAAAAAAATCATATATATACATACTATAGATATACCAAGGATGCACATGCACATATATATAGATATAAACACGCAAATGACACAAAATAAGATAATCTTTGCACACTCGTATGGAAAAAATGTGTCATACGGAATCGGAAGTGTTGGGGTGTGAACTAGCAACAATTAAATTTAGACCCAATCACTTAAAACATGTTCACAGAGTTCTCAATTGATTGCAAACTTCATCACATTTGAATATAATCTCATGTGACAATATATATATATATATATATATATATATATATATATATATATATATTCAATGAACAAACATACACAATGCATACAAGCTTAGACTTTTGATGATTCTACAAACCAATAGAGTCATGACATTGAGAGTACAACTAGGATAAATGGACATTGTACAAACCGTTGATATACCATCCAATCTCCCTCAATAAGCATATATATTTGAATGAATATATCAAATAAAAATAGGCCTTGGCAATTATTTTTCTTTTTAATGCCGTAATTCTATTTTTAGGCCTTTGGACCACGTATTTCTTTTAGGTCCAAACAAACGGTGGCTTACTATTCTCAAAGGATAATAAATCCTTTCGGAGCCCTTCCCCATGCACTTTTATATATAATATATTTATTTCTCACAAATCTCACGTGCAACGGATTTTGACATGCACTAGTCCTCCTAGGTCGTAAATATGTAGATGACAAGATTGGTAGGAGAACACCTCACAAAGCTTAAATATAACATGTGACGAATAAATTTCAAAATAGCTCGTTCATGTGTGAATAAAGCCATATAAAAATAGAATCCATTATATCAACACAAAATCCAACTACTCCATGTAAGTATGGTAAAGAACATAATAAGGATTGACAATCTAAACCAAAAATTCTAGCAACATGGGAGCAAAAAAGATTGGATTCTAACACAAGTGTATGCCACATAGAGTGTATCAAACTAAAATACATACAAAATAAAAATCTTTTTGAGTTTTTGAAAATTTTAAACTAAACAACAAAAATATTTACTCAAAAGACACAGAAAAATCATCTGTATTTTTCACTAACCATAAATTACGAAAAGGGTAAAAACACAAATGATAAACGAAAATCTTTTTGTATTTTTCATTTAATGAAAACTAAAATGAAAGAAGTATAATACAAAAGATAAACAAAATCATTATTCTAGCATGTGATTAAGCATGGAGCATAGACTAGAAAATGATTAAACAAGCATACACCTAGCAATGATATATAATATGAAGCACAAAAAGCTAGAGTATGAAAACAAAACTAACACATTCAACCTTTAGATTTAGCAATGGAGGTTTCATGTGAAAGAAAATGAGAATAAACAAATCTACTATCTAACGCGTCAAAAAATGATTTCCTAACCCATATAGATATATATTTAAAATGATGGGATTTGGGAACTAATAAAATGCTAGACATAGACTTCCTTGGACTTCTTTTAAGATCAAAACAAAATGACCTAAGGTGACCTTTCCTACCACAATGCAAGCATGTGTAAACATGAGGAATGTTACCTAAGGTATGACCTTTTCTAAAGTCTTTGGATAAAGTTGACCCTCTAAAACAAACAATGGTTTTAGCTTTAGCAACATAAATATTTGAACTAGATGAGCTAGAACCATTACAACTACTACTCGAGCCTCGTAAATCAATTTTCATTTTTAAAATTTTGAACTCGAGTAATAAATTAGACTCCTCAATTTTACAGGACTCCTTCTTTAAATTTTCTATAACTCGTAGAAGGTTATCACGCTCCCCCTTAATGTGAGCAAACTTGTCCCTAAGAGTCTTTTCTCGACAATCGCTCCCTTTCTTGGACTTTTCTAAAATATTAAAATTGCAATTTATGTCCATGAGCTTTTCATGAAAAATATCTTTTTTAGATAGCGAGGTTTGCAAAAGTTCAACTTTAGCTTTAAAACAAGAATTTTCATTTTCAAGAAATTTAATTCTTTTTGCAAATCTCAAATTTAATTCTCTTAATTTTTCATTAACCTTATTAAGCCCATTAAATTTCTCTCGAATAGCAAAAACTTCATTATCATTAGTAATGGACAAATTTTCATTAAGTCGTCCCATCGAGAGATACAAACAAAATGAGAGTGAGTAAAAAATGAACCACCTAAAAATGCATGGAGCACAAAAATATAAAAGCCGAAAAATGGATCTTCGACGCGATAAATTAGCGCTCCGGCTCCGATACCACTTGTTGGAACACGAGGCCCCCAATTTTAATAATCTTTACTACAAAAAGTAATTTCCTTTAAAGATGCGGAAGCGAAGATGGTTCAACTTAAAAAACAAATTTTAACTTCTTCTAAATTAAACTTAAACAACGTGAAATTAAATTAAAACACACGCAAAATTTAAATTTCACTTAAACCAAATTAATTCACTTCAAGTCCTAGAAATTTGCCTAAGTCATATTTTCAATATTATCAAGTTAGGCCAAACCAATTTTATCAAATTAAATGATGACTTGAATTAAATTAACATAAACATTACCCAATTTCAAATTAGCACCAATTTAATTAAGTAGTGATTAAAACCAAATTTTATCTTGAATTACCTAAGCATGCGTTCTAGGTAAATTTTATGAAAGATAAAATAAAAAATAAATCACTATGCCGCGATGAATGAGGAAAAATCCACAATGGGAAAAAACCTCGGACGGCCCTAGCCTCAAATCCTCTAAATACAGTTTTACAAGTAAAAGACACGAAAGACTTACAACACTCGACTTGACTCCATCCAAGCCCCGACGCTCCTTCTTGTACAGAACTCTTTCTAGAAGATAACCACGGAGCTCCATCGCGATCTTGGAATGCACCGATCGGACTTTCTGGTCACTGTCTCCCGAGCAAGGAGCCTTTCTCCAAGTGGGTATGTCACAGCAAACAAGCTTCTTCATTGGGGGATGTAGAAGCAAACCCAAACTCTTTTCTTCTTAGGTAGAAAAGTGAACCAGTGGTGCCAAACACTCCACGCAAGATATATATATATATATATATATATATATATATATATATAAAGGAACTTGGATAAACTAAACAAATGGATGTAACACAAGTGTTTGAAGATTTTTCTTGAAAACAAAACACTTAACATGAACTTTTTCTTTTAATTTTTGAAGCACTCTAATAATCTCTCTAGGAGATGGAAAGTTATGAAAAAGTTAATCCAAAAATGTGGGTTCCCGCACTACTAAAATCTGGAAAAATGTAGTGGGGTAAAGTAGTGGGAAAAGTAGGAAAACTATCAAAAACTGCCAAATAAACTTTCTCGCCAAAACTCGTTCGAACGACTTTTTCGTTCGAACGACTTTTTGTTCGAACGGATTTACTAACGAGGTTCCAGAATGAAAAAAGGAAAATCGTCAGAAATCTCGTTCGAACGACCTAGCATCTCGTTTGAACGAGATGTCAGTTCGTTCAAACGACCTGACAATCTCGTTCGAAGGAGATTCCAGTGTGGATCGAACGACGTGTCAGAAAAAAGAAATATTAATTTTAAGCCCAAAAGTTTTTATGAAAAGTTCTAAAAAATATTATTCCGAGTAAAATAAGGTCGTTAAAATTAATTTATAAAAATTATAAATTACACCGAATTAACTATTGTTCCAAGCTCCTATATATATATATATATATATATATATATATATATATATATATATATATATATATATATATATATATATATATATATATATATATAAATTGAAATGCATTCATACTTTAGGAGCAATGGAACCATGTTCATGACGTAAAAATGAGGCAAATACACACGGCATTTGATGAAGCTTTAATACCTTAGCCCCTACGTCTTCAACTATCCCGTCATAGGCTTGAATGAATACAAGTAAAAACTATCCTATGACATAAACGTTTTTGTCCGAAATTGAGCCAAAACTACATTAAGACTCAATCGGAGAATTGTGTCCTTACAATTTTAACTCTTTATGTCCGAAGAATTGACCTCAAACATCTGAACTAATTATATCAATTCTTTAGATCGATAAAATCAACTTCAACCCTTTGAAATCATCTCAACTCTTTAGGTCCATATAATCGACCTTAACCCTTTAAATAGGTCACCATCAAATCCCCAGTAGGTTCCCCGACCATCCAAAAACTTTTAAAGATCAATGAAGTGTCTATCTTTCAATGACCTTGCCTTTTACAAGCTCGACCATCGAGGGGCTCTGTAGACACCCCATCCTAGTAACCTATAGATACCTGTTTAGTCCTTAACACTTCTCCTCCCACCATAATACCCTTGATCCTAATACAAACCCAATCACGATACCACTGAGCAATCCCAATCCTTGTTTTACTTTGGTCAAATCTCCAACTCGATCAAAACTCATTTCACTCTCATAGATATCTGAATCCCCTTTCCAATGGTCCATACTATGCACAAACGGGCTTTACGGTTCGCATGTACTCAGCATTTTAAGCCCTAATCTAGAGACCACCAAGAACTTTCGAATTCTGCTTGACTTTGGTAAACTCTTCGACCTGATAAAATCTTATTACATTCTCATAGTGCTCTAAATCCTTTTTTCAATGGCCCATATCATGCGCGAACCGGCCTTACGGTTTGCACGTACTCACCTTTTTACTCTAATCCCTAATGTAGATTCCATCGGGTTCTTTTGATCCCTATTTTACTGTGGTCAACTATCCAACTTGAGCAAATCCCATTTCAATGTAATAGGTCTCTGAATCCCCTTTCCAATGATCCATATCGTGCGCAAATAGGCCTCACGATTCGCGCATACTCACTTTTTTACTCCAAACCCTGATCTAGAGTCCGTCGAGTTCTCCTGAGCCACATTTGAGTTTCATCTACACTCCAAATCAACAGAATATCATTGAAATTTCATAGGGCTCCTAATCCCCTATCCAGTGATCCATATCATGCACGAATTGACCCCACGGTTCGCGGGTACTTTCCTTTTTACTTTGAGAACCCCATCTAGAGGCTATCAAAAACTTTCATACTTGGTTTGACTTTGGTCAACTCTCAAACCTGGGAGTGGATCAATATGTTTCTATTGGGCTTTAAATTCCCTTTCCAACAGTCCCGATCGTGTGTGATTCGAACTTATGATTTTCATTTTATACTCATTTTTTTGAAAAATATCTTTTCGGACTTCCTATAGGTACCCCAGACCCCCTGCCTATCTCCATGGATCTACTTTACTTCGCCAATGTGCTAGGGGTATGATGATAGGAAGGTCAAGACCTATGATGATCGAAACCTCCCTGAATCCTAATTTTAACTATTTATGGAGGTCATGACCTCATTCCCAAGGGTCCTTTTCTAAAATCAGAAACATTCCCTCGAAATCAATGCACCTTAATTCCATTTTCCAAACATTCTCCCCACTTTTCTTACATCACCCTTATCTATTTATCACCATCCATTTTATCCATACCCACCATCATTCAACTACCATAAAAATCAGCCTCTACTACTCTATTATCGTAAATAAAGTCCTATAGAAGGTCAATTCTCATCCTTTTATAACTCATTTAATTAGTATAAGTCATTTGGCTTTTCCTTTATTTTGTCCATATCTTTTCCTTTATTTCATTCCCTCCCCTCAAATTAATCTCCTTTTTTTATTATTAGTACACATAAAACATATTTTCATAAAACCTAAAAAGGCTAAAAATTGGTTTGTCCTATAAACCTAAAGTAAAATTTCCCTATTTTATACACTCTATACTTGTGCACCTTTTCTTAAAACAAACTAACGAAAGTTCTAATTTTGGATTTGTGGGATAACCTCATCCCTTATGCATTATCAAACTATGGGAACTTTGATGCCTCTAGTTATGAGGAATCCAGAGCCAACCTCGGGATTGGTTACCTATTTTCTCATCTAGTCACTTTATGTTTTCTCGCGCTTAGTAGTATTGCGAATATGTGTACTCCTACATATTGGTGTTCCCAGTCGATATACATATTCACTTTCTCATACTGAATTATGATTCAATGAAAACTAACATCATATTTTTACTTTATTATTTTGAATACTCCTTAAAATGTCTCTTCTCCTTCCCTTCCATGACATGAGTAGGATGATTTCTTTCTCTTGTTATTCATATTGCAAACTTGGTATACACGATTCACATTTTGGAGAAAAGGAGAATAATATCATATCCCATGAGACACCGAAAGGGTGATATGGGTGCCTAACATCTTTGCATTTCGTAACTTAGTCACCGGACCCTCAACGCATTTGGTTTCATACGCATCAATTTTTCTTTTGATATCGTTGTTTTGGGGATGACTGCATTATTTTGCCCATTTTGAGTAAAATAGGTTGGAGACACCATTTTTTACATTTTCTTCCCCTTTGATGACAGTCGATTTATATCCGTGGCAGTCTACAAATATCACCCAAGTAGAAGAAATAGGATTCCCATCCTCGAATCCTTGCTCGCACGGAGAGAGAGATTTATCCATTTTCTTTCCCTAAAATTTTAGGGATAGCCTTCACCAGAGGAATCCTCCCCGTATGGCCACACTATTGTATGTGATATTTGGACAAGAGATATTTGGAAACATATAATTCAATTTCCTAGTTTATAGAAACCAAGTAATAATTTCAACAAGTTATGTTACTAACTTGATAATTAAGATAGGAGACTACATCTTTTTCAGAATGTATAAAGTGATAGATGAAATCGGAGAGCAATATGTTGTCCAATTTTAACCAATACTGAAGAGGCTAGAGGCAAGTTACTTATGCGAAAGAGGCCAAAATTATATTAAAAAACATTTAAAAATTATTGTATAGACATTTTACTACATAACATTGAAAAAATAAAAGTAGGGCAAAGTGTTGGATGAAGAAAACGTTATCACTAACTTTAATTAAAATTACAATTAGGTTATTGATGACATGAAGAAATTAAATAATGGTCGATCGTTACTATATGCAACCATCACTCATTTTGTAATTAAAGTTTGTTAAATTATAGAGCATTATGAGTCTTACAACGGATTATGGGGTAATGTTTCGATTTGACGAGTGGAGATAATTCACGTGTTGAATGTTGCCAAGAGGCAAGGATCATAAAAGGTAATATTCAATAATAACTTCTAGTTTGAAGTACGTGATATTTTGAAGATGTAAGAGCCTTTTGTGAAGGTTATTTAATGGGTGGATGGAGATTTAAATCCTATCATGGGGTTTATTATGAATAGAGCAAAATAAATACATTCATAAAGTTTGTCTATGTTACATAGAATTTCATAAAATTATTGATAACGATGACATTTCCCCTTACTTCAGAATTTACATGCAGTTAAAACATTTCTATTATCATAATCATCTAACTTTTTATATTAAAATACATATGTTTTTATGTTACACAAGCATAAGATTTTGTGTAACTAATATGCATTTGAAATGTCACAGATTTTGATATTTTGTTAAAAACAAATTCTTTTGGAACGCCATTGGCTAAAAGAGCACTCTCATAAAAAATCTTGGTATTTAATTATCTTAATTTATTTATTATCAATTATCACATTATACATCATTATTCAATATTGGTAAATTTATGTGTTCATTATGTGTAGTTTAATGGTGTAATAATTGTGGCACATTTCACCAAAACTATAATGAATTCTTGTGAGATTATTGAACCAAAGTTTTTCATCCAACATTTGTGAACAAAATTGGAGTACATTAGATTTATAGATAAAAATACAATAAATCATTTAAAGTTTTTGAAGTTAAATAAAATTGTTTTTATATAATACAATATGAGAATAAATATCATAAATGAAATAAGGAGAAGCAACTACAGACACCCCTTCCTGGTACCCCCTGAAATACCTCCTTAGGTCCCTAACACTTCTCCTCCTACCATATGACTCCTAATCCGAACCCTGATCCAGAGGCCACTGAGCGCTCCTGTGCCTCGTTTAACCTCATTAAACTCTCCAACATGAGAAAATCTAATTTAAATCTCATAGGACTCTTAATCCCCATTCCAATGGTCCATACCATGTGTGTATCAACCTTAGAATTCGCTCGTACCCACTTTTTTACTCTAAAACCTAATCAAGAGTTCACTGAGTGATTTTGAGCCCCATTTAATCTCGATCATCTATCTAACTGGGTGAAGATCATTAAAATATCATAGGGATCTGAATACCTTTTCGAACTGTCCATGTCGTTTTTTAATCGGCCTCATGGTTCGTGCGAAATCACCTTTTTATTCTGAGACCTAAACTGGAGGTCACCGGGTGCTCCCGAGCCCTATTTGACCTCAGTCAACTCTCCAACCTTAGAAAACCATATTGAACTCTTATAGGTATCTGAATGCCCTTTCCAACGGTCTAACTGTACACAAATCATCACCACGGTTCAAGCATACTCACCTTTTTACTTCGAGACCTGATCAAGAGGCCACCAAGTGCTCCCGAGCCTCATTTAACCTAGATCAACTAGCCAACATGATCAAAGATCATTAAATCCTCATAGGGATCTGAATCCCATTTCCAATGGTCCATACCATGCGTGAATCGTCCTGTCAGTTCGTGCGTACTCGCCTTTTTACTTTGAGACATGATCTAGATGCCACTGGGCTTCCAGGCCCCATAACCTGAGCAAACAATGAAAATTTCATAGGGATCCCAATCCCCTTTTCAATGGTCCATACCTTGCATTAATCAACCTCGTGGTTTGTGCGTACTCGCCTTTTTACTCCGAGACCTGATCTAAGGCCCACTGGGCACTTCCGATCCCCATTTAACCTCGGTAACCTCTCCAACCTGAGCGATGCTCATGGAAATCTCATAAGGCTATCAATCCCTTTTACAATAATTCATACCATTCCACACACTGGCCTCACAGTTCGTGCATACTTTCCTTTTTACTCTGAGAACCCCTGTAAGGACATTGTCCGTCACATTTAGTATGTCGTATACCACTACCAGTTTGTCGAAGATATGGGAAGCTTATATCTATAATCGACGATCCGAATTTCAAGACAGCTTCAACAATCTTTCCCCAAAAGGACAAATTTGGTAAAATGTGTTTTAGTTCCATTTACATTTTACATTAAAAGTGTTGGGATATTTTTATGAAAAGAAAAACTATTTTTAAAATATTTTTAAATGATTTTCATAATTAAAAGTTTTGGATAAACGTTTTCAGATTCGTAAGAGTTTTGGTTTTAAGGTTTCCAAGCTTTTAAAAAATCTTATGACGAATCTCGAGAATTATGACTGGTTGTTAAAACGATATCTTATCTCGTTCGAACGTCATTGCAGTTCATTCGAACGACAAGTTATTTTACCTGACATGTCACTGCCTAAAATATTTTTATAAATAAGCTGTCAGGCTTCTGTAATTTCATGTGGACAAAAATTGGGTTTTGACAGAATATGTTTTTTATATTCTCTAACATATTTTGAGGGTTCAATCTTTTGTTTTACAATTCACAAAATCCCAAGTACTTTGTGTGAGTTGTTTTGTGGAACCCAAAAGAATAGTTTTGATACTATTCGTACTTTGTGGGGAGATGTCTACAACCGAGAGTTGCTTGCTATTGTGGAGTGAGTCACTACAAGGTTTATGACTGCATATCATTGAGGATCTTCTGCGTGTTAATTCTTTACTGAAGACTACGTATCTGGACTGCGTGTCCGTTGTGGTATAGCTGCGTGTGAACCATTGTTGATCTGTATTTGATTGTAATCCGATGTAAGTTATGATTTACAATTATAGTGAAATAAAAAGATTTTGCCCTGCGAGTATTTTTTTCCTGAAATTTGTGTCACAAATTTATTTATAATGGTTGACACTTGCATGCACGTAGTTATTTGAGTTTAAGGGATGAATTGATTTGATTCATAAATTGACTCTAATTAAATAAGTTTGTGGTTGGAATTTGCTCAAATATTTAAATATATATCGCACACGCACTTTCAAATTATATCAGATCAGGTTATGCTAGTTTATCGCATATTCCTATTTTTACAAACTTGTGTGATATTGCTTTTTATTTGAAAAATCTAATTTTTGAAAGTTTGTTGCAATGTTTCCAAATGAAAACTTATATAGTCGGTTGCCAACTTTTTATGGGTCTAATTATGCTTACTGGAAAGCCCGAATGAAATCGAATTTAAAAGTAATCGATGAGAGAGTTTGGGTCATTTGTGAAAGAGGTTGGAACCCCCCCCCCCCCCCACTGTCACAGCAAACAATGTCACGAATTTAAAATCTGTGTCAGAATGGACTGAGGATGAGTTTAGGTGGATCACATATAATTCACGAGGGCTTAGTGTAATTTCTGGACACGTCACCCCTCACGAGTTCCGATGTATTATGGCGTGCACCACGTCTAAAGAAGTGTGGTATGTTTTGCAACTCACCCATTAAGGCACTAACGAGGTCAAAGAGTCTAAAATTCAAAATTTGACCACTCAATTTGAAACAATCACTATGTTAGAGATTGAGTGTTTTGACGACTTTTATGCTCGTTTGTCCGACATTGTCAACACTAGTTTTAACCTAGGTGAGACGATTCCTAATGCACGAGTGGTTAAAAAGATTTTAAGATCGCTGCCAAAATGATTTACCCTAAAAGTGACGGTTCTAAATACCTTAGGAAATTTGAATCGTCTGAAATTAAAAGAGTTGGTCGGAGACCTACAGACGTACGAAATTGATATGTTCCCCGACACTATCAAACCTAAGGATAAAGGGATAGAACTTAAAGCCCAATTGAAAAATAAAAAGAAAGCGAGTTTTTGTCAGTCCGAGTCTGAGAATGAGTCTAATTTTGACTTGGACCTGCTTGCAAAGAATTTTAAAAAGTTTCTCCAGTTTTTGAAACAAAATTCTTCCAATAAAAAGTTTTCGGAGAAAACCAAAAAGAAAGACAAGGCCAAAGAAAGCGGTGAGAAAGAAAAAGAAGGTGAAGAAAATTTTGATAACTTAAAATGTTTTGAGTGTGAGGGGAAAGGGATTACGTTGTTTGAGTGTCCCACTAGATTTAGGAGAGAGGGAAAGAAAGTTTCCATGCTAGCCACCCTGAGTGATAGTGAGGAAGATGTGAATGATTTCGAGGATGAATCTTCGCAAGGAAAGTGTATGACCTTTTTAGCAAGTCACGTGAGTGCACCCACTTTGTCCCACGATGAGAGTGACGGTGATGACTCAAGCATTTCTACAGGTGATGAGAGAGAGTTTGAGAGTGGAGATGAAAGTGAGCTCCAAAAAGCCTTTAGGGATTTGTACACTAAGACCTTGAAAACAAAGAAATATAATAGGGATTTAGGTCATCGGGTTTTAGATTTGGAGAGAGAGAAGGAGGTTTTAAAAAGGGAAAAGTGTGACTTGACCGACAAGGTGTCTAGTCTAACGACACGTGTATCCCAAATCGAGAGTGATCTCGAACGTGCACTGGATGTCAAAGTCCCTTTAGAGAACGCATCTAAGGAAGTTGAAAAGATGGTACTCAATCCTGTTTTGGGTGGTGATGAGAGTTTAGGAAAAGGTCATGACGGTGCATCCACTTAGTTTGTTGCACCCGAGCCAGTTCCCACTTTAGTGAGAGATTCACATGGTTCTCATCCCAACCCACCTATGAGTCCCATTTCCGATAGGAGAACACACCCTAGAATTTTTGAAAAATTAATTCCTAGGCCGATGTATGTTTGCTCCCATTGCAAAAAGTGAGGACACCTAAGGGAATTTTTCTTGAAATTGGTTAATGTGTCATGCTATACTCCTACTCATAATCGCACACATGCACCCACTCATGATACTTTGCTTGCACATAATGATAGAGAGTTTGCACATATTCGAGAGAAATTAAAGTTTTTGGTCAACACTTCACATGATTTGATGGAGTTATTTCAAAAGATGTCACCATCTTTGGAAAACTCCACCGCACTTCCTGGTTGAGGTCTAGACATGTTTGCTAGCATAGGGTGATTTACATGATGAGATTTTTTCCTATTTTTAGTATGTAACATTTGTATTTTATATGTTTAGTTTTGGTACTATTTTAGCACTGTTTAAGACCTGTTTGCCCATTCCAAGAACAGCTTTTTATAAAATTTTCTCACTAGACAAAACTGCATGTCATTCTATGTAATGAGGGAAAATTTGACCTTTCTCGTTCTAACGAGATGGCATGTTGTTAGAATGATAAGGCATCTCGTTCAAACGTCCCCTAGAATAATATATGTCTGAAGTCCCTGTTTCTTCATGCTATATGTTATTGTTACTGCTGGGTTATTTCTGAACAGTGTTTGAAAAAATACAAAAAGATTTTCCTTTTTTAATAATTGTGAAAATTTCAAAAATATTTCTATATTTTGTTTGCACCCTATATGAATTCACACTTAGGATGACCAAGTCACAACTTCATGCCATATCCATGTGACTATTTGATAGTGTTTTGAGACAATATGTTGTGTCATTCATGTGCTTTACAAAGTTTTGGAGTCTTTGAGATGGTATAGTGTTACTACCAACATGATTGACTCTATTTGTTCTTTATTGCACACATACACGGATTTATTTGATTACTGTACTTATCTATCACATGTTGGTTGAGTGTTTCCATCTCAATTCTGTCTATACAATGAACCAAATGCGATAAATCTTAACAAAAATCAGTGCATGATATAAACTGTTTGTAAGATTTATGTGTTTTATTTTGAAAAACGGTGAAGGGCTACGAAAGGTACTCATTTATCCTTTGCGATTAAGCCACCATTCAAATGGACCTAAAAAAGTGAGGAATTGAAAATTATTCGGGGTGTAATGAGGTTTAAAAGATCCGGAAAAAATTGAATGGAAATAAAAAGAAAATTATGCCAAAATGGGCCAATAGGCTTTTATTTTCATCACCTCATAAGAAAAATAAAAAGCATTATCTTTTAGTGAGGGAGTTTTGGTTGGAATTTTCAACGGTTTGCACGTCCTTGAAAATCATGAAAAAGCATTACATAATTTTGGACGTTATTGGTGTGGAAATCATTTACACTTTGATTTGTTGATATGATTAAGACGATGTCATCTAAATTCAACATATTCTACACCTAATGACTATTTTTTATGTTCATTCGTTAGGAGTGGACTTATGCATCGTGCACATATGATATGATTGAGTTGATTTTCCTGTCGAATCTATTCACTCCCATTCATTCCATTTCCACGATTTGGTTGTCTTAGAGAAAATTCATGGTATGTCATTTTTTTTAATGTCATTTTTGCATTTTTGTATAAAAAATTGAAAAAAAGTTTGTTTGTTTGTTTTTTCGTGACACCCCGATTTGCTTTATGTGATTTATTCTTCTCCTTGTCTATTTCGAACAAATAAAAAGGAGGAGAACAAATTATGATATTATGGGGGAGTTTTAGTATAGGGGAGATTTGATTATGCTTACAGGCTTTATGTTTATATCATTTCAAACTCGATACGTCACGTGTTTTTTGCTTTATCTCATGTGTGTAGGTACAATTCAAGATCTTTATGTTGCGCACCCTGATGTGAAAAGCTTGAATTTTTCAAAAGTTTATTGTTGAAGCATCGTTTACAAAGTTCGAAGATTTGATAGTTTATCTTTTCATGTTTGAGTTTATGGGAGGGTAGATTTATATAGGTCATATTTTGATTGATAATTCGGATTTTTTTTATTTTGTACAGGCATAGACATAGAGGGAGATTTGTAACGACATTGTCCATCACATTTAGTATGTCGTATACCGCTACAAGTTTGTAAAATATATAAGAAGCTTACATCTACAATCAACGATTCGAATTTCAAGGCACTTCAACAATCATTACCAACAAGGATGAATTTGGTAAAATGTGTTTTAGTTCCAATTACATTTTCCATTAAAAGTGTTGGGATATTTTTATGAAAAGAAAAATATTTTTAAATGATTTTAATTATAAAAATTTTTGGATAAATGTTTTCAGATTCGTAAGAGTTTTGGTTTTAAGATTTCCAAACTTTTTAAAACTCTACTGACGAATCTCGAGAATTATTCCTGGTCATTCAAATGAGATCTTATCTCATTCGAACGAGATCAGAGATCGTTCGAACATTATTGCAGTTCGTTCGAACGACAAGTGATTTTACCTGACACGTCATCGCCTCAAATGTTTTTATAAATAAGGTGTCAGGCTTCTGTAATTTCGTGTGGAGAAAAATTGGATTTTGATAGAATGCATTTTTTTATATTCTCTAACATATTTTGAGGGTTCAATCATCTATTTACAATTCACAAAATCCCAAGTACTTTGTGTGAGTTTTTTTGTGGAACCTAAAAGCATAGTTTTGATATTGTTCGTACTTTGTGGGGAGATCTCTACAACCGGGAGCTGCGTGCTATTGTGGAGTGAGTCGCTATAAGTTTTATCACTGTGTGTCATTGAGGATCTTCTGCGTGTTGAATCTTTGCTGAAGACTGCGTGTCTGGACTACGTGTTCATTGTGGTATAACTGCGTGTGAACCATTGTTGATCTGTATTTCATTGTAATCCGATGTAAGTTGCGATTTACAATTATAGTGAAATAAAAAGGTTTTTCCCTGCGGAAATTTTTTCTTAAAATTTGTGCCACAAATTTATTTATAATGGTTGACATTTGCATTCACATAGTTATTTTATTTTAATGGCTGAATTGATTTGATTCATAAATTGACTCTAATTAAATAAGTTTGTGTTTGGAATTTGTGTAACTATTTAAATCATTATCGTACACGCACTTTTAACCCACGTCTAGAGGCCATCGAATGCTGTCGAGCCTTATTTGACTTTGGTCAACTCTTGAATCTGGAAGTGGCCTAATGGATTCTTGTAAACCTCATAATACCCTTTCCAAGGGCCCCAAACGTGCATGATTCGGACTTATAGTTTGCATTTTATGACCATTTTCCAAAAAAGTCCGTTCCGGACTACCTATAGACACCCCGAACACCCTGCCTATTAGCAGGGTATACTTTCCTTAGCCGGCAAGTCAAGGCTATGCCGATAGGTCGGAATGATTCCACCCTATATTTTTCATGATGTGGGTCTTATGGTTTCTGTATTTTTTTATTCACATCACACACATGTACACGCGTATCAAATTTTGGAGAAAGGGAGAATATTATCATAGCTCACGAGAGGCTGAAAGGCCGAAATGGGTGCGTAACACCTTCCCATTCCGTAACTTAGTCCTCGAACACTTGATTCATTTGATTTCGAATGCATCTGTATGTCTTTTAATGCCATTCTCTCAAGACGGTTACCTTTCTTTTGCCTATCATGAGCAAAATAGGATGGCGAATCCATTTCTACATTTTCTCACCTTTTGATGATGGCCAATTTACATCCAAGGCAGCCCGTAAAGATCAGTGTGAGTGGAGGAAAGAGGATTCCCTTATCCTCGAATCCACACATGCCCGAAGAGAGGGATTTCTTCAGTTTTCCTCACTTTCTAACTTTGGGTATGTCCCAACTCATATGGCCACGGTGGCGACTATGCTGGGATTTTTTTTAGGGGATTAGACTCTATTTTCACATTGGTGTTGTTTCTTTTGCTCTCATCTCTCCTAATTTTTCTACATGTGTACATATGCCTCCACTTGTATGTTCTGCTTACTCTCATACTTACATATTATATAAATTCCTCGTTCTTATCTTGGTGTTTATATCTACCATGCTCTTTTTCCATCACTCGTATATATTCATCTTGTTTCACCCTTTACTCACTTGTATATAGTCAAAATGTTTCACTGTCACTTGTATATAGTTTCACTCCTACTCACATATTTTACACACAACATGTTTATTATCCATGTTTAGTCACACTAGAAAACACCCTCACACTCTTCTCACTTGTATATAGTTTCACTCTTACTCACATGTTTCACACACCACTTGTAGATTATCCATGTTTAATCTCACTAGCACACACTTCCACTTTTCTCTCACTTATATATATCCATATATTTTCTTCACTCGCACATATTTACATGTCACTCTCTCACTTTGCACATACCTCTCACTCACTCATGTATATTCACATACCTCGCATTTTATATATATCACCATACTTTGTATCGCCTCCATGCTTTATGTACATACTTGCTAGTTTTGCTCTCCATGTTTATCCCTCTTATCCCATGCTACTCGTATATTTTATGCTCTCCCTCATAGTGGCAGTATTTCTCTTATTTAGCATGCATAAAACTATCCACAAAATACTAATTAAGACCCATGCCTTCTTGAACACTACATCACTTAAGCACTGTAATATTAGCCAAAATGTTGTCCCGTACCGGAGGTCACTTCGTGATGGGTGCTGGTCCTACGAAGCACGGTTAACCTAAGAGATATAGTTTCCACCTTCCATTAGCCTAGTACCTTTGACGTATATCAAATGGTTCTCCCCGCATCATACCGCGTGACCGAACTCAAGAAAGGAGGTATATAGTAAGGAATTCTTCATGTATGTCGAGTGTATTGAATTTTCTCTCACATGTATCTTTTCCACGAAGTCTATCATCAGGCAATTCACGTACACTTAAATTTATCAAATGGCTTGTCCATACGTACTGATGAATGATTTCCCTTATAGGAAAGAGGTACATCATCGAATTCATTCCAGAGGGGGAACCTTTCCACTAACCCACCAGATATATCAACCTTGCATAGGCGTCTACCCTAGGACATTTATAACTAGTCTGCCGATTACTGTATGAAACTTTGTCAAAATTCCAGTCACCTTACCACCCGAATTTTTACCCTATTTCACACATTTTTAAAACCAGACCTTGTCTGTAAGTCTGGAAACAAAACAAACCATGTCTTACATCATTTACCCTTTATTTTACCTAGGCTCTGGTATTGTTCGACATTTTTCTTGTATCTTAGGCAAAATATAAAGCAAGTGGAACCTAATAATAATAACCATGTTGAGAATTTTCCTTTTTACCTCTCTTCTAAAAATACCAAAAATATTTTCCCTTTTTCCAAAAAGAAAAACATACATACAAAAAATATTCCTTTTTCCCTCAACATAAACACAAAAAGCATTTTTCCTCGCGGGTGCAATCGCATACCCTAAGTTTTGTCCTGGCTCCCTATTGGCTCCGACCTTTTGTTAAACTACCCCGAAGCTCTGCTTCTTCCACAGAGTTTGAGATATCCCTTCGAAGGTTGTTAATGGAGAACATAAACAAGTATGTAAATACCCAACCAGATTTAATGACCATCCTAGCCTAGCTCAATGGTAATATTGATAACCTTCATGGAGAAGTAAAGAAATGAAATGACATCGGGTTTATAATCCTGAGGCTCCTGAGACCAAAATACTCTTTCCTTGTGCCATGGATACACCTGGTCCTGAACCAATATGGGTCCTAAAAGAGTACCAACATGACCGACATGCTCCACCTACCAATGGGCCATTACTATCTGAGTTGTCGATACCGAATCTTGCCCAGCGAGGGGTTAATCTACCAATGCTATGGATCCCAAGGAGAAAGAACAAAACCAGGTCAAGGAGGACCTTACGTTGCGGTCTAAGAGATTCGATTATGTCAAAATCTAGAGTAATTACATCGAATACACCCACGTATATCCTTATCTCAACACCAGATTATCAGAGAAATTAAAAATGTCGGACATTGATAAGTTTGGAGGCAATGAGCCTCCAATTTTGCATCCACACAATTACCATCAAGACATGACTATCCTTGAGGTGTTAAAGTAAGTAATGGTCCAAATGTTCTAGAAAACCCTCAAAGAAGGTGCCCTCAGATGGTTTATAAACCTTGAAAATTCTAGAATCCGTAGTTGGACATGTGGCCAGAAAGTTCATGACACATTATATGTATAATGTGGAGTAATAATTCACACTCAGACACTTAGAGCTGATCAAATAGAATCCATGGGAGTCATTCGGTAGCTTCATTAGAAGGTGGAGAGAGAAAATAACTACCATGATCAACAAACCGTTAGAATAAGAACAGGTGAGCATAGTAAAAAAGAGCTTCTTGACCCATATTCGAGATTCAATGGGAGGACAATACTACCTTCACTTCATAGCACTTTGGGAGGTTAGGGTAGAGATTAAAGATGGGGTTGCTAGATATAAAGCAGAAGATGAATTAAAGAGGCTAACTGGGTATTTCACACTGTGAAAGTATGAGAAGTCGATCAGCACTGCAGTCTCAACTATCAATAACATCCCAACTTGCAACTTCCTGAATACCTAAAAGTCATCATAACCCTACCAAGAAGGATCATACCGAACTTCATGCTCCTCTGTAAAAAGTGTACCAATCCCTACTTGCTCGAAACCTCATTAAACCTTTAGAACCCCGATTAGTTCAAGATCCCCTTCCCAAATATTTCAAATGTGACGCTCATTGATTTCCACATGATCGACATGAATATAACTGATCATTGCGTCCACCTAAAGAATGTTATCCAGATTCTCATAGATAGGGGTAACATTACCCCACTATCCAATCATAATATCAATACCACCTAAATCCCCTCCCATCACATAGAATTGAGTAAAATGCCATCCTCTTAGAAGGAGATCTAGAATTTAACCCCTCAACCAGAATTAAGCTCATTAAAAAACCCAATCAGCCCACCATCTCAACCAAACCCCTCAAAATTTATCCTTCCTTTCTCCTACATCCTACAAACTCTGGCAATTAAGTTCTGTCACTCCTCACTCGAGCCTGCATTGTCGTTCCTACCCCCTCATAAGGGGGCATGGAAATACCTATAGTTCTAGATCAGCTTGGGAAGTTCGGGATAAAATTACCCTTAGAAATGACCATTGATTATGAGAAGATAAATAATTTATTTATGAAAGCTCGGAGGTGGACCCAAGAATCTGATGAATTGGTTATGCACATAGAAGAGTTCGGCCTAGACGACATCATACAGGTCATGTTAGAAAAGTTCCTCCTGGGAAGAGAGATATGCACTATCCCCGAGTTGCTCACAGTCTTAAAACTCCAAGGGTGTTTGGTCTCTTCATGCCTCCACTTCCCCGCTGTATAGGAAGATCTATATGATGAAGGTATAAAGGTTGTTGAATGAGTTGACTACTCATAGAAAGATGATATCATTGCCACCGATTGGGGTGATTGAATCAGAGGGTGATGATTTACCCTTCTATGGATTCCCTGAACCATGGTATGACCCTGATGACAAAAGGATGAAATCGAGGCTAGAAATCTTATACAGAGATGGCATTGCCTGGGATGAAGGGAAAAAATATGAGGTAGAGCCTCTAGCAGATAAAGTCAAGAAAAGTATAAAAAAAATTGGGACAATGGTATCGATGATTCATTTGACCTCCACACACTAGGGCTAGACCTCTGCATGATCCACTAAAAATTAGAGATGTCGGACACGTCCGAAAACATCACAGTTGACGACACACCCTTCTCAACTACACGTCATTCTTGTTCAGCCTTCTCAAGTCCACATGAAACTTGTCATTCACCCTATCCATGAGATACCCAAGTCATTGTTTCTTCTCTTGTTTTTGTAGTAATTACAAATGAGGCCTCGTTTGAAGAGGTCCTTATCGCGATATTTCCTGGAAATAATTTTAATGAAATAAATGATGGTTTCGAGGATCTTGTTGTGCCCTACATTAATTGTCTTGTATTCTAATCAAACTTTTGATGAAGATGATTTAATAAATGAGCAATTCTTAACTGGTCTCAAAAATAAATAAATAAATAAACAACATTACCAGGTTCAAACTAATGATGAGTAGACTATTATTGTTAGTATCAATTTTAGCATATGTCCGCATTAGATTAGTATAGGGTCCACCCATAACTATCATGAGAGGTCACAGCTTCAAGATCTTATAAAATAGTTCATAGATGTCTATTCATAGTACTATGATGACATGCGTAGCATTGACCCAGAGATAGCACAACATGAGATCCTTACCTTCCCAAAGAGAAAATTTATCAAGCGAAAACTAAGAAAACTCTAAATATAGTGGTCCCTCAAATTCAAAGATGAAGTAATGAAATTCTGAAACATAGGCTTCATTCGCGTGGTCGAATATCATACCTAGCTTACAAACATCGTCCCATACGGAAATCGTGAGGGAAAGTCTGCGTGTACGTCAACTATAAGGATCTAAATAAGGCTTCCCCAAAGGAACATTATCCTCTACCTATTGACATGATCATACATAACACTTCCAGTCACGTTCTCAAGACAATTTTTAACGATTTTTTTGGGTAGAATCAGATTAAGATACAGCTTGACTATTAGGAAAACACCACATTCATTACCCCGTAGGGAACCTTTTTTTACACAGTCATGCCATTCGGTTTTGAGAATATTGGGGTTACCTTCCAGAAGGACGCTACAACCATTATGAATGACCTTATCCACAAGGAGGTCAAAGTTTATGTCGATGACATGATCATTAAATCCAAGACTTTAAGGTCACATTCCTACCCTAAGGAATTATTCAAAGGGATGTGAAAGTACCAGCTGTGACTCAACCAACATAAATGCATCTTTGGTATCATCAAAGGGCAAACTTCTCGGATTCATGCTCAGTAAAAAAGGGATTAAGGCAGAACCCATCAAAATAAATGACATACTTGAGATACCACCACATTGGATAGAGAAAAAAGTATGTGTATTCCTGGGTAATATCCAATACATCAGTCAGTTCATCATCTAACTGGCCTCCATCTGCAAACCCATCTTCAAGCTTCTCCAAAAGGACTCAACTAAAGTTTGGAATGAGGTGTGTTAAGAAGACTTCAATCATATTAAAAAATATCTCACTTGACCTTCGATACTCATGCCTTTGAAGTAAGGTCTTCCTCTCCTCCTATACTTGACTATTATCGACATTATAGAAGCAGCTATTCTAGCCAAATATATTGAGGAATCTTGTAAGAAGAGAGTAATTTACTAAGGTAGTCAAAAACTAGTCGAGTACAAAGTAAATTACACTGCATTAGAGAAAGTGTGTATCAATTTGGTTTAAGTCACGCAAAAGCTTCGACACTAAATGCACGCATTCCCTATCAAACTGTTGGCTCGAATGGATCCCATGAAATTCCTGTTAGAGAAGCCCACCTTGTCTATATGCATGGACCATTGGCTTATGTTACTAGACGAGTTTGATATCACTTATGTCATGCATAAGGCTATATAAGGGAGAGACATCTCTGATTACCTTATCAACAATCCCATTGAGTGAACTCAGCTTTGGATTTCTGAATTCCCAGAGAAAGACATCCTTTGCACCTCTCACGAGGACTTCAGGTGGCAAATGTTCTTTGACAGAGATGCAAACAAGAAAGAGTATGGTATTGGGATACTCTTGATTGCCCCCCCCCCCCCTGATGATTCTTACACCCATTTCCATAAAATGGGATTTTCCTTGCACTAATAACATGATAGAATACGAGGCATGTATCATAGGGCTCCAGATATCCCTTAAGAAAGGAATAAAATGCATGGATATATATATATATATATATATATATATATATATATATATATATATATATATATATGAAGACTCGTCTCTCATCATAGGGCAAATCTTCAGGAGATCAAAAGTCAAAGACGGGAAGCTCCTACCCTTCCACACTCATCTAGAAGAGCTCGCCTCCTAACACCTTCCCTTACCTTCTTCGCTCCAGCAAAAGCCTGGACAAAGCATTGGAAACCTTGGCCTCTATAGTGGACATGCCTGAGGGGATAATAATGGCCCTCTTTTTGGTCCAAAAATAGGTTGCACCTACTCATTGCTACCACATTGAGCTGGTTACAAATGAAAATTAGGATATGGAAGGATTGTGGTATTATGACATTTGGTGCCTCCTCAAACATGGTCGATGCTCCTGAGACGCTGATAAGAAAGATCGTGTGACTCTTCGCAAGTTGGATACTTAGTAAATCATCAATGATAAGGCACTTTTTAAGAGATATTTTGATGGAACCCACCTGCATTGTATGGCAGGGCCAAGGATTGAGGGCATGATGCAGAAGATCCACATAGGGGAATGTGGGCTCCACATGAACAGTCATATGCTTGCCAAGAAGATCATTCGTCAAAGGTATTACTAGACCACCATGGTTCAAGAATGCGCTACTTATGTTCATAGATTACTCAAATGCCAGTCATTTTCCAACCTTCAGCACCTACCCCTCGGGAGATGTACAACGTGACCTCTCCCTGGAACTTCTCCACCTAGGGCATAGACATTATTAGGAAATTCACTCCCAAAACTTCAAACGGGTATGAATTCATCTTGTCCTCGATTGACTACTTCATAAAATGGGTTAAAGTTGAGTCATATGCAGTACTGAACGTAAATAAGGTAGCCAAGTTCATCCGAATGAACATCATCTGTCACTATGAAGTTCTCTATGAGTTAGTGTCAGATAATAGGATCCTTTTTGAGGATGAGGTTAGAAAACTAGTTAACGAGTACAAAATTCAAAGGCACAAGTCCTCTTTTTTTCGACAACAAACTAATTGCACTCTCGAAGCCTCCAATAAAAGCCTCAAATCCATCATTAGAAAGATGACCAAAAGTTGTTGAAACTTGGTTAATTGGATCCCATATGCCCTATGGGATTACTGTACCTCCATTAGAACACCCATTGGGGCTACTCCCTACTTTTTGGTATATGGCATGGAGGCGGTACTCCCCGTTGAACTTGAAAAACCTTCTCTATGAGTTATGCTCAAAATTTAGGTAAGTGAAGATATAACATCGAAATAACAATGACGAATTATTACTCTTAAAATGAAAAGAGGTTGAAAGCTCTATATCACATATAATGATACCATCACCGTATTGCGCAATCATTCAACAAAAAGGAAAGGATAGCGTTGTCCAATAAGGAGATCTTTCCCTTCAGAAAATTATAGAACCCATTTGGGATCCAAGAGGAAAATTCATGCCCTATTGGAATGGACCCTACTTCATGAAGAAAATCCTATCAGGTGGTATCTCTATGCTCACATACCTCGATGGAGAAAAAATGGCACGTCAAGACAACTTGGACCGTCTCAAGAAATTTTACCCCTAGTCCAAACTATCGTCACGCTACGACTCTTCTCAACCCCTTATGTTCTAAAAAAAACTTCTTTTCTCTCTACTAAGAACTACATAGTACCTAATCCTCTCACAAATCCCCTTTTAAAAAAAGATAAGCTCATAAATTTTAAACCCCATAAAGGTATGTAGGCAACCCATAAGGCATGAATGGGTAAGGTTTGTAATGCCCCAGCCCGGATTTATGGGTTACTCATGGTCAACCCATCCGACCTGAATGTTAGGAGTGAAGTTCGATGAGATAACCTAAATAATGTTGCTAGCCCAGTTTTATTTAGTTTACATTTATCTTTTTTAGCATGCGATTCCAGTTTAAATCAAACTACGTGAGGGACCCGTGGAAAGCATCCCCATAATCCAAGCATACCGAGATAAAAATGTAAAATAAAAATGATACTTACCTGAGTAACGCTCTCAAAATATGGAACCGTAAATAACATGCCATAACAAATAGGAGGGAATGAGCCGAATGCCCAGTGGAAAAATACAATAATGCAATATAGAATCGAACGGAAGAAAAGAGACTTTAACATGTTTAACTATGTGCATATGCAATTACTCCGTATATATATATATATAGAGAGAGAGAGAGAGACACACACACACACACACACAAACAAACACACATATTAATGTATGAGAACGTTTAGTTCCAAAACATTACTTATTTTGGATTAATTCGCCTTAGTCTTATAAAAGAACCCAATTTTCTTGTCTTGACATTTACTTTTTGATTAACACACCTGGTTAAATACTTTGAACAAATACCCTTTTTATTTCGTGGAAAGCAATTCTTTTATCGAAATTTTCCTTTTTACCCATACCAAATTTACCTAAGTATTTTCCTTGAAAATCACCTTTCAATACACACACACACACTATGTTAGAAAACACTTATTTTTCATTGAAACCTTTCATAAACAAATTCTTGGGCTAAACCTCCTTAGGATAATTACCCAATTGATCACTTCACTTTACCATTTATTTTATTTCATGAACATTAGTCAATTTCTCATTTTACTCGTCCACATTATCTTTCAACCGGAACATGTATTAATTTCATTCAAGTTAGGTTGTATGTTTCTTATATTCACAACGTAATCCATTCCTTAACATGTTCCAACTTTCATTTTCTTTTTCTCGGAATCCTCCAAATAATCGGGTACTTTAACGGGCTACACACTGCCAGCTATGCTACCATATGCTCTGGCTAGTGTTTTTAGATTTTTCTCCCTAGGGCTCCACGGCATTCTTAATTATTTTTCGCGCTCATTCGAGTCCTATATTAATATGTTTTAATATTTATCAAATGTCCATATTATTCCACCTTTACTAGGTGAAGACAAAATTGGGGGATTAAACCCTAACTCGTATTACACTTTGAAAATCACCGTTTCTTTTCCTTCATACACTTGCGTTGATTCTATCCCAAAAATCACTTTCATTTAGGACCATTTTGCGGACACGTTGTCCAAAATTTTATTTCATAGAAGTTTTCCGCTTTATGTAAAATTATCATTTTACCTATTTGTTTCCAAACATGTCTTTTCTTCCATTTTCACAAGTGTTATTTTTTCAAAACATAACTAAGTTACTGTTACTAACTTCTCAATGTTATTACTTATTAACACTCGTTTCACACTTAGGAGTTAACACCCTTTTAAAGTTGGAAAAATATTTATTTCGTTACCTTCTTTATTAACAAAACCCTTTGACATTTTAAAGACTACTTTACAAGAATACTCTTTAGTTCATTACTTCACTTTATTCTCACATTTAGTCTTGAAATACCCACATACCACGTTTTTTACACTTTTTGATGCACTTTAAGGGATGAAATTCCTATTTTCTTTATTTCATATTAAAACCCAATAAAACCTTCATTATACTTGTTTATATGCTCATCGTCAAAATACTACAAGTTTATATACATGACGAAATGGATTTAAGTCTAAAAATCCTATTGAATGGGTTTAACACAACGTTTATCATTGAAATTTCTTAATATTTGCATAAACATGATTTTTAAGCTCAAAGACATTTCTGTTTCTTCAAAACTTGGGGTAAATATCTATTTATATAAAAATCAAAATTTTCACAAGAAAACCTTAATGACAAGAGATATCATTTCAAACATTTTATTCCATAAAATATTTATATATCAAGATGTCTTGAAATATATTAGTTTTCTCAAAAATCTTGGAATCTTTTATAAACCATTTTTTATAAAACAATAAGAAATAACTTTCCGAAATCATATATACATCCCACTCTTATAAACTCTAACTACAAAACCAATGCCATGGAAAAGTAGAGTTCTGAAGCTAAGAGAAGATTTTCCACCTCAAAGGAAGCTTCAATAATTGGCGATGAAGTATTGAAGAAGATGGAAACCTCCCACCTCTTAAGGTGGCCTTAAAGAGGTTGCCTAACTCCACTAATCTTGCTCCTTGAAAGCTCCATGAAATACCCCCTTCAAACTCCATAATTTCTTGTACTTTCTTATTAAAAAAAAAACCAACAACATCTCAATAAGAACCCATCTTGCTAGAACGTGTGGTGTATTTGGGTTTTGTGAGTTTAATATGGAAAAATATGGTTAATATTTGGTGGTTTAAGGTGGAGGCATAGTGGTGCTAGGCTGGTGTGGGGTGTTTGAGCTCTATGGGAGCTCTTGGGTGGTAGAAAGAGAAGGAAAATTTCATAGAAATTCCCCAAATGAGCCAATGCCTCATTTAAATACTCCAAAAACTTAAGGGTTAAATCCCACAAATGCCCCTAACTCAACCTTTTATCCAATGGTCCATCAAGTCTTTAACCCACATATTGATATGAATCGCTGAGAGATTGACACGTTATCAAATCCGACAATTCATGTAGTGACAACACATTAAAATGTGCAGAATTTTCAAATTTCGTCTGATCGTTCGAACGACATTCCACCTCGTTCGAATGAGATCCACTTTTTTCGAATGAGACTTTTAACGAGGTACTTATGAGGTAAAAATATAGGGTTTAATGGGGCGGGAGAAGTACCTTATTTGAATGAGAAGTATCCCTTCATTCGAATGACTGAGTACTTCGTTCAAACGTGGATTTCTAATAAGATTCCAGAAAGTGAGGGAAATTAATCATTTTCTCAGTCGTTCGATCCTCGTTCAAATGACTCATTCGAATGACAAATGCACCTCGTTCGAACAACATCAAAAATTCACTATATAACTTTAAGCCATTAAAACTCCAATCCGATTACACTAAGGACACTAAGTTACCAGAAATTGACTTATAATCCACTTTACTAAGTCCAAAGCCTAAATGGGTTATACCAAGTCACCAAATTACATGGGTATGATTAAAACTATGGGGTGGGTTTGACATTCTTCCCGCCTTAGGGAATTTAATCCTCAAAATTTTTTATCCATAAATTCCTGAAATTCTAGGTGTTATCAATTTTCGCTTTAAGTGATGGGGATACTTCAAACATGGGTTATCAAAATCCTAAATGATTAGAAAATCATAGTACCTTCTTTTACCAGAGAACCACCAAAGACCTCAATATGAAACATATTCTAATGCTCACTATCAGGCTAGCCATCAAAATCACATAATAGATCTCGAGTCTCCACTTATTCGGTGATAAAACCTAATCAAGTCCTAGGTTTTCTACTAACACCAAGGTTTGTCGGTATATCCATCGAAGTAATAGTCCCAGGTGATCGACACTCACGCAAGTGCAGACAAAAGCATAACTAACATCCCATCCATCATCGTAAATTATTGCAATTCTTGGGATTACACACCCTGAATCTCCTCAAATTACTGGGTCACTGTAAGGAAATTATATATATTGTCCGTTATCAATTGAGTATGTCATATACCTCTATAATAGTCAAGGAATATTCAAGATCACATATACAACAAGGCGGATCTGAATTTCAAGTTTTCTTCAACATTCAAGACTTAGCAAGTTTAACTTTTGTAAGATTATGTTTTAAGTACCTTAGCATTTCACTTAGAATATTGGGATATCTTTTGTGAAAAAATTTCTCAGTGTTGGAGTGGAGTTTTTCGTCAAAATATTTTTTCTAAGTGTTGAGGCGTATTATTTTCTGATGAGCAAAAAATATTTATTTTTAATTTCTCGTTCGAGCGATAGAGGCTCTCATTCGAGCGACATACTTATTTTGCGCGAAGTCGTTTGAACAACATGTGTCATCATTCGAGCGACGCGCCGCGTTAGATTTTCTATAAATTAGTTTTTCCAACTTCGTTTTTAATCAGAAGACCTGCGAATTTTCAATAGACGAAACTACTTTGGCAAAATACTTTGTCTTCTCACTTTTAGGGCTTTAATCCCTTTTGTTTTCAATTCACACGATTCCAATAGTTTATGTGAGTTGTTTTGGAACCCAAAAGCACATATTTGTGTCAAGTTTCTCTTGTAGAAAAGATCTCTACAGCTGATCTAGGTGCTCTTAAGGGGAGTACTGGGCTGACGACGACTGTGTGTCGCTGGGGAGTACTAGAGGGTGTTCTTGGGATGAATTGGAGCTGAGGTTCTGGCTAACTATAGGCTATGGTCTATGTGGGTTTTCTGTGGTTAACTCATTGCAGATTTCATTGTAATGAATGTAAGTATTATAGTGAAATAAAGGTTTTACCCGAAAGGGGGTTTTTTCTCGAAATCTGTGAGTTAGCAATTTTATTTGTGATGATTTGAAACACACACACACACAGTTACATGTTTAGGTGGTGATTTAATTTGGTTTAAAATTGACTCCAGTTAAATAAGTTTAAATTGGGTATTTGCAAATTTATTGAAATCAGTATCACACGTCCGTTTACAGTCACCCTAACCATAAAAGTTCCCTTAAACTCGATATTAACCTCACATCGCTAGTCTCTCATATCTAGGGGAGACATGCCAACTAAGTCACAATTCATACGTCCAATTAATATCTTTCCATAGGGCCCTCCTATGAACCTAGGTGTGACACCCCGACTAATTAAATACCGGGTAGCTACTCCTTTATTAAATCAATACAAAATGTCAACTTGGTTCAGTTAATAGCATCACTGTCGAAAATATTTTAATAATTACTAACCACCTAGTATTTAAAAAGTAAGTTGCCAAATTTTAAGTTAAGTCTGATTAACATGCAATAAAAGAATAATGGAAGAACAACATAATCCATTCACCATAATGAAGTAATGAATAACCAACAAAGTAAATATAAATCCGGAGGAAAACTCCTCACAATAATCCCACAGTTGAAAAATAATACGACAAGTCTGAATCCTGAATAATTACATGCCAAAGGTCTGAATAACTGAAATAAATGAAATGTCTCTAAAATAAATGGGCGACATGCCCTACAACTGATAACTGATGAATATCGAGTCAAGATAGATGAAGCGTCTACAAGCAAAGTCCTGTAACTTCCACAAACAGCTACAGCTCGTCACCTGAATGAGAATCATATGCATGGTGTCCTTGTGGCTGGGCACCTAAAATGGTTTTTACAAAAATAGATTTGAAAACAAATGGGTCGGAGCCCGAAAGTGGAAAACATTTTGAAAACAGCAAGTGTTTTAATAACATTAAAACATTAAATGCAAAATACATGTTAGGACGTGCACTCACATAAAATTCTCACCTCTCGACTACATGTGCACTCCTAACGTACCGTACCCATCTATAAGACATCCATATCTAACCAAACCGTAATAAGTTCTACCCCTTACTACTCGATTCCCATAATACATTCTGGCGTTCTCAAATAAATAGAGGGCTTTATTTGAACTCAGATTCTCAGTTTGTAGTACAATTCACTATCGGTTAACCCGTTATGTTTTCTTAAAACATTACCATAATTATTTTCACAATATCAACATGAAAGTTCCCATTAATTAAATGTATATTATTCCCGTCATAAATATTCAATAGAATACAAGCACCCCGAGAACTAGCTGCGGTGCACACATACTCTGCTATCCATCCCGGTACATCACGTACATAAGGATTACGCATTCTGAATCTCTCAGGAATCGTTCAGATAACAACATCACAAATAATGGAGGCGAACACAGTCACATCACATGGGTCACGCACATACCTGCGCTCCCACGATCAGCAGACTTATTAACACCCCAATAAGTCCTTCTCTGACCTATGTTCATCGAGGTAACCAGTCTAAATCCGGGCAACACAAGGATTAGAGGGCCCTAAGCGAACGTGAACCTCCCGTGATAGCAAGTATGGTAGGTAAGTCATACACATAAAATCAATACATATACTAAGTATTCACGCATCTTAGTAATCACCAAGATATACTGGTGGTACACTTCTCATTCTCGTACCGACATATAATACTACACAATTTATATGTTCCCGGTTAATATAATAAATTAGGCCGTCAATAGTTCTCGCATCGTAATAGACACTCACGTCCTACTTCATATTTTCTCTTAGGTTCAAACTACACTTCTAGGTTTGACTCCTCATTATATCCCAAACATCCCAAATATATCAATTACTCATCAAGGGAAGGCTATCTCTACCTATACACAAGGTTACGGGGCACTCGGGATCAAAACAGGCTAAAAAGCCTAAACTGTCAACTCGTTCGAAGTCTCGTTCGAACGAGGTTGTTCGAACGAGAGTTCGTTCGAACGAACTGGGCCTTCTAACGAGATCTCGTTCGAACGAAAGTCTTCGAACGAACATCCCTCTCGTTAGAACCCAAACTGTCAACTCGTTAGAAGCTCGTTCGAACGAGCTCGTTCGAATGACCTGGGCAGGTCTTCTAACGAGTGGGCAAATTCGAGCCCAGAAATTCCTAACTCGTTTTTCCCAATTTTCTTCACTCCTAATCCAACATAAAAATCGTTCCAGCGTCATTTTAAGGTTCATAATTCGTACTAAACACTCATAGGTCATAATCAAACGTTTATATAGGGCTAACTCATCTTAAACATCATCAAATCTTCAAATCTCTTTATTTATTCCCAATTTATATGAACATGAACCCTAACATTTATAAATCATCATTGAACCTACTATAATCCGTTTTTGTTTCATCCAAGATATTATTAACATCAGAATAATCGCCTACATATAATTCTACCTGCAATTCCTCATCAATATGTAAGATTCTATTTCCAATTTAATGGGTTTTTCATTAACTCCCAAGAACAATCAGATTTTTATCAATTCCTACACATGGAAGAAACATTCTCTATAAAAACGAAATTAAATCACTTGCCTTATTTGAATCTCTGAATTTGATGATGAATTTCTGAAGTGTTCTCTCTCTCTCTCTCTGCAGAATTCCTTCTCTCTCTCTCAACAAGCTTTTCTTCTTAAGGTGTTAATGGAGGCTAGGGTTTTTGGTCTTAGGAACTTTTGGGGCTAATTCTAATAACCCCCGTAGCCCTCTAATCAGATAATGGCTGGTAATGGGTTAGTGGGTGTTTTAATTTTCCAATTAAAACTCCTAAAATTCGTTAATCAAAAATCCCAAAATTCTAAAATCACCAAACTGCCCTTATAAGTTACCGGTATAGCCCAATAATGCCCCGGGACCCAAACTTAACCCCCGACTAGTGTTTTCTGACTATTTCGACCCTTCCGGACGCGTTGGCGCACCCAAAATGACCATATGGTTAATAGAACTAAAATTGACTTTTTAATTATCATAATATAAACCTGACGCGACTGTCACCCGCGTCTCAACAAAATTTCCAAATTGCCGTATTTAAATCTCACGACAAATTTCATAATTCAATATTCATGTATAATCATATATGCACATTATATTCAAATACCAACTCGCATCTCTCTAGTATTTTAATCCGGATTAATTTCCAATTTATACGCATTTAATTAAATCAATCCCATAAATAAATATCACAAAAATACGGGGTATTACACTAGGGTCATATTTTTCCACTATGGAATACTTCTTTGAATATTAGACCAATCCACTCACCGTGGCAAATCAACACTTCGCGTTATATTTCCTCAAGTTTTAATACTATAAGATGTCCTCAAATCATCATCTTACTTTTTACAGCCATAGCTACTAATTTCTATGCCAACTGATCCATAAGGTCACTAATTTTAAGGAAAAAGGATACTACGAGCAAACCGTGTGGCTAAATACGCAGCCACACATACCCAGAACTTTGTGCAATACAAAATGATACTTTAAATAGGGTTTCACCCAGTTACTAAGCTGCACTGACCATGCCATGTCCAACTACACTCTACTGAACTAAACTGAAACCACGATATAATCGTTGGCTACCACAATCGAGGGAACATAACCCTCGATTATCAAAACTGAAAGGGACATAAAAAAATCAGATAGAACGAACAATCATTTTAAGAAAATCCCATTCTCATGCAAGAGACTATAGTTTATGAAAGTAAAACCTACGCCACATGCTTTAAAGTCTATAACTCCTCCCAGATGTTCTGATTGGATACTAACCTAACCACACACCCTGGCTAGAGTAGCCAACCGTAATGAATCGGATCAGAAACCATTCATACCCACAAGACGAAAAAAACATAAGAACCTATTGTCCTTTGGGAATTCAAATGTTGAACTTCCCTCTTTAGGGTAAAGCTTCCTCCTTACATCCTCGACAGACGTTAACCACTCAGTCTGGCGAATGCCCAACACTTTTGTTAATGTAGATCTTATCCACATCTCTAGTCAATGTGACATCGTAACCATCATAACACACCTAGGTCATTGTGTACTTTATCATACCACGATCACATCCCAAATGTCTCCTTAGGCAGTGCCCAACTAAGCAAAATATTCACCCTTTATAACCACTAATGACTCAAGGTCATCATTGTGCCTACCTCTAGGTTCTACCCAAATTGAATTTACGTGACACACGCATTGATCGCCATTAGCACTCTAAGGGTAGCAAGTAATATATAGGGTTATATCTCCTAATCTGTACCGGTTTGGCAAGATGTGCCAAGAACTAGTTCGTTCCCTACTTGGTATATTCTAACTTATATTGTCGACACATGTCGATATCCTAATCATGCTTTGGTATGCCTTCTGGGTGATATTTTTAAATCTTTAACATGACGTCATCAATCTAAGTCCAATTGCATTTCCTAGTAACCATAAAAATTGATTACTACACTTCCTACATTAATCATTGAATGACAAACGAGCATCATGCCCAATCATGACACAGCTCTCCAATTTCCCTTTGGAGGTGTCACTACCTATTTTTATTAAATTGGATGACCTCACCAAGGATTACACGATTTCATTCCTTAAAATTTGATCAATAACCTAGGATCATCACATGACTTTCAATATGGCCATCATTAGAACATTAGCACTCCACGACGTCGAACTTGATTGGTTCCCTATGGACACCAAGCACAACCTAATGTAAAAATCATCAAAAAGATGAGGAGATTTCATCATCTACGATCCTCTTATCAAAGGTATGCCCTACTTATTTCCCAAAATCCTCATCTTGGATATTAGAAACTCATAAAGATACTAGCCCATAAGTCTCCACACATGGTTCATTTTAACCATTGAACACCTCAAGGCATCACAACAAGTTTATTTTTATTCCTCAATGATGCCACATGAAATAGTCTCAAGGACACTCTAAGGACTTCCTTAAATCATACCCAAACTGAAACTGCCTCACATTCCGTCATCACTTAGGTCGCCAGAACGGGCCAGGACATTTAGATAAGAATCTTATATCCATTTTGTTTGAAACTCTGACATATGTCTACCCTACAACTACCTCCTCGAGATACAATAAAGGTCCAAAAACCTTCTTCCAAACAACTGATGCCAAAAATCACATATCAAACTACATACTGACAATACTAAGGATTCTAACAGGATATAGGACGTCGGACACAACCTATAAGCCTCTAAGTCCATACTAATGACATAACTAAGGATCCTATTCCTCAAAAGTTTCATCATATTCTCTAAGACCATGTCATGGAAGACTATCTAGGGTTTATTCCTACATAGCTTCAACCCATCATTGTTACACACATAACATAATCACAAATAATGGCCAGTAACTTTCCTCATAGCTTGCGAGGTACAACTTTCAATCGATAATTACCAAGGTACTTACCTATAATAATAATATCTAATCAACTACTTTCGAGTACACATCCTCAAGTAATGACCGACACGGGTATACATGCCCACCGAATTGTCAAATGCTTACGACATGACTCTACCCCAAGGATCAAGTTTGCCTAATCACATCATCATTATTAACTACTTGTAAGTACCTAACCAAGGAATTTAATGCGTCTTTATCATAAAATCAAAATCTCTTTGGCATAACACTCGTGTCACTTAATATCCACAATTGACTTTAGACAATTCATGCCTTTAATTTAAAGGACTTCATTACCTTTATTAAAATCTTACTACACCTCTCGTTCAGTCAAGGGTTGACACAAAATTACCTCACACTAAAAGATGTGGTGTCACCACTATTGGCTTGCATAGTCACTCGTAAATTACTAACATGCCTAAATCAAAAGCGCGAAAGTTATTATTGGCAACTAACTTGACCACATACTACTTGCCTACACATTGCTCATTGGGTAAATGTCCTTAACTTTATCGTAGAGAATACGAACTGAAATCGTCATGTGTCTAGCGTGATTGGCCCACGACTAACACCGATGTCGAAAGATCCACTATCGACCTCACCACGTCATTCTCAAAAAGAGTTTTAAACCTAGAGCTCTTACACCAATTTTAACGCCTTGGCCCAAATTTATGGGTTACCCATGGTCAACCTGGTATGAATCGAACGTTAGGTGTGAAGTGAAATAAGACAACCTAAATAATTTTTCTAGTCTAGATTCATTTAGTTAACATATCACTTGTTTTAGCATACAATTCCAATTTAAATAAAACTGCGTGAGGAACCCGTGGGAAGCATCCCTGGAATCTAAGCATACAGAGCTACTAACGTAAAATAAAAAGAATATTTACCTAAGTAACGTTCTCAAAATATGGAGCCGCAAACATCCTTCCGTAATAAATAGTAAGGCTGAATGCCCAGTGGAAAAATATAACAATGCACTATAGAATCGAACGACAGAAAAGAGACTCTAATACGTTTACCTACATGCAATATATATATATATATATATATATATATATATATATACACATAAATGCATGAGAACGTTTAGTTCAAAATGTTACTTATTTAAATTAATTCGCCTTAGTCTCATAAAGGAACCCCTTTTTCTTCTCTTGACATTTACTTATTAATCTAACACACTTGGTTAAATACTTTGAACAAATACCCTTTTTATTTTGGGAAAATCACGTCTTTTATCGAAATTATCCTTTTTACTCATACTAAATTTACCTTAGTATTTTCCTTGAAAATCACCTTTCAATACACGCACGCACCGTGTTAGAAAATACTTATTTTTTATAAACACATTCTTGGGTTAATTACGGGCTAAACCTCCTTATGTTACTTAATTACCCAACAGATCACTTCACTTTACTATTTATTTTATTTCATGGACATTAGTCAATTTCTCACCTTACTTGTCCACATTATCTTTTAACCGAAACGTGTATCAATTTCATTCAAGTTAGGTTGTATTTTCTTATATTCACAGTGCAACCCATTTCTTGATATGTTCCGCCTTTCATTTTCTTTTTCTCGGAATCCTCCAAATAACCGTGTACTTTAACGGGCTCCACACCGTCGATTATGCTATCATATGCTTTGGCTAGTGTTTTTGGGTCTTCACCCTAGGGATCTAGGCCCTTCTTAATTCTTTTCAGGTATCATCCGAGTCTTATATTAATATGTTTTAACATTTATCAAATGTTCACATTATTCCACCTTTACTAGCTGAAGTCAAAATTCGGGGATTTCACCCCACCTTGTGTTCCACTTTAAAAATCACCATTTCTTGTCCTTCATACATTTGTGTTCATTTTATCCCAAAAATTACTTTTATTTAGGACCATTTTGTGTAACACCTTGTCCAACATTTTTATTTCATAAAAATGTTCCTCTTTACATAAAATTACCATTTTATCCATTTATTTCCAAACTTGTCTTTTCCTCTATTTTCAAAAATGTCATTTTTTCAAAACATTACTGAGTTACTCATAGCAACTTCTCAATGTTTTTACTTATTAAAACTCATTCCACGTTTTGGAGTTAACACCCTTTTCAAGTTGGAAATCTCTTTTTTTATTACTTTCTTTATTAAAAAAAACTTTGGCATTTCGCGCACTAATTTATATTAAATTACCATTTTTCCTTTATTTTTCACATATAGTCTTGAAATACCCACTTATCACATTTTTTTGCACTTTTTGACACTTTAAGGGCTGCAAATTGTATTTTTTAATTTCAAGTTAAAACTCAATAAAACCTTCATTAAACTTGTTTATATTCTCATCATCAAAATACTATAAGTTTATATACATGAGGAAATGGATTTTAAGTTTAAAAATCCTATTAAATGGGTCTAACACATGGTTCATTCTAGAAATTTTATTATATATGCATAAGCATGATTTTCAAGATCAAAGACATTTTTATTTCTTCAAAACTTGGGTATATGTCTATTTATATAAAATCCCAATTTTCACAAGAAACCCTTGAGATAATTGTTCAAAATATATTTTCAACAAGAGAAGTAGCATTTCAAACATTTTATTCCATAAAATGTTTAGATATCAAGATTTCTTGAAATATATAACTTTTCTCAAAACTATTGGAATCTTTTATAAATCATTTTTCATAAAACCATAAGAAATAACTTTCTTGAATCATATATGCATCAGACTCTTACAAACTCTAAATGCAAAACCAATGCCATGGAGAAATAGAGTTCTTAAGCTAAGAGTCAAGTTTTTCACATCAAAGGAAGCTTCAACAATATAGGATGAAGTGTAGAAGAAGATGGCAACCTCCCACCTCCTAAGGTATCCATAAAGAGGTTGCCTAGCTCCACTAAGCTTTCTCCTTGAAACATTCATGAGAGATCCCCTTCAAACTCCACAATTTATTATACTTTCTTCTTCAAAACCCTCCCAACAACATATCCATAAAAATCCATCTTGCTAAAACGTGTGGTGTATTTGGGTTTCATGAGCTTAAATATGGAAGAAGATGGTTAATCTTTGGTAGTTTAAGATGGAGGCATGGTGGTTCTTGGGTGGTGTGTGGTGGTTGAGCTCTATGGGAGCACTAAGGTGTATAGAGAGGAGGAAAACTTAATGGAAATTCCCCAAATAAGCCAAAGCCTCATTTAAATACTCCAAAAACCCTAAAGGTCAAATCCCACAAATGCCCCTAACTCAACCTTTTATCCAATGGTCCATCAAGTCTTTATCCCACCTTTTGATCTGATTTATTGAGATCTCAACACATCATACAATTCCATGATCCACGTCTTGACAACATATTAAAATTTGCATAATTTTCAAAATTTTGTTCGGTCATTCGAACGACATTCCCCCTCGTTCAAACGAGATCAATTCTTGTTCGAATGAAACTTATAATGAGGTATTAGCGAGGAAAACATATAGGGTTTAATGGGGTGTGAGAAGTACCTTGTTCGAATGGGAAGTACCCCTATATTCAAACGACTGAGTACTTTAATCTAACATGGCTTTCCAACGAGATTTCAGAGAGCGAGGGAAATCGACCATTTTCTTAATCGTTAGAAGTCATTCGATCCTCGTTCGAAGGATAAATTCTCCTCATTCTAACAACATAAAAATTCCCTATATTACATTATGCCATTAAAACTCCAATCCAACTGCACCATAGCCACTAAGTTACCCAAACTTGACTTATGATCCACCTTACCAAGTCCAGATCCCAAATGGGCCATACTAAGTCACTAAATTATACGAGCATGGTTAAAACCATAGGGCGGGTGTTAAACGGTCCTTTTTCTCTCACAAAATGCTATTCTTTTCTCCCTCCAAGAATGATTGTCTCCCTTATTATTTATACGAACAAAAGGATTATGTTTGCCTTAATGATATATATAGATAGTTCAAATAATAAAAATCGTCAAAGACACAAAATATGTTGAAATCATTATTATTTTATTAAAAAACAGGAGTACATCTATTACATAGTATATCAACAATGGGAATGAAAAATAGCTCACTCCCTTACAAGCCCCATCAAAACCCCAAAAAATTTACATCATCACCAGCTTCATAAAAAAAACCTCCAAACCTACAACAACCTTCTCACAAACATCTCATAACTAGACAAACTTCTTGCAAATCTTCACCACCCCCTCTCATACCCAATACCTTACTTTTAGTTTCTTGACGGATCCACTTTATCATCATTGAATGTCCCTAAAGGTCCCAAAGATTCCCACTCCTAGTAGTGGCTCCGAATGTGCTTTGTGCGGTAATAAGCCTTTATAAACTGGAAGAAACCAAGAATCCTTCTTCCAAAGTGTTGAACATCATAAGACATCTCTGACCAGTCCCCTCAGTAAGATTTTTCTCAACCACTCGCTTCCACAACCATTTCAAATACTCCCTGAATATGAACCCATCCTCCCTAACATATTGAGATAGATGGGTATATGGTCGGGGATGCTTCCATAAGGTCCCCAATATGATTCTCAACAACTCAGTTTAGTCCTCCATAGCAAAGAAGTTGGTTATGAATACAGGAACAATTTTTTCCCATATTTCTTAGCTCAGAATCCACCATGGAAGATAGAAAGATGTTTGATAAAGGCACACCAAGAGTACATAATAGTAATCACCCAGTTGTAAAAAAGGTTGTAAGTTCCCCCGCCATGATATAGACCAACGAAGACTCTGGACACCATGCTCTACAAGTCAATTTACCTAGTTCTCTATCGTCAAACCAAAGAAAAAGAAAGACAGAGAAAAGAAAATGAGAATGCCCGATAGAGGGTACTCAGGAGGGGCCTTCGGGCGTAATCTCTCAGACGACCACATGAACAACATGACAAGGTTCCCCCACAAGAAATTACTACGACCTACCTTTTAGGTGTCTATACCATTCAAATTCTCTGCAAGTATTAAAGAAGTTTCATTATAGTGATAAGACATCCACAACACTATTATAACTACCAGAGGGTTAGCCGTTATTTCACTAGTCATTATAAGCAACCTTCCAATCAATTCTAGGTCCACAACACTAGTGAAGCCATCATCATTACAGTCTCTTTGATACAGTAGATACAACACATAACAAATGATATTATATCCACTTGACATCAAGATTTCTATCTCCTCATCCACAGACCCACCAAACCAGCAACGGTTCTAGAAAAATCCTAATACCAAGAATGAAAGAAGGATGCCAAAAAATATTACAAAGCAATGTACCTAAACTAACAAGCCTACAAGAAATCCAAGGATATGTTTGGTCACACCTATTTTGGGAAACCCTCATTTTTCTCTTCTAATCCTAATAATTTCAAAATAATTCCCTTAATAGGGAGGCTCTTTCCAACCCAGCCTATGAGGCCTTCCTCTATTCAAATATGCCAAAAACACATAAAAAAATTCCAAAAACACATTTTTCCTACTTTTTCTCAAATTAAACCTGAACAGAAAATTGGCGTGCATCTAGAGTAATCCATTATCAAGATAATCAAATAAAAGATGCATCATTTTTGCCTTTTTGAGTCTATTTTCAAGTACAAAAAAGAGGCACTAAATCAAGCATACAACATGGTCAGTGTCGAGCTCCTCCAGTCAAAACTATGGATTTACGAAAAATCCCAAAAGTAAAGAACAAAAAATGGATGTCACCTTACCCTCCATCATCTGCCTCATAACCCTCTCCCTCAAGTACCGGATGTACTCAAACTCATGCGTTAATAACCTCTATATTGGTGCATGAAATCTCGTAATCCAGACAGCTCTTGAGGACAAACGTCAAGGGTTAAATGTCACACGTTTCCCCAATAAGAGCACCGAACCATTTACAAAATTCTTATCAATCCCCATCGGGATGTGAAACCCCACCCAATTAAATATCGGGTGATCAGTCATTTATAAAATTTAAAACAGAATGTTCGGTTGGTTCACTCTTAGCACCACTGTCGAAAACGCAATAACTTATTTAATCACCTAATATATATAAGCTAAGTGTCAAAAAAAAAAAATTTATAAAACCATTTAATTACCAAACCAAGTAATTTAATATGAAACATCCACGCACAATTAATTAATACAAATACTGCATCAGAATCACATGCTGAAATAAATAAGACTGGATAAACATCCCAGTTCAAAACTCTAAACCAAAACAACAGTAGCCAACAATCCAAATGAAAGTAAACGAGAAATAGAGTAAACATAATCTCTGAAACTGTCTAAGGAAGGGGGGACACATGCCCTAAAGAAATGTCATAATGAATAGGAATGAAATGGTTGAAGCGTCTAAACAAAGTCCTGTAGCTCCCACAACAGCTACAGCATACCACGCAATCCGAAACTCTAAGCCTGATGTCCCTGTGGCTGAGCACCTGATATAATACATATATATTGCAAGAGAGCGAGAGAAGATGCAAGAAACGGTTCAGAGCCCGATGTGTAAAAATATTTTTTTAAGCAAGTATTTAAAATTTGCAGTAAAGCAAGTATCAAGTACATGTTAGTTCGAAATCTCTCTTGAGATTCTCACCCCTCTTCTATTGTGCACGCCTAACACGCATCTAAATTTTCTCCTTAGCTATACCTCCCAATATAACTAGTCTGAATCCATCCTAATAGTATTTACCCTCACTATTAGTACGCCAGTATCGCCCATACAATACGATAACCAGTTAGCCTATGACGAAAAGCTAATTAATACATTTCCCATTTTCATAATAATTCAAGTATACGATTAGAATTTTCTTATCAAATTTCCATGCCCACATTCATTAACATTCCCACTAGATTAATTTACAATTCTCATCCATATATATACATATAGTCACTTCTTCCTTATATATATATATATAACATGATACTGCACCCCCGGGCTATATCCCATTAGTGCACCTAGTCAACATACTGTACCCCCGGGTTATCACCCTTTAGTACACTTATTTAGATAATCTTGTACCCCCGGGTTATCACCCATTAGTACACTTACAATATGCTTTTATACCCCTGGGTTATCACCCATTAGTACACTTATAATAATAAGATTTTCACACCCCCGGGTTATCACCCATTAGTGTCTTTAATAATAACAATACATAATAGGTATACACACATCCTATTATAATAGATAGGTATTTCCCCTCACCTACATATATGCTTCTCTAACGCATATTGATTTCAACATTCCTCACTAGTTATTTGGATTATTATCCCTCTCATAATCTCTACGATGTGTTCTCTCCGTACCGAGTTTATTAAAGTATTTAGTTCCCCATACTTCTTTCGAAATCCTACCTTACATAAGTTTATTATTTGGAAAATATTTCTCTCATTTCTGAACTAATAAACTCAAAATTGGGTCCTAAAAGAAATTTTCAAAATTCCACTCTGTCGCTCGAACGAGGTGGCAAGTCGTTTGAACGACTGCCACATGTCGCTCGAACGACTTCGCGCGAGATAGTAATCTCGCTCGAACGACTTCGAGCGACTTCGTGCGAGAATTCGTTGTTCGTCCCCTTCCTTGGTTTTTCAACGTTTTCCACCATTTTTAACCTCAAATCTTCTCCTTCAACACCCCAAACTCCAAATAAACAGTTAAACCTCGGACCCCATCAATAACTTATGAATTCTAACATCCTAAAATCATCAATTCATTACAAATCATTCATAAAACGTGAAATCCCCAATATAAATTTTATCAAACCCTAGTTCTTCCAATACAAGTTCAAGAAGCCATAATTTTCAGATTTGTTCTGCATACAAATTTCTTAAAACGTGATTTCCAGTCTACATACATTAAGGGTTTCAATCTAATAAATCACAGAATTTATTTCCACATCCAATTTCCTCAATTTCAGAATTTTTATAACTTATAACATAATCCTAATCATCCTATAATAACATGAATCAAATTAATACCGAAATACATCAAGTTATAAACACTTGCCTTGAATGAGTAGTCTGATTTCTGGATGATGTTAGTATGGGTGTGTTCCCCTCGTCCCGATCTACACGGTAGTGGTGGTGGTTAAGCATGGTGATGTCGATTTAGCCCTCTTCTCTTGGCAAAAGTTTCCCCTCACACTTCCCATGGCCGTTCTTGCTTTCTCCAGCTTTCTAACCCTAATACAAATGTTTTGGCTGATAAATTAAGTCCTAATTTTCGTCCATTAATTAGGCCTAAAAATCCAATTTACCATAATGCCCTTTTTAGGGTGCCGATTAGGCCTAAAATTGCCTATTTCGACTATCTCGACCCTTCCGGACTCAACGGTACACTCGAAATCATTATACGAGTTACTAAAAATAACTTATATATTTATTCCACCAATTCAGTCCCGACACGACTCACACGCGCGTCTGACTTAATTCACTAAACTGTCGTATTATTATCTCTCGATAATTTATCAAAGTATATAGTTCCATATTACATATCGCACAGTAATATTAAACTCATAAGTATTAACCCGTAGCACACTAGTTAATATTTATTTTTATTGGATCCGGATTAATTAACAATTTAATTCTTCATATTTAAATTTAATTAATCCCGTTGTAATGAATAATCCCATAATTATTTAAATCATAAAAAATGTGGGGGTATTACATACTTCCCCCTAATAAAGAAATTTTGTCCCAAAATTCGGAAAAGAAAATAAGGTATACCTGGTATGAATAAATCTGGATATTTCTCACGCATATCTGCCTCACGCTCCCAAGTAGACTCTTCCACATTGTGATGCTGCCACTGCACCCGAACAAGTGGAACTACCTTTGATCTTAGCCTCCTCTCACTATAATCTAGAATAGCTACCGGTCTCTCCTCATATGAACTATCTGGATGTAGTTCAATCTCCTCAATTGCAATGTGAGTGTGTGCTAACTCATCTCGAATGCATCACCTCAGTGATAAAATGTGGAACACATCATGGATACGATGCAAGTGCTCCGGTAATCCCAATCTGTATACCACTGGTCCGACCCTTTCTATAATAGGAAATGGTCCCACATATCTCGGAGCCAACTTCCCTTTCTTCCCAAATCTCATTACTCCCTTCATCGGAGATACTCTCAACAAAACCTGGTCCCCCACTGCGAACTCTCGAAAGAACCTTTTTGTATCGGCGTAGCTTTCTGCCTGTCCTGGGCTACCCGTATGCGATTTTGAATCATTTCGATCCTGCTCGATGTATCCTGAATTACCTCTGGCCCGAGTATCTTGTTGTCACCTACCTCTATCCAATAAACTAGGGAACGACAAGGTTTTCCATACAATGCTTCGAACGGGGCCATGCCAATCGTAAACTGATAGGAGTTGTTATAAGCAAACTCTACCAGTGGAAGATACTGCTCCCAACCTCCCCCGAAATCAAGGATACACATGCGCAACATGTCCTCGAGCATCTGATTAGTGCGTTCAGTCTACCCATCGGTCTGCAAGTGATACGTTGTACTGAACTGCAACACGGTACCCATAGCTTCCTGGAAGATTTCCCAAAAACGAGATACAAATGTATTGTCTCTATCTGACACGATGTTAAGAGGTACACCATGCAGTTTCACTGTCTCTGCAATAAATAACTGAGCATACTATCCCACTGTGTAGTCTGTCCTGATGAGAAAGAATTGGGCTACCTTCATCAACCGATCTACAATAACCCATATAGAATCATGCCCCCTCTGCGAAGTGGGCAACTCGATGATAAAATCCATAGAAATGCCCTCCCATTTCCAGGTAGGAATCTCCAATGGCTGGAGTAAACCTGGTGGTCTCTGATGGTCCACTTTCACTAGCTGACAAGTGGTACACTTGGATACGAACTCTGCGATATCCTTTTTCATCCCGCTCCACCAATACTGCCGCCTCATATCCTGGTACATTTTGTCCCCACCGGGATGTACTTCAAATCGGGACCCATGTGACTCCGTCATTACTGCATATCGAAGGTCCTCCCCTTTTGGAATGACGAGCCTCCCATTGAAGCGCAAACCACCCTCAGAACTTACTGAATAAGACTCGGCTCCCTCGGCCAAAAGCTGCCTAACCCGATCTTGACAGAACGAATCCGTTGCCTGTGCCTATACTATTTGCGTAATGATCTGAGGTGTAACTATCATCGCCGACATGAATGACTGGGCCACAGCATCCTGATGTCCCAACTCCTTCCATTTAGCTTTACACACCTCGTCCGTCTCATCGACCGGCATGCGGCTCAATGCGTCAGCAACCACATTAGCTTTTCTCGAGTGATAGTGTATTTCGAACTCGTAATATTTTACAAACTCAAGCCACCGGTGTTGACGCATATTCAACTCCTTCTGCGTGAACAAGTACTGTAGTGACTTGTGGTCTGTAAATAAGCGAAACTGTTCCCCCAACAAGTAATGCCTCGAAATTCGAAGCGCAAACATAACTGTTGCCAGCTCTAAGTCGTGGGTGGGGTAATTCTTTTCATGAGGCTTAAGCTTTCGGGAAGCAAAATCTATGGCCTTTTCCTCTTGCTGGAGTACTCCCCCAAGCCCCTGTAATGATGCGTCGGTATAAACCATGTATTCCACTCCCGCTCTGGGAGGTGCTAGAACGGGTGTTGAAGTTAACTTGTCCTTCAGTTCATCAAATGCCAACTGGCATGCATCGTCCCAAACAAATGGTACGCCCTTACGAGTCAAATTTGTCATAGGACCCGCAATCTTCGAGAATCCCCTAATAAACCGTCTGTAGTATCTGGCTAATCCCAGAAAACTCTGAACCTCTGTCGGTGTCATGGGTTGTCCCCATTCCCTCACCGCTGACACCTTACTAGGGTCTACCGATACTCCTTTTTCTGATACAATGTGTCCCAAAAATTGTACTTCCCGCTGACAAAACTCACACTTATCGTATTTGGCATACAACTAATGCTCTCATAAGGTCTGTAGAACCATACGCAAATGCTCAGCATGTTCCTCTTCAGTGCGGGAATAAATCAAGATGTCATCTATGAAGACAATGACAAACTGATCTAGGAATTCTCTGAATACTCTGTTCATTAAGTCCATGAATACTGCTGGGGCATTGGTTAGCCCAAATGGCATAACCCTGAATTCGTACAATCCATACCTCATTAGAAAATCAGTTTTGGCCACGTCCTGCTCCCTGATGCGTAGCTGATGGTACCCGAATCTCAAATCTATCTTCGAGAAGTGGGCCGCTCCTCTCAGCTGATCAAACAAGTCATCGATCCGAGGCAACGGATACTTATTACGTATCGTGACTTTATTAAGCTCCCAATAATGAATACAAAGCCGTAGGGATCCATCCCTTTTCTTTACAAACATAACTGGGGCACCCCAAGGCGAGGTACTCCTACAGATGAAACCCTATCCCAACAACTGTTCTATCTGATCCCGTAGCTCCCTCATCTCTGTCGGAGCCATACGGTAAGGTGCACGTGCTATCGGACGAGTGCCTAGTGCTAGGTCTATCACAAACTCGATCTCCCAACTCGAAGGCAACCCCGGTGTATCCTGAAATACATCAGCAAGCTCGCAGACGACCGGAATCGAATCGAGTGGTAATACGACTACAGAGGTCTCATCCTCTATATAAAATAAGTGGGTGGACGACCCTCCCTCAGAGCGAGGCATCGCCACTAAGAACATCTCCAGGCCCAGAATGGCGAACACAATACTCCTACTGAAGCAATCAATCATGTCCCTATACTTGACTAACCAATCCATACCAATATAGGCATCGTACTCAAACATATCTAATACTATCATATCAGCTGGTAAGATTAAACTACCAATCTCTATGCCTACCACCCGGCATATAAAGAAAATCGATGACCTATTACCCAGTGGTGAGTCTACACAAGTCACTGTACTTTCTGTCGTGCTTAACAACCCTGTGGCCTTTGCAAAGCTAGTGGCTATAAAAGAGTGTGATGCCCCCATGTCAAATAAGATGCGACCAAAAGTGCCATGGATAGAAAACTTACCCTCCACTATGGGCGGTGCCTGTGGAACTGCGGCCTGGTGGACGTTATAGACACGTCCATACTGCAACTGTCCCTGCTGCATCGGAATTGCGGGTAAAGCTGGAACTGGAGCCGGTGCTGGTAGGGCGACGGGAAAAATGGGTCTCTGGGGCTCCTAGTGAGCACCCTACTGTCGAGGAACTCTGTCCCTATCCGGGCACTCCTGTTTCTTATGGCCAGTCTTGCCACAAGTATAACATTTCCCAATGAAGTTTCCTCCTCTCTGCCCCTGGTATCCTCGGCCCGGTTGGCCATTACCACCTCTACCTTGGCCCTGCTGGCCCTGTTGTCCTCCCTGCTGTTGACCCTGCTATTGATTTTGTGGCTGGCCCTGTTGCTGGCCCTATGGCTAGCCCTGGTGGACCTGTCTCCAACCCCCATGACCATGCCTGAACCCTCCAGAACGAAACCTCTTAGCAGACTCCCCCTGCTGGGATCCCTGCCTCTGACTCTGCTCAACTAGTACTCCACTGGATTTACCTCCCCCTGTCTTTCCAAACTGGTTGGGATCTCCCCCTCGCTTGCTTCCCTTAGCATAAAAGAGATTGTCCTGACAATGCAATAAGGCTGCATTCAGAACGTCGGTATATGAGTGTAGAGAAAGGTCACCCAATAAATGTTGTCGTATCTTACAAGTCAAGCCATCCATGAACATCTGAATGCGCTTCTCCTCAGTAGGCACCTCCTCCGGTACCATGTTTGTCAAACGTGTAAACTCTTCCTCGTATTCTGCAACGGTCTTCCCATCCTGGGTGAGGTCTAAAAGTCTCCGTCTCATCTCAGTCTTGACGGTGGAAGGAAAATACTTGCGGTCAAACCGCACCCAGAAATCGTTGATAGTCATCACATCTCTCTCATCGGTAGAAGTAGTGGACTCCCACCACTGTAAGGCTTCCCCTCTCAGCTTGAAGGTAGCCAAAACCTGCCTTTGAACCTTTGTGCACTCATACATGCGAAGATGCCGCTTTATGTCCTTCTTCCACTGACTCGCGGTAACCACATATGAACCGCCCAAGAACTCTGGGGGACAAGCCCTCTGAAAGGACTCTCTAAATCTCTCCCATGCAGTGGGAAATGGATGCACTAGAACTAGTGCCACTGCCTGAACCTGAGGTGGGGCCTGCTGCACCACCGCTAAGGCTGCATTTACCGCTTGTGCAACGATTGCGGCAACTTCTGTTGCGTTCATCGTCCCCTGAGCCTGTATGGTCGGCTGTTCTGGCTGGGCCTGTTGGTCTCTTGGTGCACATCGAGGAGGCATCTGAGACGAGAAAGAATATTATTAGTCCACAGTAATTTCAAAATCTCAAATAGCTGAAGACGTAACAGCAAAATATGAGATCACAACAGTCCTAAAAATAGGGCTCTATATCAAAGGACACAAAGCTGAAAACAGAGTAAGCAGTACAGATCCTAATGGACACTAGAACCTGATGATCTGATACCACATGTGACACCCCGCCCAATTAAATATCTGGTGATCAGTCCTTTATAAAATTTAAAACAGAATGTTCGGTTGGTTAATTCTTAGCACCGCTGTCGAAAACGCAATAACTTATTTAATCACCTAATATAATTAAGCTAAGTGTCAAAACACTTTTTTTTATAAACCCGTTTAATTACCAAACCAAGTAATTTAATATGAAACATCCACGCACAATTAATTAATACAAATACTGCATCAGAATCACATGCTGAAATAAATAAGACTGGATAAACATCCCAGTTCAAAACTCTAAACCAAAACAACAGTAGCCAACAATCCAAATGAAAGTAAACGAGAAATAGAGTAAACATAATCTCTGAAACTGTCTAAGAAAGGGGGGACACATGCCCTAAAGAATTGTCATAATGAATAGGAATGAAATGGTCGAAGCGTCTAAACAAAGTCCTGTAGCTCCCACAACAGCTACAGCATACCACACAATCCGAAACTCTAAGCCTGATGTCCCTGCGGCTGAGCACCTGATATAATACATATATATTGCAAGAGAGGGAGAGAAGATGCAAGAAACGGTTCAGAGCCCGATGTGTAAAAATATTTTTTTAATCAAGTATTTAAAATTTGCAGTAAAGCAAGTATCAAGTACATGTTAGTTCGAACTCTCTCTTGAGATTCTCACCCCTCTTCTATTGTGCACGCCTAACACGCATCTAAATTTTCTCCTTAGCTATACCTCCCAATATAACTAGTCTGAATCCATCCTAAAAGTATTTACCCTCACTATTAGTACGTCAGTATCGCCCATACAATACGATAACCAGTTAGCCTATGACGAAAAGCTAATTAATACATTTCCCATTTTCATAATAATTCAAGTATACGATTAGAATTTTCTTATCAAATTTCCATGACCACATTCATTAACATTCCCGCTAGATTAATTTACAATTCTCATATATATATATATATATATATATATATATATATATATATATATATATATATATATATATATATATATATATATATATAGTCATTTCTTCCCTATATATATATATATATATATATATATATATATAACATGATACTACACCCCCGGGCTATATCCCATTAGTGCACCTAGTCAACATACTGTACCCCCGAGTTATCACCCTTTAGTACACTTATTTAGATAATCTTGTACCCCCGGGTTATCACCCATTAGTACACTTACAATATGCTTTTGTACCCCCGGGTTATCACCCATTAGTACACTTATAATAATAAGATTTTCACACCCCCGGGTTATCACCCATTAGTGTCTTTAATAATAACAATACATAATAGGTATACACACATCCTATTATAATAGATAGGTATTTCCCCTCACCTACATATATGCTTCTCTAACGCATATTGATTTCAACATTCCTCACTAGTTATTTGGATTATTATCCCTCTCGTAATCTCTACGGTGTGTTCTCTCCATACCCAGTTTATTAAAGTATTTAGTTCCCCATACTTCTTTCTAAATCCTACCTTACATAAGTTTATTATTTGGAAAATATTTCTCTCATTTCTGAACTAATAAACTCAAAACTGGGTCCTAAAAGAAATTTTCAAAATTCCACTCTGTCGCTCGAACGAGGTGGCAAGTCGTTTGAACGACTGCCACATGTCGCTCGAACGACTTCGCGCGAGATAGTAATCTCGCTCGAACGACTTCGAGCGACTTTCACGCCGACCTTGGTTTTTCAACGTTTTCCACCTTTTTTAACCTCAAACCTTCTCCTTCAACACCCCAAACTCCAAATAAACTGTTAAACCTCGGACCCCATCAATAACTTATGAATTCTAACATCCTAAAATCATCAATTTATTACAAATCATTCATAAAACGTGAAATCCCCAATTTAAATTTTATCAAACCCTAGTTCTTCCAATACAAGTTCAAGAAGCCATAATTTTCAGATTTGTTATGCATACAAATTTCTTAAAACGTGATTTCCAGTCTACATACATTAAGGGTTTCAATCTAATAAATCACAGAATTTATTTCCACATCCAATTTCCTCAATTTCACAATTTTTATAACTTATAACATAATCCTAATCATCTTATAGTAACATGAATCAAATTAATACCGAAATACAGCAAGTTATAAACACTTTCCTTGAATGAGTAGTCTGATTTCTGGATGATGTTAGTATGGGTGTGTTCCCCTCGTCCCGATCTACACGGTGATGGTGGAGGTTATGCACGGTGATGTCGATTTAGCCCTCTTCTCTTGGCAAAAGTTTCCCCTCACACTTCCTATGGCCGTTCTTGCTTTCTCCAGCTTTCTAACCCTAATGAAAATGTTTTGGCTGATAAAATAAGTCTTAATTTTCGTCCATTAATTAGGCCTAAAAATCCAATTTACCATAATGCCCTTTTTGGGGTGCCGGTTAGGCCTAAAATTGCCCCGGGACCCAAACTAAATACCCGAGTATACTAATTCGACTATCTCGACCCTTCTGGACTCAACGGTACACTCGAAATCATTATACGAGTTACTAAAAATAACTTATATATTTATTCCACCAATTTAGTCCCGACACGACTCACACGCGCGTCTGACTTAATTCATTAAACTGTCGTATTATTATCTCTCGACAATTTATCAAAGTATATAGTTCCATATTACATATCACATAGTAATATTAAACTCATAAGTATTAACCCGTAGCACACTAGTTAATATTTATTTTTATTGGATCCGGATTAATTAACAATTTAATTCTTCACATTTAAATTTAATTAATCCCGTTGTAATGAATAATCCCATAATTATTTAAATCATCAAAATGTGGGGTATTACACGGGATCAAAAGAAGAATGCATCAGCACTTATAAAGCTTTCATCGCCGGCATACTCCCCAGAGAAACTAAAATCTAAGTACGCCTAAACTCACAATACTAACACCCACCTTAGCGGAGTCAATATTAAAGGACACTCCCCATAAACAACTATTTAGGTCCGCAGAATTGACCTAGGTTCACAAAATTGATCTCGTCCCCCTCAATCGATTGTCTTATCTCTTTAGGTCCACAGAATTGACCTCAACTCCCTAAATCCATCGCCTTAACTCCTTAGTTTAACAAAATTGACCTTGACCCCCTGAATCAGTCTCCTAAACTCCTTAGGTCGGCAAAATCTACCTTGACCCTTTCCATTGATTATTTTAACTCCTTAGGTCCGCAGAATCGACCTTTAACCCCCTGAATCGGTGATTTTAACTCTTTAGATTTGCAGAATTGTCCTCGACCCCCTGAATTAGTCGTCTTAACTCCTTAGATCTGTAAGATAAATCTTAACCCTCTGAATCGACCATTTAAACTCTTTAAGTTAGTAGAATCAACCTCAACCCACGAATTGATCACCTCAACTTTCCAAGTTCACGGAATAGACTTACGTCCACGGAATTGACCTTAACCCGTGGATCAGTTATCTTAACTTTTTAGGTCCAAAGAATTGATTTCGACCCCCTAAATCGATCGTCTTAAGTACTTAGGTCCGTATAGTTGACCTCGACCCCTAAATCGATCATTTTAACTCTTTAGGCCCGCAAAATTAACCTTGACCACCTGAATTAGTTATCTCAACTCTTCAAGTCCGCATAATAAACCTAAGTTATAAGAATTGATCTCTACCCTCTGAATCGGTAATTTTAACTCCTTCGGTCTATAAAATCAACCATAACCCTATGAATCGGCCATCTCAACTCCTTAGGTGCATAAAATTGACCTCAACCCCCTAAGTCGATCATCTCAACTCTTTAAACCTATAAAATTGACATTAACCAACTGAATTGGTCACCTCAACTTTTCAGGTTTGCAGAATAGACCTTAACCCTTTGAATCGATCATTTTAACTCCTTAGGTTCACCGAATCGACCTCGATCCCCTGAATCATTTATCCTAACTCCTTGGGTCCCCAGAATTGAACTCGAACCCATGAATCGATCATGTCAACTCTTTAGGTTAGTAAAATCAACCTTGACCCTCTGAATGGGTCACCTCAACTCTTTAGGTCCGTAGAATAAATCTCGACCCGCTAAATTGATCAACTCAACTCTTTAAGTTCGCATATTCGAGATCAATCATGTAACCAACAATCTTCTAACCCCTAACAGGTTCCCCAATCCTTGAATATCGATGTGGTGTATAGCTTTCGACGACCTATACTTGTTCCAAGCTCTCCCATCAAAGGGATCTATAGACACCCCATCTTGGTACAACCGAAACATCTCCATAGGTCCCTAACACTTCTCCTCCTACCATAAGACCCTGAGTTATACTTCGAACCCTGAACTATAGGCCACCGAGTGCTCTCTTGTGCCTCATTTGACCTTGATCAACTCTCTAACCTAAATGAATCTCATTAAAATTTCATAGGTCTTTAAATTCCCTTTTTAACGGTCTGAACCATCCATGAATCGGCCTCACAATTCACGCATACTCATTTTTTTACTCTAAAACCTGATCTAAAGGACACCAAGCCCTTTTGAGGCCCGTTTGACCTCGATCAAATCTCCAGCTTGAGTAAAGCTCATTGAAACCTCATAAGGAACTGGATCCTATTTTTAACGGTCCATACCATGTGCAAATCGGCCTCATAATTCACGCGTACTCACCTTTTTACGCTGAGACCTGATCTAGAGGCCACTAGGCATTCTCGAGCCCTGTTTGACCATGGTCAACTCGCCAACCTAAGAAAAACTCATTGAAGTCTCATAGGGATATCAATCCCCTTTTTAATGGTCCATGTTGTACGTGAATATGCCTCACGGTTCATACGTACTCGCCTTTTTACTTCAAGACTTTATCTAGAGTCCAACGGGCACTCTTGGGCCTAATTTGACCTCGGTCAAGTCTTCAAATTGAGAGAATATCATTAAAATCTCATAGGTTTTAGAACCCCCTTTTAACAGTCCATAACATGCAGGATCAACCTCATTGTTAACCTGTATTCACCTTTTTACTCCGAGACCTAATTTAGAGGCCATCGGGAAGTTTCGAGCCCCATTTGACAGCAATTAGCTCTAAAAATTGAGATAAGCACATTTAAATCTATTAGGTCTTTAAATCCCCTTTCTAATGATGTATATCGTTCACAAATCTTCCTTACGGTTCATGCTTACTTGCCTTTTTACTTTGAGAACCACCCGTTTAGAGGCCATCGGGTGCTTTCGAGCCCCGTCTGACTTTAGTCAACTCTCTAACTTAGGAGTGTCCAAATGGATGCTTATGGGGATCTGAATGCCCTTTCCAAAGGTCCCAGCTATGCACAATTTGGACTTAGATTTTTCATTTTATGCCCATTTTTTCAAAAAAAAATCGTTATGGACTGCCTATAGGCGCCCTAGACCCCCTGCCTATCGGCACAGTGTACTTTCCTTGGCCAATAGGGCAAGGCTATGCCGATAGATAAGCTAGGGTCCATGCTCATCGGTACTCCCCTGAAAACCTATTTTTTTACTATTTAAGGAGACCGTGACCTTATTCCCAAAGGTCCCTTTCAGAAATCAGAACATTCCCCTATGAATCCGTGCGCCGAAATTATATTTTTCCAAAAACTCTCCCCATTTCCTTACATCATCATCATCCACTTTCCACCCACTTTCCATTATTACCTCACCACCATCCAACCACCAAAAATCAACACCCTACTACTGTAAAATCGGAATTAAAGTTCTCTAGAAGGTCTACCTTTATTCATTTACAATTCACTCAATTAGTAATAGTTTATTTAGTTTTCTGTTCACTTTTAATATATCTTCATTTCATTTCTTCATTACAAAATTAATATCAATTTTATTATTTAGCACACATAAATATTATTTTCATAAAATCTAAAAAAGCCAAAAAGCTATTTTTCTCATAAACCCTAAATGAGAATTTCCTCATTTTTCATATTCTCTACATTTGCGTACATTTTCTAGAAACAAACTAAAGGAAGTTCTAACTTAAGATTTATGGGTTAAACCTCACCCTTGTGTGTTATCAAATTACGTGAAATTTTATGCCCTTTAGGCTACATAGGCGTCCTGAGTCAATCTCGAGTCAATCTTGGGAGTTGAGCCATTTATCCATTTTATATTTCCTTTTGTTTATTACTGTTATTCCATATTTATATAAAAAAACTTATGCTCAGAAGGCCTCGTCCCCAACCGAATAGATTCTAGAGAATGAGTTCGAATGCCAAGAGCTCAACCGTACCCTTAATTGTACATAAACTAGTAAGGTAAATTGATAGCATGAAACTTTGGCGGTTGGCCAACAATACCAACCTGGCTTGTCAGACTGCCAACGTGTGATAAATTCCTCGTTTTATGGGTGAAACCTTAAATAACTAAAAATTTCTCCATCAATAAAAGATGCTCCCATTTGGCCCATGTTGGCAAGCACATCTTTTCCTTCTAGAGGGATTATTATAAAGGAACAAAGACCCCCACGAGAAGGAGGAAGACGATCTTGAGATTTTAAACAATAACTAGTGAAAATATACTCATTAATCCCTATAACTTGAAATCCAAACATTGTAATTTGCTGTGGTATAGATCTGAAGGCAAAAACAACCAAACACCTTATGGATGTGGGTTCATTATTAAGGATTGAACTGCCTATATTTCTCTGTCAATCCTCTTATGCTCACCCCCTTCTTATATATATATTCCATGTCTATTGTTTGTCATCTCTGATTGATTTCTTATTACTAAGATACAAATTGAATTACATTTTTAGATGAAAACAAAATGGCGTTGTCTGCGGGAAATGTCTAAAGGTAAGTTGTTTCTCACCCAATTCCAGATTCTTAACTGTGGAAAATTTGTATTTTGCGACAAAGTCCCACAAATTCCATTACATACCTAGTTTACTAATTCTACTAGTAACGTCATTCAATTTCCTACCTAAAATCCTCAGATTATTGTTACATTAACAGATTATGTGTAAATCTCTACCAAACATTCTCATTTCTAACCCAAAATAATCCCGCACTATCAAAACCCGAAGAAATTCAACCACACTCTATTTTCCTTCACATACACTCTATTTTTTAGGCAGCTTTACAGCAACAGCCGAACACCCAACAACTAGCAGGGAAAAGGAAGATGCAGAACCCTCCACTCATATTGTATTAGGAGATATAGTTGGATTCATGTGCAGTCTGGTTAAAAGCCAAGCGGTTTTGAAAGAAAAGTGAGGCATCTCACATAAAGTGTGTTGACCTCACAAAGACAAATAGTTACACCTCCAATCACTCCGACCTTAGAAAGAACTTCAGGTGAATTAAAAGAAATAACTTCACTTTCCCCCGACCAAGATATATGGAAAGTGAGCCGGGAAAAATATTTAGAAAATCCCAAAAGACTAAATCTAGGGTCTCAGACAAACAGATCTGCTCGAACACGTGGATCCGAACTTAGGGAATCATCTTACTAGCTAGGAAGGACCTTCACTATATGGACTACTGATGAATATGATGATCAAACGTACTCGGAGGAGAGGATAAATGCCTTCAAAAGTCTCATCAAATAACCAGTCTTCGATAGGCTGGTAAAAAATAGGAGCGCGAGCACATTCACACCCAAAAAAGGCATAAGATGAGTAGAAGGTAAAATAATGAATCCTTGAAGATAAAATAGTTTGAAAGGGAACCGTCAAGGCGTCTAATCTATGCACGTAGGTTATTCTAAGGGAAGAATGCTCGGTGGAGAGCCATAGACAACCTAATACTGTGGCCGAGGAGGCTCATCCATGGAAGGGATCCATCAAGAGAAACAAAATCAACTAGTTGACCTCATAAAGACCAAAAATCCATTTTAGAGAAGTTTTGTTCAAGGGTCTTCGTTCATGACCTATGTGATTAGTTATCCCATGCTTACAAAGTTTTCTCTACCTGTGATACTCCCAGTTGTGAAGGTAATTCAGACCCTATTTTGCACATGAAGCAATATCAAGCCGCATATGAGATATTCTCTAAAGCTGGTGAGATGCATTGTAGAGAGTTTTTTAGCACTCTCACTGGCCCTGCTCAAATTTAGTACAATGGTTTGCCTACAGGATAAATCTCGGAGTTTAAACATGTGTCCGACTTTTTCATAAATAATTTTTGTTTTAGAGAAGAACCTGGTAAATGTGTCTCACTTGTTAAGCATCCGTCAATGTTGGTTGAAACGATAAATGAGTACATTACCAGATTTAATGCTAAATAATAGGAATTCTGTATTATAATGAAAAGGTGTCCATGAAAATGATCATAAGTAGGATATTACATGGGAAACTTTTCGAGACCCTAGCCAAGGATCCTCCAAACCACATGGCCAAGATCTTGAACAAGGAGGGGAAGATCATGAAGGCAAGGAATCCATGGATACAAATGAGTTTAGCCAAAAAAAGTTTGAAAAAAAATAATAGTTTGGTAAAGAAGCCTAAAGAGGGCCCTAAAGGGAGGAACGAGAAAAGGCCATACCAGAAGTTTGATGAATATACTCCCTCAACATTAGTAATACACCATATCCTCAATGAGATCCAAGGAAATAGTGAACTAAAGTGTACAGAAAAGTTGAGAACTCCTGGTGGAAAACGAGACAAGAGAAAGTTTTACAAATTTCACAAAGATCAAGGACACAAAACCAATGATTACTTAGCCTTGAAAGATGATATTGAGACCCTTATAAAAAGAAGGAAACTCAATAAATATGTAGAGAATAATGGTGGACTAACACAAACCCATGAATATTGGAAATCTAAGAGAAGATTCAGATCAACTCGTGACATGAACCAAAATCAAAAGAGAGCTCTGGAAATTAAAGATGAGGAAGATCCTGACCTCCTACCACAACGTACATAACCTATGGAAGAGTTAAATATGATCTCTTTAGGATACAACTTCAATGAAGGAGGAGACGCTAGCGGAAGTGATGAACTAGACGAAAGGAAAGCATAACTCAATGAGGCAAGATCTCGTTTCAATAAGAATTATGTCAATATGGAAACAATAGCAGACACACGATCTCACAAGGTCACTAAAACTAGGCTTATTATATGATTCTCCAGGGATGACCTCTCAAGATTACTCTATCCTCAAGATGATCCTCTAGTAAACACCATAATGATACATGGTAGAAACATGATAGAATTTGATGGATAATTTGAACTCGGTTGATGTGATGTTCTATGATATTATCCAAGGATCAAAACTATTAGATAGAAAACTAGAAGCATACCCCCAAACTCTGATTGGTTTTTTAGGGAAAAAGTATGCCCACTAGGTATCATTGAATTGGAAGTTGTAATAGGGACTTGGTCGATCTGCAGAATGGAGAAAATAAGATTCTTCGTTCTTGACATTCGTTGTGAACCAGAGAGGAATATAGGCCAACCCTGACAAGATCCAGGCTTTGATCAACATGCAACCTCCCAAAAGTAAGAAATAAATGCAAATCTTGATAGGCCAAGTAGCAGCTCTAAACATATTTGTATCCATATCCACGAATAAACGTCTCCCATTCTTCAAATTCATCGAAAACTCTTTTGAATGGATAGAGGGATGCCAAATCGATTTTCTGGGATTAAAGAGAATTTTGGGAATAACCCAATTATTGTAAAGACCAGTCATAGGATAAAAACTTTACTTTTATCTAGCGGTATCAACGTTAGCCATCAGCTTGGCTCTAATCAGAAATGATGAGGGAGTTCAGAAGCCAGTGTACTACACAAGTAAAACATTTGTTTCTATAGAAATCAAATATTTCAGAATGGAGAAACTCTAGCATTAATAGTAGCATCCAGGAAGTTGAAGCAGTACTTCTAATCCCACTTTATAGTGGTCTACACTAATCACCCACTTAAACAAACTATCCATAAACCTACAAAATTCGACAAGTTAATGGCGTGGGCCATAGAGTTAGGAGAATATAAAATTTTATATGAGCCAAGAACTATAATAAAATCCCAAGCTGTAGTAGATTTCATTATAGAATTTACCTATGAGTAGAAAAGAGTTACTGAAACCACATCCATTTTCTTAACTGAACAGGTCTAATTACCAGCCAGACAGTTTATAGTGGTCTCACACAGATAGGACCAAAGCCCAAGAGAACTCTTATTTGAAAATAACCAACTTTATTTGCAGCGAAAACTTCATTGCTATAATTTTTAATGATGGTTTTCTAGTGGAAGAGGATTTCAACAATGAGCTTTCGTTGTAGAAGGTGTTCGTAGATGGATTATTGTGTGTTAATGGTAGTAGAGTTTCCATGATAGTCAACACACCCATTGGAGGTGACAGAGAATATGTCCTACGGTTCAATTTTAAAGCATCCAAATATGAAGCGGAGTATGAAGCCTTAATTGTTGGACTAGAGTTGGCTATATCACTCGGCATCGAGCAGATTATAGCTCACAGTGACTCACAACTACCAGTAAACCAAGTTTGGGGAGAATATAAAGTAAGAAAGGGAAATATGTTGAAGTACCTTATGAAGGTAAAAATTTTAATTCCAAATTTAAAATCACTCCATATGGTCAGAATCGATAGCTCATCTAGCGTCCGCCACCAGAGTCGATCTCAAAAGAATCGTACCTATAGAAATTATAGTATAAAGGAGCATTGACACCAAATATATAAACTTCCTTGAACTAACCATGGTCCCATCATCAATGGATCCAATAGTCAAGTACTTGGAAGAAGGCATTATAGCAGCCAACCAGAAGGAGGAAAAGAGGCTTCGTTATAAAGTTGCCAAATACACTATGGATAGGGGTATTGTACAAAAAAGGCTTTATAGTCTTAATAATGCGATGTGTACATCCTATGGAGATGCTTAATCTAGTTAAGAAATTCATGAAGTTTCATATGGAGCTCATAAGGCAGGATGAGCGCTATTAAAGAGAATAGCTATCCATGGATATTATTAGCCAACGATGAGAAAAGACTGTGAAGAATACATGCAAAAGGGCGACAAATGTTAGAAATTTGGAGTAATACACAAAAACCAAGGACCGAGATAGTGGCGATCACATCACATTGGCCTTTTGCTATCTAAGGTATGGATCTGGTAGTCCCATTGTCGAAGATCAAAGGAAGATTCAAATATTTAGTGGTAGCAGTGGATTACTTCATGAAGTGGGTGGAGACTGAACCACTCACTGAGATGACCTATGCAAAAGTCTTCCAGTTCATATGGAAGAATATGATTAGTAGGTACAGACCCTCACGCTTTCATCGTTGACCATAAAACCCAGTTTAACAATCATGACTTTCAAAAATATTGTGACAAATCCAAAATCAAAAAGTTGCATTCATCACCAGCTCATCCATAAAGTAACGGACAGTCGGAGGTCATAAATCAAACTTAGCTAGATGAGATTAAGAGGGCATTTGAAGTAGCTAAAGGAAATTGGATACACGAGCTACAAAGTGTGTTATGGGCCTACAAAATAACACCATGAGCAAGGAAAAGGAGGAACACCTTACATGATGATCGATGGAAGTGAAACCATGGTCCCGGTAAATATCAACTTACCAAGTCATAGAGTGCTAAATTTTGATTCTCCTAGAAGTGACTTTGTAGGAAGACTGGGTTTAGATTAGATAGATGAATTTAGAGAGGTAGCCACACTTAGAGTAGCAGAAGATCAGCAATGCATGACTAAATTCTATAACAAAAGAGTCAAGCCAAGCATACTCAAAGGCGGATATTACATCCTGAAAAAAGTCACATAAAAATCCAACAAGCTAGAAGGAAATTGTCATGGTCCTTGTCATATAGCTGAAGTGGTACGACCAGGCACATACCATATTGAAACTTTGGAGGGGAAGCCATTCAAAAACTCATTGAATTCAGAGCATTTCAAGAAATATTATCATTGTAAAGTCTCACAATGGAAGATTATCAAAGTTGTGCAAACAAAAATTAATTATATGAAGATATTTCATACCTATTTAGTTTTAATAATGTTTATCAATTCAAAATATTATTTGGAAATGCACATCTTTGATTACACCAAATGAGTATAGATTACGTTGTCATCAGCTAACCCAACTAATCTAATGCACATCTTTAATTGTAAACAAATATTATTTGGAAATGCATGTCTTAAACTGCACCAAATGAGCATAGATCAGGTCAGCTTCAGCTAACCCAATTGATCTAATGCACATCTTTGATTGCACAAAATATTATTTGGAAATGTATGTCTTTGCCAACCCAGCTGATCTAATGCACGTCTTTGACTGCATAAAAATATTATTTAGAAATACACGTCTTTAACAACACCAATGAGTCTAGATCAGGTTGGCTTTAGCCAACCCAATTGATCTATTGCACATCTTTGACTGCACCTCATCCTTAGAAGAACTAGTAAGCTAAGTTCTAAGAAATACTATGACACTGGCTCATAAAACAAATGGTTGGCAGAATTTAAAAACATGAGATAATCCCAGGAACATAATAAACAAAAGGCCATTCATATTACACAAAAAACGGTGTTACATTGTTTAAAAATAACTTGATCAATTACAATTGTTTAGAATAAAAATAAGTGAAGGAAATGAGCTAAGAAGCACTAATATCCTTGGAAACAAACTTTATTTTCTCAACAACTTCCTTCGGGGAAGTCCTTAATCCACCAGTAAGAGGCTCACCTTCCACCACTTTGAGGACTTAAAGTTCATCCTCAGAGGATGAATCTTAATCATCTCGGCAGGCAGTTTCTTGCTCCTCATCCATAGTTTTTTCCTCATCATCATCCCCCTCCCAAGACATGATGATTTCAATTATGTCAGGGTAGTGCTTAGCCAACCTCTTCTTTAGCTTATCGCATCCTTTGAGTAAGGCTATGGTAGTGTCGGTGGAAGACTCTGCAGATTCTTTGAAGGCCTTCACATCATGTTCCCCTAACATAGATGCATCCACTAAGGCTTCAGAAAGATTTACCTTTGTAGCCTCATGTTGTTCATATGGGCCTCCTATCTAGCCTTTTTAGCCAATGCTTTCTCATCTAGCTCTTGCAGTTCTTTGGCCTTGATCTACTTAATCCTATCATGGGGTACATTAGCAGGGGCCATGACAAAAGATTTAGAGTCCAGAGTGGAAATTGCATCAAGGCATGAATAGCAATGGTCAGGAAATAAGTAAAGTGTGAAGCATAGAGGCAAGAAAGATAAAAGAAACATAAGGATGGCCTAACACTTATGAAAATATCGAACCTTCTTCGGTCTCCTATTCATCTTACTCATTGTCCTCCCCTATTTGGCTGATCTCCACCTTAGCCACCTCTTCCTCCCCAGAATTTTATTCTCACTGTCAGTTGGCTTAGGAGGCTTATAGGTATTAAGGTCAATAGAGTCGAGGCTCAAGTAATTGGTCATCTTCCCGAACCTTTTTGGAGTGTACATATCTTCAAAAAAACATGGTATCTGAATTACAAACCCTCCTGAAGAGCTTTATCAAAATTTTATCCAAAGAGGGGGCTTTTTTGGTAAACAAGTCAAAATGACTCCAATCCTATGGAACACTAATTACTCTTTCTGGATCATTTGGAAAGAACTCTCAAGAACCCAAAATATAAATATATTTGTCTTTCCAGTTATGGTTACTAGTCTGGGAAACTTGAACCATCTTAGTGTTGGATCTAGGGGAAAAGTAACAATAGCCAGGGGTACTATGGATTTCCATTAAGCCATATATAGACCTAAAAATATTTACATCTATGTCAGAGCCCCAATATTTTTTCTAGTATATCATAGCCCCTACAGTGGCTCTATAAGCATTTAGGGAAAGTTGAGTGAGAGTCAATCTAAATCCCTTCAGAATGGATATTATCGAAGGATTAAAGGGAAGATGAACTCCTACTTAAAGAGCCTAAACAAACCTCATCATTGTACCCCCTCCTATTATAAGAACTCTCCCCTTTGTCAGGAATTCTCATGTATACATCAGGAGGGATAATGTATAAAACCCTCAGATCGGCCAAGTCATTAGCTTTAACATCACTTATATACCACTTGGCATCCAAAGTGTTTGGGTCAAAATAAGGGGCAGGAACTTCTCCCAAGTCGATATCCTTGTTTGTAAGAGGAAATACTACTAGAGATATAGAAGAAGTTATTTCAGCCAATAAAGTTTTCTCCTCGGAGTTTAGCTTAACAGAAAGTGTGGTGTTAATGGTATCCACAGAGTTCTTTCCTCCAGTTCTGGTGTTTTCACAATCTAAACTCTCTGAGGTATGAAACCTAGAGGTATTGTATTCAACACTTGGGGAGTTTTGCGCCTAATGTAGTAGAAGAAGCTTATGTGGGAACAAAGTTTGTATTTTCTAGGTCGTCTCTCGGGTAGATTACTTGCAAATGAGGGGGAACCTATCAGAAAACGTCCGGGGGTAAAGTTAGTGAAGGTCGTAAATGTGTTTCCAAATCTTAGATGATTCACTCATACAGGTCACTCACCACTACACCAGGAAAAAAATCTAGCAATCCACTACACCAACCAACCCTAGAAACCCAAGGAAAGACACTGATGATCGAAAAAACCTTAAGAAAAAGAAAACACTACTACCAGAACAAAAGGAAAAAGTTTCATACGGTAAAATAAAGATAAAGTTTGCGCAAAAAAATTTGAGAAATATGAGAAGAAGATCAATTTTAACGAAGGAGAGAGCATGAATTCCAATGAGAACCTGGATGGCTGAGTCTCTTTCTCTCTCAATAAAATGAAATAATTTGTTTTGAAACAAGGCAACCCCATTTTTTCCCTGCTTTTATAATAAAGGTGAACATGCGCATTTGAAATATTTTAAAACATTATCGAATTGCCAACAATTGTCTTGCTTTAGTTATTAAACTAATAATTTGCAAAGGTTATCAGATCAGTTCGCCGAATAGAAACTCATAAAGTGTGAACCAGTAAATATTAGCCAGGATTGATCGTGATCGCACTTCACTCAATCCTTTCTAGTCGTGAGAAAAGTCTTGGGGACTTTTATTATGCCATATTTATAGAACAACTTATGTTCTAAAGACCTCGATCCCGATCGAATAGATTCTAGAGAATGATCTCAACTATGCCAAAGAGGTTGATTGTACCCTCACCTGGACATATGCCAGCAAGGCAAATTGATAGCATAGAACTTTGGCGGCCGGCTAACAATGCCCACCTGGATTATTAGATAGACAGCATGTGACATATTCCTCATTTTATGGGTGAAGCCCTAAATAACTCATAAGTGCTCCACTAATAAAAGATGCTCCCATTTGGCCCACGTAAGCAGCCCTAGAAGACCATTGAAGTTTTCCACGTCCAGACCGTTCCCCCTTTCTTATTTTTCTTTATTTCCCTTGAATAAAGTCTTTGCAAGACTTGACGCAACAAATGACATATTTTTCCTCACAAAACTCTAAGCTTATAGGAAACTCATCCTCACAATAGGCTCTTATCCCTCTTCAACAACCATTCCCTCTGCCTAAGCCAGTTCCTATTATGGACATTACCCTTCTCTTGAACTGAAAACATATGTCTCAATCACAAGATGTCCACATGATACGACACATGCACATTTAACACGAACTCATATTTCAAAGTGTGAGATAGAGTTTCAACAAGCATTTAAGCCAAGAGTGGTAACAGTTCATTTCCATTACATCAAGTTAAAATCCAAACAAGTGATTAATTGCCAAAAATCGAAATACTATACCTCGTCAAGAATCATGTAATCCCATAGGATCTCATCCTCTCTTCGATCGTCAAAGAAATACTGATCTCCACGTAAAGATTTTACATTGTTCCGAACAATATTGTAAGTTGTAAAAAGTATACCTCCATGCTACAGGGGACAGGGAAAATGAAAACTAATATCAAGTTTTACCATATCACATTTGAAATATATTACGTATTGCTAGATCCAAATTACCATTTTTTAAAAGTGAATTCATACAATATGAAAACTACAAAATGTACATACATGACACTGTTGCAAACCTCCATAAGAATATCATCCAACTTTTAGCAGGACCCAAGTTGAAATGTAGTGAAACCTTACAATCGTGAAGAAATCAAGTTTATGTTTTGAATTTCAAATCCATAAACTATATATGTTTCTACATTGACAAATTTTGACCCAAACTCTAAAACCTTAATGTGGGTTAAGAATTTCACACATATAATATTATATTCCACAAAAGATGTAGACAAGATCATATACTTCCTGAATTTTCAAATGATTATTTTTTATGCTTATTAGAGTAAGCATTATAGAAGTTTTATTTATGAAAGTTTGCAGAGGCGGCGTCTACTTTCAATCTTAAGATTCAAATGTCTGTCCTCTTTTGTTATTTATCCATTCATATGTTAACGAAAAATAAGACATAATTCATATGTTAACATTTAGGTGGTCATGCAAATTGAATATATAAAAAAAATGTGCAATTTGCGATCATTAAAAGTTATGACCATCATCTCACTCGCTCGTTAAATGGTCATTTTTCTCATAAGACTTGGTGGAGATTAACTTCATGGTGAGGAGATCATCCCCACCAAACTTTATAAAAAAACTCATGCACTAAGTCACCGAAAGGAAGATTTAATATATTATATTCTGACAAATCTCCAACTTCAATTGCTAATCGAGCATGAGTTTCATAGATTTGAGTCAAATGACCATCGTAAATACAAGATATTCACAAAAGCGTAGGGAGTCTGATTTTTTTCCCAATAATAATATCATTAGTTCTTCTACAATACTTGATGAAAGAACTTACAAATCTATGGCAGCATTTCAGATGGGAAAACAGTAAGAACGACAATGTAGAATAAAGAACACACAAAAGCGCTATTTGGAATGAAAGATATACCTTTTATATCAGCTCGTTGAGTATACGTTGTGCAGTAAGATCTTGGCGAATAGATTTTAACTCACCTGCAAGAGTTAAATAATTCATTTGTTTTTACTTCATTTTAATTCAAAAAATTCCTCTTAAGGGAAATTTTGATGGTGGCCACCATTGTTATTCGAGACTATTCACATGTCAAACTCAAGACTACCATTTGTCTAACGAGATTGAGGGTAAAAAAATCTTTATGTAGGTACATGATAAAAAATTCATAAAGATCTTAAAAATAGTACTAGACTCTTTTCAACCTCGACGTCATATTATGTTAAACGCTGGACCCCAACCATATAATACCTTAACAAATAGACCCAAATAGTAAAAAAAATATTAAATAGAACGTATAAAAATGTAGTTATTTGTATGAAATTCAGTGAGTGTTCAATGCATTTGCCAAGACCTATAACTTCTAAAATAAAATATGAAACATTGGAACTATGTCATAACATAATGAGGTCCTCTCTTCTGAAAATTTTGCAGAACTAAACTACAGGTCTAAAATACGAAATAACATGACTAAACTACAGGTCAAAAGTACAAAGATCAAAAGATATAGGGAATAACAGACTAAAAACTCTACAACCAAAGCCCAACCCAAACAATTACATAAACCTGTAATAAATTCGAACCAACCCAAACCAAAATATACATCATTTGGCTTCTTTACATACCTAAAAATAACCACACATCTGTGTTGACTGTTACCTCTATGGTATCCTTAACCACCATAGCCACCATCAACACGTCACCCACTGGTCTTTATCCAGCATAATCAATGTCATTTCCTCAACAGAGACTATCATCAATATTTTTGTATACTTTTAATAGTTTAAAATCTACTTAAGGATGGAAATCATAGCTGAAATGACAAAGAAAATTAGATAAATTACAATAAAAGTAAAACTACAAATAAAACTACCACTCAATTTAAATATTGATAGATATAGAAACAAATTAACTATAAAACATTGGTATAAATACATAGATTAACAAAAAACAAAGATATATGAAGTGAAATGGTAAAACATGTATCATAAAACTCCACGTTTTATCAATAACCAAACCGACATGTATCCTTATTCCCACTCACCGATGACATGTACAACATCACTAACGCCTTGGGCGCACACGACGATACAAAAATCCCCAAATGCCCCCTAGCCTTCTGCCAATTCTCCTTATGAGTGTTTAAAAAACTCAACCAACCAAGAATTAACATTCTTCCTCAAATCCATTGATTTCCCTTTACACAACTTACAAATCATCCATGATGAGTGAAATTAAATCTCCATACAATAAAATATAAGAAGCACTAGATCATTTAGAACCCTTGAAATGCACATAATCACATCAATACACACGTTGATAAAACAAAGATACAATAATTAATTAAAAAACATGTGGGTATGTTCAGTGTTATCAAACTATAAAAATTCAAGTCCCGCACAAATTGAAGCCAACTAACTATATTATACAAAATTTATCAAAAATGAAAAGAAATGCAGAAAAGATATATATGCCTGTGAGCTCCAATGAGTCACCTCCTATAAATTAAAACAAGATTTCAGAAATGGTATGGGAAATTAACACTTAAAAACAAACAAATATGGACCTTAAAAAAATCCTAATTGATAAAATGTTTATTCGGGAGAGAGAGAGTTTTTGGTCCCAACCTTCGAAGAGAGCTACGATGTTTAGCCAAGAGAGAGAGAGTTTTTTGGTCGACAGAGAGAGGTGGGGGGGAGTGGGTGGTTGAAGATGAGAGAGGAGAGAGAAGAGGGAAACTAAATCTAGGCAAAAAGTTTATTATAATGATTTTTTTAGAGTATTTTATATTTTAGTCAAGTGTACTCAATTTTGGCACACTTTAAAAGAGTGCCAAATTTTGGCACTGTTTTAAAATGTGCCAGATTGTCATTAAACCGTGCCAGAATTTGGCACAATTTTAAATTGTGCCAGATTTTTAATATCAGGGTGTGCCAAATTACTGTTTTTGGTTTAGTGATTGTCCAACATTTCTTTTCCTTCTACATGACTCATTATAAAGGAATAAAGACCCCCACAGGAAGGAGGATGACAATATTGAGATTCTAAATAACAACCAATGAAAATATACTCATTATTCCCTATAACTTGAAATCCAGTCATTATAACATGCTATGGTTTATATATGAGGGAAAATATAATTAAACATCTTATGGACGTAGGCTCATTCTTAAGATCTTAACCACATATATTTCTCTGGCAATCCTCCTATTCTCACCCCCTTCTTATATATATATATATATATATATATATATATATATATATATATATATATATATATATTACATATCTATTGTTTCTTATCTCTGATTCTTTTTTTCTATCTAAGATACAAATTGAATTTCATTTTTAGACGATAACAATTAGTATTGCGAATACGCATACTCCTACATATTTGTATCCTAATCAACATACGCACTCACTTATTTGTAGGGATTTATGTTTCGACAGACACTCGCATTATATTTATGTTTATGTTATTTATTTTGCACACTCCTTTGAGCCGCCTTTACTATGATGTGGGACAAATGATTTCTTTCTCTCATTGTTCACACCACAAATATTTACACGCGTATCACATTTTGGAGAAAAGAAGAATATTATCATAGCCCATGAGAGACCAAACGATAGGGATGGGTGCCTAACACCTTTCCATTCTGTAACTTAGTCCTCGGACCCTTGATTCATTTTGTTTCATATGCATAAGTATGTCTTTTGATGTTATTCTCTCGGGAAGGCTACATTTCTTTTAGCCGTTTTGAGTAAAATAGGCTGGCAACTCTATTTCAACATTTTTCCCCTTTCAAAGGCGATCGATTATATCTGTGGCAGCCCGTTAAGATCCGCGCGGGTGGCAAAAATAGGATTCTCTTATCCTCGAATACCCTCAGGCTAGGAGAGGGGGATTTCTCTGGTTTTCCCCCTTCTCCAATTTGGGGTCGGCACGCGCGTGGGAATACGACCCGAATGGCCACACAAATAATATGTAGAGGAATACTTTAATCTTATTATCTTGGATTACATATTTAACAAAGGTGACCCATTGTCTTAGTTGTTGGAAAAGATAAAAAAAAAACCTCTATGATATGGTCACGACAATCATAAGTGGTTGGATTTCAATGAATATAATCAAAATAATGGGTCTCCTTTCTTCTTTATAGCCTTTTAGAAATGGAACTAATTGTGGTCGCAGTGGTGGTACTGGCTTAAGTCAACTCAGATATGGTACTGGCAGTTATAGAGGTGGTCTTATTGGTAGATATTTGCAGTATGAAGGTAAATAAATATTATAGTCTCTATTTTATATCTAATATACGAGTATTATTTTACTCTTTCAACATAGTTCCTAACAAAAAAATATTATTTAATGGAGTAGTTCAAGGTTATGAAATTGACGAAAATGTTGCCACTATGGAGGATATACAAGATCTATAACATTATGGTAGGATAGGAAAACGTATGTGTCGTCTAAGGAGATATCATCTTGAAAATCATTTTATTGAGCTTAATCTTAGAGTTATCGTGTACCTAGGAAGATACCCACATGAATAACCCACGTATCCCAGAACTCACATGCTATTATCAACCACCATAATACTACTTTATATCCTTATGGGATTGGCATTAAAAAAAATGCCTTAAGATCTTAGAATCATCGTGTTTCAAAATACAATAGGAGATTAAGATCTTAAAAACCTTATCTAGGGTTCTATGTCCATCATACCTTTTCGAATATTGCAGGTGGTCTGATATAGGAGACAGATTTGGTCAAGAAAATGATGATATTATTGTTTAACCACCTCCTATAGCTTGATTGGATGTACAAAAGACCTTAGATCTTATAGTATATGATCCACCCAAAACAATTTATGTGTATGTACACTTTCGAATATGAAAACTTAGTTAGATAAGAGAAAACTGATTTTCTCTGTACTCACCCCTCACAAAAATGTGAATAGTGTTTCTCTCTCTCTATCTATCTATCTCTCTCTTTATATATATATATATATATATATGACACTTAGGATCATTAATACATCTTATACTCGTTCCTAAACCCACATATATACGTACACGAAGTGTGCTTGGGACATATATGATTTCCAAAGAGTTTTGTACTTGATACATGGTATATGAACTATACCAGGGACTTATGGAAAATAATTAAATTGACTTCCAAACTTGAATATGAAAATCCCAAATTACTCCCCGTAATTTTTTTCTATTTAATTATAATTAATTCCACCTAATAAGTACAACTATACTCCATTTTAATTATTTCAAAATTACTCAAATACTGAGGCACTGTTTGCAAAGTTAGATATCACATTATATGATTGATCGCGTTAAGTATTCAATACCCGTTTGGTGATTTTAATTTGATGCAAATCTATTTTCACTATCATCTTATTCTGTGACAACCCGCTTAAAATAATAATGGGTGGCCAGCCCTATACTAAATTAAAACAGGAATCTCAAATGGATCGTTCTTAGCATCAACTGTCGATACTAAAATAACATCTGCTAGCTACCCAAAACCATAAAAAGCGGATGCCAAAAAAATATTAAAAACATATGAACAACAACATGACAACAATAAAGTAATTGACAAGTAAGACAAAAAGAAATGCCCTCACGCACAAAAAAAGGATGTACTCAATTAAAATGTAACAAGTCCACATAAAAGGATTATACCCGAATATGCTGTCGGGTAACAGATAATACAATAATCCAAAGGAGATAAGTATAAAAATGCTAAAAGTAACTTTAGAGTATAAACCCGATATACCAAAGTGAATCATATCTAGATTTTTACAAACGGAATGAAGCGACTATAACAAAATCCTGCAACAGTCCGCGTCTGCTACGGCTCCTAAGATTCTGGATAGAATAGCATCCTCGGTATCCTTAAGGTGGAACACCTGTAGTACAATATATATATATATAGCAAGAGAGAGAGAAATAAACGGGTCAGAGATCGAGGTGTAAAAATGTTTATAGCAAGTGCATAATGGTGCATAATAATTACAAATGCACAATTTCATAAATAAAGTGGAGTCGCACTCCTTGGAACTCCAAACTCACCTCTCAACTAAAGCGCACACCTAAATGTCGGCACATAAACTTAAGTTTATCGACCCGATATATTCTAAAGATAAACTCAAGAATCCTCCCATCCTATCATACCTTAAGTTTACACCCAAACTACATATATATAGATAAATCACATAAGCACACACATATGTGCCTTACTAGAGTTGGTCCAATTTAATATATAACTTATGCAAGTCCTTAAGGGAAGAGTAAGCACACACTACATCCTACTTTTATAAAACTTCTATCACTAAACAACATACACACAAGTACTAGGGACAAAACTTCTCCCTACTCCTAACATTGCGCGGCGTTTCGTGTGTGGGACGTCTCACAACGCAAAATCCAAACAAGGAACCCCCCTGATACACTACTCCTTGACAATGTTGATCGTAGGGATCCATTATGTCCTCCACACATATTCTATAACTACAATTACATAATTATTTCATACTATCTCTACGTACACCACTAGAATCTCTAATTAATCCTTGGGGTCGATATATCTGCAATTGTCTCTAAGTACGATCTTTCGACCTGGATAAACTAGTACACAAAAATCACACGAGATGAACATCCTAGAAAATTCATATCACCTTCACCCATAGGATACATATATATCCAATCATTCATTCCTATAACTACGTATACATAACACACATAATGTACACTTTGCAATACTCATAACATAAACGGTTATAGGATATAAAATACTGCATCATGCTATCATCTTCCAGGAATTACTCACTTTCTCCAGGGTTACCACCTATCGGACTATTATCACACCGCCATGGTAACAAAATCAATCGTAACATATGGGAAGCAGTCATAGTTCCTAACCACAAAGTGAGAATGGCTCATACCCAAGATTTTTCACTCCCAAAAATAAAATCCCACAAATAATAATGGACGACTATACGCACCCTGCTCCTCAAGCCAGGGGCCTCACCCATATCGCGCAACTTTCCATGATAGCATGTGTCGGGTATGCTCACACAATAATTATATATATCATTCACACCACAAATATATATACATGCAATCACATCATATGTATAAATCATCACACAAGAAATATACATTCGCACCATATATATATATATATATGCATACCCTATCTCCAGATCATTATTCATCAAGTAAAAGAGGTTGGTGATATGTATGTAACTCTCGTAATACTCACCCTTGATATAACGTATACCTACTCAAAGCCATTTCCCTTATGCAGTCCCTCACTTGAAACATATACATCAAATTCACCTCTGACAAGAATATTCTTTCATTATGTCCAACATTGAGGATACTATCTCAATATCGACCATAGGTATTCATCCCTATGCCAACCATTTATACCTGGATGTCCACAGATATATATTAATTACTCCAACTACAAATACACTCAACTAATCGTCGAAAATCCATTTAATCCTTTCTAACTAAGATCTCGGTTCATTTACTCAATTGAACCCTTAACAATACTGCTCTTTCGATTTAATCCCCAAATTTCTCGTCACTAAGGATATTCGGCCTGTCTTTCATTGGTCTTCCCGTATAATATAAATAAAATCCTATCGCTTGAAGGATTCGACACAAAAGTCGGCATTACAATCTCTCGCCATATCTTCACCACTTCTTCGAAAAGTCCTTAACTTTACATCCTATGTTAACTCACTCTTTAAAGTGTAAATGGGACTCCATCCCTAATGAAATTCCCACTATATCTATACAACAAACTCCAATCCATATATATATTCCCAAACTACTCCGATAAGTCCCCGCGATCATAACATGTGAGAGACCCTCAAATAAACTCCAAAACGTAACTCTCGCATCATATATATAAGTTCCAAATCGAGAAACCCAACCGAAATGGAGTAAAACTCCTTCTAGAAAAATCCATCAAAACAGCCTTATTTCCGAATCGATTCGGTCTAGTCCGACTCGATTCGGTCTCAAGGGCGAATCGATTCGCCCCTTATGCGAATCGATTCGGTCCAAGGGACCTGTAAGTCTGTCTTAAGCCAAATCGATTCACCTTGGGTCTGAATCGATTCGGTCATAAAGACCTGTATTGCTGCAACATTCCGAATCGATTCGGAAGGGGGACGAATCGATTCGGCCTCTTCAGCAGGCTACGAAATGGTCATTTCTCTCCAAAACCTAAATTTACCAAAAATCAATTTAAATCATCTTCCAAGCCTAAATCTTCAAACCCAACATATTTTCTAACACAAAAGTCATTATACAAATCATCCATACACTTAATACAACCTCAAATCCATTTATAAAACTTAAACGCAAAATTTATTCCACAAAATCTAGGTTTTCATATTTATACCCAAAATCCTTATTTTTTCCCCACAATTCGTGAAATCAAATACACTTATGAATTATTTAGAAAGATTAAACACTTGTCTCTAAGTTGTAGGGGTTGAATCATCCTCGAGATCGCGTATTGGACGGAAACCTCAAAGCTTTCTCCTATCTCTTCTTCCTTTCTTCTTCTTTCTCTCTTTCTTTCTCTTTCTCTCTCTTTCTCACAAATGAAATAGGCTAATTAGTAAGCATCTTAAGCCTTTAAAACATAAATCCCAGTTTTAAATGAGAATACACACTTTAAATGACTCATTTACTCCAATCCGAGTCAAACTAACTTAAAAATATTCCGAAACTGAAATAAATCTCAAGGACAGTCATTTTGACTATCTCGACCCATCCAAAATCAATTACGCACTCAGAATCATCATCCGGGATACTTCATAACATCCTCAATTTTTGGACCTCAATTTCCAAATTCCAAAATTCTCCAATTTAAATAAATGTCATTCCTCCCAAAATTTTAATTTATCAGTCCCAAAAATCGCGGGTTATTACATACTCCCCCCCCCCCCCCCTTAACAAGAATTTCGTCTGCGAAATTGAGTTAAACCTAGGACTCCAAATTTCTCTAGTTCTCATATTACCTACCCTCAAAATTCCTATGCTTCATTCTCCCACTTCTCTCGGCGAATACTTCATTTATAATTAAAATTAGTTAACCAGGGAACCCATACACCCTATACCCAAGCCTAATTATGCGAACGTACCTGGCTTCACTTGCCTTATCCCGAATATACCTCTTAACAAAATAAATTATAATAACGTATTAAGTTTGTAAAAAGTTTGAAATTTCCAATGATTGAACTCTTCTCAATTCCTGAAATTCGCTACTTTCATGCGGGGGAGGTCTCGCAAGCGAAATCCAAACAAGGAACCCTCCAAATACACTATTGTGTAGCTCTGTCGGGAATTGAGATCAGTTGAATCTGGACTAAGGTTTTATATAAAAAAAATTGAACCATAGATATTTCCCGAAGGCCTATATAACATTATAATATAAAATTATTTTGTGTCTTTTGACACACTAAATCAAACACTTCATGTTCGAAATACAAGGTAACTACAAATACAAAACTCTCACCAACACCTAGTTCTCAAAGCTAGTACAACCAGGATTCAAATTCTGATCCTATAAAATCTGAACCTTCTTTGACATAAACTTCTCATTATAATACATCCAAGCATCGTCATAAGATAGGCTCATACACAACTAGAACAATACCCTCACGTGCAAATAGCCTAACTATAAAAATAATAACCTTACCAATTATCACCAAACACGCTTTGACTGTTTACTCTCACAAAACTTAAAAGCACAACTCTCTACTAGCCTATCGTGAAACATTTCTTCGCCGAAAATATACCATCCAAACACCACTCTGGTTCACTCCTACCTCCAATATGTTTATAGCAGCTAACCACTCACCCTATCTTATAAACGGCGTTCCAAATTCCACCCAAAACACAACCTAAGCACAAAGGAGAATAATGTACCTTATATCCCCATACACCAATTACCTCATTTCATCAATGGGTCCCATTTAAAGTTTTCTTGCTCAAACTGGCCTAGGAACGGTTATAGGAATTTCACATTCAAGACCTCCTCAAAAGTTTCCATCTACTTCTTCTAAGATAATCCCTCTTCCTAGGGTCTAGTTCTCATCTCCCAAAAATTTCTTTCGGCCCATTCTGAGGGACAAAACGATGTTAAGTCCCTAAATAAACCTGCTAAAATCCTATCACGACGGCGATCATGCTCAGCTGGCATCATCTCCTCCAGTCCTACTTGTTGGACCCAAGCCTACAAGTTTCTTTCTCCCTTAAATGAAGACAATAATCCTGAAAGTTTAACACTACCATGTTCATCACATCAGCAAAAGTCAGAAATGTCAAGTTCCCTCACAAGTGCTACCGAATTTACCAATCTCATCCTCCCAAGGACTTCACTATTTTCTCCTCCTCTTTATACATATACCTCATCGGGAAAAAAATTCGATAGTCACATAAATTGCTCTTCGTACTCATCCATAATTTAATCAACTTGAATCACCTCTAGTCATAGTGTACCCAAAAATTGGATATGAGCATTGTATCTCTATCTGCTCTGACGTGGTGACTAACTCCCAATGTTAGGGAACTACACCCAAGAGTTTAAAGACGGAGAGAACTCATTTCAGCACCTCACTACACTTCACCATCCGAAGGTGCCTTGTATGTCCTTCTTCTACTGACATACAACAGTTACATCAACTCCCCTCCCTCGTATTCTTTGGAGGATGTCCTTTCTATATAGGCTTTTTGTACTCCTTCCCACGCGGGTGACCCTGGGTGGTCCTGGGCCATTGAAACTGCCAGAGGGAGTGCCATCGCAGCCATGGCAACGTCAACGGCTTATGCCACTAAAATGGCAATTTTGGCTTCAGTCACAGTCCTTAAAGGCATTTGGGGTTACATGTCCTTAGTCCTTCTATTTGCCCTGCCTGGATGACTTCTTTTCGGCGACGTCTGAGATGAAAGAAATTGTATTAGAACGTCATTCAAGTGATTACACATCGCAGAAGAAAATATAGGCGTAGTGAATAAAATAATCCTTATGATAGGGCTCTACATCAAGAACGCTAACGAAAGAAGGCAAAAAATCCGCACAGATCCTAAGGACGCTAGAACCTGATACTCTGATACCATCTATGACAACCCTCTTAAAATAATAATGGGTGGCCAGCCCTATACTAAATTAAAATAGGAATCTCAAATGGATTATTCTTAGCATCAACCGTCGATACTAAAATATCATCGGCTAGCTACCCAAAACCATAAAAAGCGGATGCCAAAAAAAATATTAAAAACATATGAACAACAACATGCCAACAATAAAGTAACTGACAAGTAAGACAAAAATAAATGCACTCACACACAACAAAAAAAGGGGTGTACTTAATTAAAATGTAACAAATCCAAATAAAAGGATTATACCTGAATATGCTGTCGGGTAACAAATAATACAATAATCCAGAGGAGATAAGTAAAAAATGCTAAAAGTAACTTTAGAGTATAAACCTGATATACCAAAGTGAATCCTATCTAGATTTTTACAAACGGTGTGAAGCGACTATAACAAAATCCCGCAATAGTCCGCGTCTACTATGGCTCCCAAGATACTGGATAGAATAGCATCCTCGGTATCCTTGCGGTGAGACACCTGTAGTACAATATATATATATATATATATACCAAGAGAGAGAGAAATAAACGGGTCAGAGCCATAGGTGTAAAAATGTTTATAGCAAGTTCATAACATTGCATAATAATTATAAATGCACAATTTCATAAATAAAGTGGAGTCGCACTCCCTTGGAACTCCAAACTCACCTCTCAACTAAAGCGCGCACCTAAACGTCGGCACATAAACTTAAGTGTATCGACCCGATATCTTCTAAAGATAAACTCAAGAATCCTAACATCCTATCATACCTTCAGTTTACACCCAAACTACATGTATATAGATAAATCATATAAGCACACACATATGCGCCTTACTAGAGTTGGTCCAATTTAATATATAACTTATGCAAGTCCTTAATGGCAGAGTAAGCCCACACTACATCCTAATTTTATAAAACTTGTATCACTAAACAACATACACATAAGTACTAGGGACAAAACTTCTCCCTACTCCTAACATTGCGCGGCGTTTCGTGTGTGGGACATCTCGCAACGCGAAATCCAAACAAGGAACCCCCCGATACACTACTCCTTGATAATGTTGATCGTAGGGATCCATTATGTCCTCCACACATATTCTATAACTACAATTACATAATTATTTAATATTATCTATACGTACACCACTAGAATATCTAATTAATCCTTGGGTCGATATATCTGCAATTGTCTCTAAGTACGATCTTTTGACCCGGATAAACTAGTACACCGAAATCACACGAGATGTACATCCTAGAAAATTCATACCACCTTGACCCATAGGATATATATATATATATAGACACACTCTAAATATATATATATACAATCATTCATTCCTATAACCACGTATACATAACACACATAACGTACACTTTGCAATACTCATAACATAAACGGTTATAGGATACAAAATACTGCACCATGATATCATCTTCCAGGAATTACTCACTTTCTCCTGAGTTACTACCTATCGGACTATTATCACATCGCCATGGTAACAAAATCAATCGTAACTATGGGAAGCGGTCATAGTTCCTAATCGGAAAGTGAAAATGACTCATACCCAAGACTTCTCACCCCCAAAAATAAAATCACACAAATAATAATGGACGACTATACGCACCCTGCTCCTCAAGCTAGGTGTCTCACCCACATCGCGCAACTTTCCATGATAGCATGTGTCGGGTATGATCACACAATAAGTATATATATCATTCACACCACAAATATACATACATGCAATCACATCATATGTATAAATCATCACACAAGAAATATACATTCGCACCATATATATACCCATTTAATATATATAACTATATATATATATATATATATATGTGTGTGTGTGTGTGTGTGTGTGTGTGTGTGTGTGTGCATACCCTATCTCCAAATCATTATTCATCAAGTAAAAGAGGCTGGTGATATGTATATAACTCTCATAATACTCACCCTTGATATAACGTATACCTACTCAAAGCAATTTCCCTTATACAGTCCCTCATTTGAAACATATACATCAAATTCACCTATAACATGAATATTCTTTCATTATGTCCAACATTAAGGATACTATCTCAATATCGACCACATGTATTCATCCCTATGCCAACCATTTATTCCCGGACGTCCACAGATATATATTAATTACTCCAACTACAGATACACTCAACTAATAGTCGAAAATCCATTTAATCCTTTCGAACTAAGATCTCTGTTCATTTACTCAATTGAACCCTTAACAATACCGCTCTTCCAATTTAATCCCCAAATTTCTCATCACTAAGGATATTTGACCTGTCTCTCATTGGTCTTCCCATATTATCTAAATAAAATCCTATCGCTTGAAGGATTCGACACAAAAGTCGGCATAACAGTCTCTCGCCATATCTTCACCACTTCTTCAAAAAGTCCTTAACTTTACATCCTATGTTAACTCACTCTTTAAACTGTAAATGGGACTCCATCCCTAATGAAATTCCCAATATATCTATACAATAAACTCCAATCCATATATATATTCCCAAACTACTCCGATGAGTCCCCGCGATCATAACATGTGAGAGACCCTCAAATAAACTCCAAAACGTAACTCTTGCATCATATAAATAAGTTCCAAATCAAGAAACCCAACCGAAATGGTGTAAACCACCTTCTAGAAAAATCCATCAAAACAACCCTATTTCCAAATTGATTCGGTCTAGTCCGAATCGATTATCGATTGGGTCTCAAGGGCGAATTGATTCGCCCCTTATGCGAATCGATTCGCCCCTTATGCGAATCGATTCAGTCCAAGGGACCTATAATTCTGTCTTAAGCTGAATCGATTCGTCTTGGGTCCGAATCGATTCGGTCATAAAGACCTATATGGCTGCAACATTCTGAATCAATTCGGAAGGGGGCCGAATCGATTCGACATGTTCAGCAGGCTACGGAATGGTCATTTATCTCCAAAACCTAAATTGCCCAAAAATCAATTTAAATCATCTTCCAAGCATCAATATTCAACCCCAACATATTTTCTAACACAAAAGTCATTATACAAATCATCCCTACACTTAATACAACCTCAAATCCATTTATAAAACTCAAATGCAAGATTTATTCCACAAAATCTAGGTTTTGATATTTACACCCAAAATCCATATTTTTTCCCCATAATTAATGAAATCAAATACACATATGAATTATTTAGAAAGATTAAACACTTGCCTCGAAGTTGTAGGGGTTGAATCGTCCTCGAGATAGCGTATTGGTCAGAAACCTCAAAGCTTTCTCCTCTCTCTTCTTCCTTTGTCCTTTTTTCTCTATTTATTTCTCTTTCTCTCTCTTTCTTACAAATGAGATAGGCTGATTCGTAAGCCTCTTAAGCCTTTAAAACATAAATCCCAGTTTTCAATGAGAATACACACTTTAAATGACTTGTTTACTCCAATCTGAGTCAAACTAACTTAAAAATATTTCAAAATCGAAATAAATCTCAAGGACAGTCATTTTGACTATCTCGACCCATCCAAAATCAATTGCGCACTCAGAATCATCATCCGAGATACTTTATAACATCCTCAATTTCCAAATTCCAAAATTCTCCAATTTAAATAAATTTCATTTCTCCCAAAATTTTCATTTCTTAGTCCTAAAAATCGCGGGTTATTACATATTCACACCTTAATCTTAAATTTAAATTACTGATAGTCTAGTGGATATAAATCTACTAGTCAGGTTTACTGGTAGTTACAAAAATTATAATTTTATTAAGGGGGTATCATAATCAAAATTATCTCCAAAATGTGGATTCCTTCCGAATATGACATTATACATATTCACACAATGATTTACCAAGATACAAAGATTATTGACCAAATAAATTTAATGTCACCCATTGAATATTAAGCAATAATTATGTGAATATTACAATCCTCATAACCCTTAAGATTAAGAATCTATGCACACTTTACAAATTTGTGAAATTATGCACGTTTAATCTAGTCAGCATCTAGATTTAAATTACACCCTTGGTCGTGTTCAATGTATTCTTGATGTATTAGTAAAATCTTCTTTGAACTATTAAACAAGAACCCGAACTATCATAGGTCTTGTAAGAAAAATACCCCACTCTTAGTATAAGTACCTTCACTGATAGGATGTTAACTCCTTATTTATATTGTGAACTGTTCAATTGCACTAAAACCAAAATTCTGATCTTTTATGATCAAGACGAACCAGTTCACCAAAATTACTATTAAATAAAATTGGTTGGCATATAAAATATATTTAAAAATATATATAATACATTATCCTAAACATGATTCAATCTCCAAATGAGCTAAGGCAATCCTTCATTAAAATAAATATCATTGAAACATGGTTTTAAGACCTAACACCCCAATCCTATTACTATCCTTCCACAGTACATCCTCATATAATACAGTTTCATCTCCACCTGGGTATATGGTTCTTACAGTGCCTGGAGATTTTTTTTTTCAAAACTAGAAGAATTTAATGAAAATAGCAATTTTGGAATGCATGCTTATAAGTACTTCACATCATAATTACTTTGGATATGAACCACATGCACAATCTAATGACGATGATGACCTGGAGTTTAATGGAGAATCTCTAAAACATTATTTTTGGTGGTGATAATAAGGAATCTTCAAGATACATTTACTTACATATATTATTATATTTGTTAAATGGTATAGTCGTAATGATCTCACTAATGACTTCAAATATGTTATAAGTTGCTACATTTGAGTTATTTGGCTTTAGTTTATGAATATTATTGCTAATGCGCTTTTAATAGTTGATTAAGTAATGAAATTCCTTTATGTACTCTAATAATTTATAATGAACCCACAAAATATGAAATTCAACATTATAGTCGAAATATATCATTCCATTTAATGGGGTTTGTGAATGGTAAAAAAATCAAACTCACGATAGTCGATTCCCGTTACATTACATCCAATAGTCCCGAAAGTGTTACACCATGATCGCAACTATTAGCTATCCTAAAAACACTATTTGAAACCATGCTGAGGGGTCAAAGGCAAAAAAAGTCATAAAAAAGTCATGGTTAATTGCAATTATGACCTTGAAATTCGTGATCATTTTGAATTTCGAAATTACCCTTTTAATTTTTGTAATGTTAATGTTTTTAATTTGTTCAATTTTCAACCTCCATAAATGTTCCATTAGAAATATTAATAGAAATGCCAAGTTATGCCTGATATTTGCAAGAGAACGTAATTAATTTATTAAACTAACCAATTAAATACTAACAATAAATAATTAAAAATACTCTTTCACATATTAAAAATGACAAAAAGATAAAAAAGATAAAAACTTAATAAATACATCTATTAAAAATAAAAATAAAAATAAAAAATAATTCCCCAACATAACCACCACTAAACACCGTCACCACCCACCTGATAATGACTATCAGCGCCAGAACCCACCGCCACTTATGTTAGCATAACTAAAACCCCATCATCTCCTATCATCAACTACCCCCACCCTCCTCTATCCATATAGCCCACCCCATCTGAATAACTCCTCTCTCTGGAAAAAATAAAAATCAAAACCAAAACCCTCTCTCTATTAATGAACTAAAAAATTGAAATCAAAATAAAAAAACAATGGATTTGGGTTTATGGGGTTCATATTTAGGTTTTGATTTGTATTTGGGTTTTTGGTTTTATCGGTTTCAAATATGATTTTTTGAGTCAAGGTGGGAGGGTGGGTTGCGATTTCGATTGGGTTTTAGGGGTTGGGGTCAGTTACGACTTATGGGGTTAAGTTGGGGTGGGTTGCAATTCTAATGGATTTGGGAGTGAGGGAGGGCTGAGGCAACGGATTAATGAGAGTGGGGGTAGTGATTGGGGGGTTGGTGTTGGTGATAAAATTATTGAATTCAAAGCTTTGATGAGTTTTTTTGCATTTCTTACATTTTATGGGCTTCGGGTTATCTTTAATTTAAATTTGTTTTATTATGTTTTTAGAGACATTTTTTTACCTCATGAGACTTTTACTGCTCAATTTAGTATATTTTTATAAATAAACAAATTTAGTTGGTAGTTAATTTAGTAGTTATTTTTTTATTATTAATTTATTACTTAATTAATTTCTAATGTTCTTATTTTTTAGTTATTTTATTTTATTTTATCGCGGTATAAATTTTATTATTAATTAATTAATCTCTTTCCCACATGACACATATTTAAGGGTTAAGATTGCCATATAACAAAGTCAACAATCCCTTATGTTTCCTAACCGAACATTAATAGAGGTCTAAAACTAAACAAATTAGAAATATCAAGATTAATATTGCAAAAGTTATAAGAGTAAGTCTAAAATTTAAATAACCTCAAACTTCAAAGTTAAATTTGTAATCAACCCAAAAGCTTGGTACTCTTAGCATTTTCTCATTATTTATGGTCCGCTTGGTTATGCTTTCAAGAAACTTGGTTTAATATTTAAATTTTTGGTAAACTGGATTTACAAATAATTTTAATAAAGAAAAAAGACACATACGCACATATAGATGCAACATATATAATATGTGAACTATATATACATATGTATGTATTTATTATACATATGAGTGTACCTATAACTTATATTTACTTCTACACAAATATTATATATATATATATATATATATATATATACTCTTGTGGACCAGTCTGCATACACCAGTTGTTACCTTGTTTTTGTTTTAATGTGAGAAGTAGTCGTCCTCGATATGCTGCTTGTACCAAAAAATTTCTTGATTATCAAAGTGTGCTGAGCAAAGAAAAAGGAGCATGCTAATAACGTGTTGTAAATAAAAGACAAAGAATAGATAGAGAGGGAGAATTTTATTTCTCAATAGTATTGGGTGTAATTATTGTACAAAATCATATGAGGATCCTCCAATTTATAGGACATAGCGAGGCATCCCAAAATACAAGAATGTGATTGGACATCCACCCAAAAGCCAAAAGCCATATTATTTAGTACTCCCCCTTGGATGTGCCCCATATCCACCATTCAATGATTGTTACCTCATTAAAACCTTACTAAGAAAAAACCCAGTGGGAAAAAACTAAAGTGAAGGGAAAAGAGTACAACTTTTGTCATCATTGCATTGGTATTGGACTTGCATAATGCTGCCTCATTAAAACCTTTACTAGAAAAACCCAATGGGAAAAACCTAGTTAAAGGAAAAAGAGTTGAGCGCACTTATGTCCTAAAAGAGAATGATTTGTGATTCTCCCCCTGATTTGCATATCTCAAATTTAGTGTTGGTAAAGTCTCCGCATTCCAATCCCATGCACAAGTTTCTGGAACGTTACTTTTGGAAGCGACTTGGTAAGCAGATCAGCTAAATTTTTAGTTGAATGCACTTGCTTAACTTTTATTTTATTTTTCTTTTGAAGTTCATGAGTGAAAAAAAACTTTGGTGAAATGCGCTTAATTATGTCTCCTTTGATGAAGCCTTCCTGAATTTGGATTATGCATATCGCATTATATTCATATATGATAATGGGAACATTTGTAATGGAAGATAGTAGATAAGAACTAAGAACGTGCTGAATTAAAGATCTTAACCATACACATTCACGACTTTCTTCATGCAGTGCTAAAATTTCAGAGTGGTTAAAAGAAGTATCTACTAAAGTTCGTTTAGTAGAGAGACAAGAAATAACAGTATTACCACTAAGAAATACATAACCCGTCTGTGATCGACCCTTATGAGGATCATATAGGAATCAAGAACCTGCATAACCTACCAACGCATAACCATTAGAATTATTAGAATAATATAGTCCCATGTCAGTGGTTCCTCGTAGGTATCTTAGAATATGCTTGATCCTAATCCAATGCCTTTTTGTTGGTTCAGAACTATATCCGGCAAGCAAGTTGACTGAGAATGAAATACCCGATCTAGTTCATTGTGCTAAGTATAATAATGCACCAATTGCACTTAAATCAAGTACTTTTGGACCCGATATTTCCACATCATCGTCTTTAGGATGGTATGGATCTTTTTTTATATCTAAAGGCCGGATGACCATGGATGTACTTAGTGAATGTGATGTGTCCATACCAAATCTTTTAAGACTTTTTTAGTTTAATTGGATCGATGGACAAAAATTCCACTAGAATTTCTCTCGATCTGCAGGCCGAGATAAAATTTTATTTTCCCGAGGTCTTTCATCTCAAATTCCTTCTTCAAATAATTAAAAGTTTTCTCGAGATCTTCTGGAGTCCCGATTAAATTAATATCATCCATATAAATTTCTACTATCGTAAATCCCATTGGGGATTTCTTTATAAAGACACTTTGGCAAATTGGATTATTTTCATGCCCTTCCTTAGACAAGTATTCACGAAAACAGTTGTACCACATCCTTCCGGATTGCTTTAAGCCATATAATGATCGTCTTAGTCAAATTGAGTATGTATTCCTTGGTTTTTCTTTTGGAAAAGAAAATCCTTCAGGAATTCTCATATATATTTCCGTGTTTAAGTCCCCGTATAAATAAGCAGTCACAACATCCATAAGTCTCACATCAAGATTTTTAGATACCGTTAAACTAATTAGATATCTTAAAGTTATACCATCCATAACGGGGGAGTATGTTTCATCATAATCAATCCCGAGTTTCTGAAGGAAAACTTGTGTCACAAGTCGTGCCTTATATCGGGTGATTTCATTTTTATCATTGTTCTTTCTTAAAAACACCCATTTGTACCCTATTGGGTTAACATCTTTTAGGGGTCGCACTATAGGTCCAAATACACCACGTTTATTTAGAGACTCAAGTTCTTCCTTTATGGAAATTTCCCATTTTGGCCCATCTTCTCTTTATCGACATTCATTTATAGTACGTGGTTCATTATCATCATCAATGGCCTTTGATATTTGTGTAGCTACTGCATATGAGAATATGTCATCGATGATTATTTCATTACGATCCCACATTTCTCTTGAACATGTAGAAAATACAGAGATCTCATTATTATTCTTAGGTACCTTTGCCTTTTTAAGGTCTTTTATAATTACTTCGGGGACTTGTGTCTTTTCAATGACACTAACCTCTTCAGGGGTTTTAGAGAAAGTGGATATTCTATTCATAACCTCTTCTAGAGCGTTATAAGGGCATGCTTTTTCATTTGATCTCCTCCTTCGGGCAGTCGAATCTTTGGAACCTATAGGATTGCCATGCTTCTGGCATGCAACTGAATCATTTTATGCTAAAATCAAATTTTGTCCCACTGGAACATCAATTCTGTCTGGTGCATTAGCCGCGGGTACATGAGATTTGGTCACTTTTGCATCATCATTGAATGCATAGAGTAATTGATTTTCAATTCCCTGAATATGTATTATCCTTCCAACTTCATGCTCACATTGTGAGGTACTGGGGTCTAAATGAGACAATGTGGAAGTATTCCACGTTAATTCTCGTTGTTCTTCTGGAACGAACCGTACTTTAGGTACACTCTTCCCTCCCCATAATGGCGGGAATATTGTCTCATCAAAATGGCAATTTGTAAATCTAGCGGTAAACATATCACCTGCCAATGGTTTAATATAACGAATTGTGGATGGTTAATCATAACCCACATATATGCCCAAATAACATTGGGGCCCCATTTTAGTACATCGTGGTGGTGAGACATGCACGTATACAGCACAAACAAATTTATGAAAGTGGGATATGTTTGGTTGACATCCAGTCACGAGTTAAGAGGGGGTAAAATAATGGCAATCAGTTGGTCAAAATTGAATTAACTTGGCTGCATGTAGGATGGCATGACCCCAATGGGATACTGGAAGTTTAGATTGCATAAGCAAAGGCCTGGCTATCAATTGCAAGCGTTTAATTAAGGACTTAGATAAACCATTTTGGGTATGAACATGGGGAGCTGTGTGCTCAACATCAATTCCCATGGATAAACAATAATCATCAAAAACTTGAGAAGTGAATTCACCCACATTATCTAAGTGAATGGATTTGAAGTGACGATCAGGAAAATGTACTCTGAGTTTAATGATTTGAGCAAGTAATTTTGCAAAAGCCAAATTTTGAGTGGATAGTAAACAAACATGTGACCATCTAGTGGAGGCATCAATTAAAACAATAAAATAAAAAAAAAGGTCCACTAAAAGGGTGAACAGGGCTATAAAGATCTCCTTGAATTCGTAGTAAAACAGATGGTGACTCAGAGGCTATTTTGAGAAAATATGGTTTAGTGATTAATTTCCCTTGTGTACGTGGGGTGCAAAAATGGTCACTTGGTAGCGTGAGTGTTTGATTGGTTAAAAAATTCTCATTCGAGTTATTAATGATCTTCCAAAACATGGTGGATCCAGGGTGACCCAAAAGATCATGCCATATTATTAATGTAATAGGATCATTGAGATTTCGACCCGTGACTGAGTGAGATTCTACAATACTAAGTATTCTATAGTATAACCCCATGGATAATGCAGGGAGTTTTTCTAGTGTGAGCTTCTGGCTTCCAACAGTAGAAGTAATGCAAAGGAATTCTTTATTATTTTCATGCATCATTTCCATATGATATGCATTCATTATGATGTCTTTAAAACTTAGCAAATTTATTTTAGAATTGCTTGAGTATATGAAATTTTGTATTAATAACATCAAATTTCTCATTATTAATGGGATTTCCATCTTCATCTTCAAAAAAATCATCAATATTGAGTTGGGTATTATCAATGTTCCAACGTTTTTCAGGACCTTCCATCTTCCAACGGTCTTTTGGACCTTCCATCATATTTATCTCCACTCCCCTTTTTGAAGCTTAATATTTTTCCACAAATTTCTTGGGGGAACGACAATTACGGGTCCAATGACCACTACCACCACATCTATAACAAGTGTCTCATGGTTGTGATGTGTTTGAATTCTGAGTTCCATTTTTGTTTGGGCTATTCCACTTCTAGTAGTTCTTAAAATTTGTAATTTGTCTAGGCCCATGGTAATGGTAGCCACCTCTTCTGGGGTTACCACGGTGTTGTCGTACATTTCCTCGGCCTCGTTTAAAATTTCGAGTTGAGTTAGCATTCACTTCAGGGAGTGCGACAGATCTAGTGGGTCTTGATGAATGATTCTTCGTCAGAAAATCATTATTTTGTTCAACTACTAGGAGATATGATATCAAATCTGAATATCTTTTAAAACCACCGCTCTCGATATTGGTGCTGCAAGAGCATATTCGAGGTATAAAAAGTGGAGAAAGTTTTCTTTAGCATATATGCATCATATATCTTCTCACCACAGAGTTTTAGTTGCGAGGTGATTTTAAACATTATAGAATTGTACTCTGACACTGTTTTGAAATCCCTAAATCTCAAATTGAGCCATTTATGTCGTGCATATAGAAGTATAACTGATTTTTTATGGTCATATCTCTCCTTCAAGGAGTTCCATAGTTCTAATGGATCTTTCGCAGTTAGATATTCACTTTTCAAATCACTGTGTATGTGGTGCCTAAGAAATATGAGGGCTTTATCCCTGTCCTATCGGGCATAGTAATATCACTAGTAATGGCATCATCGAGATTTCTAGCTTGTAGATCGAGTTCTGCATCTTGAGACGAGTTGAGATAATTATTCTCATTTATATCAAGTGCCTTAAATTCAAGTTTATATATGTTTGACATTTTTTAAAGTGATCATGTAAGCAATAATAATGATAAAACACAAAATGCATAATTTAAACAATGTAAATAACAAAATATGATGGAATTCGGGTTCAACACATAAATTTATGGATCTTCGGGTCCAATTAATATTTTAAAATTTAAAATCCACGCCCCATTGTGTCAAAGCTTCAGGTTTGATCACAAGTTTATATTTGGAACTTCATCTCCAAATTACAAATTATTTGGATACATATAATGTTCCTTAAAATAATCAAAACTTTAGGTTATGATATGGGGTATTCGATTGGAACTTCAGGTCCAAAAATTAAATGATAATTCGGAGCTTCAAGTTCGAAATTTAAATATAAATTAGGAACTTCGGGTCCTAATTTTTTATTAAATTGTTGGAAACTTCTTGCCCCAAAAAGTTAATAAGTGGCTGATATGAAAAATAATTGTATCCTATATTCGTTGCATATTAGTACTTTCAAATGTGAATAATCAAAATTGCAAATAAAAAAATCGTGTACGATGCCTAACTAAAGATTAAAAAAACATTAGAGTAACATTAATATATCATGCATTATGATTATATAAACTAATGTCTAATGAATATTAAACAATTTCTCAAACATTAAGTAAAATGTTTAGGTCTCAACAAATAATTTTTTTTTCATAAACACATAGAGGGGAAAAGGACATAAGTTCCTATTTGTTAGGTTACGAAACATGTTATTTTGGAAGCGCCAAAATATTTTGAACGGATAAAAATGATGGTACATATTATAGATATTAATTTAAATGCCATGAGAAAAATTTATGATTGAAGCGTTTTCAAATCGAAAGTAATTAGTTCCGATGATGGTCTTTTTAAACACCTTGTCAAATAGTGCTGTTAGATTTGCATGATTCCTAAATATGGATTTTTAGACACTAATCATCACATGGCATGTACAAGCCATATGTATAAAAAAGTAAAGTCGGACATTTGTTTAGTTCATAATTTATATGGAAAGTAAAAAGGTAGAATATGATTACAATAGTAGCCAGCATAACAAGATGTGACAGATTTCTATACATTTAAAAAAACAAATAACAAGATACACGGTTGTATGAAAAACAACATAGGAAGAAAATATATAATCTGACAAATACGGATTGAAAAATACACCGGTTGTAACCTTGTTTTTGTTTTATTGTGAGGAGTAGTCGTCCTTGATATGTTGCTTGTGTAAAAAAAAATCTTGATGATCAAAGTGTGCCGAGCAAAGAAAAAAGAGCATGCTGATAACGTGTTGAAAATAAAAGACAGAGCATTGATAGAGAGGGAGTATTTTATTTCTCAATAGTATTAGCTGTAATCTTTGTACAAAAGCAGATGAGGATCTTCCTATTTATAGGACATAGTGAGGCATCCCAAAATACAAGAATGTGAGTGGACATCCACCCAAAAATCAAAAACCACATTGTTTAACAATATATATATATATATATATATGTGTGTGTGTGTGTGTGTGTGTGTGTGTGTGTGTGTGTGTGTGAGCAGTATACTAAAATCATGGTTTATGTAATAGTTTTAATTATGAATTTATTGTTAAAATAAAATTAGTTTTTCCTATTTTAATGAGAATCATGTATGCACATAATGTTTGTATTATTCTATATATTGTTGGTGTTTTTTAATCTATTTAGTATGTTTTCTCGTGTGTAGAGTATGACTAACATGCAGAGGATCAGATCACCAATTCTCGTGAAATATAAGTTTTATCATTCACAGTTTTAGATGGAACTGGGCACACCATCAGTGGGGCTATAACACAATATTTTAGTAAGTCTATCTTGATTACAGGAAATAGTATGGTTTCAACTTATTGTGATAGTATACTTTATGTGTATTGAATGGAACCACTTTGAGGTCATTGTCTTTATACTGATTTCATAAGACTATGTATACCTTATGATTATTAGGCTTACTTAAGGCTCGTAATTCGGATATGATTGATGTATACGTGCACTAGTCATTTATTGATTTGACCTATTAGGTGAGATTCATTACTGGATCGATAATCTTGACAAATTGGGTAATGGTGATTAATGTATGGTGACAGTCTTTTATGGATGGAATCCACGTCTCGCTATAGAGGCTAGTGATGCCCACTTGAGATGTTTATAAGTTTTGTATGTGTTAAACCTAATAAGTGGATTATGTTAATCCAGCACTATAAATAAATTAAGCTGGACTACTCAAAGACTTAAAGAAGTTAAACAGATAAATTATAAATAATTTATTTTATTAAAGGGTCTCTATAACCTTAATGTAGAGAGAATTAAGTAATTAATAATAGGGAGCTCAAAATATAATTTTAAGTTAAGGAGTGGAGTTGTAATTATAATTATAATTATCTAGTGGTATTAATTATAATAAGTGGAATAGGATTAGAATCTGAGTTAGATTATGTTTTCTCAGGCCCATTAGGAACCCCATCCTTCTAGGGTCCCTACCGTAAACTATATATATGAATTTAAGGCTCTTTTTCCTCAAGAAAGCCATCACCCTTAAGACTCAAAAATTCTAGTGAAAAAGAGAGGCAGCGGAGAGAAAAAGAGATAAGACAAGGTGGTCACGAAGGAAGAGACCACACTCTACTCATAATTATTCATATCGGGAATACGATGGAATATTGTGAGGTGCATCGAGCCTACGTTCGAGATCAATTCTCATATTTTGTTCATGCTGAGACGAGATCAAACTAGAGAGATCTCGAAGGTAAAACCTAATTTCGCCTTGTAGGGTTTTACGTATGAGAAATTTTTTACAGTTCGATTTATGCATATAATTAAATGACCCTGGGGAGATCGCTTCAATAATATATACATGTATATAGTCAGATTCTCCAATATACCTCCTAACAACATACCTATGAACATGCCCATTTTAATAAAATAGAAAAATATATATTTTTCATCCAAATTTGATTTATATGATTTTCATAATGAGGAGATCATCTACAAAAAAATTCATCAAAAAATACAATTTGAAAGTGGGTGATTTAAAAATTGGATGAATACATGCATTTTTAACCATTAAAACTTGTGAACATCATATCATTCTCTTTGAAGTTAAACTTTTTGATGTAATTTTTGGTAGATGATATCCTCATTATGGAAATCATGTATGCCAAATTTCAGTATATATATATATATTACTATTTTTTTAAAATGGGTACGTTCATAGGTATGTTGTTAGATGATACGTTGGAGAACCTCACTGTATATGTATGTATAAGCATATACACGTACATGCAATATGTATTTAGACATATGTGCATATATAATATGAGTATATTCCATTTTATACATGCATACGATATAGATAAAATCACACATGTATACTATTAATATATGCATATATTATTATGATATTTCATATACAATACATAATAATAATTATAAATATACATAAAAGTCTAACATAAATAAAAATATCATGTATGTATTGACAATATTATTTAGAATATATATATATATATATATATATATATATATATATATACACACACACACACACACACACACACACACACACACATGCACACACATAATAAATTATAATCAAAATATCGGTCATCTTCCTCGCAGAAGACACTTGCTCCATTAAAAAGAACTTTACGAATTGTCTTCCCAACTAGAAAATCCCATATAAACCACCACAACTATCCGGTGAAAAATCATCAGTCAACCACCTCCACATCCATTCGACCATAACCTTGATTTGACCATAATTATCTGACCAACCACTTCCACTAGTGTTAGTATATCGAATTGTTAGATAAATGTATGTTTCATTATTAAAACTAGTTATTCATTTTGATTTCGAAGTTATGTTATATTTATTGTGATATATATGTTTATGTAAAGTATTGAGATTAATGGATTTATGAACAAAAATGTTGTTTTGTGTAATGACCAGAAATGTTTTGTTGTGGATGTAAATTTGGGTTGTATATGCTTTCGAAAAATTATGTATTTTAGTCTCGTAAATTCAATTTTTGTGTACTTGAACAAAGTTTGTGTTATTTGTACTACTATAGAAAAATGCATTTAGGTGTAAAAAATAATTTTATTGGGGCTGTTTATTTTATTACTATTGTGAAACTCATTCATTGTTTACATGTCGACAAATATTAGGGGGGAAAGAAGAAAACAAATGTTGAAAAATGAAATAAAATTCGAACTTATATAAGAAAAATGCACAAACATTCCATTTAACATGATAACACACGTCTTTAATGGCTACTAGAAAAAAAATGAAATTATACAATTTAACTTTATAACAAAATTCATAAATGCATTCTTGAATAAAATTATCTCATATGTATCAAAGGTGAATAACTTTGTTTTACTTTTTCAGACAATACGGTATTTGACCCTGACACGACCGTGACAGCAACAAAGAGGTGTTATCATGATCTTTGCCATAGTCATGTTAGGGTCAAAGACCATGATAACACCTCTTCGTTATTGTCACGGTCGTGTCAGGGTCAAATATCCACTACACCAAAATGACAAAATTGTCACCTTTCATCCGGCCACCCTTGTCAAGGTCATTGACCGTGACAAAAAAATACGCGTTTTGTGTCACGGTCATTGACCTTGACACGACCGTGACAAAGAATTATCACGGTCAATGACCGTGACAAGGCCGTGACAAATTCACTTGTCACGATCATTGACCGTGACAATTCTTTAAATAATTATCACGGTCAATGACCTTGACACGACCGTAACAACTTCTGCAGTAAAAAGAAAAAAGCCCTAGCCTTCTTTTTTCCCACCCTTTTTTGGTTTTCCCCCTCTCTCTCTCTCTCTCTCTCTCTAAGCGATTTCTTCTCTCTTTCTCTCTAAGGTATGTTTTTTTTTCCTCTCTTTCTCTTTCATTTCTATATGTGTGTGTATGTGTATGTGTATGTGTGTATATATATGTGTGTATATATATATGTGTATATGTGTGTGTATGTATGTGTGTGGTGGTGTGTGGTGGGGGAGGGGGGAAGGGGGTAATGGGGGTGGCGTGGTGCAGGTGTGGGGGGGGTGTGGGGGGAGGGGGGGATGGGGTATGTGTATATGTGTGTGTATATATGTGTGTGGTGGTGTGTGGTGGGGGAGGGGGGAAGGGGGTAGTGGGGTTGGGGTGTGGTGGGGGGAGGGGGAGGGGGTGGGGGTGGGGTGTGTGTGTGTGGCGGGGGGAGGGGGGCAAGGGGTGTGGTGGGGGGGGTCAATTTTAATAATTGTTTAGCTTTAATTAAGAAATTGTATAGCTTTAATTGTAATTTTAATTGTATAGTTTTAGATGAAAGTAAATTAATAATTAGTGCCAATTTCATATGAAAGTAGGATTGCCCCTCATTTTAAATTAGTAAATTAATAATTGTATACTTTAATTGTTAGTTTAATTGATGAAATGAATTAATTGAGTAGATGAATTAGAAGGAGTACGGGTTACACATTTGTTGTTGAAATTGTTGTTGGATTATTTTGTTTAGTAAATGTTGGGTTGGTTAGTTTTAAAAGTGGCATGACCATTGGATTATTGTCCATATGGGGGTGGGATTTTTCAACTTTTTTTGAAAATTACTTTGTATATCGAACAATATATACAAAGTATGATAATTAAATGAAACATACTTGAAATTAAATATGTGTATATGTGTGTGTATATATGTGTGTGGTGGTGTGTGGTGGGGGAGGGGGCAGGGGGTGTGGTGGGGCAATTTTAACAATTGTATAGGTTTAATTAAGAAATTGTATAGCTTTAATTGTAATTTTAATTGTATAGTTTTAGATGAAAGTAAATTAATAATTAGTACCGATTTCATATGAAAGGAGGATTGCCCCTCATTTTAAATTAGTAAATTAATAATTGTATACTTTAATTGTTAGTTTAATTGATGAAATGAATTAATTGAGTAGATGAATTAGAAGGAGTACGGGTTACACATTTGTTGTTGAAATTGCCGTCGAATTATTTTGTTTAGTAAATGTTGGGTTTGTTAGTTTTAAAAGTGGCATGACCATTGGATTATTGTCCATATGGGGGGGGGGGGGGGATTTTTCAACTTTTTTTGAAAATTACTTTGTATATCGAACAATATATACAAACTATGATAATTAAATGAAACATACTTGAAATTAAATATGTGTATATGTGTGTGTATGTGTGTGTATATATGTGTGTGGTGGTGTGTGGTGGGGTAGGGGGCAGGGGGTGTGGTGGGGCAATTTTAACAATTGTATAGCTTTAATTAAGAAATTGTATAGCTTTAATTGTATAGTTTTAGATGAAAGTAAATTAATAATTAGTGCCAATTTCATATGAAAGTAGGATTGCCCCTCATTTTAAATTAGTAAATTAATAATTGTATACTTTAATTGTTAGTTTAATTGATGAAATGAATTAATTGAGTAGATGAATTAGAAGGAGTACGGGTTACACATTTGTTGTTGAAATCGCCGTTGGATTATTTTGTTTAGTAAATGTTGGGTTGGTTAGTTTTAAAAGTGGCATGACCATTGGATTATTGTCCATATGGGAGTGGGATTTTTTAACTTTTTTTTTAAAATTACTTTGTATATCGAACAATATATACAAAGTATGATAATTAAATGAAACATACTTGAAATTAAATATGTTTATATGTGTGTGTATGTGTGTGTATATATGTGTGTGGTGGTGTGTGGTGGGGGAGGGAGTGTGGTGGGGCAATTTTAACAATTGTATAGCTTTAATTAAGAAATTGTATAGCTTTAATTGTAATTTTAATTGTATAGTTTTAGATGAAAGTAAATTAATAGTTAGTGCCAATTTCATATGAAAGTAGGATTGTCCCTCATTTTAAATTAGTAAATTAATAATTGTATACTTTAATTGTTAGTTTAATTGATGAAATGAATTAATTGAGTAGATGAATTAGAAGGAGTAGTGGGTTACACATTTGTTGTTGAAATTGTTGTTGGATTATTTTGTTTAGTAAATGTTGGTTTGGTTAGTTTTAAAAGTGGCATGACCATTGGATTATTGTCCATATGGGGGTGGGATTTTTCAACCTTTTTTTAAAATTACTTTGTATATCGAACAATATATACAAAGTATGATAATTAAATGAAACATACTTGAAATTAAATATGTGTATATATGTGTGTATGTGTGTGTATATATGTGTGCGGTGGTGTGTGGTGGGGGAGGGGGCAGGGGGTGTGGTGGGGTAATTTTAACAATTGTATAGCTTTAATTAAGAAATTGTATAGCTTTAATTGTAATTTTAATTGTATAGTTTTAGATCAAAGTAAATTAATAATTAGTGCCAATTTAATATGAAAGTAGGATTGCCCCTCATTTTAAATTAGTTAATTAATAATTGTATACTTTAATTGTTAGTTTAATTGATGAAATGACTTAATTGAGTAGATGAATTAGGAGTAGTGGGGGTGGGGCGGGGTGGGGGGAGGGGGAGGGGGTGGGGGTGGGGTATGTGTATATGTGTGTGGTGGGGGGGGGGGGATGGGGGTAGTGGGGGGGGGGGGTGCAGGTGTGGTACGGGTTTACACATTTGTTATTGAAATTGCTGTTGGATTATTTTGTTTAGTAAATGTTGGGTTGGTTAGTTTTAAAAGTGGCATGACGTTAGATGTTTTCAACTATTCCACGTTAGATGTTTTAAACTAATTTAGACATATTTATGTACGTGTACGTGTGCGTGTGTGTGGTGGGGGTGGGGTAGGGGTAGGGGTGTGTGTCTATGTGTACTAATAACATTTTTTTTTATCTGTACTAATAACATTTTTTTTACAGCAAATGTCACCTTCAGATATTAAGGCGAAGATGATGATGTTGTTTATGATGATGTCGTCTGGGCTCGGTGGTAGCGGAGGCGACGAGGGCTCCTCCGCCCCTAGGCTCCCCAAATATGGAAAATTTGGGATTACCGTCGAGAACAAATCAGAGCTATTAGCGAGATCACTCGAGCTGCTAAAGACGGTCATCGGCCCGAGGTTTATGAGTTGGAAGGAGGTGCCATATGAGCTCAAGTGAGTTGTTTGGGCGGCACTACAGGTAATATATTTATATTTATATGAATATTTCAATTTCAATTTCAATTTCAATTTCAATTTCAATTTCATTTTATATTTATATTAATATTAATATTTATATTTATATTTATTCGCAACTAACATTGAATTTGTGGACAGGAACAATTCAACTTGGATCCAAAGCTACGCGATTTCATCTTGGAGCAGTTGAGAGAGCAACACAAGACGTGGAAGAAAATTATGCGAACACGGTACTTTGGAAAAACACGAGAGTCAATTATACAATGGCGTGGATCCGTCCCGCCCAAGGAGCCGATCTCATTGGCACAATGGCAAAAGTTCATTGACAATGAGATCAAGGATCGACAATTGGCATCTCGCCAATCGGGGAGGGAAAATCGGGCAAAAAAGAGGGACGTGCACTACTCCGATCGGACCTCTTACATCGAGGTGGAGCATAGGATGAAGGTAAGATTTAATTTTTCTATAACTACAGAAATATATTATTCTTCATTATTTTACTTTGCGGGGCCGATACTAATTTTACTTTATTTTATTTCAGGGGGTAGGGAGTGGGCCAGGGGGTAAGCCACATAGGCTCGATACTTATGTGGCTCTTCGGACGAAGAAGGGGAAGGACAAGGAGATGTCCCCGAGCGTCGCGGCGACGATTGTAAGTAATCCGACAGTTTAATTTTTGTTAATTACGTTATTATTTTTTAGTTTACTTATTTTACTAATCATGTGCTTTTTGTCGTTTCAGGCAAAGCTTAAGGAAGTGCATGAGTCGCAGTCTCATGTCGACAAGGTGTCTTTGTCCACAGACGCACTCAGCCAAGTGCTTAGCTCTAATCGCAAGGGGAGGATAAGGGGGTGAGCTCGCTGGTGGCCAAATCTAGGATCATCGGATTTGAGACGAGCGACACCGGGTTGGCTCGAACGGTGGATTCACACGACGCGAAGCTGTCCCGTTTGGAGGCGACGGTCGAAGATATGTACGCATTCATGAAGCGTACGTTGGGCGGAGATCGTAAGGGGAAGGGGAAAGGGAAAGGGAAGGAGAAGGAGGAGGAGGAGGAGGAGGAGGAGGAGGTGGTGGTGCAGGAGAACGAGACGCAGGAGGACGAGGATGTGGAGCTCGCTGCTTTTTCACCGTTATGTGCTTATTTCGATGATCCACTTCCTTATTTGTCTCCCTTCCCCAGACCATTGTCGACACTTAGTTGGCCGAGCGTGTTCATATTGGATGTATTGATGGCCAGCGGATAGGGCGGGGGTTGAGGGATCCGAATATCGTCGAGGGTGGAATAGTTCATGGACGTGCGCTTCAAGGGATCGAGTCTAAAGTGCTCGTCACACATGTGATACTCGGGAAGGAGAACTCCCTATTGTGGTTGTGCGAACAATGCGACACGATGTATATTAGTGGGTGTGTCAATTCTTATATCGTGTGGCCAACTCACCTCCTCACATTTACCCAAGACATGTAGTAACATTATTTTTAAGTTTGTCCATTTTAATTATATTTGGATTATATCGTCATGTATATTATTTCTATTTTGAATATTTGGATTATATCGTCATGAATATATATTTGCACTATCTTTAGTTTATTTGGATATATGATGTTTGAATAGGTACAACCAACGTTGTTATAACAGGTACAAATATACTGCTGGGCAGTGGCAGTGGCCATACTGCCCAGCTGAATTTTTTTAAATTATGCCCAGAATTGTCACGGTCATTGACCGTGACAAGTCCTTGACAAATCTTATCACGGACTTGTCACGGTCAATAACCATGATAATTTTTTTAAATATTGTCACGGGTTTGTCACGGTTATTAACCGTGACTAAACTTGTCATGGCCCATAACCTTGACACGACCGTGACAATTCTAACAAACTTGTCAAGGTCAATGACCGTGACACGTCCGTGACAAAAAAATTTGTCTCTCCTCGAATCGTCAACTTGTCATGGTCAATGACCGTGACAATAGTACAGATTTGGTGTAGTGATCGTGACAACAAGTGTGAGATAATTAATCCCATAAACTCTTTTCATCTCTCTCTCGCTACTTTGCTTTCCTTTCTCTCTCTCACCGTCTCTCTCTCTCTCCAACAGCTACTACCATCACACCATTTCCCACATTAGGATACTACCATCATCCACACCAGTAATGCTCCCTCTCTCCCTCTCTAATTTCATAATTTCTCTATTAATTATATGTATGTGTACGTGTATATGTTTATGTGTGCATGAGGTTGTGTGTATGTGTGCGTGTTAGGTCTTTTATGTTTGCTGAAATTGGATATGTGAAATTGGATTGTCGAAATTGGGTATGGGAAATTTAGGTGTCTGAAATGTGTAATTTGAAACTACGTATGTCAAATCAGGTACATAGGCATTAGAATAGTGTTTGGTATATATGCATTAGAATAGTGAAATTGGGTACAGTAGTTGCCCACTTGATTTATGTGTGTTTTGGTATTTATTTTAATATGGATACTGCTTGATTGTTTATACATCTTGTGGCATTATCTTTAGTTTTGTGTAAAATATTTGAGTTTTTAGGGTAGTTTGGTAATTAGGGTTAATGTGTTTACTTGATACTGAATAGGGGTTTGTGCTTAGCAAGAGTTGAATGTGTGTAATTGCTGAAGTTGGGGTGATTTGATTAATTAGAACATATTTTGATTATTTTTGGGAGTATTTAAACTAAACACTATATTGCTCGTATAAAGTGCGCCTAGAAACCCAACTTGGTATTGTAATATCGACTTAATCAGTGTGTAGGATTGATCTTAGGGATTGATATGATAATGAATAAATCGAATTGGTATTGATCGCTACTTAAATTTATTTATTTTTTTGTTCAAATGCACTACTTAATTTAAAACTTGAAATATTGAAACCGAACACGAGTTATCGGATAGATTTGGCACCTATGATCTAGGGACTTATAGGTATTGTAGTCCCAACCTAGGGTTCTTGAATTTTTTTATACCTTTGTTAATATTATTCCATGTATATATGTGTCTTTTCCCATAGTAGGTGATTGTTTGTAGTAGTTGTGATGGGATATCCTCTATACAAAGAGTGTGTGGGTGAGACAAATAAGTTGTGGGAGGTGCATTATTTTATTTTAGGAGATGGGGAGTGGTCCTGGGGGTAAGCCACATAGTCTTAATGCCTATATGGAAATTCGAACAAAGAAAGGGAAGGACAAGGAGGTTAATCTGGGCGTGGCTGCCACCATTGTAAGTTATAATTATATTTATGTTATTAATTCATTATTTATATGTGACACCCCGACTAATTAAATACCGGGTAGCTACTCCTTTATAAAATTAATTCAAAATGCCAAGTTGGCTCAGTTAATAGCATCATTGTCGAAAACATTTTATTATTACTATCCACCTAGTATTTAAAAAGTAAGTGCCAAATTTTAATTTAAGTCTGGTTAACATGCAACAAGTAAAAAAAAAGAAATAAATAACATCATTCACCATACTGAAGTAAACTGAATAACCATCACAATAGAGTAAATAAAGTTTGGAGGAAAACTCCTCACTACAATCCCATAACTGAAATGAATAACCGAAACTGAAATAAAACATGCTAAAGTCTGAAAACTGAAATATAAAAGATGTCTCTAAAGAAATGGGCAACATGCCCTACAACTGATAGATGGTGACTCTGGAATCCAAAAGATGGGGGCGTCTACATGCAAATCCCGGTAGCTTCCACAAGCAGCTACAGCTCGTCACCTGAATGAGTATCCTATGCTTGGTGTCCTTGTGGCTGGGCACCTAAAATGGTTTTACAAAGAAAAAGAGATTTGAAAAGCAAACGGGTCAGAGCCCGAATGTGGAGTTATATTTTAAAAACCTGCAAGTGCTTTAAAAACATTTAAAACATTAAATGCAAAGTACATGTTAGGACGTACACTCGCATGATATTCTCACCTCTCGTCTAACTGTGCACTCCTAACGTAAGTACCCATCTATATCGACCCATACTACTAGCTAACTGATAACATAACTAGCTAGACTGCCAAAGGTTCTACCCGTATTACTTGGTTCCATTTAACATAACAACGCTCGTAATTACATAGAGGTTTAACGTAAACTCAGTTACTAAATACGCCATTGATATAACTATTAGTTAACTCATTATATATCTCGAAACAATACCGTAATATCTTCACAACATTAACATGAGGATTTCCATTAATTTAAGGTATATTATTCACATCATAAATATACGATACAAGCACCCCGCAATCTAAGCTATGGTAGACACATACTCTGCTATCCATCCCGGTACATCACGTACATAAGGATCACACATTCCGAATCTCTCAGGAATAGTTCAGATAACACAAATCACACATAGTGGAGGCGAACACAGTCACCATCACATGGGTCACGCACATACCTACGCTCCCATGGTCAGCGGACTTATTAATACCACAATAAGTCTTTCTATGACCTATGTTCATCAAGGTACCAGTCTATATCCCCCCCGTAGGCACACAAGGAATAGAGGGTCCTAAGCGAACGCAACCTCCCGTGATAGCAAGTATGGTAGGTATGTCATACACACAATCCATATACCAATACTAAGTAAACACATGTCTTAGTAATACCATATTTTAATCGTAGTACATATTGCACTCTCGTACTAACTATAATTATCACAATTCGTAGTATTCCGGTTTGTAATTATACGCGCTATAATTCATCCTCACATCACAGTAGACACTCACGTCTCAACCCAAATGGTTTATTGGATATAACTCTCGTATATAATTTACTCCTCTCAATAACCCAAAAGTCCCCAAATCTATCCTTACATCATCAAAGAATGTTAACTCTACCCTCGAACCAGTTTCCGGGACTCCAAAAATCAAAACAGTCCAAAAAGGACAAAACTGTCAACTCGTTAGAAGTCTCGTTCGAACGAGACTTCGAACGAGTTTGGACTGTCAGGTCGTTAGAAGTCTCGTTCGAACGAGGCTGTTCGAACGAGATCCCAGTTCGTTCGAACGAACTGTCCCTTCTAACGATATCTCGTTCGAACGAGATATCGAACGAAATCCCTGCTCGTTAGTAACGACTGGTCAACTCGTTAGAAGCTCGTTCGAACGAGTTCGTTCGAACGACCTGGGGGCTGCTTCTAACGAATTGCCAGTTTCGGCCCAGATTTTTCCAAAAATCATTTTTCACCATTTTTATCACTTCAATCCTTCTCCAAAGTTCGTCCTAACCATGATTTAAGTCCTCTAATCATACTAAAACATGCTTGGGTTATAAACTAACGTCTTTTAAGGCAATAAGGCATCCTAAACATCATTAAATCCCAAGATTTTATACTATTTCCCCAATATCATCAAGAACATGAACCCTAGATATATATCAACATCAAATCCAGAATTTAATTCGTTTTTCTTTCACCCAAACATGTATTAACATCAGATTAATTGTCTCCAAACTATTCTACATGCAATCCTTCTCAAATTCCTCAACTTTTATGATCTAGACTACATGGGTTTTCATATTTTATCAAGAACAACCATAAATCCAAATTTTCTAACATGGAAAAGACATTCTCAGAATTTAAATGGAATAAAGTCACTTGCCTTGTTTGTCTCTGAATTTGGTGTGGATTCGGTGTAGAATTTCTGCAGAATTCCTCTCTCTCTCTCCTTCTCCAAGCTTTCTTCTCCAAAAAGCTATGGTGGCTAGGGTTTGCTTTGGGGAACTTATGAAAACCTAATTTAATAAACCTCCGTAGCTTGTTGGGTTAATAAGGGTTGGTTGGGTCAATTCCTTATCAGATTACAACTCTCAATTTTCGTCACTTTTAATTACCCAAAAATACCAAATTACTAAAATACCCTTTAAGTTACCGGTATGGCCTAAAAATACCCCGGGACCCAAACTATACCCCCGGCTAGTGTTTTCTGACTATCTCGACCCTTCCGGACGCGTTGGCGCACTCAAAACGACCATACGGATTATAGATTTTAAATTCACTTTTATTAACAAAATAATATACCGTGACGCGGCGGTCCCACGCGTCTCAACAAAATTTCTAAAATGCCGTATATAAATCTCACGACAAATTTTATAATACCAAATACATATATAATTATATATGCACATAATTAAATATCAATTCGCATCTCATTAGTATTTATAACCCGGATTAATTTCCAATTAATACGCAATTTAATTAATTAATCCCAAAATAAATACGGCCAAAAGTACGGGGTATTACATACTTCCCCCCTAATAACTGAATTTCGTCCCGAAATTCGAAACTAGAAAGTACCTGCTAAAAACAGCTCTGGATAACGCTCGTGCATCTCATCCTCGCGCTCCCATGTGGATTCCTCGACATTGTGATGTCGCCACTGAACACGCACTAACGGAACTATCTTTGACCGCAGTTTCCTCTCGCTTCGGTCCAAAATAGCAATTGGCCCCTCCTCGTAGGAGCTATCCGACTGGAGATCGATGTCCTCCACAACAATGTGAGAATGAGCCAAATTATCTCTAAGGTATTTCCTCAGCGAGGAAATATGGAACACGTCGTGAATCCGATGCAAGTGCTCCGGTAGTCCAAGTCTATACGCAACGGGTCCGATCCGCTCAATAATAGGAAACGGCCCCACGTACCTCGGTGCCAACTTCCCCTTCTTCCCGAATCGCATAATCCCCTTCATCGGAGAAACCCTGAGCAAAACCTGGTCCCCCACTTGGAACTCTCTGAAAAATCTCTTCGCATCAGCATAACTCTTCTGCCTGTCTTGAGCTACCCGAATGCGACTCCGAATCAACTCAATCCTTGCCGAAGTATCCTGAATCACTTCCGGCCCAAGTAGTTTGTTGTCCCCCACCTCTAACCAACATGCTGGGGAACGACAAGGCCTACCGTACAATGCCTCGAACGGAGCCATGCCAATCGTGAACTGATAGGAGTTGTTGTAAGCAAACTCCACCAGTGGAAGGTACTGCTCCCATCCACCCCCGAAGTCAATAATGCACATGTGTAGCATGTCCTCCAACATCTGGTTGGTGCGCTCTGTCTGCCCATCGGTCTGCGGATGATAAGCCGTACTCAACCGCAATTCCGTGCCCATGGCCTCCTGGAAACTCTCCCAAAACCTCGAAACAAATATCTTGTCTCTGTCAGACACGATATTCAGGGGCACACCGTGAAGTCTCACAATCTCTGAAATGAAAAGCTGGGCATACTGTCCCGTAGTGTAGTCAGTCCTTACGGGTAAGAAGTGAGCGACCTTGGACAACCTGTCCACAATTACCCAAATGGAGTCGTGACCCCTCTGCGACGTAGGCAACCCCGTGACAAAATCCATGGATATGCTCTCCCACATCCACACCGGAACCTCCAACGGCTGTAGCAATCCTGCTGGTCTCTGATGATCCACTTTTACAAGCTGATAAGTGGCGCATTTCGAGACAAACTCAACGATATCTTTCTTCATACCGCTCCACCAATATTGCCGTCTCATGTCTTGGTACATTTTGTCCCCTCCGGGATGTACCGCGAACCGTGAGCCGTGCGACTCTGCCATCACATCGTACCGCAATTCTTCCCCTTCCGGAACTACCAACCTCCCATTGAAGCGCAATCCCCCGTCTGAGCTAACGGTATAGGACTCGGCTCCCTCTGCAAGTAATCGAACTATCTGCTCCTGACAGAACGAGTCATTAGCCTGTGCCCGTACTACCTTTGTGACAATCTGCGGTGTAACGGTCATCACAGACATGAAAGATCGGGCCACTGCATCTTGGTGTCCCGATTCCTTCCACTTAGCCTTCCACACCTCTGCCACCTCATCTGCTGGCCTGCGGCTCAACGCGTCTGCTACCACGTTAGCCTTACCCGGGTGGTACTGGATGTCGAACTGGTAGTCTTTCACAAACTCGAGCCACCTACGCTGCCGCATGTTCAACTCTTTCTGCGTGAACAGATACTGTAGGGACTTGTGGTCCATGAACAGCTGAAACTTCTCCCCCAAAAGATAGTGCCTCCAAATCCGTAAGGCAAATACCACTGCTGCCAACTCCAAATCATGTGTGGGGTAATTCTTCTCATGAGGCTTAAGCTTACGGGAAGCATAAGCTATGGCCTGTCTCTCCTGCTGCAATACACCTCCCAGTCCTTGCAAAGACGCATCGGTGTAAACCAAATACTCAACTCCCGGTCTCGGCAATGCTAACACAGGTACTGAGGTCAACTTGTCCTTCAATTCATCGAATGCCAACTGACAGGCATCACTCCAAATGAACGGCACACCCTTACGAGTAAGATGTGTCAAAGGACCTGCTATCTCTGAGAAACCCTGAATAAACCTCCTGTAGTATCCTGCTAAACCCAAGAAACTACGAATCTCCGTCGGCGTCGTGGGTTGTCCCCACTCCCTCACTGCTGATACTTTTCCCGGATCGACAGATATTCCCTGATCGGAAATAATGTGACCCAAGAACTGGACTTCCTTCAGCCAAAACCCGCACTTCTCATATTTTGCATACAGCTCGTTCTGACGAAGTGTCTGCAAAACCTGCCTCAAATGCTCGGCATGCTCCTCCTCTGTCTGAGAGTAAACCAGAATATCATCAATGAAGACAATGACAAATTGGTCTAGGAAATCCCTGAACACTCTGTTCATCAAGTCCATAAACACTGCTGGAGCGTTGGTCAAGCCGAAAGGCATAACCCGAAACTCGTAAGAACCATATCTCGACAAGAATGCGGTCTTCGAGACATCCTCCTCCCTGATACGCAACTGATGGTATCCTGACCTCAAGTCAATCTTCGAGAAGAAAGAAGCTCCTCTTAACTGGTCGAATAAGTCATCGATTCGAGGCAACGGATACTTATTCCGTATCGTGACCTTATTCAACTCTCGGTAGTCCACGCACAATCTCAGTGAACCGTCCCTCTTCTTCACAAACAAAACTGGAGCGCCCCAAGGTGAGGTACTCCTGCGAATAAAGCCCTGCCCTAACAGCTGCTCTATCTGATTCCGTAGCTCTCGCATCTCGGCCGAAGCCATACGGTACGGTACACGTGCTATAGGTCTCGTGCCCGGTAGCAAATCTATAACGAAGTCTATCTCCCGACTGGGTGGTAAGCCTGGTATCTCCTGAAACACATCTGAATACTCCCTGATAACCGGGATCGAATCCAAAGGAATCACAACCTCCTTAGAGGTATCCTCCTCTATGTAATACAGATGAGCGGTCGATCCTCCCTCTGGGCGAGGCATCGCCACTATAAACATCTCCTGCCCCGGAATGGCAAAAACAATGCTCCCGCTGAAGCAATCAATCATGGCCCTATATGCTACGAGCCAATCCATACCGATGATCACATCGTGAACATGCATGTCTAACACTAACATGTCCGCAGGTAATACCAAACCACCAACCTCTACCCCCACTCCCCGGCATATAAAGAAAATAAGTGACCCACTCCCTAATGGTGAGTCGACACACGTCACTGTGCTCTCTGCCGTAGCTAACATTCTTAAAGCTTTCGCGAAGTGTGTAGCTATAAAACAGTGTGTAGCACCCGTATCAAATAACACCCGACCCATAGTGCCATGGATAGGAAACGTACCCTCGATCGCGAGCGGTGCCTGTGGAACTGCAGCCTGGTGAACGTTGTAGACACGTCCATACTGTAGCTGCCCCTGCTGAGCTGGGACTGCTGGAATGGGTGGCAATGCTGCCATCTGTGGCGGTGCAGGAAGAGCGGCGGGAAACATAGGTCTCTGTGGCTCCTGGCGAGCACCCTGCTGCTGCTGCTGTGGGGCCCTGCCCCTATCAGGACAATCCTGCTTCTTATGGCCAGTCTTGCCACAAGTAAAGCACTTCCCTGGGAAGTTCCCTCCCCTCTGCCCCTGCTGTCCCCGGCCCTGGTGGCCGTTGCCGTTCCTCCCTTGGCCCTGCTGGCCCTGATGGAACTGTTGCCCATTCTGCCCCTGTTGGCCCTGATGGCCGTTTGGACCCTGATGGCCCTGGCGGAAACCTCCCTGACCCTGCCTGTAGTTCCCTGATCGGAACCTCTTATTATCCCCCTGCTGGGTACCCTGCTCATTCTGTCTCTGCCCCTGACCGGTTTGTGCCCCGCTGGCACCATGTCCTCCAGTCCTGCCCTGATGGCTAGACTCCCCCGACCGCTTGCCCTCGGCCATATGAAAACGGTGGTCCTGGCAGTGCAATAATGCAGCGTTAACCACATCAGAATACGTGGCCAACGATAGGTTCCCTAGCAGATGCTGACGGATCCTCCAATTCAGCCCGTCGGTGAACTTCTCAATCTTCTTCTTCTCTGTTGGAATCTCGTCTGGAACGATATTCAACAGGTTAGTGAACTCGGCCTCATATTCGGCCACTGTCTTGCCCTCCTGCTTCAAACTCATCAGCTTCCTCCTCATCTCTGTATGAACTGCGGACGGAAAGTACTTACGGTCGAACCGCACCCAGAACTCCTGAATCGTGAGGGTATCCCTCTCCTCCGCGGTGGTAATAGACTCCCACCACTGTAATGCAAATCCCACTAGCTTGAAAGTATCTAGCACCTGTTTCTGAACATCAGTGCACTCATGCATCCTCAAATGCCTCTGTATGTCCTTCTTCCATTGGCTCGAGACTACCACGTCTGAGCTACCTGCAAACTCTGGCGGATGCGCTTTCTGAAAAGCGTCACGTACACGCTCCCAAGCAGACGGGAATGCATTAACCTGTACTGGCGCGGTAACCGGCGCCTGTGGTGGTGCCTGCTGAATAACGGAAATCGCGGCATTCACCGCTTGAGCTACTATAGCTGCAACCTCAGCGGCGTTCAACATGCCCTGAGCTGGAGCGGGCTGGGGTTCGGGCGTTGCATTCCTGGGAACTCGTCGTGCACGTCGTGGAGGCATCTGAAATAAGAACAAAGTTTATAAGTTCATGGTTTATAAACTTAAAATAGCTGAAGAACGAAGCATACATAATAAGAGTACAACAGTCCTAAAATATAGGGCTCTATATCAAAGAAAACGTAGCGGAAACATAATAGCCGTACAGATCCTAAAGGACACTAGAACCTGATGCTCTGATACCACCTGTGACACCCCGACTAATTAAATACCGGGTAGCTACTCCTTTATAAAATTAATTCAAAATGCCAAGTTGGCTCAGTTAATAACATCACTGTCGAAAACATTTTATTATTACTATCCACCTAGTATTTAAAAAGTAAGTGCCAAATTTTAATTTAAGTCTGGTTAACATGCAACAAGTAAAAAAAAAGAAATAAATAACACCATTCACCATACTGAAGTAAACTGAATAACCATCACAATAGAGTAAATAAAGTTTGGAGGAAAACTCCTCACTACAATCCCATAACTGAAATGAATAACCGAAACTGAAATAAAACATGCTAAAGTCTGAAAACTGAAATATAAAAGATGTCTCTAAAGAAATGGGCAACATGCCCTACAACTGATAGATGGTGACTCTGGAATCCAAAAGATGGGGGCGTCTACATGCAAATCCCGGTAGCTTCCACAAGCAGCTACAGCTCGTCACCTGAATGAGTATCCTATGCTTGGTGTCCTTGTGGCTGGGCACCTAAAATGGTTTTACAAAGAAAAAGAGATTTGAAAAGCAAACGGGTCAGAGCCCGAATGTGGAGTTATATTTTAAAAACCTGCAAGTGCTTTAAAAACATTTAAAACATTAAATGCAAAGTACATGTTAGGACGTACACTCGCATGATATTCTCACCTCTCGTCTAACTGTGCACTCCTAACGTAAGTACCAATCTATATCGACCCATACTAATAGCTAACTAATAACATAACTAGCTAGACTGCCAAAGGTTCTACCCGTATTACTTGGTTCCATTTAACATAACAACGCTCGTAATTACATAGAGGTTTAACGTAAACTCAGTTACTAAATACGCCATTGATATAACTATTAGTTAACTCATTATATATCTCGAAACAATACCGTAATATCTTCACAACATTAACATGAGGATTTCCATTAATTTAAGGTATATTATTCACATCATAAATATACGATACAAGCACCCCGCAATCTAAGCTATGGTGCACACATACTCTGCTATCCATCCCGGTACATCACGTACATAAGGATCACACATTCCGAATCTCTCAGGAATAGTTCAGATAACACAAATCACACATAGTGGAGGCGAACACAGTCACCATCACATGGGTCACGCACATACCTACGCTCCCATGGTCAGCGGACTTATTAATACCACAATAAGTCTTTCTATGACCTATGTTCATCAAGGTACCAGTCTATATCCCCCCCGTAGGCACACAAGGAATAGAGGGTCCTAAGCGAACGCAACCTCCCGTGATAGCAAGTGTGGTAGGTATGTCATACACATAATCCATATACCAATACTAAGTAAACACATGTCTTAGTAATACCATATTTTAATCGTAGTACATATTGCACTCTCGTACTAACTATAATTATCACAATTCGTAGTATTCCGGTTTGTAATTATACGCGCTATAATTCATCCTCACATCACAGTAGACACTCACGTCTCAACCCAAATGGTTTATTGGATATAACTCTTGTATATAATTTACTCATCTCAATAACCCAAAAGTCCCCAAATCTATCCTTACATCATCAAAGAATGTTAACTCTACCCTCGAACCAGTTTTCGGGACTCCAAAAATCAAAACAGTCCAAAAAGGACAAAACTGTCAACTCGTTAGAAGTCTCGTTCGAACGAGACTTCGAACGAGTTTGGACTGTCAGGTCGTTAGAAGTCTCGTTCGAACGAGGCTGTTCGAACGAGATCCCAGTTCGTTCGAACGAACTGTCCCTTCTAACGATATCTCGTTCGAACGAGATATCGAACGAAATCCCTGCTCGTTAGTAACGACTGGTCAACTCGTTAGAAGCTCGTTAGAAGCTCGTTTGAACGAGTTCGTTCGAACGACCTGGGGGCTGCTTCTAACGAATTGCCAGTTTCGGCCCAGATTTTTCCAAAAATCGTTTTTCACCATTTTTATCACTTCAATCCTTCTCCAAAGTTCGTCCTAACCATGATTTAAGTCCTCTAATCATACTAAAACATGCTTGGGTTATAAACTAACGTCTTTTAAGGCAATAAGGCATCCTAAACATCATTAAATCCCAAGATTTTATACTATTTCCCCAATATCATCAAGAACATGAACCCTAGATATATATCAACATCAAATCCAGAATTTAATTCGTTTTTCTTTCACCCAAACATGTATTAACATCAGATTAATTGTCTCCAAACTATTCTACATGCAATCCTTCTCAAATTCCTCAAATTTTATGATCTAGACTACATGGGTTTTCATATTTTATCAAGAACAACCATAAATCCAAATTTTCTAACATGGAAAAGACATTCTCATAATTTAAATGGAATAAAGTCACTTGCCTTGTTTGTCTTTGAATTTGGTGTGGATTCGGTGTAGAATTTCTGCAGAATTCCTCTCTCTCTCTCCTTCTCCAAGCTTTCTTCTCCAAAAAGCTATGGTGGCTAGGGTTTGCTTTGGGGAACTTATGAAAACCTAATTTAATAAACCTCCGTAGCTTGTTGGGTTAATAAGGGTTGGTTGGGTCAATTCCTTATCAGATTACAACTCTCAATTTTCGTCACTTTTAATTACCCAAAAATACCAAATTACTAAAATACCCTTTAAGTTACCGGTATGGCCTAAAAATACCCCGGGACCCAAACTATACCCCCGGCTAGTGTTTTCTGACTATCTCGACCCTTCCGGACGCGTTGGCGCACTCAAAACGACCATACGGATTATAGATTTTAAATTCACTTTTATTAACAAAATAATATACCGTGACGCGGCGGTCCCACGCGTCTCAACAAAATTTCTAAAATGCCGTATATAAATCTCACGACAAATTTTATAATACCAAATACATATATAATTATATATGCACATAATCAAATACCAATTCGCATCTCATTAGTATTTATAACCCGGATTAATTTCCAATTAATACGCAATTTAATTAATTAATCCCAAAATAAATACGGCCAAAAGTACGGGGTATTACATTATAATCACATACTTTTTTGTTATTTCATCCAGCCACATACTTTTTTTGTTAATTTAGGAAAAGCTTAAAGAAGTTCACAACTCGCAGAGTGATGCCGACAAGGCATATTTGAGTACGGATGCTCTTAGCTAAGTGCTCGGGCATGATCATAATGTCCATACTCGGGGTATTAGCTCGTAGGGATTACATCGAGCAACAGTGGATTGTCACACAAGGTCGGTGAGTTGAAGGCCAACTCGGACCAAAAGTTTGACAATATAGAAAAAATATTTAATAAAATATTTTCGACGGTTAAGCAAGCTCCTCAAGGTCGAGCCAGGATTAGCTCAGAGTAAAGAAAGTAAAAAGTAGTAGATGAGGGGACCATTACACCATCTTTCTCACCCTCACCGATATACCCCTCATCTCCGTATGACTTATTTGCCACCATCGCCTGGTCTCAACTGTCCAAACTCCATTTACAATTGGTTGAAAGAAAGTCTATTTACTAAACTTACGGGGAGGCGATAGATTTGTCAAGGGGTTAAAGGACCCGAGTATACTCTTAGGTTCATTGGTGCATTATCGTCCACTACAGTCTCACTAGTCTCGGGTCCGTGTCACTGAAGTTATAGTGGGAAAAGAGAATGAATCCCCATGGTTGAATAAACAGTGTTGTGTCGGGCATATTGAGGGTTGTATTGTTCATAGACGAAGACGAAATTATGCAATATATAGTTGATCGAGTTTTGAATAGAAACAAAATTAATAATCTCATCTTATTCTTAGAATTTAACCCTACATCAATGCAACACGAAGACCTTTACCAGTCATCGCAAGATTATAATTGTGATACAATGCTCCCACCCTCATAGACACATAAAATGTTCTTCCAACAATCTAACCGAAGATGGGACTATGATCTTAATGTTCCAAGCAATATTCAAAGAAGTATGGCAACTGAGCACTCTTTTAATGAGAGTGATATGCCGATAAATAATTTGGCCATTCCTTCCACTGTAGCACTACTATATGTATCCCTTATAGCTGAATTGACATTCAATAATGAAAACATTAGCCCTGCATCATAAACATAATTATGATTGGTGCGATTGGTAATGTTGATCCCGAGGAATATGAATCTGACTACGAAAGGGGCAGAGATGCATACGAATCTAGCGAGGACGAATGTATTCAGATAGAAGCGGGTCCAACTGAATCCCAAATTACTATTTTACGTATGACTTACTAATTTTTTTTCTTTTTTCAAACAACATTACTATTTCACCCATGGGGTATTAGTGTTCCCTTTTCAGAGAACCCTTGTTGGTTGTGCTACATCAGTGGTATGCATGTGACATAATTCCACATATTGGATGGGTCCTTAATTTATCTTAGGCCCTACAGTGTACCATGTATGCTGCTGTAAAAAATAACTCAATTTTTTGTTGTCCACCCAAATTAATTTCACTTACTTGCTTAAAAAAATAAATCACCCTCTAACTGGCATTTTCAGTCTTATAATAAGTGGAACCACACATCCCTAAACGTTAATATTTCACCAATGGAGTGTCATTGCTCCCTTTTCATAACACCTTTGTTGGATGCACTGCATCAGTGATATGCACATGGTATGTTCCCATGGATTATGTAGTTTATCAACTTATCTTAGGCCCTACAGAGTAACTTGTGTGTTCTTGTCAAAAATTAATCAATTTGTGTTGTTTAGTCAAAATAATTTCACTCACTTTCCTGAAAAAATAAATCACCCTTTAACTGACATATTCTATCTTATAGTAAGTGGGACTACACATCCCCAAATGTTAATTTTTCACCCATATGGGATGGTTGTGATCCACCAATGATATGCACTTGGAATACTACCACGAATTAGATGGGTCCTCAACTTATTTTAGTCCATAGAGAGTAGCTTGCATGCTCTCATCAATCACTTAAATTTATGTTGTTCAGTCAAAATAATTTCACCCACTTACCTAAAAATTTAAATTACCCTCTAATTGACATGTAGTAAGTGGGACTATAAAAACCCAAATGCTATTATTTCACCCATGGGTTATCACTTCAGAGAACCCTTGTTGGTTGTGCTGCATCAAAAGAGTTTCACATAGCATGTTGCCACGGACGTGATGGGTCCATAACTTGTCCAACCATAATAATCCCACCCACTTGACTTAAATAATTAATTCATCCACTAACTGATAGTATTATTTTACACATGGGGTGGCACACTACCTTTTCATAGAAACCATGTGGTGTGTAATACATGAAACATCGTGTTGTCCTTTCCATTAAACCAGTCATTAACAATTATAGTCACCACAAAATATACATGAATTATTACTCAGATGAAATTGGTATTAAATGGATAATTTTAATACGTCCTCCAATAGAAATATTTTTGGGACAATCGCTTCAACACTTTCGTGTTTCAATCATGCCAACAACTAATTTTTTTTGGTTTTTAAGGGAAGGAAAATCGAGATTTACAAAAGCTGGGAAGTGTACAAAACCTTTGTCGACGGGTTACCAGATGTAATTGTTGAATGCTTCGACAGTTATGATGCTGATAAGAATGCATACATGATTTACATAGAGATATTGAGGCATCCTCGTGTATCACTTGACCCATCAAAATACTATGTTTTATCGGCGACCAATGTTCATGGCTTGCAAGAAACTGATTGTAATCCGATTAGCTCATCGGGCTAATATTTGTCCTCAAAATATTTTATTTTATGTATCCCAATCTTTGTATCTTTTGTGTAACTTGTAATATGATGTTGTGTTAATTAAGTTTAATATTAATCTTTTTACTCCGTTGTTGTCTTCTTATCATAAAGAACTAAAACAATATATCACTAACATAGTGTAATTCTAAAACTTGTTCTCTTCATTCAGTAAAGTTAAAAATTAGAACCATTACACAAGGAAAGATACGAAAGTACATCAAAGCAATCTCAAAAATTAGTTTCTCGGACAACATGCTTGGTCGGCACGAAAACATTGACCAACTTATATTGGGTGATGTTTATGTATTGGGCTGTTCGACTAAGCATGAATATGGAAACGTCTTTAATAATCAAGATGGATCCAACTGCGATGTGGCTCACATATTTAAGGTAAGGAAGAAAGGTCTTGAGGTGGATTGCACCGTTGAGGGTTCTCTTTGAACCCATCAACTTAATAGTTAGGTCACCTAACCTATTTGGGCGGAGTGACTTGAGTAATACTATAACCCGTTTTAAGATAATTTTAACTTACAATAAATAAACATAAAAAAATATAATAATCATATAGTAAAATACTTATCAAGGAAACCTTGTAAATAGGTAACGTGAGACTGTGTATCTCTGTCAGGGTTGTGTGGTTGGACTCTATATACCCGTACCACCATTGTCCAAGTGTCTTTGAAAAACTCGTCGTCCTGCTCAGGCTCGACTAGGCATTCAAAGATACACTGACCTTAATGCAATCAAAATGATAATTTCTTCTTTCCGGTAATTGCTTAGTGTAACTTTGAAAATTATCATTCGATGGTGGTACTTTCTCCAAATGCTTTGCCTTCTTGCTTGAACTTTCATCCTTATACATTTTTCATTTTGAAGATTTTGAAAAAAGATGGAGTTAATGTGAAAATATATTGGGATAACTGCAAATACTTAAGCTCTTGTAAAGTTAAAGTAAAGAGTGCTTTTAATTTATAGACATTGTGAATTCGTTGTTACTAACAACCAATTCAATTAAAAGTTACTTAACTAAATTCGTGGTTAGTAACAACGAGTTCAATAGAAAACGTGATTTCTCAACCGCGAATTGAGACAGATTAATGATGAGGTGTAATAATTAATGGTCGTCTTAATCTAACTTGGATTCGCAATTGTCAACCGTATAAAATACCATTGTTAAATGCAAATTTAAGAAGTACAATATTTTTGTAAATATGTTTGAAAATGAATTAATATTGTAATAGTTTTAAAGTGCAATTTATTTAATAAAAAAACTCCAAATATTGGCTCAATGTTTAGTCACGAGGTAATGCCCGCGCCCAACACAAAAATTCTCTCTTAAGACTACCAAACCTAAGCTATGTGAGCTTTTGAGAAAAGCTTCTTGCACCGGTTTGAACTTACCGAGTCTCTGCACCGACTGATGTGGCTAGCTTATGTGGCACATGTTTTCTATCAAAACAAAGGGTGAAAGACAACAACTTTCATTTGAAATTAAAAATCCAGCCACATCATTAAAATATCCATTTGTTTGCTTTATCGCCCTATAAATTTTTTTTTACAAAGTATAACTTTCAAATTAAAAAAAATCAGTCCAATAAAAAAACACATATACACGTTGTATATAAATATATGTAAAAAAATGTATGATAAAATTTTATGTATTAAAATACAGCAAGACAAGATACAAAATCGTTTTTTTACTTAACACAAATTAATTAAAAATTTACACAATGTGATTATGAATCTTTTACTTTTTAACAAACACGATCACGATCCAACTAAAAAGGCGACGTGGTATTGAGTCGTATTTTTTTCATACCATTGGCGCAAACCATTTTTTACTATTTTAAAAATAATCTTTTTACTATATTTACAACAATGGTCCGCGCCAGCGGTATGTATAGACAGTTCGACCACCTATATATATCGCTGGCGCGGACCAACATATTAGAAAAAATAATCCGCGCCAACGGTATGTATTAAATAATTTTTTTTAAAGTATTGCATTTTAATTCGGTTATGTTCGAATTGCATCAAAACGTTGATATCTTAAATCATTGTGGTTATTTAATATATAAAACATTTTTTGGTTATTGTCATCGACGCGAATCCGCATCATTTAATGGATGTGAGTTCGCGCCAGGGGCACTAAGAAATTATATGTCGGTTGGAAAAAAGTTAAATGTCTCTGAGACATCAACAGTTTGATGTCTTGGAGATATGATCGGTCAATACTACTGGCGCGGACCCATGCCTTGGAGATGTGATTGGCGCAAACCGGTTGCGATTGTCTTATGAATATGGGTTTGCGCTAGCGACAATAACTAGTGTCGCGATCAACACATAAAAATAATGAGTCGGCATAAAAAACTGCCCGTTGCGATTGTTTTTATTTTGACAAAAATTTATTTTTTTATGTTTTTGACAAAAAGGTGACCATATATTTTTTTTGCAGAAAGCACCATGTATATATGGCCAGCGATTGGTTATTGTCGCTGGCGCAGAGCCGCATTATTTAATGGATGTAGCTCCGCGCCATCGACACTAACAAATTGTATTAAAAAATTGTTTAGTTGTTTCTAAAACGTAAAAAAAAATCCTTATAATACCCAATTTTTTTATCTAACACGCACACGCACAAAAACCAATTAAAAAGACCCAAATGTTTTTTATAAATATTTAAAAATATTTTTATAAAAAAAAAGACCCAATTCATTAAAATATTTTTATAAAAAAAATCCTAAATTGTTAAAAAAATATTTTTTTATTGTCGTTTTTTATCGCAATTAGTTACTTCCGCGGGTGCGGACCCACATTCATTAAGAGACAAGGAGGAATGAATATATCGTTTGATCCTTGATCCTGTGTCGACGTAGCTTTTCTCAATAAAAAATATATTGTGATCGTGTTAGATAAATAAAATAAAAATTGTATTGTATCGCATTTTAATTTAATCTTGTTCATATTTGGAAATGAATTTAGAATATTTTAAGATAATTTGTTTAAAATTAAAATAGAATTTAGAACTAAAAAAAATTAGAAACTTAAACCTTTTCAATTATATCCATCCTCATCCAGCTAGATAAAGAATTGTGGAGTTGTGTGAGGTGGTAGCTGCCACCTCATCTACCCATGTCAGCCGGTTGCTAATTGCGGTGCAATTAGCCGGTTGCAGTAGCATTCCTCGTGAGCTTTTATAGCAGTGGACTTTTGCTTTTCATTTGAAACTCTTGCTTCTTCAATGGCGTTCTCTTGCTTTTTCTCGGCGCCAAAAGTTCCTTTACTATTGGATGAATATGAGCTCTTCAACGCAAGGCTCGTGAATGTTTAAAGGGGGTTTTAGGAAAAGATCCTTATAGTTGCCAAAATATATAAAAATAGGACACTCCAAATAATTTTATAAATTTAGTCCCTGTACTAAAAAGACTATGAAAAATTGTGAAAAGTAGTGCCGCTGGCGCGGACCAAAAAAATAAAGGCATTGTACCACAGGGACTAGATTTATAAATGCTATTGTACTACAGGGACTAGATTTATAAATTTGAAAAGCATTGTCCTAAAAATCCAAATATAAGAAGAAACATGACCTTTACCTTAATTTTCTAATGTTTAAATTACCACATTTTTTACCTTGACTGTGTCCTTCCCTAGGTAAGATAGTAAATTAAATAATAGCCATTTAGTAATTTTTTTTCTTCCCGTTCTAGTTATTAAAATTCATAAAATTAATACCTGCCTCCAAAATTAATAATCTCCATGAAAAAATTAGTAGTTACCATTTGAAAACTACGGTTTTTAAGGATTCAATGTCCGTTTTCACAATAAGAGTGCCTATCTATGCGTCGATATGAACTACAACAAAGTGTGGACCTGATATAACACTAGGGGTGACAAACTGTCACACGAACGGATAACACACACGACCCACATGACTTTTTAGCGGGTTTGGGAGGAGTCTTAACGAATGAGTGCTTAACACTTGGATCCGCTAAACATGAAAACTTAACGAATTAGTTTTGGGTTTAACCATTTAGTGTAAATAAACGACACGACTTGTTAACGCACGACTTGAACATGATCCAAACATGACACGAACCCGATAAGATACGACACGGTACACATGGAATGCTTAACAGATCGGATTTGGATAGAGATGATTTTGACACGAACCCGATTAGACCCGACACGAAACTGACACGACACGACTCATTGCACCCCTGTGTAAAACTAGACAGGAGAAGAGTTATAATTCATATTTGCTTGACTGGCAGCTGAAATATTAACCAACATAGCCAGAACCTCCTTCATGTCTGGCCTCGCCTGCGGGGCCTCTGCCACACACATTATTCCAATTTTCAATAACTCACAAAGCTGCTCCGCCCCCTCTGCCAACCCCGACACCAAAAGCGCAACTGGTATTCGACTGAATCCCTTTCCCATTACCCTTCTCCCCCACTCCACCAAACACTCTTCTCCCCCATCCACTGCTCGCCTCCCCGTGGCCATCTCCATCACCAGCACCCCGTAGCTATACACATCCCCTTTCGTCGTGGCCTTCCACGTTTGTCCATACTCCGGCGCTACATACCCAACCGTTCCTGCCACCATCGTGCTCACGTGGCTCCCTCCGGCCTCTACAAATCTTGCAAGCCCAAAATCTGTAATACGCGCCTTTCCCCTTTTATCGAGCAGCACATTGCTGGCTTTAACGTCTCTGTGAACAATCGCCGGGAAGCACTCGTGGTGTAAAAACACTAAAGCGCATGCCACATCAACTACTACGTCAATGCGCCTGCGCCACGTGAGCTTCGTTCGATCCGAAACGAGATCTTCCAAGCTCCCGCCTTTCATGTACTCATAAACTAACAGTTTCTCTGATCCATTGAGGCACCACCCGTGAAGTGTTACTAAGTTTGGATGGGGCCAGTTGAAGCCATTTCCGCTTAGTACCTCCATTTCAGCTTGGAACTCTCTCTCTCCCTCGACACCCTCCCTTTGAATCTTCTTCACCGCAATTTCTCTCCCATCTGGCAATTGTCCTCTGTACACTGTTCCCGATCCGCCCCTCCCGATAATTCTATCATCCGAAAACTTCCCGGTAGCAGTTAAAATGTCCGCATGTGTAAATTCAGTTTTGTCCAAACAAATGACCTTAACGGTGTCTGATAACCACGGCGAAGATGAACCTGAGCTTGGCCCAAAATGCTTGGTGTCCTCCAAGAGATACTCAAACGTGCTTCCTGGCCCTTTTGCCATAAGGAAGACTACGAGGGTTATAACTCCAAAGACTAACAAGGCTAGCATTAGAGCTAAGAACCCCCAAAATGTACCAAATGTTGTACCCTTTCTCTGCTTTTCTTTATTCCCCAGTGACGATCCCCTATTGTTGTCTATGAGGGTTGGAAGGCGTAACAATGGGTCACCAAGGAATGACCATTTCTCGAATGTTGACAATTGCCCTGTACAGGGTATCACACCAGAGATGTATGGATTGTAGGAGATGTTGAACTTGCTGAGATCAGTCAAGTTGTTGAAGCTAGTTGGGAATGCGCCAGAGAAATTGTTATATGACAAATCCAGGTTTTGCAAGCACTTGATGCTGCTGAATTCCACTGGAATTTCACCTGAAAACTTGTTCTGTGAAACGTTTAGGACTACAAGTGACATGAGTCCAATTTCTTTAGGCAGTGTACCATGAAATTCATTAATACCCAAATGCAGCATACTAAAATTCCGCATCTTACCTATCTCACGTGGTACCTCACCGGACAATTGATTCCCGCTGAGCTGAACATAACCGGATATTTGGAAGGTCCGAATACTTGAACCCAGGACACAAACTGGGAATAGGCCGTACCCTTTAAGCAACCTGTCCCATAGGCTTCTGCAGCTCTTCCTTGTAAGAAGTTTATACACAAAACTAAATGGTGGGTAATCTGCGGGTATCCACCTCATCATCGCCAAACACTCCCCAGAACCAGCAGTGGTTCGATCATTTTGCCGATTTAACTCAAAAGTTGGTGTCACATTCAAGCCAATTTCTGTTAATTCTGGTGGTATGTTCCCCAAAAGTTGATTGTTGGCAAGGTTTAACCATAACAAGCTGCTGCATTTCCCCAATGCTGGTGGAATTTTGCCTGTTAAGGAATTGTTTGCCAGCATCAACCACAAGAGGGAGCTTAATTTACCGAAACTTGATGGTATTGAACCACTTAGCCGGTTGAAGGAGAGATCAAGGGCCTGGAGTCCAGCCAGATTTCCAAATTCCGCAGGTATATTTCCAGTAAAATGATTGTGTGCAAGAAACAAGAACTTCAAGCTCAACATCTGAGAAAGCTCTACTGGTAGTGGACCGGAGAAATTGTTTGAACTCAGATCCAATCGAGAAATGTTTGGTAAATTGAGAATCCCTGACGAATATATCCCTCCAGTATATGAATTATCGTGCAGAAGTAAAAATTTCAGTTGGGTAAATTTCCCGAAAACTTCTTGTATATCTCCTCCGAACTTGTTCCTGCTTAGATCCAATAAGGCCAAGTTCCTCAAACCTACAAGTAATTCTGGAATTTCCCGGGAAAAGGAATTGTTTCCCAGGAAAAGCCACTGGAGACTCTGAATTGATCCAAGCTCTTGCGGAATTCTCCCTGTAAAATTGTTTCCCCACAAATTCAACACCACCAAATTGTTACAATTTGAAATTTCTTTTGGAAATTTCCCAACAAAAAAGTTTTCCGACAAGTCCAAAACCTGTAAACTGCAATTTTCAGAGAAAATCCATGCTGGAATTGTGCTGCCTAAATTGTTTTCAGACACTACAAACTCTCTCAGCCTTTGAAATCCCAACCATAGATCTCCGCGTAAATTGTTGGTGCTCAGATCAACATATTGCAAATTCCAGCACTCGTCAAGGGAATTCCCAATCTCACCAGTGAAATTATTTGTGGAAACATTCACAACCACCAAATTGTTGCAAATTCTTGGGAAAGTTAATCGAATTTCGCCTCGAATTCTATTAAGTGACAGGTCAAGAATCTCCAGGCTGTTGAGTCCTGTTAAGTTGAGCTCACCATCAATGATATTATGAGAGAGATTCAAGAACCTGAGTTTCACGCACCGGCCTAAGTCCGCCGGAATATCACCGCCGATCGAGTTCATAGAGAGATCAAGGTAAGCTAGCTCCGAAAAAGCCGAGAAATTCCGGAAAATGTCTCCGGCAATTTGGTTGCCGGAGAGGTCAATTCGGGTGACTCGACTGCTGTTGCATGAAATTCCGGTCCAGTTGCACGGAGACAAGTCATTTGGATTCCATTTGGTGTATGCGCCTCTATTAACGCGATTTTGTTCTTCTAAAAATGACCTAAGGTTGAGCAGTAGTCGTTTATCATTCTCTAGTGAGTCTCCACCAACAATTCTACCTGTCATTAATTCATATTGAAACGTTCATTTGCAAAGATAAAATGTCAATGTAAAATGTTCAGAAGCAAACATGAGACCGATTATAGTCATTGTGCATGAAAAACTTTTCATGTGTAATATTTCAAGCTAAGCAAACACTACAGAATCTATGTGGAGATTTTTCCCGGATGAGAAAATGTGTATAAGTATTGACAGGAACCAGAAAGAAACAGAACAAAATAAATTGCTTGTTACCTGTAAGTAAGATCAAGAAGATGATCAGTAATGTAACTACATGTGGATGGTCAGTATATGTGTCTGACATGATCAGTGTACGGTAATTTTCTTCCTCAGTAATTTGGATTGACTTCATTGTTTAAATGAACCGTATATTTTTATAACTATGTATGAAGAGAATATGAATGAATTTGGACTGCCTGCAGATGGACCAAGTCAAACATGGAAAAATTGCACGTACGCCAGTTTTTTTTTTTTAAAATTAGTATATAAGCTAATTTAGTCAACTTTTGATTTGTTTAATGTTATTAGTTAATGAGTTGTTTAGTGGTGATGTATTTAGTGCGTTATAGTACCTACCTTTCTATTGGTGGAAAGATAAGAGGGTTGGACATTTGGAGCTATTATTCGAAGGCAGATATGGAGACAAAGAAAAACGTCAATTTGAGCAGCTTGGGGATACTGCTGTTTAGCATTCAGAGTGTCATGTATTATTTTTAGAAAATCATGATTCAGTTGTTTGCATTCCTTCTCTCTTTCTGTTTTTAATGTTTAGTCAATGGCAATACCTAACTTTTGCGAAAGAGTTAGTCTGATAAGAGTGTAATAACAAAAGGTTAGCTACATAGATCATGTCTCAAATATAAAAATAGATAGGGAAAAAGGCAAAATAAACTCTACAGTTCTGAGTAATTTATAACTTTTACCTCGATGTTTTAATTTGACATTGTAAACCCGAACTATATTAAATTTAGCAATTCAACTCCAAACTACAGCCTTACTGAACGTCGACGAAAATACGATGTCATCCTCCGTGGACAAAATGAATTGCAGGCATTCTTTATGGAAAATAACATGAGATATACCAAAAATCCAAAATTACTAAACAAAAAAAGTAAAAGAAATAACTTAAAAACACTTAAAATTATTATGAAAATTATAAAAAAATATTCAAAATAGAAAAAATGTATTCAAAAACAAGAAAAGACAGAGAGTAAAAATAAGAAAAGAAACAGATAAATTTAAAATAAAAATAGGGTCTAAAAAATTTTATGTTGATCATTGAAAACAATAAAAACATAATTCGAATACAAGAACATTTATTTAGAACACTTTCAAACAATGTAAAAAACTAAAAATGTAATGTTATAAGCTAGAATATTAAAAATTTATTGATACATACAAGAATACAAGAAAATTTATATAAAAACTAATATTAAAATTTATTTGAAAACTGTAATAACAAAAGAAATACAAACCAAGATAAAAACTAAAAACCAGGAAAAATTTGAAAAACAATGTAAAATTGAAGAACTAATTGATTTCAACCGTAATTACGAAACTGGAGAACTAATGATTCAAACTTGAAAAAACATAAATAAATTGATCCTAAATCATCCTCCCCCACCCCAAATCACCCCATTTCCCAGCCCCCCCCCCCCCCCCCAAAAAAAAGGACAAAAAATAAAAAAATAAAACATAATCATACCAAAATCTCTCTGTCACGACCCCGACCCAAAAATAGTAGGGAAAGAGTGTCTTGACATGCCACCAAGGCATTCAATATTCTGGCTTTAAAAATTTTCTCTTAAAATATATATAGCGGAAATACAATCACATGGTTATGAATCGTAAAATACTGAAAGTGAAGGAATTATATCATCGGAGCTTTCTAAAGGAAACTTCATTTATATTAAAATATCAACGAATTACAACTTGACACAAAATTTAAAACATTTTAATTAAAGAGCCAAACATGCTCTATCTAATAAAACAAACTTCTACTTAATGTAACAAAAGGAGCTCTAAAAGCTAAAATCTTCAACATAATCCTTTTACGTTCCATCCAAGAGCTTAATTATGTCCTGAAAAATGATTATTTATACAACGTCGGCTAAAAGACGAATGAGATTCAATCTCCATACATTCCAGGGGTTTTCAGAAAATTGATACCTATTTAATTTAGAACATAAGGCATATACATAGAGATAGCAATTTCCAGTAATATATATATATATATACAGTCCGCATTTTAAGAATGCGGACCGGACATGTGTCACCTGGCGGTGAGCCCAGAAAAGAGAGAGAGTGTGCCTATAATTTAGGCTATAATTTCTAGGTGCACCGTTAGGTGACACATGTCCGGTCCGCATTCTTAAAATGCGGACTAGTCCGCACAATATATATATATATATATATATATATATATTCAGAATAAACAGTTCAGAACAACGCAGACAAAACAATTGAACATATGTCAATTATTCAGTTTTAGTGGCCATGTACTCTCTAATACCCAGACAGATAGTGTTACCAAATGTTTCCACCCGATAACATCACAGACAGAGAATCGTGATTTCTAGAACAACGCCTTGTTTAGGGCACACCAGCGATAAACCAGCTGGGAAGGTACCACCCAAATATTTCCACCGGTAGTCAAGGCCAATATAGTAAGAGAGTTTTTATAGACCGAATCACTAATTTCAGAATTCAAATCAAATGTTTATATGGAGAGATATAAACATATAACAAACGACGGAATCATCGGTATCAGATGCATTTTGAGAATAAAAGCATTTCACAAAATATGCATAGTTTGCATAATATAATATAATCAAAATACGCAAGAAATTGCATAGAGTACTCACCTAAAATAGAGGCTCGAAAATACAGATATTGAGTCTTGGATCACACGTTAATCTAATAAATACAATAAAGGTTTAATTACGTACTCTAAATAAACCCAATTCTAAATATTTTGTTTTAATCCTAAAACAACTTGTTGTAAAAGGTTACTAAAACCATTTTATCAATTTTTAATATTCATTCATCATATTTAAAGAATTCAATTCATAGTTCTTCCTAATCAGTCGGTTCCCAGTAGAGATGGAGGGTCACAGGGGCACTACTTAAATACCATTTCATCTAGACAGAACATTTTCGAATTTATTCCCGGTAGAGATGGAAGGTCACAGGGGCACCACTTAAATACCATCTCAATTAGACAGAATTTCATCGGGATTGACTTTGGAATTACTTAATTAGATTCCATAATAACAAGCAATTACTTACAAAAATCATTTTAAAAAGCGTATATATGTTTTCAAACAAGTTGATAAATTTTGAAAATAAAATCAATCTATAGTGTTTCCAAATTTTAAGTTTTGATTAGTGGAGCCTTTAGTGTATTTTCCCAGCATAACTACTAAATAAAGCTATAAAGCACGAAATTAAAACCATAAAAATGCATTACAACATTTAAATAAAATCATACCTACGAAACGAATTCTTTCTTCAAAATTATAGAACTCCTTCTTAAGATATTTCTCAAGCTATCACTCTTTCTTACTATAATTCTCAAGGAATTGGCGTGGGTTATAAATGATCCCAAAGACCCTATTTATAGGTTTCCAAGGATATTACGGTGTTGACACGTGTCTAATGACTAAGCTTTTTGGAGTGGTGATTCAACGCCGAGGTATCGCGTTCCGGAGTGGTCTTGTAGTGTTAATATCACCAAATGATGACAAGTGTATTGTCTTTCTCTCTAAAGACGACATGTGTAACGTGGGAGGTGACCAACGCGTGATGGAAAGGTGATAAGGGTATAAGGGTCATTTTACACATGAAGGGTATTTTGATAATTTCACACTATATATTTTCAATATTTCTTAAAGGTCCTTAAAAATATTTTTTTTACAAAATGGCCCTTTTTATATTTTTTATTTTAGTCCCTAAAGTTTCATAAAATTATATTTTCTACTCCAAAACTTATTATTTACCTTAAGATATGTCATAAGACTTCGATTTGATCCAATTTACAATTGATTCTTCATATCTAAAAATGGGGTTTGTTATATTGATAGCCAATAATACCACATATCTAATAATACAACATTTATAAGATAATAAATAACACATGAGTGTAAAAATAAACTATATACATATGAGCATATAAAAGTGGGGTCATTACACTCTCTCTCTCTCTCTCTCTCTCTCTCTCTCTCTCTCTCTCTCGATATATATAGAGAGAGAAGTTTTTTGTGTCCTTTCAAGCCTATGACGATTGAGTTGAAGACATAGCGGCCAAGCCTAAAGTGAATATATCATCAGTGTTGATTTCGTGCCATGTTTATCGTCATCAACATCACAATTTGTCCAACGTCTCTAAAGGTATGAATGTACTTAATATATATAGAGACTTGGATATTTTTTGGGGGGTCTACTAATAAATCTTTTGTTAGGACGACTTTATATTTTCTCAGAAAATCTTTTTAAAACTCAACATATAAGTTTTGGGTCTTTAAAAGCAATTTTTAATTTTCTGAAAAGTCATTCGAACGATTTTGGGATCTCGCTCGAACGAGATTCCCCGTCGTTCAAACGAACATTATAACGAGATTCATTTCATTTTTTCTAAAATTTCGTCAGAAATGTCGTTAGAACGACATCGTTTGAACGAACTTGTTTGAATGAGATTTTCCTCTTTTCTTCTGTTTTCTCGTTAGTAATCTCGTTCGAACATTAGAACGACATTTAAAAGTCATTCAAACGACCTGGGCAATTTTCCAGTTTTTCGTCAATTTTCTTTTTTTAACCTCCCATTTCCCCACTACTTTTTAGCAGTTTTAAAAGGTGCAGGAACACAGTTTTAGATAGACTTTTGAGAGTTTTCCAACAAACTTTGAGAGAAAAAATTCTTAATCGAAAGTCCCTTTGTTTTTGTGAAACCAAATGATTTGATCTTCACCTACAAATATGTTTACACCCATATAGTTTATAATGATCCAAGTTTCAAGATACATACTTGTTTGAGATCATCTTGTTGGCATCGGGTTTAATCTCTAACCCAAAAGAGGAAGTTTCCTACGGAGGAGTTCGTGTTTATTTTTTCGTGGTGTGCATACGAAGAAAGGCTTTGTGTGTTGTTGGCGATTGATTTGCCCCATCGGTGGATTTCGAGACTACAGTGGATTCCGGAGTTATCAACTAGGTGGAGGTGGAAGAAAAAAGAAGCGCCAAGGATTGAGAGGGAGTCAAGTCGAGGAAGTAAGTGTTTTGTCTTTTCTTTTGTAAAATCATACCTAGTGAATTTGTGGCTGGGTCGTCTGAGATTTTTCCCGTTGTGGGTTTTCCTCGTACATCACGGAGTTGTGATTGTTTTTATTTTTATCTGGAAAAATCACGTAGATGTGTGCTTAGGCTTAAAAAGATAAAAATTGGTTTGAATCACAACTTTTGTATAAATTGGTGCAAGTTTAAATTTAAGTAATTTTAATTTAATTCAAGTCAACTAATTTAATTTGGAAATATTCATGTTTGGGTTGTTTAGAATATTTAGAACTTGAATTGAATTAATTTTTTAAGTGGAAATTTAGATATTTGTTTAGTTTAATTTCACTTTAATTTTGAAAGAAATTAAAATTTGTTTAGAAATTAAATTTTGGGATATTTCGAGGACCATCACCCCTTTCAAGTGGTATTAGAGCATTCTCATCCCTTTCAAGTGGTATCAGAGCAGGAACGCTAAATTATTATGTTAAGATCCTTTTTGTTTTTAAAATATGGAAAATTTACCTTTTTCAAAATTTCCTACATTGTGTTAAGATCCAACTACGCGTATTGAAAAGTGAGTATGAGGTCGGTACATAAATCCTTAGATGAGCGAGTTTGGCTATCGGTAGTTAAAGGGTGGTCCCCGCCAACATGTCTAGAAGGAAAGGTTTGTGTACCTAAACCCGTAGAAAGATAGAATGAGACTGAACTTGAGTTAGCAAACTCTAATTCCCGTGGTTTAAATGCTCTTTTTAATGCGGTCACACCGGAAGAATTTCACTGAATTATGACGTGTGAGACATCTAAAGCGGCATGGGATATTCTTCAACTCACCCATGAAGGTACGAGTTGTTGAAGATTCTAAACTCCAAAATATCAGCACTCAATTTGAAACCATTAAAATGTTAGAAGCAAGAATTTTGATGAGTTCTATACGAGATTGTCCCATATTGTGAATTCATGTTTTAATTTGGTAGATAAGATACCCAACAACCGTGTTATAAAGAAAATTTCGAGGTAATTACCCGATAGATTTATTCCAAAGGTGATCGTTTTAAATTCTTTAGGAACTTTAGATTCTACGAAACTTGAGGATCTCGTAGATGACTTACAAACCTACGAACTTGACATGTTTCCCTCCAAGGATGAGAAGAAGAAAGATAAGGGCATAACTTTGAAATCCCGGAAGGAGGAAACATCGATTTCAGATGATGAGTTTGAGATTAAATAAAAAGATATGGCTTTGTTTGCTAGAAAGTTTAGAAAATTTCTCAAGACTACTAAAGAGAAACTTATAAATGATTATAAGAAGTTAGAGAAGTCTAAGTGTAATAAAGCTGAGAAATTCCCTAAAAATAGTAATGAAGATCTTCATAAGGACGAGTCAAATAGATGTTACGGTTGTGAGGGTTATGGCCATAGTTGATTGGAGTGTCCTACTAAACTAAAGAAGGAGGGAAAGAGACCAATTTCATATAATGGCACCCTTAATGATAGTGAACCGGAAGAGGTACCCAATTCCCCCATTGAGCACAATTTTATCACGTTCATGGCTAGTCATGTGAGCGATAGTGAAAAATATTCCAATGAGGATAACTTAATTTATGGCACTTCTGATGCCATTTTTTGTAAATCTCATTAGTTTGATGGTAAAGAGAGTGGAGATGAGAGTGAGAATGAAGAAGAGGAGGAGGAGGAGGAGGAGAGTGAACTTCAAGTAGCCTTTCATGAGTTTTATGAGGATTCGTTGAAATGAAAAAGGGCAAACTTGAAGTTAGAAGATAAATGAGAGAACGTGTCATAGCTAATGATGAAAGTGTTTTAATTGATGATCTTAAGGCACGTGAGAGAACTCTTCATGAGAAGCTAGAGTACGTTGAAGGTGAAAGAGACAGCCTTAGATGTTTAATAGAGGCTATGAAGAAAGATATTCTCGAGTTTGAAGAGAGTTGATTTTTACTTGAGTCTAGAATAGTGGAACTTGAAGAAAAGTTGAAAGACTCAAGTCGGGTCAAATTTGATTTGGAGTGTAAGTCGGAGAAATTAGATAAAATCTTAGGGACCGTCCAAATTAAAGATGACGTGTGTGGCATTGGCTTCCATACTCAAAATGCTTCCCCTAATAAAGACAAAACCATGATTTTGAGAGAATCGTCTAGGAACACTAGAAAAGATCAATCCTTACGTAATACTTCACGCTGTATTTTCACTTTTACAAATTCTGATCGGAAGGGGCACCTTAGGAACTTTTGTTTTGATCTTAGAAATGGTCCTAGAAAGTCAAAGTCTAGAGTCAACAAAGTCACCAAATCCCGAGAGCGTCGTGTTTATGATTCTTATTTACTTGCACATGATTCCTCCCCTGCTAAATCTAAAGGTTGATTGTGTTAGTTTGGTTACATACCTAGCTTTTGTGCTTCATGATAGATTTTTGCTAGTTGAATGTTTGTTTGTCATATTCTAGTTTATGCACATTATATAGATTGTGCTAGAATTATGATATGTGTAACTTTTGTATTGCATTTTTTTATTTGGATATTATTGAAAAATACAAAAAGATTTTGTTTTTATTTTGGGTTGAATTTTTTTTTGTTTGTTTAAAAAAAATTAAAAACTCAAAAAGATTTTTTTGTGTATTTTAGTTTTACACATGTTATGTGGCATATGCTTGTGTTTTAATCCACTATAATTCCCCCGCTTCCATGTGGCTAGAACTATTGGTTATGAATTTCAATTCTTAAAATGTTCTTTATCATGCTTGCATGGAGAAGTTTGATTTTGAGTTGCTTTGTGGATTCTCTTTTTATATGCCTCTCACACACATACACGAGCTATTTGAACTTTAACTCCACATGTATATTTGATCTAAGTGAGATGTTCTCCTACCAATTTTGTCATCTACATATTTTTGTGACTATGGAGGATTTGTGCATGTAAGAACCGTTGCATGTGAAAGTTGTTTGCATTGTATAAAAAATTTGAGGGTGCACGAAAAAGGCCTATAAAAAGTGTGGCATTAATAAATAAATATATATATATATACCAAGGCCTATAATTTATCTGTTTGAGAGGGCCTAAAAAAATTTAGAATTAAATAAAAATAGCCATGGCCTATATGGTTTAGTTGGGTATGTTCATTCAAAAGAAAAGAAAAAGAATTATTATGTATAAGGGAGTTTGGATGGATATATCAACGGATTTGTACAATGACAATGTATCCTAGTTATGCTTATTTTGTCATGACTCTATTAGTTTGTAGAATCATCAAAATTCTAGGCTTGTGTGCATTGGGTATGTTTGTTCTTTGAGTTCATTTTATATTGTCACATGAGGCTATATATAAATTGATAAAGTTTTGCATTCAAATAGAATTCTTTGAACAATTCTTAAGTGATTGGGTCATAATTCTTTTGTCTCAAGTTCACACCCATTCACTCCATTTACCACAAGGTTATTTAGACATATTTATGCCATGAGTGTGGAAAAATGATTCTATTTTGTGTCCTGTTCATTTACATTATTATTATCATTTGTGTGTGTGTGTGTGTGTGTGTGTGTATATATATATATATATATATATATATATATATGTGTGTGTGTGTGTGTGTGTGTGTGTGTGTGTGCGTGTGTATATGTGTGTGTGTGTGTGTGTGTGTGGTATTTCTTTTATTTTTGAGTCTTTGCTTTGTCATCTAGTTTTTGTATGCTTCATGTTGCTATAGGTATCCATTTAGTTACGATTGATATCCCATGCTTAAATTAGCACACGCTAGTTGATATCTTTTTGTTATCGCATTGTAGTTGGTATCTATTAAACTTTGTGTAGATTAGTTGATCATTTAATTGCCATGTTGCTTTATTGTTCTTATCACTATATACACCGTTGCATGATGAACTTGTTTTTCCATTATACTTATCCCTTGTTCTATTTAGGGGAGAATTTGTTTTAATTGGGGTGAAATTGGTTATTTTATGCATTTTATCCTTTGACTATTCCTGAACAAAAAGGGGGAGAAATGGTATCCAAACCTTTAAATGCGGGAGATCCAATGTAGGGGGGACATCACTTTCTTAAGTTGGTCATGTTAGACAAAGGGGGAGATATTATTTATGCACTTTATATTGTTATATTCCCTATGCGTTTGATGGTGTGTTTAAGTGTGTAGGTTTTTCATCTTTAGTGGCAACATTTTAAAGCAAGAAAAGCTTCGCATTCCTTATGTCAGTCAAACGTCAGTAATTTTTATGTTTGGGTGGGATTATGTCTTTTTACATGAGCTTGACGACCCATTGGATTTTTTATTTTGATTTTGTCCCGGAATAGTCAAAGGGGGATATTTTTAAGGACAAATTTCTAATCGAGTAAATTTGTAGTGTTGGCTTAGTTCCGAACAAAACTAATTTAGTCATAGGATAGAAGTTTGTTGTGACATAGCAGCCAAGCCTAAAGTGAAGATATCGTCAGTGACGATTTTTGTGTCATGTTTATCGTCATCAACATCGCAATTTTTCCAACGTCTCTAAAAGTATGAATGCCCTTAATATATATATAGAGACTTGGATATTTATATGGGTGTCTTCTTATAAATCTTTTGTCATAACGACTTTATATTTTCTCATAAAATCTTTTTAAAACTTAACATAAAAGTTTTGGGGCTTTAAATGCAATTTTTGATTTTTTGAAAAGTCGTTCGAACGATTCTGGGATCTTGTTCGAACCAGATTCCCACGTCGTTCGAACAAACATTCTAACGAGATTCGTTTTCATTTTTTCTAAAATTTCGTTAGAATTGTCGTTAAAATGACATTGTTCGAACGAACTGGTTTGAACGAGATTCTGCTGTTTTCTTCTGTTTTCTCGTTAGTAATCTCGTTCGAACAAAGTTGTTCGAACGACATTTAAAAGTCGTTCGAACGGCCTGGGCAATTTTATCGTTTTTCGTCAGTTTTTTTTTTAACCTGCCATATTCCCACTACTTTTTAGCAGTTTTAAAAGGTGCGGTAATACATTTTTTAGATAGACTTTTGAGAGTTTTCCAACATGCTTTGGGAGAAAAAATTCTTAACCAAAAGTCCCTTTGTTTTTGTGAAACCAAATGATTTAATCTTTACCGAAAAACATGTTTACACCCATATAGTTTATCATGATCTAAGTTTCAATATATATACTTGTTTGAGATTATCTTATTGGCACCGAATTTCATCTATACCCCAAAAGAGGAAGTTTCCTACGGAGGAATTCGTGTTTGTTGTTTTGTGGTGCGCATACGGAGAAAGGATCATGTGTTATTGATGATTGATTTGCCCCATCAGTGGATCTTGAGACTACGGTGGATTTCGGAGTTATCAACTAGGCATAGGTGGAAGCAAGAAGAAGTGTCAAGGCTCGAGAGGGAGTCGAGTCGAGGAAGTAATTCTTTTGTCTTGTCTTTTGTAAAACCATAACTAGTGGATTTATGGATGGGTCATCCAAGGTTTTTTCCATTATGGGTTTTCCTCGTATATCGCGGCATTGTGATTGTTTTTATTTTTATCTTTCAAAATTCTGTAGATGCATGCTTAGGCTTAAAAGGATAAAAATTGGTTTAAATCACAGCTTTTGTGTAAATTGGTGCATGTTTAAATTTGGTTAATTTTAATTTAATTTAAGTTAATTAATTTAATTTGGAAATATTCATGCTTGGGTTGCTTAGCATATTTAGAGCTTTAATTGAATTAATTTTGTTTAAGTGGAAATTTAAATATTTGCTTAGCTTAATTTCACTTTAATTTTGAAAGAAATTAAAATTTTGGGATATTTCAGGGACCATCACCCCTTTCAAGCGGTATCAGAGCATTCACACCCCTTTCAATGGTACATCGGGTAGATCATCGAGCGGAGAGATTGACCTCATTATTGATTTAGCATTGAGGACTTAGTGATAGTGCGAGTGCAGTGTTATATGACTCCTTTATAGATGTGGGATTATATGATTAGACTTATAGGATGGGGGACATGATTTTGATTGTATGGGTTATATGCTTTGGGCCTACAGAACTTGATGACCAATAATTATAGGTGATAGTGAATCGGAGGAGTTCCTTGTTTGAATTTCATTTGCAGAACATTCTACGCATGAACCATAATAAACACCGGGAGTGGGGAGATACTGTTGGACGCTAGGGCATAAATTTTAAATGTTAATAATTGAACGTGTAGAGAAAACACTTTTAGCTGAGAGATCTTATACTATATAAGGCAAGTGGAGTTGGTAGTGTTGTGTAGAAAGCACTGGGAACTTTTTCACCACTAGTTCATAGGTGGGGTAGTATCGAGGAGAAATAAGTCACAATTAGTAGGGTAACTGAGTATAACCTTACCATATAGCTACGCCGAGAATGCGGGACCGATTTTGAGATAATTGTATTACATATGTGATTTTAGTGATGATTATGCAGATGTACACGGGATATAGAGTGTATGGGCACCCTAGTTTGTTTAATTTTCAGAATCGTCCAGGATAAGGAGACATGGAAATAAACGTGGTAAACGTATGCATGTGGGGTAGTTAGAAGTCGAATTGGAATAGTGTGATGGAGTTAACTTTTTTGAAAAAGAAGATAGTTCGAATATGTATAAAACCAGAAGAACTATCACCCCGAGATGGGTTAAAAGATGGTGGAGACACATGTAAAAGATATCCCTTGACAAAGGAGGACCCCACAATTTTGGAAAGTAGAGAGGATTCTGACTTAGTCAAATGCCTAGAGTGGATTGAGCATATATAATGTAAGAACATAATTCTTAGTATATTCATTTGGTTTTATTGGCTTAATTCCGGACAAAATAAATTAAGTCTATGCTAGTTATTTGTGGAGTCTATTTAAAAGCCTTACACATACTTTAAGTCCAAGAATGTGCAATCAAAGATTTCGAGAAGATTACATGTCAAGACGTGTTTCATATGTTTAAGATCACTCAGGTATGAATACTTATGAGAAGTTGGGTAATGTGTGTATTGATTAAATACTAGGTGATTTATTTGTTTGGGAATTAAAATTGTTTTATCGTTTTAAAAATTATTTCTGAGTTGCAAACAGTCTAAGAAAATTCAAGGATCAAATCAAAAAGAAAAATAATATTTTTTACTGTGTCTCGCTCGAACGAGATTGAGTATCGTTCAAACGACAGTGCATGTCGCGCGAACGTGATCTCATCTCGCTCGAACGACCTGCCACCTCGATTTTTGTGTTTTCGTTTTCTTGGACTCTGTGCAGCTCAAATATAAATAAAATATATCTGTAAACGTTTCTGCATGTAGAACTGTTTAGAAAAAACGTATTCCCATTCAAGTTTTTCATCTTTCGATGTTTATTCAAGATCGTATTACTCAATTCCAAAGTTAGTGGTCTTGAACGCGATTTACCGAAAGACTATTTGTTCATCAATAACACCGTGTTGCACTTTGTGAGGATAACTCTACAACCGAGAGCTGAGTGCTGTTGTAGAAGGAGATCTTACGAAGTATCTTATGAAGGAACCGTCCTTTTCTTCACTGCTGCCCTCCTGGAAAGGGAAAGTTCCAGCCGAGACATCGAAACCGACACCTGCGGGTATTTCGTATGTCGCACTTATTTCATTGTAATTCGTGTAAGCCATTTTCTTACATTATAGTGAAATAAAAAGGTTTTACCCTTCGGGGATTTTTCCTGAAATTGTTTCTTTTACCGCATGTTTTATTCATCGAATGGATTTAATCATTTAAATGCATGTTATGGTTTAAGAAGTTAAAATTGGTTTTAACTGAAAAATTAGAACAAAGTTATTTTTACCTAAAGTACACTAAAGGTCCGTTTTAAATTGGTATCAGAGTCTGTTGCACTATTTTATTATGTTTGTGATCCCGTGTCCTTAGGTATGCCTTTTGGTGGTTTTGATGATTTTAGAATTCAACTGTTTGATTCATCTAATTGGAAATCACACATGAAATTGCTCTTAAAAAACTTGTCAATAAAGGTGATTGTGAAAAATGTCTTTGCTGTGAAGGTTTTGGTCACAGGATAGATGAGTGTCCCACTAAACTGAGGGAGAATATTAATAAATCGATAAATCGCGTTTCTTCCCTTAGTGATAGTGACCCAAAAGAAGAATTTTTTTTTGCTAGCAAGCGTGATCTTTCCACTTTTTTGGTTAGTCATGTAAGTGATAAAGACTTACCTTTGCATGAGTCTTCCGTAATCACTGAAGTTGATACTCCTGAGAGTGAGGAGGAAGTGCGTGAGAATGAGAGCAAAGACGAGGTAGATTTGCAAATTGCTTTTAAAGAATTGCATGAAGAAACTTTAAAAACAAAGAAAACAAACGTGAAATTAGCAGCCTTGTTAAAACAACGTGCCATAGAAATAAATAATTCCAATTCTTTATTGAGGATCTTAGGGCACAAGAAAAGAAAATTCGAGAGAAGCTAGAATATGTCGAGGGTGAGAGAGATAGTCTTCGGGGATTGATGGAGACTATGAAAAAGGAAATTCTAAAATTTGAAAATTCTACGCGTTTACTTGAGTCAAGGATAGGTGAGCTTGAAGAAAAACTGAGAGATTCGAGTAAAGTTAAGTTTGATTTGGAGGCTAGGTCTGAAAAGTTAGACAAAATCTTAGGCACCGTTGAAATCAAAGATAATTGGAGAGGTATTGGCTTTAATAATCATGTCTCACCTGCTCCCAAAGCCAAAACCATCCAAACAAGAAAGTTGCCTAGGAACTTTAGGAGAGACCCACCTAGGAACGTGAGGTATAATCGACCTATAGGACACACTCCTTATCGTATCTACACTTGCACACATTGCGGTAGGAGAGGTCATCTTAGACGGTTTTTCTACGACATTAAGAATTCTCCTAGAAAGTCTAAAGCCATTCCGGTTCCCAATACCTCTTCTTGTCGGTTCACACCTACTTGGGTTAGGAAGTCGGATTTGGAAGCGTTAGGCTTAAAGATTGGTGATTCTCGTATCATTGCTCGTGGTTCTCCTCATCTTTCCTCTTTCGATTGAGGTTGTTAGTTGATTTTTCATACACTAGTGTTTTCATCTTTCCTTATAATTGGCTAGTGTTATGGCATGTTTCTTGTTTTTGTCATTTATTTGAGTCTTTTCGAAAAATACAAAAAGATTTTGCCTTTTATAAAAAATTTTAAAAATACAAAAAGATTTTTGATTTCTGAGTCGTGTGGTTACATGATTGATATAGGGATATTAGTGTGCTTGATTCCCCCCTTCTTTCATTTTTTATAAGGCTAGGATTTTTGGTCATTATTATTGATGCCTAGAATGATCTTAACCTTTGCTCTATGGGGTTGTTTCGATATTGATATGCATTTTTTACTCGACTTTGCTTATATGCCATCCTTGCACACAAGCACGAGTTTATATGGATGTTTGACTTCTCTTGCATATTTGAGTTTGGTGAGACGTTCTTAACTCAATTTTGTCATCTATGCGTAAGTAAACTTAAGGAGGAGGTGTGCTTGTAAGAACCGTTTTTCTGTGAGAATTGGTATTGAAAATATGATGAGTGTTCACGAAAAAGGGCTGCGAGAGTATATAATTGACTCATCGTGAAAGCCACCGTTTAAAAGAGCCCAAAAGAAAATCAAGGCAATAAAAAGAAATCAATGCCATAATTGGGGCCAATAGGACTTTCTCAAAGTAGAGATTGATAGATATTTCTAAAGATCTTGAAAAATTCATATATTGAGGGAGTTTGGTTGGAAATTAAAGTAAATGGGTTTGCACCACGAATCCTATGTCGAAACATCGTATCATGACACTATTATTTGTAGAATCGTCAACAGTCCGGACTTGTATGCATGTTGATTAAGTTTAGTTCATCAAACTCACACTTTTTGTCACACATGGCTTTGATGAAGTTTGATGATTCCTTGCTATCAATAAGAACTCTTTGATCGATTCTACGTATTGATATGATGGCTCAATTATTGTTGTTCCCTCCCAATCAGTCCTCTTTCTTAATTGAGCACATTAGTACCTTGTTAACATGTAATTCCCATTTTTTTGCTTTTTACACTGTTTTTCTATTTTTTTTTCTGTTTTGCAGTCTGTTTTTGTGTTCCAGGTATTATTTTGGGATAATTTTTTCTCTGGGCAAATTCTGCAAGTTTTTGGGGTATTTCTGGAAATTTTGATTTCTCGTTCGAACGACATCTCATGTCGCGCGAACACGTCATTCAAGCGACTTCCAAAATCGTTCGAGCGACATCTTATTTCGTTCAAGCGACACCTTAAGTCGTTCGAACGACTTCACGTGAGATTAGGTTTTCATTTAAGTCGTCGTTCTCATCTTCTTCATGCGACAACAGCACCTGCTCTCGTTTTTCAGCCATTTTCAGTGGTTTAAGCTTCATTCTCACCTCTGTCTCCTCTTTAACACTCCTCTACACTTCGTTTATCTCCCTTAAGCTCCTAGAATCAGCCATTGTTTATCCTAAGGGGCTGATTCAACGGGTTTTTAGATTTATCTCGTCGGTGGTACGGTTTTTCGGTGTGTTACCTCTGGACAGTGGTTCTCGGGAGATTTTCAAGTTCAACACTTCTCCTGCACTATTTCTCCGGCGTATTGTTCCCGTTTTCCGGTGGTTTCGAGGTAATAATGATATTTCTTAACTTGTTTTGAGAAATTTCTTATTTCCATTATTGATTTTGACTGTGATTGTGGCTGGTGTTCGCGGTGGTTTGGTTGGACGATTGTACGGAGATAGGTGCTTAGGTATGCGTGTGTTCGAGACGGTATTTTTTTTTACATCACACATTGCACATTCTGGTCATGCCTCCTAGACTCCGTGGTGCCCCTACCGGGCGACTCGATGAGGCTCCACCCTCTACTCGAGCTCAGAGAGCTTAGGCTAGCAGGCCCTCGTACTCTCCTGTAAGGTGGGCCACTCATGCTGAGTATGATCATTACTGCTCATTGGGTCTCCATATTCGGTCAGTTGTTTTCGAGAGGGTTTTTCGTTATACAGAGTTTCATGAGTTAGGTATTCCTCGTTGGTTATCTTCTAGAGGTTGGGATTATATGTTCGAGATTCGAGGGGATGTTTATGCGGATATTGTTTGGGAGTTTTTCTTCCGTGCTCTTCCCCATGCTGAGGGAATTTTCTCTTCTGTACGTGGCATTCCTGTACTCGTCACTGCAGATATCATTGCAGCTGTTCTGCACCCTCCTCGTGTACCAGCCGCTGTGTTCCCTCGTTATACCGACGATGGACCGACTTATGATGATATTTTGCGGCATTATTTCTGGGAGATTCCTCTAGCAGGGTCTACGATGTATCATCGCCAGCTTCACCCTGCCTTCCGTGTACTCAATCGGTTTGTATCATCATCCATTTATCCTCGGATGAATCATACTCAGATTGGATCAGATATTGTTTACTTTATGTATCATGTTTCTCAAGGGTGGGATATCGATCTTTCGATTGTCATGCTTCGAGTCATATCTTCAGTCACTGTCCATAGTTCCATCCCTGTCCGTCCTGCTCTTCCATATGGGATTCTCATTTCCACCATTTTCACTTCTATTGGTGTCCCTATTTTAGAGGGTGATCTGCGTCTCCCTACGCCTGGTATTATTAATCAGTCTACTTTCGCTCATTCTGAGAGCCATTTTCCACAGTCAGCAAGAGCGAGAGCTCCACCCCCAGGGGGAGTCTTCCCTGATGCCGATCCTTGTCAGGCCTCTGATCACATTGATCCAAGCACGACTACTCCACCTCCACCCCCCACTCCTGCACCTATACGTCCTGTTGAGGAGGAGGTTTATTCTTTACAGGCACAGGTAGCTTCCCAGTCCAGACTATATGATTCTATCATGGCTAGATTTGATGCTGAGGCTGATGCCCGTGCTCATGCTGAGTCCAGGATGACAATTTTTTTTTATTGAGATGCGACAGAGAGAGCAGCGGAGAAGCGCCGGTTCATTTGGACTTGGTTATATTTATTCCACATACACTGATGATGATACGACTAATGCCTAGTTGTAGTTGTTTTATTATATCTGAGACATCCATCTTCCTGATGTATTTTGTATTCTCTCTGATATGATGTACTCTTTCGATCAGCTGTATCTTTGTATTTATAACATAGATGTACTGTCTACTTTTGCTGTTTTAGTGATTCTCGCATTATTATTATGATTTTGTTATCCTACCCACTGTCATATTGCTATTGCTTATCTAGATATGCTGATTCACTCTCATATGTTATTGATAGATCTGGTGTGTTTGTCCCACCTTTTGTCTATTCCAGGCAAAAAAGGGGAGAGATATGTGATGTAGGGGGAGTATTTATTATGATTTTACTGTTTATTTCCTCCATACTTAACTTGGGTATTTGTTTGTGTCTCGTGTGTGTAGGTACTGATTCGGATATTGGTACTATTTTCAGAGATTCAGATATTCATTTATAAATCACATACAGAGACATATTCAAATGATTTCCATTCAGAGACAGATTCAGATGCCTACCGTTTATTCAGTCTCACCATGTCCTGTACTTTTATATTTCTGTGTTTTTGGGATAGGACATGTATATGTTTTTGGTTATGGCATATAGATCTATTTATTTTTGTCCCGGAATAGCCAAAGGGGGAGATTTGTAAGAACATAATTCTTAGTATATTCATTTGGTTTTATTGGCTTAATTCCGGACAAAATAAATTAAGTCTAGGCTAGTTATTTATGGAGTCTATTTAAAAGCCTTACACATAGTTTAAGTCCAACAATGTGCAATCAAAGATTTCAAGAAGATTACATGTCAAGACGTGTTTCATATGTTTAAGATCACTCAGGTATGAATACTTATGAGAAGTTGGGTAATGTGTGTATTGATTAAATACTGGGTGATTTATTTGTTTGGGAATTAAAATCGTTTAATCGTTTTAAAAATTATTTCTGAGTTGCAAACAGTCTAAGAAAATTCGAGGATCAAATCAAAAAGAAAAATAATATTTTTTTATTGTGTCTCGCTCGAACGAGATTGAGTATCGTTCAAATGACATTGCATGTCGCGCGAACGAGATCGCATCTCGCTCGAACGACGTGCCACCTCGATTTTCATGTTTTCGTTTTCTTGGAATCTGTACAGCTCAGTTATAAATAAAATATATATGTAAACGTTTCTGCATGTAGAAATGTTTAGAAAAAACATATTCCCATTCAAGTTTTTCATCTTTCGGTGTTTATTCAAGATCGTATTACTCAATTCTAAATTTAGTGGTCTTGAACGCGGTTTATCGGAAGACTATTTTTTCATCAAAAACACCGTGTTTCACTTTGTGAGGATAACTCTACAATCGAGAGCTGAGTGCTATTGTAGAAGGAGATCTTACGAAGTATCTTGTGAAGGAATCGTCCTTTTCTTCATTGCTGCCCTCCTGGAAAGGGAAAGTTCCAGTCGAGACATCGAAACCGACACCTGCGGGTATTTCGTATGTCGCACTTATTTCATTGTAATCCGTGTAAGCCGTTTTCTTACAAATTATAGTGAAATAAAAAGGTTTTTCCCTTCGGGGATTTTTCCTGAAATTATTTATTTTACCGCATGTTTTATTCATCGAATGGATTTAATCGTTTAAATGCATGTTATGGTTTAAGAAGTTAAAATTGGTTTTAACTGAAAAATTGGATCAAAGTTGTTTTTACCTAAAGTACACTAAAGGTCCGTTTCATATAATATGTTGATTTCCACCAGACGAAAAATATCCCAGAAAGTGCGCAGTTTTAGAGCAGACGCACGGGCCATAGTTTTGGTATACCCTAGAAAAGGGGAGTTAGATGTGCCGCGTGATGTGAAATATTGAGTATGTGGATTGGTGTTGAGTGAGACATAGTGAAGTTGTCTCCGAGTGCACCACTCGTAAATGGAAAAGGTTGGTCCGAGATGATCAATAAGAATTTTATAATAGATTGATGATTCCAGTGATAGAATGGATAAGTAGACTGATAAAGTTTATTATTGGGATATCAAAATTGCGAAAAGGTCCGAATTTTCTTCAGGTTTGTGGAGTGGATTGACTGAAATGAAATAAATGTATTCATTTGGGGGGAGTTATACTATCGAGTAGTATGACAACATTTCATTGGAGAGAAGGAAATGAATCGGCACAAGGTGCTGCCCAATATTGTTGTGAATCAGGATGAGATCCTTGTGTTCAACCTATGATAGGAAGTATTAGGAGGCGATGGGGACGGAGTTGCATTTTGACAAAGACGTGTCACCCATAGATCGATGGGTAGACGGTAGGTGACTAAGATGTTGGAGAATGCGAGAAATGCGTATTCTGGATTTTTGGGTAATAAGGAGTACTAATTACCACTGGTAGAGTTACGTGTGATAGCTCGTAGGATTTTATTATTTTGTGGAGATTTCTGAGGCTTTATATGGAGATCCTATCATCCACCCTTGGGTTGGTTAGAGGTGGGGAATAACAAGCTTCTTGGACCCTAAGTGATTCATGGTCCGTCGACAAGGATTGAGTTAATCTACGTCATTTTTTTATAGTTCAAGAATGTAGTGAGAGTTACGTCGCAATGAACCAAAGTTTTTAAAGTTTGATATGAGTGGTCAGGGGTTATTGCGGGTGTCCCATATGAAGGGAGTTACATGATTTGGCAACCAGAGAAATTGGCACCTATGAAAGTGGAGCCTTTTCCAACATGTAGATAATAGAGCCAATGGAGTATAAGCTAGTCATTTTTAAGCTATGTTAGCATATTTACAAGAATTTTGCATGTCATTTTATAAGAAAGAACTTTTAAATGAGGGAATATATCATTTTGTAAGAGTTTGAATGGGCTTGTCGCCAATCTTGGGTCGTAGTGAGTATACCTTTAGCCAAAATGACAAAATTAGCGTGTGTATAATGGAAACACCAAAATATTATCATGAGTTAACTTGAATACATCCAGATGCATTGCATATAATGATTCGAAGTTTTTAGTACATGGCATATTCGAATTTCGAGGACAAAATTCCTTTACAAGGGGGAAGTATGTAACACCCTGTATTTTTGAATAATTATGAATTTAATTATTTTTGGTATTTTAAATTACACGTGTGCAGTAATTTAATTAAAATGAAATATTGCGTATTTAATAAATATTAATTGGGTGAGATTGAGATTAATATTTATGTGGTAAATTTACTAAATGTGCTTATAGTAAATAAAATACGATGAATTGTTGGTACATCGTAGTGAGTGAATTTACTAAGTATGTTTATAATAAATCAAATACGGTGAATTGTTGGTACGTCATAGTGAGTGAGAACGACGGGATTTTTTACGGTATCTCAACCGGGGATTATGAGTAGATTATTTTAAGGTTGAGATAGGAAATTAATATATAGTGACTCGGATGGAGATTTAGAGTGCACGATTGATCCAGAATTGGTTAAAATAGTCTAAATTAAGTACCGGGGTAGTAATTGGGTTCAGGGAGCTTTTTAGACTACTTAGGACCCATTCGGGAGCATATAGGCCATTTTACATGAGGAGATTAACCTAAATACAGGGTTAAGGGATTTGAAAAGGAGATTAGGGTTAGAAGGCAACTATTATACAGATTTAAAACATTCCTAAGGCTTGTGGCGAGAAACGAGAGAAGGAAAAAGCAAAGGAAGACCTAAGAGGGAGAAAAGTGAGAGGATTGAAGGGTCTTTTGGGGCTAAAATCATCACACATCGAAGAAAAATCAGACTCAATGTATTAATTGAGGCAAGTAATTAACTTTCTTGATATTTATCCACGTCAATTCAGTTCATATCATAGTAGGTGATATATTGTGTTTTAGAAGACTTTTGGAAAATGGGATATATGTTAAAAGATGTGATTTTGGGTGATAAGTAGTGTAACCATACTTAATGCACATTCTGAAAATAAATACAAACATAATGATTGAATCTTGAATGAGAAAGTTAAGGATTAGAGTAATCTTGAGAATAAATTAAGCAATTATGCAATTTCTTGAATCTAGATCAGATCCCTTGAAATTGATTATGTTTTAAATGTGTTGGAATGGATTTATATATGAAAAGAGATTATGCTCATGTATAAGATCAATGCAGGATGGAAAATTGAGTTATGAATGTATCAACATAATTTGTGGTTCAAGAAAATAGATGAAATCCCATCATCGCATGCAGATCTGGGTTTCTGCCCAAATTCGAATCGATTCGGCCTCTTGAACGAATAGATTCGGTAGGGCGAATCGATTCGGCCCAGGAAGAGAATCAATTCAGCCCATGGGTCAGGATGAGTTGGGATTGAAGATGAATTTGGTTAATTTATAGAAGTTCATACGAGTTATTAGGACCGTATTTTAACATTCGTATAATCGATTAAAAATATAAATGTGTCGCTATTTGTTAGAGAAGGACTAAATTTACTAGATGGTGAATGTTAATTCTCTGAAGAGGTACTATTTAATGATTTACATATTAGATAACCATCAATATAGGATAAGTATGGATTAATGATTTTGGGCAGCTATAGGGTAATTATTAGTATTGTGTGAATATCTGATAATAGGAGGTCAGGTTTGAACTCGGAATGAGAGGCTAGTGCTTTGAGCGATAGGGACGGTTTAGCCAGATGTAATAACCTATATTTTTGAAAGATTTTATTTTAATTGTGGGATTAATTCATTTAAATGGGAAAATTCTTTATAACCAATCCAGATTTAAGTAAATAATTACTAGCGTGATGAGAGTTAGTATTTATTGGTGAGAATTATGTTAAAGATTACTTAGTGAGTAAAGAAATACATGATTATGAATATATTATAATTATCGTGTGAAAAATACGACAATTACAGTGCACTTAGTTGGGACGCACGTGTGAGTCGTGTCGAGATTTAATTGAGGCCAACCCGACACCCCGAAAGGGTATATTTGTCTTTTGAAAAATTGGGATTAATTAATGGATGAAAATTGGATAAATATATTTGCATGTACTTGGGAGAGTTAGGGTAAATAACTGGTAAACCCAAGAGAGAGTCTAAGAGGAAGAAGGAGAAGAGGTTCCTAGGAATTCCAAGGTCAAACCCATCCACCTTACACCAAAAACATCATCAATGTGTAGATCGGGAATAGGAGAACTCATCTATACGAATTTCAAGCGACGAAACAGACCTTCATGAAAAGGCAAGTATTTATCTTGCTTCATTTAGAGCATATAATGTCCATGTTAGACTAGTTGATGATTTATTCATGATATTATGGAATTTGGGACTGAAATTGGGTAATAATCCATGATTGTGGTATAGGTATTACATGTAGTTGAATAACCATTTATTGGGGATTAGAAATCTGAATTTTATATGTTGAAATCATGGATTTAAATCTAGATTTAATTGTGACTGGTCGTGATTATATGAATTTAGGGCTTTTTAAGGATTGAGGAAATTGATCTGAATATATGATGAAATTGTAAGGATTTAATGTTAAAAAGGTGTTAGAAAGCTTTCAATTACAAGTGGTTATGATTTAGAAACGTTGGTTTTGAATTAGGTAAAGTTTTAGGTGATTTGGGTGTTGAAAAGTTGAGAAAACGCAGCTTTTAGAGGACAGGGACGATCTGCAGAATTCTCGTTCGAATGAAATTTCCAACGACCTATCCAACGAGAATTCAGAGTAGATTCGTTCGAAGATGTTTGAACGTCCTCGTTTGAACGAGCTTCTAACGAAAATTCAGACCCTAGTTCGTTCGAAATTTTGTTCCACGAGATTTTCCCCAGCTTCTAACGAGATTTTAGAAGTTCAATTTTTTTCCCAAACAAGTTAAAACTTTACAAGGTTGATTCGAGTGAGAGATAATGACCTACTCTATTCTTGATTGACTTCATTACATAGTCTAGTGGTGAGATGATTGTGTAACTACTAAGGGAATATGTTGGAATAATAGGGCTTTATGGAATACATACGATAGAGATATTAATCGTACGGATAGAGTAACGTGAGTATTAGAGATGATAATACTACATATAAATTCAGGGATGTGGGTTGCATGAATACCTAATGATTATTATAGGTTATATGTATGTACCTATTGATTAAATTATTATGTGTATAGCCCACCTACGCTGCATGCTATCGGGTGGAGGTTACGCGTTGTAGACGATCGCATCTTGAGGAGCCTTCGAGGGTATTTTGATTGGTATCACTAGAACATAGAACCTAGGTATGGGCTATCAGTGAGAACGATAGTGTTAACAGTCATATGGGTGCGTAGGTATGTGCGTAACCCATTGGCTTGAAACTATGTTCGCCTCCAATATGTGTGTTTGTTTTGATGGTTTGTGAGAGATTGAACATATAGTCCTTCATGCACTGAGTGATGCATCGGGACATGATAGCAAAGTATGCATTGCACCAAGGGGGACCTAAACCAAGGGTGAAGAATTAGTGTATATATATAGAGAGATAAATATGTGTATACCTACTACTTATTCTACTGTGCTTGTTCAGTAGTTATGGAAATAACGATATGTATTAGATTAACTAAAAGAGGAAAAGAATGTCTATGAGAATAACGGTTGTGTATGTGAACAACTATCCTTAAATATATATGGAAATACGTGATACGAGTGATATGGGTAAACGCATTAGATTATTGGTGTGATAATAGTCATCTTCGGGCTAGTTGGGAGGGGTAGCATGACTAGAATGGGTTAAATATATGCGTTAGATATGCACATTAGATGAGAGGTGAGTATCTCAAGTGGGAGTATGGAAATCTAACATGTACATCATATGTGCTATTGTTTCCATTTAAGCACTTGCTGATTTTTTTAAACTATTTTCAACTCGGGCTCTGACCCATGTATTGCAAATCTCTTTTCTTTTGACAAATTATTTTAGGTGCCCAGCCACAGGGACACCAAGTATAGGAGTTCCATTCATTTGACGAGTTGTAGATGCTGTGGAAGTTACAAGACTTGGTAGTAGACGCCTCTATGACTTTCGTTTCTTCATATTGAGTTATTTATTTCAGTTAGGGCATGCCGCCCCTTTTTCTTCTTCAGGTAGTAAGAGATTGTGGATTTATTTATTTAGTCCTTTAAGTTGATAGTTTATTTTGTTGGATTATTGCATTTAGTATTTCGGCTCGATGTGTTTACTCCAGTCACATTTATTATTCAATCATTTTTTCCATATGAGATTAGTTTGAATGGTGCATGTTATCAATTGATTAATACGATTTTATGTTAATTAAAAGATAAAATTTTGAAATCAACTTTTTTAAATATTAGTTGGTTTGTGTTAATCATAAGTATTCGACAGTGATGCATATTCTAAACCAATTGTATATTCTGATTTAATTTAATAAAGGACAAATCACCCGGTATATAATTAGGCGGGGTATCAGAGGTGGTATCAGAGCATCAAGTTCTAGAGTCCTTAGGATCTGTGCAGTTTGTTATGCTTCCAGCGTAGCTTTCTTTGATATAGAGCCCTATATTTAGGATTATTGTATTCAATAATTGCGCAATTTACGTCTTCAGATATTTGAGATATGTACTATGGACTTATAAAGATTATCACTCATTTCAGATGCCTCCCAGACGTGCAAAATGAGCTCCTAGGAATTCCCAACCCGAGCACCATCCAGCTCTAGCCCAGGGTACGATGAATGCTGCGGAGGTTGCCGCTATCGTAGTGTAGGCAGTAATTACAGCTTTGGTCGTGCTAAAGTAGGCCCCACCCCAGGCACCATTGGTGACCCTAACACCATCTCACTCATTCCCTTCTACTTGGGAGCGAGTTACAGATGCCTTACAAAAGGCACACCCTCTGGAGTTCGCAGGGAGTTCAGATGTTGTGGTAGCGAGCCATTAAAAAAAGGACATTCAGCGGCACTTGAGGTTGTATGAGTGTATTGAGGTTCAGGGACAGATACTAGAAACTTTTAATCTAGTAGGAGTGGCACTGCAGTGGTGGGAGTCTATAACCACTGCTGAGGAGAGAGACATCATAATTATCCAGGACTTCTTGGTGCGATTCGACCGTAAATATTTCCCTTTCACCGTTCAGACTGAGATGAGGCAGAAATTATTGGATCTCACCCAAGAGGGGAAGACCGTTGCAGATTACGAGGAAGAGTTTATGAAATTGATTAACTTGGTGCCAGATGACGTACCTACTGAGGGGAAGAAAATTCAGATGTTTATGGAAGGTTTGACGTGGAGGATTCGTCAGCACCTTTTAGGTAATCTTTCTTTAGGTACATATACTGATGTACTTAACGCTGCCCTACTACACTTATAAGATCACCGCTTCCATCAGAAAGGAAGCAAACGAGTGGGGGAGTCCAGCCAATATGGCAAGACAGGAGGTAATGGTGCCAGTAGGGAACAACCTGCTCAAGGTCAGTAGAGACAGGGGGAGAAGAATTCCCACCAGGGGGACCCTGCTAAGAGGTTAATATCAGGTGACTATAGGCAGGGACATGGAGGTTTTAGATAGGGCCAGCCTGGACAACAGGGCTTTCTGCGGGGCCATTACGGCTAAGGGAGGGGTGGTAACGATCATCAGGGCCGAGGGTAACAGGGGCATAGGGGAGCACACTTTTTAGGGAGATGCTTCTTTTATGGTAACACTGGTCCGAAACATCAGGATTGTCCTCAGAAGAGTAGAGCCCCGCAGCAGCAGTAGCAGGGCGCTCATCAGGAACCCCACCGACCAATATTTCCAACCGCCCTCCTAGCACCACCACAGATATCGGCTTTGCCTATCATTCTAGCAGTTCCGATCCAGCAGGGATAACTGCAGTATGGGCGTGTCTACAACGTCCACCAGGCCCCAGTTCGTCAGTCTCCACCCGCGGTTTAGGGTACATTTTCTATCTAGGGGACTTTGGGGATTATATTATTTGACACGGGGGCATCACATAGTTTCATTGCCACTAGTTTTTCACGTACCACTGGATTATTAGACCGGGCGGTGAGCATTGTTACTAGTGTAGACTCACCATTAGTCTATGGGTCATTGATATTCTTTATATGTCGGGGAGTGGGCATAGAGATTGGGAGATTGATCTTACCGGTAGATATGCTTGTCTGAGATATGCACTAGTATGATGCTATTATCGGGATAGATTGACTTGTTATGTATAGGGCAATGATTGACTTCTATAGTCGTAGTATTGCATTCGCCATACAGGGTCAGGAGATGTTTTTGGTGGCGATGCCTCGCCCGGAGGGGGATTCATCCACCCATTTGTATTATATAGAGGAGGAGACCTCTAAGGGGGTGGTTGTATCACTTGATTCGATTCCAGTTGTTCGTAAGTTCGCAGATGTATTTCAGGATATATCGCGGCTGCTGCCTAACAGAGAGATAGAGTTTGTGATAGACTTGATGCCAGGTACTCGATCAATTTCCCGCACACCTTTTCGTATGGCTCAGGTGCAGATGAGGGAGATACATGATTAGATCAAGTATTTATTGGGTTAGGGCTTCATCCGCAGAAATACCTCTCCTTAGAGCACCCCCCGTATCAATATTTTGTCACTTTGATGGTATGATTAAATTTTGCCCAAATTTGGATATAGATAAACATTGCTTGTATTTTGGTAATAATTTTTATTTTGGGTAGTTTCTCTCTACGCACCCAAACTCTCATTTTGAATTTCAAAAAGATTCCCCATATTACCAAACTATCCTCCAATGGCTAATTTTTAAAAATGCATATAAAAGGAACCTTTGCTTCTCTACCAAAACACACAAGCTATTACAACAACAACTCATTAGTGAAAGTTCCACCATCAAGCTTGTGCCATTCCATTCCTTGAGTTTCTAGAGATAGAAATAAAGAAAATTCATTTGAAAGGTTTATCCCCCAAAACACCATTAAATCAAAAGCTTCAAGAAATCCAACTTGAACCAAAAGCTTCTGACTACATCCATTTTTAGCAAAGTTCCAAGTCCAAAACCTACTTGTGCTAAAAAATCAAAACAATAACCATGTGAGTTTCTAGAAAGATAAACCAAGAAAAAACTCCATTAAATAAAAAGCTTCATGAAAACCCACTTGAGGAAAAGTTCCAATCCAAACCTCATTTAACCAAATTCCCCATCCATTACCCACTTGAGCTAAAAGATTCAAAGGATTTACCTTCATTGTACTTTTGATTGTTAGAAAGTTTACTTTCTAAAGAAAGAAAGTAAAACCAATTTCACCACTGTTTCTTAATTAAGAAATATTTTTTACACTTTGGTTATGATACTTTATTTTGTTATTACAGTTGAACTTCATTTTATCTTCACTGTCGATAGTGTTAAGGGTGAGATAAATCCTAACAGGTGTGATAAATCTTGTGGGGTACAGTAAATCCTAGTAAGTTGTAGTAAACCCTAACGGGTGTGATAAATCATATGGGGTGCGATAAATCCTTGTGTAGTTGTTGGTTCTACCTTAATGAACCAGAGATAGTAAAGTTTCTCGAGGTTCATCTCGGGCATGGATGTAGACAAGGCTAAACCATATAAAATCTCAATTTGTAATATCTATATTTACTCTCTCTTTAATATTGTTAGTATTAATCAAGTCTTATTACTTATTATTTGATTAATTACTTCATTACTAATTGAATCATCATAGTTTGAAACGTTTAAAATAGACATTTAACTTACAATATCCAATTCACCCCTCCCCCCTCTTGGGTAAATTTCTGGGATAAAAATTGGTATCGAAGCCTAGATCATAGATACTTATTTTGAAGTGTATATTTTGTGTACAATGATCAAATACAAATGGCTAGTATTTAACAACAATTTTTGGGAAGATATGATATCCCAATTTTTTAAAAAGAAGATTTCAAAACATGAAAAATCAAAACCTGTTAGATTATTCAATTCATATATTACTATGTTTGGAAAATTGTATGTGACAAGAAATCACCTCTAATGGATTGACTAAATCCTAAAGAGAGGGTTGAGTTAAATAATGAAGCCATGATAATTCTACGGTCTTCTCTAGATAATGTTTCTACAGGAAAAGTAAAACATTAAATAGAAGTAAGTGATATTTAGGATACTCTTACAAAATAGTACTTAGATAAAGTTACACTAAAAAAAGAAATGTTGAGTCCATCAAACATACAACACAAACACACAAAAAAAGGAAGGAAAAATATTGGATAAACCATCAAGTTCCTCATCCAAAGAAGAAATCGAAACTCCATCATGCTTACATCATGAATCAAGAATTGATTAGATAAGATCTTATTCTATTAAATCATTTTATCTCAATACTTGCATTAAAAGGATTCTATGCTTCCCTTGAAAGAATTAGAAGTTATTTTTGAACAAGTTATGATGAGATTTACAGAATTGATCGACAAACACATCATTTTAGAAAAGAAAACTAAATTTCTTTACTATTCACATGAAGACTCAATAAAAGAAAATAAAAATCTTAAAATTGAAAATGGAAGATAAACAAAATAAAATGAGAAATTCGAATTAATTTATAAGGGTACAAAACTTGAAAATCTAAAATTAAAAGAAGTTAAATGCTTAAAATCCTTGAAAATTTTATATTAAGCATTGAATGTTTAAATCTACTTCTTAGAAAGAAAAAATTTGATTCTGACAAGGAAGGGCTAAGCTACATGAAAGAAATATTAAACTCAAAATCAAATATACGTTTGGTGAAAGAAAAGGAGGAATTGGTTTTTTAAAAGAACGACGAGAATTCCAAAATAAACGTCAAAAAAATAAAAAACAATTGAGAGTGTGCCAACAATCAATGTCAAACTTATTTAATTAAATTCCAAATTTAGTACCAACGAGTCTTAACACTTGCAAACAAACATGATTGAATAAAGAAATAATCTGAGCATGCAAGACAATCAACGTTGAGGAAAAATCTCCCACAGGGGCAAAACCATCTTATTTTCACTATAATTTTGTAAAGAACGGTTTACACGGATTACAATGAAAATACAACTAATGACATACGAAATACCCTCAAGCCTCGATTTCGATGTCGTCGGCTAAAGTTCCCACAAGAGCTCCAGAAGGTCAGCAATGGAAATGCTCCGTCTTCTCCACAAGTGTAGTCCAGATGAGCAGTGTAATCATCCTTGGGGTTTAGAGGATTCACATAAAGGATTGGGAATTATTTGTGAATAAGAAAAGATATTAAAACCTTAAAATATGAAGTCTGGAAATAGGGTCTGTTTTGCAGAAACGGAGATATGAAGACTTGGAAAAACGTGTAGCACGAACATTGTTTAAATAGGGAGTTGAGGCGGTGCGTCGTTCGAAAAAAACACTGTGCCATTCGAGAGAGATGGCATCTCGTTCGAATGAGATACGATGTCATTCGAATGACATCAGTGTCGTGTCTAAAAAAAACTCCTTTAAAAAGATTCCGCATGTTTATCCCATTCTAGACTTCAAAAATTTATTTAAAAAATATTCCCAATTATTTATGCAAATAATTAAACACTCCAATTAAAATTATTTTTATCATAAGAACGTGGAGTAGTGGGAAATATTGAAGAGTACATTGCTTGTCACATGATGCACATACGAAGATGATGGATGCCTGAATTTGGATTGAGGCCGTCGAGAATGATCGTGGAGACATGCCGAATGTACGGTATCAAACATACTTAATTGTGATCTAGGATACTTGGAAAATTCCTAGATTCTACCCCGGACAATTATAAAACATGTCCTTACAAATCTCCCCCTATGTCTATGATGGTACATACGTAAAATTATCTGAATTATTCTGCCCAAAATAAACTGACATACAATCTAATATCCACATTAAACCTGAAAATTGGAAATACTAAAAGTGTGTTTTCACAAATTCGATCATCTTCAACTCTTCAACTCTTCAAACAGTCTCTAACATCATCAGGGTGAGCAAAAATGATTCTCCATTTTGATACCTACACATATGAGACAAGAAACATCTACCCGTGACGCTCAAAAGTTTGAAATATAATGATAAGTAGAAAAATATCAATTATGAGCAAGAAAATCATTATATAAATAGCACAAGAAATTCTCCCCCATAATTCGTTCTCCCCCTTTTTATGATGTCCCAAAATAGACAGATATGAAGAACATAAGCAACGCAAAAGAAATTGTCACCTGAAAATAAACTTCCTCTTATTGAATTTTTCAAAATTTTTAAAGCAAACAAAATCACACCATGAAAGAACACCAAAACAACCAAGTTCATGATAGCGGAAAGGAAGGGATGTGAGAAAATTTAACAGGAAAATCGATACATACAACCATAACATATGTGCATGATGAATATTGGATATTTCTAATGAATAAACTCAACATCTTCCATTGGTGTCAAAATTGAGGAATTAAAAGAAACTGACTCAATCAAATCAGCAAATCAAAGCTCAAAGTGATTTCCACACCAATAACGTCCAAAACGATTTCATGATTTTTCAAGACTTTTTAAGGACGTACAAAGCCGTGTTAATTCTCCAACCAAACTCCCTCATATATATTTTCTTTTCGAGGTGATCTAAATTCTCAAACATTGGAGAATTGACGAATAAACCTAATGGCCCATTTTTGGCATATATTTCTTTTTATTGCCATTCAATTTTTCGGGATCTTTTAAACCTCTTTGGACCCTGAATAATTAAAATGCCTCAATTTTTTAGGTCCAATTTAAATGGTGGCTTAATCGCAAAGGATAAATGTGTACCTTTCATAGCCCTTCACCGTTTAGAAAAGTTACACAAACTCACGGCAAACGGTGTAAAACATACACACCTTTTATTATCCTGTTTTATCGCATTTAATTTGATGAATAGACAGAATTGAGATGGAAACACTCAAGCCAATATGTGATAGACAAGTACAATACTTAAATAATTTCGTGCATGTGTGCAATAAAGGAGATAAGGATCCAAACATGTAGAAGATATCACGAATCACATCTCAAAGAACCCAATCAATGCACAACACATGGTTGAAATGATGTAGCATCTCAAATCACTATCAAACAGTCACGTAAATATGGAATGAAGTTGTGACTATGATTATCTTAAATGTTCATCCATAAACGATGTAAACAAGATACAAAACTATTTTTGTGTTTTTAAATTTTTTTTATCATAATAAAATCTTTTTGGATTTTTCTAATTTAAAAAAAAGAATAAAAAAGCAAACAAATAAATATACAAAAGATACAATCTAGAGATAGGAATCAAAAGATATGATCAAAGAAATGTGTATCCTACTCTAGACCTGGTAACCACCCCTCAATCAACTGTGCAAATTCCTAAAGACTTCCTAAGACTCTCGAATCTAAAGGCGTCTAAAGGCTTCATGATGATATCGGCTAACTGAAAGTCGGTAGATACAAAACTCAAGGATACGAACTTGTCCTCTACAAGCTCACAGATAAAGTGCTCGTGTATCCTAATGTGTTTTGTGCACGAATGTTAGACTGGATCACGGGATATGTGTATCGCGCTCGTGTTATCACAGAAAATAGTCATGGTGTCCTATGATATCCCATAATCCTCCAACATCTGCTTCATCCACAGAAGTTGCGTGCAATGTACTCAGCCTTCATAGTGGACAAAGATATGGATTTTTGCTTCTTGCTCAACTAAGAGATAGGAGCAGTACCAAAGAAGAAATACCCACCAGAAGTGTTCCTACATCCATCTGCATCCCCGGCCCAATCGGCATTCGAATAGGCAGATAATCGGTCACTGGTATCAAAGGAATACCAAATGCTAAGAGAGAGAGTCCCACTCATGTATTTGATAATACGTTTAAGAGTGAGTAAGTGTGACTCTTTCGAGGGCATCTAATATTGCGCACAGCTCCAACACTAAAGGCTATATCGGGATGACTGACAGTCAAGTAGAGAAGACTACCTATCATACTCTGATACAAGGTTTTCTCTACGTCCTTGCTTGAAGTGTCATGGCTAAGCTTAGTTGAGGTACTCATCGGTGTGCGTGCTTAGAGGAGTCTAGACTAAATTTCTTCACAAGGTCTCTAGCATACTTGGATTGGGAGATGAACATCCCATTATCTAGCTGACGAACCTGGAGACCAAGGAAGAAAGTAAGCTCACCAACCATGCTCATCTCAAACTCACTCTTCATCTCCTCCTCAAAGTGTTTAGCATGCTGGGAGCATGTGGATCCAAAGAGTATGTCGTACATATAGACCTGGGCAACCAAAATAGCACCGTCATCTCTCCTAACGAACAACATCATATTAACTCCCCCTCTATTGAAGCCAAGGGCTAAGAGATAGGAAGTAAGCCTTTCGTACCAAGCACGAGGTGCTTACTTCAAACCATACAAGGCTTTCCTCAGATAGTAGACATGATCAGGGTGCTTAGGGTCTTCAAACCCTTTTTGTTGTTCCACGTAAACCTCCTTTTGTAGAATGCCATTGAGAAAGGCACTCTTGACATCCATTTGATATAACTTGAATCGCAGATGACATGCGATGGCTAGTAGTAGGCGGACGGACTCAAGCCTCGCAATAGGAGCGAATGTCTCGTCAAAGTCTACACCCTCAATTTATGTGTAGACTTGAGCAGCCAACCTAGACTTATTTCGAATAATGGTACTAGTCTTATCCACCTTATTCTTGAAGATCTTCTTGGTACCTATAATATTAGTCTCACTAGGTCGGGGGACCAGTTCCCAGACATTATTCTTTCTAAACTAAAGCAACTCATCCTGCATAGCACATATCCAATGTTCATCTTTGAGTGATTCCTTATAGTTATTGGGCTCGACTTTGGACGTGTAGAAAACATGGCTAACAATTCTCTAACTGAGCACGAGTCTTTACCCTAAGTGTGGGATTTTATAATATAGTAGAAGGATCATGACTCTTACAAACCCAAGCAGAAGTGTCCCCTAAGTCAGGAATGGGATCCACTCGCCATCTTGCACAGTGATATTTATTGACTCCATAACATTAGAGATATTCAGGTTATACACCCGATAAGATCTACTAGATGATGAATACCCTAAAAATATCCCCTCATCACTGCGGGTGTCAAACTTTCCTAATTACTCTCTATCCCGTAGGATGTAGCATTTTCTCCTAAAGATACGAAAATATGAAAGGTTAGGCTTCTTTCCAGTCCACAATTCGTAGGGCATCGTAAGAGTGTGTGGATGAAGATATACCCTATTCACCATGTGGCATGTGATAGACATCGCCTCTACCCAAAATCTTCTTGCAACATTACGACCCAGAAGCATATATCTAGCAATTTCCTGTATCGTTCGATCCTTCCTCTCAAAATTATCCCATTTTATTGGGGAGTTCTAACGGCCGAAAATTCGTGTTTCATTCTGAGACTATCACATAAAAGATATACTTTTGCTTCTTTAAACTCAGTGTCATTGTCACTACATATTCTGTTGATAGTGACATCGTGTTGATTTTGCAGGACACGACACTTAGTCGTAAGAAAGTCTACAGTATCAGATTTCTCTCACAGAAAACCTATAATAGAGTAGAGTGAGAAATCATCTACCGTCACAAGAATGTAACTCTTACCACCTAAACTCTAAATACGATTAGGACCCATAAGATCTATATTTATCAACTCAAGGATGCGAGAGGTGGTAATGGAATTCAACTTTCGATGGGGGCTACGAATTTGCTTTCCCAACTGGCAGGGTCCACAAACTACAGAAGTTGGCTTTCCAAGTTATGGTACGACACGTACTAAGTCCTTTTTGGCTAACTTTTCCAAGTCTCAAAAGTTCACATGACCTAGGCATTGGTGCCACAGATCCATATAAGTGATCATGATACTGTTTCAGACAAATAAGGACTCAGGCATGATCCCATAACAGTTATCTTTAGTCCTCACCCCATGCAATAAAATTTTACCGGTTTGATCATAGACCTGGAGTTTATTCCGATCAAACTGTACTGTAAGGTCGGCGTCGCACAACGGACTAATGCTCGTCCTAATATGATAGACTTGATCCTATCTTCAAAAGTGACTTTACCATCCTTATGATCCTCGATGGAGGAAAATAAGGAGACGTCACCAGTCATGTGCCTGGAGCACCCACTATCAAAGTACCACTATAGGGAATCATGTGCTTTAAGAGCAACATGAACAACAAGGGCTTTTGCATTGTGTTTAGGTACCAAAGCAGTGGTAACCTTATGTTTGCCCTTATCATTGTTGAGTCTAGTAGGTATTTTAGAAGTGTCCACTAACGACATAGAAATCCGTTGGAACTCTTCTACTATACTCTGAGTTGTGGCGACTAGAAACACAACACGCTCTCTAAGACTCTCAAAATCAGTAGTGGCATGTGACGGAGCAAAAGTACGTTGTGTCCGACCTAAATTATAGCAAAACTCACGAAGGTGGCCCTTACTTTTGCAGCAAATATATAAATATGAAGACTTAGGCCGACTTCGGTTTACTTTTCTTGGTCGAACTCTCTTTTGGTTTCTAGGCGGGTGTCCATGAGGATTTGTAATAAACTCGGGAACCGGTTCTAATGTCGTATGGGATGTGGAAGCTCCATCAAAACCTATTCCCAGCCTCTCACCTAAACCCAAAGTAGGGTCGAGGAGCACCTTTCCCATCTTACCAGATCGGTCCTCAATTCTTACTTTTACTTCCTGGGCTCTCTCAAGGTCCTAAGTGAGTTGGGATACAAGGGCTTCCAGTTTCTTTCGAGTGTCCAAGGAGGAATGGATCTCACTCGTCAGATCATCCACTTGCTTAGTCAAGTCCCCTTTTTCTTTCACAAAAACACTTTCGCTCTCTCCAAAATTTTCTCGCTCTCAACACAGACGGTATCTTGCTCTCTCAACATAGTGGACATGGAAGTCTTTCTCTCTCATCTCTCTTAATTCCTTCTCTAGAGCTGCAATCCTAAGAGCTAACGCTTTGTTACGCCTTTTGGTTTTGAAAGTATCAGCATATAAATCAGCATACGCACGTCAAAGATCACTCTCGCTCTCACTTGCATCTTCCTCCCCCCTCACTCTCACTGTCGAGGTGTCCTTGTGAGCTTACATCCTCATCGTCATGAGGAGCATTGTCAGTACTCACATGACTAGCCATGAATGCGGTGAAGTTACATTCATGCGATGACTCATCTCCAGAGTCCAGCGACTCGACCTCGCTAGCGTCACTAAGGGTGGTGTTTAATGCAGATTTGGGTTATTCTTGACGTTTCAACCTAGTTGTACACTCAAACCCCCTATGACCTCTACCGCCGCACTCAAAACATCTCTCACTTTCTTTCTTATAGGTGTCCTTTTTATCTTTCTCAAATTTCTTTTCAGATTTATTTTTCTCAAAATTCTTTTTATCTTTAAAATTTCCATTTAAAGGACCAAATTATCTAAGTCAAAGTCAGAATCAAAATCAGACATCTTTTCCTCTCTTTTCTTAGAGGACTCACCTCTCTTTGACCCCTCACATTTTCTGGCCTGGGATTTAAGTGCTACCCCTTTATCTTTTGATTTTATCGTGTTTGGAAACATGTCAATTTCATAGGTCTATAGGTCTCCAACTAACTCCTCTAATTTCAGCGTATTCAAATTACCTAATGAATTTAACACAGTGACTTTGGGGATAAATCTCTTAGGCAATGATCTCAAAATTTTCTTAACTACCCTAGAATCAGAAATGTATTCTCCTAAATTAAAACTAGTGTTCACGATATTAGATAAGCGTGCATAAAATTCATCGAAACACTCATTTTTATGCATGGAGATAGTTTCAAACTGAGTAGTTAAGCTTTGCAATTTAGATTCTTTCACTGCATTGGTGCCTTCATGGATAAGTTGCAAAACATCCCATGCTTCTTTATATGTGGTACACATCATGATGCGTTGAAACTCGTCAGGAGTGACGGCTCCAGAATTGGCACTAAGCCCACATGAGTTACATGTGCTCCATTTAAATTCATCCTCAGTCCATGCAGTCACAGATTTTAAAGTAGTTATGTTTTCTACAGTGACTGTGGAAGGCGTCCATCCTCTTTCACACATAACCCAGACACGTTCATCAATAGCCTTTGAAATTACGCTTTTTTAAAAATCAATTTTCAGAACAAAACTATTATCAAGAAAATTTTTGAGAAAAAAATTACACGGTAAGTTTGTGTAAATGGCTCTGATACCAATTTGAGAGTGCGCCAGCAATCAATGTCAAACTTATTTAATTAAATTCCAATTTTAGTCCCAACAAATCATAACACTTGCAAACAAACATGATTGAATAAATAAATAATCTAAGCGTGCAAGACAATCAATGTTGAGGAAAAATCCCCCACAGGGGCAAAACCATCTTATTTTCACTATAATTTTATAAAGAACGATTTACATGGATTGCAATGAAAATACAATTAGTGACATACGAAATACCCTCAGGCGTCGATTTTGATGTCGTCGGCTAAAGTTCCCGCAAGAGCTCCAGAACGTCAGGAATGGAAAAGCTTCATCTTCTCCACAAGTGTACTCCAGATGAGTAGTATAATCTTCCTTGGAATTTAGAAGATTTACATAAAGGATTGGGAATTATTTGTGAATCAAAAAAGATATTAAAACCTTAAAATATGAAGTCTGGAAACAGGGTCTACTTTGCAGAAACGGAGATATGTAGACTTAGAAAAATGTGTAGCACGAACACAGTTTAATTAGGGAGTTGAGGCGGTGCATCGTTCGAACGAAACGCGGTGTCGTTCGAGAGAGATGGCATCTCATTCGAATGAGATACGATGTCATTTGAATGACATCAGTGACGTGTCTTGCAAAAACTCCTTTAAAAAGATTCAGCGTGTTTATCCTCTTCCAGACTTCAAAAATTTATTTAAAAAATATTCCCAATTATTTATGCAAATGATTAAACACTCCAATTAAAATTATTTTTATCATAAGAACGTGGAGTAGTGGGAACTATTGAAGAGTACGTTGCTTGTCACATGATGCACATATGAAGATGATGGATGCCTGAATTCGGATCGATTCCGTCGAGGATGATCGTGAAGACATGCCGAATGTAGCGGTATCAAACATAGTTAATTGTGATCTAGGATACTTGGAAAATTCCTAGATTATACCCCGTACATTTATAAAACATGTCCTTACAACAATGTTCGTGATGTCCATTGCACATTTTATAGAATGAGAAACCACAATTTTGAAAAATGTCTTACTCGTCTAAAATTAGAAAATAATCTCTTTTTCATCATTTGAAAAAAGAATAATCATACATATGTTGATTGTAATTTAGTTATTTAAATTATCATTGCACATATTGTGGTAAACATAATCATACATTTATTGTTTGTAAAATGGGAAAAAGAAAAATTCATAATTATATACAAAGGATATCATCATACTCCTTCATCAACAAACAAGGACCCAAACTAAAAGGTTACCAGAAAGCTATGTTCATTCTTCGTATTTTGTAGGTACGAAAAGAATACAAACAATACCTCACTTTGAAGATATGCAAGTCAGGTAAGAAATAGCTAGGAATGGAGAAAGATGGAATGTATGGAAAGATACATACATGATAAATGAGAAAGAAGGCAAATGAGGATGAATCATTAAAGTCTTGACAATGTTATAAGGATCTGAAAGAATCTTTAAATGGGGAAACATCTATCCTTAATTTTCAAATACTTATTTTTTTTTCATAAAACTAAAACACATGATGCACATAAACTCTATAAATTTCTACACCTCAAGGACAATATTACAATCACAATAACACATGTAGAATATAATCGTGTTTGATCACATTGATCTTTGAAAACTTCATCACATATTAACTTAAAACCATATGTTTGAAAATATAACAATGTGAAAAATAGTGAACATACAAACAGTTATATTAAACATATTCGAAAAATATTGTTGAAAATATGATTTTTATGGTAAGAGTATATTTCTAGAGAATATTGGAAATATACTTTAATAGAAGTGGTTGTGGAATGGATGTTAAAAACTAATGAAGACTTTTGTCTTTGAAAACAAATTGTGTTTGGAAACTTCTTGGAGAAATAGAAAAATGTCTAAAAGAATTGATGGATGAAGAATGACGAATATTCTTTGAAAAAGAATGATCGTTGGAATGCCTAATGGTGAGAGGAAAAATATAAAAAAAGGAAAAATAATGTTTTGAATAATGGGTGGAAATAAAATATTGGATGAAAATGAAACTTGAACCACACTTACACTCATGTACACAATGAACACCCCCACATTAGAATTCCTATAAATGTGTACAAACTTGGTTTAACGTAAACTCTAATACATTAACAATTTATGATGATAAAAATATGATTTTACAAAAATTCTCAAGATAACCTACACATAAAACAAGAGTAATTGGAACATACTTGATCTCATCACAATAAATGAGTTTATGACAAGTTGTCACACTATCCCCACACACATTGGAAACCCAATGAAGATTTTTTGTAACAAATTAATGCCACGTGACTTCTACTAAATGAAATCTACATGATTCAGAATTTACCTATACTATTTGCGTATCATATTAAACAAAATGGGAGAAACTTAAGAACCTTGAAAAATCATAATGTCAAAGAACACAAAACCTTATTTCGTAGCTTACGAAAGTTTTGAGAAATAATGATGTTATAGAAATGAAAAACCCCTGAGAATGTTGAAACTTCATTGATCTTTACTTCACCTTAATTCAACTACATTGAAGTATTAGCTCACTATATCCCATACTTTCATCTTAATCACTTACACACTTAATACTTGAGTTGTAATTTAATCATACTTGTATATGATTTAAGAAAACATCTTGATATATTATCTATCCCTCGTACAAGTGATGAAATCCTTACCTAGAATGTGAATATGATGCAATGCCTTTTTGGCACAAGATATGAAGACTTCATGTTACACGATAATATGAAAATAAATTAACTAAACCCTTATAAGATTTGAAGAGGAAAAAAATAACACATTGAGTGTTGCAAAGTTTTTGGGTGGAAATTCTATATTCCAAATGGCCAAAAAAAATTTAACTTACCTAATCCTAAATCTGATAAAGAAATATTATTGGAGTACTCATGTATAGTTAAGCCCATCAGCACAAAGAATCCGTTCCATCAAAGAATCCATACATATCACATTTGATGAAAATAAAAATTATTCTCCTAAAACAAGGCTTTCAACCAAATGAGAAAATTAATAGAAACCCTGTCCATAGGACCAACCAAGAACCCACACAAGGAAGAAACTCTAATTAAAATAAATGAACCCACTACGATCTACCAAAAAGTTGGAATTTTCATTCCAAAACCATCATAGGAACCAAATGAATTTTCAAATATTTGATTACCAAAAATTTAATTTTATGTGATAATACTAGTGCAATTTCTATAACCAAAAAATTCGGTGAAACATTATTAAACCAAACATATCAACACAAAACATCACTTCTTATGGGATCATCTACGTAAGAAAAATTGGATGTGAACCTTAAGTTTACTTATATCACAAACAACCTCGCTAATATCTTTACTGAATCCCTTTCTAAAGATATAATTTGCACCATCCAATGTGACCATGAGATCTCAACACCAAATAACTTTGTTTCGAAACTTGTGCAACACCATTACATTACAAGCATATGATTTATCTATTCCCATATATGTCATACTAACCAAATTTTCAGAAAGTTCGCTTCCGCACACGCCAACTACCCAAGATGTTTCAAAAAAATACTTTCCAAAAACCCACCTTTTTGGTAATGACAAAGGGAAAGGAGATTGTTTTGAGAAAAAAGAAAAAAGCTACAATCAAAGGGTGAAATTGTCTCATATTTTGTTTCTCTAAATTTTGAGGGACTTTGATAAAAAAAATTATTATTTTGTGTGTATTAATTTTTTACTATTATATATTTTTCAATTGTCTTATTCTCTTAATCATTGTTAAAAGTCAACATAAATTATATATATATATATATATATATATATATATATATATATATATATATATATATATATATATATATATATATTGTTTATTTTTTTTATGGGATTGACTCAATTTGAAGTGAACATATATTTTCTTTAGTTTATATTCCCTTGTCCCGAAATTAAAACGACAGTAACTTGTTTTTATTTGTGTCGTTTTGAGGTTTCCTTTTTTTACCGTTTGTTCGTGGCTGTCATCATTTATTGGCTCGAGTCTGCTCTGTTCCAAGAGCAGAGCTTGTGTATCTCTCACACCTCTTTGGTATCCCCCCATTTTACTTTTTTGTCCCTTTCAAATGAGTTAATTGAAATACCCTCAACTGCCTATGTTAATTCACGGATATAGGTTTTTGGTTGGTGGTATTTTCATTAACTTCCTGGGCATTTCGTTAGTTCCTATATATTCAAGTGTTTGGTGTTGAAGAAAAAGTGCTCTTTATTTTGAAAACACACTAAGTTGCTCCTGAACATTTTTTTCTCAGTTTTCTCTCTTTCTCTCTCTACATTTCTTCAAAGATCTTGGGAGTTTTTAGTGGTTGATATTTTCCTACCTTACAAATTTCTTTTGGTAGAGGGTTTGCTGTGATTTTTTTTCGATCTGATTGTTGGGTCTTGGAGCTGTGCTAGATTTTTTTGCAGTGGAATTTGGTTTGTCTAGCGTTGGCTTGGCCCGTGTCCAATGGTGCTTAGGCTGACCCTTGGGCCGTCCCCGGTGGTGCTTAGGATGACCCTTGGGCTGTCCCCAGTGGTGCTTAGGCTGACCGTTCTCCCCTCTTTGGGAGATTTCAGCCATAGCTCATCTTTTGAGCTTTTTCTATAAGTCCCCTCCATTTCTCTCTCTCTCTCTCTCTCTCTCTCTCTCTCTCTCTCTCTCTCTCTATATATATATATATATATATATGTACTTACATATATTTATTTATTTTGTTTCTTTTAAGTGTTTGTTTTTGCCTCAAACCTGTGCATGTTTGTTAAAACTGTGTGTGCGTGTGTTTGTTAAAACTGTGTGTGCATGAGTTTTAGATATGTGAGTGTGTGTTCCATTATTTTGTTTGATCAGACGTGTTTGGGTGTAAGGGTGTGTTAACTCGGACATAACTCAAACTAAATTTAACTCGTGTGTATCTGAGTGAGTTAACTCGGTCACATACTCGGTCCTAACTCAATGAGTTAACTCTATCCAACTTAGACTAATATTTGGACTAAACTTGGACTAATATTTGGACTGAACTTAGACCTATTTTTGGACTGAATTTGGACTTAACTAAAATTAAATTTGGTCTATTTTACAATCTCTACTATGTGTTATATTGACCTTGGAAGACACCTAAAGTAATCTGGATTTTCTTTTACTATTTAATCAGAATTTACTTAGATATAAAATCAGATTTCCTTGATTTTAAAATCAGATTAATTTTGATGTGTGGTTTGGCTTGTGCAAAAATCAATTTGTTAGTGTGTGTTTGAATCTAAAACCTTACCTATCAGTTAGTCCCTGATTGGTAAATTTTTAGTGTTAATAAAAATAGACTTAAACTCTTGTGTATTTGGTCTTCTTTTATAAATAATTTTTTTTATGATTTGACTAAATCAAACTTCATTATTAAAAATCTATATGTTGCACAACTTCACAGGATCTCGGGCTAGAGTGTGTTGTTGTGCGTGTTGTTGTGGTCATTATTACCGGGGTGTTATTGGGTTAACTGATTTTTAGTCAAGTTGGGTTATTTTAGACTAGGCTAGTTCTACGAGTGTGTATTTACTTAGTTTAATTCGTGGTAGACTTGGAGGATTGTAATCTGTAACTCTTAATTGGTAATAGTGGACTTGGGTACGTGTGTTGTCCTGGGACTCAGGACACGGGGTTTACCACCACGGTGGGTTCGTCGAGAACAAATAGTATGTTACTATCTACCTTTGCTCATCCCATTCTGATTATATTTATTTTCGCAGCATCATTTCAAATATGTTTTTATTTGTGTGGGTGTTTACAACGATTTCAATCAAGTTTTTTTTTTAATTAAATATTAAAAGAGTTGGAGTTTTATTTATTAACTAAAACACGTTAGGTGTTTAGGTTATTTCAAGCGGTATCAGAGCTTCAGGAATCACTTTTTAAAAGTTTTATTCCGCAAAGATCCTGAACTCTTTTGTTTTTAATCAATCAATTTTTTATTATGGGTGACCATAATGGGTCTTTCGTATGTCCTCCCGTGTTTGATGGTGACAACTTTGCTTATTGGAAAGTAAGAATGGTTGCACAACTCCTAAATTTAGGAGATGAGGTATGGGAAACAATTGAAAATGGTTTTTCTGCACCTACTAAACCTAGTGATGATGATGCTGAAATATTTGTTAGAAAACCATTTTCTGAATGGACTAAAGAAGAAAATCTTAGTTCACAGTATAACCACAAAGGTAAAAATGCCATTTTTCAAGTGATGGGCGCAACTGGATTTTTAAGAATTTCAACCTACACTACATCTAAAGAGGTTGGGACATTTTAATGATAACCCATGAAGGAGACTCTAGAGTTAAAAGGGTTATGTCCCAAATGCTAGTTAGGCTTTATGATTCTCTCTACATGAAAGATAATGACAAGTTTGATGATTTTTGTTTGAAATTGCAAGATGTCGTAATCAGTCACATGCTACTGGTGTTATTTATGCTAATTCTGAAATTTGTGATAAAATTCTTAGATCACTTCGTAAGAGTTTTGATTTAATTACTCATACTATTACTGATAATTTGGATAGTTACACATCTCATATCTTGTGTATTAAACTTGAGAATTTTGAATATCAAAATACCTTAAGAGATGAGCAAAGAGGTAAAGCACCTGCACACACATGAAAATCAAAATGTGCTTAATTTTAGAACTAGTAGTGAAAGTAGTTTGGCTTTTGTATCCTCTTTGTCCAATTTAACCGAATCTAAAATTTCTTTGGAATCTTTGGATAATGAACTTGCACTCTTGTTTAAGAACTATAAGAAATTTGTGAAGTATAGCAATAAATATGCTTCAAAACAAGGTCGACCTAGTTATTTCGATAGACCCCATGAAAAATATTTTGAGAAGAAAAGTTTTGAAAAATATGGACCTAAGAAGGATTTAAGACACATCCAGTGTCGTAAGTGCAATGAATATGGTCATTATGCCTATATGTGTTTTTCTAAATCTAAATGGGAACCTTCAAATAAGGCACATTTGTCTAAAACTTGGGATGATATCTCCGATTGTGATAATGAAGAAACTTTTGATAACCTCATGGCATTTACTTCTGCTTGTACTATGATATCGAAGGACATATTAGATAACATAGCTAGTTTATCATATATTTTTTATTTGTGTGATGATACTTGTGACTTAGGCTTTGTGATTTTATCTCACAGCTTTCCTGCTCAAAATTACCCAACTGTCACGGCATTTCTTTTTGATATTGGGAATATTTGTGCTGATTTGGATGAATCTGATTTGTTAGAGGTTGTTGAAAATGTTGAAAAATATGTGTGTGATAATGTTGAAAGTGGCACAATTGATTGTAATACCCCGCATTTTGATCGATATTTATTTATGGGATTAATTAAATTAAATGTGAATTAATTGAGAATTAATCCGGATATAATACTAACGAGATGTGAGTTGGTATTTAATTATAATGTGTATATATGGCAGTACATGAATATTGCAAATATTGAAATTGTCACGAGATTGAAATACGGCAATTTGGGAAATTTTGTTGGGAAGCGTGTGACAGTCCCGTCAGAAATGTAATTATTTTAATTAAAAAGTGAATTTTATTTTTATCAACCGTATGGTCATTTTGAGTGCACCAACGAGTTCGAAAGGGTCGAAATAGTCAGAAAACACTAGCCGGGGGTTTAATTTGGGTCCCGGGGCATTTTAGGCCATACCGGCAACTTAAAAGGGTATTTTGGTAATTTTGGAATTTTAGGAATTTTGACCAACGAATTTTGGGAGTTTAAAATAGGGAATTTAATGACCCACTAACCCATTACCAGCAATTAACTGATTAGAGGGCTACGGGGGTTTCATGAGAAGTTAGGAGAAGTTCCCAAAGAGAGAACCTTAACCCCATCTTCAACCTTCAACCTTGGGAGAAAAGGAGAGAGCAACCTACATCAAAGATTCAACACCAAATTCAGAGAAAGATCAGAGGCAAGTGGTTTAATTTCGTTAATTTCAAGCGAATGCTTCTTCCATGATTAGAAAATTGATATATTTGCATTGTGTTGGGAGATTTATAAAAATCCATGAAATTGGAGTTATAAATTCAGATTTGGATATAGGTTTTCATGTAGAATTGTTATTGGGTGATTAGACTAAAAGAATTACTATTTTTATGTTACAAAAATGGATTTATTTATGGAAATTGATGACTTTAAATTTCTAGGGATCATGTTCATAAGGTTTGGGAAAAATTGGGGAGTTATGATAATTAGATGATGTATAGGACGATTTGGCCCTATATAAATGTTGTGTTATGACCTATGAATGTTTAGTGATGATTAGAAACCTTAAAATACTATTGGGGCAACTTTTAGATGAGAATAGAGGTGAAGAAAATTTAGAAAAATGAGATAGGAAAATTCTGGGCTCGAAACTGTCACCTCGTTAGAAGACCTGCCCAGGTCGTTCGAACGAGCTCGTTCGAACGAGCTTCTAACGAGCTGGCAGTTTGCCTTCTAACGAGTTGGATGTTCATTCGATGCCTTTTGTTCGAACGAGATCTCGTTAGATGCCCCTTTCGTTGGAACGAACTCTCGTTCGAACGACCTCGTTCGAACGAGACTTCTAACGAGTTGACAGATTGGCCTTTTTGGCCTGATTTGATTTCTAATGTCCCGTAATCTAGTTTAATTATAGAGATAACATTCCCTTGATGACTAATTGATATAGTTGGGGTATTTGGGACATATTGAGGAGTAAAACAAAGAAGTGTGATTTGAACCAAATGAAAATTGTGGATTAGGACGTGAGTGACTAATTACGATGTGAGAATAATTGACGATTTAAATGTTAGTATTAACCGGGGATATGTGAATTGCGTAACATTATAAGTTGGTATAAGAATGAGAAGTATACCCCTAATAAATTATGGTAATTACTAAGATGTGTGCATGCTTAGTATATGTATATGATTTTATGTGTATGACATACCTACCATACTTGCTATCACGGGAGGTTTGCGTTCGCTTAGGGCCATCTAATCTTTGTGTGCCTACGGGGAGACTTAGATTGGTACCTCGAGGACATAGTTTAGGGAAGGACTTATTGGGAAGTTAATAAGACTGCTGATTATGGGAGCGTAGGTATGTGCGTGACCCATGTGATGGGACTGTGTTCGCCTCTATTGTTTGTGATTGCTGTTATCTAAGAACGATTCTTGAGAGATTCGGAATGCGTGATCCTTATGTAGGTGATGTACCGGGATGGATAGCAGAGTATGTGTGCACCGCAGCTTAGTCTCGGGTGCTTGTATTGTATATTCATGGCGTGAATAATATATGCTTAAATAATGAGAACTTTCATGTTGGTATTGTGAGTATAATTATGGTAACGCTTTGAGAAAATAAAACGGGATAACCTGTAGTGAATTGTATTGCTAATAATTGAGAATTCGAGTTTAAGTAAAACCTCTATTTAATGGATAACGTTAGAATGTATAATGGGAATCGAGTAGAAAGGGGTAGAACTTATGACGGTTTAGTTAGATATGAATGTCACTTAGATGGGTACGATACGTTAGGAGTGCACAATTAGTCGAGAGGTGAGTATTTCATGTGAGTGCACGTCCTAACATGTATTTTGCATTCATTGTTTTAATGTCATTAAAACACTTGCTATTTTTAAAATACTCTCCACTTTCGGGCTCTAACCCGTTTGCTTTCAAATCTATTTTTGTAAAAACCTTTTAGGTGCCCAGCCACAAGGACACCATGCATAGGATTTCCATTCAGGTGACGAGCTGTAGCTGTTGTGGAAGTTACAGGACCTTGCTAGTAGACGCTTCCTTTGGTTTTGATTCCATATTCAGTTCCATCATTTGTAGGGCATGTCGCCCATTTCTATTAGAGATATTTTATATTTCAGTTATTCAGATGGTGGATTGTAATTAATTCAGGATTCAGACTTGTTTTATTATTTCAGTTGTGGGATTGTTGTGAGGAGTATTTCCTCCAGACTTATTATTATTTGTTGGTGATTCTATTGCTTCTTTATGGCGAATGGTTACGTTACTCTTTCATAATTCTTTTATTGCATGTTAATCAGATTTAATTTAAAAATTGACAACTTACTTTTTAAATACTAGGTGGTTAGTAATCATTAAATGTTTTCGACAGTGATGCTATTAACTGAACCAACTTGGCATTTTGAATTAATTTAATAAAGGAGTAGCTACCCGGTATTTAATTAGTCGGGGTGTCACAGGTGGTATCAGAGCATCAGGTTCTAGTGTCCTTTAGGATCTGTACGGCTTGTTATGTTTCCGCTGAGCTTTCTTTGATGTAGAGACCTATATTTTAGGACTGTTGTATTCTTTTGTGTATGCTTCGCTCTTCAGCTATTTTGAATAAATAACTGCGAACTTATAGACCTTACTCTTATTTCAGATGCCTCCACGACGCGCACCACGAGTTCCTAGGGATGCACAGCCAGAGCCACATCCAGCACCAGTAGAGGGCACTATGAATGCCGCCGAGGTTGCAGCTATTGTAGCCCAAGCGGTAAATGCCGCCCTAGCCGTTGTACAGCAGGCACCACCCCAGGCACCAGTTTAGGCACATGCATTCCCGTCTTCTTGGGAACGCGTTCGTGATGCTTTTCAGAAATCACACCCACCGGAGTTCGCATGTAGCTCCAATGTTGTGGTATCCAGTCAGTGGAGGAAGGATATTCAGAGGCACCTGAGGATGTATGAGTGCACCGATGTTCAGAAACAGATACTAGCTACTTTCAAGCTAGTAGGTTCTGCATTGCAGTGGTGGGAGTCTATTACCACCACAGGGGAGAGAGATACTCTCACGATACAGGAGTTCTGGGTGCGGTTCGACCGAAAGTATTTTTCGTCAGCAGTTTACACGGAAATGAGGAGGAAGCTAATGAATCTCAAGCAGGAGGGTAAGACTGTGGCCGAGTATGAGGCCGAATTCACAAATTTGCTGAATATTGTCCCGGATGAGATACCGACAGAAGAGAAGAAGATTTAAAAGTTTACCGATGGATTGACATGGAGGATCCGTCAGCATTTGTTGGGGAACCTCTCGTTGGACACTTATTCTGACGTGGTTAACGCTGCACTGTTACACTGCCAGGATCACCGCTTTCACATGGCTGAGAGCAAGAGATCAGGAGAGTCCAGCCATCAGGGCAGGACTGGGGGAAGTGGTGCCAGTGGGGCACAATTTACTCAGGGGCAGAGGCAGGGTGACCAGGGTTCCCAGCAGGGGGATCATAAGAGGTTCAAATCGGAGAATTTCAGGCACGGACAGGGAGGTTTTAGGCAGGGCCATCAAGGTCCGAACGTCCATCAGGGCCAGCAGGGTCAGAACGGCCAACAGCAGCTTCAGCAGGGCTAGCAGGGCCAGGGGAGGAATGGACACGGCCACCAGGGCCGAGGGCAGCAGGGACAGAGAGGGGGAAACTTCCCGTGGAAGTGTTATGTTTGTGTCAAGACTGGCCACAAATGCCAGGATTGTCCTGATAGGGGCAGGGCCCCACAGCAGCAGCAGTTGGGTGCCCGACAGGAGCCGCAGAGGCCTATGTTTCCCGTCGCCCTCCCATCACCACCACAGATGGCAGCATTACCACCCATTCCAGCGGTCCCAGTTCAGCAGGGACAGCTGCAGTATGGGAGAGTATATCAGCTCCAGCAGGCTGCAGCCCCACAGGATCCACTAGCCATTGAGGGTATGTTCTTTATTCAGGGGACTATGGGGCGTATTTTGTTTGACACGGGGGCCACATAATGTTTTATTGCTATGAGATTTGCACGCACCATTGGGTTGTTAGACACCGCCGAGAGTACGGTTACTTGTGTAGATTCGCCGTTGAGTAGGGGTTCCGTGATTTCCCTTGTATGTAGAGGCGTGGGTATAGAGATCGGGAGGTTTACTCTACCCGCTGATATGTTAGTGTTAGAGATGACCGAGTATGATGCCATTATTGGTATGGATTGGCTAGTTGCGTACCGAGCCATGATTGACTGTTTTAGTAGGAGTATCATCTTTGCCATTCCCGGGCAGGAGATGTTTTTGGTGGCGATGCCTCGTCCTGAGGGAGGATCGTCCACTCACTTGTACTATATAGAGGAGGAGACCTCTAAGGAAGTGGTGATACCACTTGATTCGATTCCGGTTGTTCGAGAGTTTGCCGATGTATTTCAGGATATACCTGGGTTACCTCTGAGTAGAGAGATAGATTTTGTGATCGACTTGACGCCGGGCACTCGGCCTATTGCCCGCGCACCTTACCGTATGGCTCCAGCTGAGATGAGAGAATTACGAGATTAGATTGAACAGTTATTGGGTCAGGGGTTTATTCGGAGGAGTACTTCGTCGTGGGGTGCCCCTGTGTTATTCGTTAAGAAGAGGGATGGATCGTTGAGGTTGTGTGTGGATTACCGGGAGTTGAATAAGGTCATGATACGGAATAAATATCCGTTGCCCCGAATCGATGACTTATTCGACCAGCTGAGGGGAGCTTCTTTCTTCTCAAAGATTGATTTGCGATCGGGATACCATCAGTTGCGTATCAGGGAGGAGGACGTCTCGAAGACTGCTTTCTTAAAGAGATATGGTTCCTACGAGTTTCGAGTTATGCCTTTTGGTTTGACCAATGCTCCAGCTGTGTTTATGGACATGATGAATAGGGTGTTCAGAGAATTCCTAGATCAGTTCGTCATTGTCTTTATTGATGATATTCTGGTTTACTCCCAGACAGAGGAGAAGCACGCCGAGCATTTGAGGCAGGTTTTGCAGACACTACGTCAGAACGAGCTGTATGCAAAGTATGAGAAGTGCGGGTTTTGGCTGAAGGAGGTTCAGTTTTTGGGGTATATTATTTTCTCCCGGGGGATATCTGTTGATCCGGGTAAGGTGTCTGCGGTGAGGGAGTGGGGACAGCCCACGACACCGACTGAGATCCATAGTTTCTTGGGCCTAGCAGGATACTATAGGAGGTTCATTCGGGGTTTCTCAAAGATAGCGGGCCCTTTGACACATCTGACTCGTAAGGGTGTGCTATTCATTTGGAGTGATGCCTGTCAGTTGGCATTTGATGAGTTGAAGGACAAGTTGACCTCAGCACCTGTGTTAGCATTGCTGAGACCGAGAGTTGAGTATCTAGTTTACACCGATGCGTCCTTATAAGGACTTGGAGGTGTATTGCAGCAGGAGATTCAGGCCATAGCTTATGCTTCCAGTAAGCTTAAGCCTCACGAGAAGAATTACCCCACTCATGATTTGGAGTTAGCGGCAGTTGTATTTTCCCTTCGGATTTGGAGACATTACCTTTTGGGGGAGAAGTTTTTATTGTTCACGGACCACAAGTCCCTATAGTACCTATTCACGCAGAAGGAGTTGAATATGCGGCAAAGGAGGTGGCTTGAGTTTGTGAAGGACTATCAGTTTGATATCCAATATCACCCAGGGAAGGCTAACGTGGTAGCAGACGCGTTGAGTCGTAGGCCGATAGATGAAGTGGCAGGGGTGTGGAAGGCAAAGTGGAAGGAGTTGGGACACTAGGATGCAGTGGCCTGATTGTTCATGTCTGTGATAACTGTTACACCGCAGATGATCGCGAAGGTGGTAAGGGCACAGGCAAATGACTCGTTCTGTTAGGAGCAGATAGTTCGATTACTAGCAGAGGGAGTCGAGTCCTATACCGTTAGTTCAGATGGGGGATTACGCCTCAATGGGAGACTGGTAGTTCCGGAAGGGGAGGAATTGCGACACGAGGTGATGGCGGAGTCGCACGGCTCACGATTCGTGGTACATCTCGGTGGGGACAAAATGTGCCAAGACATGAGACGTCAGTATTGGTGGAGTGGGATGAAGAAAGATATTGCCGTGCTTGTTTCTAAATGCGCCACTTGTCAGCTGGTAAAAGTGGATCATCAGAGACCGGTAGGACTTCTACAACCATTAGAGGTCCCGATGTGGATGTGGGAGAGCATATCCATGGACTTTATCACGGGGTTACCTACGTCACAGAGGGGTCATGACTCCATTTGGGTAATTGTGGACCGGTTGACCAAAGTCGCTCATTTTCTACGCGTAAGGACAGACTACACTACGGGACAGTATGCCCAGCTTTTTATTGCAGAAATAGTGAGACTTCACGGTGTGCCCCTATATATCGTATCTGACAGAGACAAGATATTTGTTTCACGGTTTTGGGAGAGTTTTCAGGAGGCCATGGGCACGGAGTTGCGGTTGAGTACGGCGTATCACCCGCAGACCGACGGGCAAACCGAGCGTACAAATCAGATGTTGGAGGACATGTTGCGTATGTGCATCATTGATTTTGGGGGTGGATGAGAGCAGTATCTTCCACTGGTGGAGTTTTCTTACAAAAACTCCTACCAGTTCACCATTGTCATGGCTCCATTTGAGGCATTATACGGTAGACCTTGTCGTTCCCTAGCATGTTGGTTGGAGGTGGGGGACAACAAACTACTTGGGCCGGAAGTGATTCAGGATACTTCAGCAAGGATATAATTGATACAGAGTCGCATTCGGGTAGCTCAAGATCGGCAGAAGAGCTATGCTGATGCGAAGAGGTTCTTCAGGGAGTTCCAAGTGGGGGACCAGGTTTTACTCAGAGTATCTCCTATGAAGGGGATTATGCGATTTGGGAAGAAGGGGAAGTTGTCACCGAGATACGTGGGACCATTTCCTATCATCGAGCGGATTGGGTCTGTTGCGTATAGACTTGGGTTACCGGAGCATTTACACAGGATTCATGATGTGTTTCATATTTCCTCGCTAAGGAAATATCTTAGAGATGATTTGGCTCATTCTCACATTGCTTTGGAGGACATCGATCTCCAGCCCGATAGCTCCTACGAGGAAGGGCCGATTGCTATTTTGGACCGAAGTGAGCGGAAACTGCGGTCAAAGATAGTTCCGTTAGTACATGTTCAGTGGCGGCATCATAATGCCGAGGAGTCCACATGGGAGCGCGAGGATGAGATGCGCGAAAGTTATCCAGAGTTTTTTTTACCAGGTACTTTTTAATTCCGAATTTCGGGAAGAAACTCTGTTATTAGGGGGGAAGTATGTAATACCCCGCATTTTTATCGATATTTATTTATGGGATTAATTAAATTAAATGTGAATTAATTGAGAATTAATTCGGATATAATACTAACGAGATGTGAGTTGGTATTTAATTATAATGTGTCTATATGGCAGTACATGAATATTGGAAATATTGAAATTGTCACGAGATTGAAATACGGCAATTTGGGAAATTTTGTTGGGAAGCGTGTGACAGTCCCATCAGAAATGTAATTATTTTAATTAAAAAGTGAATTTTATTTTTATCAATCGTATGGTCATTTTGAGTGCGCCAACGAGTTCGGAAGGGTCGAAATAGTCAGAAAACACTAGCCGGGGGTTTAATTTGGGTCCCGGGGCATTTTAGGCCATACCAGCAACTTAAAAGGGTATTTTGGTAATTTTGGAATTTTAGGAATTTTGACCAACGAATTTTGGGAGTTTAAAATAGGGAATTTAATGACCCACTTACCCATTACCAACAATTAACTGATAAGAGGGCTACGGGGGTTTCATGAGAAGTTAGGAGAAGTTCCCAAAGAGAGAACCTTAACCCCATCTTCAACCTTCAACCTTGGGAGAAAAGGAGAAAGCAACCTACATCCAAGATTCAACACCAAATTCAGAGAAAGATCAGAGGCAAGTGGTTTAATTTCATTAATTTCAAGCGAATGCTTCTTCCATGATTAGAAAATTGATATATTTGCATTGTGCTGGGAGATTTATAAAAACCCATGAAATTGGAGTTTAAATTCAAATTTGGATATAGGTTTTCATGTAGAATTGTTATTGGGTGATTAGACTAAAAGAATTACTATTTTTATGTTACAAAAACGGATTTATTTATGGAAATTGATGACTTTAAATTTCTAGGGTTCATGTTCATAAGGTTTGGGAAAAATTGGGGAGTTATGATAATTAGATGATGTATAGGAAGATTTGGCCCTATATAAATGTTGTGTTATGACCTATGAATGTTTAGTGATGATTAGAAACCTTAAAATACTGTTGGGGCGACTTTTAGATGAGAATATAGGTGAAGAAAATTGAGAAAAACGAGATAGGAAAATTCTGGGCTCGAAACTGTCACCTCGTTAGAAGACCTGCCCAGGTCGTTCGAACGAGCTTCTAATGAGCTGACAGTTTGCCTTCTAACGAGTTGGATGTTAGTTCGATCCCTTTCGTTCGAACGAGATCTCGTTAGATGCCCCTTTTGTTCGAACGAACTCTCGTTCGAACGACCTCGTTCGAACGACCTCGTTCGAACGAGACTTCTAACGAGTTGACAGATTGGCCTTTTTGGCCTGATTTGATTTCTAATGTCCCGTAATCTGGTTTAATTATAGATATAACATTCCCTTGATGACTAATTGATATAGTTAGGGTATTTGGGACATATTGAGGAGTAAAACAAAGAAGTGTGATTTGAACCAAATGAAAATTGTGGATTAGGACGTGAGTGACTAATTACGATGTGAGAATAATTGACGATTTAAATGTTAGTATTAACCGGGGATATGTGAATTGCGTAACATTATAAGTTGGTATAAGAATGAGAAGTATACCCCTAATAAATTATGGTAATTACTAAGATGTGTGCATGCTTAGTATATGTATATGATTTTATGTGTATGACATACCTACCATACTTGCTATCACGGGAGGTTTGCGTTCGCTTAGGGCCATCTAATCTTTGTGTGCCTACGGGGAGACTTAGATTGGTACCTCGAGGACATAGTTTAGGGAAGGACTTATTGGGAAGTTAATAAGACTGTTGATTATGGGAGCGTAGGTATGTGCGTGACCCATGTGATGGGACTGTGTTCGCCTCTATTGTTTGTGATTGCTGTTATCTAAGAACGATTCTTGAGAGATTCGGAATGCGTGATCCTTATGTAGGTGATGTACCGGGATGGATAGCAGAGTATGTGTGCACCGCAGCTTAGTCTCGGGTGCTTGTATTGTATATTCATGGCGTGAATAATATATGCTTAAATAATGAGAACTTTCATGTTGGTATTGTGAGTATAATTATGGTAACGCTTTGAGAAAATAAAACGGGATAACCTGTAGTGAATTGTATTGCTAATAATTGAGAATTCGAGTTTAAGTAAAACCTCTATTTAATGGATAACGTTAGAATGTATAATGGGAATCGAGTAGAAAGGGGTAGAACTTATGACGGTTTAGTTAGATATGAATGTCACTTAGATGGGTACGATACGTTAGGAGTGCACAATTAGTCGAGAGGTGAGTATTTCATGTGAGTGCACGTCCTAACATGTATTTTGCATTCATTGTTTTAATGTCATTAAAACACTTGCTATTTTTAAAATACTCTCCACTTTCGGGCTCTGACCCGTTTGCTTTCAAATCTATTTTTTTAAAAACCTTTTAGGTGCCCAGCCACAAGGACAACATGCATAGGATTTCCATTCAGGTGACGAGCTGTAGCTGTTATGGAAGTTACAGGACCTTGCTAGTAGACGCTTCCTTTGGTTTTGATTCCATATTCACTTCCATCATTTGTAGGGCATGTCGCCCATTTCTATTAGAGATATTTTATATTTCAGTTATTCAGATGGTGGATTGTAATTAATTCAGGATTCAGACTTGTTTTATTATTTCAGTTGTGGGATTGTTATGAGGAGTATTTCCTCCAGACTTATTATTATTTGTTGGTGATTCTATTGCTTCTTTATGGTGAATGGTTACGTTACTCTTTCATAATTCTTTTATTGCATGTTAATCAGATTTAATTTAAAAATTGACAACTTACTTTTTAAATACTAGGTGGTTAGTAATCATTAAATGCTTTCGACAGTGATGCTATTAACTGAACCAACTTGGCATTTTGAATTAATTTAATAAAGGAGTAGCTACCCGGTATTTAATTATTCGGGGTGTCACATTGATGACAACATACACTTAAGTGAAGGGAATGCTAGGTTATTAGTGAAAATTAATGCTTTAACTAGTCAAATCAGAATTTTGTCTGAAGAATCCTCTTTTCACATTGAAGAATTGGACAATGCTGTTGTTTTACTTAAAAAGAAGGTTGCTATGCTAACTGATTTAAATCACTCTCTTGAGACTAAAAACAAGAAAATTTTGTTTAAATATGATGAGTCTCAAATTGAACTTAAGGGTGTTTTGAATAAATATGATGAATGTAAAAAGAAACTAGAGATCACCTCCAAAAAGTTAAATAGCTATCGGAATTCTAGGTTTGCTGTCAAAACTATTAATACCCACAAATTCTTATTCTGATTTTGTTCCTACAAAAGGACCTGGTTTTGAAGGGGAAGAATTTGATGTCACTAATTTTGTAAATTCAAAAGAATAATTTCCCGATTCTAATGAAATTAGGATGTCTTACAAACATGTGAAAAATGAAGGTTGTTCAACATCTTCTAAGCCTGTATTTAAATGAAGTTTTTGTCATAGAACGGGACATTTGGAAAAAAATTATTTTAAGAAGTTAGGACAAAATGGTCCTAATTTGGGCATTTTTAGGCCAACTCAAATTGGAAAGAAGTTTCAAACTACCAAGCCTAGTTTTCATTGTGGATATTGCTCTAAATTTGGGCATTTAGAACACTTTTTTTTTAAAAGGCAAACATGGCCAACTCTAGACCAAGCCACAAACATGTTGTCCCGACTAGAGCTGTTTATAGGAAATTTTTTCGTTGTGATTTTTGTCACAAAAATGGTCACTTTATTGATATCTGCTATAAAAAACTACAAGCTCAAAACAAGCCAGCTCGTTTTAATGGTAAAACTGAATTTGTTAGGAAGCCTAATATGTCCAACAAGAAGCCTTATCAAACAAAAACTGTTTTTAAGAAAACTAAGGCTGATTGGGTTAAAAATCTGAATCAAATGACTCATTGAGATGCAATGTTATTTTATCGGCACTAAATGCTCGTAATAAAAATTCTCAATGGGATTTAGATTCTGGTTGCTCTAGGCATATGATGGGGGACGTATCCAAGTATACCACCTTAAAATCTTTTATTGGTGGTGTTGTAAATGTCCCACATCATAGGCAAAGGGTTGATTGAGGCAGATGGGCTCCCTAACTTGGAGGACGTTTTACTCGTTGATGGTTTAAAAGTAAATCTATTGAGTATTAGTTAGTTTTATGACAACGATCATGCTGTTAATTTCACAAAGTCTGATTGTACAATTTTAGACCCCAATGAGAAACTTATTTTGGGTGGTACTAGGACTCCAGATAATTGTTTTGCTGTTAAACATGAACATGACTCTGAAAATTATTTGTCTTCCAGAATGAGTGATTTATACTTACGGAATGAACGTTTAGGCCATCTAAATTATGACAGTTTGTCTAAATTAACTAGTCAAAATCTTGTTCGTGGTGTACCCAAAATAACTAAAGTTAAACACTCTATTTTTGGTCCGTGTCAAATTGGTAAAATTCATAAGGCACCTCATAAGAAAGTAACTGAAATTCTTACCTATCACCCTTTGGAATTGTTACATGTGGATTTAATGGTCCTTCTAGGACAATTAGTTTATGTGGTAATTCCTATATTGTAGTTATTGTTGATGACTTTAATAGATTTAGTTGGGTTGCGTTTATGAAAGAAAAATCAGAAACTTTTAATCATTTTTTAAAAAAATTGCTAAAAATAAAAAATGAGAAAGATACTCAACTCACTCATATTCGTAGCGATAGGGGTGGGGAATTTAAAGCCATGGGCATCATTGACTATTGTATTGGGAATAGGTATCAACATTAGTTTAGTGCTCCTAAGACACCACAACAAAATGGTATTGTTGAAAGAAAAAATCGAACCATTCAAGAAATGGCTTGTGTTTTGATTCATGCTAAGAACTTGCCAAAATATTTTTGGGTTGAAGCTACCTAAACAGCTTGTCACATAATTAATAGGGTTCATTTAAGGAAAAATTCTAAATAAACACCCTATGAATTATGGTATGGTAGACAACCCAATTTGAAATATTTAAGATTTTTTGGTAGTGAATGTTATGTGTGTAAGGATCGGGAACATTTGTCCAAATTTAACACTAGAGGAGAGAAGGCTATTTTTTTAGGATACTCCCAAAATAGTAGGGCTTATAGAGTTTATAATTTGAAAACTAAATCTATTATGGAATTCATTAATGTTGTGATAAATGATTGCATTGCCCCTTTTGTAGAAGATAGCCCGACATCATTACCCGTTGAAAATACTTCATCGAATGATTTATCAAAACAATCAACGGATAATGACTTGGACTCCCTTCCATCGTACGACCTTGATGTTCAAAATTGGGTTAGGGCAAATCATCCTAAAAAGAACAATTTGGGTGATGTTAAAGAACCAATTAAAACTAGATCTCAAACTTTAAATGTTTTGATGTCTTCTTTTGTCTCTCTAGTTGAACCAAAGAACATAAAGGATGCCTTGTGGATGAATCTTGGATTCTTGCTATGAAGGAAGAGTTGGGTCAATTTAAAATCCATGATGTATGGTTTTTAGTTCCTCGTCCTACTTATACTGATGTCATTGGAACTAAGTGAATTTTTAAAAATAAATGTGACAAAACTGATAATTTTTTGCGTAACAAAGATAGACTAGTAGCTCAAGGGTACTCCAAAATTAATGGGATTGATGTTGATGAGACATTTGCCCCGGTTGCTAGAATAGAGTCTATTAGACTTTTTCTCATCGTTTCTCATCATTTGAAATTTAAATTATACCAAATGGATGTAAAATCTACTTTTTTGAATGGGTTTTTAAATAAAGAAGTGTGTGCTGAACAACCTAAGGGTTTTGTTGATCCTTTTCTTTCTGATCATGTTTTTAGATTAAAGAAAGATCTTTATGGTCTCAAACAACCCCCTTGTGCTTGGTATGAGCATCTTACTTCTTTTCTTTTAACTCATGGCTTCAATCGAGGGGGAGTAGACCTAACAACGTTTGTTAAAAGAAATACAAACTGTTAGCTTATTCCTCAAATATATGTTGATGACATTATTTTTGGGTCTACATCTCCTCAAGAAGCTGAAATTTTTGCTAACATTATGAAATCTGAATTTCAAATGTCTATGATGGGTGAGGTACAATTTTTCTTGGGTTTACAAATTTATCAAAAACCGGAGTGCATTTTTATATCCCAAACTAAATATGCAACTGAATTAGTTAAACGTTTTGGGCTAACAAATGCAAAAACTGCTAGGACACCTATGAGTTCCACCACTAAGCTTTCCAAAGATTTATCGGGTAAAAAGGTTGAAGTTACACTTTATCGTAGTATGATTGGTAGCCTTATATATTTAACTGCTAGTAGACCTGAAATAATTCATAGTGTGTGTGTGTGTGTGCTAGATATCAATGTGAACCGAAATAATCTCACTTGCTTGCGGTTAAGCGCATATTGGAATATGTCAGTGGTACTCTAAGTTTTGGTATTATGTATACTTTTGACAAAAATTCTAAAATAGTTGGGTATACGGATGCTGATTGGGCTGGGTGTGTCGATGATAATAAAAGCACTTCTGGTGGTTGCTTCTACTCAAGACACAACCTAGTCTCTTAGTCGTCTAAAAAGTAGAATTGTGTGTCTCTTTCCTCCGCCGAAGTCGAGTACATCGCTGTCGGTAGTTGTTGTACTCAGCTTTTGTGGATCAAACAAATGCTAAACGACTATAGAATAATTGAACCAACTGCTCTCATTTTATGTGATAATCAAAGTGCCATTAGTATTTCAAAAAATCCCATTTTCATTCACGTACAAAACATATCAAAATGCGTGAACATTTTATTAAGGAACGTGTTGAGAAAAAGGAAATATGTATAGAGTATTTAAATACTAAAGACCAACTTACTGATTTGTTTACCAAACCTTTAGATAATCATAGATTTGAAACTCTATGAATGTCAATTGGTGTGTGTGCGTTTCCATCCTAGTTTGATTTTGGTTTCCTCCCCTTGTCCCTTTGAGACAAACAGGGGGGGGAATTTGAGACCCTTAGTGTCCTCTGTGGTTGTTTAGGATTGATGTTTGTTAGTCGAGTTATGTATTTGGTTTAGAACCCCAAATTTTGTTAGTTGAATTATGTATTTTGTCTCAAAGTCATGTTTGTCTCAAAATTGGTCAAAGGGGGTGATTGAAATTGTCTCGTATTTTGTTTGTCTCAATTTTGAGAGACTTTGATAATTTTTTTATTATGTTCTATGTATTAATTTTTTACTATTATATATTTTTCAATCGTCTTATTCTCTTAATTATTGTTAAAAGTCAAAATAACTTTATATATATATATATATATATATATATATATATATTGTTTATTTTTTTATGGAATTGACTCAATTTGAACTGAACATATATTTTGTTTTGTTTATATTCCCTCGTCCCGAAATCAAAATGGCAGCAACTTGTTTTTATTTGTGTCGTTTTAAGGTCTCATTTTTTGACCGTTTATGCGTGGCTGTCATTATTTATTGCTCGAGGTCTGCTCTGTTCGAAGAGCAGAGTTTGTGTATCACACACGCCTCTTTGGTCTTCCCCCATTTTACTTTTTTGTCCCTCTGAGTTGAGTTTATTGAAATATCCTCAGCCACTTATGTTAATTTATGGATATAGGTTTTTGGTTGGTGGTATTTTCATTGACTGCATGGGCATTTCGTTGGTTCCTATATATTAAAGTGTTTGGTGTTGAAGAAAAATTGCTCTTTATTTTGAAAACAAACTAAGTTGTTGCTGAACATTTTTTTCTCAGTTTTCTCTCTTTCTCTCTCTACATTTCTTCAAAGATCTTGGGAGTTTTTAGTGGCTGAGATTTTCCTACCTTACAAATTTCTTTTGGAAGACGGTTTGTTATGATTTTTTTTTCATCTGATTGTTGGGTCTTGGAGCTGTGCTGGATTATTTTTGTGGTGGACTTTGATTTGTCCAGTGTTGGCTTGCCCCGTCTCCGGTGGTGCTTAGGATGACCCTTGGGTTGTCCCCGGTGGTGCTTAGGCTAACCCTTGGGTTGTCCCTGATGGTGCTTAGGCTGACCATTCTCCCCTCTTTGGGCAATTTCTGCTATAGCTCATCTTTTGAGTTTTTTCTGTGAGTCCCTTCCATATATATATATATATATATATATATATATTTATTTATTTATTTATTTTTATTTCTTTTAAGTGTTTGTTTTTGCCTCAAACCTGTGCATGTTTGTTAAAACTTTGTGTGCGTGTATTTATTAAAACTGTGTGTGCATGAGTTTTAGATATGTGAGTGTGTTTTCCATCATTTTGTTTGATCAGATGTGTTTGGGTGTGAGGGTGTGTTAACTCGGACATAACTCAACTCAGACTAAATTTAACTCGTGTGTATCTCAATGAGTTAACTCGGTCACAGACTCTGTCCTAACTCAGTGAGTTAACTTTAACCAAGTTGGACTAATATTTGGACTGAACTTGGACCTATTTTTGGACTGAATATGGACTTAACTAAAATTGGATTTGGTCTATTTTACAATCTCTACTGTGTGTTATATTTAAATTGGAAGACACCTAAAGTAATTTGGCTTTTCTTTTACTATTTAATCAGAATTTACTTTACATATAAAATCAGATTAATTTTGGTGTATTGTTTGGCTTGTGCAAAAATCAATTTGTTAGTGTGTGTTTGAATCTAAAACCTTACCTATCAGTTAGTCCCTGATTGGTAAATATTTGGTTTTAATAAAAATAGACTTAAACTCTTGTGTGTTTGGTCTTCTTTTATAAATATTTTTTTATGATTTGACTAAATCAAACTTCATTATTTAAAATCTGTGTGTTGCACAATTTCACGGGATCTTAAGCTAGAGTGTGTTATTGTGCGTATATTGTAGTCATTATTACCGGGGTGTTATTAGGTTGACTAATGTTCAGTCAAGTTGGGTTGTTTTAGACTAGGCTAGTTGTACGGATGTGTATTTGCTTAGTTTAATTCGTGGTTGACTTTGAGGACTATAATCTATAACTCTTAATTGGTAATAGTGGACTTGGGTGCGTGTGTTGTCCCGTGACTAGTGACACGGGGTTTACCACCACAGTGGATTCCTTGAGAACAAATACTGTGTTACTATCTACCTTTCCTCATCCCATTCTGATTATTATTTCAGCAGCATCATTCCAAATCTATTTTTATTTGTGTGGGTGTTTACAACGATTTCAATCAAGTTTTTTTTAATTAAATATTAAAAGTGTTGGAGTTTTATTTATTAACTAAAACACGATAGGTGTTTAGGTTATTTCAAAGTGGGAGTTCCATGTACTAATGAAATCGTATTTCTCAAACCATATCAATTGTATTGTCATTATAAAAAAGGGTAATATTGTAAAACATAAAGTATTTCAAAGAAAATGATTTTATATGATAACAACACAATTTATATGTGATCATACTTCACCATCTTATCTTTAATGTACTTGAGATAAAAATTAGCACTCAATACATGATGAGATACAACATAAGGATTATATCATCCAAGCAACCAAGATACCGCAGGATCACAAGTTGTGTAAAGGAAGAAATGTTATCCTATAGCAAGTCGTGTACACACCAAGTCACTCAAGAATGATATCATGAATGAATGATTATCCCATATTAAACCATATATGTTCAAGAAAGTGTAAGACATGCACAAAATATTTCCATTGATTGTTAAGAAGTACTTTTCCAAAGCAAACCATGCACTCAAAAAGTATTGTTCTAAGACCAGGCATTTTCAACATGTTCCCAATAAATGAAGAAGCATTGTTCAACCTCAAAGCCATTCATCAAAGTTTTCATCCACAACATGAGTTCATAAATAAAAGAAAATAAATGTGAATATAAAGATCAAAGAAACCTTCCTAATCCATACAAGAACAAGCATAACATTCAATGTTTAAAGAAGTGAGCTTCCCAAGCAGCAAAGAGCATGATCCCACCAAAGCATGATCAAGTAGCATTTCAAGCCATAAGAGATTAAGAGAATAAAAAATAATTCATCCTAAGTTTCAAAGGTTTAGAAGTGATTGTAAAGAAGTAAATAATCTCATAAAATCAAGAACAAAATCCAAAACCACTTCCCTAAACTTTCCTTAAGTCAAAACCTCTAAAAAATCATAATGTTCTATTTTTGGAGTCGACTCCAAGATAGACTAACTTTAGAGTTAACTCCATGGATTCAACTCCATCATAAGGTATCTCACGCCATTTGATTGTTACTTTTTTCCAATTGAACCCAAAATCAAAAGACAAGTTTTTAAAAATATTTCCCCCATATAGAGTCAACTCTATATACCTAAAAATGAATTCAAGGGTAGTTTAGACAAAGATTTTGAATTTTGAATTCAAAATACCCAAGTTCCCTCATATTACAAAACTACCCCTTAACGGATAGTTTTTGAAAATTCCTATAAAAGGAACCATTTGCTTCTCTTCTAAAACACACAAGCTATTAAAATAACAATTAATTAGTGACAGTTCTATCATCAAGCTTGTATCATTCCATTCTTTACGTTTTTAAAAACAGAAATCAAGAAAATCCATTTGAGATTTTTATCCCAAAAACTCCATTAAAGCCAAAGCTTTAAGAAACCTAACTTGAACAAAAAGCTTTCAATTTAATCTATTTTTAACAAAGTTCTAAACCCAAAACCTACTTATTCTAATAATCAAACCAAAACCCATTTGAGTTTCTAAAATGAGAAACCAAGAAAAAACTCCATTAACGCAAAAGATTCAAGAAAATCCACTTGAGAAAATGTTCTAATCCAAACCTCCTTTAGCTAAATTCCTAATCTCCTACCCATATAAGCTAAAAGATCCAAAATCTTTGCCTTTAAACACTGTACTTATGATTGTTTGAAAGTTTACTTTCTAAAGAGAGAAAGTAAAACTCATTTCAACATTGTTTCTTATTTAAGAAAACTTTGTTTTATACTTTGGTTACGATACTTTCTTTTGTTACTACGACTGAACTTCATTTTATCTTCATGGTTGGTAGTGTTGGGGTGTGGTAAATCCTAACGGGTGCAATAAATCCCGTGGGGTGCAGTAAATCCAAGGGTGCAGTAAATCCAAATAGGTGTGATAAATCATGTGGAGTACGATAAATCCTTGTGCGATTGTTGGTTTTACCTTAGTAAATCGAAGATAGTGAAGTTTCTCGAATACCTTCTCGAGCGTGGATGTAGCAAGATCGAACCACGTTAAAATTTAGTTGGAAATATCTCTCCTTACTCTCTCTTTAATATTGCTATTAACTATCTAGACTTATTACTTATTATATAATTTTTTTCTTTAAAACTAATTGAATCATCATATTGCAACAAATCTTTAAGAGAGAAGGTTGAAAGTTTTAAATAGCTAGTTAACTTACGATAGCCAATTAACTCCCTCCCCCCTCTTGGGTATATTTCTGCAATAACACCATTGATCTTTGACTTAAACTACCCTCAATATGTGCTTCTTAAAATTCTGCATTTTTTTTCTTTTGAGAGTTTCCCTTGTATAAATATTTATTTCTATTTCTCTCAATTACACAAGAGAAGAAAATGTGACAAGATTGAATGAAAATGCGTGGCATGAAAGTTTTTCGGATCAAGATCGATGATATATCCTATTAAAATTTGTGTCAATGTGTGTGCGATATGGTAATGACTGCGTCATGATTGCAATAGGTTGTTTCTAGGAGAACTCCAAAGATAATAACAAAGTGAACGTTATAATAAGCTTACACTATCCTTCAAAATTCTAAAAACCCCATAAGAAGGGAAATAGGTTATACGATGTTGTTCCTGTATCACAAAAGCCACAAAAATAACAAAAACAAATATATTTTTGGGTTTTTATGATTTTCAATATAAATAAAAAACTTTTTGGTTTTTCTTAAAAAAAATTCAAAACAAATTTTTTTTTATATTTTAAAAAAAATATAACATCGAAAACAAAAGACTGAAAACCTATGATACACTCTAGGAAGGGAAACACGTAATAAGCATGCCACATGGAAATCTAACCTAATGATGATGATGATGATACAGACAACTCACTCATAAGGGTGAGACGGACGAGAGTCAACCCCCCATCCTCTACTCTAACTACCTTTTTCTCCTTCATATTCCTTATCTTATCTTTACCTTGTGCACTAGGAAGGGAATTGAGCATCCTTTTGACTTATCCCATATATCATGTACGTAGAATATTTCTCTCGCATATTCGACGTATAATACTTTATAGTCGTACCCGCTCATTGTATGATTACGACTATAATACATTATAGTCGTACCCGCTCAATGTGTGTCCTAGTAACCCCTTGATTAATATCAGTGACTTATACACTCATACACTACTAGTCAGAATCATAGTTTCACTCCTATTCTCTGTGATCTGTTCTGATTCCCTCGAATCCATTATTTTTATAATTAATATCCAACAGGTATTCACCTTAATTCTCTCATTATGGATAAAACTCTACCCCATAGGACTACTATAATTCAATATAATCCCCATTATGACTTAAAGATGTCCCAAAATTCTTCCTGTTAATTATTCACAAATTTTAGTGCTTAAAAGGGAAATTTACTCAAATCTAGGCAAACCATATCGGTTCGCCCAAAGGTCGAATCGGTTCAAAAAGTGTCACGTCGTCTTATTCCCTTACACTGTTGTATTTTTTTAACAATTTTTATTTATATAACTTTCATGCAAGACTCACAGACTCCCAACCAACATAACCAATCATCATTCATATGTATAGGGATCGTTTCTAACATTTTTAACCAATAAATCCTTAAGAAAACAACCAAGATCAAATCAAATATGATATTTATCAAGAACCCTAGTTTTCTTCACATATGTGCATCAAAACCCAGATTGTTTCCATGGTAATCATTATACATTATCTGATTTTGAATTATTTACATCAGTGGATCCATAAGTTCTCTACATCTACATCTCAAGAACATCATTTAAATAAATAAATGAAACCCTACACTACATAGGTATTATAACTCAATTAAAACATGCAAGATAAACACTCTCCTTTAATTTGTAGGTCTGATTTCATTTCTACTGTAATAAAAGTGCTCATCCCTTATTTTCAATCACGAATCCGACAACAATTGAGGTTGAATCAAGACTTTGCAACTCCAAACTCTGTTCTCTTCCTTCCTTATGGCCTCCTCTCTCTCAAGATTGATATAACCCTAGCCTTACACTCCTATGAGCTGTTATACTTTTCAAATTTGCAGAGTCCTCTTTACTTCCAACTCATAGTAAGCGATGAAATGCTTCAGGGAGTTGAAAATAAGCATAGATCCATAGATTCCTGAATATGTTAAACTTTAAAACTACTGCTAAATCCATGGGCAACCAAGAGAAAACTCGGCAACTGAAACATCTTATGACTGAAATGCCCTCTCATGGTGCCGGTTCGGTCTAAAATCGCCCCGAGACCCAAATACTACCCCCGAGTACACTATTCCAACCATTTCTACCGTGACCTCAAAATCACCATCCTAGTCACTCTAAAATAATTTCCTATCTTGACCTCATATAGTCTACACACGACCCCCGGTTGAGATGTACCACTATCACATCATTGTCACTCACTATAACATAAAAATAATTAATTACTATTTATGTAGTAATTTTATTCTAAAACATTAATCATTCTCTCTCTGATTAATAAGTTAATCACCACACAATATTTTATTTCATTAAATTACGTCACACGTGTAATTTAAATTTATCTAATTAATTCAATTTTTAAATACTTAAAAATGTTGGGTGTTATATACTTCCCCCCTTATAAAGGAATTTTTCCCATAAAATTGGGACATACCTGTTGTAAATAACTATGGATACTGCCCGCACATGTCGTCCTCCTACCCCCACGTCGTCTCATTAACATTGTGGTACCCCCACTAAACTCTAACCAAGGTCACCACCTTGGACCATAACTTACGCTCACTACGATCAAGTATCGCCACCGATCTCTCCTCATACGAGATATCTGGATGCAAGATGATTTCCTCTAATGAAACATGACAAAAGGAATGCTCACTCCTCTAGTACTTCTTCAGCGATGACTTGTGGAACACATCGTGGAGCCGCTGTAGATGCTCCAGTAGTCCCAGCATATACGCGACTAGTCCCACCCTCTTGATAATTGGGAACGGTCCCACATACCTCGGTGCTATCTTCCCTTTCTCGTCAAACCTCATCACCCTATTCATAAGAGACACCCTCACCAACACCTAGTCTTCAACCTCAAGCTCAATGCGCCTCCCATATGCATCGGCGTAACTCTTCTGCCTGTGTTGAGCTATACGAATGCGCCTTCGAATCAACTCAATCACGGCAGTGATGCCCTGAATCATCTCTATACCCAATAACTTGTTCTCCCTACCTCTAACTAGTAAGCGAGCAAACGACAAGGTCAACCTTACAGTGCCTCAAATGGTTCCATTCCGATGGTGAACTGGTAGGAGTTATTATACACAAACTCCACCAAAGGAAGACACTACTTCCACCCACCCCTGAAGTCAAGTATGAACATTTGTAAGATATTCTCAAGAATTTAATTAACCCTTTATGTCTGTCCATTTGTTTATGGGTGATACGTTGTACTTAACTATAAATCCGTGTCCATCGCCTTCTGAAAGTTCTGCTAAAAATGGGACACAAAGCTATTATCCCGATCGGACACAATATTAATCAAAACTCCGTGTAACCACACTCTCTCCGTAATGAACAACTGTGCATACTACCTCGTCTTAAAGTCCGTGTGAACCGAAAAAATGGGCCACCTTAGTCAACAAATCCACTATCACCCATATGGAGTCGTAACCTCATTGTGATAATGGTAACCCGCTAATAAATATATGGAAATACTCTACTACTTCCACACGGGAATTTCGAGTGGATGAAACATCCATATCGGTCTCTCGTGGTCTACCTTTATTAGCTGGCAAGTAGAACACTTCGATACAAACTCTTCTACGTCCTGTTTCATCCCCGACCATCAATATTGCCTGCGTATATCTTGGTACATCTTATTCCTGCCAGGATGTATCACAAATCTGGACCCATGAGCCTATGACATCACTGCATGTCTCAACTCCTCATCCTTTAAGACCACAGGTCTCCCATTAAAACGTAAACTACCCTCTGAATTGATCAAGTACGACTCTACCCTATCACCTAATAACTGGTGAACCCTCTCCTGGAAATACTGATCCCCTTCCTAGGTCTTCACCACCCTCACCATAATTTCGGGCGTGATAACTAATACGGACATACAAGTTCTGTCAACCTCATCATCCTATTTAAGCTCTCTCCACTTCGCCTTCCAAACCTCCGTTATCTCCTCTATGGACTGGCAACTCAACACATCTACCACCATGTTAGCCTTCCCAGGATGATAGAGAATATCAAACTGGTAATCCTTCACGAACTCCAACCACCTCCTCTGCCTCATGTTGTGATCTTTCTGCGTGAAAAGATATTAAAGCGATTTATATTCTGCCAATACGGTAAACTACTCCCCCAATAGATAGTGCCTCCAACTCCTTAAGGCAAATACAACTGCGTCTAACTCCAACTCATGCGTTGGGTAATTCCTCTCATGGGGCTTAAGCTTATGTAATGCATAAGCTATAGCCCTCTTCTCCTGCTATAATACACTCCCAAGTCCTTGCAAGGATTTATCAATATAAACTCGATACTCCACTCCTCCCCCAGGCAGTGCAAGTTTAGGTGTTGAGGTCAATTTATCCTTTATTTTGTCAAAACATAACTGATAATGGTTCTCCCAAACAATTGGTACCCCCTTACAAGTCTGATTTGTCAGCAAACCCATAATCTTTGACAAACCCCGAATAAATTATCTATAATATATAGCCAACTCCCAAAAACTATGAACCCCGATGTATGTCATGGGTTGTCCCCACTCCCTCATCACTGATACCTTACTTAGATCAAATGTAATACCCCTATCAGACACAATGTGGCACAAAAATTGCACCTACCGAAGCCAAAACCCACATTTCTCAAATTTAGCATACAACTAGTGATCCCGTAGGGTCTATAACACCATTTGCGGATGCTCGGCATGATCATACTCAAAGCGAGAGTATACCAAAATATCGTCGATGAACACAATCACAAACTGTTCAAGGAACTCCCTAAAGACCTGGTTCATCAAATCCATGAATATTACTAGCACATTGGTGAGACCAAATGGCATCACCCTAAACTTGAATGACCCATACCTTGTCCGAAAAGTAGTCTTAGGGACGTCCTCCTGCTTGACGTGCAACTACTAATTACTGAACCTCAAATCTATCTTGGTGAAGTAAGCTTCTCCCCTCAGCTGGTAGAACAAATCATCAATCCGAGGCAATGGATATTTATTTCGAATCGTGACCGTGTTCAACTCTCTGTAATCAATACACAATTGAAGCGATCTATTTCTCTTCTTGTCAAATAACACCGGAGTACCCCATGATGAAGTACTCCATCTGATGAAACCTTGCCCCAATAGCTGCTAAATCTGGTCCCTCATCTCTAATGCGGCCAAGCAATAAGGCACTCAGGCTATAGGCCTCGTACCCAATGCTAGGTCAATAACAAACTTATTTAACTTAGAAATATATGTTCATGAGGTATATAAGAGAAATTAAAATTTGTAATGGTAAATCAAACACTTCAGGTAAAGATTTATATTAGGGAAAAACCCTTACGGGAAAAATCTCGGGCTAAACCGACACCTTTCACTATATAGCTAAAGATTTACAAAATGGAGAAACGGTTTACAATCTTGAATCTCTCCTAGAATAAATAATTCACCACCTCCATAATACACCTTCTCCATATTCAAGTTTCAAGAGAAAGCACAGATCGCTCGCTGACCACTCGCTACGTCTCAGGTTTCAACTTCCGTTGATAATGTCACGTTTGCGTCGATCTTCAAATCTTCTTTAAAGTTGCAAAAACTATTTTTTCTAAAGGAACAACTGAAAATACACTAATGTAGATCTAACATCCTAGGATTTGATATTCCTAAAGGTTGATATAAGTTTCAAAAAGTGTATGGCTAATCAAAATAAACTCACAGTATTTTTTAGATATAAAAATATTTAAAGTTTCTCAAGAACAAATTTTACAAAATGTTTGTTCAAGTCTTGAGAAAGGGAAATCAAACTTCAAATAACTTTAAAATATAATGATAACATTATATATCTTAACAATACAAAGAATGTTTTTTCTCTCTTAAGAAAATTTGATTTCGTAAGCTTGACAAAACAATCAAATCCTTACAAAAATAATTTAATAACTTTATTTTGTTATGGAGAAGAAGATGATTTAAATAAGCACTTTCAAACCACATACACAAGATATAAAAGCCTCCAAGTCATTCTTGTATACAAAAAATAGGATTCTTATGAAATACAACATAAGATGTGCCTAAAAAGGAGAATCTTCACGTTTTACAATATAATTTTTTGGACAGATTCCTTTTTGCGCCAGATATGGAGCCGTCGCTGGAGCTTTGCAGTAGCAAAGAAATTCGTTGATGTATCAAACTTGTGGCAAAGCTAGGTCACATAAAGTTATTAGGGATTTTAGTCTTAGATCAAGTACCAGCGAAATTAGGTTCGTTGTAGTGAAGGAAGTCTTCGCGACAACAATACTGTGACGATGTAAATCACGCACTTGATCAAAATTGAACCAGTATATTCCATCCAAGTTTTTGAAAATAATTTTGGCAAGCACTCCGAGTATTTTTTTTCACAACCCAGAATAGTTAACCTTAAAATTCACACATAAGAATAAAATTTCTAAGAAAATAGTTTTCCTATATGAAAAGTATACTGAATAGTGATAGTACAAGTATAGCACCCTGCCGTGGCAGTACTTCTACAATCGAATAGGCCACACAGGCCGCGGCAGGTATCTTACTCAAGGCGCGGCCAGAACAACTGAAGGGTGCATCCCTCTCCATAAGAGGCCGCGGATGACCAGCTTAAGGTCCGCGGACCCCCTTCAACAGTAGCGCTGCTGCTTTGGGACGCACACCCTCATCCACATCTACTGCAGACTTGGTGTACGCCACGTGCTCAGGGCACGTGATTCAACACACAGACCTCCTATAAATAAGGGTCCACACCTCGAGATAGGGGGATTCTGGGGATCGGTTCCAAACACACCCGAGGCACTACAACATAGATTCCCTCTACATCACCCTAACATAAGCTTTGGAGGCCTAGAATCTACATCACAGCCACCTCACGGGCTCACCGGAATCTCTAATACTATCATGTACTCTCCTTTATTCTCATACTTCTACACCTCTATAGGCATGATAATATTGTACAATGCAATGCACATAATGAGAAGGAGGCAACACAGTGGACGTAGGCCCATTTTAGGGGCTGAACCACTCTATATCTTGTCTACTCTCTGTTTGCTTGCTTTATCTATTTATTCTACACTTCATACTTGATTTGTTGGCACGAGATCTACATGTCTACGATTTCTCGTATCATCAATTTGGCGCCGTCTGTGGGAACGAGACATTTCAATCTTGTTTCTCTGCATATATGAGTTCTTCAAACACCTTATTCGATCCCGGGGGGTCCTTTGGATCATCTCCTCACGGGTCGGTTACTGGTTATTGGACTCCACATCATATTCACACCCATAGATGGGTATTTCTTATATCCAGATATACTCCACCTTATGGCTTTAGATCCATCTTGCATACCCCTATGATATCATTCTATCTAGCTAGTATCGAGAAGCATGACGGGCTTTTGCCTCAAAAAGATGAATGATTAGGGAGGGATTGTATCTACTCCTTCTTTGCTATTCTTGGCCTATGATCTAGGGTTATCATTGAAACTGTGTCGTGTGTGCACCGAGAGGTTATTTACTCATGGATAAACCCTATTAGGCGTGCTTCCCATAAGTTTCGGGAGATAAACTCAGTTCTCGAGCTTCAGGTTTGGGATTGCTCCTTGCTGCCTGGGAGGGGATGCGGCCAGACAGTAAATATGTCTTAGGGCCGTGGCCTACACTAGGGTAGTTACAAAAGCTTTAAACATTGAGGAACGTAATCAGTCGGGCTCTAGCTCTACCATGGTGTATCATATGAGGCCGCGGCAGTTCATCTTGCTACGCGCCTTATGGCCGCGGTGCCCCATAGCAGTGGCTGCGGCCTCCATTTCCTACTTGGTTACTTCAGTATCTCTGAGATTGCTCACTTCTGTTAGTTTGTTCTCAGATTATATATATACATTGTAAAGACTAACAAAAGCATAGATGGAGGGAGAATCCAGCCGGAGTGCAAAAGTCAAGGATGAGATTGTGCAACTATACAATCACCTTAATCACCTCTATGACAGCCACGCCTCGCTTCAGACCCAGGTCAATTTTCTCACTCAGAGGGTGCTAATGCTGGAGTCCGCGGCATCTAAAAACATAGGCACGGAAGTGGAGGAAACAACAAAGCCAACCTTGCCTACCGCGGCGGTAAACGAGACCGCGGAGTCAACCGTCAGAGGTCAAAAAAAGCAGAAAAAGTCGGGTGCCTATACTCAGTTGAGCCTCCCAATTGAAGAGATCTTGGAAGTCATCAAAGGGGACAAGATTTTGAGGTGGCCAGAAAAATTGAGAGCTCCACCCCACAAGAGGAACAAAGCTACCTGGTGCAGATTCCATCAGGACCATGGCCACGACACAGAGCAATGCTATGCTCTGAAGGATGAAATTGAAAGGCTAATCGGGCAAGGGATGCTGCAGCGATTCCTGAAGAATGCATAAGGGATTCAGCCAGACCTAGCAGAGGCTGCCTACCGCATCTCATCCTTAGTCTTTCTAATTTCAACTATTTATGTTTATGTTTTATGAAGCTCACTGTAGCCTTAATACTCGAGACTTTATGTTTTGTTAACAAAGTCATTAGCTGCAGCATACATATATAAATATATGAACTAGCAAGTTTAGCTATATCTGATATTTCTCTTGGTTTCATAACCTGCCACCTCACAAAAAGACTTTTTGTCTCAAACAGATTTCAGAGGAAATATAATGAAATTATCTCGAAGGATTATCCTACTCCGGGATGCGCTTATGGATGGGATACAACCTTCATTAGCTCAGAAGCTCCCCTCGCAATGTGCGACTACATCTTATCATATGATGACCACATTCGCAGAAGCATCTGAGGATTCGAGGAGCTTTTATCAGACACGGGAGCTTATAATGCCAATTCTTAGCTTTTGGGAGGCTTACAATATCTAGCCAGGGATGGCTTTATATATATTATTAGCTGTGTGTGGCTTAACAACATAACCCAACCTGGAGAGGCTTGATAGTGTCTCACATATTAGCTGTGGGTGGCTTAACAACGTAACCTAGCCTGGAGAGGCTTGATAGTGTCTCGCATATTAGCTGTGGGTGGCTTAACAACATAACCCAGCCTGGAGAGGCTTGATAGTGTCTCGCATATTAGCTGTGGGTGGATTAACAATATAACCCAGCCTGGAGAGGCTTGATAGTATCTCGCATATTAGCTGTGGGTGGCTTAACAACATAACCCAGCCTGGAGAGGCTTGATAGTGTCTCGCATATCAACCTGGGAGGCTTCGTAGTGTCCAATCAGAGCGGCTATAGGAGGCTCTGTTACTATGATCATGAAGCATGTCAAACCTACAGAAGGATGGCCTCGATTTTCCAAGGGAAAGTTTCTACAGCCTCATTATCTTGTCAGCAGTCAAGTAGATGCCGCGGCATCCTCATCCACTGCTGCCATAGCACTGGATGGCAACATCTCGTTCAAAATTATCGCGGCATTAATCTATTCATTATTTCTACATGGCAAACGAGTAGATAACCAAAGGGTCCGCGGCTACTACGAAAAATTGAAGAAATTAAGCCGCAGCCCCAGAACCGTACTTCATTGGCACTACGGCTTGGGGGATCACAGCCCTATAGAGATGCAGGGGCAAAACAAAAAAAAAGGGCCAAAGTGACAAGGACACCGCGGATCATTAATAAATGCAAGATTGCATCGAATCATACTATGCTGCCGCGGACCTAGCTACATGTCCCACAAATTCATTCAATACAGAAAGCAAGTTGCAAACATGAGGCAGTAATGCGCAACCATTCATTATGGCAGGCAATGTAAAACATGCAATATTGAAAGGCAAGGAATATTTAGGCAATGTGATAAAAATATGGCCGCAGCCTTTGTATTAATAGTCAGATTACAAAATAGAGGCCGCAGCCACAACGTAAATCTAAGATTACAAAAAGTTGATGCAAGTGATGGAGAATTTAAGAGGCCGCGTCATCATCATCGTCAGCCTCTTCTCCGCCCGCGACAGTCTCTGTCTCCCCCTCCTCAGCCGCTGCCTCTTCCTCTGCTTGGGCTTTCAGCCTTGCTCTCTCTTCAGCCGCGGCCTTCAGCTCAGCAATGCACTCCTGATGTTCTGCATCACTTAACTTCCAAGCGAGGACCATCTCCTTGGAATCAGGGAAGTTCTTAATGATTCTTTGCCGCAACTCCTGGTAGCCGTGGAGGTATGCCCTGTTGTTAATGAGGAAGAAATCCTTGGAGCCTTTGAATGACTCCACGGTATGATCTATGGCTAGCTGGAGGGCTTCGCCATGATCAACTTCCATCTTTTGTATGGCCGCGGCGTGGGCTTCATCCCTCTGAGCAGACTTGGCTTCTAGCTCTTGGTATTTCTGCTGGAGGAGGGCGAGCTTGTTATTTGCAATCTCTGCAACACGGGCGGCTTCGGCTGTCTGGGCCTGTGATGATTTCAGAGATTCCGCGGCTTGATTAAAATTCTCTTCCGCTTCCTCTCTGGCCTTGTTGGCCTTCTCCAGGTCCATATGGGCTGCCTGCAGGGCCGCGACAGAGGACGCTTTCCCTGCCTCAAAAGAGGTGGTCCGTGCAGACTGCAGGTCCGCGGCATGAGCACTCTTCTCGGCCTCTTTCAGCCTGTACAGAGCCTCATACTTCCTCTTCTGGACCACAATGACATCGGCGGCCTGTATGAAATAAAAGATGTTAGCAAAAGTACAAAAAAATATGAGATACAAAGACTAAAGGACTAGTACGTACCCTCAGAAGGCTGTGGAGGCCACAGTCCTCCATATCTTTGTGATCCTCCCCAACCAGCCTGTCGAGGTCCGCGGCATCCAAGGCTCGCTTCATTCTCCGCGTAGCCTTTGCAGTAGTGTCCCAGGAGGAGTTTGGGTCAGGCTGCCTTAATTGAGGCCTTGGCCTACCGTCTGGACCAGACTCTTCGCGGAATTGGGGAGGTGGAAAATTCACGTTAACCGCCACTACAGTTGGCGGCGGAGGAGAGGACGATTGAAAGGGGATTTCCGCTGACATCAGTCCGGCCGCGGCCAAATTTTCCCCTATGTCGTCATCAAAATGTTCATGATGCGCAAGGGTTTCAATGTGAACCACCTGATCCGCGGCAGGATCAGTGGTCTTATCTCCAGCAGGGGCCGCGACAGGTACCTTGGCTCTGGACCGCTTCTTTTTTCTACTTCGCGCGGTGTTATTCAGGACGACCGTGTCCTCATCCATCTCTGCCAGCTGCGCAGCCAGCATCTCCCTATCAACCTCTTCACCTGAAAAAGAATAGCATGAGTTCAACAAGTTCCAAGAGAATAAAATGATCACGGAATGAAAATAATGGCACAGTTAATTACCTTCTGCGCCCATCTGTTGAGGAATTGATTTGTTTGGGAAGAATCCCGCCTCAAATACAGTTGCCGACGTTACAAGTATGCTGAACTTCTTATGCTCAGCAGGAACTTCCGCGGCCTCAGCAACTCTTTTTTCCTGCCGCGGGTTCAAGTGCAGATTGTCAAGGGATGCAGAAAGAAAATACAATTCAAGTTAGTAGAAGTCAAGTGAAATTAAAGGACGCGGCTATAATCTTGTACCTAGTTTTTAGGGTGAACCCCACTGCCGCGGCATTTTATATGATCTCTCTCTTTCATTCTCCTCGGGGTGCATCTCCCAGCCTTCACCGGAGATATAAAAATATTTTCCCTTCCAGTTTTTCACACTGGTAGGTCTCCCAGTGTATAGGGTCTCGTCCCTGCCGCGGCTAAAAAAATAGTAGTAGCCCGCGAACTTTACTGAGTTCTCCTTTGGGCGGTAGAAGTGAAAGAACTCCGCGGGAGTAATGTCCTTTTTGAACAACTTCTCCCAAAGGACAACTGCAGCTAGAACAGCTCTCCAACCGTTGGGGTCTAACTGAGCTGGAGCCAGTTTCATTGTCTGGAAAATGTGACGGATGGGAACAGGAACAGGCAGCCACAACCCATAGATGAATGCGTGCAAAGGGAAGCAAATCCCATCGTCAGACAGAACCGTGCACGGTCTTTGGTTCGCAGCAAGGGCTGAGCACGTCAAGTTTTCTGGAAACTCGAAAGCCTCAACAACCTGCTCAACCCAATCTTGGGTCATCGAGCCGCGGATGTCAAGCGCAACCAATGGTTTTGCAGCCCTCCCTGATGTACTTCCAGGCTTATTTCTAGAAGCCGCGGCAATATCTCCTTCTCCCATGGGATGGGTACTTGAGTTGGCTTCCTCTTCCATCGGCTGAGATTGGGAATCCTTCCCAGATGCAGAGTCCGCGGAGGTTGAGTCAATTATCACGCAGTTCGGGCAATCCATCAGTTTGCAGGACCCAACTGATCTCAGAGGGGGCACGGAAGTAAGCTCTGGGGGAGAGGTCCCAAAATGCTTTGCCCAAAAGCCTCTCAGGAACTCGTCTGGGTCAAAGCTCATATGGCTGCACCAGTACCTGAAAAGCAGAGTTCGCAGTTAGGCGTCGCAACCAGTATGACTTGTAAGATTTCAAGAAGTCGCAGAAGGTTATTTTTAAGTCTTACAAGCTGGAACTACGTCCCTAATATGGTTATTAATGGGCGAACTCTATTGCTTACTGGCCGCGGCCACATCCATATTTATGGAACATGTGCTGCCACGAAAATAAGACAGAATTGCTTTAAGGCATTCCCGACCACGGCCATTCCTAATTCTTCAGACAACTCGATATGCTCTAGTAGCAACAACAGTTATTTTACATGGATGTCTTGGGATCATGAAAGTTTTAAGGCTCATGAAAGTTTTAAGGCAGTTCCGAGATGACCAGGGGGGATTATGTTGATTTGTTGCCGCGGATGACGTCTTGGGTTCAGACCATTTAGCACGATTTGATGCAGAATTGCAAGTTCAGACGATTATTATAATCCTATGTTGCCGCGGCCTCTATCCTAAACAGTTGATTAACCAATTTTTAACTATTCTAAGATCAAATTCACAGAATGTGGAGGGCTCGGCTATGAACATCAAGAACAGTGATGTGTATTTCATATGCAACATATGTGACAAAAAGCAAAACGAACAAGTAAAAGCCCAGATTTCTAGCAAATGAATCAGGAAAGGCGTAAAAACGGAAGAAAATTGTAAACAGTGGTTGAAAAATCACCTGGGAATGAAAAGGATCGAGAAGATCAGCTACAAACCACCTTGAACTGCCACACACCGCCTCGGAGGGTCGCCGGAATATGCAGGAAGAAATGTGCAGAGTTTCGCTCTCGATTTGCTCTCAAAAGATTTGGAAACGTAATGAAGTCCACGGCTAGAAATAATTTATATAAGGGAGCGCGGAAGACGAATCGTCACTTTGGAAGCATCGCGGCACCTAGGCTACTTAGACGCAGTCCCAATATATCTCCCTTGGCACTACAGCTTGGGGGCTTATTGATAGTACAAGTATAGCACCCTGCCGTGGCAGTACTTCTACAATCGCATAGGCCACACAGGCCGCGGCAGGTATCTTACTCAAGGAGCGGCCAGAACAACTGAAGGGTGCAGCCCTCTCCATAAGAGGCCGCGGATGACAAGCTTAAGGTCCGCGGACCCCCTTCAACAGCAGCGCTGCTGCTTTGGGCCGCACACCCTCATCCACATCTACTGCAGACTTGCTGTACGCCACGTGCTCAGGGCACGTGATTCAACACACAGACCTCCTATAAATAAGGGTCCACACCTCGAGATAGGGGGTTTCTGGGGATCGGTTCCAAACACACCCGAGGCACTACAACATAGATTCCCTCTACATCACCCTAACATAAGCTTTGGAGGCCTAGAATCTACATCACAGCCACCTCAGGGGCTCACCGGATTCTCTAATACTATCATGTACTCTCCTTTATTCTCATACTTGTACACCTCTATAGGCATGATAATATTGTACAATGCAATGCACATAATGAGAAGGAGGCAACACAGTGGACGTAGGCCCATTTTAGTGGCTGAACCACTCTATATCTTGTCTACTCTCTGTTTGCTTGCTTTATCTATTTATTCTACATTTCATACTTGATTTGTTGGCACGAGATCTACATGTGTACGATTTCTCGTATCATCAAATAGTGTATTTATTAATTTCGTTCAACAAATTCACACACGAGTTTTAACGCATTTTCCAATTTAAGAAAATTCAATTTTAGTTATGTTAAAACAAGGGTGAATCTAAGTCATTATAAGTCCTTTATCTTTATCCTAAAGAGACATTCATATTATTCATATTAAAGGATGATGAAGAAGTCCGATCTTCAAATTTTGAACATGAAGCTTTTAGGGACAACTTAGACTTTGAATCAATATGTTTTGGAATAGGTAAAGACAATTTAATCCTATGAAAATTTTGGTCATAATTGTTTGTGGCCATCCCCTGATCCTCACGTGGGGAGAGACGAAGAAGAGGGGGTGTCTCTTCATCTCGAGAGGATCTTAGTCCCGCGTATCCCTCTCAGGAGCGCTTCGGTCAACGTCGATGATGAGGTGAAAAATGTAGAGAGATGGAGTCGCCAATCTATTTTACTCAAAACGGACAAAAGAAAAGGGTGCCATCCCGAAGGACAGCATCCAAAGACATACTGATACATATGAAACCAAAATGATTCGAAAAGGGTCCGGAGGCTATGTTACGAAATGGGAAGTTGTTAGGAACCCATTCTGCCCTTACGGTCTCTCATGGGTTATTGTTATTTTCCTTTATTTCCCGATGATATGTGTGCATGTGTATATGTAGTGCAGATAGGAATCATCGACTTGTATTATGGAAGAGATAAAGTGAGTCATCCGTAGGAATGTTCCTAAAAGTAATATTAGAAAATAGGATTTACGCGATTATCCTAGCGTTGATCATTATAAGGGAACGATAACACATGCGGGATAATACACCACTAAGAACAAATATATGTATATAGAGAGTCTAAGAGAGTTAAGTTTAAAGAATATAAAAAAATAGGAAAAAATTAGGAAAATGACTCGAGTCTTGGGTTTTACCCCGAGACGCCTACGTAGCCTATAGAGGCATCAAAGTCCACGTAATTCGTATGCAAAATGAGGAGTGAGATTTATCCCATAAATCCAATCGGGGACTTCTCTTATATGTGTGTGTGTAAAAAAGTGTTTTAGTTGTGAGAAAAGTATGAGAAAAGTGTGAGAATTCCCGTTTGGAATTTATGAGCAAATCCTCTTTTTCTTGTTTTTTGGGTTTTATTTATATGAAAATAAAAGATGTGCAATAATACTAAATAAAAAAGTATATTAGGATATGTGAGATAAGAGAATAAAAATGATAAGTAATAAAACAAATTAATGCGAATTTAGGGGAATTGAAAGAGAGAGTTGAAAAGGTTGGACCTTCTTGGAGATCTTGAGCTTGATCTTGGACATTGGAGAGTAGCCCTTGCACTTGGGTGATGATGGAGGGTATTTAATTCATCAATTTTGATGAAAAAGGTGATGAAAGGTGAAGGTTGGAAACTGATTTGGATGTGGAAATCACGCTGACTTCGAGAGGGGTTTTCTGAGCTCGCTGAGAGTGATGGGTTTCAGATCTTTTTTTTGCAATGAGGTTAGGCCCTCCTTTTTATAGGCCCAGGGTATTTCCGATCGACATATCCCTGGTCCTACCAATTGGCAAGTGTGTCGATAGGCAGGGTTTGGAACCTGCCGTTTGGCAGTCTCTTTCAGGTTTCTTCAGAAAATCGGTCGTAGAGCGCAAACCGTTTATCCGAATCGCGTACGGGGTGAACCGTTGGAAAGGTACTTCAGAGACCTTCGAAATTATTTGGACTTATCCCTGGTCCGGGAGTTAACTTTGGGTCAAATGTGGCTCGGAAGCTTTCGTCAGTCCTTTAAATGGGGAATCATCGGACGCAAACGGATTGTTTGTCCGCATGGTAAGTCAGAATCGCGCATGGGGCGGACAATTGGAAAGGTTAGGAGATGTAATTCTATATTCTAAAGAGCATGACTTGGTTTGGGGAGTTGACTTTGGTCAACCGAGGCCTGGAAGCGCTCGGTGACCTTTCGGAGTAAAATGAATCGTTCGTCCATACCGTAAGTCAGAATTGGGCTCGGAGTGGACCGTTGGAAAGGGGTTTAAGTGACCTTTGAAGATTCATTCAGTCTCGATCGAGCTGAAGAGTTGAATTTGGTCGAACGGAGCCTGGGAGCATTCGATGGCCTCCTGATCAAGTTTCGGGGGAAAACGGGTCGTTCGTCTGCACTGTAAATCAGAATTGCGCACGAAACGGACCGTTGGAAAGGGGATTCAGTGCCCTTTGAAGATTCATTCAGGCTCAGAATTTGACTTTTGGTCAAATGGAGCCTGGGAGTGCCCTATGGCCTCTGGGTCAGTACCCGGGGTATGACTTAGGTTTGTAGCAATGAGGGGAGGTGCTAAGGACCTACAGAGAGGTTAGGGGGTGTTATAATGGGGTGTCTACAGTGTTCTCTTACAATCCCCCCATTTGTCTACTCCGTGACAAAAGTTTACAAATAAATTAATCAATCTATCACCTATGACACGACACGCCTGGCCAAAGGCATACAAGGATAAAAATGACACAACCATTCATAACTCTTGTAAATTATTTTTCTGTCAACCATTAGCAAAGACATCAATATACCAATGCATAAATAAGTGACAAGATAACAAGAGTAATAAGATGAATACGTGATATAACAATGTAAACGTGGTTCATCTAGTTACTAAAGAACACATACCAAGTTTATCTAATATCTCAATAAGAAATAATATATAAACTTCATTCCTTAAGTTATTTATTACTATTTCATTTTCATATGAACTATACTATTATATTTTCATATAAACTATGTCATCATATCACATAATGATTCTTAATTTTGATTCATTCTTCTCCCCCTCAAGGAATATTCGCCCACCTCAAGTAAGTCTCTTCCCTTCATGAAGATTTATTCCCCTACGGAAATACTTTCCCCCATTAGAGAATTTTCTTCCTCTTATATGAGTAGATACACAACTCAAAGCAGTTATATGAGTAGATGGTAAAACTGCAATTTATAATTTTAATGAACGACCCAACCCATAAATGTAACCTCGCAATGTATTAGAATTATCTAATTCATTTAGTTAATTCTCATTATTTAAACACCATATAATCGACATGCGCCCCCCCCCCCCCCCTTTGTCTCGGCCATCATAAACATGTAGTATGCCAAATTTAAACAATCACATAAACTTTGATTACCCGTTACGCAGCGTCGGAATAACACATCATATTAAATCATAAACATCAAGTTTCATACCCTGAAGCCAGCTGGTATTCGCATGGCCGGGAATTCATATATCACAACATCGGGGGGTTCCCCCATGGTGCCCACCTATTCATTTCCATTTCACATGTTCATTTAATATTGACATTTTAACACATCTTTATTCACTCTGAGCAATCTACTCAAAACCTAATTACCACACCCTCGGGTCATATCATTTAGAATCATTATACATTTTAGTCCATTTCATAAGGGGTTAAAGGACCATTATCATTACCTATAACCTTTTGTAGAGTGAATCATTTAAGTAAGGGTATATTATTTTGATTAAGTTTTTGAGTCATAACAAAAAACCTGTGCGTAAGACGTCTCACCGAAGTGAAATTTAAACAAATAATCCCCCGATACACTTCCTTTTAGATAGGGTAATTGTTAATAAAATTTAATTAAGGTTTATGATGTGACATTAAGACATGAATTTAAATATCTACATGTGAAATTTTTTAACTAATCCAACACTACTATTCAATAACCAAACCAACAACTAATAATTTTCTGTACTCCTTCTATCGTCTACATAGTAAAAATGTATTTCAACAATAATGTGGTCTCAAGCATGGGCTCATATTGTGTTCCTGCACATTATTTTTCGAAAGGGTTTTACATCTTAAGAGGTACATCAATATATTTGAACTATCCCCAATCATTTGACACGCTTGTTCTAACCTACTAAGCGTGCAAAATTTATAGGATTTAATAATTCCAAATTTAAGTCCTTATCATACTATCAAAGTTTTAATCGTCAAATTTTACAAATGGGACCAAAACTTAAATATCAATTTCTCGTGTTTTGGGGACAAAACAATAATTTCCTCAAAGTAAGGGCTCAACAAGTCATTTCAAGTATATCAAATTATTTAGATTCACATATTCGTAGTTTAATTAGGAATACAAAATTTTCTAGGGGTTACTAATTAATTTTTATCATAAAAATTAATTTAGGTGAATTTAGCGACCACGCGCATAAAGGAGAAGAGTAGAAAGTCACTTGCATCGTATGCGCGTTTCAAAATTTTCAGTCTCTCATTAGTACTCAAAATCCCTTGAAAATAATTCTCGAAAACCCACTTGAATTTCCTCTTATTGAAAAAAATTTAATACCCACTTTAAAAGATGTTTTAGAAGCTAAGGGTTTGTTTTGAAATTTAATATAAGTAGGGGATAAAGGGCATACATGTGGGAATTTAATAATTTGGTGTGGTCGAGTGGGGTTTCGAGGTTCTCGCAGGATTACGGGAGGTTGGATAAAAGCTCTCAATAAGGAATGATACATAAATGATTATGAGAATGAACAAGTCACCATTGATTTCCGAACTAGACAACCTCTAAACATTTTTTTCCTCCCTGATCTTACCCAATCAACCTGTTTAAATTACCCCACCAGTTAATATTTCAAAACTAAGGATTCCCCCTCCTCCCCCCCACTCCCCACACACACATATCAGATGACCCGTTATGTTCTTAAACCCAATACTTCACCAACCTAAGAACTTCAGCAAATCAACATAAACCTCAACCGTCCAAAATGAATGACATCTTTATTTCTTTTTATTTTTGATGTCGCGAATAAGGAAGACTTCATCCCTTTTTATTCTGACTAGCCACGATGCACAACTGTCTTGTAAAGATGTAAAAATTGATAGATACAGGTAGAGAAAAAAAATTAAAACTATTCTATTTACCTAAAAAACTATATATTATAACTTATCAACTCTAAAATAAGATGTATCTTTTAAGACATTTTAATTCTCAAACGGGCAAGAACTAATTCATAATATTGATACAATAAATCTAAATTGAGTTCATAATCAAGAAAAACTCAAATTCATGAATCTTTTATGCATCATAAAATAAATTAAGGAATAATGAAGACATAAAATAAAATTATCGTAATCAAGTAACAATTGGAAAAAAAAATATTATCACATACTATCCTGGCAGGTGGTAGTGTCAAGAAGTATCTAAAGCTTTAAGACTTTAGCTTCTTTGGCTCAAGGAAACTGAAATTGGTACTATGAATCTCACAAAAAAATTCCAAAGATGAGATGGAGGATAAATACTTGTACGTCACTAATATATAGACTCAGATTCGTAAACACCATCTTCAACACCCCAGAGGTGATTTTACAAATTCTGAAGATATTTTACAAAATCACAAAGGTAACGTACATACCTCAAAAATATTTTTATAAAACAACATAAGCACAAAACATAAGTCTTAAATATTCGGGAGTCATTATAGTTTTAAAAACATGTTTTTTTACTTGGTTGATTAAGTCAGAAGTTCCTGGAACTAATTGTCCCCAAAGAAGAAACCAAGCTGTCAGACTATTTCAATGAACATTGTACCGTTCAGTCCCCTCGTTGCAATGGGGCGATTGGATGTCCAAACCGTTACGATTAGAAAATAAAAAATTGAAGGGTTATATACTGAATACTCAAATTCAATAGCGCCACGTGGCATGAGAAGCATCAAAGGCTCATTAACATATAATATTATCTTATTATAGGTATAAGAAGGATTCTAAAGAAGGATTCTAAAGTATTTAACTAATAAAATTAATTATTTTAGCAATTGAAACGAATTAGACTGCGAATAATAAATTAAAATAAATAAATAAATAATATGAAGCCGATTAAATTAATTAGCAATAATGGTTGTAGTCTTAATTTATTTTAACTTATTAACACACAAGTCACTTAAATTTCTCAATTAAAATAAATGAGTAACTAAAAAAATCTCGAGGCATTACGAAAATAAAGAATCAAGAAATAATGTCATTAAGAACATAAAGAAATGAATTAATCAAAGATAAACTAAAGTTTGAAACTAATGTATCACAATATATAAATGTTATAAAATTGAAAATACGATATGAACATATGATAACAATATATAAGGCATCAAAGATAACTACGATATGAGCAACTATCAAATATATATGTCACCAAAATCTAATAATCTATTATCTTTTACTAAAATTTCCCTAACATGATATGATATTAAGCATGATCAAAGAACACAAATTTTCTCTTTTCTATCTTATACCTAAATTTCTTTTGTCACAAATTCATTCACCCTTAGTCAAGCCTTCTCTCCTTTAATGAAATTTTCACCACTTAGTAAAGATAATGTGACCAAGAAACATATTAATAAGGATATAAGGAACATAGCTATATGACATAACCAAAGTGAATAAGTTTAAAATACGAAGTACGTGCTAAAATAACACAATTAAGTGTATGGAGATAATAGTTAATATGAGATATGGATTACATGATATTAGATATAAAGGCACAAATGATCAATTAATTATATAACAAGTCAAAAATAGAGAAACCATTATCAAGATTTTTGGAGTAAATACCCAATATGTACTAAACACAAGGTAAGCAAAATGAGAAATTACTATAAGATATACAAGTAAATGGTAAATACAAATTTGTAGATCAATCATAAAACTCAGTACATAAACATAAATATAGATACCAAATAATAACACGTGACAATACAATATATGAAATATGTCTAAGAAACCTCCAAAGTTTAAGCGTGGGTAATATCATGAATATCAACCACCAAGGATATAGGATATATGATATACTAACTTGTAAAGCATTTCAATCTAGCATCCTATCAAAAATGATCAATACAAGTGACGATCAAACAATATTTTGATAATTTAGGATTTTTATCCAAATGTAGGACTATAATATTAACATATATGGAGATTTTTTTATATATTAGGTCTTCGTCTTCACAGATTGTTATTTTCACTCATCACTCTCTGAACCCTATTCCACCATTTTCCTAACTATCTAGACCTCAAAACCTTTATTTCCTCATCCATTTTCCAATCCAAAGCTTGGATGTGAGGTTTTTTACCAACTCGATCACACCTCCCGCGTTTGTTTCAGGATTCTTGGTTTCTAGGTACGATTCTTATTATTCTTCACTTAGTCATTTACATGTGTGGATGTATGTACGCGCACGCGCGCACACACACACACACGTGTGTTTGGTTTTAGTTCCCCTTTATGCATACATATCTTTTTGGGGTTTATACATAGTATTATGTGTGAAGAACGTATTTTTTATTTATTTTCTATATATGTAAAAAAAATGGAAAAATTTGTATTTTGACCTTTACTAGTGATGGGGACTCTTATTAGTTATTAAAGGGATAATGAGTTAGGAAGGCCACATGACATGACATGTGGTAACAATACGAACAATAGCAACCAGGTCATCCAGAGATTACGAAATGGCTTGAGATGAATTAAGGAATATGACTTTAGAGGTCGCCAGATACAGTTTAACTATCATTTTACCACTTTGAGTTTAGGATCGAAGGTGATGAATGGTCATGATGAACAAGGCCTAAATTCTTAGGACACTTATATCTATAAATATACATGACCCTAATACTCTAGGTAATCGACTTGAACACTCTTGTTACATGTCTTGGATTATCAACTAGCAACCCTATAATTTGAAGTTATCTTGTTCCCCTTCTCTCAATAATAATAATAAGACTATACCATTCTTTTCCCGTGGATGAAGACAATTTAACTTTTAGAACCACATAAATCTTTGTGTTAAATTTTAATATTGCACTTATATTTTGGACAAAACTGGTATTTAACATTACTTTAGGATTGATATACCCTAAAATTTAGCATCAACTATGGGAAGACATAGTTTCAATCATGTACGCTTAAAAATACTAGCCCTCATTCAATATGAGTGCCCACTAGTCTTACTGTTCCCATGCAAGAGTTGCATTCGATGAAACATTTGAATTGTAGGGAGAGAACAAACTCCTTTTAGGTCCTCTCCATTTTCCAGCAATACAAGGTCTAGGGGATGCACATCACGAAGGTCTAAACCTGGACATTAAAGTAGCAATCCATTTATGGAGACCCTCTCTAATAATGTAACATCACATCTCGTCAACCTTTATGAGGAACGATTTAAGGAACGAGATCAGGAAATATCTCGATTAAAGAGACATATAATTGACTATTCTGAAGGGCGTGGGTCTAACTCCCACAACCATGAGCCTCCAGATCAATAATTTCACATAAATCATAATCAAATCGCCCTCATTTAGGTCATGCTTCTATCCATGAAATTTCTTATCTTAGCATTGGTTTGGTCAGCATAATCCAGTCATAAAAATAATTTCAGCAAGACTAGGCCTCCAGTAAAAAAAACTATCGATAGTAATGATCTTAGTGAACTCATCAAGAAGGTGTTAAGAGGCACATCTAAACCCTAACTTGGCATACACTCCAAAGGATCTTGATAGGAGAGCTTTAGGACATGGATCAACATCCTCCTTCACTATTGACATAGAGACATCATAGCCCTAAAATATCACCATATACGATGAAAAGGCATATCCATCTCACCACATCAAACATTATAGATAAATCCATGTCCTAGTGGAGACATCATAACGACCTCACGTGACGCATCTTCCTCTCCATTTTAAGAAAAATTGGCCACTAGTGGTTTGAGAAGATAACACCTAGGTCAATATCTTCCTTTAGAGAATTGGCCAAGAAATTCACAACTCGCCTCATAATGAGTAACAAAGCAGTGAAGGAAGTTAACTCGTTAATCTCCCTCAAACAAAATTAAAGGGATGCCTTAGGAATTATGCTCAGTGATATTGGGAACTCTTCAATGAGATCGAAAATTTTAATGCACAATTGGCAATTTTAACTTTTAATTTTTATCTCACTATGTCAGATGACCTTCACCAGTCCTTTACCAAGAAGCCACTATCATCCATAGATGATATCATCGCTCGCATCGAGAAAAATTCCAAGGTTAAGGACGAACTCCTCAATACTAATGTTTAAGTTGAGAAACCTTATAAGAAATTTAAGATGAATAATTATAAGAATGGACCAATGGAGTGAACTCAGTCGACTTTTGATAAGAAGGGAGAAAATACCGAGACCCCCAAGGGAAGATCAAAGATGCCAACTAATGAGAAGGTTTACCAAGCGGCGGACACTTTCTTCAAGGAGTCGATATATGAGATCCTTCCTCAAATAAAGGAGAAGTTATTTTATAAGAATCCATCCAAGATGTCCAGCAAATCAATTAATAGGAACACCGATGTCATGTGTACCTATCACTAAGATCATGGACACATAATAGAGGACTATAAGATGTTCAAATCATACTTGGAAGATCTTGCCCATGTTGGTCATTTTAAAGATAATAATAATGTTGACAGGATAAATTCCTCAAAATGGGTTAATGTAGTATAGAATAAAGACAATGATGATGACCTCCCACCATCAGGGATGATCATATTCATACATGGATATAATGATTCTTCCAAGTGCATAAGGAAAAAACTGAGGGAAAAGTTATATTTTCAACCAACATGCAAGAATATTTCTAAGTGGAAGTATCAAAGCCCATCCTTACCAATCGAGAGTGCAAGGACATTTATCTTGATTACGAAATTTGTTCACCGATAAGGACCTAATCAGTGTTAACTTTACCTATAAGGACGCCTTGGTTCTTATTTTTTAAGTGGCAAACTTTGACGTAAAAATAATACTACTTGATAAAGGAAGTTCTTTTGATATCATATACATCAATCTACTTCACAAACTTAGATACAATTTCTATAATTTGGATAAAAAGGTCGGCCCTATGATAGGTTTCAATGGTGATATGGAAAATCCACTTTGGAAGAGCAAGCTCCTAGTTAGGTCGACCTTATCAAATAGGAATTTCATGTGATATAGTCATATTTACCATACAATGCCATCCTAGGCAGAGGACAAATCCACATCGTGAGAGTTGTATCATCTTCACTTCATCAGAAACTCAAGTTTTTTATCGATCAGGTGATTATCAAAGTTAAGGGTGATCAGGTAGTGGGGTGTAGCTATTTTATCACTGCCATAAAAGAAAAATAAGCTCACCCAAAGAAAAGTCGAGATAACATTGATTCAGAGGGATATAAACCTAAATAGCAACGAAAGAAAGTGCGATCGGGGGTGGAAGAGATCAGGCTTGTCCTGGATGACGAGTAATGGAAGAACTTCGAACTGATCCTCTAGAGTCATCTCAACTAGAGCAAACTTTATTGATTAATCACTTATTTAGGATAAAGGAAGAGGTGTTCTCCTGGAATCCCTACGATCTTCTAGGAATTGATCCAGATATTTCTTACCACTGACTGTAAGTGGATCTTGTATATTGGCCAATAAAGAAGAAGCTAAGAAATCAGCCACTGAAAAGTCAAAGATATGGATAATGAAGTTCATAATATAATTCATGCCAACCCTATAAAAAAGGTTCAATTTTTGGACTAGATTTCTAATACAGCCGTGGTAAAAACGTAGAATGAAAAGTGGAGAGTTTGTGTTGACTTCACAGAACACAACAAGGCTTTTCCAAAGGATAACTTTCCTCTCCCCAAAATTGATCATCTCGTTGACTCCATAGAAGGTCACCATTGCACGAGCTTCATAGGCGCTTACTTAGGCTATCATCTGATACCTTTGTTAGGCCCTCATCAAGAGAAAACCTCATTTATCACGACTCTTGATATATACTGATACAAATTCATGCCTTTCGACCTTAAAAATGGCAGGGAACCATAGCAGTGACTTGTGATTAAGATGTTCAAGAAGCATATGAGTTCAACTATGGATGTTTATAATGACATTATGCTCGTCAAAAAGTAGATATTAGGTTGGCTACATCAAAGATCTATCTAATACCTTCAAACTATTGAGAGACTACAAAATCAAGTTGAATACCTTTTAGTGTGCCTTCAGATTCAGACCTGGCAAGTTTTTAGGACACTTGGTAACAAAAAGAGGTATTGGACCTAATTCAAACTAGATCAAGGCCCTTCAATACATAAAGAAGTTGACAATTATTAGAGACCTCCAAGTCCTAAGAAACATGTTTGTCGCCCTTAATCGATTCATGTCGCGATCATCCAACTAATGTCATCCATTCTTCCAAGCCTTAAAAAAGGAAAACACCATAATATGAATATATGATTGCAATAAGGAACTGGAAAAGATCAAGCAGTACTTAGGATATCCTCAATTACTATCAAAGCAGATCAGTGGTGAGAAGCTCGACTTGTACCTGTCCATTTCTCAACATAAAACTGCCAGAACATTGGTTATACGCTAAGACAAAGAGCAACTATTGGTCTATTACGCCATTCACACTCTCCTTGAATCAGAAAGGCGTAATACACCCTTTAAAAAGTTAGCACTGACACTAGTAACATCTTCAATAAAGCTATGAAACTACTTTGGCATCCACACAATATTCATCTTAACCCTTTTTTTTTTTTTTTATAAAAAGATGTATTGAAAAAGGCAGACCTATCTGTAACAACCTGAATTTTTAAATGGGTATTTTTTTTAAATTAATTTTGAAAAACTTGATGAAAATAAATTTTTTGGATTTAATTATTTTTTAATAACTAAATATGTTGACTTTTATATTTGAAACTTGGATTTTCAATCGGATTGTAATCGAAATTAAAATCGGAGTCATAATGGGATTTTAAAAATAAAAAATAAAAAAGGGTGTTTATCACAGATTTAGGCCGTGACTAATGAGAAATAGTTTTTTTTGTTAAATAGTATTAAACTAGGGGATCCTGCTGAGGCGGAGTACCTGATCGATCGACTATGCCCAGATTTGAGGCGGTTCGATGATTTTATTTGTAGAGTTAGATTGGGATTAGGAGTCCTAATTAGTATATAACCATTCTAATTCGTGGGGGGATTTCTCATAATCAGTTTTTCACAAGTTTTTCTCCAGATAACACTTCTAAAATATTTTCCTCTCAATCATAATCATCAACCCTCAACATAATCAAGTTTTTATCACAAGATTTTGGAGGCTTAATTGGGATTTAATCAAGATTGTTCAAGAACAATTCTTTGCTAATTTTTTGAGACGAATTCAACCGTGCTACCATAATTTCTTCAACATAATCTCAGGCATGAATAATCTATTTCTTTCCTCTAGTATTATGCATTTTAAGTGTCGCCTCAACCCTTAATTTCATATTTTTCTTAAAATCAATTAGCAACCTAATTAGAGAAAGCGGACACTAAATTTTTGGGCTATTTTTGTAAAAACATTTAATATGAATAATATTCATAACACTTGGGTACTTAGGATTGGTGAGTGGATTTTGGATTTTATTGGTGTAGGTTGCATGTAGAAAAACCCTAGTTTTAAATGAAATGAATTTGGGGGCGTATAACTCATGTAAATTGTGTAGAAATAATGAAATTTGAAAGATGATGTAATAATAATGAAATCTCGACGCGTTTTATTTAAAATAATTAAATGGGATTAATTGGGTGTTTATGACGATGTGATAAGTAAATTAAGATTTAATTGAATTGGACTATCATGAGTAGTTTTGTATGTTGATTTATTATGCTTGTTTGTGTGACTTGTTGGTATTATTAAATTGTCTTTGTGATGACGTTTGTTGGATATTTTTTCTCTCCCTATATTTTAGGATGTCTTCTAGGTATGGGACTAGTGAGTAGGCCTTTTGATGATTTACGCCTTCTAGGCATGGGACTAGTGAGGGTAGATTATCGCAATTTTATCATATCGGGGGTGTGCTGATTTTTGGTATTTTATCGTTGTTATGCTAGCCTAGGCATGAGACTAAGTCGATATTTAAGTTAGAAATTCATCATATACATAGGGTAGGACGTATTGATAACTTGGGGACCCTTAGGTATAGGACTAAGGGGTATTTTGACGATCTCACATTGATAATAAGGGTGGGGAAATTGGTTAATTGTGAAATTGAGATAATTGAGAATTTAATACCTAAGATAATAAAACGGGTATTAAAATATATTGGGGACATAATCAGCAAGGGCCGATAGTTTAAACGGGTCAGCCGGCGTTTTATGTAGCATCGTGTGTGGAACCTCGTCTTGTAGCAAGGGTCAACAGTTTAAATGGACCAGCTGGCATTTTGGCGAGGGGATGTGTATTTTGGTGTGGAAATCACCCGAGACGGGAGGACCACTATTCTTAAGAGAAATAAATTGAGAAATTGATAATTTGGATTGATTTAATTAAATTAACGCTTGGGGTTGTGGGATAATTCAAATGATATTGGTGTGTTTTTATCAGAATCTTTGTGGCTGGTTAGTTATTTATCCTTCCCGCGCTTAATTATATTAATAATTTAAATACTCTATTGTGATATTTATTGCGTATAATGTTATTGCCTGAATTCACGGATCCTATTTGAGGGGAGTAGTGTGTATTCATGCTCGGGGCTCTGACCTCGTGCGTTGACTAACTTTTTCAGGGATTAGTGTTGGATTAGATGCATAGGATTTATTGGATATCGTTTGGAGGTGCAACTGGAGTTTACTCTTTTTATTGTAAAAATAACTCTTTTTGTCTTTTTCCAAAAATTTTATCAAAATCATTTTTGTTTGCCTTTTTCACTTTTTCTAAAAAAAAATCGAGAATCTTTTTGTATTTTTCAAAAATTTTCAAGAAAAACAAAGTTCATTTTGGATTTTTCTAAAAATATATCAAAATGAAAAAAAAATAAGTCCAATGATAGTACACACTAATAATGGGGGTATAAGATATGAACATGATAAGTACCCCATGCTAGAAACAAGTCTTAACCCCAATCATGAAGCCCAGAGGAGGTCTCAAAAGGAGATGACATCCTTAGAAATTCCTCCATCAAATTTGTGAAGTCTTGACTAAATACTCTACATGCTATCCAAAACTCTCAAAATATCTCAAGTGATGTGCGGGAGCATGCGGAGTAAAATGTGTGGGAGTGCATTTGAGAACTCGTGTAGGAGCATACGAGGAACATACCTATGAGACACTCTCCCTAGATTAAAACAAAACTCTCTAAAGTGAACTCTTTGTTTACAATGGGAAAAACATAAATAGGCTTGAGTTCATATCTCTAAAAATGTCTAGGACGAGCTCTCCTAGGTGTGTTAGGTCACCTAAGTGGGTTAGGTTGAGGGCCATATGGATCCAACACAAATTCGGGAATCGTCTCGATTGTGGCATGAGAAGTGGATGCACCGTGATAACCTATTCCTTGCCTCTCAATATTACATAATGCGGGACATAGGAGCATCTTTCCAACCTTATTAGATGTGTCCCCGAGCACGTTTGAGATCGCTCTCGTGTTAGAATACACAGGCTTCAAGTTTCTCGTGAGTGTCCAATGAATATTGAAGATCTCTCGTAAGACTAGCCACGGTGTTGGACAAATCAGTAGTTTCCCAATCTAAAATGATCAACAGATCACATAAAGAAACCCTCACCTTCTCGAGTTGACTCATCGATGCGTCACACTCCCTTAAAAATTTCACATCTCTCTCCAAATCTAACACTCTAAGAGACAAATCTTTATTGACCTTTTTCATTTTCAAAGTCTCACTGTAAGTATCGTTAAACACCTTTTGTATACCACCTTATCCCTCACTCAAAATCTCACCCTTCCTCTCACTAGAGTGACTCGAAACATCATCAAGGCTTTCACGTTTAGATATGTCCTTATCGGTATGGGATAAAATAGAAGTGCTAACATAAGTAGCCATGAACGCAACGCACGGTTCATGTCGATATTCTCACTCTGAATCAACCGACTCGACATCACCATTGCTAAGAGTGGCTTTATTCGTAACTTTCTTTCCCTTTCTCTTAAGCCTAGTGGGACACTCATGTGCCTTGTGCCCTTTACCCTCACATTCTTAATACCTTATCTCTTCATCTTTCTCTCCTCTACTCGTGCCCTCGTTCTTATTTTTATTGTTCTCAATAATCTTTTCTTTGGAAGCATTTTCTTTTGAAAATTTGAGAAATTTTTTAAAATTTTTCGCAAAAAGGGCAAAGTCATCAACATCAAAGTCAACCTCAGATTCGAACTCACAAACTTTCTCTTTCTTCTTTTTCTTAGTTTGTGCCTTTAAGGCAATCCTTACTTCTTTAGATTTAATAATTTTAGGGAACATATCAATCTCATATGTTTGAATATATCCTACAAGTTCTTTTAACCTAAGAGTGTTTAGGATCCCAAATGAATTAAGTATGGTGACCTTAGGAATAAAGCGGGCAGGGAGAGACCTCAAAATTTTCTTAACAACTATCGTCTCAAGAATTTTCACACCCAAATTAAAACTAGAATTATCTATGTCTCATAAATGCGCACAAAACTCATCGAAAGACTCAGACTCTGGCATGGTAATGGTCTCAAATTAGGTGGTCAAATTTTGGATCTTTGACTATTTTACAATGTTGGGATCCTTGTGAGTAAGATAGAAGGAATCCCATGCTTCCTTAGATGTGGTGCACGTCATGATGCAATGGAACTCGTTAGGGGTGACGGCTCTTGAGATGGAACTCAGCCCGTGAGATTTAAAATTACTCCACTTATAGTCATCCTCTATCCATAAAGAGACGGGTTTAGGGCCAACGATATTATCAACGGTGACAGTGGGTGGTGTCCACCCTCTTTCACAAAGTAACCAAACCCTTTCATTAATTGTTTTTAAGGTTGACCTCATCCTAGCTTTCCAATATGCATAGTTGGAACCATAAAATGGGCATTCAATTATATAAATCATCCATTAAAATTCATCCGTTTTAAGATCAAAAAAATTTCAAAAAAATTTGATATAAACAAAATTATTGCGAAACGGGATCACACAGTATTTTTGTGTAACCAGCTCTGATACCAATTTATGAATGGTGAAAATGCTATGATGTTAATTGGAGAGTGTGCACGATCTTAATGGATAAATTTTTTTAATTAAATGTCCAATCACAAATCCAATTTTATCTTGTTGTCCTAAGACATGCATCTAAGTGATAAGACAAATAAATAAAATATGCAATCACACGAAGACTGAGGAAAAATCCATTTTCAGGGCAAAACCTTTTATATCAGTACTTTAGAAACTTTACAAAATAGTCGACTTACAAAACTAATTCATATAATCAACAAGTATAACGTCCAGTCTTCTCAGAATATATAAAGAATACCATTTGTTCCTAAGTAGTCCATAGGTGGGGATTCACCCTCGATATCCATCGATCAGCCTCCAGCCTTCAGTCTTTAGCCGTGATCCCTCTGGGCTCACAAGTCAGCCATAGAGATGATCTCTCCACAAGAATATATTAGGTATGAAACAATTAGGGTTTCAAAAGGATTCACAAGTATATTGGGGAGGATGATTTGTGAATAACAAAAGAGTTTAAACCCAAAACATTTTAGGACTTTTGCAACAGATATGCAGGTTAAGTTTTTTCAAAAGTATCTAAAAATTTCTTTTCGAAACAGGTATTTATAGGACGCGCACAAAATTCAAGTCGAAGATCTTGTTCGAACAAAAATAGAAATTTTTTGAATGAGAATAGCTTCTCGTTAAAACAAAAACCAAGTTCGCTCGAAGGAAATTGCAATCTCATTTTAATAGGCTTCTAAGGAGAGCAAACGAATACAAACATTTAACCTTTGTTAGTTATTCATTTTATATAGATCAAAAGACCTTCTAACGAATATGCTAATTGTTCGAACGAGGTTAAACAAGATTTATTTTTAAAACCTTTAAAAAATCCTGGTTTAGTTTTAATAAAAAATCAACATCCCAAATAAATTTTATGAATAATTTAGACACCAATTGTTTTGTACCTTTGTGGGATATGGGGAAGTCTTTAATGTTGGAGTCAGTTTGTCATGAAGGTACGTGACAGTTTGTAACAGGATATGCCAAAAGAGCCTAAAATATAAAAAGGCCTAAATTATGAATAATACCAAAAATATTTCTCTTACAAACTCTATTATATCCTACTTGAAGAATGAAGATTTACCTCGAGATGGGAAATAAGATCACAAAATTAAGATCAAGTCGAAAAGGTTTTGCGAAAAACTTTATCGATGACCATTCATAGGCCCTTTTTCAAGTGGGCCCAACTAGATCAGGTGGGAAATACTCTTAGTGAGACACGTGAATTGTAGATCTCACATAGGTGGAAGATAACTATCCTACATAGCAATCTCTTAGGGCTATTAGTGGACTATAATGCCCAAAGATGCTATTCAGTTCTTCTACAAATGTGTCAAGTTCCAAGAATTTTTTCCCATCATCAAGTAGCCTATTAACGACCTCAACCTCTCATAAGCCCATAGTCTTTTGCTCAATAAGACATAGATATTGTGGGACCTCTACCTATAGAACTTGGTCAAAGAAATTACTTGATAACTTCCACATAATACTTCACCAAATGAACGAAAGCCAAACCATTAATTCTCATTAGAGAAGCTGACGCTAGACGTTTTGTGTGGAGAAACATCATCACCAACTTTAGTATTGCTAGATCTTTGGTACTAGATAATGGAAACCAGTTCAACAATGATATCTTCGGGGATTTTTACACAGAATATGGGATCCAAATTCACTATGACTTATTTTCTTCCCACAATGTAATAAGCAGGCATAAGTTACCAATAAGACTCTACTCGCTAGGATCAAGCAGCTACTAGAAATTATAAAGGGAAGATGGGTTTATGAACTTCCATTTGTCCTTCAGGCCTCCAAAAAAACTCCCATAAGACCAATAGAAGATACCCCATATTCCCTAGTGTACGGGATGAAAGAATTCATCCCTTTAGAAATTGGTCTACCAACTCTGAGACCTGACATCTTTGAGGATGGCCACCACGATGATTGCCTAGCTCACGAGCTTGACCTAGTATAGGAACAGAGGGAAACAGATAGCATTCACATTGCAACATATCAATGAGATCTAGACAATCATCATAATAGGAAGGTTTAGATTAAGGAATTCTAGGTCAGCGAAGAAACCCTTCGATAGGCAACTGGAACGAAATTGGCAAGGTCCAACGAATAGTCTCAAAGGGAGAAGTGAATCATATCAACTAGAGGAGTTGGATGAAACAACAATACCTAGGTCATGGAATGGCATGAACCTAATTAAGTTTTATCATTAAGTAGGATTTATTACTTTTTACAAATGTCTAGCTCAATAAAGATAATTCATGTTAATTAATTTAATTATTCAGTATGACCGCACTTCCAAGTTGAAATCCATCAAAAACTCACTTGAAAATGATGGTACAACCCAACTTGGGTTGATTAGCCTAGCGTATGCGTTAACCCACCTAAGAATTGGTGGTATGATTTAGAATAAGTCAATCGCCTAAGCTTTCACATAATACCCATTTGGAAATAATGGTACAACCCAACTTGGGTTGATCAGCCTAGAATAGGCATAAACTCGCCTAGGAATGGGTGGTATGACTTTTAACAAGTCGATCGCCTAAGATTTTATATAAACCCACTTGAAATTATTGTTACAACTAACTCTGGTTGGTTGGCCTAGAATAGGAATAAACCCACCTAAGAAAGGGGGGTGCGACTTAAAATAAGACAATCGCCTAAGATTTGGCATAAAACTCACTTTTAAACCGTGGTACAACCTAACTTGGGTTGGTCCCCCTAGAATATACATAAACCCACCTAAGAATGGGTGATACCACTTAGAACAAGTCAGTAGCCTATGATTTGGCACTAAACCCACTTGAAAAATAATGGTACAACCTACCAATTAAGTTAAACAAGAATTTCAACTTAGAAAATTTTAGCCAATGTGTTAATTAGTAAATTGGCTTGTTGATAAATATCACAAGTCAATGAAGTCAGTCAAACATTTCAACTTCACCGACTACCAATTAAGTTAAATAAGAATGTTAACTTATAAAGTTTTAGTCAATAATTGTATTATCAAATTGGTATGTTGATTAATTTCACTAGTCAGTGAAGTCGGTCAAACATTCCAACTTCATCGACTATCAATTTAATTTTAAAAAAAGTATTAACTTATCAAATTTCAGTCAGATAGATTAATTATAACACTAAAATGCTAATTAATTGTACAAGTCAATAGAGTAGGACATAGGCAATAAACATTAGCATTAATTAATGTCAATGGATAAACTTTATTTTCGGGCACGGTATATACCTCGTACATAAACATTATCATTATTTAATGTCAATGGATAAACTTTGTTACGCATAAGATAATTGGACAAGTTTGATTTTTATGTATTTATCAACTATATGTAAACAAACATCTTAAAAATACCATAAAGGCCAATGTTTTCTAGTGTATTTCGTATTCTTACCTTGTATAGAACTGCAACGCATGATTATATGTGTTTTTTAGTTTATTGAGTCTTACTATGATGATTAAGTTGAAATATATTTGCTTTTCTCGTCATATGGCTTTATTTTTAAGTCTATATGGTCCACTTTTATGAGTGAGTTTTGTTGATTATTGTCAGAGTTAAATATGCACCAATTTATGCAACGATAAGGGATACCAATAGAGTGATAATGCCTAATTCAAATATTAATATCATTAGGAAAGACATCATCCAAGGCGTGTGTTAAAAGCCACTCGTTGGCAAAACCCTATATCTTGAGAAAAAACCAATACCCAAGTGATAACAAAATCATAGTTATGAAAATAAAATTGGGCGTAACGTATTTCAAATGAAATTTCTATCTTAGTTTTGGAATAAAAGATTCTTACAACATTTTCTTGATGGAGTTTATGAAGTGGATGGAAACTTCTTATCTAGTCCACAATATGATTTGATGCTTTTTTTGTCTACTTCTCACATGGTTTGAATAAAATTCTATTTAAAAATCGTATGATTCATTTTCTTCATTATGCACACACTTTCGAACATGTCTAATATCTAATGCTAAATAGAATTTTCTATGTGAATTGAGATAATTGCAATATGTGATTGAAAAAGTTATTTATTCCAAATCAACTTTGATGGTTCCATATACTTAATGATGGGTTAAATTTTTATGTTTAGTATATCTAATCTTATGTTTTGCATCTTCTTTGGTTTATATATAAATATTTGTTTTTATTTTGTTCTATTTTTTCAAAAAATTAAAAATATATATGAGCATCCACATCATAGCATATTTTGAGAGAGATTGAGATTTTTGAGATTTGCCATACGTACAATCTTTTCAATCATTTTCCCCTCAACTTTTTACTTTCGTCCCAAATCGTGCACGTGGTTTAATTTTTTTTGCATTCGTACCGTGGCTTGTATTATTGGTTAGTAGAACTTATGGCCTCATTCCAATTGTATGGATATATTTTCTGAATATTTTTTGTTTGCACGAAATATATTCATCGGGTGTTGAAGTACATCATTTGGATGGCTCTAATTTGACCCACTACGCACGATGAGCCCATAATCAACTATTGAGCTCCTTATGGGTAAAATGCCTTTGAACCCTCTCGTAATTTAATTTTAACACATAGATCTTTCTAGATCTAAGATAAGTGTGAAAAGCTTCTCCCTTTCTATATTCGTTGCCAATTTGGGTGATTTCCATTATATTGATTCAGATTAAAGGAGATTTGGTTCAAAACCCTAAGTTTGTCAAACATTGGGGATTTAGGTGATTTGACAAAAGTAATTTTTCTCGTTGATTCCCTTTAATATTTATTATGTCACTTTTAGGTTATAGATCTTATTTTAATGGTTGATTATGTACATGTTCATTATTTGATGCGTTTAATAGGTTTTGCATACCTAGGTGCACCCCAACATTATCACTTTTTTGCATGTATGTTAATTTTATGAGAGATATTTTTATGTTATCACTTCACATGACATAAATTGAGACAGTCCGCCAAGTGATTTAATATTTTTCTTTGGTCATTTCCATTCACCTATTTTTTGACAAGTATACCTACACCGACCCATAATTCTACCCATTTCTCCTACCCGCCTAATAGGACAAACAAAATATAAGCAATAAAAGGTTGTAATTTATGTCCTAACTGGACTCACAACAACAAGATATAAGATTTTTATGTAGTGGGTATGGAAAATGGGTAGTAAAGTGGGTACATATAGGTTTATTCATTTTCTGTCTGTTTCTTTATCGAGATGTCTGGACAACGAAATACCACTCCCCCTCTGGGTGGACTGAGTGTCCTAGGAGAGTCGTTGGTTACTGCCGCTTGATGTTCAATTCGCTCACGTACGTCTACGCGACGATATCCTCTTGATGATATTATCATCAATCTATAATTGAGAGATCCACCATCATCATCTCACGTGATGGTAGACCAGTTCGTGGATCCTTTGCCCCTCGCGCTATTCATATAGGGTGCATCGTTGACTTGATACAACTGAAGATGAATCCATAGGGTATTTTCTATATCGCATGTATTTGAAACTTATCCACATCTATTTTTCTTTCTTTATACCCTGTGGTGAATGATATGTTTGTTCACCAATTCTTTAGGAATATGATATTGACATTAGAGGACCCTATAACCCTTTCATCATTTGTGCGTGATAGGGAGATTATTCTCACTGAGGACTCTCTTTCCTCATATCTGAATTTTCTTAAAGATGATGAACCTAATTTATATCGTCACAATGAGCGTAGTCTTCCTGCTAATAGCCTTCTTACTTTTCTCAATCATCATTAAGTTCCTTCGAGAGACGGGATAATCCTTCATCATGACCTAGACCACATGTATCACCTTCATCATTTGGTAGTTATTTACTACCTATATCCTTGTCATCGTACTTAGAATTTTGGTTACAAGGAAAGTTGATTCATTTATGTTATCATATATCATTAGGCGATGGATTTTACTTCCAATATTAGTGATGCCATTCGTCAAGCCTAAGAGGATACTTTTCATTTGGTTCAATGGTTATAAGTTATACTTTATTCCCTATGCGTTTTCTGGATCTTGGATGATGTTTAGGATATTTTTTATGGTCATATCACTAATACTATAGTGTCTCATTTGCTAATCACCCTAATATTTAGGTCCCTCCAGTCATCGATCCTCTTGCTGACATCTCTTATCAAAATGTTAATGCTCTCTCTCAGGCTCATGCTACAGCACCCTTACATTCTCTTACTGTGTCACGTGCTCATCAGCATACTCCAGCATTTCTTTAGACTCAGTGCAACACCCCGCCCGCCCGGAGAGAGCGAACAAAGCGCTAATGCGATAAAATAAATCCAAATCCACAAGTGACAAAGTATAGAGCATTTAAATAAAACCACAATAATATAAATCCACTAATCTCAATCTCTTCAATTACAACAAGTCTCTCGAATTACATAACTCGAAAATAAAATACAAATCTCCAAAGCTCTATACATCAAAATAATACAAATATTTCCCAAACAATCCTCGCTAAAATCTATCTCCATAGTGCCCTAAAATCCGCGCTAACCTGCCACTAAAAGAAAATATGGGGAAGTACACAATACGACAGGAAATATGCTCAACAAATATGGATTAGCAATGAATAAAGCGTAACAACAGGAGTACTAATATTCTAATCAAATGCAAATCTCAAAGCAATTATCGATATAATTTCTCAACAACACTTTAATCGGGTCACGAGGCCTCACCACATCCGTATATGCTTTATCAAGCCATAGCCCGGGAAACAGGAATTTTGGCTAGTGCCCAACATCCGTGCCATATTAAAATCTCATGACAACGTGCTCATCAACAATATAATGATACCACATGAATCAAAATAATTTCAACAATTATTTTCCAGATTTCAATGAATTTATCAATTCAAATATGAGTTCAATTAAACAAGAATTCAAAGAGAATGACACTCGCGAGATTTAAGGAGCATATTGTGTAAAACCCCATACCTCAAACCATGATGAGAAACCAACGATCACATCCTCAAGATCAACACAAAAGATCTACAAAAGCTCCAACAAACTAGCCCCAAGAATACCTTTAATCTAAGGTTGGAACTCACAAATCTCAAGGGCCAATGTGTATATAAAAAGAAGAGGAATATAAAATATATTTGCTGCCAAAATTTGTGCCAAAAGTAGGTTAAAAGGGTTGCCCACGACTTCCTTTTATAATGCAAAGAAATGAAGAGTTGGAATCCAAAAGACTCCTTTAAACAAGGCAAAGAAATGAAGAGTTGGAAGTCAAAAACAACTCTTGAAAATTATCGATCCTTCAGGAATTTTGACAGTTTACCGACTAAGAATTCCAAGAGTTAAAAATATTTAAAAAACATTTTAAAATCTGTTTTAACTCCGTTTTCGAAACCGTTTGAAATTCTCGCCTTTAAAAATAATAACCAACATATTTGAGCAATAAAAATAATTTTATCAAAAAATTTATTTTCCTCCATTTTCCAGAAATTAATTAAAATAGCCCAAAATTACGCGGATTGTTACACTCAGTTTGCTCAAATTAGAGATTTTTAGGACTTGATCTTGAGGCAGATGGCTTCTATAGATGAGTCATTATCTCATCAGATTGATTCTATTTAGCAGGGCATCATGTTTGTACTTTAGAGACTTCCAAGCTCTCCGAGTTGATGTTCCACTAACAAGAGATGTTCAACACATGATGTTGTGTATGTGTAACATATCAATGACACTGACATTATTATCTCTGATGAGTGTTCGTCATATAGTCATTAGATCCTAGATTCTTTTTGTACTTATTGCTAATGTCTTATGGAGGACAGTAGTAGTGTATTAATTTTGCGAATATTGTACTTCTGGGTATCACATGTATCTAGTTTTTCTTAACTTATGTCTCTACTAGCATTCATCTTCATGTCTCTAATCTTGAGATTTACGGCGATTTTCTCATTATCATCACACACACACACACACACACACACACACATATATATATATATATATATATATATATATATGTGTGTGTGTGTGTGTGTGTGTGTGTGTAACACCCCGTATTTCTGAGTATTTTAATTTAATTAAGGCGATAATTAATTAGTTTTATTTTAAATTACGTGAGAGAAGTAATTTAACTGAATTTAATGATAATGTGATTATTTAATATTAATCGAGAGAGTGATAATGATTAATATCATGAATTTAATTTACTAAGTGAATAGTGAATAACGTATGGAAATTATTATGCATAATAGCAAGTGATGTTGGCGTAATTAGATTTATCATAAACGGGAGTCGCGTGTAGACTAATTTGGGGTTGAGATGGAATAATAATGTAGAGTGACTCAGATGATGATTTTGAGGTCACGGATGACTCCAAAAGGGTTGAAATAGTCAAATTAGTATAGTCGTGGTTGTCGATTGGGTCTTGGGGCATTTTTAGGCTAAACTGACACCGTACAGGGGCATTTTAGTCATTTCGGAAATGAGGGTTATGAGACCTACGAATTTCTAACTCCTTTATCAGATGTGATGTTAGATAAGAGGGGCTAGGGGTAGAAACTCAAAATACAACAGGAGTCCATTTGAGAACAAAATGAGAGAGTTCTTGAAGGTTTTGAAGAGATTCTTGGAGCTTTCATCTTATTCTTGCACCACAAACCTCTTGAGAAGGAAGATTGGAGGAGGAAACAATCAAACCCGACTACAAGCCACAAAATCAGACCCTACTGATCAAATGAAAGTATTTTTATACAAGTTATCTGAAGTTATAATACCCATGTGACTAGGGTTTCATCATACTTTGATTTAAGTGATAATTCTTGGAAGAAAAGAATGATTTAAACGCATGTTTGGGTAGGAATTGCATGTGGAAAGATTTGATATCAGTAGAGGATAATAAATTAGAGATTTTATGTTATTATCCACGAATTAAACCTAGGTTTTTGATGAATAATGGTGGAAGAACATAAAACCTAGGGTTTTGAGGATTAGATGTTTAAATCACTTTTTGAATGAAAATTATAAGGTTTTGATGTTGTATTTACGTTAGAAATCATCCTAATGCATGTAGAAATGGTTTGGGACAATTGGTTTTAAGTTTGGTGAAGAAATATGTAACTTATGTGGGTGTTAATTTTGAAAAATGCACTTGCGTAAGGAAGAAGATGATACAGTAGGATTTCAAATTAATTCGGCCTCCCGGTGAATCAATTTGGTTGCCCAAAAAATATGAGAATCTCACTTTTTAGCCTAGAACTCCTAAATTGTTTTCGAGAAAACTTTTGGGCCATTGTTAGAATATAATGAGGGATCTATTATATTGCAGTAGGCCTTGATAGGGTTATGGGAATTAAGTCTTATATTGAAAAGTGAGACAATGATTAAATGGGATTAAACGATAATGTAATTAATTTGCAAGAATGAGAATGTAATTACGGGGAAGCGTGAGTGAGCTTATGGCATGGACCAGTAGGGTAAGGAAGACTTATCTACTGAAATAAGACAAGGGGTAACTAGAACCCTTAAAGTAGAGAATAATACTCCATTAAATGTGATAGTGAGAATAATCGTAATTGAATATACGGTGAGTATTAGAGTGATATATACTACATATAAATGATGATAATTAGGCGGTGTAAATAACTATTGAATATATATAGGTTGTGTATGTACCTATTATATGATTGATGATATATGTTAACATACATACGCTGTCTGCTATCACGGAGGTTCCCACGCAGTGGGCAATCCTAGCTTGCCGATTCCAAGGAGGTCTGGATTTGTCCCCCAGAACATAGAACATAGGGCAGCTCACTATGTGTCGTGTATTAGTGTGTTCGTCTTGTCGTTTGGGTACATTAGGTATGTGCATAGCCTAAAGACTTAGAACTATGTTCGCCTCCACTGCTTGTTCTGTGATTTTGGGTTCGAGGATATGTACCAAACCACTTGTCCCTATTTAGTATGATAGGTACTTGAACTAATAGCAGAGTCTACCCATGTTTTATGGTGTTCCTTTTGAGAGACATCGTATATATATATATATATATATATATATTAGCGAGATAAATGTATATATACCAATGTGAATATTCAACTTACGTGTGATTGTAGACAGTTAGATAGTGTATATCTAAAGATTGAATTAAGTAGTGACACTTAATTAATGGAATAATGGGAATATAAGTGAAATGGTAATTTATTCATTTTGGGCATGTTGGCCCCATTTGAGACTTTATTCATTTAGTATTTCAGTTTCAAGCTTGTATCCAGATTTTCTTATCAATTGGATTTATTATTTTGGTTTGGGATTTTTTTAGCCGATGGTTTATTCGGCAAGACTTTATTTATCTATTTTCTTGAGATGGTTTGGACTCTAATATTGTGTGAATGTTATAATTCAGTTTTTCCACATATTATGATTTATTAGTTTAATGCATGATAAAATTTTGCACCGGCTTAATTAAGGTGATTAGCAATTAATTTGGATTTCGCTAATGATGCTAAGATTGAAACATTTTGTAAATCTTATTTTAATTTAATGAAGGCATGATCACCCGGTATTTAATTAGGCGGGGTCTCACAGATGATATCAAAGCATGAGGTTCTAGTGTCGATATGATATGTACGGCTTATTACGATTTTAGCGTATCGTTCTTTTATTATAGATCCCTATTATTAGGATTTTTGCTTTTATCTTCACGTATTTGAGATATCGTACTTATGTTATTAAATTTTATATAAACTCTGTACTTATATAATTCGATCTATTTTTAGATGCCATCGAGGAGAGAGCGAGCAGCTAGGGCAGTGGCCAGGGATGAGGTGAAGGAGGCTCACCAGGAGCCACAGGAGGTGCCTCAGCCACAGCCACAGCCACCACCAGAGATGATCTCTACGTCCCAGGTGGCAAAGATTATGGACCAGGCGGTCAATGCAACGATGATATTTATGGTCGTGCATTTCCAACAGCCCTAGTCACAGCAACCAGTGGCACCGGTCTTTCAGGCCCCCCCCAGGCTGGGCCATCTACTTGGCTAAGAGTCAGAGAGACGTTTCAAAAGGGTCACCGGCTCGAGTTTCAGGGTAATTCTGATTTGATGGAGGCGTATTAGTGGAATAAGAATATTAAGCACCATTTGTTCATGGTGGAGTGTACTGAGACACAGAAACAGATGTTAATTACGTTCAAACTGGATGGGGAAGCCTTACAGTGGTGGGAGTCGGTGACCACTGCTAAGGAGAGAGATATGATGACCATTACCAAGTTTTAGTCGCAGTTTAATCGCAAATACTTTCCTTCTGAAGTCGATTCAGAGATGCGGAAGAAGTTTGGGGAAGTAGCACAGGGTGATCGCTCAGTAGCTGAGTACGAGGAGGAGTTCAACCGTCTGGCTAATTTTGTGCCAGATGAGGTGAGCAATGAGGAGAGGAAGAATGAAAAGTTTATGGATGGTTTGTACTGGAAGATCAAGCAGCACTTGATAGGTAACCCCACGTTGGTGACATATACTGATGCCGTCAGTGCCGCTCTTATACACTATCAGGATCATCGCTTTCATGCAAAAGGGAGCAAGAGAGGTGTGGAGCCTAGCCAGCAGGGCAAGGAAAATAGGGGTGGTGCCATCTCGATAATGCAGCAGCAGACAGTCGGTCATTAGGGCAGGATTCTTGAATGGGGAACAATGTCAAGAGATTCAGGCATGGAAGGTATCGACTAGAGGGGCAGAGTTAAAAATAGGGTCAGTAGGGCCCAAAAAAATAGTAGTTTCCTCAGGACCGTCAGGGGCAAGGGAATCAAGGGGAGGCCATCAAGGCTAGAGACAGAGAGAGAACCGGGGACAGTTCTTCATCTATGGCCAGCAGGGTCATAAGAGGAGAGATTTCCCACAATAAGTTAGGGCACAGTAGCAGGGTGCCCAGTAAGGACAGTAAGCTTTTTTACTCCCTGCAGCACCAGCACCACCATACCCTCAGTAGTAGCAGGGATAGATGCACTATGGGCATGTGAATAACATTTGGGACATACCGATGCCACCTTCACCTCAGGCACAACCATCAATAGAGGGTACGTTTCCTATTCATGGTCTTGAGGGTAGGATTCTTTTTTATATTGGGGCATTGCATTCATTTATTAAGACCAGATTTGCGAGAGCTGCCGATTTATTAGAGACTGTTGGTAGTCTCCTTATATGTGTAGAGTCATCATTGGGTAGTGGTTTACTGATACACTCGATTTGTAGAGGAGTCAATATCGTGATAGGGATACTGATCTTAGTGGAAGACCTTCTATTGTTAGACATGGAGGGGTATGAAATGATTCTGGGTATGGATTGGTTGGCAGGTTATAGGGCGATGATAGATTTATATGAGATGACCATTGTGTTTTCCATTTCGGGGCAGAAGATGTTCCTTGTGGCGATGGCTATTCCTAGGGGAGGGTAGTGCACACACTTATACAACATCAAGGAAGAGACCTCACAGGAGTTAGTGATTCCATTAGACTCGATTCCAGTCGTGAGAGATTTTGAGGATGTATTCCAGGAGATACTTGGGTTCCCACCTAGCCGAGAAATCAAGTTTGTGATTAACTTATCACTGAGTATGAGACCGATTTCCTGAGTACCTTACCGTATGGCCTCTTTAGATATGTATGAGTTGAGAGAGCAGATTCAATAGGTCTTGGTTCAGGATTTCATTCGACGGAGTATATCGCCTTGGGGTGCGACGGAGGTATCTGACAACTTCTTGGGCTTGGTCGGGTACTATCGCCTCTTTATTAAGGGATTTTTAAACATTTCATGTCCATTGACAAACCTGACTCGCAAGGCAGTACCAATTTTGTGGAGTGACCACTTTCAGCTGTCCTTTCGATAAGCTGAACGACAAGTTGACTTCAATATCAATTCTTGCACTACCTAGGAGTGGGGTGGCGTATCGGGTCTACACAAATGCATCCCTATAGGGACTTGGGGGTGTGTTGCAATAGAAGGAGAGGGCCATAGCTTATGCATCTCAAAAGCTTAAGCCCCATGAGAAGAATTACATTACAATGACCTTGAGTTGACAACGGTCATTTTTGCATTGAGGATATGGAGGCACTATTTACTGGGGGAGCAGTTTACATTATTCACGGACCATAATTCACTTCATTATCTCTTCACATAGAAGGATCTGAACATGAGGTAGAGGCAGTGTCTAGAGTTTGTGAAGGATTCCTAGTTTGATATAAAATATCATCCTGGTGAGGCTAACCTGGAAGCAAACACGTTGAGCCGACGACCTACTGGAGAGTTATCAAAGGTCTAGGAAGAGAAGTGGAGTGAACTTCGACATGATGATGATGTCACAAGAACTTGTATGGTAGTGTTATCTATCACTCTTGATATTGTGATACAGGTAGTGAAGGCGCAGGCATATCATCATTTTTGTCAGGACGAGGTACGACAGTTATTAGCTGAGGGTGTGGAGTCTCACTCGATCATCTCGGAGGGAGGTCTACGTTTTAATGGGAGATTAGTTGCGCATGAGGATGAGGATTTGAGGCATGCTGTAATAAATGAGTCCCATGGTTCGAGGTTTGCGGTACATCCCGATGAGGATAAGATGTACCAGGACATGAGGAAACAGTACTGGTGGGAAGGAATGAAGAGAGACATAGCAGAGTTTGTCTCAAAGTGTGTTACTTGTAAACTTATGACAGTTCACCATCAGAGACCTTCAAGGATGCTACAACCATTGGAGATTCTCGTATGAAAGTGGGAGAGTATCTCGATGGATTTTATTACAGGGTTGTTGACATCGTAGAGGGGTCACGATTCCATTTGGGTGATAGTGGATTGGTTGAACAAGGTGTTTCACTTCTTTTCGGTCCGCATTGACTATGAGACGAGTCAATACGCGCAGATGTTCATTGCCGAGATAGTTAAGTTGCATAGGGTGTCAATTAACATTGTGTCTGATATAGATAAGATCTCCGTGTCTCACTTCTAGTAGAGGTTCCAGGAGGCCATGGGTACACACTTGCGATTGAGTACCTTTTATCATCCACAGACAGATAGGCAGACTGAGTGGTTAATCAGATGTTAGAGTACATGTTGAGGATGTGAATTCTAGATTTGGGGGGAGGATGGGAGAAATACCTTCCATTGGTAGAGTTTGCATGTAATAACTCTTACTAATTTACTATCGGCATGGCACCATTTGAGGCATTTCATAGAAGACCTTGTCATTCGCCCACTTGCTGGTTAGAGGTGGGGGACAAGAAGTTATTGAGGACAGAGATGATATAGAAAATGACTACCAAGATCGAGTAGATTTAGGGTCGTATTTGAATTGCTCAGGATAGGCAGAAGAGTTATGACGATGCTAACTAAAGGCACATGGAGTTAGAGGTTAGGGACCAGGTGTTGGTACGTGTATCTCTTATGAACGGGATCATGAGATTCAGAAAGAAAGGGAAGTTAGCATCGAGATATGTGGGACCTTTCCCTATTATTGAGAAAGTGGGACCAGTAGCTTACAAGATGGTTTATCAGAGAATCTTCAGTAGATACACGATGTGTTCCTATAGCATCGCTGAACAAGTATAGGAGGAGCGAGAGAGATTTCTGGAAAGTTACACTCGGGGAGATTGATTTGTAGCCAGACGTTTCGTATAAGGAGAGACCTTTGGATATTCTGGATCGTAGTGAGCGTAAGCTGCGGTTTAAGGTGGTACCACTAGTCAGAGTTCAGTGGGGACACCACAGTGTTGACGAGTTTAGTTGGGAGCAGTAGGATGACATGCGAGAGCAGTATCTAGAGTTGTTTACCACAGGTATGATCTAATTTTGGGGACAAAATTTCCTATAAGGGGAGAAATATGTAACACCACGTAATTGTAAGTATTTAAATTTAATTAATTTCGTAATTAATTAGTTTTTAAATTACGTGAGAGAAGTAATTTAATTGAATTGAATGATAATGTTATTATTTAATATTAATCGAGATAGAGACAATGATTAATATCATGAATTTAATTGATTAAGTGAATAGTAAATAATGTGTGGAAAATTATTACGCGTAATAGCGAGTGATGTTGGCGTAGTTAGATTTATCTCAATCGGGAATCACGTGTAGACTAATTTGTGGTCGAGATGGAATAATTATGTAAAGTGACTCGAATGATAGATAAAAGAAACAATCTCACTACGCGACGATGTACGAAGAAAATTCAAATGAAAGAAACCTCGGATGACCCTAGCCTAACAAATTCACTTATGGTTTTACAGTTACAAGAAAAAATACTTACTACACTCAACTTGACTCCCTTCAAGCCCCGACGCTTTTTCTTGCAAATACCTTCGTCTAGCAAAAAACTCCGGAATTCACCGGAATCTTGGAGTCCACCAATGGAGACACAACCCACCGTGAACCACATATGGTGCCTTTCACCATGTGAGAACATCGCAGCGAAACAAATGTCTTCCTTTTGAGGGTAGTGAAGAAACCCAAACAATCTACTTTAAATGATAGAGAATAAAATAGGTGCCAAACTATCTCCAAACAAAGATATATATAGAGAGAACTTGGATAGAACTAAACAAATATTTTGGGTGTAAAACACTTGGTTTTGTTCTAAAGATTAAGCATTTTTAACAAAAACCAAGGGAACTTTTTCTTGGAAGAGTTAGGCTCTCAAAAACTCTCTAAGAGATGGAAAAAGTTGTGTAAGAAAAGTTGTTTTCCGCACTAGTTTTATCATGTAAAAGCTTAATGGGAAAGGTGGGAAAATTGAAAACAACTGGCAAAATAACTGCTCCGGCTAAAATCTCGTTCGAACGAAACTTCTAACGAGAAAATATTTTTTTTTAAATCTCGTTCGAACGAGGTCATTCGAACGACCTTTCTAACGAGATTTCAGGCCATAATTGTAGAGAATTTCGATACGAACGCGTGGCCGCCAGTTTCGTATTTTTTTGATTTTTTTTTAATTTGATATGATTTTTCTACGGAAAGGTGTCCGAGAACAAAATCTTTAGAAATATGAATTCAAAAAAAACTTAACACCCAAATTAATTTTTCAAGCTCATATATATATATATATATATATATATATATATATATATATATATATATACAGTACTTCTCTTGTGCGGACCAATCCGTATTTTAAAAGTACGGATCGGATATGTATCATCTTGGCGTGTTTTATATGGGCTCACCGTCAGGTGACACATGTCAGGTCCACACTCTTAAAATGCGGACTAGTCTGCACAAGAGGAGTACTATATATATATGCATTCATACCTTTAGGAGACATTGGAATCCACATGTTGATGACGTAAAACTTGACACGAAACCCGGTAATAATGAAACTTTAAATTTTGGCCGCTACGTCTTCAACTTCTTCAAACGTCATAGGCTTGATGGGTATATACTTCAATCCTATGACTCAATAAGTTTTGTCCGGAATTAAGCAAATACTATAAATTGACTCGATTGAAAATTTGCCCTTACAAATCTTCCCATTTGGCTATTCCGGGACAAAACCAAACCAAAAAATTCTAAGGGCCGCAAGCTCATCTAAAAGGACACAACCCGTCCCAAAATAAAAATGCATTGCTTAACTCGACACAAAGGATGAAATGCTTTGCCGCTTGAAAGATGCCGTTAAAGATTATTTCCTGCACACTAAAACACACCATTAAATGCATAGGGAATATCAATATATTAAATGCATAAAATAACAATTATCCCTCTTAATTAATTCTTCCCTTTTATCTAACATGATCTACCTAAGAAAGATAGCGCTCTCCCCCTAAGATAGATATCCTAAACTAAAGGTTCAGATACCATTTCTCCCCCTTTTTGTTCAGGAATAGATAAAGGTTAAAGAATTATAAACCAACTTATTTCTCCCACTATTTAATGCAAATACCATTTCTCCCCCTTGAATCTACACAAGGGATTTGAATTAAGGAAAAACAAATTAAACATGCAATGGTGACTAAGGTGATAAGAACATTTAAGCATATGGGCAATAATGAAGTACAACTAGACCACATAAAGAGACATGAGTATCAACTATGATGCAAAAAAAATGATACCAATTAAAATGTAATAAACGTAGCATGGGATATCAACCAAAATACGCAACAATATCGATACTAATTATGACTTCAAAGCAAATATGGACTAGCTAGCATGGCAAAGACTCGAAAACAAAAAAATACCTATATATATATATATATATATATATATATATATATATACATAATGAATATTACTAACGCACACGCACATATACATAGGTATAAGCACCACATATGACACAAAATACATTAATCTTTTCACACTCATATGGCAAAAATATGTCCAAATACATGCGGTAAATGGAAGTGTAGGGGTGTGAACTAGTAACAATTAAATTTCGACCCAATCACTTAAAACATGTTCACAGAGTTCTCATTTGATTGCAAATTTTATCACATTTAGATATAGCCTCATGTAACAATATAAATTGAACTCAATGAACAAACATACACAATGCACACAAGCCTAGAATTTTGATGATTCTACAAACCAATAGAGTCATGACAATAAAATCGTAACTAGGATACAAAGTCATTGTGCAAACCTGTTAATACATCCAACCAAACTCCTAATAATTTCCCTTTTTCTTTTCAACATATTAACTAAACTATTTTTAACCTTGGCAAATATTCTTTTTAATGCCACATTTTTTAAGGCCTAATATCCAATGGTGACTTTTCATGCAAAGTAATTTTGTCTTTCACAACCCGATTCTATTGATAAACAATAACACCGGATAAACATATTTTTTTATTTTTTTAAATTCGAGAAACGGTTATTACTTGCACAATTCCTCCATAGTTATAGCAAAATGTAGATGACTAAATTGATGGGAGAACATCTCACTTAGCTCAAATATACATGTGAAGTTTAAATTTCAAATGAGATCGTGCATGGGTGAATCGAGGCTTATAAAAATAGAATCCATTAAGCAACACAAAATCTAACTACTCCATGCATGCATGACAAAGAAAATTTTAAGGATTGACAATCTTAATCAAAAGTTCTAGCCATATGGAAGCAAAGAAAGAAAGGATTCAAACACAAGTATATGCCACATAAAGTGTGTCAAACTAAAATACACAAAAAAAATATTTTTTAGTTTTTTTTTTATAATTTTAACCAAACAAAAAAATACAACTCAAAACAAAACAAAAATATTTTTGTATTTTTATCAATTAAGACACAAACAAATAAAATGAATATAAAATATATACACAAATCATAATTCTATCATGTGATTAATCATGGAGTATATACTAGAATATAACAAATAAAATATACAACTAGCAAAAGAATATATCATGATGCACATAAGCTAGAGTATGAAATTATGCAAGCCATTACTTATAGGATATAGCAAGTGAAGACTCATGAACTAGCATGTTACTACCATAAAAAAACTCGAAATTTTGAAAAATATATATTTTCCCACCAAAAAATCCTAAAAATTAGGATCACAAAATATTTTAGTGTAACCCGCTCTGATACCACTTGTTGGCACGGAAGGCCCCCAATTTTAAAATTCTTTAAAATAAACGAGATGGTTCAATTAAATTTCCAACTAAAATTCAATTCAAATTTTAATTCAAAACAAACTTCAAATTTTAATTTCTTCCAAATTAAGATTAAACTAAACTAGAAGTGAAATAAAACTACTCAAATATTAATTTTCACTTACACACAATTAATTCAACACAAGTCCTAAAATTTGCCTACCAAAAATTAATTCATTTTTTATATAGGTTAGACCAAATTTTATCAAATTAAATTGTGCTGACTTGAATTAAATTAATTTAAATTCACCCAAACATATTTTAACACCAAAGTAAGCAAGATTGCAAATTAAACCAAATTTTATCTTTTTAACCTACGCATGCGTTCTAGGTGAGTTAAACAAGATAAAAGAAACGATCTCACTACGCAACAATGTACAGGGAAAATCCAAATGGAAAAAACCTCGGACGGCCCTGGCCTAACAAATTCACTAGATATGGTTTTATAGTTACAAGACAAAAGACTAACTACACTTGACTTGACTCCCTTCAAGCCCCGATGCTCCTTCTTGCAAATAACTCCGTCTAGCAAATAACTCCATAATCCACCGAAATCTTGGAGTCCACAAATGGAGGCACAATCCACCGTCAATCACACATGGTGCCTTTCACCATGTGAGAACACTGCAGCGAAACAAATGTCTTCCTTTTGAGGGTAGTGAAGAAACCCAAACAACCTCCTTCAAATAATATATAATAAAACAAGTTCCAAACTATCTCCAAACAAAGAGAGAGAACTTGGATATAAACTAAACAAATATTTTAGGTGTAAAACACTTGGTTTTGTTCTAAAGATTAAGCATTTTTAACAAAAACCAAGGGAACTTTTTCTTGGAAGAATCAGGCTCTCAAAAACTCTCTAAGAGATGGAAAAATTTGTGTCAAAAAAATGTTTTCCCACACTAGTTTTATCATGTAAAAGGTTAGTGGGAAATGTGGAAAAGTAGAAAAAACTGGCAAAATAACTGCTCCCGCTGAAATCTCGTTCGAACGAAACTTCTAACGAAAAAATAAAAATAATATTATGAAATCTCATTTGAATGAGGTCATTCGAATGACCTTTCGGACGAGATTTTAGTCCATGATTGTAGAGAATTTCAATACGAACGTGTAGCCGTCAGTTTCGTATTTTTTTGGATTTGATATGATTTTCTACAGAAACATGTCCGAGAACAAAATCTTTAGAACTATGAATTAAAAAAAAAAGTTAACAAAAAAATACTAACACCCAAATTAAATTTCTAAGCTCCTATATATATATTAATGCATTCATACCTTTAGGAGACATTGGAATCCACATGTTGATGATGTGAAACTTGGCACAAAACTCGATAATAATGAAGCTTTAAATTCTCCCCGCCGCGTCTTCAACTTCTTCAAACGTGATAGTCTTGATAGGTACATACTTCTATCCTATGACTCAATAAGTTTTGTCCGGAATTAAGCTAATACTATAAATTGACTCGATTGGAAATTTTCTCTTACAAAATTTAAACAATGAAAATATTTTGTTTATTTTTTTCATAGCTTATATCTGTGACAAAATTTATCTTAATCGAAAACCAAAACAAATTTCTTGAACAATTAAACTAAATGAATTTTGGCGCTAGAAATAAATTGTAAAATTTTTTATTATGAACTGTTAGAAAACATGGACAAAAATGGCCACGGGTCAACATTGTGATAAAATATGTGACAAGAAAACTGTCACGAGATAAAATTATTAGAAATCAATGGACAAAAATAGTCACGAGCAAAAACCATGACAAAATACGCAACCAACACACCCGGTTTTGTCACGAATTTGAACAGTGACAGTTAGTCATGGTCAAAGTCCGTTAGAAACTCTTAAATAAAAATATTAATGTAAAAAATCCCAAAAACTCGGGAGGGGTGGCCTCCCCCTCGGCCTTACATGAGTCTTCCCTTGAATGGCCCGAATGATTTGGTGAAGAAATCTCTAGTCTGATCTAAAGATGGGATAAAAACAGAGCGAATGATGCCAGACCTTACTTTTTTCCGGAGAAAGTGAATATCAACTTCTATGTGCTTTGTTCTCTCATAAAGCACGGAGTTTGATGATAGCATAATGACCGGTTTATTATCATATAATAATTATGACAATCCTTTCTCCACAAAACTCAATTCTTCCAAGATGGATCGAAGCCACAAGAGCTCACATGTCCTCTGAGCCATCGCATGATATTCAACCTCACCAGAAGAACGAGAAACTACGGCCTGCCTTTTCTCTTCCATGCAATGATGTGAGAACCATAAAATGTACAAAAATAAGGAATGGATCGTCTATCTGTCTAAGACCTAGCATCGTCTGCATCAGTAAAGCCTGAGAAACATGTCTGACTCCTCAATGCATAAAACAACCCAAGTCCTGGACACGACTTGTGGTATCTCAAAATGTGGTAAACAACATCCAAGTGTGTGGTGCGTAGAGCATGCATAAACTAGCTAACCATGCTTACGCCAAATGCTAAATCCGACCTCATGTTGGTCAAATAAATGAGGTTACCAACTGATCTCTGATAAACTAATTAATCGGGAATAAAATCACCCATATCGGTTGAAAGCTTCAGGTTGAGGTCCATAGGTGTAGAAGTCGGACGACAACCTAGCATCTCTATTACTAAAGAATATCCAAAGTATAGTTCCATTGGGACAAAGATATCCCATGTCGGGATCGAGACTGTAAGAATAATTTTTCTAGTATTGTTCATAACATAGCTTTAGGCTAGTTTGCGTATCCCGTTAAAAACTATCAAGCACTGAGAAGATGAACTGAACTCACGCATCTCCAAGTTTAAAGACTTCCCTATATCCCAAAAGGTATAAAATAGTTTAAAGTTTAAATTAATTCATGAAATTATATTTAGGGTGCTCAATTTTTATCAAAAGACGAACAAGACTGTTTTGGTTTCGAAAATATATTTTTTAGATACCTATAGGCGGAGTATACAAAATAAAGTTTATGATGTTTCTGTCATTCAACGACAAGGCTCTATCGTTCAAAAAACATCCTACTTTCGTTCGATCGACATTTGAAGTCGTTCTAATGACATCCCCCATGTCGTTCGAACGACTCACCGACTTAAGTTGTTTTTATATAAATACATGTTTCGTGTTAGAAGGTTTAAGAATTTGACAACTATATTTCTGCATATTAGAAGCAAAATTTTTTCAAGTTTTGTGTTCCCAGAATACTATTTTAATTCATAAAAAGCCTCCTTGAATATTGTTCTTGTGATTTAATTTAGAACCCTAGAAAGTTTTGTATCTTTGCATACACCTTGGTGGAGAGGCACTCCATTGCTGACTTGTGATACCTGCAGGAATTCACTGCTAGAGATGAAGGATTAGGCTGACGGAGGGTTGCGTTCCGTCGTGGTTCTCGAGGGAATTATTACTGATTTTAGGTTGTGGTCCATGTGAGTTTTCTGTGGAAGATTCATTGCAGATTTTATTGTGTAATTTGTAAGTTGCGATTTATGTTATATAGTGAAATAAAGGTTTTTACCTGAAAGGTTTTTTTTCCTGAAACTCGTCCTTGTCATATATGCGTAGTTTGATTTATCTGTTTTATCACCATAAATGCATGTGTAGGATAAATATATAAAATCAATTTAAAATTCACTTCTGCATTTAAAATTCTTATTGCAATTTTTGTTGGTTTCCACCCTTGCAATTAATTTGCAGTCTCATATTGGTATCAGAGGTTTAGCTCGAGATTTACCTCTTTACAGAGACACCTAAATCTAGCGGAGAGGGCCTAAGTTCTTCACATCAAACACCTTGCTAATATATCATTTACTTGGGCAATCCCATCAACATTATCACCTGTAATAGTAATACAATCCACATGTGCACCTACTATCGAACTGATAATGTATGAGATATGTATGATCATAATGGCATCGAGTAAAATCCATGGAGAGAACCACCTCACTGATATGGATAAACCAAGCCTCAGGTCGTTGCTTAAGTCCGTAAAGCGACTTTTGAAGACGACACTTTCCCTGTATACACCCCTTAACCCAAAAAATTTGTGGTGGGTACATATAGATGGTCTCTGATAAATCGCCATGTAAAAAATAAATCTTAATGTCTAACTGATGTAGAGACTAAAAATAAGAGGCTTCAAGTGAAATAAATAATCGAACCGAAGTACGCTTAGTCACAGGGGCAAAGATATCACCAAAATACTTCTCGAGGACTTGAGTAAATCCCTTATCCACCAACTTCGCCCTATAGCGATCAACGGATCCATTGGCTAAATATTTTACACTAAAAATCCATTTGTATCCAATAGTATTCTCCCCGGGAGGTAAGGACACAAGCTCCCATGTACCACTTCGATCCAAAGCATCCATTTCCACTTTTACTGCTTCTTCCCACTTAGGATTTTGGAGAGCCTCAGCAACAGGTCAAAGAATAAAAATGAAATCAAGTTGGCCTAGATATACTTAATAGGGACCAAAAATAATATCATAGGAAAGATGTTGAGAAATATTATGATTGGTAGTACAAAAATGGCCACATCGAAAGGGGGCGATGAATAAAAGAAGGATGATGAGATTGGAAGTCAATAGAAAGTGGTAAAGGAGAGGGTGAGCTACTCTAGTCTGGAGAGGGAGATGGTGAAGGGTGACGGGAATACACTTGCAGGGATCCGAAAGTGGGGGAAAAGGAGTCTCATCAAATAAAAGAATATATTGGGCAAGAGGTGACGCCTCATCCTCGAGTGACATAAGGATAGTGTAGGAGGGTAGTGAGACTGGGGTATATGAATAACTGGAAAGGGTGAGGCGTGACCCACTCCAATGGACGCTGTCTGCAAGGTTCTCAAGAACTTCTGGAGAAGCTTTTGATGAAACCTTCTCTTTTTGGTAAAAATGGAGCTCAAGCTGGAACTCCCTCCCTGCAAGAAGATGGACTTCCACAAAAATAATAGTAATTTTCTCAAGAAGAGCTCCTGAGAGTGATGGCTATTAGTGAGGAGTGAAATAACAATGCACTTAGAACTAAAGAGAGAGAGAGCAGGGAGAGAATACTAGGACATTCTGGTGTGATTTTGACAGAGTAACAATGCTATTGAGTTTCTTCTCTCTTTTGACCTTGCCCAGGGGTATTATTTATACTTGGGCACTAGGGCTGAGTTGGCACCTTTGGGTGCCAAAATTGAGATGGTAGGTGAGGGACAAGGTCTAAAATGTACCATTTGTCCCTACCTGTGTGTAGCAGCCCGTCCTCTTAGATAGGTACCACCTGGTGCAAACGAAAGTCAAAAAATAAATATGTCTCTTAATGGAGATAAAATATCTGATTTGGTAAATATCTTTTGAAATGGTAACTTGTGGTACAAACTTTGCAAACTTGCGAGAGGAGGCCTTGAGAACCTCCATCTCTAAAACTGTCAATCTTGAGGGGGCGGGTCTTGAGGACCCCTCTCCTCTAAAATCATTTTTTCTTGAGAGGGGTCGTGGGGGCCCTCTCTTCTAAGAAAATCATTTTGTAAAATCTTATTTCTCGTAGGAGGCCTTTTGGCTTCTCACTTCACTTATGACTAAGCGTGAAATGTGTGTGGTTTTGAGTGACTCCTATGGTCTTTCTACTAGTATTCTCTCAATCCTAAAGTGGTAAGTGATTGAGCTTGCTCAATAAATCTTTTTCCTCAGATAATAAGCCAAAACTCCCAAGAGATTCCAACTAACCCTGCCTGCTCAACTAGGCTACCTGTATAAGAAAATAAGTGTTAGTACTTTTGTTCTTTTAAAAAATAACTTTTCATGGTGAGGGGTTGCTCATGGTAGCCACTCCCTCATCCTGGCTTATTTTCTAGAAGCTGAGGGGGAGGACCTTGAAGGTTCCTTGCCCAAATGTGTTCTTGCAGTTGAGGGAGGGTAACCTTGAGGGTTCTGTGACCAAATGTTTTCTAGGTTTGAGGGACCCTGGCGGTTCTTTCTCAATATGAATTTATACCGGGACCCTAGGATTCCTTCTCAATATGAATTTCTACTGGGACCCTGGGGGTTCCTTCTCAATATGAATTTATGCCAGGACCCTAGGGGTTCCTTCTCAATATGAATTTCTGTCTTAGAGGGACCCTGGGGTTTCCTTCTCAATATGATTTTTTTTCGTAGAGGGACCCTGGGGGTTCCTTCTCAATATGAATTTTTACTGGGACCCTGGGATTCCTTCTCAATATGAATTTCTTCCAGGACCCTGGGGGTGTCAGACCCCGAATTTTTATAGCATTTAATTACGGGATTAATTAAAGTAAATTAGGATAAATTAATTTAATATTAATCCGGATTTTAAAATAAATATTTACTAGCGTGACAAGAGTTAGTAATTATTGGCAAGAATTATGTTTAATATTACTAGATGAGTAAAGTAATATATGAGATTGAATTTATTAAAATTGTCGCGAGTGAATAATACGACAATTACAGAAATTAAGTCGAGACGCGCATGTGTCGTGTCGGGACGAATTTAATGGAATAAAAAATGAATCAATTATAAGTCTCCCGTATGATCATTTTTAGTGCGCCAAAGTGTCCAGAAGGTTTGAGATATTCAAAAGTGTACCCGGGAGTTTAGTTTGGGTCTCAGGACGTTTTTAGGCCTAATCGGTAATCCAAGAGGGCATTTTGGTAATTTCCAAATTTAGACATTAATTATGGACAAAAATAGAGAGTTTATATCTATGGGAAGAGAGAGTCCTCTAGGGTTAGAAACTCTAGAGTAGCATACGGGCTAAGGAAGGGAGAAGAGAGAAGGCTTCCAAGGAGAGAACCACCTACCCAACACCATCTTCACCAATTCCACCACCAACGCGTAGATCGGGGAATGAGGAACGAAACCATACACGTCATCATCAATGATTCAGACTTCCATTTCTGATTCAAGTATCTAGCTTGCTGTTATTTATTTGATATCACCTCCATGCTAGTGTAGGAATAGATTATTTATGTTTCCATGAAAATTAAATGATGTCTGGGAGAATTATGTTGAATTTCATAATATAAATCATGTTAGGATGACTCCCTTATTGTATGTAGATTGGTGAACACGAAATATGGTTGCCCAGTAGAGATAGAAATATGAATATCAACAGAGTTCTTGTGAAATAAAATAAAGTAGGGTTAAAGGATAAATTCTTGAATTGATTCTCTTGAGGACAGTTTTTGATGAATTAATGAAAGTTTTATGTTAGAAAACATCTAAAAGTGTTTATATAATGTTCCTAATGTTTGGTTGGGAGTTTGGGACTTGTTAATGGAGATTTGGAGAATTTAAATGGAAGAAACTCGTAGGTAAAGAATTGCAGAATCTGGGCAAGAACTGCTTGATCGATCGATCGACTCAAGAATGTTGATCGATCGACTCGATCGATCGATTGACCCCTTTTCATCGATCGATCGACTCCTCCTTGGAACTGAAACTTTCTCCCCCTTTAATGTTAATCTGATTCAAATGTGTGAGGACCCTTAAACATAATTTAAACATAATAATGGGACATGTGAAGGACCAGTAGGGTATAAGTAGGGTTCGGGTAATGCGACTTTATATCAAATTTAACCGTAGAATTTCGGGGGGTATAGATTGGAATGGAAAATCGTGTAGACATTAAATTAAGCATTGTGAGAATCAAGAAGGACTTAGACCAGTAGGGTAGTGAGTGTACTCCTACTGATATTATATTCAATCAAGATGAAACACTTTGAGAGACGAGAAGTACTTAGAATGTGGTGGTAATTGAGAATAAAAAGGAAGGGTTTAATTATACGTAGGACTCGGGCATTATGTGCCACGTATGATTAGAATATTATTATTATGGGTCATGGGCGTACCTAAATTAAAAATGTGAATGTTCTGTATAATCATACTCGCGCTACTTGCTATCACAGGGGGTTTTCGTGCCGGGATAGTCTTATCTCGATTGGACCTTTATGGGGGATATTGACTCGTACCCTAGAACATAGTGTCCTTGGTACAGGCTATCGGAGAATGATAGTCAGACATTCCTAAGAGACGTGAGGGTATGTGCTGACCTCTTAGTGACTTGGAACTATGATTTGCCTCCAATATGCGTGTTTTATGTTAGTACGGTTCGAGAGTGGATTCGAGCTAGTATTTCCCTTATTGTACGAGAGGTACAGGGACTGGATAGTAGAGTATGCCAGCACCATAGATTTATATGGGGTGCTCTATTATATATATATTGTGTGTGGTAAATATATGTACCGGTGATTCTTCTACTGTGTGCGTAAGTTAATAAAATTGAATAAGTGATCCTAAATAAATTATGTGTATGTAATCCCAAATCATTATTGAGATATACTTAGCTGACTTGATTAATTCATAAGAAAAGTTATCTTAAATGAATCATGGATATACGGTTACACGGATCAAATTGATGAGAGGAGAATTGGGTTAGACAAGTGTATTGAGTTAATTTCATGAGTCATTATAGTAGTATGTTAGGCGTGCACACTAGTTGAGAGGTGAGAATTCTCAAGTGAGTGTCGAGGTACTAACATTGTTGTAACATCAACTAGTAAGCATCTTAAATACTTGCTAAATTATTTTTAAAGCTGTTTTACACTCGGGCTCTGACCCGTTTCCTGTCATTTTTCCTTTCTCTTGTATATATATATTACAAGTGCCCAACCACAGGGGCGTCAGGCCTAGATCTTTGGACCATTGACGTGCTGCAGCTATTGTGGAAGTTGAGGTCCTTACAGTAGATGACTCCATTCTTGTCTTTCCAGGCTTCTACTTAGTTATTCTCAGATAGGGCATGTGTCGCCCATTTCCATATTTCATTTAGTTCAGAGAGAGACTTGTACTCTTTATTATTTTCAGGATTTAACTATTGTTGGGATTGTTTATTTATTTCCTTATCCTGCAATTGGGATTTATTATTTGGATTGATTAATCTAGCTTGATTATTTCATTCGGATGGTTTGGGTTTTTAATATTAACATTTATGTTCATGAAAATGGTTTCATATTAAATTGTGACAATAGGTCTTAAATTATGAAAATAAATATTTTTACACTTAGTTTAATTGTTTATTAGGTGACTAATAAAGACAAATTATTTTTCAACAGTGATGCTAAGAATGAACCAACCGGACACGGTATTTAATTAAGCAGGGTGTCACAGGTGGTATCAGAGCATCAGGTTCCAGAGTCCTTTAGGATAGGTACGTCTTATTATGCTTCCAGCTTAGTGTCTTTGATATAGAGCCCCATTTTTAGGATTGTTGTGTTCTTGTTTAGATAATTACGTCTTCAGCTATTTGAGATTTAATAATAACTGTGGACTAATAAAATTCCTTCTTGTTTCAGATGCCTCCGAGACGAGCACCCTAGGACAGGAATGCCCATCCCGAGAAGCCACCAACTCAGGCTCAGGGAATGATGAATGCAACTGAAGTCTCCGCTATCGTTGCTCAAGCGGTGAATGCAGTGTTAGCAGTGGTGCAGCAGGCCCCACTGTAAGGACATTTTTCTCATGTCCAACATGTTATATTTACGTATGTCGTACGCCGCTACATTTGGCACGTCTCTACACGATCTCACACGACAGCCTCAATCCGAATTTCGGGAATCAAGCATTCAACATCTCCATCATGTGTCCCATATCTGCCTCAACGACTTCACGTTCCACGATTTTAGGGACTTAATGCAAGTGGTACGTAAGAGAAGTCAAAACAATGAAAGAAGGCAAGATATGGAAGTTTAAGGGAATTTTGGTAATTTTATAGCCACCTTCCGAAGGACTGATCAATTGGAAAGTTGAAGAACTCACCGCAACGAAGATACTGGAAGAAACGGCACCTCAGTCCGAGCTACGGTGAAGAAGTTATGACCCTTTGAAAATGGAGAAATTCTGAGAAAATCCCTTGGAAAAAGTGTTTAAGCCCAAGTTCCAGCGAATTTTTGCGAACCGAAGGCCAAATCGGTTCGGGGGGTGAACCGGTTCGCGGTACACCCGAACCAGTTCGAGGTACCTGTACGCAGGCAGAGTTTTAAAAAATTAAACCTCTTTTTGGTTTCTTATTAAAGCCAACTTCGGGGGAGTTATTTCATAAGACTTTGAGAGACATTTTTTAGAGTCTAAATATATCAAGTATTCATATTTTTGAGTCCCAAGACTCATGTTTTGATTCACACATCCTTGCCAAACCTTTGTGAATCCTTTTGTAACCCAAGAACACAATCTTGAGTTTGTTCAACCTTTGTGGAGAAGCCGTCTTCCTTCTTCATTGCTGCTCACCTGGAGTTCCCGAGGGAGATTCCAGATGTCGACTACAAAAGCGATGCCTGAGAGTATTTCTATGTCACACTGTATTTTTACTGTAATCCGTGTAACCGTCTCTTACAAAATTATAGTGAAAATAAAAGGTTTTGCCCCTTTGGGGGATTTTTCCTCACATGTGTGTGTTTGAATGTTCTTTCTTAATTTTATCATCTTTAATCACACCTAAATGAATGTTTAGGACTTAATTGATAAAAACTGAGTTTAATTAAATAATTTCTATATTTGAACGCAAGTGGACTCCTTTCACCCACCCCAGGTATAGGCTATGGTGCCAGTTCGATCTCAGTTTCCCACTGCATGGTAGAGGGTCAGGGATGCCTTTCAGAGGGCACATCCCCCAGAGTTCTCGGGAAGTTCTGATATTGTCATCGCGAGCCAATGGAAGAAATACATCCAGAGGCATCTTCGCATGTATGAGTGCACAGACATTCAGAGACAGTTACTGACTTCCTATAAGCTAGTGGGGTCCGCCTTACAGTGGTGGGAGTCCACTACCACCTTGGAGGTGAGGGATAATATGATGATTCAGAAATTTTGGGTGCGGTTTGACTGCAAATACTTTCCTTCCGCCGTTCAAACTGAGATGAGGTGAAAACTGTTGAATCTCAAACAGGAAAGTATGATTGTCGCTGAGTATGGGGAGGATTTCATGAGGATGATTACTATTGTGCCAGATGAGGCATCTACCGAAGAGAAGAAGATGAAGATGTTCATGGATAGCTTGACCTGGAGTATATGCCAGCACCTCTTGGATAATTTGTCGTTGGGTACTTATACTAATGTGCTCAACGCTGACCTATTGTATTACCAGGATAACTGATTCCACCAGCAGGGAAGAAAGCAAGCCTAAGAGTCCAGCCATCAGGGTCGGACGGGAGGTAGTAGTGCCAGTGGAGCACCAATAGCTCAGGGGAAGGTACATTAGGGTGAGAAGAGTGCCCATCGAGGGGACCCTACTAAGCGATTTCGATCTGGAGACTCTAAGTAGGGATATGGAGGCTATATGCAGGGCCAGTTCAGTCAGGAGGGTCAAAATTGTTATCAACAGGGTCATCAGGGCCAATCCCAGGGACAACAGCTGTATCAGTAGGGCCAGCAAGGACAGTGGATGGGTGGTAACGGCCATCAGGGTCGGGGACAGCAGGGACAGAGGGGAGAAAATTTCAGGGGCATATGCTTTGGCTATGGCAAGAATGTCTATAGACGTCAGGATTGCCCCGAGAGGGACAGGGCCCTGTAACACCCCGCCCGGGTAGAGCGAACGGAGCGCTACTATCGATAAAACTAAACTAATCCACAAATAACAAGGTATAGAGCATCTAAATCCCACAATAAAATAAGAAACCACTATTCTCATCTTCAAATTAATACAACAAATCTCTCGAAATAATTACAACAATCCAACTATCTCGAAAATAAAATAAATCTCCAAATGCTCTATACATCAAAATAAATACAAGTCTTCTCATCTCTTGTATTAAAAATTCTTCCCAAATAATCCTTGCTAAAATCATCCCAATTGGTCCATAGCACTCAAATCCGTGCTCACCTGCCAACTAAGAAAAAGATGGGGAAGTACACAATACGACAGGAATATGCTCAACAAAGATGTTAGCGAAGAACAAAGCGCAACAATACGACTACGAATACTCAAATCAAATAATGCAAATCTCAATAGCATTTTATCAATAAATTTCTCAACAACACATTAACCGGAGTCACCAGGCCTCACCATACCGCGCCATACTTTATCAAGTAGCCGAAAAAGGAGTCTTGGCGGGTGCCCAACATCAGTGCCATATTAAAATCTCATGACAGCGTGCTCAAAACAGCATGAATAATACCTTATGAATGAAAATAATTCCAACAATTATTTTTCCAGATTTCCAAGAATTTAACAATTCAAAATATGAATTCAATTATCAAAGATTTAACAGAATAAACACTCGCGAGATTTCAGGAGCATATTGCGTAAAACCCCATACCTCAAAATCATAAAAAAGAACCAACATGAATCATCACATAATTCAGCCTCAAAATCTAATCACACCATCACGTTCCTCTTGCGAAAATAATCCAATCAAGTTCTAGCCCAAACTCTAGAAAACACCAAATAAGCCTTCTAATCTAAGGTTGAAATCTTGAATAGGTTTAGGGCTATGGTTTGTAGATGAAAGGGAGTAATTTTGGAGAGGTCTTCTGGTTGAAAAGTTTGAGAAAAAGTGATTTGAAAAGCCAAGCCACGAATTTGTTGATATATAAATGATTAAGTGTTTGATTAAGAAAAGAGTTCTAATCAGATACAAACACTAAAAATTTTATTCCGGACGATCGGACCGTTGGAATTGCTTGAAATTTTAATATGTTGTAGCGAACGGCGAGACAGGACAGATGACAAAAATTCAGCTTGATCGAACGGTCGGTTTTCTAAAAATATTATTTTTACTAGAGAGTTTTATGTTCCGAGGACTCTTAGAGAGTTTTATGTTTTGAGGACTCTTCTAAATAATAAAAATGCAATTAAAACTCCATTTTAATTCCGATTTCGAAATTGTTTGAAATTCTCGCATTTAAAAATAATAACCAACATATTTGAGCAATAAAAATAATTTTATCTCAAAATTTATTTTTCCTCTTAATTTTGAAAATACCCCAAAAATTACGCGGGTTGTTACAGGCCCCACAGCAGCAGGGTAGCTGTTTGGAGCCCCAAAGACTGATCTTCATAGCCGCCCTCCCCGTACCACCTCAGATTCCATCCTTACCATCCATCTCATCCATCCCAGTTCAGCAGGGACAATTATAGTATGGACGTGTTTACAACGTCCACTAGGCAGTAGCACTGCATGCGCCACTCGTAGTCGAGGGTAAGTTTCCTATCCATGGAACTAATGGGGCGCATTTTATTTGACACTGGGGCATCATACTGCTTCATAGCCACTATTTTTTCACAGGCCACGGGGTTATTAGACTCTACAGAGAGTACAGTGATATGTGTAGACTCACCGTTGGGTAATGGGTCGTTAATTTTCTTTATATGCCGGGGAGAAGATATAGATATTGGGAGCCTGGTTTTGCTTGCAGGCATGTTAGTCTTAGATATGCCTGAGCATGACACCATTATTGGCATGGATTGGCTTGGTGATTATAGAGCCATGATAGACTGTTTCAGTAGGAGTATTATTTTTTCTATTCTGGGCCAGGAAATGTTTATGGTGGCGATGCCTCGTCCTGAGGGAGGATCGTCCACTCATTTATATTACATAGAGGAGGAGACCTCTAAGGAGGTAGTGATCCCCATTGATTCGATTCCCGTAGCTCATGAGTTTTTTGATGTGTTCTAGGAGATACTTGGGCTACCGTCTAGCCGAGAGATAGATTTCATTATAGATTTGATGTCGGGCACTCGACCGATAGCCCGAGCACCATACCGTATGACTCCACCTGAGATGAGAGAGTCGCATGATCAGATTGAGCAGCTGTTGGGACAGGGCTTCATTCGTAGGATTACCTCGCCCTGGGGGTGCTCCCGTGTTATTTGTGAAGAAAATAGATGGGTCATTAAGGTTGTGTGTGGATTATCGAGAGTTGAACAAAGTCACGATACGGAATTAGTATCCGTTGCCCCGAAATGATGACTTATTCAACCAATTGAGAGGAGCTTCCTTCTTCTCAAAGATAGACTTGAGGTCGGGATACCATCAACTACTAATTAGAGAGTATGATGTGTCGGAGACTGCTTTCTTAATGCGTTATGGATCTTACGAGTTCTGGGTTATGCCATTTAGGCTAACCAATACTCCAGCGGTGTTCATGGACTTAATTCTTGGATCAATTTGTCATTATCTTCATAGATGACATCCTGATTTATTCCCAGACGGAGGAGGAGCATGCCGAGCATTTGAGATGGGTTCTTCAGACTCCGCGAGAGCATCAACTATATGCTAAGTATGAGAAGTGGGGGTTTTAGCTACGGTAGGTCCAGTTCTTGGGGCATATTTTTTTTTCCAGGGGGATATCCATGGATCTGGGAAAGGTGTCCGGAGTGAGGGAGTAGGGGCAGCCCACAACACCGTTAGAGATCCGTAGTTTCTTGGGATTGGCACGGTACTACAGGCGGGTCCATTGACTAATCTGACTTGCAAAGGGGTACCGTATGTATGGGATGATGCTTGTTAGTTGGCTTTCGATGAGCTAAAGGATAAGTTGACTTCGGCGCCAGTTCTTTCTTTACCCAGGCCAGGAGTAAAGTACCTGGTGTATACTGATGTCTCCCTACAGGGACTTAGTGGAGTACTTCAGCAGGAGGAATAGGCTATAGCTTGTGCCTCCCATAAGCTTAAGCCTCATGAGAGGAATTACCCCACCAATGACTTAGAGCTAGCATCGGTTGTGTTTTCCTTGCGGATATAGAGACACTACATGTTGGGGGAGAAATTTTGCCTATTCACAGACCAGAAGTCACTGCAATACTTGTTCACTCAGCGGGAGTTGAACATGCATCAACGCAGGTGGATGGAGTTTATGAAGGATTACCAATTCTAGATAGAGTACCACCTGGGGAAGGCTAATACAGTTGCTGATGCATTGAGCCGTAGGCCAGTAGGTGAGGTGGCGGATGTATAGAAGGCGGAGTGGAAAGAATTGGGACATTAGGAGGCAGTGGCCCGATCCTTTATACTCGTCATAACAGTCACCCCAGAGATTGCTACGAGAGTGATCCAGGCCCAATCAAACGATTCGTTTTTCCAGGATCAGATTGTACGTCTTCTTACCGAGGGCGCAGAGTCCTACTCAGTGAGTTCAGATGGTGGATTGCGATTTAATAGGAGATTAATGGTCCCTAAGGGGGAGGACTTACGTCATGCACTAATGACAGAGTCGGATGGATCCCAATTTGCGGTACATCCCGTAGGGGATAAGATGTACCAGGATATGAGGTGACAGTACTAGTGGAGTGGGATGAAGAAGGACATTGCGGAGTTCGTGTCCAAGTGTGCCACCTGTCAGTTAGTGAAAGTGGACAATCAGATACCGCTAGGGTTACTTCAGCCACTAGAGATTCCTATGTGAAAATGGGAGAGCATTGTCATGTATTTTATTACTGGGTTACCTACATCAGAGTGGGGTCAGGATTCTACATGGGTAGTGGTGGATCGTTTGACCAAGGTAGCACATTTTCTGCCGGTGCGGACAGACTACACTGCAGGACAGTATGCCCGGTTATTTATTGGTGAGATAGTGAGGTTGCATGAGGTGCCCTTGAATATCGTGTCTGATAGAGATAAGATTTTTGTGTCATGCTTCTGGGAGAGCTTTCAAGAGGCTAGGAGCACCGAGTTGCGGTTGAGTATGACGTATCACCCGCAGACAGATGAGCAGACTGAGCATACTAATCAAATGCTAAAGGATATGTTACGCATGTGTGTCCTTGATTTAGGAGGAGGATGGGAGAAGTACCTTCCTCTGGTGGAGTTTGCCGATAATAACTCCTACCAGTTTATGATTGACATGGCTCCTTTTGAGGCGTTGTACGACAGACCTTGTCATTCACCCACTTATTGCTAGAGGTGGGGGACAACAAGCTACTTGGTCCAGAGGTGATTCAGGAGACGTCATCTAGTATTTAGTTGATCAGGAGTCGCATTCGGGAAGCCTAGGACAGACAGAAAAGCTACACCGATGCAAAACGTTTCTTCAGGAAGTTTAGCGTGGGGGACCAAGTATTGCTGCGAGTGTCTCCTATGAAGGGAGTAATAAGGTTCGGGAAGAAAGGGAAATTGGCTTCGAGGTACGTAGGACCATTTCTCATTATCGAGAGGATTGGATCGGTGGCATACAGGCTTGGGTTGCCGGAGCACTAGCACCGTATTCATGACGTGTTCCACATTTCATCATTGAGGCGGTATCTTCGGGATGATTTGGCCCACACTTATATTGCGATATATGAGATTGATTTACAACCCGGCAGTTCTTATGAGGAGAGACCAGTGGCTATCCTAGACCATAGTGAGAGGAGATTAAGGTCGAAGGTAGTACCACTTGTACGGGTTCAGTGGGAGCATCATAATGTATAGGAGTCCACTTGGGAGCGCGAGGCAGATATGCGTGAAAAGTATTCAGAATTGTTTTTAACAGGTATGCCTTATTTTTTGAATTTCGGGATGAAATTCCTTTATTAGGGGGGAAGTATGTAATACCCCGTATTTTTATGGCATTTAATTATGGGATTAATTAAAGTAAATTGGGATAAATTAATTTAATATTAATTCGGATTTTAAAATAAATATTTACCAACGTGACGGGAGTTAGTAATTATTGGTAAGAATTATGTTGAATATTACTAGATGAGTAAAGTAATATATGAGATTGAATTTATTAAAATTGTCGCGAGTGAATAATACGACAATTACAAAAATTAAGTCGGGACGCGCATGTGTCGTGTCAGGACTAAATTAATGGAATAAAAAGTGAATTAATTATAAGTCGCACGTATGGTCATTTCGAGTGGGCCATCCGTAAGGGTAGAGATAGTCAGAAAAGTGTACCTGGGAGTTTAGTTTGGGTCTCGGGACGTTTTTAGGCCTAATCGGTAACCTGGGAGGGCATTTTGGTAATTTTAAATTTTAGACATTAATTATGGACGAAAATAGAGAGTTTATATCTGTGGGAAGATAGAGTCCTTGAGGGTTAGAAACTCTAGAGTTGCAGAGGGGCTAAGGAAGGGAGAAGAGAAAAGGCTTCCAAGGGAGAGAACCACCTACCCAACACCATCTTCACCAATTCCACCACCAACACGTAGATCGGGGAACGAGGAACGTAACCATACCCATCATCATCAACGATTCAAACTTCCATTTCTAAGGCAAGTATCTAACTTGTTGTTATTTAGTTGATATTAGTGTAGGAGAAAATTATTTATGTTTCTATGAAAATTAAACGATATCTCGGAGAATTATATTGAATTTCATAATAGAAATCATGTTAGGATGACTCCCTTATTGTAGGTAGATTGGTGAACACAAAATTTGGATGCCCGGAAGAGACAGAAATCTGAATATCAATGGAGTTCTTGTGAAATAAAATAAACTAGGGTTAAAGGATAAATTCTTGCATTAGTTCGCTTGATGACTTATATAATGTTCCTAATGTTTGGTTGGGAGTTTGGAACTTGTTAATGGCGATTTGGAGAAGTTAAATGGAAGAAACCCGTAGGTAAAGAATTGCATAATCTGGGCAAGAACTGCTCGATCGATCGATCGACTCAAGAATGTTGATCGATCGACTGGATCGATCGATTGACCCCTTTTCATCAATTGATCGACTCCTCCTGAAAACTAAAACCTTTCTCCCCCTTTAATGTTAATCTGATTCAAATGTGTGAGGACCCTTAAAGATAATTTAAACATAATAATGGGACATGGGAAGGACCAGTAGGGTATAAGTAGGGTTTGGGTAATGCGACTTTATATTATATTTAACCGTAGAATTTCGGGGGGTATAAATTGGAATGGAAAACCGTGTGGACTTTAAATTAAGCTTTGTGAGAATCAAGAAGGACTTAGACCAGTAGGGTAGTGAGTGTACTCCTACTGATATTATATTTAATCAAGATGAAACACTTTGAGAGACGAGAAGTACTTAGAATGTGGCTGTAATTGAGAATAAAAAGGAAGGGTTTAATTATACATAGGACTCGAGCGTTATGTGCCACGTATGATTAGAATATTATTATGGGTCGTGGGCGTACCTAAATAAACAATGTGAATATATATATATATATATATATATATATATATATATATATATATATATGTGTGTGTGTGTGTGTGTGTGTGTATGTACATAATCATACCCGCGCTACTTGCTATCACGGGGGTTTTCGCGCAGGGACTGTCTTATCTCGATTGGAACTTTATGGGGGATATTGACTAGTACCATAAAACATATTATCCTTGGTATAAGCTATCTGAGAATGATAGTCAGACGGTCCTAAGAGATGCGAGGGTATGTGCTGACCTCTTAGTGACTTGGAACTATGCTTCACCTCCAATATGTGTGTTTTATGTTAGTACGGTTTGAGAGTGGATCCGAGCTAGTATTTCCCTTATTGTACAAGAGGTATAGGGACTGGATAGCAGAGTATGCCAGCACCATCGATTTATGTGGGGTGCTTTTTTTTATATATATTGTGTGTGGTAAATATATATACCGGTGATTCTTCTACTGTCCGCGTAGGTAGATAAAATTGAATAAGTGATCCTGAATAAATTATGTGTATGTAATCCCAAATCAGTATTGAGATATACTTAGATGACTTGATTAATTCATAAGAAAAGTTGTCTTAAATGAATCACGGATATACGGTCACACGGATCAAATTGATGAGAGGAGAATTGGGTTAGACTAGTGCATTGAGTTGATCTCATGAGTCATTATAGTAGTACGTTAGGTACTAACATGATTGTAACATCAACTAGTAAGCATCGTAAATACTTTCTAAACTATTTTAAAGTTGTTTTACACTCGGGCTCTGACTCGTTTCTTGTCATTTTTCCTTTCTCTTGTGTGTGTGTGTGTGTATATATATATATATATATATATATATATATATATATATGTAGAGAGAGAGAGAGAGAGAGAGAGAATGGATCTAGTGCGGACCTAGATTGTGGACTACGTATGAGGATTAGCTACAGTCCAAAACTTTCCTAGGGACCACCTTGTTTTTATGTGCCTTTGTCTTTTTCTAAAGTTTTTAGGAAATATAAATTTCTACCCCAATGATTTCTAAAGTCTTTTAAGCTTATTCTAAGGCCTAATTAATCTGGAACTCTAAGTGTAGAAGTTTCAGGGCTACTGCTACTTCTCAAGCTTCTTCCATCACTATCATACTAGGATTCTGAATAGCAAGGATTGTCTATATAAATGGTTTCTTGAGGGAGTCTAGAAATTGCAAGCGGTTTTTGTAGGGAAATATTCTAGTCTTAAATACCTTATACGGTATTGTGGTTTTAACAGTCTAGTTTCTTTATATATCTGATTAACAATATCAATTATATCGTATCTATAAATTTGTCTAATTCGTTATCTCCGTAAGATGACAAAAATCTTTGATATGTTCTAGGGGTAGTTGTTTCTATATTTTTAAGGAGAGGGTGGATTCCTCCGGCTCTAATTAATAGATTTTATTTCAGCTAACCTTTTACGTCTAATATATTTTAATACGTCTATACTATCTTCAAGTATTCTATTGTATTCTTGATATGTTTTCAGTCTTGAAAGTTCTTCAGCGAATTCTTCTGTTCTTATCTTTTGTCTAAAGAGAACTCAGATTACTGTTCTAATTATTTCTATTCTAGGTAATTCACGAGCTAACTACTCAATAACCCGGTCTATATATTTGAAAGTTCCACTTGCGTATGTTAAAATAGTTTCTATAAGTTTTTTATATTTAGGGTCTGTAAGGGTCCAATCTTGGATTTCTCTAGTTAAGTCTAAATTTGTTTGATTAATAAATTCTAAAAAGTTTGTAGTGATTTGTAGGCTCATGCAAGATTCTTTTAAAATAATAATATGTAAAATAGTTAAGGGTTTGGTTCAAGTTATACCTTCCTTCTGGTCTGCAATATCTTTATCTTCCTTCCTTCTTCTCTTTAGCTTTGTTACTATTCTTTTTCGGTCTCGGTCTCGGCCTCCTATAACTCTCTCTTTATGTGTCTCACCTCAATCCACTATTTTGGAGTTGTACTCATTTCTTGCATGTACGCCTTCACGCCTAACACCCACCTGACTAACAGCTCATGGCTAATCAACACCTGACAGCAGTTCAACAGTATAACACCTTGTGTACTACACCAGAGGTTCCACACAATAGTCCTTTATGAACAGAAGGTTGGAGACAATTTAGAAAATAATAATAACTCAACATAAAAGATTTCTGGAAAGGAAAATATTTTTATTGCATTGCATTAGTAATTACAAGTCTCACCATTCCCCTTACTATATGGGAATTACTCACTCATATATATATTACTCTCTGCAAGCTTACACACTCTTTCTCACTTCTAAACTTCGATATCTATTCCCACTCCTTACCTCTCCTTTTATAGTACAAGTAGGCTTACAGATGACTGGTAACCGGTTACAGAAAGTGAACCGGTTGAAAGCATACAATTATTAAAGAGAAATACAATAATTAAAGTCTAAAGTTTTGGAATCTTTTGAGTCTTCCTTTTTCAAAAGAAATCATGTCGTCTTGCAATGATTGCGCACCTAACGGCTTCAGCTGTCTCCTTTATCTTTATGAAAGGAGGTTGTCTAGGGACCATATGGGGCAGACTGAGTTGTCTTTCACCTTTATACTGTAATGGAGTCTTGTCGTCTTGTAATAATGCATAGCTCTAACGCATGGCATCTTATGTCTTTAATAATTCTTCAGCTAATGAGGGGCCCGTATTTGTCCCATTCGTGTCTTCTTCTTCTTTATCTTGGTTTGGTAGGGCATCGTTGAAAAATTCATCAATGAGGCCCACAATTCTGAGGTTAGCTGGCAAAGCTATCTCTACCATTTATTTGGATTCTTTCTTGAGCCTTCCATTGAATGGCTCATCAGCTTGGATTATCAGGTCTTCTTTGTGGTAGGCAGTGTACCATCTGTCTTCTCTTGTCAATAATTCCATAATTTCTATTATTTCCATGGCTTGAGAAATTTGGACCTTGGACTTATCAATAATTAAATCTTTAGTCTCGTCTTCTGATAAAATCTCAACGTCTTCAAATATGTAATTGGAAAATCTAATAAGTCTAAATCCTTCAACTCTCATTCCTCTACAGGAACTTGGAGAAATATGATAGATTCTAGTAAATAAAGGAAGGAAGTCTTCTATTTTCTTAACGTACTCATGGACTATTTTCCAAGAGCAACAGAGTCTTCTATAGTCTCGATTTGCATGAGTCCAATGAACCCATAGTCTGCTAAGGTTATCTGGGCCATACATATGTTTAGACACCCGGTCATCGCACCCATACCACTTAGCCATCGAGGAGTACTCAATAAAAATGCACCAAATAGATTTATCATCAAGTTTGTGCGAGATGAACTACGATTATAATTAATACAAGTAAATCCAAATATTCAAGGGAGGATATGGAATAAGGGGCTATCGGGCCAAAGACACTGAAGAGGAGCCATACCCCTTAACGAACAACTCAGATAGGTTCGTCATTAGATGCCACATTAAAACAGGAGTTGATAGTTTTCTTAAAAAGCAAAAAATAAACTTTTGCTTGGAGTTATGAAGATATGCCCGGAATAGACCCAAATTTCTTATGTCATGAGCTCAATGTGAATAAGGAGATCAAGCCAGTGAAGCAGAGAAGAAGAGTGTTCAGCCCCGAGAAGAACCAAGCTATACAGGAGGAGGTCGAGAAGCTCCAGAAAGCTTGCTTTATTGAAGATGTTAAATATCTAGACTGGTTAGCAAATGTGGTGATGGTGAAAAAGAAGAACAACAAATGGACGATGTGTGTAGACTTCACCGACCTCAACAAGGCATGTCCAAAGGATCATTTTCCCTTGCCTCGAATTGATCAACTAGTGGATGCTACCTCGGGACATGAGCTGCTGAGCTTCATGGATGCTTATTCTGGTTACAACCAGATTAAAATAAAACCTGAAGACAGGGAGAGTACTTCTTTCATTACCCCTAGGGGAACTTATTGTTATAATGTTATGCCTTTTGGTTTGAAAAATGTAGGTGCGACGTATCTGCGTCTGATGATCAAGGTGTTTGCATAACAAATCAGCTGTAATATGGAAGTCTATGTTGATAATATGATGACAAAGGGAAAGAAAGCTGCTGACCATCTAGTTAACTTAGGACAGACCTTTGATCAATTGGATAAATATCAAATGAAATTGAACCCGACCAAGTGCATATTTGGAGTACGAGAAGGCATGTTTCTCGGGTACATTGTCAATTAATGAGGCATTGAAGCAAACCCTGAAAAGATCAAAGCTCTGTTAGGGCTGCGATCTCCAACGACGAAGAAAAAAGTGCAAAGTCTTACAGGGCGAGTGGCAGCACTTAACAAATTTGTATCACGAGCAACTGATAGATGCCTCCCATTCTTCAAAACGCTCTGAAAGACTTTTGAATGGAATGAAGAATGCGAGAAAGCTTTTCATGAGTTGAAAAAATATTTGGGAGTACCTCCACTGTTGTCCAGACCAGTGATGGGAGAAAGGTTGTACTTGTACCTGGCTGTTTCGGAAAATGCAGTTAGCTCGGCATTAATAAGAGTAGAGGATGGAGTAAAAAAACTAATTTATTACACTAGTAAGGCCTTCCGAGGAGCAAAGATCAGATATCCAAAGCTGGAAAAGTTGGCACTGGCGCTGATCGAAGCAAGTAGAAGAATGAAGCCATATTTCCAGGCTCATACCATAGTCGTCTATACCGATATGCCGTTGAGGCAAGCTCTTCATAAACCAAAAAAATCAGGGAGATTGATGTATTGGGCAATAGAACTCGGTGAATATGATATAATTTATGAGCCTAGATCGTCACTGAAAGGGCAAGCAATAGCAGATTTTATAGCAGAGTTCACTTATCCTGATACCCCCGAGGAGAAAAAGCTAAGCACCGACCAACCTGTGGATGTTACAGGATCATCAAATTTAAACCCCGATCAACTTAAGCTAGTCGGAGAGCAAGAGGAGAATGTCAACGAGCAGCGATGTGTGGTAGAAATGGATATAAAGGAGCAACAAATATTCCATCGAGGAATTTTGTCCAATAAGAAGTTTGAGGACGAAATACCTGTATGGAACCTATATGTGGATGGCTCATCATGCACCTCGGGTAGTGGAGCTGGGATTGTATTAAAAAGTCCAGACGAAATCGATATAGAATATGCTCTGCATTTTCAATTTCAAGCTTCTAATAATGAGGCCGAATATGAAGCGATGATTATAGGTCTTAGTCTGGCAAAAATCATGAAGGCAGAGAAGGTAATCGTATGCAGTGACTCACAGTTGATTGTAAACCAAATGCTTGGTGTATATACATCAAAAGGAGAGTTGATGATTAAGTACCATGCAAAGGCAATGGAATTGGTATTGGAATTTGTTACTGTTCAACTGATCAGAATACCAAGAATGGAGAATGCGAGAGCAGACACTTTAGCTCGATTAGCATCGATTACTCGTACTGTGCTATAAAGAACAATCCCAATTGAAGTTCTAACTAGTCAGAGCATAGATGAAGATCTGACGATGAATTTTATTACCCTTGATTTAGGGCCATCTTGGATGGATCCCATCAGGGCATATATTGAGGAGGGAGAATTACCGATTGACAAACTCGCAGCCAAGAAATTAAAGTTTAAAGTTGCTCGTTATGTACTAACTAATGGTATTCTATACAGACGAGGAATCATAGCTGGCTTACAGAGGTGTGTACATCCCGCAGAGGTGAAGGATTTGATTGAAGAAGTCCATGAAGGGTCTTGTCGATCCCATGTAGCAGGTCGAACACTTCTGCAAAGAATAATGACGTAAGGATACTACTGGATAACGATGAGGGCTGATTGTATAGCCTATTGCAAGAAATGTGACAAGTGTCAGTGTTTATCCTCCATCCGAAGAACTCCCCAAGAATTGTTGACACCCATTACTTCCCCTTGGCCATTTTCCATGTGGGGAATTGACTTGGTCGGGCCACTTCCAACAACTAGAGGAAGATTTAAATATCTCGTCATTGCAGTGGATTATTTTACTAAGTGGGTAGAAGCCGAGCCTCTTGTCGACATGACATACGAAAAGGTGTACCAATTTATTTGGAAAAATATCATTTGTAGATATGGTCTTCCCCATGCATTCATCACCGACCATGGAACACAATTTGACAACGAGGAGTTCGCTGCCTATTGTCATCAGTCAAATATTTTGAAGATCCACTCGGCATCAGGACATCCCCAAAGCAATGGACAAACTGAAGTGACAAACAGAACGTTGCTAAATGGCTTGAAGAAAAGACTGAATGACGCGAAAGCAAACTGGATCAACGAGCTGCATTCTGTGTTGTGGGCTTATCGTACTACTCCCCGAGCAGCAACAGGAGAATCTCCATATATGCTGGCATTTGTAAGTGAAGCTGTTATACCTGTCGAGTTGGGCCTCCCAACACACCGAGTGTTGAATTTCAATTCCCCTGTCAGTGATTTAATGAGAAGGTTAGACTTGGACATGCTCGAGGAAGTCAGAGAAGAAGCAGCCATCAGGAATGCTGCTTACCAGCAACGAACAGCTTTGTTCTACAATAAGAGAGTGAAGAAGTGCGACCTGAAAGAAGGAGACTATGTTTTAAAGAAAGTGATCCAAAATCACAACAAACTGGAAGAGAATTGGCATGGACCTTACCGAGTTACATAAGTTGTTCGACCAGGAACCTACAGAATAGAAACTTTAGAGGGGGGGGGGGGGGAGTTTAAGAATGCATGGAATGCAGAACACCTGCGCAAATATTATCAGTAATGTAAACTCTCATGTAATGCAGTTTCATCAGTATGAATAAAATGTGAATATTCTACCCAACTCTCTCCTTTTATTGAAATTTTTTCGCGGAATACTAGTGTAACACACTACCCAGCAAAATCCACCAACTCCGGTTGGTCGGCAATAAAAAAATATTTCCCAAAAGTGCCAACTCCGGTTGGTTGGGAAGAAAATACACCAACTTCGGTTGGTCGGGAATAAAAAAAATATTTCTAAAAAGTTCCAACTCCGGTTGGTTGGGAAGAAAAAACACCAACTTCGGTTGGTCGGGAATAAAAAATATTTCCCAAAAGTGCCAACTCCGGTTGGTTGGGAAGAAAATCCACCAACTCTGGTTGGTCGGGAATAAAAAATATTTCCCAAAAGTGCCAACTCTGGTTGGTTGGGAAGAAAATCCACCAACTCTGGTTGGTCGGGAACAAAAAATATTTCCCAAAAATACCAACTAAGGTTGGTTGGGAAGAAAAAATATTTCTAAAAATCCACCAACTCCGGTTGGTCGGGAACAAGAAGCTGTCAACTAAAGTTGGTCGGGAACATTTTAAAGCATGAGTATGTGATAAAAGTCAGCTAATAGCTTAGAGTTAAAAAGTGATCAAGCAAAAAAAATTTATACTCGTAACATTTTAAATTACCACCAAGTTGGTCGAGAAACAAAATATAATCAATTTTGGTTAATCGTCAAATGATTACCACAAATTCAGGATAGTCGACAATAAATTTTAACCAGCTTTAGTTGATCAGTAAGTCGACAATAAATTTTAACCATCTTTAGTTGATCACCAAGTCGACAATAAATTTTAACCAGCTCTAGTTGATCAGCAAATAACACAATGTTGTTATCTTTTTAACAAATATGCATACACATATGTAAAGTGTTTTACAAAATATCTACAAGACAATGTCAATCAAGATTTCAAAGAAAAATAGAAGTTTTTCATTAAATAAAAAATAAAGTACATTGAGAATAAAATACATAAAAATTATTACATCAGATTACTATTCTATTGGTTTCTTCCCCTCTGCCTTTGAAATAGGTTCTTCACCAGTAGGAGGATCGTCTAAGTCATAAGGGGAGTTAATGAAATTAAGGTCTTTGAGCATTATGATGTTCATCACAGATGGTCGATCGAGTAGGTGCTCGGGGCGAGATATCTTAACATTGGCATGGAGACTGTAATCGCCAAGATATTTGGATATCAAACACTGAGGGATTGCCCGAGCAGGGATCCAGCTCATGTCAAGTTTGAATGGTGGCACTGGCAGGTCGAGTAACCCAGGATTATGGTAATCCCACAAGTAGTGACCCTGTTCCAATTGCAATACACCCAAGGCATTCATCCACCCTTGTTTGTAACCCTCATTATTCGCATTTTGGATCCGATCATCCAAATGGTAGAGAGCCTCATTGTAGCCAGCCATCCAGAATTCTCTGGGTTGCTTGTGGAATTGATAAGTCAACCTTTCCAGCTGATCGTGAAGATTTTTTATAAAGAGTTCTTTATTCTCCAAAGCATACTTTTGAGCAGAGAGTTGCTCGTCCAGATTCATGATTTTTTTAGACATCCCGGCCAATGCCTGGTTCTTTGTAATCAATTGGAAGGCTTGGTTCTCGAGAGCCGATTGAGTTCTTTGTTCCTCGACAGGAATCCGAACAAATCTTGCTCGTCCCCGAGTAGAGGTAGAAGGCCCAATCCTCTTCAAGGTTTCTAATTCATCCCTCAGGTTGGCATTTTCAACCTCCAGGAAAGAGAACCCCTCATCGTTCACAGGGACCAAAGCGTTTGAGGAAGAGGGTGCAGATTTCAACTGAGATACTTCTCTTTGCAAGTTATTATTTTCCTGCTCCAACAACTCAGCTATCTGCCTGTGCTCTTCGACCTCAGCCTTCAAAGTTCTCCCCCTCTTGTCGTAAGCAACAAATAATTTATCATACCCCTTATCAGAACTAAGTTGTTGATACTTCTTCTCGTATCCCTCGTGCAAAAGGGATGTAGATTCCTTATATTGTTGTTGAAGCTCTTCAAGAGTGCTTTGGAGGTCTTCAATCATTTCATAATACGCTACATTATTAGCTACTGCACGGTCGAGCAGGCACATCAAATACTGATAGGCTTCAATTGCTCGGTCTGAAGCGTTTGGATCGAGTATATCAACGATTTGAGCATCAGTCAAATCTGCATGGCCAGCCTTGAAATATTCGTTGCACTGTTTCATCAATTTTATATCATGAGCAGATAACAATTTGATCCTAGCCATTAACTAGTAAAAAGAAGAAAGAGCAATAATCAATAAGGAGCAAGAGGAAGAGAAACAACAGTGTGAATAGGCAAAATTACAAATTTTATTATATCATAAAAAAAAGGTACATAGTTCAGAATTACAATTGACAAAAATAAACAAAGAGAAAAATCCGAACAACTCTATACCTTCTCCTTGTCTATCAAAACTTTCTCGGGAGGCTGGGACGAGGAAGTAGGTTGCTCGGATGGCACAGATGGTTGCTCGGGGGGTGCTGGAAGCTGCTCGTTTGAAATAGTGGATGGTTGAAGTTGCTCGCAGGAAGATTGGACAACTGTGGGATGAGAAATTTGATCTCCCATCACCATGAAAGATTCCTCAGAGGCAGCTTCATCTTCTTTTTCTTCTTCGTCAGGAGTTGGAGGGGGGCCAGGGATGTGTCGCTGAAACAGGTCAGAATTTTCATCAACTTTCATCTCTTGCAGAGTAGCGACCCAACCATCCCTAAACTATTTGTGGCTACCATATTCCACTTGTGACATCATGGCAGCCAGACCCTTATTCCACCCCTTATCCTAGCCAGGACTGAAGGATTTTTCCACAGCTAACTTTCTTTTCACCTTCTCCGAGGAAAGCTTCTCGGATAGAAGTTCCTCGATAGCCTTCAACTTATTCTCCACTTCCTCCTTCTGACGACCTACTTCACAAAGTTGACCCAATTCTTCCTCAGCAGTTTTGAGCTTACTTTCCAGCTCCCCAGTATTTTGGAGCTTCCCTTCGAGCTCTTTATTCTTCTCCTCCAAGTCTTTTATTTTCTTCTCCAACCCCTTGGAGACCTCAACAACCTGATTTTTCTCCTGTTCGATGGAATTAATCTTCTTCTCCCAAGTAGCTTTATCATCATCATACTTCTGACGAGAATCCTTCAGAGACTGCGTCAGAACCACCAAAGCTTCCTCTACACCTGACGAGGAGCTTGAAGCTTTAATATCTTAATCCTTCTTCAAAATTGTATTAAAACAAGTTACCAACTGTGAAAATAAAATAATAGCAAGTCAGTGCACAAATATAATAAGGGAAAAATGAAAGTTCAGGACAGTAATACTTACAGAAGCAATATGACGAGCAGATAATGCGGTAACCATATCTCGAGAAAGATTTTCTTTAATACCTTGGATCTCGGGAATGATCTAAGACTTAACCGAGCTCATGGCAGATCTCGGGGCAACAAAAGTGGGAACACCACTTCCAGTAGTCAGGGGCTGAGCGATGGATTCAGCCAAATTGATCGAGGAGCTTTTCTTCAGCCTCCTCAAAGGAGCATCAGCGGTCTCGACCAAGGATGTAGTATTAGTCGGGGATATGATTATAACCTCACTTGGAGCAGCGACCTTGCTCGGAGCCACTGGGGGCTTCTCGGCAACCTTCACAGGAGCAGCCGGAGGAGGTGCATCGATTTTTCTTGTACCTTCTTCTGAGACATCATGTTTGCTTTTCTTTGCCTCTCCAGCAACAGAGGCAGATTTCTCGAAGAGGGCAGGAGCTCTTCTTCTCTTCATTCTTTCACTCAGAGGAATATGTGACTCAGGTGAAGAACTTGAAGAAGCTGGTTATTGGTTCCATGTCGCTTATCACCGGACGAGCAGTAAAAGACGAGGTGTAACTCTTATACTGCAGCAGATATGAAGCTGATCTGATATGCTCGTCGGCAACAGTCTGATGCAAACCCCAGATAAGTTTCAAATGTTTTAAGTTAACTTCTATCTCTTTTGGAGATCTTCTTTTGATGTCAACTGCAAATAAATGAAAATTAAAATATCAGTGACACATTTTATCAAACACAAAGGAAGCATAAATTCAAAAATAAAGTACAGTAAAAATAACCTATCCCATTGCCATAGGGGGGTGCATCTGGGACCCTGATACACATCATTTCCAGTTAGGGGAGCATGCTGCCAATTTTTTATAACAACACCATGCTCAAAATAATCCCTATTGGCATCTGGGAGATTGACCACTAAAGCTCTATTTAAAAATCTAGTTTTTAAGTAAAAAGTATTGTCGCTGATAGCCCACCTATAACAAAACATAATTTCTGGAATTCCTATACGAGTTCCATGAATCTGATTTAATATATGAACTCCGTTAACTATTCTCCACGTATTGGGGGCTATTTTTGCAGGAACCACGTCAAAATATTGACAGAATTCCAGACACAAAGGGTTTGGGGGAAAAGAAAAGCCACATTCAGCAACAAAGAGACTGGGGAACCAATGTCCCTCTGCCAAACGAAAATAATCTGAAGGTTCAGAAAGTTCCTCCAGAACAACCCATGAAGGAATAGAGAAATCAGAATGAAACTTATCAAGCGATTCAACAAGGTAAACCATGATGAATAAAGTAAATAAAAGATAAGGTAGAAGATCTTACAGGAAAATGATGGATCTGTTGACAACGAACAATGAAAGGGATGAACGCACAAGAGAGAGAGAGAAAATGGAAAACTCGAAGATACAGATTTGAAAAAGTAAAAGACGATATGATTTTCTGCAACGCTTAAATACCTTACCTTAGAAAAAGATGAAAATAATGATTAAAAAGGGAGACGTTTACGCTACCAGCGGTTTAAAGGACAAAAAGGGCGCGGATATCGAAGAAGTTAGAAAAATTCGAAAAGTCTGATTCTATGAATTCGAAAAGGAAAAATAAATGCAAAGAATACGCTCCTAAAGTTCAGGATGACCATTTAATCCCGTCATATTTTGAGAAGAATGTTCCACACTCCTCATTCTCGAACTGTGAAACATTGGGGGCTTCTGTTGATACCAATTTTAGTCTGCTGACATAGCACAATGAAGTGGAGACATGTGGCAATCTGCATGGCAATAACAAACACATCGGAACAACCCCTTGACTTCGAGGAACTCATTTTCCCCGATCAACTCAAATACTCCGAGCAGTAGGTACTCTCCGAGGAATTTTACTGCACCGAGCAACTCATGGATGTCGAGATACTTAGGCGGTCCGAGCTGTATCTCGATCAGAGCATTTATTATCAGACAATTAAGAGGATTAAATGCGCATTAAATGCTGATTATCATCATACGGATGTATACGCTTATTCAACAGCTATGTATTACCCATTCATATGTACAGCCTCACGGCTATAAATACATTGTATCATCCTCATTGGAGGGGGACCGAAATTTCTTGAGATAAATCCTACCTCGAGAATTCCCAAACAGTCAATAATAGTACCAACAGTGGACGTAGGCCATTTGTTCAAGGCTGAACCACTTAAAAATCTCTTGTCTTATTTATTTTTTATCTGTGATTAAATAATTAGATATAATCTAATTTTTTACATCAACAACACTATATAATTGACTTACTTGAGTCTATATTATATAGGAGTTCCAACTAGTTTGTATATCAATACAAAGTAGGTTACTTTTTATGATTTTCTCTATCTCTCAAAGATTCAAGCAAGAATGAAGAAATCCAGCCCAATAAATCATTAAGATCCAACAAAAGGGAGGTTAATCTTACCTTATAACCACTTTAGGACACTTTCACTGCATATTATTCAGTTCACAGGTGCATATATTATTTTAATCACTTTAACAATGTTTACAAATCATTTTAATTCCATTATAACATTTTTGAAATATTTTAAATAATTTTTGAAATCTTTAAAATTTGGTTTTTAAAAGTGTTGGGGTGAAATGTAGTATTATGTAAAGTGTTTTTAAACATTAAAACTTAACCTGGGTAGAATATCAAAGCGGAACATATTTATGGGGTTGAAATTGGATTTTTAAAGGAACCAAAAAACACGCGTTTTCCATTTCATATTTTTCGTACATGTGTTGCCTTCTAGACGATTGGATTTGTGTTTTTTGTAAGACACATTCGTAAGATGTAATCTCAGCATTTTATTGATCCTTATCAACAGACTACATACATTCTTGATCAATCCATGTGAAACCTATTTTAACCAATCATCGAACGTTATTTTCACCGTATGAGTTACACCGTTAGATTGATAGGCAACTGGTCAAGATCAATCTCAATCGTTCATTTACCTTAGAGGATCACGATCTTTCTTATCCCACTATATAAACCATCTAAGTCTCAGACCTTAGAGACTTGTGGCATTCATCCAAATAGAGAGAAAATTAGAGAGTAGAGAGAAGAGAGAGAAGGGAGAAGAGAGAGGAAAAGAAAAGAGAGGAGAGAGAGAGAAGAAACCTTAATCTTCGAAAGCTTCACCTATGAGAGTTCTCCATAAATCAAAACACCAAAACCTACTACTTTCGTACATCAAAAACCCTAAACCTTGAGAATTAGATCTATTTAGGTTTCTGTGAATTAGGTGTCGGTTTTTCTCAAAGTTTGAAGACTTCTTCAAGCCTCTCTCAGAACTCATCTCTAAGAAATTCTTAGGTTTCTCAGTGGAAACTTGAGTTTTTCTAAAAAGAGAATATCACACGTTTAATTTTTTGATCTCTTTTGATCTTTATATTTTTTTATCCACGCTGTTTCAAAAGATTTTGAAAAACAAACTTCATTTATTTCAAGGTTAAATCAGATCCCTAAAAAGTTTGTGTTTCTTGGATTATATTTCACATTTTATGAAATAAAGTTTATAAAAATAAAGAGAGACACATAGGACCTTGGCTAGTTTTAAAAGCAAGTTTGTTTTTCAGATCTGATCTTGATAAGAAGTTTATTTATCGAAATTATTTGAATCAGAATCTGCATATTATATAGATGCTTATGATTTATGGGACTTTGTCTGTATAAATAACTTAAGAGGGTGAGTTGCATAAATCTTCATTTAGTGCACATAAAAAACACATTATCACATGACCACCTAGTCACAGTGGTTCTGTTTGAGAAACCTGGTATTGTAAGAGTCGCTGGAATCATAAATTAAGGGAAAGGAGATCAATGAAAAGGCAAAGAAGCAACAATAGAAGATCAGTTCTAGTCAGAAAACCTTTGGAGTGGAGTAGCTCATATAGGTATATCTCTGAACTTAGATTTAGAATCTTTGTGTGCTTTATTAAATGTTGTAACTTGAATCTTTATTTTAGTGGATTTTTGGTTTGTACCGTAGAGGGCACCGTGGATGTTTCCCTTGATTAAGGGTTTTACCACGTTAAATTCATGTGTTTATTTCTTTGAATGTTCTTAATTTCTGTTGTGATTGGTATTGCATCCTCGACTTAGTATATAGTTTTTTAATTTCTAAAAGCAAAGGTAATCAACTACCAAATCTAGACTACTGTGACAACCCGAATATAATTATGATAAATCATGTTTAAATCATGATTACCTTATGTTATATGGATAATATGTTATTATTATATATATAATGTTAAGTCATTATGTTTAGTTTAATCCTACCTTCGTAAAGCTTGAGGTATCGAATTAGTTACAACTGTGAAATTTTAAAGTTTTCGGTAGGAATGTTCCTGCTGGAGGCTAGTTTTGACCTTTATGACATAACAATGAACTTGATGTGTAATAGATATTTGTAGATATACGAGTTAGGTTTATAACAAAACAAACAGTTCATCGAACGGACATCCGAGTGGAAAGATATTGTCTTTTTACGAACAGGGAGTAAAGTAGTCATTTAGCCTTAAATGATATTTTATTTTATATAATGCCACATGTTATATTTTGATTGGACCAATGGGGGTGAACTTATGCCGACTTATCACCCTTGAATTAAGCTCTTCCTTCAGCATATTTCAGCCATGGAAGAGTTTTAACCTAAGGAAAGAGCGTTTTGAAGTTTAGGAAGAAAGTGTTGGGAGAAATTGAAGAAAAATTCATAGAAAAATTACGTAAAAGCCCCTAAGGTATTTCCATTTTTTTGTATTACTTATTTAAATGATTGAAATAATCATTTGTTTACTGAAATTCCATGTCTTGGTGTGTACTTATCGATAGATGCAAGTTTAAGCAAACTTGAATGTGTAAACCCTTGAGATGGTTTTGTTTAGGAACCTTATTTATTCAAACTTTCATATAGTTCAGTATACTTATTGGAATTGATTGATTCCAACTGGAGATTAACCTGGACTCATATATGTATGACATATCCTAAAATCATGTTAAAATACCAAGAAATGAGTCTTTGGTGAGAGTTTTAAGTTCGGGTATGAAATCTGCCCCAAGGGTGAAAGTATGCATACCATATGTTTGATGTCTTACTTGACATAGCAAATAAACTCTGAAAATTATGAAATTTTAATATTGTATTGTTCAATATGTTTACATATGTTGGGTTAATTATTATATAAATTTATGATGTGTAAAAATTATGAAAATTCCTGGAAGTTGAATGAACAATAAAAGAGCCTATAGGGCAGACTTGCTATGTGGTAAAGAAATGGGCATATCTTGCTCTATGAGACTTAAAATGAAATACCGTGTATTGTATTGTAATAATGATATGATAATGATTAAATTACCAAGAATAAATGAATATATGTTTGGTCTATGACTTGGATATGACAATTATATTAACATGAATTTGGATGGAAACTTCATCTGTGACAAATGATTTGAATAGAATCGTATGATGCTTACGAATTGAGTTATGTTCAAGTTATTCTTTGAATTATTAATATTATTTGATGACACTAATATTGTAAGCATGATAGGAAGGGAAGAAGAGCTGATTGAACAAGTACCGGATAAAGGCAAGGGAAAAGCCAGTTAAACCGTCAAGGTGAGTGTACTTATGATTGTTTCATATATAGATATGAAAATGATATGTTGGATTTGAATATAGCTCTAAGAGCGGATTTGTTTGAATACTTCGGTATTCAGGATTTGTTTGGATATTAAAATATCTAGGATTTGTTAGGGTCTTATGATCCAGTATTGGAATTGGACAAAGATCTAATGATTTGTTGGAACTTATGTTCCAGGATTTGTTATTGTCAATGGGCAGAACTATTTGGAACTTATGTTCCAGGATTTGTTATTGACAATGGGCAGAATTATTTGGATCTTATGATCCAGGACTTGTCATTGCCAATGGGTAGGATTGTTCGGATTTTATATCCACATATTCGATATAGAATTTTTATTCCATTACAGGGGAAAAGTACCTCACTAAGCTTAATGCTTACGGCTTATATTTTAACATTTTCAGGTTTGTATGCTGCCAGCTAGTATACTATATGACCGGTAACTTTGAGAGTTGCCCCGTTGGAAGATATGGGGTTTAAATATGAGGATTTTAACCTTGTCACACTGAAGATTTTAATACACTCACATATTGTCTATATATATATTTAGCATGGATTGAGTTGATCATAGTTAATCACGTTATTGTATGTCTGCTTAATTACGACTCTGATATTGATTTCGGTATGGAATAAGAATAATAGTATGTTCATTGTGCACATTATGTAGAAAAATATTGATAAATGAATTATATTTCCAATGGGCTCAAGATCGTGATCTAATTATTATAATGAGAAATTATTAGTATGGAATTTGGCTTGGGGTGTGACAATTAGTGGTATTACAGCGTGGTTATTAATTCTGGACGTGTGTGACGATTATATGGTAGTATTGAGTTGATTTGATATTTATGAATCATTTATGTACTAACCAATAGTTTAGTATTATAAACTGTTTATATTGGTTGTTAGAACTTTGTTGTATTACAGATAATTCTAGATGGAACCTGCACTACACCAAAAATGCTAATCTGGCACGCTTGGATAAGGAGAATCTGGCACGGTTCTAAACTGTGTCGGATTCTAGCACGGTTTAGTCCCAATTTGGCACGGTTTAAAAGCGTGCCAAAAACGTGCTAAAATTTAATTCTAAAAAAAATACTACAATTAATTCCAATTTTTATTTTGGAGGGACAACCATTCTCCCGCTCTCTCTACCAAAAATTCTCTCTATACCAAAACCCTCTCTCTCCTTAGGTCACACTCCATTGTCGTCTCTTTGAGATTAATCCCATACAATTTTGGGATTAATCTAGTTGGATTTAATGGTTTGATCTGCCGTGGTGATATCGCTGGGTAACCAAGATAGGGTTTTTTTGGTATATGACTTGGAGGGTTTTTATATCTTCCATGTATTGTGTCGAGATGCAGGGGAGGTTGTTTCTTTCTAGCTCTATGTGGGTGAGAAATCTATTTTTTCTTTACTAAGATTCATTTCACCATTAATCCAACACATTTGTATTGGAGGTATAATTTGGTGCTTTATTTATTACATGTGAACTCATTGTAGCTTACTCAATTGATAACTCTTGCCTAGCTTAATATGCTTTTATTTTGTATGAATAGCATGTTTCAAATATTCGAGCTTTAGAGGTTTTGTCTTGGCTAAATTTGGCATTTACACGTGTTGGGAACTTTCTTCAAAAACCCAATTATATGGGTCTTGTAATGACTTTGACACAAAAAAACTAAGGGTCCTTTAAATGATTGATAAAATGCCTGAATAGATAAAGTTGTTAGTTTTTAATATTTTTTACCACTTATACACTAATTCATTTTTGCACTAAATAATAAAGCAATTTATTATGTTTTTTTTTATTTTAAATTTTAATGTCACAAGGGCCATTAGGATTTGGGAGATGGCGAATGAAAAATAGTTGACCTTCAATTGCATATTATTTTGAGTTGAGAAATATTTTGAACTATGTGCCTATGTAGGTGTGACATTTGCAATTTTAGGTTGTCATACATGAGGTTGAATTAGAAAATATGGCATTCATAAGTACCCGAGGAATGTGAAAATATTTACTGGAAGAGGGCGGAAGATCTGTTTCAGACAGGAGGAAGACAGGAAGTGGAAATGATAATCTATAGCACTCAAGGATTTGTTGTATCATTTGTTGGTTAGGTTTGGATAACTCCATTTAGAGTTAAGTGTTACGGGCTGTTGTTTAGAAAATACTGATCATAATTATGTTTACAGAAAATCAAAGTCATTGTGATGTTGGCTGACAGAAATTCTAGGAGGCTACTATTTTCTATAAATCTAAAGGAGAAGGAAGAATCGATTGAGAGAAAGAAAAACCTCAATGTAAGAAGATTTATTCAGTTAAAACTTTGGGTGAATGACCTTTTGTTATTTTTCTTGAATGTTATATGAGAGCAAATCTCTAGCAGCAGATGCCATTTTAATTATTTATTTTGTTTTGGCATTATAGCAATTATCAAATAAAACATTCTCAAGCCCTCTGATCTTAATCACACTCTGGAATTCATTGCCTTATGGAGATGTCATTGGGAAGGAAAGTTATTCGAATTCAGTTTTTGGCTTTAATAGCACATATTTTGTTCCTAGAATATTTTTTAAATGGATTGGTTAATGAATTGATAATCTATTTTATGGGAAAGAATAGAGAGGAACTCGACATAGTGAAGGAACATTTATTACCATGTAAACTACTCTAAACTCATACCTATAGTACCTTGATTTTAAATTCTTTCAAAAATCGATTGTTGATTACTCTCAGTAATTGACTACTCTACTATCAACCTTTAGGTGTAATTTATGTATGTTTATGACTGTATATATGTTCTTCTAAACTCAATAATTTCTATATTGCCTCAGGATTTCCAATACTTGAGGAAAATGTTGTTCAAAGGCCGCTAGTGTGTAACGTCTTTGATTAAATACCCTTATTTCATCACCTTCCAGATATACGGGACCCAGAAGGCTAAAAAGGACCAAGGCACTGAAGACATTTTGTATAAAAGACAAATAAGCCCTCCCAGCTATTTACCTTGATGAGATATCGACGGGAGGATGAGTCAAAGTACTATTCTGTTCTCCTGAAGTACGAGTAGCAATCGGAGAAGGAGGTGGAGATCTATCAGGTTAGATTGTAGGGTCGCTTAAATCTCGGGGAGGGAAAGCTGGAGAATCAGAACCACGCCCTTAGCTTCACATGAGGAGATTTTGTTCAGGCAACTGATATTGACTAAGAAAACTATTTCTGCGGGTTCTCAAAATGCGTAATCTATTAGAGGAATTAAAACACTATTATTATTAACATTAGTGAGGAAATTTTTGCGGGCTTCAATTTGCACTTTGCGAGGTGGGAATGTGGCCCACCATTAATATATTCAAGTCAGCAAGGGAAGGGATGTCAGGTTGAAATAAATATCCATGTTCAAAGCCAAAGTTGCAAGAAGAAATGGGAAGCAAGTATATCTGGCGCTTAGTGGTATCAAGGGTACTTCAATGGCAGATGACACCAGTAACAATGCAACATTGGGTACAATCTTGAACCAGCAGTTCATACTCCAACTCAATTTGTTCACGGCGTTACCGATGATCTGCATTAGTGAGAACTAAGAATGGTTGTTGTTTATTCAGCTCTTATAATTCTTGTGTGTGTGTTATTTTCCTATTAGTTTTCCGTTGTTATATATTCTGTGTTACACCTCTTAGTGAGGTATCCTTGTTTCTTACCTAGATTGTTGTACTTATTCGATGCTTGTTGACTCAGCACCTAGGATGCCATTTCTTTGATGTTGTATGGTATGTATTGGTTTGCTAAATATGCATGTAACACGAACACGCATGGTTAATAAACATGTTGGGACACTTGACATGATTAGTTAAAGAAGTTCGCTTAGGAACATGATGCAGCCGCAATATTCACTATGTTGTGAAGAAAGTGTTTGGTATTATATCTTGAAATTTGCACCAGTAGATTAGTTAAAATTTAAAGTAGTTAGCCTCTAATGTCACATCTTCTAACGCATTTATCGCATCCTTCAAATCAATATGGCAAAAGAGGCAAAGGCATGGGCTGTTCTGGATTTTGACTAAAATGATATTAAACTTTTATTTTATTAAATACTGCAGTTGATCTAGTTAAATACTATCGATGATCTATTCTATTGTGATGCATCTGCTATTACACGTACAACGTGTGCGGCATGCCCCATATATTTTCTCAATGGTCTTATTATATGCAGGTGTTCGATGGACTGAAGAGGAGCATATGCTGTTTCTAATTGGTTTGAAAAATCTCAGGAAAGGTGATTGGCGTAGAATAGCACGCAATTACGTAATTGCAAGAACACCCACTCAAGTAGTGAGCCATTCCCATAAATATTTCATCAGCCAATGCAATATGTCCAGGAGAAAGAAAAGATCCAGCCTTTTTAATATTGTAGTTGATGAAGTAAGTCTTTCTCCGTATCTATTAAATACTGTAGTTGATATAGTTAAATACTATCGATGATCTATTCTATTGTGATGCATCTGCTATTACACGTACAACGTGTGCGGCATGCCCCATATATTTTCTCAATGGTGTCTTATTATATGCAGGTGTTCGATGGACTGAAGAGGAGCATATGCTGTTTCTGCTTGGTTTGAAAAATCTCAGGAAAGGTGATTGGCGTAGAATAGCACGCAATTACGTAATTGCAAGAACACCCACTCAAGTAGTGAGCCATTCCCATAAATATTTCATCAGCCAATGCAATATGTCCAGGAGAAAGAAAAGATCCAGCCTTTTTAATATTGTAGTTGATGAAGTAAGTCTTTCTCCGTATCTATATATGTTTATATCAATACATGATACAGGCATTTGAGTTGGGCTAAATACTAGTATTATACCATTTGAAGTATTGAAAATTTAAATTACTTGGTTCAGAAACTTTAGCATTCTCAAATTCTGCAATAACATTTATAACAATGAAGATTTTAATGGTTAGGACCGTAGGATAATGTTTAGATTTATTACTGCTGCTTGGTTCTGAGTGGATATGTGTGTGTATTTGAGGTTTTTAGGTATCCTTCGTATTGAACATCACTGCCATGGTCATGCTCTTGACATGACATAAATGTAAAGTGATTGTCTCACTGTGCGAAGAATTGGATCGTATTGTTATTTGTGTAATTACTGTGCAAAGTAGTGATCATTCTTTAATTGTATTTTATGCATGTCTGTGCATGCATATATGTACTTGCATAGATATTTCCTTATACTATCCAAATTGTCCACTACACGCTTGGCTTACTCCCACCAAAGTCCCTTCCGAATTAAGAATCCACATCAGAGAAACTTTGCAAGGAATTTGACTTGTAACATTACTCAAAATTAACACTTGCTTGAAAACAAGCCGTTAAAGGGTGAAAACCCAAACCAGCCCACAAACGGCCCCGTAAGAGGCACTAACACCTCGCACGGGACCAATGTAACTCGTAGAAACTGACCATTTATTCATGAGTCTCCCGGTTTATGAATAATCTAGATATATGAAAATATCTAGATTAAACTTAAAAACAAGCCGTTAAAGGGTGAAAACCCAATTCAGGCCCCAAACTGTCCCGTAAGAGGCATGAACACCTCCCACGGGACCAATGTAACTCATAGGAACTGACCGCGTAGTCACGGGTCTCCCGATTTATGAATATGACGATAATTTGAAAATATCTAGATTAAACTTAAAAACAAGTCGTTAAAGGGTGAAAACCCAATTCAGTCCCCAAACGGCCCTGTAAGAGGCACGAACACCTCGCATGGGACCAATGTAACTCGTAGGAACTGACTGCATAGTCACGAGTCTCCCGATTTATGAATATGATGATAATTTGAAAATATCTAGATTAAACTTAAAAATAAGCCGTTAAAGGGTGAAGACCCAACCAATCCCCAAATGGCCCCGTAAGAGGCACAAACACCTCTCACGGGACGAATGTAACTCGTAGGAACTGACCACGTAGTCACGGGTCTTCCGGTTTGAGAATATGATGATAATTTGAAAATATCAAGATTAAACTTAAAAACAAGCCGTTGAAGGGTGAAAACCCAAACCAACCCCCAAACGGTCCCGTAAGAGGCAAGAACACCTCCCACGGGACCAATGTAACTCGTAGGAACTAACCGTGTATTTACGGGTCTCCCGATTTATGAATATGACGATAATTTGAAAATATTTAGATTAAACTTAAAAACAAGCCATTAAAGGGTGAAAACCCAAACCAACCCCCAAACGGCCCCGTAAGTGGTACTAACACCTCGCACAGGACCAATGTAACTCTTAGGAACTGACCGTGTAGTCACGGGTCTCCCGATTTATGAATATGACGATAATTTGCAAAAATCACACTTAGACTTGAAAATAGGCCGTTAAGGGGTGAAAACCCAAACCAACCCCGAAACAACCCCGTAGGAGGCACGAACACCTCGCACGGAACCAATGTAACTTGTAGGAACTGACCGCGTAGTCCCGGCACTCCCGGTATGAGAGTATGATGATAATTTGCAAAAATCACACGTAGACTTGAAAACAGGCCGTTAAGGGGTGAAAATCCGAACCATCCCTCAAATAACCCCGTAGGAGGCACGAACACCTCGCACGGGGCCAATGTAACTTGTAGGAACTGACCGCGCCGTCCCGGGACTCCTGGTTTGAGAGTATGACGATAATTTGCAAAAATCACACTTAGACTTGAAAACAGGCCGTTAAGGGGTGAAAATCGGAACCAGCCCCCAAAAGATCCCGTAGGAGGCACGAACACCTCGCACTGGACGAATGTAACTTGTAGGAACTGACCGCGTAGTCCCGGGGCTCCCGGTTTGAGAGTATGACGATAATTTGCAAAAATCACACTTAGACTTGAAAACAGGCCGTTAAGGGGTGAAAACCCCAACCAGCCCCCAAACGACCCCGTAGGAGGCACGAACACCTCGCACGGGACCAATGTAACTTGTAGGAACTGACCGCGTAGTCCCGGGACTCCCGGTTTGAGAGTATGATGATAATTTGTAAAAATCACACTTAAACTTGAAAACAGGCCATTAAGGGGTGAAAACCCCAACCATCCCCCAAACGACCCCGTAGGAGGCACGGACACGTCGCACGGGACCAATGTAACTTGTAGGAATTGACCGCGTAGTCCCGAGATGCCCGGTTTGAGAGTATGACGATAATTTGCAAAAATCACACTTATACTTGAAAACAGGCCGTTAAGGGGTGAAACCCCAACCAGCCCCAAACGACCCCGTACGAGGCACGAACACCTCGCACGGGACCAATGTAACTTCTAGGAAGTGACCGCGTAGTCCCGGGTCTCCCGATTTGAGAGTATGACGATAATTTGCAAAAATCACACTTGGACTTGAAAACAGGCCGTTATGGGGTGAAAACCCCAACTAGCCCCCAAACGACCCCGTAGGAGGCACGAACACCACGCAATGGACCAATGTAACTTGTAGGGACTGACCGCGTAGTCCTGGGACTCCCAGTTTGAGAATATGACAATAATTTGCAAAAATCACACTTGGACTTGAAAACAGGCCGTTAAGGGGTGAAAACCCAAACCAACCCCCAAACAACCCCGTAGGAGGCACGAACACCTCGCATGGGACCAATGTAACTTGTAGAACTGACCGCGTAGTCCCGGCACTCCCGGTATGAGAGTATGACGATAATTTGCAAAAATCACACTTAGACTAGAAAACATGCCGTTAAGGGGTGAAAATCCGAACCAGCCCCCAAATAACCCCGTAGGAGGCACGAACACCTCGCACGGGACCAATGTAAATTGTAGGAACTGACCGTGTAGTCCCGAGACTACTGGTTTGAGAGTATGACGATAATTTGCAAAAATCACACTTAGACTTGAAAACAGGCCGTTATGGGGTGAAAACCTGAACCAGCCCCCAAACGATCCCGTAGGAGGCACGAACACCTCGCACGGGATCGATGTAACTTGTAGGAACTGCCCGCGTAGTTTTGGGACTCCCTATTTGAGAGTATGACGATAATTTGCAAAAATCACACTTAGACTTGAAAACAGGCCGTTATGGGGTGAAAACCTGAACCAGCCCCCAAACGATCCCGTAGGAGGCATGAACACCTCGCACGGGATCGATGTAACTTGTAGGAACTGCCCGCGTAGTTTTGGGACTCCTTATTTGAGAGTATGACGATAATTTGCAAAAATCACACTTAAACTTGAAAACAGGCCGTTAAGGGTGAAAACCGAAACCAGCTCCCAAACGACCCCGTAGGAGGCACGAACACCTCGTACGGGACCAATATAACTTGTAGGAACTGACCGCGTAGTCCCGGGACTCCCGGTTTGAGAGTATGACGATAATATGTAAAAATCACCCTTAGACTTGAAAACAGGCCGTTAAGGGGTGAAAACTTGAACCAACCCCCAAACGATCCCGTAGGAGGCACGATCACCTCGCACGGGACCAATGTAACTTGTAGGAACTAATCGCGTAGTCCCGGGACTCGCGGTTTGAGAGTATGAGGATAATTTGCAAAAATCACACTTAGAGTTGAAAACAGGTCGTTAAGGGGTGAAAACCCGAACCAGCCCCCAAACGACCCCGTAGGAGGCACGAACACCTCGCACAGGACCAATGTAACTTCTATGAAGTGACCGCATAGTCCCGGGTCTCCCGGTTTGACAGTATGACGATAATTTGCAAAAATCACACTTAGACTTGAAAACAGGCCGTTAAGGGGTGAAAACCCGAACTAGCCTCCAAACGATCCCGTAGGAGGCACGAACAACTCGTAGGGGACCAATGTAAATTCTAGGAACTGACCGCGTAGTCCCGGCACACCCGGTATGACAGTATGACGATAATTTGCAAAAATCACACTTAGACTTGAAAATAGGCCGTTAAGGGGTGAAAATCCAAACCAGCCCCCTAATGACCCCGTAGGAGGCACGAACACCTCGCACGGGACCAATGTAACTTGTAGGAACTGACCGCGTAGTCCCAGGACTCCGGGTTTGAGAGAATGACGATAATTTGCAAAAATCACACTTAGACTTGAAAACAGGCCGTTAAGGGGTGAAAACCCGAACCAGACCCCAAACGACCCCGTAAGAGGCACGAACACCTCGCACGGGACCAATGTAATTTGTAGGAACTGACCGCGTAGTCCCGGGAGTCCCGATTTAAGAGTATGATGGTAATTTGTAAAAATCACACTTAGACTTGAAAACAGGCCGTTAAGGGGTGAAAATCCGAACCAACCCCCAAACGACCCCGTAGGAGGCACGAACACCTCGCACGGGACCACTGCAACTTGTAGGAACTGACCGCGTAGTCCCGGTACTCCGGATTTGAGAGTATGACGATAATTTGCAAAAATCACACTTAGACTTGAAAATAGGCCGTTAAGGGGTGAAAACCCGAACCAGCCCCCAAACGACCCCGTAGGAGGAACGAAGACCTCCTACGGGATCAATGTAACTTGTAGGAACTGAACGCGTAGTACCTGGACTCCCGGTTTGAGCGTATGACAATAATTTGCAAAAATCACACTTAGACTTGAAAACAGGTCGCTAAGGGGTGAAAACCCGAACCAGCCACAAACGACCCCGTATGAGGCACGAACACCTTGCACGGGATCAATGTAACTCGTAGGAACTGACCACATAGTCCCGGGTCTCCCGGTTTGAGAGTATGATGATAATTTGCAAAAATCACACTTAGACTTGAAAATAGGTCGTTAAGGGGTGAATACCCCAACCAGCCCCCAAACAACCCCGTAGGAGGAACGAACACCTCGCACGGGATCGATGTAACTTGTAGGAACTTCCCGCGTAGTTTTGGGACTCCCTATTTGAGAGTATGACGATAATTTGCAAAAATCACACTTAGACTTGAAAACAGGCCGTTAAGGGGTGAAAATCCGAACCAGCCCCAAACGATCCCGTAGGAGGCACGAACACCTCGCACGGGACCAATGTTACTTGTAGGAACTGATCGCGTAGTCCCGGGACTCACGGTATGAGAGTATGACGATAATTTGCAAAAATCACACTTAGACTTGAAAACAGTCCGTTAAGGGGTGAAAACCCGAACCAGCCTCCAAATGACCCCATAGGAGGTATGAACACCTCGCACGGGACCAATGTAACTTATAGGAACTGACTGCGTAGTCCCGGGATTCCCGGTTTAAGAGTATGACGATAATTGGCAAAAATCACACTTAGACTTGAAAACAGGCCGTTAAGGGGTGAAAACCCGAACCATCCCCCAAACGATCCCGTAGGAGGCACGAACACCTCGTAGGGGACCAATGTAACTTGTAGGAACTGATCACTTAGTCCCGGGACTCTCGGTTTGAGAGTATGACGATAATTCGCAAAAATCACACTTAGACTTGAAAACAGGCTGTTAAGGAGTGAAAACCCGAACCAGCCCCAAACGACCCCGTAGGAGGCACGAACACCTCGTACGGGACCAATGTAACTTGTAGGAACTGATCACGTAGTCCCGAGACACACGGTATGAGAGTATGACGATAATTTGCAAAAATCACACTTAGACTTGAAAACAGTCCATTAAGGGGTGAAAACCCGAACCAGCCTCCAAACGACCCCGTATGAGGTACGAACACCTCGCACGGGACCAATGTAACTTGTAGGAACTGACCGCATAGTCCCGAGATTCCCGGTTTAAGAGTATGACGATAATTGACAAAAATCACACTTAGACTTGAAAACAGGCCGTTAAGGGGTGAAATCCCGAACCAGCCCCCAAACGATCTCGTAGGAGGCACGAACACCTCGTAGGGGACCAATGTAACTTGTAGGAACTTATCGCTTAGTCCCGGGACTCTCGGTTTGAGAATATGACGATAATTCGCCAAAATCACACTTAGACTTGAAAACAAGCCGTTAAGGGGTGAAAACCCGAACCAGCCCCCAAACGACCCCGTAGGAGGCACGAACACCTCGCACGTGACCAATGTAACTTGTAGGAACTAACCGCGTAGTCCCGGGTCTCCCTGTTTGAGAGTATGACGATAATTTACACCTCGCACGGGACCAATGTAACTTGTAGGAACTGACCGCGTAGTCCCGGGTCTCCCGGTTTGAGAGTATGACGATAATTTGCGAAAATCACACTTAGACTTGAAAACAGGCCGTTAAGGGGTGAAAATGCCAACCAGCCCCCAAACGACCCCGTTGGAGGCACGAACACCTCGCACGAGACCAATGTAACTTGTAGGGACTGATCGCGTAGTCCCGGTACTCCCTGCTTGAGAGTTTGACGATAATTTGCAAAAATCACACTTAGACTTGAAAATAGGCTGTTAAGGGGTGAAAACCCAAACCAACCCCCAAACGACCCCGTAGGAGGCACGAACACCTCGCACGGGACCAATGTAACTTGTAGGAATTGACCGCGTAGACGTATATGCAATTTTTCTTCTTGTATATGCAATTTTTTTGCTTGAATATTTTTTTAAAAATGACTTGGTTACTAATATTGTATCTTTTTTGTGTCTTATTTTTTTTGTAGGATGACATTCAATCGTTAGCTTTTATCCACTTGGAATGCACGAAGAAGTCAATGCTCTACATTAGCGGGATTGTGTATTTAGTGTCGTTAATATTCAGGATTCAATTTTTTGTGTTATGGCCGAGCAGGCTTCCGTAGTTTTATGGTTTATTTTTATGGTCGTGCTGGCTATAGTAGTTTTATTATTGACTTTTATGGCCGTGCGGGCTTTATATGGCAGATTTTATGTTAGCAGGTTTTGGAATGCTAAAAAAATAGAGGAAACTCTGCCCAATTTTTTTTTGATATGAGAACTATTAACTCTTGTAATTTTTTTGAAGTTATTGTCGACTTTTATGGTCATGTGTTGCTTTATATTGGTATTATCTCTTGTAATTTTTTGAAGTTTGTATGCACATTAGTTTATCAACAACCTGCGATATTCATAATTTGTGAATTTTCTTGATTTTGTTTTTGCAGATAATAAATATTTTTCCTACCGAATTTGGAATTTGCATATTTTTCAGATTTGGTTCCTATTATTATTTTTTTTAATCAACTGAAAAATCTGGCACGGTTTTAAACCGTGCCAATGCATAAAAATGAGAACGCTTATAAAACAATCTGGCACGCTTTATAACCGTGCCAAAAGCGTGCCAGAAAATATATAATTTGGCACGGTTTTGGCGTGTGCCAAAAGCGTGCCAGATTTAACATCTGGCACGGTTTAAAAGCGTGCCAAAAGCGTGCCATATTAAAAAACTGGCACAGTTTAAAAGCGTGCCAAAAGCGTGCCAGATTGGAAAATCTGGCACGGTTTTAAACCGCGCCAGAAAATCTGGCACGCCTGATTCTGGCACGGTTTTGAGCCGTGCCAGATTGCGTCTTGCACGGTTTTAAACCGTGCCAGTTTCCTATTTTTGGTGTAGTGCTGGGAATGGACAACATAGAGAAAAGGGAGTAGCTTCTCGTACAGATAATGCTGAAGAAGAGCAGAGTGTTGCTGGCAGGGCTAGAGAGAATGAACAACCTACAGAGATTCAAATAATGGCACAGGAAATGTTGAGGATGGCAGAGAAACAAGAAAGAAATATGGCACAAATGGCAGAACAACAAGCTAGATATCTAGAATCAAAGACTGTGGCCAGGATTGAGAAAGAGGCAAGGAAGGAAATGAAAGATTCTATGCATAAGAAGTTTTTGAAGTTGAATCCTCCATAATATTCAGGGTCAGTTGAACCTACAGAAGCTGAGATGTGGGTAAGAGATCTAGAAACTATCTTTATTGTTATGAAGGTTCCAGATAACCAGAAAGTGAATCTAGCTGTGTTTAAGCTGAAAGGAGAGGCGGAATATTGGTGGGAAGCCAGCAACCATTTGGTGCCCAGGATGGAAGGTACTAATGTTATTACTTGGGCTGAATTTATTAAAGCTTTGTATGTTAAGTATTTCCCTAAAGTTTATAGGAGGGAGAAACTGAGGGAATTTATAAATTTGACTCAAGGTAAAATGTCTATGAGGGAGTATGAGGTTAAATTTACTGCTTTGTCTAGATTTGCTACTAAATATATGGAGAATGAAGAAGATAAATGTAGTAAGTTTCAAGATGGAAAGATTTGGCCTATTCAAAATAGAGTAGCCACTTATGAGTTAGAAGATTATGCTTCTCTGGTAAACAAAGCCACGATAGCAGAAAGGCAAATGAACCAAGGGGTGGCGAGTAGAGAGAGTTTTAAGAAAAGTAGATTCGACGCATCTCACTCTAAGCGAGGTGAGGGTGGAAGTGTTAAGATGGAACCTCATAAATTTCAAAGAGGTGGTGGAGATAGTGGTAGAGGTCAGGGGAGATTTGGTAGAGATACCAGGGGTGGAGGATCTTTTGGTTCAGCTAGAAAGTCAGGGAGAGGTGAGGCCCTAATAGGAGGTGTTACATGTTTCTTTTGTAAAAAGGAAGGGCATTATAAATCTGAGTGTCCTAAGCTTAAGGGATTGGAATGCTACCATTGTCATCAAGTGGGGCATATTAAGAAGAATTGTCCGCAATTTGCAGACACTCCAGCAGCACATAGTGAAGTAGCAAGCAAAATTTTATCTCCAGGTAGTGCAGTGAAAAGTATGGGCAGAGGACATGCTAGTAGTTCCAGGCCGGGTGGACGAGTTTTTACAATGAAAGAAGCTCAGATTACTCCAGATATGGTGACAGGTACACTTTCTGTTACTGATAGAAGTGCTTATGTTCTGATTGATCCTGGTTCAACACATTCTTTTGTGTCATATGCATTTTCCATATATCTTAATAGACCATGTACTCATTTAGAGGTGGGGTTGGGTATTTCCATGCCTATGGGGGATATGATTGTAGTTGAATATGTTTTTCGTGAGTACGTTTTGACTGTGGGGGTTAGAGATACAGTTATAGATTTACTTCCATTAGGTATCTCTGATTTTGACATAATTTTGGGAATGGATTGGTTATCTAAATATTATGCCTCCATAGATTGTTTTCGTAAAGAAGTTGTTTTTAAAATTCCTGGTGAGTCTGAATTTAAATTTGTGGGGGAAAGGAAAATTGTTCCTAGTTGCATTATTTTTGCTATTCAGATAAGAAAATTATTAAGTAAGGGTTGTAAGGGTTTTATTGCATATGTTCTTGACACTTCGAAGGGGGCTTTACAATTAGTTGATGTTCCTATAGTACGAGATTTTCCAGAAGTGTTTCCTAGCGAATTACCTAGGTTATTGCCAGAGAGAGAAGTTGAATTTAGCATTGAATTAGCACCGGGAACAACCCCTATTTATATGGCACCGTATAGAATGGCACCTGTTGAATTAAAAGAACTCAAGATTCAGTTACAAGATTTACTTGATAGAGGGTTCATACAGCCAAGTGTATCTCCATGGGGTACACCAGTTTTATTTGTGAAGAAGAAAGGTGGTATTATGCGTTTGTGTATTGATTATAGGCAACTGAATAAAGCTACAGTTAAGAACAAATATCCTTTACCTCGCATAGATGATTTGTTTGATCAGTTAGAGGGTGCTAAAGTATTTTCAAAGATAGACTTGCGATCAAGGTATCATCAGTTGAGGGTGCAGGGGAGTGATATTTCTAAAACTGCTTTTCGCACTCGGTATGGTCATTTTGAGTTTTTGGTGATGCCTTTTGGGGTGACTAATGCTCCAGCTGTATTTATGGATCTTATGAACCGGGTACTGCATCCTTTCGTTGATTCATTTGTGATAGTTTTTATTGATGATATTATGATTTATTCACGTGATATGGTTGAACATGAAAGGCATCTCAGAACTATTTTGAATGTGTTGAAAGATAAGCAATTGTATGCTAAGTTTAGCAAATGTGAATTTTGGCTATCAAAAGTTGTATTTTTAGGCTATGTTATTTGTGGAGATGGTATATGTGTTGATCCCAAGAAGGTAGAAGCTATTGTAAAATGGGAGAGGACCAATAATGTCACTGAGGTGAGAAGTTTTATGGGTTTAACTGGGTATTATAGAAGGTTTATTAAGGGATTTTCTTCAATTGCCTTGCCAATGACTAAATTTACCCGAAAAGATATTAAGTTGAATGGAATTCTGATTGTGAAAATGGTTTTGAATAATTGAAGAAGAGGTTGGTAACTGCACTTGTTCTTTCTATTCCACACGGTAGAGATGGTTTTGTTATTTATACCGATGCTTCACATCAGGGGTTGGGTTGTGTTTTTATGCAGCATGGTAAAGTTATAGCTTATGATTCTAGGCAGTTACGTACACATGAACTAATTATCCTACAAATGGTTTGGAACTTGCTGCTATTGTATTTTCTTTGAAATTATGGCGTCATTATCTATATGGTGAGGTTTGTGAAATTTTTACTGACCATCAAAGCCTTAAGTATTTATTTACTCAAAAGGAATTGAATTTGAGACAGAGGCGGTAGATGGAGTTAATTAAAGATTATGATTGTACAATTCACTACCACCGAGGGAAGGAAAATGTAGTTGCAGATGCTCTGAGTAGAAAAGCTTCGGGCAGGTTATCTTATATTTAGTGTGCTAGAGTTGCCCATATCATGGAGTTGAGATTGATGGGAGTAGAATTGCAGCTAGCAGAAGGGGACATGTTCTTTGCTCATGTAAGGGTGAGGCCTTTGTTAGCTACCCGTATTCGTGATTTGCAAAGTCAAGATCCTTTTATTGAGAAGAAATGACAAGATGTTCGAGATGGTAAGTCTGGAGATTTTTGTATTGTGAATGATGGTACTTTATTGTATAAGCAGTGGTTATGTGTGCCTAATGTGGGTGGATTGAAAAAGGAAATTTTAGACGAGGCTCATAATTCCATTTATACTATGCATCCTGGTAGTACTAAAATGTATAGGGATTTAAAGGAGCATTATTGGTGGAATAATATGAATAAAGAAATAGCTGATTTTGTTGCTAGATTTATATGTCAGCAAGTGAAAGTGGAACATCAGAAACCTACAGGTCTACTTCAACAATTGCCAATACTATAATGGAAATGGGATCATGTAACGATAGATTTTGTAGTTGGGCTTCCTCGATCTCAGAAGGGGTCAGATTCAATTTGGGTAGTGGTAGACAGGTTGACTAAGTCAGCTTATTTTCTAGCAGTCAAGACTACGTATACAGTTGACAGGTATGCTAGATTATATGTTAATGAAATTATTCGATTGCATGGAGCACCTGTTTCTATTGTTTCAGACAGGGACCCTAATTTTACATCCAGATTTTGGGATAGCTTGCAGTATGCTATGGGTACTAACTTAAAGTTTAGTACGGCTTTTCATCCTCAGACAGATGGGCAGTCTGAAAGGACAATACAGATTTTGGAAGATATGCTTAGAGCTTGTGTGCTTGATTTCAAAGGTAATTGGGATGAATATTTGCCTTTGATAGAATTTTCATATATAAATAGTTTTTAGTCTACTATTGGTATGGCTCCATATGAAGCATTGTATGGTAGACGATGTCGTACACCGATATGTTGCGGTGAAGTTGGTGAAAGGAAGATAGAGGGTCCAGAATTGATTGAAGTCACCACTGAAAAAGTGAAGATTATTCAAGATAGAATGAGAACAACTCAAAGCAGATAGAAGAGTTATGCAGATAAACGGCAAAAATATTTGAAATTCCACAAAGGGGATTATGTGTTTCTTCGGATATCACCATGGAAAGGAGTTATGAGATTTGTAAAGAAAGGGAAATTGAGTCCACGCTACATCGGACCTTATGAAATTCTTGAGAAAGTCGGGATGGTTGCCTATAAGTTAGCATTAACACAGGAGTTAGCTCGATTACATGATGTTTTACATGTTTCCATGTTGAGAAAGTATGTAGAGGACCCTTCACATGTATTGGTGGAACAACCTATTGAGTTGAAAGAAGACTTGAGCTATGTGGAAGAACCACTTGCTATCGTAGATAGGAAGGAACATATATTGAGATCCAAAGTGATCCCACATATAAAGGTTATGTGGAGAAGGCATTCCATAGAATAGGTTACATGGGAGAGCGAGGCTACCATGAAGATGCGTTATCCGTATTTGTTTGATTCAAAAAACCAAGGTATGTCAATTTCGGGGACGAAATTTCCTAACAGGGGGAGAATTGTGACAACCCAAATATAATTATGATAAATCATGATTATATTATGTTATATGGATAATATTTTATTATTATATATAATGTTAAGTCATTATGTTTAGTTTAATCCCACCTTCATAAAGCTTGAGGTATCGAATAAGTTACAACTGTGAAATTTAAAAGTTTTCGATAGGAATGTTCCTGTTGGAGGCTAGTTTTGACCTTTATGACATAACAATGAACTTTAGGAGTAAACTAGATATTTGTAGATATATGAGTTAGGTTTATAACAAAACAAACAGTTCATCGAACAGACATCCGAGTGGGAAGATATTATCTTTTTACGAACAGGGGGTAAAGTAGTCATTTAACCTTAAATGATATTTTGTTTTATATAATGCCACATGTTATATTTTGATTGGACCAATGGGGTGACCTTATGCCGACTTATCACCATTGAATTAAGATCTTCCTTCATCATATTTCATCCATGGAAGAGTTTTAACCTAAGGAAAGAGAGTTTTGAAGTTTAGGAAGAAAGTGTTGGGAGAAATTGAAGAAAAAATCATAGAAAAATTACGTAAAAGCCCCTAAGGTATTTCCATCCATAAATCTTGTTTATTTTTTTGTATTACTTATTCAAATGATTGAAATAATCCTTTTTTTACTGAAATTCCATGTCTTTATGTGTAATTATGGATAGATGCAAGTTTAAGCAAACTTGAATGTGTAAACCCTTGAGATGGTTTTGTTTAGGAACCTTATTTATTCAAACTTTCATATAATTCTGTACACTTACTAGAATTGATTGATTCAAATTGGAGATTAAACTGGACTCATATATGTATGACATATCAGTAAAATACCAAGAAATGAGTCTTTGGTGAGAGTTTGAAGTTCGGGTATGAAATCTTCCCCAAGGGTGAAAGTATGCATACCATATGTTTGATGTCTTACTTGACATAGCAAATGAACTCTGAAAATTATGAAATTTTAATCCTGTATTGTTCAATATGTTTAATGATGTTAGGTTAAATATCATATAAATTTATGATGTATAAAAATTATGAAAATTCCTGGAAGTTGAATGAACGATAAAAGAGCCTATAGGGCAGACTTGCTATGTGGTAAAGAAATAAGCATATCTTGCTCTATGAGACTTGAAATGAAATACTGTCTTTTGTATTGGAATAATTATATGATAAGGATTTAATTATCAAGAATAAATGAATATATGTTTGGTCTATGACTTGGATATGACAATTATCACTACACCAAAAATGCTAATCTGGCACGCTGAAGGAAGGAGATTCTGGCACAGTTTAAAACCGTGCCAAAATCTGGCACGATTTTATCGTAATCTGGCACAGTTTAAAACAGTTCCAAATATGGGAACGCTTCATTAAAAAAATAAAACCCCAAAATTTCAAGAGGGGACCAAAATTTCAAGAGGACCAAATCATTCTAACCTATCTCTCTCTCTCTCTCTCCGAGACCCGATGCCCACCTCCCCCCTCCCTCTTGATGGCACGCTGACACCCCCACCGCCACTCTCTATCCCTCTCTCTCCGAGACTCGCTGTCCACCTCCGCCCTCCCTCTCGATGACACGCTGTCACCCCCACCGCCACCCACCCTCTTTCTCCACTGTGACCTGCTATTATCCCAGCCACACCGCAGCTTTTGTTCTTTCCCGGAGCTTTTATTTATTCATTCATTGTAAGGTGTAGGGTCATTTTGGGGGTATTCATTCATTCTCGAAGATTTTGTTCATTCATTCATTGTAAGGTATTCATTCATTGTTTCGATCACATTCATTTCATTTCAATTCGTATATCGCTTCAATGGTAACTTACTTGATGGTATTAAGATGTAGGGTCATTTTGGGGGGTTTTTACAAGAACACTACGATGTTTTATGGTATTAGATCTACCATAAAGTAAGAATTTAATGCCTTTGTTGTTACATTGTTTGGGATCAGGACCCATATGATGTACGGTTAAGAAAATTGAAAAACCTAGCATATACCCAGATGATGTTTTCTGCATCTATCTATCTAATGGGTAATTATTATCTTTTGAATTAAATGCAGCTGGGGCATGTGGGTATGGTTTCTCGGCTATAAGCTTAAGTGTTGGGCAACTTGCAGTTGCTGGACCTAGCATTTACAAAGATGGAGCTGGTTGTGGTTCATGTTTTCAGGTATGCACATTTAGAGTTTTTAGTTTATAAATGTGCATAAATATAGTAAGTGTGAATTTTCTTTTTATTTGGGGGAGTCTAATCTAAATTAATTTTGAAGATGAGGTGCAAAAATGCAGCCCTTCTTAACAAAGAAGGGACTAGAGTGATAGTAACTGATCTTAATTGAAACAACCAGACTGATTTTGTACTCAACAGCAGAGCTTTCGTGTCTATGGCTAACAAGGGTATGGACCAAGACTTTTTGAAACTTGGGCTTGTAAATGTGGAATACAGGAGGTGAGTCAAGAACTACATATATATGTATCACATATACACCCTTGTTTTATGTATTTTACACCAATGATGTGACTTTGAGCTGACTGGTTTTGTTTGGAATAAGTAAATACATGTTTTTATATTTTGTGAAAATGCTTATATATATATGTCCAAATATTATAAATATTTTTTGATTATCATTATTGGAACTGATCCATTATTCGGGTAATTCATATTCACCAGTTTTGGTTTATAAACTCAGTTGGGAATGTTAACTCCATTAAGTATATTCAATGAGATTTAAGAGGAAACTGACATGTTAGAACCCCAAATGTTGCTGGCAATCAGACATCAAGAAAACATTTTCTGTAGACTATACTTATAAATGTTTCTATTTTGTGGATATAGTGATTGTTAAAATTATGTAGATATACTGATTGTTGTGTATTCATGTTGGGTCTTGAAGTTCAGGTGTTTGGGTTATTCTGAGCTATAATTTCTAGAGCCATTGGAATTTTTTTGCATCAAGTATAAATCCTTTCTTTTTTGAGAAGTTCCAAATTATAATTTACTAATTTTCACAATATTCAACTGAGGATAAAGTTTAACCATTAATATGGTAAAGTCAATTTCATCTTAAAATGTTAAATGTGCACTACCTGTTTCTCGCATCATTAGAGTTTTCACACATCTTTCTTCTTTGAACTATATAGCTAGAGAGACAGGTGATTCCACGCATCATCGCGTTTTACTTTGAATTTAAGGTATTCTTAAGGATTTGAATCGAGCATATGAGAGAAATATTATTGATGTGCATACATTGGAATCCAAACACGATCCAAATACGTATTTTGTATTGGCTTACTGCATACATTGGAATGTGCATACATTGTATACACGATCTAATACATTTATGTGCATACATTACATACATTGAAATGCATACCTTTGAATCTATACCGAATCTCATTTTTGGGTGAGACTCACTGACATGTCATATTCATATTGACTCGTATTTTGACCGCTCACCAATGGGGTACAATGGAATCCTAACATGATCCAAAACGGGTGCGACACGTTAGCGAGTCGCACCCATTGAGTCGAAAATATGAGTCGGCATAGACAGTCTTATTATTATTTTATTTTTCTATATGATATGCACCTGTGATTTGCTTCACAGAGACCATTATGTAGAAAATCAATGTATTGTGATGCATGTTGTGTATCGTGTTGGAGTTGACAAGTATGATATTGGATTTGGCCATTTTGGTATTTCCGTTGATGATGTAAGTTTCTGTTGAATTTTTATGTTGTTGATATATATTTGGTCTTACATGTTCCCCGTTGCAAGTGAACCTCCTTATGTTTATTTTATTTTTCAATCACATATACTTGAACATGCCTTACATTATGTGAATTTCATATTCTTTATCACTGCAAATTATCCATTGATTGGTTACACAATCAATAACGATCAATGGCTACACAATCAATGGCTATGATCAAAATGAATGTGTATATTACATAAGATGTGTATAATACCTTCGTACCATATATATAGTCGCTACATGTAAATTGATTGTGTATATTACATGTAGCTATGATCAAAATGATTTAAGAATTTCCTGAGTTTAAGCTAGGTTATTACTCGTGAGTTTAACAATTTCATATGGAATGATTTCCATTACAAGTAGCCTTATCAATATGAATAATTTGTTTCGCCTTACTTACAGGGGGATGTATGTATGTTGCGACCTGAGCTACAAAGAGGAAGAATTTGAAGTTGTTGACGTGCCGTTAGAGTCTGTAGGCTTTGTTGAAATCGACACACCGATTCTACAGGTTTGTAAATTTCTTAATGTTTATGTTCGGTTGATTCATCTTTTGGTTATAGTTATCTGATTAAAAGAGCTAAAAATATTAGAGAACATACATGTTTAATAAAAAAATCATTTCCTTTTTTAGTTAAATGCAAATGCTAATAATTGTAATGCAAACTTGAAAATATCTAGATTAGGCTGAAAAACATTTCGCACGGGATCGATGTAACTTGTAGAAACTGATCGCATAGTCATAGGTCACGATAAATTGTAAAAATCACACTTTGACTTGAAAAAAGGCCGTTAAAGGGTGAAAACTCAAACGAGCTCCCAAACGACCCCGTAGGAGGAACGAACGCCTCGCATGGGACCAACGTAACTTGTAGAAACTGACCGCGTGGCTCGGATCTCCCGATTTGAGAGTATGACGATAATTTGCAAAAATCACACTTTGACTTTAAAACAAGCCGTTAAAGGGTGAAAACCCAAACCAGCCCCCAAACGATCCCGTAGGAGGCACGAAAACCTCGTACGGGACCAACGTAACTTTTAGGAACTGACCGCGTAGTCCCGGGTCTCTTGGTTTGAGAGTATGATGGTAATTTGCAAAAATCACACTTTGACTTGAAAATAAGCCGTTAAAGGGCGAAAACGCAAACCACCCGTCAAACGACCACGTAGGAGGCACGAACACCTCGCACGGGACAAACGTAATTCATAGGAAATGACCGCGTAGTCCCGGGTCTCCCGGTTTGAGAGTATGACGATAATTTTCAAAAATCACACTTAGACTTGAAAACAGACCGTTAAAGGGTGAAAACCCAAACCAGCCCCAAAACGACCTCGTGGGAGGCACGAACACCTCGCACGGGACCATTGTAACTTGTAGGAACTGACCGCGTAGTCCCGGGTCTCCCGATTTGAGAGTATGACGATAATTTGTAAAAATCACACTTAGACTTGAAAACAGGCCGTTAAAGGGTGAAAACCCAAACCAACCCCCAAACGACCCCGTAGGAGGCACGAACACCTCGTACGAGACCAATGTAACTTGTAGGAAATGATCACGTAGTCCCGGGTCTCTCGGTTTGAGAGTATGACGATAATTTGCAAAAATCACACTTAGACTTGAAAAGAGGCCGTTAAAGGGTGAAAACCCGAACTAGCCCCCAAACGATCCCGTAGGAGGCACGAACAACTCGTAGGGGACCAATGTAAATTCTAGGAACTGACCGCGTAGTCCCAGAACTCCCGGTATGAGAGTATGACGATAATTTGCAAAAATCACACTTAGACTTGAAAACAGGCCGTTAAGGGGTGAAAATCCGAACCAGCCCCCAAACGACCCCGTAGGAGGCATGAACACCTCGCACGGGACCAATGTAACTTGTAGGAACTGACCGCGTAGTCCCGGGTCTCCCGGTTTGAGAGTATAACGATAATTTGAAAAATCACACTTAGACTTGAAAACAGGCCGTTGAAGGGTGAAAACCCAAACCAGCCCCCAAACGACCCCGTAGGAGGCACGAACACCTCGCACGGGACCAATGTAACTTGTAGGAACTGAATGCGTAGTCACGGGTCTCCCGATTTGAGAGTATGATGATAATTTGCAAAAATCACACTTAGACTTGAAAACAGGCCGTTAAAGGGTGAAAACCCAAACCAACCCCCAAACGTCCCTGTAGGAGGCACGAACACCTAGTACGGGACCAATGTAACTTGTAGGAACTGACCGCATAGTCCCGGGTCTCCCGGTTTGAGAGTATGACGATAATTTGTGAAAATCACACTTAGACTTGAAAACTGGCCGTTAAAGGGTGAAAACCCAAACCAGCCCCCAAACGACCCCGTAGGAGGTACGAACACCTCGTACGAGACCATTGTAACTGGTAGGAACTCACCGCGTAGTCCCGGGTCTCCCGATTAGAGAGTATAACGATAATTTGCAAAAATTTAGGCACCTTATACCTTTGACTTACTTAAGTCTATACTGTATAAGTGTTCAACTAATTTGGAAATAGTGACAAAATTGGTTATCTAACCTGGAATCCAAAGAACCTCAGAATTTATCTCTCTAATCCTCTTCAATGATCCAAGAAGGTATAAATTGAATCACACTACACACATTAGAAGTGCATACATGTGTATATATTGCTTAAAATTGATTGTATGTTAATTTCCCCTTAAAATGTTGTTTTAATAATTTTTTGGGAATTTTTAAACATTTTTAAAATAATGTTTTCATTAATAAAAGTGTGATTATAAAATTTGTGGGGTTAATATGGTATTTTGAAAAATTCATTTTTCATTGGAATGTTTGATTGGGTAGAATGTAAATGCGCTAGAGACTTCAGGGTGCTGCCTGTAATTATTTTTTACGCGCGTTTGCAAGCCAATTATGTGCCAACACTTGTCACGTTCCTGATGTATCAATTTGTGTTTGTTATGTGAGAGGGTTGCCTGGTGGTTTGCTGATCGTTAGATCAAACCTCATCCATGGCGTGCATGTGTTTTAAACCTATCCTTGTGCTATCTCGTTGGACCAATCACATTCAACTTAACCACCGCTTTTTTATAACCCTTGGATCAAGTCAATATTAGGAAGACTTAATCTCAGCCCTTGATTGCCTTCGACTATCCAGAACCTTCCTCCACTCCTATAAAGCCCTCTAATTCTCAACCTTTCAAGACTTTTGGCAGTCGTCATTTCTGAGAGAAAAAAATAGAGAGAAGAGAGAAGTGAGAGATTAGAGAGAAAAGAAAAGAGAGAAGAGAGAGAAAGGGAAAACAGTGTTAGCCAAACCCTAACCCTAACCCTAAACACTTCAAATCTGATTCAAACCTTCGTATATACAAAACCCCAAACACAACCTTGAGTGTTTGAGAGAGAGTGGTGTTACTGGTTTGTTCATATTGAAGTTGTAACCTCTTAATCAGTGATCTTATTACCAACTTAAACATTCGTGTGAAGATATGTATTTCTTCTTCATAGAAATTGTAGATCTACACTCTGCATGTTATATTTCACTAGATCTGCATGTTTCTTTCTCGATTTAAGAAAATCCTTACTGATTTAGTTTTGAAAATGTTTTATGATTTCTATTCTTATGAAACTTAACCTTGACCTAGTTGGATTCACACTTGGAGATTTTCGATCTAAAAAATATTTTTAAAACAGAGATTGATTAAGATCTTGACCGATTTAGAATCAAGATATCCGTGGAATCTGGGATATATTTAAAGGTCAAAAAGGTGTCAAGTTCTGTAAGAAAGAAAGAAAAGAAAATCACAGCATATAGTCTTTATATGTAATTTTCTAGGACTGTCTGTAAAACTAAGTGTGTGTGAGCTCATGCATGTTGATAGGAATCACATCACAAACACTTAACACACTACCACACTGGAAGTGTTGTGAATAAGATCAAAGATTATTGAGTCGACGCAAGGAAGCTAAAGCAAAAGGAAGTTATCAAACTGGAAGAACATCATCAACAATCAGATCTATGAGAAGTTAGAAGGACACCAAGTGGGGTATATTCCTAAACTTAGAATAGGTTGATTTGTGTGCATGTATGTTGTATTGTTTGTAACTGCTATTTGTTGTTAGTGGATTTTTACTTTTGTGACTTATAAGTCACCGTGGATGTTTCCTCTATTGGGAGAGGTTTTACCACGTTAAAAAACCGTGTGTTCTGATTATCTTCATCTCCTCATCTCATTCTATAGTGTGCTGAATTTTTGAAACTATCTTAGTTTTAAAACTGATTACAAAGTCTTGATTATTCTCATACATAAGTTTTTGTAAACACATCTTGTTTTTTATCATTTTTATTTTCAAAAGAAAAGGGTTTCTTCAACAAACATCTCGGAGTTGCTTATACAGTTTAATCTTGTATTAAACGGCATTAGCAACGTTTTTGAATTGGTATCAGAGCCCTGTAAACTTTTATTTCAAGAAGATCTTGTGTTTCTGAAATCGTTTTCTGAAAAACCTAACTATGGACGAGAAGAATGAAAGGTTTGGTAATCTGTCCAGACCTCCACTCTTTGATGGAAACAACTTTGCTTACTGGAAAGTAAGAATGGTTGCCTTCATCCAAGGGACTTTAGGAGATGATGTCTGGGACATTATTGAAACGGATACACTTATCCTACTAAACCATCCACTGAAGGAAGTGATGAGAGGGTAAAGAAAATCTTGAGTGAGTTTACCCAAGAAGAGAAAACTATTTCTCGAAATAACAATAAAGGCAAGAATGCCATTTTTATGTCTATTAATGAGTATGAGTTCAAGAGAATCTCATCTTGTGCCACTTCTAAGGAAGCTTGGGGCACATTAATCACTGCCCATAAAGGAGACTCAAGAGTTAAAGCTGCTAAAACTCAAATGCTTACCCAGCAGTATAACTCTTTGATTATGTCTGACTCTGAGTCTTTTGATGACTTTTACATGAACTTAACTGATATAGTTACAAAGTTGCATGCTAATGGTATAACATATGATAGGAATGAAATTGTCTCTAAAATTCTAAGATCATTACCACAAAAGTTTGACAGCAAGAGGTATGCTATTGAGGAAATGAGTGATCAAAACCTTACCCCTGAGTTACTCAGTAACAAACTTAGGACTGTGAAAATGGAATTAGACTTTAAGAAACAATTAAATCATTCACAAAGAAAACAGCCCAGCTCTAACTGGAGTTTTGCCTCTAAGATATCTAAACTTGAGGCTAATTTGATCAACTCTGACTCTGATGAGGAGTGTGATATAGACAAACTAGATAATCAGATTGCCTTAATGTCTAAACAATTTAAGAAAATTGTTAAATTTAGAAACAAACAGGCAACTAAACAAGGCAAGCCTAATTATCCTACTCTGTCTAATCCCAAACCTCATGAGAGAGGTCTTGACAAACATCCTAAGGACAATAACTCCAGACCCAGCAAAGACCTTAAAAAGATTGAATGTTTTAGATGTGGGAAACTAGGTCACATTGCTCACGATTGCAGAGTTAATCTGAATAAAGCCAACACACACAATAGAGCCAATGTCTGTAAAACTTGGAATGATTCAAGTGACTCTGATGAAGAGGAACTTGAGTCATCAAATGTACTTGATCCTTGCATGTCATTTTATGCTAAGATCATTTACAATGATGATATGCCTGTGTGTGATAATGATGCTCCTACTCCTGCTTGTGTGAATACTGCTTTGACTAGCCTAGATGCTTTATTATCTGAAAATGTTGCTAGCTCTAGTTTCGTGTGTGTGAGTCAAAGTGATCTCGATAACGACGATGTAAATGGGTGCGTGCGTACTAAAACTGAATCGTTAGGGGTCACTACACACACTTCACTAAGCGACTCAGACACAGATGACCTCCCAGATATTCATACCTTGTATGCCAAAACTCTCAAAAAAGGCACTAGACTGGAGAAGACTGTTAGAGACCTGACTAAGAAATTAGATGATCTAAGTCTTATTGTGAAGCTGAATGCCGAAGAGTATACTATCCATTGTCTGTCTCATCAATCCGAAATTGAAACTTTTGATCAAAAATTAAAAGAGTTGACTAAAACTAATGAAACCCTGGAAATGAAATACAAGGGAACATTATTAGAACTGGAGGAAGCAAAAATAAAGACAGCTACTATTTTCAAAAAAATTTCTAAGTTTGAAAACAATTCAAATTGTTTTACTGACTTTGTTGTTGACTCCAAGACCAATTCTGATGATAGAATCGGTATTTGATTTTGCCCTAAGAACAAACCACAAACTACAAATCTTGAACCTATTAAGTTTGTGTCTGGGGGCAAAAGACCAATTGAAACATGTCCAGATTTTCATTTTATTAAAAAGGAATTTGATCAAAAGCAACAACAGAAAGACATTGGAGAGTCTAGTAATTCTAAGGCTGACACTCCACTTAAGACTAAATACATCTGTCCTTTCATCAGAAAGGCTGAATCTACCTTTAAAACCATCCCTCCTAGGAATAGGACTTCTGAACAGAATGCTGTTAAACCCATCTTTAGAAGTTTTCCTAAGGAAGTTCATCCCTCAAGCAATCAATATTGCTCCTACTGTGACATTTATGGTCATTCCTTTGAAGGTTGTTATGCTAGGCGTCTAAACACCCCTGTGTACAACACTTCTGTCTACAAGAACTTTAACTATTCTAGGCAAAATCGTAACCATTATATCCTTCCAAGACAACCTGATAAGAACTCTAACTACAGGAATAGAAAGACCAAAACTAAGAGTTCATTTAAGAGAAAGGCTCCCAGAAACTTTCCTAAACCAAAAGCTCAAATTTTCCTCAATAATCAGTTTGTTGCTCCAAATGTTTTTCGACAAAAAACTGTGTCTCGAAAATTTTATCAAATGAAGGCAAACTTGTACAAAATTAAAACTAGAGCTATTTGGGTTAGAAAAGATGATCTTTTACCCCAAATGAAGTGTAACATTGTTATCACTGCCTTAAAAGCTGAACACACTTCATCTGGTTGGTACTTAGATTCAGGATGCTCCAAACATATGATAGGAGATGAAACCAAACTCTTAAACAAAACCAGATTTGCTGGAGGCAAAGTAGTTTTTGGTGACGGAGTTTCATCCCAGATCATAGGTAACGGAACCTTAAAAGAAGAGGGAATGCCTACTCTCGAAAATGTACTATTAGTTAAAGGCCTTAAAGCCAACCTCCTAAGTATATCACAATTTTGTGACTCTGACCATACAGTTACCTTTTCAAAGAACAATTGTAAAATTCTAAATGATAAAGGTAAATGCATTATTACCGGATTTAGAACACCTGACAATTGTTATACTATCAAGACTAGTTCTGAAACCTGTAACATTGTCAGAATGGATGACAATGAAATCTGCCATAATCGTATGGGTCACCTAAGTTATGATATCCTTGGCAGATTGTCTAGTTAAGAGATTGTTAGAGGAATTCCTAAAATTAAACCTATCTCCAGTGTTGTCTGTGGTCATTACCAGGAAGGAAAAATAGTTAAGACTTCGCATAAAAAAGTTAAAGACATTCTCACCTCTAGACCTCTAGATCTCATCCATATGGACCTTATTGGTCCCTCTAGAACTGTTAGTCTTTGTGGACACAGTTATATCCTTGTCATGGTTGATGATTTCACACGATTCACTTGGGTTGCCTTCTTGAAACAAAAATCTGACACGTTTCAGAATTTTTTAAAATTTTTACTAAGAATTGAAAATGAGAAAGACACGCAAGTCAATCGCATTCGTAGCGATAGAGGGGGAGAGTTTATAGACACAGGAATAGTTGAATATTGTGACTACAACGGTTACAAACACGAATTCAGTGCCCCTAAGACTCCTCAGCAGAATGGTATTGCTGAAAGGAAAAACCGAACTCTTCAAGAGATGGCACGTGTCATGTTGCATGCCAAATCTCTACCTAAATACTTCTGGGTAGAATCTATTAGAACTGCATGTCATATCATTAATAGGGTTTACCTTAGGAAAAACACTAAACAAACCCTTTATGAGTTGTGGTACGGTAAGAAGCCTAATCTGAAATATCTAAGAACTTTCGAAAGTCAGTGTTATGTCTGTAAAGACAGAGAACATCTGTCTAAATTCGAGACGCGTGGTGATAAAGCCATCTTCTTAGGATACTCTCCAAACAGTCGTGCTTATCGTATATACAATCTGCGTACTAAGGCCCTTATGGAATCGATAAATGTAATTGTAAGCGATACTATTGTCGAAAATAAGATATCTGAATCACCTATTGTGGTTGAATCTGAAAATGATTTCAAAACTGATTCACCAGAAATAGATGACTCATTACATATTGAGAGTCCAAAAGTACCTGGATGGGTCTCTAAAGATCATCCCATTGACAACGTGGTCGGTAATCCTAATGAGCCAGTTCGTACTAGATCCCAGTTAAGAAAATATGATAATTATGCATGTTTTGTCTCCCTTGTGGAACCGAAAAATGTTAATGAAGCATTGAATGACACACACTGGATTTCTGCTATACAGGAAGAACTTTTACAATTTGTCATTCACGATGTCTGGTATCTTGTACCGCGGCCTCAAAATAAAAATGTTATTGGCACACGTTGGATCTTTAAGAACAAATCTGATGAAAATGGGGTAATCTTTAGAAACAAAGCTAGACTAGTTGCTCAAGGTTACTCATAAATAGAAGGAATAGATTTTATCGAGGCATTTGCCCCTGTCACTCGTATTGAATCTGTTCGACTTCTTTTCGCCATAGCGTGTCACTTAAAATTTACACTTTATCAAATGGATGTCAAGTCTGCCTTCCACAATGGAATTATGTCCGAAGAAACGTATGTAGAACAACCCAAAGAGTTCATTGACCCTAAATACCCTGACCATGTCTTTCATCTAAAAAAGGATTTGTATGGCTTAAAAAAAGCTCCTCGAGCTTGGTATGGACGCCTTTCCAACTTTTTGTTGGATAAGGGTTTTAAGAGAGGAGGAAATGACCAGACCCTCTTTGTCAAACATTTTGACAAAAACATTATTATAGCCCAAGTCTATGTAGACGACATCATTTTTGGGTCTACTTCAACATCTGAAGTTAAATCTTTTTCTGCTATTATGCATAAGGAGTTTCACATGTCCCTTATGGGGGAGCTACAGCTTTTCTTAGGATTTCAAGTGAAACAGAATTCTGATGGACTATTTGTCTCTCAAACTAAGTATGCCTTAGGTCTTGTTAAAAATTTGGTTTAGATAATGCTAAAGTTGCCAAAACGCCTATGAGTACTAATGTTAAATTATGTAAAGATGAAAAAGGAAAGTCAGTTGATTCCACACTTTATCGTAGTATGATTGGTATCCTACTCTATCTAACTGCCTCACGACCAGATATAATGTATGATGTATGTCTGTGTGCTCGTTACCAGAATAACCCTAAAGAGAGCCATTTATCATGTGTAAAACGTATAATAAAGTACATAAAGGGCACTCTTAATCTTGGACTTAGGTACACTAATGATACCTGCAGTACCATCATAGGGTATACTGATGCTGATTGGGCCGGATGTACTGATGACAGTAAAAGTACATCAGGTGCCTGCTATTATGTCGGCAATAATTTAGTTGGTTGGAGTAGCAAAAAACAGAATTTCACATCTTTATCTACAGCTGAGTCCGAATATATAGCAGCTGGAAGTTGTTGTGCTCAATTATTATGGATAAAACAAATGTTAAGCGACTATGGGATTAAAGAAGATCAGTTACAATTGTATTGTGACAATCAAAGTGCTATTAACATATCTAAAAACCCGGTTCAACACTCGCGAACTAAGCATATTAAGATAAGACATCATTTTATACGCGAACTTGTTGAAACTAAGGAGTTAGAAATTCATTACCTGCCTACTGATCTGCAACTTGCAGACATGTTCACTAAACCTTTAGACTATAACAGATTTCTGTATTTGCGTAATTCTATAGGTATGGTATGTGCTGATTAAACTCTGAAGACCTTAATTTTTACCCTTTGTCCATTTAAGGCAAAATGGGGGAGAAATTTGAGTCTTACGGGTTCAATGTTTTGTTCACATTTCATCTAAACTGCTTGATCTTAGTGTGCATATTTGCAGGAATCTCTTCTACAGATTGTCTACCATTTCTAGTGTACAAATTTTTTAAATAGTTGAGTTATGTAATTTTTGACTTTCTAGGAAATGGGTAGATAGTATCTTTGTATAGGACTAGGTTTTATTTTTTTTGTTCCCTAAGAGTTTAAACTAACTCAAAGGAGATTTTGTCTCATATTTCCAAAGGGGGAGATTGAAGCACCTTATACCTTTGACTTACTTAAGTCTATACTGTATAAGTGTTCAACTAATTTGGAAATAGTGACAAAATTGGTTGTCTAACCTAGAATCCAAAGAACCTCAGAATTTATCTCTCTAATCCTCTTCAATGATCCAAGAAGGTATAAATTGAATCACACTACACACATTAGAAGTGCATACATGTGTATATATTGCTTAAAATTGATTGTATGTTAATTTCCCCTTAAAATGTTATTTTAATAATTTTTTGGGAATTTTTAAAAAATTTTAAACATTTTTAAAATAATGTTTTCATTAATAAAAGTGTGATTATAAAATTTGTGAGGGTTAATATGGTATTTTGAAAAATTCATTTTTCATTGGAATGTTTGATTGGGTAGAATGTAAATGCGCTAGAGACTTCAGGGTGCTGCCTGTAATTATTTTTGACGCGCGTTTGCAAGCCAATTATGTGCCAACACTTGTCACGTTCCCGATGTATCAATTTGTGTTTGTTATGTGAGAGGGTTGCCTGGTGGTTTGCTGATCTTTAGATCAAACCTCATCGATGGCCTGCATGTGTTTTAAACCTATCCTTGTGCTATCTCGTTGGACCAATCACATTCAACTTAACCACCGCTTTTTTATAACCCTTGGATCAAGTCAATATTAGGAAGACGTAATCTCAGCCCTTGATTGCCTTCAACTATCCAGAACCTTCCTCCACTCCTATAAAAGCCCTCTAATTTACAAAAATCACACTTTCTATAAAACAGCCCGTTAAAGGCTGAAAACCCAAACCAGACCCTAAACGAACTAGTAGGAGGCACGATCACCTCGCACGGGACCAATGTAACTTTTAGGAACTGACTGCGTAGTCCCGGGTCTCCCGGTTTGTGAGTATAACGATAATTTGCAAAAATCACACTTAGACTTGAAAACAGGCCGTTAAAGGGTGAAAACCCAAACCAGCTCCCAAACGACCCCGTAGGAGGCACAAACACCTCACACGATACCATAGTAACTTGTAGGAACTGACCGCGTAGTCCCGGGTCTCCCGGTTAGAGAGTATTACGATAATTTGCAAAAATCACACTTAGACTTGCAAAAAGGCCGTTAAAGGGTGAAAACCCAAACCAGCCCCCAAACGACCCCGTAGGAGGCACGAACACCTCGCACGGGACCAATGTAACTTGCAGGAGCTCACCGCGTAGTCCCGGGTCTCCCGATTAGAGAGTATAATGATAATTTGCAAAAATAACACTTAGACTTGAAAACAGCCCGTTAAAGGGTGAAAACCCAAACCAGGCCCCAAACGACCCCGTAGGAGGCACGAACACCTCGCACGGGACCGATGTAACTTGTAGGAACTGACCGCGTAGTCCCGGGTCACCCGGTTTGAGAGTATGATGATAATGTGCAAAAATAACACTTAGACTTGAAAACAGGCCATTAAAGGGTGAAAACCCAAACCAGCTCCCAAATGACCCCGTAGGAGGCACGAACACCTCGCACGGGACCAATGTAACTTGTAGGAACTGACCGCGTTGTCTCGGGTCTCCCAGTTAGAGAGTATGACGATAATTTATGAAAATCACACTTAGACTTGAAAACAGGCCGTTGAAGGGTGAAATACCTAACCAGCCCCCAAACGACCCCGTAGGAGGCACGAACACCTTGTACGGGACCAATGTAACTTGTAGGAACTGACCGCGTAGTCTCGGGTCTCCCAGTTTGAGAATATGACGATAATTTACGAAAATCACACTTTTTTGAAAATAGCACGTTAAAGGGTGAAAACCCAAACCAGGCCCCAAACGACCCCGTAGGAGGCACGAACACCTCGCACGGGACCAATGTAATTTGTAGGAACTGACCGCGAAGTCCCGGGTCTCCCGGTTTGAGAGTATGACTATAGTTTGCAAAAATAACACTTAGACTTGAAAACAGGCCGTTAAAGGGTGAAAACCAAACCAGCCCCCAAACAACCCCGTAGGAGGCATGAACACCTCGCACGAGACCATTGTAACTTGTAGGAACTGACCGCGTAGTCCCGGGTCTCCCGGTTAGAGAGTATTACGATAATTTGCAAAAATCACACTTAGACTTGAAAACAGGTCGTTAAAGGGTGAAAACCCAATCCAGCCCCCAAACGACCCCGTAGGAGGCACGAACACCTCGCACGGGACCAATGTAACTTGTAGGAACTGACCGTTTAGTCCCGGGTCTCCCGGTTTGAGAGTATGACGATAATTTGCAAAAATAACACTTAGACTTGAAAACAGGCCGTTAAAGGGTGAAAACCCAAACCAGCTCCCAAACGACCCCGTAGGACGCACGAACACCTCGCACGGGATTATTGTCACTTGTAGGAACTGACCGCGTTGTCCCGGGTCTCCCGGTTAGAGAGTATGACGATAATTTGCAAAAATCACACTTTGACTTGAAAACTGGCCGTCAAAGGGTGAAAACCCAAACCAGCCCCCAAACGACCCCGTAGGAGGCACGAACACCTCGCACGGGACCAATGTAACTTGTAGGAACTGACCGCGTAGTCCCGGGTCTCCCGGTTTGAGAGTATGACGCTAATTTGCGAAAATTACACTTTCTTGAAAACAGCCCGTTAAAGGGTGAAAACCCAAACCAGGCCCCAAACGACCCCGTAGGAGGCAATAACACCTCGCACGGGACTATTGAAACTTGTAGGAACTGACCGTGTAGTCCCGGGTCTCCCGGTTTGAGAGTATAACGATAATTTGCAAAAATCACACTTAGACTTGAAAACAGACTCTTAAAGGGTGAAAACCCAAACCAGCTCCCAAACGACCCCGTAGGAGGCACGAACACCTCGCACGAGACCATTGTAACTTGTAGGAACTGACCGCGTAGTCTCGGGTCTCCCGGTTAGAGAGTATGACGAAAATTTGCAAAAATCACACTTAGACTTGAAAAGAGGCCGTTAAAGGGTGAAAACCCAAACCAGCCGCCAAACGACCCCGTAGGAAGCACGAAAACCTCGCACGGGACCAATGTAACTTGCAGGAAATGACCGCGTAGTCCCGGGACTCCCGGTTAGAGAGTATAACGATAATTTGCAAAAATAACACTTAGACTTGAAAACAACCCGTTAAAGGGTGAAAACCCAAACCAGCTCCCAAACGACCCCGTAGGAGGCACGAACACCTCGAACGATACCATTGTAACTTGTAGGAACTGACCGTGTATTCCCGGGTCTCCCGGTTAGAGAGTATTATGATAATTTGCAAAAATCACACTTAGACTTGAAAACAGGCCGTTAAAGGGTGAAAGCCCAAACCATCCCCCAAACAACCCCGTAGGAGGCATGAACACCTCGCACGTGACCAATGTAACTTGTAGGAACTGACCGCGTAGTCCCGGGTCTCCCGGTTAGAGAGTATAACGATAATTTGCAAAAATAACACTTAGACTTGAAAACAGCCCGTTAAAGGGTGAAAACCCAAACCAGGTCCCAAACGACCCCGTAGGAGGCACGAACACCTCGCACGGGACCGATGTAACTTGTAGGAACTGACCGCGTAGTCCCGGGTCTCGCGGTTTGAGAGTATGATGATAATGTGCAGAAATAACACTAAGACTTGAAAATAGGCCATTAAAGGGTGAAACCCCAAACCAGCTCCCAAATGACCCCGTAGGAGGCACGAACACCTCGCACGGGACCAATGTAACTTGTAGGAACTGACCGCGTTGTCTCGGGTCTCCCAGTTAGAGAGTATGACGATAATTTATGAAAATCACACTTAGACTTGAAAATAGGCCGTTGAAGGGTGAAAACCCAAACCAACTCCCAAACGACCCCGTATGAGGCACGAACACCTCGCACGGGATTATTGTCACTTGTAGGAACTGACCGCGTTGTCCCGGGTCTCCCGATTAGAGAGTATGACGATAATTTGCAAAAATCACACTTTGACTTGAAAATAGGCCGTCAAAGGGTGAAAACCCAAACCAGCCCCCAAACCACCCCGTAGGAGGCACGAACACCTCGCACGGGACCAATATAACTTGTAGGAACTGACCGCGTAGTCCCGGGTCTCCCGATTTGAGAGTATGACGCTAATTTGCGAAAATCACACTTTCTTGAAAATAGCCCGTTAAAGGGTGAAAATCCAAACCAGGCCCCAAACGACCCCGTAGGAGGCACGAACACCTCGCACGGGACTAATGAAACTTGTAGGAACTGACCGTGTAGTCCCGGGTCTCCCGGTTTGAGAGTATAACGATAATTTGCAAAAATCACACTTAGACTTGAAAACAGGCCGTTAAAGGGTGAAAACCCAAACCAGCTCCCAAACGACCCCGTAGGAGGCACGAACACCTCGCACGAGACCATTGTAACTTGTAGGAACTGACCGCGTAGTCCCGGGTCTCCCGGTTAGAGAGTATTATGATAATTTGAAAAATCACAGTTAGACTTGAAAACTGGTCGTTAAAGGGTGAAAACCCAAACTAGCCCCCAAAGACCCCGTAGGAGGCACGAACACCGCGCACGGGACCAATGTAACATGCAGGAACTTACCGCGTAGTCCCGGGTTTCCCGGTTAGAGAGTATAACGATAATTTGCAAAAATAACACTTAGACTTGAAAACAGGCCGTTAAAGGGTGAAAACCAAAACCAGGCCCCAAATGACCCCGTAGGAGGTACGAACACCTCGCACGGGACCAATGTAACTTGTAGGAACTGACCGCGTAGTCCCGGGTCTCCCGGTTAGAGATTATGACGATAATTTGCAAAAATCACACTTAGACTTGAAAACAGGCCGTTAAAGGATGAAAACCCAAACCAGCTCCCAAACGACCCCGTAGGAGGCACGAACATCTCGCACGGGATTACTGTAGCTTATTGGAACTGACCGCGTTGTCTCGGGTCTCCCAGTTAGAGAGTATGACGATAATTTATGAAAATCACACTTAGACTTGAAAACAGGCCGTTGAAGGGTGAAAACCCAAACTAGCCCCCAAATGACCCCGTAGGAGGTACGAACACCTCGCACGGGACCAATGTAACCTGTAGGAACAGACCGCGTAGTCCCGGGTCTCCCGGTTAGAGAGTATGATGATAATTTGCAAAAATCACACTTAGACTTGAAAACAGGCCGTTAAAGGGTGAAAACCCTAACCAGCCCCCAAACGACCCCGTAGGAGGCACGAACACCTCGCACGGGACCAATGTAACTTGTTGGAATTGACCGCGTAGTCCCGGGTCTACCAGTTTGAGAGTATGACGATAATTTGCGAAAATCACACTTTCTTGAAAACGGCACGTTAAAGGGTGAAAACCCAAACTAAGCCCCAAACGACCCCGTAGGAGGCACGAACACCTCACACGGGACCAATGTAACTTGTAGGAACTGACTGCGTAGTCCCGAGTCTCTCGGTTTAAGAGTATGGCGATAATATGCGAAAATCACTTAGACTTGAAAAGAGGCCGTTAAAGGGTGAAAACCCAAACCAGCCCCCAAACGACCCCGTAGGAGGCACGAACACCTCGTACGCGACCAATGTAACTTGTAGGAACTGACCGCGTAGTCCCGGGTATCCCCGTTTGAGATTATTAGGATAATTTGCAAAAATCACACTTAGACTTGAAAACAGGTGGTTAAAGGGTGAAAACCCAATCCAGCCCCCAAACGACCCCGTAGGAGGCACGAACACCTCGCACGGGACCAATGTAACTTGTAGGAACTGACCGCGTAGTCCCGGGTCTCCCGGTTTGAGAGTATGACGATAATTTGCAAAAATAACACTTAGACTTGAAAACAGGTCGTTAAAGGGTGAAAACCCAAAGCAGCTCCCAAACGACCCCGTAGGAGGCACGAACACCTCGCACGGGATTATTGTAACTTGTAGGAACTGACCACGTTGTCCCGGGTCTCCCGGTTAGAGAGTATGACGATAATTTGCAAAAATCACACTTTGACTTGAAAACAGGCCGTCAAAGGGTGAAAACCCAAACCAGCCCCCAAACGACCCCGTAGGAGGCACGAACACCTCGCACGGGACCAATGTAACTTGTAGGAACTGACCGCATAGTCCCGGGTCTCCTGGTTTGAGAGTATGACGCTAATTTGCGAAAATTACACTTTCTTGAAAATAGCCCGTTAAAGGGTGAAAACCCAAACCAGGCCCCAAACGACCCCGTAGGAGGCAATAACACCTCGCACGGGACTATTGAAACTTGTAGGAACTGACCGTGTAGTCCCGGGTCTCCCGGTTTGAGAGTATAATGATAATTTGCAAAAATCACACTTAGACTTGAAAACAGGCCGTTAAAGGGTGAAAACCCAAACCAGCTCCCAAACGACCCCGTAGGAGGCACGAACACCTCGCACGGGACCAATGTAACTTGTAGGAACTGACCGCGTAGTCCTGGGTCTCCCGGTTAGAGAGTATTACGATAATTTGCAAAATCACACTTAGACTTGAAAACAGGTGGTTAAAGGGTGAAAACCCAAACTAGCCCCCAAACGACCACGTAGGAGGCACGAACACCTCGCACGGGACCAATGTAACTTGCAGGAACTTACCGCGTAGTCCTGGGTCTCCCGATTAGAGAGTATAACGATAATTTGCAAAAATAACACTTAGACTTGAAAACAGGCCATTAAAGGGTGAAAACCCAAACCAGGCCCCAAATGACCCCGTAGGAGGTACGAACACCTCGCACGAGACCAATGTAACTTATAGGAACTGACCGCATAGTCCCGGGTCTCCCGGTCAGAGATTATGACGATAATTTGCAAAAATCACACTTAGACTTGAAAACAGGCCGTTAAAGGGTGAAAACCCAAACCAACTCCCAAACGACCCCGTAGGAGGCACGAACATCTCGCACGGGATTATTGTAGCTTGTAGGAACTGACTGCGTTGTCTCGGGTCTCCCAGTTAGAGAGTATGACGATAATTTATGAAAATCACAATTAGACTTGAAAACATGCCGTTGAAGGGTGAAAACCCAAACCAGCCCCCAAACGACCCCGTAGGAGGCACGAACACCTCGCACGCGACCAATGTAACTTGTAGGAACTGACCGCGTAGTCCCGGGTCTCCCCATTTGAGAGTATTAGGATAATTTGCAAAAATCACGCTTAAACTTGAAAATTGCAAAAATCACACTTAGACTCGAAAACAGGCCGTTAAAGGCTGAAAACACAAACAAGTCGTCAAACGACCCCGTAGGAGGCACGGACACCTCGCACGGGACCATTGTAACTTGTAGGAACTGACCGCGTAGTCCCGGGTCTCCCGTTTAGAGAGTATGACGATAATTTGCAAAAATCACACTTAGACTCGAAAACAGGTCGTTTAAGGGTGAAAACCCAAACCAGCCCCCAAATGATCCCGAAGGAGGCACGAACACCTCGGACGGGACCAATGTAACTTGTAGGAACTAACCGCGTAGTCCCGGATCTCTCGGTTTGAGAGTATGACGATAATTTACAAAAATCACATTTAGACTTGAAAACGGGCCGTTAAAGGGTGAAAACTCAAACCAACCCCAAACGACCCCGTAGGAGGCACGAACACCTCGCATGGGACCAATGCAAATTGTAGGAACTGACCGCGTAGTCCCGGGTCTCCCGGTTTGAGAGTATGATGATAATTGGCGAAAATCACACTTTCTTGAAAACCGCCCGTTAAAGGGTGAAAATCCAAACCAGCCCCCAAACGACCCCGTAGGAGGCACGAACACCTCGTACAAGACCAATGTAACTTGTAGGAACTGACTGCGTAGTCCCGAGTCTCCCGGTTTGAGAGTATGATGATAATTTGTGAAAATCACTTAGACTTGAAAAGAGGCCGTTAAAGGGTGAAAACCAAATCCAGCCCCCAAACGACCCCGTAGGAGGCACGAACACCTCGCACGGGACCAATGTAACTTGTAGGAACTGATCGCGTAGTCCCGGGTCTCCCGATTTGAGAGTATGACGCTAATTTGCGAAAATCACAGTTAGACTTGAAAACTGACCGTTAAAGGGTGAAAACCCAAACCAACCCCAAACGACCCTGTAGGAGGCACGAACACCTCGCACGGTACCAATGTAACTTGTAGGAACTGACCACGTAGTCCCGGATCTCCCGGTTAGACAGTATAACGATAATTTGCAAAAATCACACTTAGACTTGAAAACAGCCGTTAAAGGGTGAAAACCCAAACCAGCCCCCAAACGTCCCCTTAGGAGGCACGAACACCTCGCACGGGACCAATGTAACTTGTAGGAACTGACCGCGTAGTCCAGGGTCTCCCGGTTTGAAAGTATGACGATAATTTGCAAAAATCACACTTAGACTTGAAAACAGGCCGTTAAAGGGTGAAAACACAAACCAACCCCCAAACGACCCTATAGGAGGCATGAACACCTCTCACGGGACCAATGTAACTAGTAGGAACTGACCGCGTAGTCCCGGGTCTCCCGGTTAGAACGATAATTTGCAAAAATCACACTTAGACTTAAAAATAGGCCGTTAAAGGGTGAAAACCCAAACCAGCCCCCAAGGGTCCCCGTAGGAGGCACGAACACCTCGCACGGGACCAATGTAACTTGTACGAACTGATCGCGTAGTTCCGGGTCTCCCAATTTGAGAGTATGACGATAATTTGCAAAAATCACACTTAGACTTGAAAACTGGCCGTTAAAGGGTGAAAACCCAAACCAGCCCCCAAACAACCCCGTTGGAGGCACGAACACCTCGCACGGGACCAATGTAACTTGTAGGAACTGACCGCGTAGTCCCGGCTCTCCCGGTTTGAGAGTATGACGATAATTTGCATTAATAACACTTAGACTTGAAAACAGGCCGTTAAAGGGTGAAACCCCAAACCAGCTCACAAACAACCCCGTAGGCGGCACGAACACCTCGCACGGGATTATTGTAACTTGTAGGAACTGACCGCGTTGTCCCGGGTCTCCCGGTTAGAGAATATGACGATAATTTGCAAAAATGACACTTAGACTTGAAAACAGACCGTTAAAGGGTGAAAACCCAAACCAACCACCAAACGACCCCGTAGGAGGCACGAACACCTCGCACGGGACCAATGTAACTTGTAGGAACTGACCGCGAAGTCCCGGGTCTTCCGATTTGAGAGTATGACACTAATTTGCAAAAATCACACTTTCTTGAAAATAACCCGTTAAAGGGTGAAAACCCAAACCAGCCCCCAAACGAACCCGTAGGAGGCACGAACACCTCGCACGGGACCAATGTAACTTGTATGAACTGACTGCGTAGTCCCGGGTCTCCCTATTTGAGAGTATGATGATAATTTGCAAAAAACACACTTAGACTTGAAAATAGGCCGTTAAAGGGTGAAAACCCAAACCAGCCCCCAAGCGTCCCCGTAGGAGGCACGAACACCTCGCACGGGACCAATGTAACTTGTAGGAACTGATCGCGTAGTCCCGGGTCTCCCGATTTGAGAGTATGACGATAATTTGCAAAAATCACACTTAGACTTGAAAACAGGCCGTTAAAGGGTGAAAACCCAAACCAGCCACCAAACGACCCCCTAGGAGGCACGAACACCTCGCACGAGACCATTGTAGCTTGTAGGAACTGACCGCGTAGTCCCGGGTCTCCCGATTAGAGATTATGATGATAATTTGCAAAATTCACGCTTAGACTTGAAAACAACCCGTTAAAGGGTGAAAATCCAAACCAGCCCCCAAACGACCCCGTAGGAGGCACGAACACCTCGCACGGGACCAATGTAACTTGTATGAACTGACCGCGTTGTCCCGGGTCTCCCGATTTGAGAGTATGATGATAATTTTAAAAAATCACACTTAGACTTGAAAACAGGCCGTTAAAGGGTGAAAACCCAAACCAGCTCCCAAACGACCCTGTAGGATGCACGAACACCTCGCACGGGATTATTGTAACTTGTTGGAGCTGACCGCATTTGTCTCGGGTCTCCCAGTTAGAGAGTATGACGATTATTTGCATAAATAACACTTAGACTTGAAAACAGGCCGTTAAAGGGTAAAAACCCAAACCAGCTCCCAAACGACCCCGTAGGGGGCACGAAAACCTCGCACGAGACCATTGTAACTTGTAGGAACTGACCGCGTAGTCCCGGGTCTCCCGGTTAGAGAGTATTACGATAATTTGCAAAATCAAACTTAGACTTGAAAACAGGTCGTTAAAGGGTGAAAACCCAAACCATCCCCCAAACGACCCCGTAGGAGGCACGAACACCTCGCACGGGACCAATGTAACTTGTAGGAACTGACCGCGTAGTCCCGGGTCTCCCGGTTAGAGAGTATTACGATAATTTGCAAAATCACACTTAGACTTGAAAACAGGCCATTAAAGGGTGAAAACCCAAACCAGCCCCCAAGCGACCCCGTAGGAGGCACGAACACCTCGCACGGGACCAATGTAACTTGTAGAAACTGACCGCGTAGTGCCGGGTCTCCCGGTTAGAGAGTATAACGATAATTTGCAAAAATCACACTTAGACTTGAAAAAAGGCCGTTAAAGGGTGAAAACCCAAACCAGCCCCCAAACGACCCCGTAGGAGGCGCGAACACCTCGCACGGGACCAATTTAACTTGTAGGAACTAACCGCGTAGTCCCGAGTCTCCCGGTTTGAGAGTATGACGATAATTTGCATTAATAACACTTAGACTTGAAAACATGCCGTTAAAGGGTGAAACCCCAAACCAGCTCACAATCAACCCCGTAGGCGGCACGAACACCTCGCACGGGATTATTGTAACTTGTAGGAACTGACCGCGTTGTCCCGGGTCTCCCGGTTAGAGAATATGACGATAATTTGCAAAAATGACACTTAGACTTGAAAACAGGCCGTTAAAGGGTGAAAACCCAAACTAGCCCCCAAACGACCCCGTAGGAGGCACGAACACCTCGCACGGGACCAATGTAACTTATAGGAACTGACCGCGAACTCCCGGGTCTTCCGATTTGAGAGTATGACGCTAATTTGCAAAAATAACACTTTCTTGAAAATAACCCGTTAAAGGGTGAAAACCCAAACCAGCCCCCAAACGAACCCGTAGGAGGCACGGACACCTCGCACGGGACCAATGTAACTTGTATGAACTGACTGCATAGTCCCGGGTCTCCCGATTTGAGAGTATGATGATAATTTGCAAAAAACACACTTAGACTTGAAAATAGGCCGTTAAAGGGTGAAAACCCAAACCAGCCCCCAAGCGTCCCCGTAGGAGGCACGAACACCTCGCACGGCACCAATGTAACTTGTAGGAACTGATCGCGTAGTCCCGGGTCTCCCGATTTGAGAGTATGACGATAATTTGCAAAAATCACACTTAGACTTGAAAACAGGCCGTTAAAGGGTGAAAACCCAAACCAGCCCCCAAACGACCCCCTAGGAGGCACGAACACCTCGCACGACACCATTGTAGCTTGTAGGAACTGACCGCGTAGTCCCGGGTCTCCCGGTTAGAGATTATGACGATAATTTGCAAAATTCACGCTTAGACTTGAAAACAGCCCGTTAAAGTGTGAAAATCCAAACCAGCCCCCAAACGTCCCCGTAGGAGGCACGAACACCTCGCACGGGACCAATGTAACTTGTATGAACTGACCGCGTTGTCCCGGGTCTCCCGATTTAAGAGTATGATGATAATTTTAAAAAATCACACTTAGACTTGAAAACAGGCCGTTAAAGGGTGAAAACCCAAACCAGCTCCCAAACGACCCTGTAGGTTGCACGAACACCTCGCACGGGATTATTGTAACTTGTTGGAACTGACCGCGTTGTCTCGGGTCTCCCAGTTAGAGAGTATGACGATAATTTGCATAAATAACACTTAGATTTGAAAACAGGCCGTTAAAGGGTGAAAACCCAAACCAGCTCCCAAACGACCCCGTAGGAGGCACGAAAACCTCGCACTAGACCATTGTAACTTGTAGGAACTGACCGCGTAGTACCGGGTCTCCCGGTTAGAAAGTATTACGATAATTTGCAAAATCAAACTTAGACTTGAAAACAAGTCGTTAAAGGGTGAAAACCCAAACCATCCCCCAAACGACCCCGTAGGAGGCACGAACACCTCGCACGGGACCAATGTAACTTGTAGGAACTGACCGCGTAGTCCCGGGTCTCCCGGTTAGAGAGTATTACGAAAATTTGCAAAATCACACTTAGACTTGAAAACAGGCCGTTAAAGGGTGAAAACCCAAACCAGCTCCCAAACGACCCCGTAGGAGGCACGAACACCTCGCACGAGATCATTGTAACTTGTAGGAACTGACCGCGTAGTCCCGGGTCTCCCGGTTAGAGAGTATTACGATAATTTGCAAAATCACACTTAGACTTGAAAACAGGTCGTTAAAGGGTGAAAACCCAAACTAGCCCCTAAACGACCCCGTATGAGGCACGAACACCTCGCACGGGACCAATGTAACTTGCAGGAACTTACCGCGTAGTCCCGGGTCTCCCAGTTAGAGAGTATAACGATAATTTGCAAAAATAACACTTAGACTTGAAAACAGGCCGTTAAAGGGTGAAAATCCAAACCAGGCCCCAAATGACCCCGTAGGAGGTACGAACACCTCGCACGAGACCAATGTAACTTGTAGGAACTGACCGCGTAGTCCCGGGTCTCCCGGTCAGAGATTATGACGTTAATTTGCAAAAATCACACTTAGACTTGAAAACAGGCTGTTAAAGGGTGAAAACCCAAACCAACTCCCAAACGACCCCGTAGGAGGCACGAACATCTCGCACGGGATTATTGTAGCTTCTAGGAACTGTCTGCGTTGTCTCGGGTCTCCCAGTTAGAGAGTATGACGATAATTTATGAAAATCACAATTAGACTTGAAAACAGGCCGTTGAAGGGTGAAAACCCAAACCAGCCCCCAAATGACCCCGTAGGAGGTACGAACACCTCGTACGGGACCAATGTAACTTGTAGGAACAGATCGCGTAGTCCCGGGTCTCCCGGTTAGAGAGTATGATGATAATTTGCAAAAATCACACTTAGACTTGAAAACAGGCCGTTAAAGGGTGAAAACCCTAACCAGCCCCCAAACGACCCCGTAGGAGGCACGAACACCTCGCACGGGACCAATGTAACTTGTTGGAATTGACCGCGTAGTCCCGGGTCTCCCGGTTTGAGAGTATGACGATAATTTGCGAAAATCACACTTTCTTGAAAAGGGGCATGTTAAAGGGTGAAAACCCAAACCAGGCCCCAAACGACCCCGTATGAGGCACGAACACCTCACACGGGACCAATGTAACTTGTAGGAACTGACTGCGTAGTCCCGAGTCTCCCGGTTTAAGAGTATGACGATAATATGCGAAAATCACTTAGACTTGAAAAGAGGCCGTTAAAGGGTGAAAACCCAACCAGCCCCCAAACGACCCCGTAGGAGGCACGAACACCTCGCACGCGACCAATGTAACTTGTAGGAACTGACCGCGTAGTCCCGGGTCTCCCCGTTTGAGAGTATTAGGATAATTTACAAAAATCACACTTAGACTTGAAAATTGCAAAAATCACACTTAGACTTGAAAACAGGCCGTTAAAGGATGAAAACTCAAACCAGCACCCAAACGACCCCGTAGGAGGCACGAACACCTCGCACGGGACCAATGTAACTTATAGGAACTTACCGCGTAGTCCCGGGTCTCCCGGTTTGAGATTATGACAATAATTTGCAAAAATCACACTTAGACTCGAAAACAGGCCGTTAAAGGTTGAAAACACAAACCAGTCGTCAAACGACCTCGTAGGAGGCACGGACACCTCGCACGGGACCATTGTAACTTGTAGGAACTGACCGCGTAGTCCTGGGTCTCCCGGTTAGAGAGTATGACGATAATTTGCAAAAATCACACTTAGACTCGAAAACAGGCCGTTTAAGGGTGAAAACCCAAACCAGCCCCCAAATGATCCCGAAGGAGGCACGAACACCTCGGACGGGACCAATGTAACTTGTAGGAACTAACTGCGTAGTCCCGGATCTCTCGGTTTGAGAGTATGACGATAATTTACAAAAATCACATTTAGACTTGAAAACGGGCCGTTAAAGGGTGAAAACTCAAACCAACCCCAAACGACCCCGTAGGAGGCACGAACACCTCGCATGGGACCAATACAAATTGTAGGAACTGACCGCGTAGTCCCGGGTCTCCCGGTTTGAGAGTATGATGATAATTTGCGAAAATCACACTTTCTTGAAAACCGCCCGTTAAAGGGTGAAAATCCAAACCAGCCCCCAAACGACCCCGTAGGAGGCACGAACACCTCGTACAAGACCAATGTAACTTGTAGGAACTGACTGCGTTGTCCCGAGTCTCCCGGTTTGAGAGTATGACGATAATTTGCGAAAATCACTTAGACTTGAAAAGAGGCCGTTAAAGGGTGAAAACCAAATCCAGCCCCCAAACGACCCCGTAGGAGGCACGAACACGTCGCACGGGACCAATGTAACTTGTAGGAACTGATCGCGTAGTCCCGGGTCTCCCGATTTGAGAGTATGACGCTAATTTGCGAAAATCACAGTTAGACTTGAAAACTGACCGTTAAAGGGTGAAAACCCAAACCAGCCCCAAACGACCCTGTAGGAGGCACGAACACCTCGCACGGTACTAATGTAACTTGTAGGAACTGACCACGTAGTCCCGGGTCTCCCGGTTAGACAGTATAACGATAATTTGCAAAAATCACACTTAGACTTGAAAACAGGCCGTTAAAGGGTGAAAACCCAAACCAGCCCCCAAACGACTCTATAGGAGGCATGAACACCTCGCACGGGACCAATGTAACTAGCAGGAACTGAGCGCGTAGTCCCGGGTCTCCCGGTTAGAACGATAATTTGCAAAAATCACACTTAGACTTGAAAATAGGCCGTTAAAGGGTGAAAACCCAAACTAGCCCCCAAGCGTCCCCGTAGGAGGCACGAACACCTCGCACGGGACCAATGTAACTTGTACGAACTGATCGCGTAGTTCCGGGTCTCCCGATTTGAGAGTATGACGATAATTTGCAAAAATCACACTTAGACTTGAAAACTGGCCGTTAAAGGGTGAAAACCCAAACCAGCCCCCAAACAACCCCGTTGGAGGCACGAACACCTCGCACGGGACCAATGTAACTTGTAGGAACTGACCGCGTAGTCCCGGGTCTCCCGGTTTGAGAGTATGATGATAATTTGCATTAATAACACTTAGACTTGAAAACAGGCCGTTAAAGGGTGAAAACCCAAACCAGCTCACAAACAACCCCGTAGGCGGCACGAACACCTCGCACGGGATTATTGTAACTTGTAGGAACTGACCGCGTTGTCCCGGGTCTCCCGGTTAGAGAATATGACGATAATTTGCAAAAATGACACTTAGACTTGAAAACAGGCCGTTAAAGGGTGAAAACCCAAACCAGCCCCCAAACGACCCCGTAGGAGGCACGAACACCTCGCACGGGACCAATGTAACTTGTAGGAACTGACCACGAAGTCCCGGGTCTTCCGATTTGAGAGTATGACGCTAATTTGCAAAAATCACACTTTCTTGAAAATAACCCGTTAAAGGATGAAAACCCAAACCAGCCCCCAAACGAACCCGTAGGAGGCACGATCACCTCGCACGGGACCAATGTAACTTGTATGAACTGACTGCGTAGTCCCGGGTCTCGCGATTTGAGAGTATGATGATAATTTGCAAAAAACACACTTAGACTTGAAAATAGGCCGTTAAAGGGTGAAAACCCAAACCAGCCCCCAAGCGTCCCCGTAGGAGGCACGAACACCTCGCACGGGACCAATGTAACTTGTAGGAACTGATCGCGTAGTCCCGGTTCTCCCGATTTGAGAGTATGACGATAATTTACAAAAATCACACTTAGACTTGAAAACAGGCCGTTAAAGGGTGAAAACCCAAACCAGCCCCCAAACGACCACCTAGGAGGCACGAACACCTCGCACGAGACCATTGTAGCTTGTAGGAAATGACCGCGTAGTCCCGGGTCTCCCGGTTAGAGATTATGACGATAAATGCAAAATTCACGCTTAGACTTGAAAACAGCCCGTTAAAGGGTGAAAATCCAAACCAACCCCCAAACGACCCCGTAGGAGGCACGAACACCTCGCACGGGACCAATGTAACTTGTATGAACTGACCGCGTTGTCCCGGGTCTCCCGATTTGAGAGTATGATGATAATTTTAAAAAATCAAACTTAGACTTGAAAACAGGCCGTTAAAGGGTGAAAACCCAAACCAGCTCCCAAACGACCCTGTAGGATGCACGAACACCTCGCACGGGATTATTGTAACTTGTTGGAACTGACCGCGTTGTCTCGGGTCTCCCAGTTAGAGAGTATGACGATAATTTGCATAAATAACACTTAGACTTGAAAACAGGCCGTTAAAGGGTGAAAACCCAAACCAGCTCCCAAACGACCCCGTAGGAGGCACGAAAACCTCGCACGAGACCATTGTAACTTGTAGGAACTGACCGCGTAGTCCCGGGTCTCCCGGTTAGAGAGTATTACGATAATTTGCAAAATCAAACTTAGACTTGAAAACAGGTCGTTAAAGGGTGAAAACCCAAACCATCCCCCAAACGACCCCGTAGGAGGCACGAACACCTCGCACGGGAGCAATGTAACTTGTAGGAACTGACCGCGTAGTCCCGGGTCTCCCGATTTGAGAGTATAACGATAATTTGCAAAATCAAACTTAGACTTGAAAACAGGTCGTTAATGGGTGAAAACCCAAACCATCCCCCAAACGACCCCGTAGGAGGCACGAACACCTCGCACGGGACCAATGTAACTTGTATGAACTGACCGCGTTGTCCCGGGTCTCCCGATTTGAGAGTATGATGATAATTTTAAAAAATCACACTTAGACTTGAAAACAGGCCGTTAAAGGGTGAAAACCCAAACCAGCTCCCAAACGACCCTGTAGGATGCACGAACACCTCGCACGGGATTATTGTAACTTGTTGGAACTGACCGCGTTGTCTCGGGTCTCCCAGTTAGAGAGTATGACGATAATTTGCATAAATAACACTTAGACTTGAAAACAGGCCGTTAAAGGGTGAAAACCCAAACCAGCTCCCAAATGACCCCATAGGAGGCACGAAAACCTCGCACGAGACCATTGTAACTTGTAGGAACTGACCGCGTAGTCCCGGGTCTCCCGGTTAGAGAATATTACGATAATTTACAAAATCAAACATAGACTTGAAAACAGGTCGTTAAAGGGTGAAAACCCAAACCATCCCCCAAACGACCCCGTAGGAGGCACGAACACCTCGCACGGGACCAATGTAACTTGTAGGAACTGACCGCGTAGTCCCGGGTCTCCCGGTTAGAGAGTATTACGATAATTTGCAAAATCACACTTAGACTTGAAAACAGGCCGTTAAAGGGTGAAAACCCAAACCAGCCCCCAAACGACCCCGTAGGAGGCACGAACACCTCGCACGGGACCAATGTAACTTGTAGAAACTGGCCGCGTAGTGCCGGGTCTCCCGGTTAGAGAGTATAACGATAATTTACAAAAATCACACTTAGACGTGAAAAAAGGCCGTTAAAGGGTGAAAACCCAAACCAGCCCCCAAACGACCCCGTAGGAGGCACGAACACCTCGCAGGGGACCAATTGAACTTGTAGGAACTGACCGCGTAGTCCCGAGTGTCCCGGTTTGAGAGTATGACGATAATTTGCAAAAATTGCACTTAGACTTGAAAACCGGCCGTTAAAGGGTGAAAACCCAAACCCGCTCCCAAACGACCCCATAGGAGGCACGAACATCTCGCACGGGATTATTGTAACTTGTAGGAACTGACCGCCTTATCTCGGGTCTCCCAGTTAGAGAGTATGAGGATAATTTATGAAAATCACACTTAGACTTGAAAACAGGCCGTTGGAGGGTGAAAACCCAAACCAGCCCCCAAATGACCCCGTAGGAGGCACGAACACCTCGCACGGGACCATTGTAGCTTGTAGGTACTGACCGCGTAGTCTCAGGTCTCCCGGTTAGAGAGTATGACGATAATTTGCAAAAATCACACTTAGACTTGAAAATAGGCCTTTAAAGGGTGAAAACCCTAACCAGCCCCCAAACGACCCCGTAGAAGGCACGAACACCTCGCACGGGACCAATGTAACTTGTAGGAACTGACCGCGTAGTCCCGGGTCTCCCGGTTTGGTAGTATGACGATAATTTGCGAAAATCACACTTTCTTTAAAACAGCACGTTAAAGGGTGAAAACCCAAACCAGGCCCAAAAAGACCCCGTAGGAGGCACGAACACCTTGCACGGGACCAATGTAATTTGAAGGAACTGATCGTGTAGTCCCGGGTCTCCCGGTTTGAGAATATGACGATAATATGCAAAAATAACACTCAGACTTGAAAACAGGCCGTTAAAGGGTGAAAACCCAATCCAGCCCCCAAACGACCCCGTAGGAGGCATGAACACCTCGCACGAGGCCATTCTAACTTTTAGGAACTGACCACGTAGTCCCGGGTCTCCCGGTTAGAGAGTATAACGATAATTTGCAAAAATAACACTTAGACTTGAAAATAGGCCGTTAAAGGGTGAAAACCCAAACCAGCTCCCAAACGACCCCGTAGGAGGCACGAACACCTCGCACGGGATTATTATAACTTGTAGGAACTGATCGCGTTGTCCCGGGTCTCCCGATTAGAGAGTATGACGATAATTTTCAAAAATCACACTTAGACTTGAAAACAGGCCGTTAACGGGTGAAAACCCAAACCAGCCCCCAAAAGACCCCGTAGGAGGCACGACACCTCGCACGGGACCAATGTAACTTGTAGGAACTGACCGTGTAGTCCCGGATCTCTCGGTTTGAGAGTATGACGATAATTTACAAAAATCACACTTAGACTTGAAAACGGGCCGTTAAAGTGTGAAAACTCAAACCAACCCCAAACGACCTCGTAGGAGGCACGAACACCTCGCACGGGACCAATGTAACTTGTAGGATTTTACTGCGTAGTCCCGCGTCTCCCAATTTGAGAGTATGACGATAATTTGCGAAAATGACACTTTCTTGAAAACAGCCCGTTAAAGGGTGAAAATCCAAACTTGCCCCCAAACAACCCCGTAGGAGGCACGAACACCTCGCACGGGACCAATGTAACTTGTAGGAACTGACTGCGTAGTCCCGAGTCTCCCGATTTGAGAGTATGACGATAATTTGCGAAAATCACTAAGACTTCAAAAGAGGCCGTTAAAGGGTGAAAACCCAAACCAGCCCCCAAACGACCCCGTAGGAGGCACGAACACCTCGCACGGGACCAATGTAACTTGTAGGAACTGACTGCGTAGTCCAGGGTCTCCCGGTTTGAGAGTATGACGATAATTTGCGAAAATCACACTTAGACTTGAAAACAGGCCGTTAAAGGGTGAAAACCCAAACCAGCCCCCAAACGACCCCGTAGGAGGCACGAACACCTCGCACGGGACCAATGTAACTAGTAGGAACTGACCGCGTAGTCCCGGGTCTCCCGATTAGAGAGTATAACGATAATTTGCAAAAATCACACTTAGACTTGAAAATAGGCCGTTAAAGGGCGAAAACCCAAACCAGCCTCAAAACGTCCCCGTAGGAGGCACGAACACCTCGTACGGGACCAATGTAACTTGTACAAACTGATCGCGGAGTCCCGGGTCTCCCGATTTGAGAGTATGACGATAATTTGCTAAAATCACACTTAGACTTGAAAATAGGCCGTTAAAGGGTGACAACCCAAACCAGCCCCCAAACGACCCCCTAGGAGGCACGAACACCTCGCACAAGACCATTGTAACTTGTAGGAACTGACCGCGTAGTCCCGGGTCTCCCGATTAGAGAGTATGATGATAATTTGCAAAAATCACACTTAGACTTGAAAACTGGCCGTTAAAGGGTGAAAACCCAAACCAGACTCCAAACGACCCCGTTGGAGGCACGAACACCTCGCACGGGACCAATGTAACTTGTAGGAACTGACCGCGTAGCTCAGGGTCTCCCGGTTTGAGAGTATGACGATAATTTGCGAAAATCAAGCTTCGACTTTAAAACAGGCCGTTAAAGGGTGAAAACCCAAACCAGCCCCCAAACGACCCCCTAGGAGGCACGAACACCTCGCACCGGACCAATGTAACTTGTAGGATTTTACTGCGTAGTCTCGGGTCTCCCAATTTGAGAGTATGACGATAATTTGCGAAAATGACACTTTCTTGAAAACAGCCCGTTAAAGGGTGAAAATCCAAACTTGCCCCCAAACAACCCCGTAGGAGGCACGAACACCTCGCACGGGACCAATGTAACTTGTAGGAACTGACTGCGTAGTCCCGAGTCTCCCGATTTGAGAGTATGACGATAATTTGCGAAAATCACTTAGACTTCAAAAGAGGCCGTTAAAGGGTGAAAACCCAAACCAGCCCCCAAACGACCCCGTAGGAGGCACGAACACCTCGCACGGGACCAATGTAACTTGTAGGAACTGACTGCGTAGTCCAGGGTCTCCCGGTTTGAGAGTATGACGATAATTTGCGAAAATCACACTTAGACTTGAAAACAGGCCGTTAAAGGGTGAAAACCCAAACCAGCCCCCAAACGACCCTGTAGGAGGCACGAACACCTCGCACGGGACCAATGTAACTAGTAGGAACTGACCGCGTAGTCCCGGGTCTCCCGATTAGAGAGTATAACGATAATTTGCAAAAATCACACTTAGACTTGAAAATAGGCCGTTAAAGGGCGAAAACCCAAACCAGCCTCAAAACGTCCCCGTAGGAGGCACGAACACCTCGTACGGGACCAATGTAACTTGTACAAACTGATCGCGGAGTCCCGGGTCTCCCGATTTGAGAGTATGACGATAATTTGCTAAAATCACACTTAGACTTGAATATAGGCCGTTAAAGGGTGAAAACCCAAACCAGCCCCCAAACGACCCCCTAGGAGGCACGAACACCTCGCACAAGACCATTGTAACTTGTAGGAACTGACCGCGTAGTCCCGGGTCTCCCGATTAGAGAGTATGATGATAATTTGCAAAAATCACACTTAGACTTGAAAACTGGCCGTTAAAGGGTGAAAACCCAAACCAGCCTCCAAACGACCCCGTTGGAGGCACGAACACCTCGCACGGGACCAATGTAACTTGTAGGAACTGACCGCGTAGCTCAGGGTCTCCCGGTTTGAGAGTATGACGATAATTTGCGAAAATCAAGCTTCGACTTTAAAACAGGCCGTTAAAGGGTGAAAACCCAAACCAGCCCCCAAACGACCCCCTAGGAGGCACGAACACCTCGCACAAGACCATTGTAACTTGTAGGAACTGACCGCGTTGTCTCGGGTCTCCCGGTTAGAGAGTATAACGATAACTTGCAAAAATCACACTTAGACTTGAAAATAGGCCGTTAAAGGGTGAAAACCCAAACCAGCCCCCAAACGTCCCCGTAGGAGGCACGAACACCTCGCACGGGACCAATGTAACTGGTAGAAACTAATCGCGTAGTCCCGGGTCTCCCGATTTGAGAGTATGACGATAATTTGCAAAAATAACACTTAGACTTTTAAAACAGGCCGTTAAAGGGTGAAAACCCAAACGAGCCCCTAGTAGGCACGAACACCTTGCACGAGACCATTGTAACTTGTAGGAACTGACCGCGTAGTCCCGGGTCTCCCGGTTAGAGAGTATGACGCTAATTTACAAATATCACACTTAGACTTGAAAACTGGCCGTTAAAGGGTGAAAACCCAAACCAGCCCCCAAACGACCCCGTTGGAGGCACGAACACCTCGCATGAGACCAATGTAACTTGTAGGAACTAACCGCATAGTCCCGGGTCTCCCGGTTTGAGAGTATGACGATAATTTGCATAAATAACACTTAGACTTGAAAACAGGCCGTTAAAGGGTGAAAACCCAAACCAGCTCCCAAACGACCCCGTAGGAGGCACGAACACCTCGCACGGGATTATTGTAACTTGTAGGAACTGACCGCGTTGTCCCGGGTCTCCCGATTAGAGAATATGACGATAATTTGCAAAAATCACACTTAGACTAGAAAACAGGCCGTTAAAGGGTGAAAACCTAAATCAGCCCCCAAACGACACTGTAGGAGGCACGAACACCACGCACGGGAACAATGTAACTTGTAGGAACTGGCCGCGTAATCCCGGGTCTCCCGGTTTGAGAGTATGACGCTAATTTGCGAAAATCACACGTTCTTGAAAATAGCCTGTTAAAGGGTGAAAACCCAAACCAGGTCCCAAACGATCCCGTAGGAGGCACGAACACCTCGCACGGGACCAATGTAAAATGTAGGAACTGACCGTGTAGTCCCGGGTCTCCCGGTTTGAGAGTATAACGATAATTTGCAAAAATCACACTTAGACTTGAAAACAGGCCGTTAAAGGGTGAAAACCAAAACCAGCTCCCAAATGACCCCGTAGGAGGCACGAACACCTCGTACGGGACTAATGTAACTTGTAGGAACTCACCGTGTAGTCTCGGGTCTCCCGATTTTGGAGTATAAGGATAATTTGCAAAAATCACACTTAGACTTGAAAACAGGCCGTTAAGGGTGAAAACCCAAACCAGCTCCCAAACGACCCCGTAGGAGGCACGAACACCTCGCACGGGACCGATGTAACTTGTAGGAACTGACCGCATAGTCCCGGGTCTCCCGGTTAGAGAGTATTACAATAATATGTAAAAATCACACTTAGACTTGAAAACAGGCCGTTAAAGGGTGAAAACCCAAACCAGCGCACAAACGACCCCGTAAGAGGCACGAACACCTCGCACGGGATCGATGTAACTTGTAGGAACTGATCGCATAGTCTCGGGTCTCCCGATTAGAGAGTATAACGATAATTTGCAAAAATCACACTTAGACTAGAAAACAGGCCGTTAAAGGGTGAAAACCCAAACCAGCCCCCAAACGACCCCGTAGGAGGCACGAACACCTCGCACGGGACCGATGCTTCTTGTAGGAACTGATCGCGTAGTCCCGGGTCTCCCGAATTGAGAGTATGACGATAATTTTCAAAAATAACACTTAGACTTGAAAACAGGTCGTTAAAGGGTGAAATACCTAACCAGCCCCCAAACGACCCCGTAGGAGGCACGAACACCTCGCACGGGACCAATGTAACTTGTAGGAACTGACCGCGTAGTCCCGGGTCTCCCAGCTTGAGAGTATGACGATAATTTGCGAAAATGACACTTTCTTGAAAACAGCACGTTAAAGGGTGAAAACCCAAACCAGACCCCAAACGCGTAGGAGGCACGAACACCTCGCACGGGACCAATGTAACTTGTAGGAACTGACCGCGTAGTCCCGGGTCTCCCGGTTTGAGAGTATGATGATAATTTGCAAAAATAACACTTAGACTTGAAAACAGACCGTTAAAGGGTGAAAACCCAAACCAGCCCCCAAACAACCCCGTAGGAGGCATGGACACCTCGCACGAGACCATTGTAACTTGTAGGAACTGACCGCGTAGTCCTGGGTCTGTCGGTTAGAGAGTATTGCGATAATTTGCAACAATCACACTTAGAGTTGAAAACAGGCCGTTAAAGGGTGAAAACCCAAACGAGCCCCTAGTAGGCACGAACACCTTGCACGAGACCATTGTAACTTGTAGGAACTGACCGCGTAGTCCCGGGTCTCCCGGTTAGAGAGTATGACGCTAATTTACAAATATCACACTTAGACTTGAAAACTGGCTGTTAAAGGGTGAAAACCCAATCCAGCCCCCAAACGACCCCGTAGGAGGCACGAACACCTCGCACGGGACCAATGTAACTTGTAGGAACTGACCGCGTAGTCCTGGGTCTCACGGTTTGAGAGTATGATGATAATTTGCAAAAATAACACTTAGACTTGAAAACAGTCCGTTAAAGGGAGAAAACCCAGACCAACTCCCAAACGACCCCGTAGGAGGCACGAACACCTCGCATGGGATTATTGTAACTTTTAGGAACTGACCGCGTTGTCCCGGATCTCCCGGTTAGAGAGTATGACGATAATTTGAAAAAATCACACTTAGACTTGAAAACAGGCCGTTAAAGGGTGAAAACCCAAACCAGCCCCCAAACGACCCCCTAGGAGGCACGAACACGTCGCACGGGACCAATATATCTTGTAGGAAATGATCGCGTAGTCCCGAGTCTCCCGGTTTGAGAGTATGACGCTAATTTGCGAAAATCACTCTTTCTTGAAAACATCCCGTTAAATTGTGAAAACCCAAACCAGACCCCAAACGACCCCGTAGGAGGCACGAACACCTCGCACGGGACCAATGTAACTTGTAAAAACTGACCATGTAGTCCCGGGTCTCCCGGTTTGAGAGTATAACGATAATTTGCAAAAATCACACTTAAACTTGAAAACAGGCCGTTAAAGGGTGAAAACCCAAACCAGCTCCCAAACGACACCATAGGAGGCACGAACACCTCGCACGAGACCATTGTAACTTATAGGAACTGACCGTGTAGTCCCGGGTCTCCCGGTTAGAGAGTATTACGATAATTTGCAAAAATCACACTTAGACTTGAAAAGAGGCCGTTAAAGGGTGAAAACCCAAACCAGCCCCCAAACGACCCCGTAGGAGGCACGAACACCTCGCACGGGACCAATGTAACTTGCAGGAACTGACCGCGTAGTCCCGGGTCTCCCGGTTAGAGAGTATAACGATAATTTGCAAAAATAACACTTAGACTTGAAAACAGCCCGTTAAAGGGTGAAAACCCAAACCAGGCCCCAAACGACCCCGTAGGAGGCACGAACACCTCACACGGGACCAATGTAACTTGTAGGAATTGATCGTGTAGTTCCGGGTCTCTCGGTTATAGAGTATGACGATAATTTACAAAAATCACACTTAGACTTGAAAACAGGCCGTTAAAGGGTGAAAACCCAAACCAGCCCCCAAACAACCCCGTAGGAGGCACGAACACCTCGCACGTGACCAATGTAACTTGTAGGAACTGACCGCGTAGTCCCGGGTCTCCCGGTCTGAGAGTATAACGATAATTTGCAAAAATAACACTTAGACTTGAAAACAGCCCGTTAAAGGGTGAAAACCCAAACCAGGCCCCAAACGACCCCGTAGGAGGCACGAACACCTCGCACGTGACCGATGTAACTTGTAGGAACTAACCGCGTAGTCCCGGGTCTCGCGGTTTGAGAGTATGACGAAAATGTGCAAAAATAACACTTAGACTTGAATACAGGCCGTTAAAGGGTGAAAACCCAAACCAGCCCCCAAACGACCCCGTTGGAGGCACGAACACCTCGCATGAGACCAATGTAACTTGTAGGAACTAACCGCATAGTCCCGGGTCTCCCGGTTTGAGAGTATGACGATAATTTGCATAAATAACACTTAGACTTGAAAACAGGCCGTTAAAGGGTGAAAACCCAAACCAGCTCCCAAACGACCCCGTAGGAGGCACGAACACCTCGCACGGGATTATTGTAACTTGTAGGAACTGACCGCGTTGTCCCGGGTCTCCCGATTAGAGAATATGACGATAATTTGCAAAAATCACACTTAGACTAGAAAACAGGCCGTTAAAGGGTGAAAACCTAAATCAGCCCCCAAACGACACTGTAGGAGGCACGAACACCACGCACGGGAACAATGTAACTTGTAGGAACTGGCCGCGTAATCCCGGGTCTCCCGGTTTGAGAGTATGACGCTAATTTGCGAAAATCACACGTTCTTGAAAATAGCCTGTTAAAGGGTGAAAACCCAAACCAGGTCCCAAACGATCCCGTAGGAGGCACGAACACCTCGCACGGGACCAATGTAAAATGTAGGAACTGACCGTGTAGTCCCGGGTCTCCCGGTTTGAGAGTATAACGATAATTTGCAAAAATCACACTTAGACTTGAAAACAGGCCGTTAAAGGGTGAAAACCAAAACCAGCTCCCAAATGACCCCGTAGGAGGCACGAACACCTCGTACGGGACTAATGTAACTTGTAGGAACTCACCGTGTAGTCTCGGGTCTCCCGATTTTGGAGTATAAGGATAATTTGCAAAAATCACACTTAGACTTGAAAACAGGCCGTTAAGGGTGAAAACCCAAACCAGCTCCCAAACGACCCCGTAGGAGGCACGAACACCTCGCACGGGACCGATGTAACTTGTAGGAACTGACCGCATAGTCCCGGGTCTCCCGGTTAGAGAGTATTACAATAATATGTAAAAATCACACTTAGACTTGAAAACAGGCCGTTAAAGGGTGAAAACCCAAACCAGCGCACAAACGACCCCGTAAGAGGCACGAACACCTCGCACGGGATCGATGTAACTTGTAGGAACTGATCGCATAGTCTCGGGTCTCCCGATTAGAGAGTATAACGATAATTTGCAAAAATCACACTTAGACTAGAAAACAGGCCGTTAAAGGGTGAAAACCCAAACCAGCCCCCAAACGACCCCGTAGGAGGCACGAACACCTCGCACGGGACCGATGCTTCTTGTAGGAACTGATCGCGTAGTCCCGGGTCTCCCGAATTGAGAGTATGACGATAATTTTCAAAAATAACACTTAGACTTGAAAACAGGTCGTTAAAGGGTGAAATACCTAACCAGCCCCCAAACGACCCCGTAGGAGGCACGAACACCTCGCACGGGACCAATGTAACTTGTAGGAACTGACCGCGTAGTCCCGGGTCTCCCAGCTTGAGAGTATGACGATAATTTGCGAAAATGACACTTTCTTGAAAACAGCACGTTAAAGGGTGAAAACCCAAACCAGACCCCAAACGCGTAGGAGGCACGAACACCTCGCACGGGACCAATGTAACTTGTAGGAACTGACCGCGTAGTCCCGGGTCTCCCGGTTTGAGAGTATGATGATAATTTGCAAAAATAACACTTAGACTTGAAAACAGACCGTTAAAGGGTGAAAACCCAAACCAGCCCCCAAACAACCCCGTAGGAGGCATGGACACCTCGCACGAGACCATTGTAACTTGTAGGAACTGACCGCGTAGTCCTGGGTCTGTCGGTTAGAGAGTATTGCGATAATTTGCAACAATCACACTTAGAGTTGAAAACAGGCCGTTAAAGGGTGAAAACCCAAACGAGCCCCTAGTAGGCACGAACACCTTGCACGAGACCATTGTAACTTGTAGGAACTGACCGCGTAGTCCCGGGTCTCCCGGTTAGAGAGTATGACGCTAATTTACAAATATCACACTTAGACTTGAAAACTGGCTGTTAAAGGGTGAAAACCCAATCCAGCCCCCAAACGACCCCGTAGGAGGCACGAACACCTCGCACGGGACCAATGTAACTTGTAGGAACTGACCGCGTAGTCCTGGGTCTCACGGTTTGAGAGTATGACGATAATTTGCAAAAATAACACTTAGACTTGAAAACAGTCCGTTAAAGGGAGAAAACCCAGACCAACTCCCAAACGACCCCGTAGGAGGCACGAACACCTCGCATGGGATTATTGTAACTTTTAGGAACTGACCGCGTTGTCCCGGATCTCCCGGTTAGAGAGTATGACGATAATTTGAAAAAATCACACTTAGACTTGAAAACAGGCCGTTAAAGGGTGAAAACCCAAACCAGCCCCCAAACGACCCCCTAGGAGGCACGAACACGTCGCACGGGACCAATATATCTTGTAGGAAATGATCGCGTAGTCCCGAGTCTCCCGGTTTGAGAGTATGACGCTAATTTGCGAAAATCACTCTTTCTTGAAAACATCCCGTTAAATTGTGAAAACCCAAACCAGACCCCAAACGACCCCGTAGGAGGCACGAACACCTCGCACGGGACCAATGTAACTTGTAAAAACTGACCATGTAGTCCCGGGTCTCCCGGTTTGAGAGTATAACGATAATTTGAAAAAATCACACTTAAACTTGAAAACAGGCCGTTAAAGGGTGAAAACCCAAACCAGCTCCCAAACGACACCATAGGAGGCACGAACACCTCGCACGAGACCATTGTAACTTATAGGAACTGACCGTGTAGTCCCGGGTCTCCCGGTTAGAGAGTATTACGATAATTTGCAAAAATCACACTTAGACTTGAAAAGAGGCCGTTAAAGGGTGAAAACCCAAACCAGCCCCCAAACGACCCCGTAGGAGGCACGAACACCTCGCACGGGACCAATGTAACTTGCAGGAACTGACCGCGTAGTCCCGGGTCTCCCGGTTAGAGAGTATAACGATAATTTGCAAAAATAACACTTAGACTTGAAAACAGCCCGTTAAAGGGTGAAAACCCAAACCAGGCCCCAAACGACCCCGTAGGAGGCACGAACACCTCACACGGGACCAATGTAACTTGTAGGAATTGATCGTGTAGTTCCGGGTCTCTCGGTTATAGAGTATGACGATAATTTACAAAAATCACACTTAGACTTGAAAACAGGCCGTTAAAGGGTGAAAACCCAAACCAGCCCCCAAACAACCCCGTAGGAGGCACGAACACCTCGCACGTGACCAATGTAACTTGTAGGAACTGACCGCGTAGTCCCGGGTCTCCCGGTTAGAGAGTATAACGATAATTTGCAAAAATAACACTTAGACTTGAAAACAGCCCGTTAAAGGGTGAAAACCCAAACCAGGCCCCAAACGACCCCGTAGGAGGCACGAACACCTCGCACGTGACCGATGTAACTTGTAGGAACTAACCGCGTAGTCCCGGGTCTCGCGGTTTGAGAGTATGACGAAAATGTGCAAAAATAACACTTAGACTTGAATACAGGCCGTTAAAGGGTGAAAACCCAAACCAGCTCCCAAACGACACCGTAGGAGGCACGAACACCTCGCACGAGACCATTGTAACTTATAGGAACTGACCGCGTAGTCCCGGGTCTCCCGGTTAAAGAGTATTATGATAATTTGCAAAATCACACTTAGACTTGAAAACAGGCCGTTAAAGGGAGAAAACCCAAACCAGCCCCCAAACGACCCCGTAGGAGGCACGAACACCTCGCACGGGACCAATGTAACTTGTAGGAACTGACCGCGTAGTCCCGGGTCACCCGATTAGAGAGTATAACGATAATTTGCAAAAATCACACTTAGACTTGAAAACAGGCCGTTAAAGGGTGAAACCCAAACCAGCCCCCAAACGACCCCGTGGAGGCACGAACACCTCGCACGAGACCATTGTAACTTGTAGGAACTGACCGCGTAGTCCCAGGTCTCCCGGTTAGGGAGTATTACGATAATTTGCAAAAATAACACTTAGACTTGAAAACAGGCCGTTAAAGGGTGAAAACCCAAACCAGCTCCCAAACGACCACGTAGGAGGCACGAACATCTCGCACGGGATTATTGTAACTTATAGGAACTGACCGCATTGTCTCGGGCCTCCCAGTTAGAGAGTATGACGATAATTTATGAAAATCACACTTAGACTTGAAAACAGGCCGTTAAAGGGTGAAAACCCAAACCAGCCCCCAAATGACCCCAGAGGAGGTACGAAAACCTCGCACGGGACCAATGTAACTTGTAGGAACTGACCGCGTAGTCCCGGGTCTCCCGGTTTGAGAGTATGACGATAATTTACATCAATAACACTTAGACTTGAAAACAGGCAGTTAAAGGGTGAAAACCCAAACCAGCTCCCAAACGACCCCGTAGGAGGCACGAACACCTCGCACGGGATTATTGTAACTTGTAGGAACTGACCGCATTGTCCCGGGTCTCCCGGTTAGAGAATATGACGATAATTTGCAAAAATCACACTTAGACTTGAAAACAGGCCGTTAAAGGGGGAAAACCCAAACCAGCCCCCAAACGACCCCGTAAGAGGCACGAACACCTCGCACGGGACCAATGTAACTTGTAAGAACTGACCGCGTAGTCTCGGGTCTCTCGATTTGAGAGTATGACGCTAATTTGCGAAAATCACACTTAGACTTGAAAACAGGCCGTTAAAGGGTGAAAACCCAAACCAGCCCCCAAATAACCCCGTAGGAGGCATGCACACCTCGCACGAGACCATTGTAACCTGTTGGAACTGACCGCGTAGTGCCGGGTCTCCCGGTTAGAGAGTATTACGATAATTTTCAAAAATCGCACTTAGACTTGAAAACAGGTCGTTAAAGGGTGAAAACCCAATCCAGGCCCCATAAGACCCCGTAGGAGGAACGAACACCTCGCACGAGACCATTGTAACTTGTAGGAACTGACCGCGTAGTCCTGGGTCTCCCGGTTTGAGAGTATGACGATAATTTGCAAAAATCACACTTAGACTTGAAAACAGGCCGTTAAAGGGTGAAATACCTAACCAGCCCCCAAACGACCCCGTAGGAGGCACGAACACCTCGCACGGGACCAATGTAACTTGTAGGAATTGACCGTGTAGTCCCGGGTCTCCCGATTTGAGAGTATGACGCTAATTTGTGAAAATCACACTTAGACTTGAAAAGAGACCGTTAAAGGGTTAAAACCAAAACCAGCCCCCAAACAACCCCGTAGGAGGCATGAACACCTCGCACGAGACCATTGTAACTTGTAGGAACTGACCGCGTAGTCCCGGGTCTCCCGGTTAGAGAGTATTACGATAATTTTCAAAAATCACACTTAGACTTGAAAACAGGTTGTTAAAGGGTGAAAACCCAATCCAGGCCCCAAACGACCCCGTAGGAGGCACGGACACCTCGCACGAGACCATTGTAACTTGTAGGAACGGATCACGTAGTCCCGGGTCTCCCGGTTAGAGAGTAGTACGATAATTTGCAAAAATCACACTTAGACTTGAAAACAGGCCGTTAAAGGGTGAAAACCCAAACCAGCCCCCAAACGACCCCGTAGGAGGCACGAACACCTCGCACGGGACCGATGTAACTTGTAGGAACTGACCGCATAGTCTCGGGTCTCCCGGTTTTAGAGTACGATGATAATTTGCGAAAATCACACTTTCTTGAAAATAGCCCGTTAAAGGGTGAAAATCCAAACCAGCCCCCAAACGACCCCGTAGGAGGCACGAACACCTCGTACAGGACCAATGTAACTTGTAGGAACTGACCGCGTTGTCTCGGGTCTCCTAGTTAGAGAGTATGACGATAATTTATGAAAATCACACTTAGACTTGAAAACAGGCCGTTAAAGGGTGAAATACCTAACCAACCCCCAAACGACCCCGTAGGAGGCACGAACACCTCGCACGGGACCAATGTAACTTGTAGGAACTGACCGCGTAGTCTCTGGTCTCCCGGTTTGAGAGTATGATGATAATTTGTGAAAATCACACTTTCTTGAAAACAGCACGTTAAAGGGTGAAAACCCAAACCAGGCCCCAAACGACCCCGTAGGAGGCACGAACACCTCGCACGGGACCGATGTAACTTCTAGGAACTGACCGCGTAGTCCCGGGTCTCCTGGTTTGAGAGTATGCGATAATTTGCAAAAATAACAATTAGACTTGAAAACAGGCCGTTAAAGGGTGAAAACCCAAACCAGCTCCCAAACGACCCCGTAGGAGGCACGAACACCTCGCACGGGAGCAATGTAACTTGTAGGAACTGACCGCGTAGTCCCGGGTCTCCCGATTTGAGAGTATGACGATAATTTGCAAAAACAATACTTGGACTTGAAAATAGGCCGTTAAAGGGTGAAAACCCAAACCAGCCCCCAAACGACCCCCTAGGAGGCACGAACACCTCGCACAAGACCATTGTAACTTGTAGGAACTGACCGCGTAGTCCCGGGTCTCCCGATTAGATAGTATGACGATAATTTACAAAAATCACACTTAGACTTGAAAACTGGCCGTTAAAGGGTGAAAACCCAAACCAGCCTCCAAACGACCCCGTTGGAGGCACGAACACCTCGCACGGGACCAATGTAACTTGTAGGAACTGACCGCGTAGTTCAGGGTCTCCCGGTTTGAGAGTATGACGATAATTTGAGAAAATCAAGCTTAGACTTTAAAACAGGCCGTTAAAGGGTGAAAACCCAAACCAGCCCCCAAATGACCCCGTAGGAGGCACGAACACCTCGCATGGGACCAATGTAACTAATAGGAACTGACCGCATAGTCCCGGGTCTCCCGGTTAGAGAGTATAACGATAATTTGCAAAAATCACACTTAGACTTGAAAATAGGCCGTTAAAGGGTGAAAACCCAAACCAGCCCCCAAACGTCCCCGTAGGAGGCACAAACACCTCGCACGGGACCAATGTAACTTGTAGAAACTGATCGCGTAGCCCCGGGTCTCCCGATTTGAGAGTATGACGATAATTTGCAAAAATCACACTTAGACTTGAAAACAGGCCGTTAAAGGGTGAAAACCCAAACGAGCCCCTAGTAGGCACGAACACCTTGCACGAGACCATTGTAACTTGTAGGAACTGATCGCGTAGTCCCGGGTCTCCCGGTTAGAGAGTATGACGCTAATTTACAAATATCACACTTAGACTTGAAAACTGGCTGTTAAAGGGTGAAAACCCAAACCAAACCCCAAACGACCCCGTTGGAGGCACGAACACCTCGCATGAGACCAATGTAACTTGTAGGAACTAACCGCATAGTCCCGGGTCTCCCGGTTTGAGAGTATGACGATAATTTGCATAAATAACACTTAGACTTGAAAACAGGCCGTTAAAGGGTGAAAACCCAAACCAGCTCCCAAACGACCCCGTAGGAGGCACGAACACCTCGCACGGGATTATTGTAACTTGTAGGAACTGACCGTGTTATCCCGGGTTTCCCGATTAGAGAGTATGCCGATAATTTGCAAAAATCACACTTAGACTTGAAAACAGGCCGTTAAAGGGTGAAAACCCAAATCATCCCCCAAACGACCCTGTAGGAGGCACGAACACCACGCACGAGAACAATGTAACTTGTAGGAACTGGTCGCGTAATCCCGGGTCTCCCGGTTTGAGAGTATGACGCTAATTTGCGAAAATCACACGTTCTTGAAAACAGCCTGTTAAAGGGTGAAAACCCAAACCAGGCCCCAAACGATCCCGTAGGAGGCACGAACACCTCGCACGGGACCAATGTAACATGTAGGAACTGACCGTGTAGTCCCGGGTCTCCCGGTTTGAGAGTATAACGATAATTTTCAAAAATCACACTTTGACTTGAAAACAGGCCGTTAAAGGGTGAAAACCCAAATCAGCTCCCAAACAACCACGTACGAGGCACGAACACCTCGCACGAGACCATTGTAACTTGTAAGATCTGACCGCGTAGTCCCGGGTCTCCCGATTAGAGAGTATTATGATAATTTGCAAAAATCACACTTAGACTTGAAAACAGGCCGTTAAATGGTGAAAACCAAAACCAGCTCCCAAATGACCCCGTAGGAGGCACGAACACCTCGCACGGGACCAATGTAACTTGTAGGAACTGACCGTGTAGTCCCGGGTCTCCCGGTTAGAGAGTATAACGATAATTTGCAAAAATCACACTTAGACTTGAAAAGAGGCCGTTAAAGGCTGAAAACCCAAACCAGCCCCCAAACGACCCCGTAGGAGGCACGAACACCTCGCACGGGACCAATGTAACTTGCAGGAACTGACCGCGTAGTCCCGGGTCTCCCGGTTAGAGAGTATAACGATAATTTGCAAAAATAACACTTAAACTTGAAAACAGCCCGTTAAAGGGTGAAAACCCAAACCAGGCCCCAAACGACCCCGTAGGAGGCACGAACACCTCGCACGGGACCAATGTAACTTGTAGGAATTGACCGTGTAGTCCCGGGTCTCTCGGTTATAGAGTATGACGATAATTTACAAAAATCACACTTAGACTTGAAAACAGGCCGTTAAAGGGTGAAAACCCAAACCAGCCCCCAAACAACCCCGTAGAAGGCACGAACACCTCGCACGTGACCAATGTAACTTGTAGGAACTGACCGTGTACTCCCGGGTCTCCCGGTTAGAGAGTATAACGATAATTTGCAAAAATAACACTTAGACTTGAAAACAGCCCGTTAAAGGGTGAAAACCCAAACGAGGCCCCAAACGACCCTGTAGGAGGCACGAACACCTCGCACGTGACCGATGTAACCTGTAGGAACTGACCGCGTAGTCCCGGGTCTCCCGGTTAGAGAGTATTATGATAATTTGCAAAATCACACTTAGACTTGAAAACAGGCCGTTAAAGGGAGAAAACCCAAACCAGTCCCCAAACGACCCCGTAGGAGGCACGAACACGTCGCACGGGACCAATGTAACTTGTAGGAACTGACCGCATAGTCCCGGGTCACCCGGTTAGAGAGTGTAACGATAATTTGCAAAATGACCCCGTAGGAGGCACGAACACGTCGCACGAGACCAATATAACTTGTAGGAAATGATCGCGTAGTCCCGAGTCTCCCGGTTTGAGAGTATGACGCTAATTTGCGAAAATCACTCTTTCTTGAAAACAGCCCGTTAAAGGGTGAAAACCCAAACCAGACCCCAAACGACCCCGTAGGAGGCACGAACACCTCGCACGGGACCAATGTAACTTGTAGAAACTGACCGTGTAGTCCCGGGTCTCCCGGTTTGAGAGTATAACGATAATTTGCAAAAATCACACTTAGACTTGAAAACAGGCCGTTAAAGGGTGACAACTCAAACCAGCTCCCAACCGACACCGTAGGAGGCACTAACACCTCGCACGAGAGCATTGTAACTTATAGGAACTGACCGTGTAGTCCCGGGTCTCCCGGTTAGAGAGTATTACGATAATTTTCAAAAATCACACTTAGACTTGAAAAGAGGCCGTTAAAGGGTGAAAACCCAAACCAGCCCCCAAACGACCCCGTAGGAGGCACGAACACCTCGCACGGGACCAATGTAACTTGCAGGAACTGACCGCGTAGTCCCGGGTCTCCCGGTTAGAGAGTATAACGATAATTTGCAAAAATAACACTTAGACTTGAAAACAGCCCGTTAAAGGGTGAAAACCCAAACCAGGCCCCAAACGACCCCGTAGGAGGCACGAACACCTCGCACGTGACCGATGTAACTTGTAGGAACTGACCGCGTAGTCCCGGGTCTCGCGGTTTGAGAGTATGATGAAAATGTGCAAAAATAACACTTAGACTTGAATACAGGCCGTTAAAGGGTGAAAACCCAAACCAGCTCCCAAACGACCACGTAGGAGGCACGAACATCTCGCACGGGATTATTGTAACTTATAGGAACTGACCGCATTGTCTCGGGCCTCCCAGTTAGAGAGTATGACGATAATTTATGAAAATCACACTTAGACTTGAAAACAGGCCGTTAAAGGGTGAAAACCCAATCCAGCCCCCAAATGACCCCAGAGGAGGTACGAACACCTCGTACGGGACCAATGTAACTTGTAGGAACTGATCGCGTAATCCCGGGTCACCCGGTTAGAGAGTATAACGATAATTTGCAAAAATCACACTTAGACTTGAAAACAGGCCGTTAAAGGGTGAAACCCAAACCAGCCCCCAAACGACCCCGTGGAGGCACGAACACCTCGCACGAGACCATTGTAACTTATAGGAACTGACCGCGTAGTCCCGGGTCTCCCGGTTAGAGAGTATTACGATAATTTGCAAAAATCACACTTAGACTTGAAAACAGGCCGTTAAAGGGTGAAAACCCAAACCAGCCCCCAAACGACCCCGTAGGAGGCACGAACACCTCGCACGGGACCGATGTAACTTGTAGGAACTGACCGCGTAGTCCTGGGTCTCCCGGTTTGAGAGTATGACGATAATTTGCAAAAATAACACTTAGACTTGAAAACAGGCCGTTAAAGGGTGAAAACCCAAACCAGCTCCCAAACGACCACGTAGGAGGCATGAACATCTCGCACGGGATTATTGTAACTTGTAGGAACTGACCGCGTTGTCTCGGGTCTCCCAGTTAGAGAGTATGACGATAATTTATGAAACTCACACTTAGACTTGAAAACAGGCCGTTAAAGGGTGAGAACCCAAACCAGCCCCCAAATGACCCCAGAGGAGGTACGAAAACCTAGCACGGGACCAATGTAACTTGTAGGAACTGGCCGCGTAGTCTCGGGTCTCCCGATTTGAGAGTATGACGCTAATTTGCGAAAATCACACTTAGACTTGAAAACAGGCCGTTAAAGGGTGAAAACCCAAACCAGCCCCCAAATAACCCCGTAGGAGTCATGCACACCTCGTACGAGACCATTGTAACCTGTAGGAACTGACCGCGTAGTCCCGGGTCTCCCGGTTAGAGAGTGTTACGATAATTTTCAAAAATCACACTTAGACTTGAAAAGAGGTCGTTAAAGGGTGAAAACCCAATCCAGGCCCCACAAGACCCCGTAGGAGGAACGAACACCTCGCACGAGACCATTGTAAGTTGTAGGAACTGACCGCGTAGTCCCGGGTCTCCCAGTTTGAGAGTATGACGATAATTTGTAAAAATCACACTTAGACTTGAAAACATGCCGTTAAAGGATGAAATACCTAACCAGCCCCCAAACGACCCCGTAGGAGGCACGAACACCTCGCACGGGACCAATGTAACTTGTAGGAACTAACCGTGTAGTCCCGGGTCTCCCGATTTGAGAGTATGACGCTAATTTGTGAAAATCACACTTAGACTTGAAAACAGGCCGTTAAAGGGTGAAAACCAAAACCAGCTCCCAAATGACCCCGTAGGAGGCACGAACACCTCGCACGGGACCAATGTAACTTGTAGGAACTGACCGTGTAGTCCCGGGTCTCCCGGTTTGAGAGTATAACGATAATTTGCAAAAATCACACTTAGACTTGAAAACAGGTCGTTAAAGGGTGAAAACCCAATCCAGCCTCCAAACGACCCCGTAGGAGGCACGAACACCTCGCACGAGACCATTGTAGCTTGTAGGAACTGACCGCGTAGTCCCGGGTCTCCCGGTTAGAGAGTATTACGATAATTTGCAAAAATCACACTTAGACTTGAAAACAGGCCGTTAAAGGGTGAAAACCCAAACCAGCCCCCAAACGACCCCGTAGGAGGCACGAACACCTCGCACGGGACCGATGTAACTTTTAGGAACTGACCGCATAGTCCCGGGTCTCCCGGTTTTAGAGTACGATGATAATTTGCGAAAATCACACTTTCTTGAAAATAGCCCGTTATAGGGTAAAAATCCAAACCAGCCCCCAAACGACCCCGTAGGAGGCACGAACACCTCGTACAGGACCAATGTAACTTGTAGAAACTGACCGCGTTGTCTCGGGTCTCCCAGTTAGAGAGTATGATGATAATTTATGAAAATCACACTTAGACTTGAAAACAGGCCGTTAAAGGGTGAAATACCTAACCAACCCCCAAACGACCCCGTAGGAGGCACGAACACCTCGCACGGGACCAATGTAACTTGTAGGAACTGACCGCGTAGTCTCGGGTCTCCCGGTTTGAGAGTATGATGATAATTTGTGAAAATCACACTTTCTTGAAAACAGCACGTTAAAGGGTGAAACCCCAAACCAGGCCCCAAACGACCCCGTAGGAGGCACGAACACCTCGCACGGGACCGATGTAACTTCTAGGAACTGACCGCGTAGTCCCGGGTCTCCTGGTTTGAGAGTATGCGATAATTTGCAAAAATAACACTTAGACTTGAAAATAGGCCGTTAAAGGGTGAAAACCCAAACCAGCCCCCAAGCGTCCCCGTAGGAGGCACGAACACCTCGCACGGGACCAATGTAACTTGTAGAAACTGATCGCGTAGCCCCGGGTCTCCCGATTTGAGAGTATGATGATAATTTGCAAAAATCACACTTAGACTTGAAAACAGGCCGTTAAAGGGTGAAAACCCAAACGAGCCCCTAGTAGGCACGAACACCTTGCACGAGACCATTGTAACTTGTAGGAACTGACCGCGTAGTCCCGGGTCTCCCGGTTAGAGAGTATGACGCTAATTTACAAATATCACACTTAGACTTGAAAACTGGTTGTTAAAGGGTGAAAACTCAAACCAGACCCCAAACGACCCCGTTGGAGGCACGAACACCTCGCATGAGACCAATGTAACTTGTAGGAACTAACCGCATAGTCCCGGGTCTCCCGGTTTGAGAGTATGACGATAATTTGCATAAATAACACTTAGACTTGAAAACAGGCCGTTAAAGGGTGAAAACCCAAACCAGCTCCCAAACGACCCCGTAGGAGGCACGAACACCTCGCACGGGATTATTGTAACTTGTAGGAACTGACCGCGTTATCCCGGGTCTCCCGATTAGAGAGTATGCTGATAATTTGCAAAAATCACACTTAGACTTGAAAACAGGCCGTTAAAGGGTGAAAACCCAAATCAGCCCCCAAACGACCCTGTAGGAGGCACGAACACCACGCACGGGAACAATGTAACTTGTAGGAACTGGCCGCGTAATCCCGGGTCTCCCGGTTTGAGAGTATGACGCTAATTTGCAAAAATCACACGTTCTTGAAAACAGCTTGTTAAAGGGTGAAAACCCAAACCAGGCCCCAAACGATCCCGTAGGAGGCACGAACACCTCGCACGGGACCAATGTAACATGTAGGAACTGACCGTGTAGTCCCGGGTCTCCCGGTTTGAGAGTATAACGATAATTTGCAAAAATCACACTTTGACTTGAAAACAGGCCGTTAAAGGGTGAAAACCCAAATCAGCTCCCAAACAACCACGTACGAGGCACGAACACCTCGCACGAGACCATTGTAACTTGTAGGATCTGACCGCGTAGTCCCGGGTCTCCCGATTAGAGAGTATTACGATAATTTGCAAAAATCACACTTAGACTTGAAAACAGGCCGTTAAAGGGTGAAAACCAAAACCAGCTCCCAAATGACCCCGTAGGAGGCACGAACACCTCGCACGGGACCAATGTAACTTGTAGAAACTGACCGTGTAGTCCCGGGTCTCCCGGTTTGAGAGTATAACGATAATTTGCAAAAATCACACTTAGACTTGAAAAGAGGCCGTTAAAGGGTGAAAACCCAAACCAGCCCCCAAACGACCCCGTAGGAGGCACGAACACCTCGCACGGGACCAATGTAACTTGCAGGAACTGACCGCGTAGTCCCGGGTCTCCCGGTTAGAGAGTATAACGATAATTTGCAAAAATAACACTTAGACTTGAAAACAGCCCGTTAAAGGGTGAAAACCCAAACCATGCCCCAAACGACCCCGTAGGAGGCACGAACACCTCGCACGGGACCAACGTAACTTGTAGGAATTGACCGTGTAGTCCCGGGTCTCTCGGTTATAGAGTATGACGATAATTTACAAAAATCACACTTAGACTTGAAAACAGGCCGTTAAAGGGTGAAAACCCAAACCAGCCCCCAAACAACCCCGTAGGAGGCACGAACACCTCGCACGTGACCAATGTAACTTGTAGGAACTGACCGCGTACTCCCGGGTCTCCCGGTTAGAGAGTATAACGATAATTTGCAAAAATAACACTTAGACTTGAAAACAGCCCGTTAAAGGGTGAAAACCCAAACGAGGCCCCAAACGACCCTGTAGGAGGTACGAACACCTCGCACGTGACCGATGTAACCTGTAGGAACTGACCGCGTAGTCCCGGGTCTCGCGGTTTGAGAGTATGACGAAAATATGCAAAAATAACACTTAGACTTGAATACAGGCCGTTAAAGGGTGAAAACCCAAACAAGCTCCCAAACGACACCGTAGGAGGCACGAACACCTCGCACGAGACCATTGTAACTTATAGGAACTGACCGCGTAGTCCCGGGTCTCCCGGTTAGAGAGTATTATGATAATTTTCAAAATCACACTTAGACTTGAAAGCAGGCCGTTAAAGGGAGAAAACCCAAACCAGCCCCCAAACGACCCCGTAGGAGGCACGAACACCTCGCACGGGACCAATATAACTTGTAGGAAATGATCGCGTAGTCCCGAGTCTCCCGGTTTGAGAGTATGACGCTAATTTGCGAAAATCACTCTTTCTTGAAAACAGCCCGTTAAAGGGTGAAAACCCAAACCAGACCCTAAACGACCCCGTAGGAGGCACGAACACCTCGCACGGGACCAATGTAACTTGTAGAAACTGACCGTGTAGTCCCGGGTCTCCCGGTTTGAGAGTATAACGATAATTTGCAAAAATCACACTTAGACTTGAAAACAGGCCGTTAAAGGGTGAAAACTGAAACCAGCTCCCAACCGACACCGTAGGAGGCACGAACACCTCGCACGAGAGCATTGTAACTTATAGGAACTGACCGTGTAGTCCCGGGTCTCCCGGTTAGAGAGTATTACGATAATTTTCAAAAATCACACTTAGACTTGAAAAGAGGCCGTTAAAGGGTAAAAACCCAAACCAGCCCCCAAACGACCCCGTAGGAGGCACGAACACCTCGCACGGGACCAATGTAACTTGCAGGAACTGACCGCGTAGTCCCGGGTCTCCCGGTTAGAGAGTATAACGATAATTTGCAAAAATAACACTTAGACTTGAAAAAAGCCCGTTAAAGGGTGAAAACCCAAACAAGGCCCCAAACGACCCCGTAGGAGGCACGAACACCTCGCACGGGACCGATGTAACTTGTAGGAACTGACCGCGTAGTCCTGGGTCTCCCGGTTTGAGAGTATGACGATAATTTGCAAAAATAACACTTAGACTTGAAAACAGGCCGTTAAAGGGTGAAAACCCAAACCAGCTCCCAAACGACCACGTAGGAGGCATGAACATCTCGCACGGGATTATTGTAACTTGTAGGAACTGACCGCGTTGTCTCGGGTCTCCCAGTTAGAGAGTATGACGATAATTTATGAAACTCACACTTAGAGTTGAAAACAGGCCGTTAAAGGGTGAGAACCCAAACCAGCCCCCAAATGACCCCAGAGGAGGTACGAAAACCTAGCACGGGACCAATGTAACTTGTAGGAACTGGCCGCGTAGTCTCGGGTCTCCCGATTTGAGAGTATGACGCTAATTTGCGAAAATCACACTTAGACTTGAAAACAGGCCGTTAAAGGGTGAAAACCCAAACCAGCCCCCAAATAACCCCGTAGGAGTCATGCACACCTCGTACGAGACCATTGTAACCTGTAGGAACTGACCGCGTAGTCCCGGGTCTCCCGGTTAGAGAGTGTTACGATAATTTTCAAAAATCACACTTAGACTTGAAAAGAGGTCGTTAAAGGGTGAAAACCCAATCCAGGCCCCACAAGACCCCGTAGGAGGAACGAACACCTCGCACGAGACCATTGTAAGTTGTAGGAACTGACCGCGTAGTCCCGGGTCTCCCGGTTTGAGAGTATGACGATAATTTGCAAAAATCACACTTAGACTTGAAAACATGCCGTTAAAGGATGAAATACCTAACCAGCCCCCAAACGACCCCGTAGGAGGCACGAACACCTCGCACGGGACCAATGTAACTTGTAGGAACTAACCGTGTAGTCCCGGGTCTCCCGATTTGAGAGTATGACGCTAATTTGTGAAAATCACACTTAGACTTGAAAACAGGCCGTTAAAGGGTGAAAACCAAAACCAGCTCCCAAATGACCCCGTAGGAGGCACGAACACCTCGCACGGGACCAATGTAACTTGTAGGAACTGACCGTGTAGTCCCGGGTCTCCCGGTTTGAGAGTATAACGATAATTTGCAAAAATCACACTTAGACTTGAAAACAGGTCGTTAAAGGGTGAAAACCCAATCCAGCCTCCAAACGACCCCGTAGGAGGCACGAACACCTCGCACGAGACCATTGTAGCTTGTAGGAACTGACCGCGTAGTCCCGGGTCTCCCGGTTAGAGAGTATTACGATAATTTGCAAAAATCACACTTAGACTTGAAAACAGGCCGTTAAAGGGTGAAAACCCAAACCAGCCCCCAAACGACCCCGTAGGAGGCACGAACACCTCGCACGGGACCGATGTAAATTGTAGGAACTGACCGCATAGTCCCGGGTCTCCCGGTTTTAGAGTACGATGATAATTTGCGAAAATCACACTTTCTTGAAAATAGCCCGTTATAGGGTAAAAATCCAAACCAGCCCCCAAACGACCCCGTAGGAGGCACGAACACCTCGTACAGGACCAATGTAACTTGTAGAAACTGATCGCGTTGTCTCGGGTCTCCCAGTTAGAGAGTATGATGATAATTTATGAAAATCACACTTAGACTTGAAAACAGGCCGTTAAAGGGTGAAATACCTAACCAACCCCCAAACGACCCCGTAGGAGGCACGAACACCTCGCACGGGACCAATGTAACTTGTAGGAACTGACCGCGTAGTCTCGGGTCTCCCGGTTTGAGAGTATGATGATAATTTGTGAAAATCACACTTTCTTGAAAACAGCACGTTAAAGGGTGAAACCCCAAACCAGGCCCCAAACGACCCCGTAGGAGGCACGAACACCTCGCACGGGACCGATGTAACTTCTAGGAACTGACCGCGTAGTCCCGGGTCTCCTGGTTTGAGAGTATGCGATAATTTGCAAAAATAACACTTAGACTTGAAAATAGGCCGTTAAAGGGTGAAAACCCAAACCAGCCCCCAAGCGTCCCCGTAGGAGGCACGAACACCTCGCACGGGACCAATGTAACTTGTAGAAACTGATCGCGTAGCCCCGGGTCTCCCGATTTGAGAGTATGATGATAATTTGCAAAAATCACACTTAGACTTGAAAACAGGCCGTTAAAGGGTGAAAACCCAAACGAGCCCCTAGTAGGCACGAACACCTTGCACGAGACCATTGTAACTTGTAGGAACTGACCGCGTAGTCCCGGGTCTCCCGGTTAGAGAGTATGACGCTAATTTACAAATATCACACTTAGACTTGAAAACTGGTTGTTAAAGGGTGAAAACTCAAACCAGACCCCAAACGACCCCGTTGGAGGCACGAACACCTCGCATGAGACCAATGTAACTTGTAGGAACTAACCGCATAGTCCCGGGTCTCCCGGTTTGAGAGTATGACGATAATTTGCATAAATAACACTTAGACTTGAAAACAGGCCGTTAAAGGGTGAAAACCCAAACCAGCTCCCAAACGACCCCGTAGGAGGCACGAACACCTCGCACGGGATTATTGTAACTTGTAGGAACTGACCGCGTTATCCCGGGTCTCCCGATTAGAGAGTATGCTGATAATTTGCAAAAATCACACTTAGACTTGAAAACAGGCCGTTAAAGGGTGAAAACCCAAATCAGCCCCCAAACGACCCTGTAGGAGGCACGAACACCACGCACGGGAACAATGTAACTTGTAGGAACTGGCCGCGTAATCCCGGGTCTCCCGGTTTGAGAGTATGACGCTAATTTGCAAAAATCACACGTTCTTGAAAACAGCCTGTTAAAGGGTGAAAACCCAAACCAGGCCCCAAACGATCCCGTAGGAGGCACGAACACCTCGCACGGGACCAATGTAACATGTAGGAACTGACCGTGTAGTCCCGGGTCTCCCGGTTTGAGAGTATAACGATAATTTGCAAAAATCACACTTTGACTTGAAAACAGGCCGTTAAAGGGTGAAAACCCAAATCAGCTCCCAAACAACCACGTACGAGGCACGAACACCTCGCACGAGACCATTGTAACTTGTAGGATCTGACCGCGTAGTCCCGGGTCTCCCGATTAGAGAGTATTACGATAATTTGCAATAATCACACTTAGACTTGAAAACAGGCCGTTAAAGGGTGAAAACCAAAACCAGCTCCCAAATGACCCCGTAGGAGGCACGAACACCTCGCACGGGACCAATGTAACTTGTAGAAACTGACCGTGTAGTCCCGGGTCTCCCGGTTTGAGAGTATAACGATAATTTGCAAAAATCACACTTAGACTTGAAAAGAGGCCGTTAAAGGGTGAAAACCCAAACCAGCCCCCAAACGACCCCGTAGGAGGCACGAACACCTCGCACGGGACCAATGTAACTTGCAGGAACTGACCACGTAGTCCCGGGTCTCCCGGTTAGAGAGTATAACGATAATTTGCAAAAATAACACTTAGACTTGAAAACAGCCCGTTAAAGGGTGAAAACCCAAACCATGCCCCAAACGACCCCGTAGGAGGCACGAACACCTCGCACGGGACCAATGTAACTTGTAGGAATTGACCGTGTAGTCCCGGGTCTCTCGGTTATAGAGTATGACGATAATTTACAAAAATCACACTTAGACTTGAAAACAGGCCGTTAAAGGGTGAAAACCCAAACCAGCCCCCAAACAACCCCGTAGGAGGCACGAACACCTCGCACGTGACCAATGTAACTTGTAGGAACTGACCGCGTACTCCCGGGTCTCCCGGTTAGAGAGTATAACGATAATTTGCAAAAATAACACTTAGACTTGAAAACAGCCCGTTAAAGGGTGAAAACCCAAACGAGGCCCCAAACGACCCTGTAGGAGGTACGAACACCTCGCACGTGACCGATGTAACCTGTAGGAACTGACCGCGTAGTCCCGGGTCTCGCGGTTTGAGAGTATGACGAAAATATGCAAAAATAACACTTAGACTTGAATACAGGCCGTTAAAGGGTGAAAACCCAAACAAGCTCCCAAACGACACCGTAGGAGGCACGAACACCTCGCACGAGACCATTGTAACTTATAGGAACTGACCGCGTAGTCCCGGGTCTCCCGGTTAGAGAGTATTATGATAATTTTCAAAATCACACTTAGACTTGAAAACAGGTCGTTAAAGGGAGAAAACCCAAACCAGCCCCCAAACGACCCCGTAGGAGGCACGAACACCTCGCACGGGACCAATATAACTTGTAGGAAATGATCGCGTAGTCCCGAGTCTCCCGGTTTGAGAGTATGACGCTAATTTGCGAAAATCACTCTTTCTTGAAAACAGCCCGTTAAAGGGTGAAAACCCAAACCAGACCCTAAACGACCCCGTATGAGGCACGAACACCTCGCACGGGACCAATGTAACTTGTAGAAACTGACCGTGTAGTCCCGGGTCTCGCGGTTTGAGAGTATAACGATAATTTGCAAAAATCACACTTAGACTTGAAAACAGGCCGTTAAAGGGTGAAAACTGAAACCAGCTCCCAACCGACACCGTAGGAGGCACGAACACCTCGCACGAGAGCATTGTAACTTATAGGAACTGACCGTGTAGTCCCGGGTCTCCCGGTTAGAGAGTATTACGATAATTTTCAAAAATCACACTTAGACTTGAAAAGAGGCCGTTAAAGGGTAAAAACCCAAACCAGCCCCCAAACGACCCCGTAGGAGGCACGAACACCTCGCACGGGACCAATGTAACTTGCAGGAACTGACCGCGTAGTCCCGGGTCTCCCGGTTAGAGAGTATAACGATAATTTGCAAAAATAACACTTAGACTTGAAAACAGCCCGTTAAAGGGTGAAAACCCAAACAAGGCCCCAAACGACCCCGTAGGAGGCACGAACACCTCGCACGGGACCGATGTAACTTGTAGGAACTGACCGCGTAGTCCTGGGTCTCCCGGTTTGAGAGTATGACGATAATTTGCAAAAATAACACTTAGACTTGAAAACAGGCCGTTAAAGGGTGAAAACCCAAACCAGCTCCCAAACGACCACGTAGGAGGCATGAACATCTCGCACGGGATTATTGTAACTTGTAGGAACTGACCGCGTTGTCTCGGGTCTCCCAGTTAGAGAGTATGACGATAATTTATGAAACTCACACTTAGACTTGAAAACAGGCCGTTAAAGGGTGAGAACCCAAACCAGCCCCCAAATGACCCCAGAGGAGGTACGAAAACCTAGCACGGGACCAATGTAACTTGTAGGAACTGGCCGCGTAGTCTCGGGTCTCCCGATTTGAGAGTATGACGCTAATTTGCGAAAATCACACTTAGACTTGAAAACAGGCCGTTAAAGGGTGAAAACCCAAACCAGCCCCCAAATAACCCCGTAGGAGTCATGCACACCTCGTACGAGACCATTGTAACCTGTAGGAACTGACCGCGTAGTCCCGGGTCTCCCGGTTAGAGAGTGTTACGATAATTTTCAAAAATCACACTTAGACTTGAAAAGAGGTCGTTAAAGGGTGAAAACCCAATCCAGGCCCCACAAGACCCCGTAGGAGGAACGAACACCTCGCACGAGACCATTGTAACTTGCAGGAACTGACCGCGTAGTCCCGGGTCTCCCGGTTAGAGAGTATTACGATAATTTGCAAAAATCACACTTAGACTTGAAAACAGGCCGTTAAAGGGTGAAAACCCAAACCAGCCGCCAAACGACCCCGTAGGAGGCACGAACACCTCGCACGGGACCGATGTAACTTGTAGGAACTGACCGCATAGTCCCGGGTCTCCCGGTTTTAGAGTACGATGATAATTTGCGAAAATCACACTTTCTTGAAAATAGCCCGTTAAAGGGTAAAAATCCAAACCAGCCCCCAAACGACCCCGTAGGAGGCACGAACACCTCGTACAGGACCAATGTAACTTGTAGAAACTGACCGCGTTGTCTCGGGTCTCCCAGTTAGAGAGTATGACGATAATTTATGAAAATCACACTTAGACTTGAAAACAGGCCGTTAAAGGGTGAAATACCTAACCAACCACCAAACGACCCCGTAGGAGGCACGAACACCTCGCACGGGAGCAATGTAACTTGTAGGAACTGACCGCGTAGTCCCGAGTCTCCCGGTTTGAGAGTATGATGATAATTTGCGAAAATCACACTTTCTTGAAAACAGCACCTTAAAGGGTGAAAACCCAAACCAGGCCCCAAACGACCCCGTAGGAGGCACGAACACCTCGCACGGGACCGATGTAACTTCTAGGAATTGACCGCGTAGTCCCGGGTCTCCTGGTTTGAGAGTATGCGATAATTTGCAAAAATAACACTTAGACTTGAAAACAGGCAGTTAAAGTGTGAAAACCCAAACCAGCTCCCAAACGACCCCGTAGGAGGCACGAACACCTCGCACGGGAGCAATGTAACTTGTAGGAACTGACCGCGTTGTCCCGGGTCTCCCGATTTGAGAGTATGACGATAATTTGCAAAAATAATACTTAGACTTGAAAACAGGCCGTTAAAGGGTGAAAACCCAAACCAGCTCCCAAACGACCCTGTAGGAGGCACGAACACCTCGCACAGGATTATTGTAACTTGTAGGAACTTACCGCGTTGTCCCGGGTCTCCCGGTTAGAGAGTATGACGATAATTTGCAAAAATCACACTTAGACTTGAAAACAGGCCGAAAACCCAAACCAGCCCCCAAACGACCCCATAGGAGGCACGAACACCTCGCACGGGACCAATGTAACTTGTAGGAACTGACCGCGTAGTCCCGAGTCTCCCGGTTTGAGAGTATGACGTTAATTTTAAAAAATCACACTTTCTTGAAAACAGCCCGTTAAAGGGTGAAAACCCAAACCAGGCCCCAAACGACCCCATAGGAGGCACGAACACCTCGCACGGGACCAATGTAACTTGCAGGAACTGACCGTGTAGTCCCGGGTCTCCCGGTTTGAGTGTATAACGATAATTTGCAAAAATCACACATAGACTTAAAAACAGGCCGTTCAAGGGTGAAAACCCAAACCAGCTCCCAAACGACCCCGTAGGAGGCACGAACACCTCGCACGAGACCATTGTAACTTGTAGGAACTGACCGCGTAGTCCCGGGTCTCCCGGTTAGAGAGTATTACGATAATTTGCAAAATCACACTTAGACTTGAAAACAGGCCGTTAAAGGGTGAAACCCCAAACCAGCCCCAAAACGACCCCATAGGAGGCACGAACACCTCGCACGGGACTAATGCAACTTGTAGGAACTGAACGCTTAGTCTCGGGTCTCCCGGTTAGAGAGTATAAGGATAATTTGCAAAAATCACACTTAGACTTGAAAACAGGCCGTTAAAGGGTGAAAACCCAAACCACCCCCAAACGACCCTGTAGGAGGCACGAACACCTCACACGAGACCATTGTAACTTGTAGGAACTGACCGCGTAGTCTCGGGTCTCCCAGTTAGAGAGTATTACGATAATTTGCAAAAATCACACTTAGACTTGAAAACAGGCCGTTAAAGGGTTAAACCCAAACCAGCCCCCAAACGACCCCGTAGGAGGCACGAAAACCTCGCACGGGACCGATGTAACTTTTAGGAACTGACCGCGTAGTCCCGGGTCTCCCATTTTGAGAGTATGCCGATAATTTGCAAAAATAACACTTAGACTTGAAAACAGGCCGTTAAAGGGTGAAAACCCAAACCAGCTCCCAAACGACCCCGTAGGAGGCACGAACATCTCGCACGGGATTATTGTAACTTGTAGGAACTGACCGCATTGTCTCGGGTCTCCCAATTAGAGAGTATGACGATAATTTATGAAAATTACACGTAGACTTGAAAACAGGCCCTTGAAGGGTGAAAACCCAAACCAGCCCCCAAATGACCCCGTAGGAGGCACGAACACCTCGGACGGGACCAATATAACTTGTAGGAACTGACCACGTAGTCCCGGGTCTCCCGGTTAGAGAGTATGACGATAATTTACAAAAATCACACTTAGACTTGAAAAGAGGCCGTTAAAAGGTGAAATACCTAACCAGCCCCCAAACGACCCGGTAGGAGGCACGAACACCTCGCACGGGACCAATGTAATTTGTAGGAACTGACCCCGTAGTCACGGGTCTCCCGGTTTGAGAGTATGACGATAATTTGAGAAAATCACACTTTCTTGAAAACAGCACGTTACAGGGTGAAAACCCAAACCAGGCACCAAACGACCCCGTAGGAGGCACGAACACCTCGTACGGGACCAATGTAACTTGTAGGAACTGACCGCGTAGTCCCGGGTCACCCGGTTAGAGAGTATAACGATAATTTGCAAAAATCACACTTAGAATTGAAAACAGGCCGTTAAAGGGTGAAAACCCAAACCAACCACCAAACGACCCCGTAGGAGGCACGAACACCTCGCACGAGACCATTGTAACTTGTAGGAACTGACCGCGTAGTCCCGGGTCTCCCGATTAGAGAGTATGACGATAATTTGCAAAAATCACACTTAGACTTGAAAACAGGGCGTTAAAGGGCGAAAAACCAAACCAGCCCCCAAACGACCCCGTAGGAGGCACGAGCACCTCGCATGGGACCAATGTAACTTGTAGGAACTGACCGCATAGTCCCGGGTCTCTCGGTTTGAGAGTATGATGATAATTTCCGAAAATCACACTTAGACTTGAAAATAGGCCGTTAAAGGGTGAAAACCCAAACCAGCCCCCAAACGACCCCCTAGGAGGCACGAACACCTCGCACAAGACCATTGTAACTTGTAGGAACTGACCGCGTAGTCCCGGGTCTCCTGACTAGAGAGTATGACGATAATTTGCAAAAATCACACTTAGACTTGAAAACTGGCCGTTAAAGGGTGAAAACCCAAACCAGCCTCCAAACGACCTCGTTAGGGGCACGAACACCTCGAACGGGACCAATGTAACTTGTAGGAACTGACCGCGTTGTTCAGGGTCTCCCGGTTTGAGAGTATGACGATAATTTGCGAAAATCAAGCTTAGACTTGAAAACAGGTCGTTAAAGGGTGAAAACCCAAACCAGCCCCCAAACGACCCCGTAGGTGGCACGAACACCTCGCACGGGACCAATGTAACTAGTAGGAACTGTCCGCGTAGTCCTGGGTCTCCCGGTTAGAGAGTACAACGATAATTTGCAAAAATCACACTTAGACCTGAAAATAGGTCGTTAAAGGGTGAAAACCCAAACCAACCCCCAAACGTCCCCGTAGGAGGCACGAACACCTCGCACGGGAGCAATGTAACTTGTAGAAACTAATCGCGTAGTCCCGGGTCTCCCGATTTGAGAGTATGACGATAATTTGCAAAAATCACACTTAGACTTGCAAACAGGCCGTTAAAGGGTGAAAACCCAAACGAGCACCTAGTAGGCACGAACACCTCGCACGAGACCATTGTAACTTGTAGGAACTGACCGCGTAGTCCCGGGTCTCCCGGTTAGAGAGTATGACCCTAATTTACAAAAACCACACTTAGACTTGAAAACTGGTCGTTAAAGGGTGAAAACCCAAACCAGCCCCCAAACGACCCCGTTGGAGGCACGAACACCTCGCATGGGACCAATGTAACTTGTAGGAACTGATCGCATAGTCCCGGGTCTCCTGGTTTGAGAGTATGACGATAATTTGCATAAATAACACTTAGACTTGAAAACACGCCGTTAAAGGGTGAAAACCCAAACCAGCTCCCAAACGACCCCGTAGGAGGCACGAACACCTCGCACGGGATTATTGTAACTTGTAGGAACTGACCGCGTTATCCCGGGTCTCCCGGTTAGAGAGTATGATGATAATTTGCGAAAATCACACTTAGACTTGAAAACAGGCCGTTAAAGGGTGAAAACCCAAATCAGCCCCCAAACGACCCTGTAGGAGGCACGAACACCACGCACGGGAACAATGTAACTTGTAGGAACTGACCGCGTAGTCCCGGGTCTCCCGGTTTGAGAGTATAAAGCTAATTTGCGAAAATCACACGTTCTTGAAAATAGCCCGTTAAAGGGTGAAAACCCAAACCAGGCCACAAACGATCTCGTAGGAGGCACGAACACCTCGCACGGGACCAATGTAACATGTAGGAACTGACCGTGTAGTCCCGGGTCTCCCGGTTTGAGAGTATAACGATAATTTGCAAAAATCGCACTTAGACTTGAAAACAGGCCGTTAAAGAGTGAAAACCCAAACTAGCTCCCAAACAACCACGTAGGAGGCACGAACACCTCGCACGAGACCATTGTAACTTGTAGGATCTGACCGCGTAGTCCCGGGTCTCCCGGTTAGAGAGTGTTACGATAATTTGCAAAAATCACACTTAGACTTAAAAACAGGCCGTTAAAGGGTGAAAACCAAAACCAGCTCCCAAATGACCCCGTAGGAGGCACGAACACCTCGCACGGGACCAATGTAACTTGTAGGAACTGACCGTGTAGTCCCGGGTCTCCCGGTTTTAGAGTATAACGATAATTTGCAAAAATCACACTTAAACTTGAAAACAAGCCGTTAAAGGGTGAAAACCCAAACCAGCTCCCAAGGGATCCCGTAGGAGGCACGAACACCTCGCACGGGACCGATGTAACTTGTAGGAACTGACCGCGTAGTCCCGGGTCTCCCGGTTTGAGAGTATGATGATAATTTGCAAAAATCACACTTAGACTTGAAAACAGGCCGTTAAAGGGTGAAAACCCAAACCAGCTCCCAAACAACCACGTAGGAGGCACGAACACCTCGCACGAGACCATTGTAACTTGTAGGATCTGACCGCGTAGTCCCGGGTCTCCCGGTTAGAGAGTATTACGATTATTTGCAAAAATCACACTTAGACTTAAAAATAGGCCGTTAAAGGGTGAAAACCAAAACCAGCTCCCAAATGACCCCGTAGGAGGCACGAACACCTCGCACGGGACCAATGTAACTTGTAGGAACTGACCATGTAGTCCCGGATCTCTCGGTTAGAGAGTATTACGATAATTTGCAAAAATCACACTTAGACTTGAAAACAGGCCGTTAAAGGGTGAAAACCCAAACCAAGCCCCAAACGACCCCGTAAGAGGCACGAACACCTCGCACGGGACCGATGTAACTTGTAGGAACTGATCACTTAGTCTCGGGTCTCCCGATTAGAGAGTATAACGATAATTTGCAAAAATGACACTTAGACTTGAAAACAGGTCGTTAAAGGGTGAAAACCCAAACCAGTCCCCAAACGACCCCGTAGGAGGCACGAACACCTCGCACGGGACCGATGTTTCTTGTAGGAACTGATCGCGTAGTCCCGGGTCTCCCAGTTTGAGAGTATGATGATAATTTGTAAAAATAACACTTAGACTTGAAAACAGGTCGTTAAAGGGTGAAAACCCAAACCAGCTCCCAAACGACCCCGTAGGAGGCACGAACATCTCGCACGGGATTATTGTAACTTGTAGGAACTGACCGCATTGTCTCGGGTCTCCCAGTTAGAGAGTATGACGATAATTTATGAAAATCACACTTAGACTTGAAAACAGGCCGTTGAAGGGTGAAAATCCAAACAAGACCTCAAATGACCCCGTAGGAGGCACAAACAACTCGCACGGGACCAATGTAACTTGTAGGAACTAACCGCGTAGTCCCGAGTCTCCCGGTTAGAGAGTATGACGATAATTTGCAAAAATCACACTTAGACTTGAAAACAGGCCGTTAAAGGGTGAAATACCTAACCAGCCCCCAAACGACCCCGTAGGAGGCACGAACACCTCGTACGGGACCAATATAACTTGTAGGAACTGACCGCGTAGTCCCGGGTCTCCCGGTTTGAGAGTATGACGATAATTTGCGAAAATGACACTTTCTTGAAAACAGCACGTTAAAGGGTGAAAACCCAAACCAGGCCCCAAACGACCCCGTAGGAGGCACGAACACCTCGCACGGGACCAATGTAACTTGTAGGAACTGACCGCGTAGTCCCGGGTCTCCCGGTTTGAGAGTATGATGATAATTTGCAAAAATAACACTTAGACTTGAAAACAGGCCGTTAAAGGGTGAAAACCCAAACCAGCCCCCAAACAACCCCGTAGGAGGCATGGACACCTCGCACGAGACCATTGTAACTTGTAGGAACTGACCGCGTAGTCCCGGGTCTCCCGGTTAGAGATTATTACGATAATTTGCAAAAATCACACATAGACTTGAAAACAGGTCGTTAAAGGGTGAAAACCCAATCCAGCCCCCAAACGACCCCATAGGAGGCACGAACACCTCGCACTGGACCAATGTAAATTGTAGGAACTGACCGCATAGTCCCGAGTCTCCCGGTTTGAGAGTATGACGATAATTTACAAAAATAACACTTAGACTTGAAAACAGGTCGTTAAAGGGAGAAAACCCAAACTAGCTCCCAAACGACCCTGTAGGAGGCACGAACACCTCGCACGGGATTATTGTAACTTTGTGGAACTGACCGCGTTGTCCCGGGTCTCCCGGTTAGAGAGTACGACGATAATTTGCAAAAATCACACTTAGACTTGAAAACAGGCCGTTAAAGGGTGAAAACCCAAACCAGCCCCCAAACGATCCCGTAGGAGGCACGAACACGTCGCACGGGACCAAATTAACTTATAGGAAATGATCGCGTAGTCTCGAGTCTCCCGGTTTGAGAGTATGACGCAAATTTGCGAAAATCACACTTTCTTGAAAACAGCCCGTTAAAGGGTGAAATCCCAAACCAGACCCCAAACGACCCCGTAGGCGGCACGAACACCTCGCACGGGACCAATGTAACTTGTAGGAACTGACCGTGTTGTCCCGGGTCTCCCGGTTTGAGAGTATAACGATAATTTGCAAAAATCACACTTAGACTTGAAAACAGGCCGTTAAAGGGTGAAAACCCAAACCAGCTCCCAAACGACAACGTAGGAGGCACGAACACCTCGCACGAGACCATTGTAACTTATAGGAACTGATCGCGTAGTCTCGGGTCTCCCGATTAGAGAGTATTACGATAATTTGCAAAATCACACTTAGACTTGAAAATAGGCCGTTAAAGGGTGAAAACCCAAACCAGCCCCCAAACGACCCCGTAGGAGGCACGAACACCTCGCACGGGACCAATTAAACTTATAGGAACTGACCGCGTAGTCCCGGGTCACCCGATTATAGAGTATAACGATAATTTGCAAAAATCACACTTAGAGTTCAAAACAGGTCGTTAAAGGGTGAAACCCAAACCAGCCCCCAAACGACCCCGTAGGAGGCACGAACACCTCGCACGAGACCATTGTAACTTGTAGGAACTGACCGCGTAGTCCCGGGTCTCCCGATTAGAGAGTATTACGATAATTTGCAAAAATCACACTTAGACTTGAAAACAGGCCGTTAAAGGGTGAAAACCCAAACCAGCCCCTAAACGACCCCGTATGAGGCACGAACACCTCGCACGGGACCGATGTAACTTGTAGGAACTGACCGCGTAGTCCCGGGTCTCCCGGTTTGAGAGTATGACGATAATTTGCAAAAATAACTCTTAGACTTGAAAACAGGCCGTTAAAGGGTGAAAACCCAAACCAGCTCCCAAACGACCTCGTAGGAGGCACGAACATCTCGCACAGGATTATTGTAACTTGTAGGAACTGACCGCGTTGTCTCGGGTCTCCCAGTTAGAGAGTATGACGATAATTTATGAAAATCACACTTAGACTTGAAAACAGGCCGTTGAAGGGTGAAAACCCAAACAAGACCTCAAATGACCCCGTAAGAGGCACGAACACCTCGCACGGGACCAATGTAACTTGTAGGAACTAACCGCGTAGTCCCGAGTCTCCCGGTTAGAGAGTATGACGATAATTTGCAAAAATCACACTTAGACTTGAAAACAGGCCGTTAAAGGGTGAAATACCTAACCAGCCCCCAAACGACCCCGTAGGAGGCACGAACACCTCGCACGGGACCAATGTAACTTGTAGGAACTGACCGTGTAGTCCCGGGTCTCTCGGTTTGAGAGTATGACGATAATTTGCGAAAATGACACTTTCTTGAAAACAGCACGTTAAAGGGTGAAAACCCAAACCAGCTCCCAAACGACACCGTAGGAGGCACGAACACCTCGCACGAGACCATTGTAACTTATAGGAACTGACCGCGTAGTCCCGGGTCTCCCGGTTAGAGAGTATTATGATAATTTGCAAAATCACACTTAGACTTGAAAACAGGCCATTAAAGGGAGAAAACCCAAACCAGCCCCCAAACGACCCCGTAGGAGGCACGAACACCTCGCACGGGACCAATGTAACTTGTAGGAACTGACCGCGTAGTCCCGGGTCACCCGGTTAGAGAGTATAACGATAATTTGCAAAATGACCCCGTAGGAGGCACGAACACGTCGCACGGGACCAATATAACTTGTAGGAAATGATCGCGTAGTCCCGAGTCTCCCGGTTTGAGAGTATGACGCTAATTTGCGAAAATCACACTTAGACTTAAAAACAGGCCGTTAAAGGGTGAAAACCAAAACCAGCTCCCAAATGACCCCGTAGGAGGCACGAACACCTCGTACGGGACCAATGTAACTTGTAGGAACTGACCGTGTAGTCCCGGGTCTCCCGGTTTTAGAGTATAACGATAATTTGCAAAAATCACACTTAAACTTGAAAACAGGCCGTTAAAGGGTGAAAACCCAAACCTGCTCCCAAACGATCCCGTAGGAAGGACGAACACCTCGCACGGGACCGATGTAACTTTTAGGAACTGACCGCGTAGTCCCGGGTCTCCCGGTTTGAGAGTATGACGATAATTTGCAAAAATGACTCTTAAACTTGAAAACAGGCCGTTAAAGGGTGAAAACCCAAACCAGCTCCCAAACGACCTCGTAGGAGGCACGAACATCTCGCACGGGATTATTGTAACTTGAAGGAACTGACCGCGTTGTCTCGGGCCTCCCAGTTAGAGAGTATGACGATAATTTATGAAAATCACACTTAGACTTGAAAACAGGCCGTTAAAGGGTGAAAACCCAAACCACCCCCCAAATGACCCCGTAGGAGGCACGAACACCTCGCACGTGACCGATGTAACTTGTAGGAACTGACCGCGTAGTCCCGGGTCTCGCGGTTTGAGAGTATGATGAAAATGTGCAAAAATAACACTTAGACTTGAATACAGGCCGTTAGAGGGTGAAAACCCAAACCAGCTCCCAAACGACCACGTAGGAGGCACGAACATCTCGCACGGGATTATTGTAACTTATAGGAACTGACCGCATTGTCTCGGGCCTCCCAGTTAGAGAGTCTGACGATAATTTATGAAAATCACACTTAGACTTGAAAACAGGCCGTTAAAGGGTGAAAACCCAATCCAGCCCCCAAATGACCCCAGAGGAGGTACGAACACCTCGCACGGGACCAATGTAACTTGTAGGAACTGACCGCGTTGTCCCGGGTCACCCGGTTAGAGAGTATAACGATAATTTGCAAAAATCACACTTAGACTTGAGAACAGGCCGTTAAAGGGTGAAACCCAAACCAGCCCCCAAACGACCCCGTGGAGGCACGAACACCTCGCACGAGACCATTGTAACTTGTAGGAACTGACCGCGTAGTCCCGGGTCTCCCGGTTAGAGAGTATTACGATAATTTGCAAAAATCACACTTAGACTTGAAAACAGGCCGTTAAAGGGTGAAAACCCAAACCAGCCCCCAAACGACCCCGTAGGAGGCACGAACACCTCGCACGGGACCGATGTAACTTGTAGGAACTGACCGCATAGTCCTGGGTCTCCCGGTTTGAGAGTATGACGATAATTTGCAAAAATAACATTTAGACTTGAAAACAGGCCGTTAAAGGGTGAAAACCCAAACCAGCTCCCAAACGACCACGTAGGAGGCATGAACATCTCGCACGGGATTATTGTAACTTGTAGGAACTGACCGCGTTGTCTCGGGTCTCCCAGTTAGAGAGTATGACGATAATTTATGAAACTCACACTTAGACTTGAAAACAGGCCGTTAAAGGGTGAGAACCCAAACCAGCCCCCAAATGACCCCAGAGGAGGTACGAAAACCTCGCACGGGACCAATGTAACTTGTAGGAACTGACCGCGTAGTCCCGGGTCTCCCGGTTTGAGAGTATGACGATAATTTACATAAATAACACTTAGACTTGAAAACAGGCCGCTAAAGGGTGAAAACCCAAACCAGCTCCCAAACGACCCCGTAGGAGGCACGAACACCTCGCACGGGATTATTGTAACTTGTAGGAACTGACCGCGTTGTCCCGGGTCTCCCGGTTAGAGAATATGACGATAATTTGCAAAAATCACACTTAGACTTGAAAACAGGCCGTTAAAGGGTGAAAACCCAAACCAGCCCCCAAACGACCCCGTAGGAGGCACGAACACCTCGCACGGGACCAATGTAACTTGTAAGAACTGGCCGCGTAGTCTCGGGTCTCCCGATTTGAGAGTATGACGCTAATTTGCGAAAATCACACTTAGACTTGAAAACAGGCCGTTAAAGGATGAAAACCCAAACCAGCCCCCAAATAACCCCGTAGGAGGCATGCACACCTCGTACGAGACCACTGTAACCTGTAGGAACTGACCGCGTAGTCCCGGGTCTCCCGGTTAGAGAGTATTACGATAATTTTCAAAAATCACACTTAGACTTTAAAAGATGTCGTTAAAGGGTGAAAACCCAATCCAGGCCCCACAAGACCCCGTAGGAGGAACGAACACCTCGCACGAGACCATTGTAAGTTGTAGGAACTGACCGCGAAGTCCCGGGTCTCCCGGTTTGAGAGTATGACGATAATTTGCAAAAATCACACTTAGACTTGAAAACATGCCGTTAAAGGGTGAAATACCTAACCAGCCCCCAAACAACCCCGTAGGAGGCACGAACACCTCGCACGGGACCAATGTAACTTGTAGGAACTAACCGTGTAGTCCCGGGTCTCCCGATTTGAGAGTATGACGCTAATTTGTGAAAATCACACTTAGACTTGAAAACAGGCCGTTAAAGGGTTAAAACCCAAACCAGCCCCCAAACAACCCCGTAGGAGGCATGAACACCTCGCACGAGACCATTGTAACTTGTAGGAACTGACCGCGTAGTCCCGGGTCTCCCGGTTAGAGAGTATTACGATATTTTTCAAAAATCACACTTAGACTTGAAAACAGGTCGTTAAAGGGTGAAAACCCAATCCAGCCTCCAAACGACCCCGTAGGAGGCACGAACACCTCGCACGAGACCATTGTAACTTGTAGGAACTGACCGCGTAGTCCCGGGTCTCCCGGTTAGAGAGTATTACGATAATTTGCAAAAATCACACTTAGACTTGAAAACAGGCCGTTAAAGGGTGAAAACCCAAACCAGCCCCCAAACGACCCCGTAGGAGGCACGAACACCTCGCACGGGACCGATGTAACTTGTAGGAACTGACCGCATAGTCCCGGGTCTCCCGGTTTTAGAGTACGATGATAATTTGCGAAAATCACACTTTCTTGAAAATAGCCCGTTAAAGGGTAAAAATCCAAACCAGCCCCCAAACGACCCCGTAGGAGGCACGAACACCTCGTACAGGACCAATGTAACTTGTAGAAACTGACCGCGTTGTCTCGGGTCTCCCAGTTAGAGAGTACGACGATAATTTATGAAAATCACACTTAGACTTGAAAACAGGCCGTTAAAGGGTGAAATACCTAACCAACCCCCAAACGACCCCGTAGGAGGCACGAACATCTCGCACGGGACCAATGTAACTTGTAGGAACTGACCGCGTAGTCCCGAGTCTCCCGGTTTGAGAGTATGACGTTAATTTGCGAAAATCACACTTTCTTGAAAACAGCCCGTTAAAGGGTGAAAACCCAAACCAGGCCCCAAACGACCCCGTAGGAGGCACGAACACCTCGCACGGGACCAATGTAACTTGCAGGAACTGACCGTGTAGTCCCGGGTCTCCCGGTTTGAGAGTATAACGATAATTTGCAAAAATCACACATAGACTTGAAAACAGGCCGTTAAAGGGTGAAAACCCAAACCAGCTCCCAAACGACCCCGTAGGAGGCACGAACACCTCGCACGAGACCATTGTAACTTGTAGGAACTGACCGCGTAGTCCCGGGTCTCCCGGTTAGAGAGTATTACGATAATTTGCAAAATCACACTTAGACTTGAAAACAGGCCGTTAAAGGGTGAAAACCCAAACCAGCCCCAAAACGACCCCATAGGAGGCACGAACACCTCGCACGGGACTAATGGAACTTGTAGGAACTGAACGCTTAGTCCCGGGTCTCCCGGTTAGAGAGTATAAGGATAATTTGCAAAAATCACACTTAGACTTGAAAATAGGCCGTTAAAATGTGAAAACCCAAACCACCCCCAAACGACCATGTAGGAGGCACGAACACCTCACACGAGACCATTTTAACTTGTAGGAACTGACCGCGTAGTCTCGGGTCTCCCAGTTAGAGAGTATTACGATAATTTGCAAAAATCACACTTAGACTTGAAAACAGGCCGTTAAAGGGTTAAACCCAAACCAGCCCCCAAAACGACCCCGTAGGAGGCACGAAAACCTCGCATGGGACCGATGTAACTTTTAGGAACTGACCGCGTAGTCCCGGGTCTTCCGGTTTGAGAGTATGCCGATAATTTGCAAAAATAACACTTAGACTTGAAAACAGGCCGTTAAAGGGTGAAAACCCAAACCAGCTCCCAAACGACCCCGTAGGAGGCACGAACATCTCGCACGGGATTATTGTAACTTGTAGGAACTGACCGCATTGTCTCGGGTCTCCCAGTTAGAGAGTATGACGATAATTTATGAAAATTACACGTAGACTTGAAAACAGGCCCTTGAAGGGTGAAAACCCAAACCAGCCCCCAAATGACCCCGTAGGAGGCACGAACACCTCGGACGGGACCAATATAACTTGTAGGAACTGACCGCGTAGTCCCGGGTCTCCCGGTTAGAGAGTATGACGATAATTTACAAAAATCACACTTAGACTTGAAAAGAGGCCGTTAAAAGGTGAAATACCTAACCAGCCCCCAAACGACCCGGTAGGAGGCACGAACACCTCGCACGGGACCAATGTAATTTGTAGGAACTGACCCCGTAGTCACGGGTCTCCCAGTTTGAGAGTATGACGATAATTTAAGAAAATCACACTTTCTTGAAAACAGCACGTTACAGGGTGAAAACCCAAACCAGGCACCAAACGACCCCGTAGGAGGCACGAACACCTCGTACGGGACCAATGTAACTTGTAGGAACTGACCGCGTAGTCCCGGGTCACCCGGTTAGAGAGTATAACGATAATTTGCAAAAATCACACTTAGACTTGAAAACAGGCCGTTAAAGGGTGAAAACCCAAACCAACCACCAAACGACCCCGTAGGAGGCACGAACACCTCGCACGAGACCATTGTAACTTGTAGCAACTGACCGCGTAGTCCCGGGTCTCCCGATTAGAGAGTATGACGATAATTTGCAAAAATCACACTTAGACTTGAAAACAGGGCGTTAAAGGGCGAAAAACCAAACCAGCCCCCAAACGACCCCGTAGGAGGCACGAGCACCTCGCATGGGACCGATGTAACTTGTAGGAACTGACGGCATAGTCCCGGGTCTCCCGGTTTGAGAGTATGATGATAATTTCCGAAAATCACACTTAGACTTGAAAATAGGCCGTTAAAGGGTGAAAACCCAAACCAGCCCCCAAACGACCCCCTAGGAGGCACGAACACCTCGCACAAGACCATTGTAACTTGTAGGAACTGACCGCGTAGTCTCGGGTCTCCCGACTAGAGAGTATGACGATAATTTGCAAAAATCACACTTAGACTTGAAAACTGGCCGTTAAAGGGTGAAAACCCAAACCAGCCTCCAAACGACCTCGTTGGAGGCACGAACACCTCGCACGGGACGAATGTAACTTGTAGGAACTGACCGCGTTGTTCAAGGTCTCCCGGTTTGAGAGTATGACGATAATTTGAGAAAATCAAGCTTAGACTTGAAAACAGGTCGTTAAAGGGTGAAAACCCAAAATAGCCCCCAAACGACCCCGTAGGTGGCACGAACACCTCGCACGGGACCAATGTAACTAGTAGGAACTGTCCGCGTAGTCCTGGGTCTCCCGGTTAGAGAGTACAACGATAATTTGCAAAAATCACACTTAGACTTGAAAATAGGCCGTTAAAGGGTGAAAACCAAAACCAACCCCCAAACGTCCCCGTAGGAGGCACGACCACCTCGCACGGGACCAATGTAACTTGTAGAAACTGATCGCGTAGTCCCGGGTCTCCTGATTTGAGAGTATGACGATAATTTGCAAAAATCACACTTAGACTTGCAAACAGGCCGTTAAAGGGTGAAAACCCAAACGAGCACCTAGTAGGCACGAACACCTCGCACGAGACCATTGTAACTTGTAGGAACTGACCGCGTAGTCCCGGGTCTCCCGGTTAGAGAGTATGACCCTAATTTACAAAAATCACACTTAGACTTGAAAACTGGTCTTTAAAGGGTGAAAACCCAAACCAGCCCCCAAACGACCCCATTGGAGGCACGAACACCTCGCATGGGACCAATGTAACTTCTAGGAACTGACCGCATAGTCCCGGGTCTCCTGGTTTGAGAGTATGACGATAATTTGCATAAATAACACTTAGACTTGAAAACACGCCGTTAAAGGGTGAAAACCCAAACCAGCTCCCAAACGACCCCGTAGGAGGCACGAACACCTCGCACGGGATTATTGTAACTTGTAGGAACTGACCGCGTTATCCCGAGTCTCCCGGTTAGAGAGTATGATGATAATTTGCGAAAATCACACTTAGACTTGAAAACAGGCCGTTAAAGGGTGAAAACCCAAATCAGCCCCCAAACGACCCTGTAGGAGGCACGAACACCACGCTCGGGAACAATGTAACTTGTAGGAACTGACCGCGTAGTCCCGGGTCTCCCGGTTTGAGAGTATGACGCTAATTTACGAAAATCACACGTTCTTGAAAATAGCCCGTTAAAGGGTGAAAACCCAAACAAGGCCACAAACGATCTCGTAGGAGGCACGAACACCTCGCACGGGACCAATGTAACTTGTAGGAACTGACCGTGTAGTCCCGGGTCTCCCGGTTTGAGAGTATAACGATAATTTGCAAAAATCACACTTAGACTTGAAAACAGGCCGTTAAAGGGTGAAAACCCAAACCAGCTCCCAAACAACCACGTAGGAGGCACGAACACCTCGCACGAGACCATTGTAACTTGTAGGATCTGACCGCGTAGTCCCGGGTCTCCCGGTTAGAGAGTATTACGATAATTTGCAAAAATCACACTTAGACTTAAAAACAGGCCGTTAAAGGGTGAAAACCAAAACCAGCTCCCAAATGACCCCGTAGGAGGCACGAACACCTCGTACGGGACCAATGTAACTTGTAGGAACTGACCGTGTAGTCCCGGGTCTCCCGGTTTTAGAGTATAACGATAATTTGCAAAAATCACACTTAAACTTGAAAACAGGCCGTTAAAGGGTGAAAACCCAAACCTGCTCCCAAACGATCCCGTAGGAGGCACGAACACCTCGCACGGGACCGATGTAACTTTTAGGAACTGACCGCGTAGTCCCGGGTCTCCCGGTTTGAGAGTATGACGATAATTTGCAAAAATGACTCTTAAACTTGAAAACAGGCCGTTAAAGGGTGAAAACCCAAACCAGCTCCCAAACGACCTCGTAGGAGGCACGAACATCTCGCACGGGATTATTGTAACTTGAAGGAACTGACCGCGTTGTCTCGGGCCTCCCAGTTAGAGAGTATGACGATAATTTATGAAAATCACACTTAGACTTGAAAACAGGCCGTTAAAGGGTGAAAACCCAAACCACCCCCCAAATGACCCCGTAGGAGGCACGAACACCTCGCACGTGACCGATGTAACTTGTAGGAACTGACCGCGTAGTCCCGGGTCTCGCGGTTTGAGAGTATGATGAAAATGTGCAAAAATAACACTTAGACTTGAATACAGGCCGTTAGAGGGTGAAAACCCAAACCAGCTCCCAAACGACCACGTAGGAGGCACGAACATCTCGCACGGGATTATTGTAACTTATAGGAACTGACCGCATTGTCTCGGGCCTCCCAGTTAGAGAGTATGACGATAATTTGCAAAAATCACACTTAGACTTGAAAACAGGCCGTTAAAGGGTGAAAACCCAAACCAGCTCCCAAACAACCACGTAGGAGGCACGAACACCTCGCACGAGACCATTGTAACTTGTAGGATCTGACCGCGTAGTCCCGGGTCTCCCGGTTAGAGAGTATTACGATAATTTGCAAAAATCACACTTAGACTTAAAAACAGGCCGTTAAAGGGTGAAAACCAAAACCAGCTCCCAAATGACCCCGTAGGAGGCACGAACACCTCGTACGGGACCAATGTAACTTGTAGGAACTGACCGTGTAGTCCCGGGTCTCCCGGTTTTAGAGTATAACGATAATTTGCAAAAATCACACTTAAACTTGAAAACAGGCCGTTAAAGGGTGAAAACCCAAACCTGCTCCCAAACGATCCCGTAGGAGGCACGAACACCTCGCACGGGACCGATGTAACTTGTAGGAACTGACCGCCTAGTCCCGGGTCTCCCGGTTTGAGAGTATGACGATAATTTGCAAAAATCACACTTAGACTTGAAAACAGGCCGTTAAAGGGTGAAAACCCAAACCAGCTCCCAAACAACCACGTAGGAGGCACGAACACCTCGCACGAGACCATTGTAACTTGTAGGATCTGACCGCGTACTCCCGGGTCTCCCGGTTAGAGAGTATTACGATAATTTGCAAAAATCACACTTAGACTTAAAAACAGGCCGTTAAAGGGTGAAAACCAAAACCAGCTCCCAAATGACCCCGTAGGAGGCACAAACACCTCGTACGGGACCAATGTAACTTGTAGGAACTGACTGTGTAGTCCCGGATCTCTCGATTAGAGAGTATTACGATAATTTGCAAAAATCACACTTAGACTTGAAAACAGGCCGTTAAAGGGTGAAAACCCAAACCAGCCCCCAAACGACCCCGTAAGAGGCACGAACACCTCGCACGGGACCGATGTAACTTGTAGGAACTGATCACTTAGTCTCGGGTCTCCCGATTAGAGAGTATAACGATAATTTGCAAAAATCACACTTAGACTTGAAAACAGGTCGTTAAAGGGTGAAAACCCAAACCAGTCCCCAAACGACCCCGTAGGAGGCACGAACACCTCGCACGGGACCGATGTTTCTTGTAGGAACTGATCGCGTAGTCCCGGGTCTCCCAGTTTGAGAGTATGACGATAATTTGTAAAAATAACACTTAGACTTGAAAACAGGTCGTTAAAGGGTGAAAACCCAAACCAGCTCCCAAACGACCCCGTAGGAGGCACGAACATCTCGCACGGGATTATTGTAACTTGTAGGAACTGACCGCATTGTCTCGGGTCTCCCAGTTAGAGAGTATGACGATAATTTATGAAAATCACACTTAGACTTGAAAACAGGCCGTTGAAGGGTGAAAATCCAAACAAGACCTCAAATGACCCCGTAGGAGGCACGAACAACTCGCACGGGACCAATGTAACTTATAGGAACTAACCGCGTAGTCCCGAGTCTCCCGGTTAGAGAGTATGACGATAATTTTCAAAAATCACACTTAGACTTGAAAACAGGCCGTTAAAGGGTGAAATACCTAACCAGCCCCCAAACGACCCCGTAGGAGGCACGAACACCTCGCACGGGACCAATATAACTTGTAGGAACTGACCGTGTAGTCCCGGGTCTCCCGGTTTGAGAGTATGACGATAATTTGCAAAAATAACACTTAGACTTGAAAACAGGCCGTTAAAGGGTGAAAACCCAAACCAGCCCCCAAACAACCCCCTAGGAGGCACGAACACCTCGCACGAGACCATTGTAACTTGTAGGAACTGACTGCGTAGTCCCGGGTCTCCCGGTTAGAGAGTATTACGATAATTTGCAAAAATCACACATAGACTTGAAAACAGGTCGTTAAAGGGTGAAAACCCAATCCAGCCCCCAACCGACCCCATAGGAGGCACGAACACCTCGCACTGGACCAATGTAACTTGTAGGAACTGACCGCATAGTCCCGGGTCTCCCAGTTTGAGAGTATGACGATAATTTACAAAAATAACACTTAGACTTGAAAACAGGCCGTTAAAGGGAGAAAACCCAAACTAGCTCCCAAACGACCCTGTAGGAGGCACGAACACCTCGCACGGGATTATTGTAACTTTGTGGAACTGACCGCGTTGTCCCGGGTCTCCCGGTTAGAGAGTACGACGATAATTTGCAAAAATCACACTTAGACTTGAAAACAGGCCGTTAAAGGGTGAAAACCCAAACCAGCCCCCAAACGATCCCGTAGGAGGCACGAACACGTCGTACGGGACCAAATTAATTTGTAGGAAATGATCGCGTAGTCTCGAGTCTCCCGGTTTGAGAGTATGACGCTAATTTGCGAAAATCACACTTTCTTGAAAACAGCCCGTTAAAGGGTGAAATCCCAAACCAGACCCCAAACGACCCCGTAGGAGGCACGAACACCTCGCACGGGACCAATGTAACTTGTAGGAACTGATCGTGTTGTCCCGGGTCTCCCGGTTTGAGAGTATAACGATAATTTGCAAAAATCACACTTAGACTTGAAAACAGGCCGTTAAAGGGTGAAAACCCAAACCAGCTCCCAAACGACACCGTAGGAGGCACGAACACCTCGCACGAGACCATTGTAACTTATAGGAACTGATCGCGTAGTCCCGGGTCTCCCGGTTAGAGAGTATTACGATAATTTGAAAAATCACACTTAGACTTGAAAATAGGCCGTTAAAGGGTGAAAACCCAAACCAGCACCCAAACGACCCCGTAGGAGGCACGAACACCTCGCACGGGACCAATTAAACTTATAGTAACTGACCGCGTAGTCCCGGGTCACCCGATTAGAGAGTATAACGATAATTTGCAAAAATCACACTTAGAGTTCAAAACAGGTCGTTAAAGGGTGAAACCCAAACCAGCCCCCAAACAACCCCGTAGGAGGCACGAACACCTCGCACGAGACCATTGTAACTTGTAGGAACTGACCGCGTAGTCCCGGGTCTCCCGGCTAGAGAGTATTACGATAATTTGCAAAAATCACACTTAGACTTGAAAACAGGCCGTTAAAGGGTGAAAACCCAAACCAGCCCCCAAACGACCCCGTATGAGGCACGAACACCTCGCACGGGACCGATGTAACTTGTAGGAACTGACCGCGTAGTCCCGGGTCTCCCGGTTTGAGAGTATGACGATAATTTGCAAAATTAACTCTTAGACTTGAAAACAGGCCGTTAAAGGGTGAAAACCCAAACCAGCTCCCAAACGACCTCGTAGGAGGCACGAACATCTCGCACGGGATTATTGTAACTTGTAGGAACTGATCGCGTTGTCTCGGGTCTCCCAGTTAGAGAGTATGATGATAATTTATGAAAATCACACTTAGACTTGAAAACAGGCCGTTGAAGGGTGAAAACCCAAACAAGACCTCAAATGACCCCGTAGGAGGCACGAACACCTCGCACGGGACCAATGTAACTTGTAGGAACTAACCGCGTAGTCCCGAGTCTCCCGGTTAGAGAGTATGACGATAATTTGCAAAAATCACACTTAGAATTGAAAACTAGCCGTTAAAGGGTGAAATACCTAACCAGCCCCCAAACGACCCCATAAGAGGCACGAACACCTCGCACGGGACCAATGTAACTTGCAGGAACTGACCGCGTAGTCCCGGGTCTCCCGGTTTGAGAGTATGACGATAATTTGTGAAAATGACACTTTCTTGAAAACAGCACGTTAAAGGGTGAAACCCAAACCTGGCCCCAAACGACCCCGTAGGAGGCACGAACACCTCGCACGGGATCAATGTAACTTGTAGGAACTGACCGCGTAGTCCCGGGTCTCCCGGTTTGAGAGTATGATGATAATTTGCAAAAATAACACTTAGACATGAAAACAGGCCGTTCAAGGGTGAAAACCCAAACCAGCCCCCAAACAACCCCGTAGGAGGCATGGACACCTCGCACGAGACCATTGTAACTTGTAGGAACTGACCGCGTAGTCCCGGGTCTCCCGATTAGAGAGTATTACGATAATTTGGAAAAATAACACTTAGACTTGAAAACAGGTCGTTAAAGGGGGAAAATCCAATCCAGCCCCCAAACAACCCCATATGAGGCACGAACACCTCGCACTGGACCAATGTAACTTGTACGAACTGACCACATAGTCCCGCGTCTCCCGGTTTGAGAGTATGACGATAATTTACAAAAATAACACTTAGACTTGAAAACAGGCCGTTAAAGGGAGAAAACCCAAACCAGCTCCCAAATGACCCCGTAGGAGGCACGAACACCTCGCACGGGATTATTGTAACTTTTTGGAACTGACCGCGTTGTCCCGGGTCTCCCGGTTAGAGAGTATGACGATAATTTGCCAAAATCACACTTAGACTTGAAAACAGCACGTTAAAGGGTGAAAACCCAAACCAGGCCCCAAACGACCTCGTAGGAGGCACGAACACCTCGCACGGGACCAATGTAACTTGTAGGAACTAACCGCGTAGTCCCGGGTCTCCCGGTTTGAGAGTATGATGATAATTTGCAAAAATAACACTTAGACTTGAAAACAGGCCGTTAAATGGTGAAAACCCAAACCTGCCCCCAAACAACCCCGTAGGAGGCATGGACACCTCGCACGAGACCATTGTAACTCTTAGGAACTGACCGCGTAGTCCCGGGTCTCCCGGTTAGAGAGTATTACGATAATTTGCGAAAATCACACTTAGACTTGAAAACAGGTCGTTAAAGGGTGAAAACCCAATCCAGCCCCCAAACGACCCCGTAGGAGGCACGAACACCTCGCACGGGACCGATGTAACTTTGAGGAACTGATCGCGTAGTCCCGGGTCTCCCGGTTTGAGAGTATGACGATAATTTGCAAAAATAACACTTAGACTTGAAAATAGGCCGTTAAAGGGTGAAAACCCAAACCAGCTCCCAAACGACCTCGTAGGAGGCACGAACATCTCGCACGGGATTATTGTAACTTGTAGGAACTGACCGCGTTGTCTCGGGTCTCCCAGTTAGATAGTATGACGATAATTTATGAAAATCACACTTAGACTTGAAAACAGGCCGTTAAAGGGTGAAAACCCAAACCAGCCCCCAAATGACCCCGTAGGAGGTACGAAAACCTCGCACGGGACCAATGTAACTTGTAGGAACTGACCGTGTAGTCCCGGGTCTCTCGGTCAGAGAGTATAACGATAATTTGCAAAAATCACACTTAGACTTGAAAACAGGCCGTTAAAGGGTGAAACCCAAACCAGCTCCCAAACAACACCGTAGGAGGCACGAACACCTAGCACGAGACCATTGTAACTTATAGGAACTGATCGCGTAGTCCCGGGTCTCCCGGTTAGAGAGTATTACGATAATTTTCAAAATCACAGTTAGACTTGAAAACAGGCCGTTAAAGGGTGAAAACCCAAACCAGCCCCCAAACGACCCCGTAGGAGGCACGAACACCTCGCACGGGACCAATGTAACTTGTAGGAACTGACCGCGTAGTCCCGGGTCACCCGGTTAGAGAGTATAACGATAATTTTCAAAAATCACACTTTGACTTGAAAACAGGCCGTTAAAGGGTGAAACCCAAACCAGCCCCCAAACGACCCCGTAGGAGGCACGAACACCTCGCACGAGACCATTGTAACTTGTAGGAACTGACCGCGTAGTCCCGGGTCTCCCGGTTAGAGAGTATTACGATAATTTGCAAAAATCACACTTAGACTTGAAAACAGGCCGTTAAAGGGTGAAACCCAAACCAGCCCCCAAACGACCCCGTAGGAAGGACGAACACCTCGCACGGGACCGATGTAACTTTTAGGAACTGACCGCGTAGTCCCGGGTCTCCCGGTTTGAGAGTATGACGATAATTTGCAAAAATGACTCTTAAACTTGAAAACAGGCCGTTAAAGGGTGAAAACCCAAACCAGCTCCCAAACGACCTCGTAGGAGGCACGAACATCTCGCACGGGATTATTGTAACTTGAAGGAACTGACCGCGTTGTCTCGGGCCTCCCAGTTAGAGAGTATGACGATAATTTATGAAAATCACACTTAGACTTGAAAACAGGCCGTTAAAGGGTGAAAACCCAAACCACCCCCCAAATGACCCCGTAGGAGGTACGAAAACCTCGCACGGGACCAATGTAACTTGTAGGAACTGACCGTGTAGTCCCGGGTCTCCCGGTTTGAGAGTATGATGATAATTTACATAAATAACAATTAGACTTGAAAACAGGCCGTTAAAGGGTGAAAACCCAAACCAGCTCCCAAACGACCCCGTAGGAGGCACGAACACCTCGCACGGGATTATTGTAACTTGTAGGAACTGACCGCGTAGTCCCGGGACTCCCGGTTTGAGAGTATGACGATAATTTGCGAAAATGACACTTTCTTGAAAACAGCACGTTAAAGGGTGAAAACCCAAACCAGGCCCCAAACGACCTCGTAGGAGGCACGAACACCTCGCACGGGACCAATGTAACTTGTAGGAACTAACCGCGTAGTCCCGGGTCTCCCGGTTTGAGAGTATGATGATAATTTGCAAAAATAACACTTAGACTTGAAAACAGGCCGTTAAATGGTGAAAACCCAAACCAGCCCCCAAACAACCCCGTAGGAGGCATGGACACCTCGCACGAGACCATTGTAACTTGTAGGAACTGACCGCGTAGTCCCGGGTCTCCCGGTTAGAGAGTATTACGATAATATGCGAAAATCACACTTAGACTTGAAAACAGGTCGTTAAAGGGTGAAAACCCAATCCAGCCCCCAAACGACCCCGTAGGAGGCACGAACACCTCGCACGGGACCAATGTAACTTGTAGGAACTGGCCGCGTAGTCCCGGGTCTCCCGGTATGAGAGTATGACGATAATTTGCAAAAATAACACCTAGACTTGAAAACAGGCCGTTAAAGGGTGAAACCCAAACCATCCCCCAAACGACCCCGTAGGAGGCACGAACACCTCGCACGAGACCATTGTAACTTGTAGGAACTGACCGCGTAGTCCCGGGTCTCCTGGTTAGAGAGTATTACGATAATTTGCAAAAATCACACTTAGACTTGAAAACAGGTCGTTAAAGGGTGAAAACCCAAACCAGCCCCCAAACGACCCCGTAGGAGGCACGAACACCTCGCACGGGACCGATGTAACTTGTAGGAACTGACCGCGTAGTCCCGGGTCTCCCGGTTTGAGAGTATGACGATAATTTGCAAAAATAACACTTAGACTTGAAAATGGGCCGTTAAAGGGTGAAAACCCAAACCAGCTCCCAAACGACCTCGTAGGAGGCACGAACATCTCGCATGGGATTATTGTAACTTGTAGGAACTGACCGCGTTGTCTCGGGTCTCCCAGTTAGAGAGTATGACGATAATTTATGAAAATCACACTTAGACTTGAAAACAGGCCGTTAGAGGGTGAAAACCCAAACCAGCCCCCAAATGACCCCGTAGGAGGTACGAAAACCTCGCACGGGACCAATGTAACTTGTAGGAACTGACCGCGTAGTCCCGGGTCTCCCGGTTAGAGAGTATTACGATAATTTACAAAAATCACACTTAGACTTGAAAACAGGCCGTTAAAGGGTGAAACCCAAACCAGCCCCCAAACGACCCCGTAGGAGGCACGAACACCTCGCACGGGACCGATGTAACTTTTAGGAACTGATCGCGAAGTCCCGGATCGCCCGGTTTGAGAGTATGACGATAATTTGCAAAAATAACTCTTAGACTTGAAAACAGGCCGTTAAAGGGTGAAAACCCAAACCAGCTCCCAAACGACCTCGTAGGAGGCACGAACATCTCGCACGGGATTATTATAACTTGTAGGAACTGACCGCGTTGTCTCGGGCCTCCCAGTTAGAGAGTATGACGATAATTTATGAAAATCACACTTAGACTTGAAAACAGGCCGTTAAAGGGTGAAAACCCAAACCAGCCCCCAAATGACACCGTAGGAGGTACGAAAACCTCGCACGGGACCAATGTAACTTGTAGGAACTGACCGTGTAGTCCCGGGTCTCCCGGTTTGAGAGTATAACGATAATTTGCAAAAATCACACTTAGACTTGAAAACAGGCCGTTAAAAGGTGAAAACCCAAACCAGCTCCCAAACGACCCCGTAGGAGGCACGAACACCTCGCACGGGATTATTGTAACATGTAGGAACTGACCGCGTAGTCCCGGGTCTCCCGGTTTGAGAGTATGACGATAATTTGCGAAAATGACACTTTCTTGAAAACAGCACGTTAAAGGGTGAAAACCCAAACCAGGCCCCAAACGACCTCGTAGGAGGCACGAACACCTCGCACGGGACCAATGTAACTTGTAGGAACTAACCGCGTAGTCCCGGGTCTCCCGGTTTGAGAGTATGATGATAATTTGCAAAAATAACACTTAGACTTGAAAACAGGCCGTTAAAGGGTGAAAACCCAAACCAGCTCCCAAACGACCTCGTAGGAGGCACGAACATCTCGCACGGGATTATTGTAACTTGTAGGAACTGACCGCATTGTCTCGGGTCTCCCAGTTAGATAGTATGACGATAATTTATGAAAATCACACTTAGACTTGAAAACAGGCCGTTAAAGGGTGAAAACCCAAACCAGCCCCCAAATGACCCCGTAGGAGGTACGAAAACCTCGCACGGGACCAATGTAACTTGTAGGAACTGACCGCGTAGTCCCGGGTCTCCCGGTTAGAGAGTATTACGATAATTTACAAAAATCACACTTAGACTTGAAAACAGGCCGTTAAAGGGTGAAACCCAAACCAGCCCCCAAACGACCCCGTAGGAGGCACGAACACCTCGCACGGGACCGATGTAACTTTTAGGAACTGACCGCGTAGTCCCGGGTCTCCCGGTTTGAGAGTATGACGATAATTTGCAAAAATAACTCTTAGACTTGAAAACAGGCCCTTAAAGGGTGAAAACCCAAACCAGCTCCCAAACGACCTCGTAGGAGGCACGAACATCTCGCACGGGATTATTGTAACTTGTAGGAACTGACCGCGTTGTCTCGGGCCTCCCAGTTAGAGAGTATGACGATAATTTATGAAAATCACACTTAGACTTGAAAACAGGTCGTTAAAGGGTGAAAACCCAAACCAGCCCCCAAATGACCCCGTAGGAGGTACGAAAACCTCGCACGGGACCAATGTAACTTGTAGGAACTGACCGTGTAGTCCCGGGTCTCCCGGTTTGAGAGTATGATGATAATTTACATAAATAACACTTAGACTTGAAAACAGGCCGTTAAAGGGTGAAAACCCAAACCAGCTCCCAAACGACCCCGTAGGAGGCACGAACACCTCGCACGGGATTATTGTAACTTGTAGGAACTGACCGCGTAGTCCCGGGTCTCCCGGTTTGAGAGTATGACGATAATTTGCGAAAATGACACTTTCTTGAAAACAGCACGTTAAAGGGTGAAAACCCAAACCAGGCCCCAAACGACCTCGTAGGAGGCACGAACACCTCGCACGGGACCAATGTAACTTGTAGGAACTAACCGCGTAGTCCCGGGTCTCCCGGTTTGAGAGTATGATGATAATTTGCAAAAATAACACTTAGACTTGAAAACAGGCCGTTAAATGGTGAAAACCCAAACCAGCCCCCAAACAACCCCGTAGGAGGCATGGACACCTCGCACGAGACCATTGTAACTCTTAGGAACTGACCGCGTAGTCCTGGGTCTCCCGGTTAGAGAGTATTACGATAATTTGCGAAAATCACACTTAGACTTGAAAACAGGTCGTTAAAGGGTGAAAACCCAATCCAGCCCCCAAACGACCCCGTAGGAGGCACGAACACCTCGCACGGAACCAATGTAACATGTAGGAACTGGCCGCGTAGTCCCGGGTCTCCCGGTATGAGAGTATGACGATAATTTCCAAAAATAACACCTAGACTTGAAAAAGGCCGTTAAAGGGTGAAACCCAAACCATCCCCCAAACGACCCCGTAGGAGGCACGAACACCTCGCACGAGACCATTGTAACTTGTAGGAACTGACCGCGTAGTCCCGGGTCTCCTGGTTAGAGAGTATTACGATAATTTGCAAAAATCACACTTAGACTTGAAAACAGGCCGTTAAAGGGTGAAAACCTAAACCAGCCCCCAAACGACCCCGTAGGAGGCACGAACACCTCGCACGGGACCGATGTAACTTGTAGGAACTGATCGTGTAGTCCCGGGTCTCCCGGTTTGAGAGTATGACGATAATTTGCAAAAATAACACTTAGACTTGAAAATAGGCCGTTAAAGGGTGAAAACCCAAACCAGCTCCCAAACGACCTCGTAAGAGGCACGAACATCTCGCACGGGATTATTGTAACTTGTAGGAACTGACCGCGTTGTCTCGGGTCTCCCAGTTAGAGAGTATGACGATAATATATGAAAATCACACTTAGACTTGAAAACAGGCCGTTAAAGGGTGAAAACCCAAACCAGCCCCCAAATGACCCCGTAGGAGGTACGAAAACCTCGCACGGGACCAATGTAACTTGTAGGAACTGACTGCGTAGTCCCGGGTCTCCCGGTTAGAGAGTATTATGATAATTTACAAAAATCACACTTAGACTTGAAACCAGGCCGTTAAAGGGTGAAACCCAAACCAGCCCCCAAACGACCCCGTAGGAGGCACGAACACCACGCACGGGACCGATGTAACTTTTAGGAACTGACCGCGTAGTCCCGGGTCTCCCGGTTTGAGAGTATGACGATAATTTGCAAAAATAACTCTTAGACTTGAAAATAGGCCGTTAAAGGGTGAAAACCCAAACCAGCTCCCAAACGACCTCGTAGGAGGCACGAACATCTCGCACGGGATTATTGTAACTTGTAGGAACTGACCGCGTTGTCTCGGGCCTCCCAGTTAGAGAGTATGACGATAATTTATGAAAATCACACTTAGACTTGAAAACAGACCGTTAAAGGGTGAAAACCCAAACCAGCCCCCAAATGACCCCGTAGGAGGTACGAAAACCTCGCACGGGACCAATGTAACTTGTAGGAACTGATCGTGTAGTCCCGGGTCTCCCGGTTTGAGAGTATGATGATAATTTACATAAATAACACTTAGACTTGAAAACAGGCCGTTAAAGGGTGAAAACCCAAACCAGCTCCCAAACGACCCCGTAGGAGGCACGAACACCTCGCACGGGATTATTGTAACTTGTAGGAACTGACCGCGTAGTCCCGAGTCTCCCGGTTTGAGAGTATGACGATAATTTGCAAAAATGACACTTTCTTGAAAACAGCACGTTAAAGGGTGAAAACCCAAACCAGGCCCCAAACGACCTCGTAGGAGGCACGAACACCTCGCACGGGACCAATGTAACTTGTAGGAACTAACCGCGTAGTCCCGGGTCTCCCGGTTTGAGAGTATGATGATAATTTGCAAAAATAACACTTAGACTTGAAAACAGGCCGTTAAATGGTGAAAACCCAAACCAGCCCCCAAACAACCCCGTAGGAGGCATGGACACCTCGCACGAGACCATTGTAACTTGTAGGAACTGACCGCGTAGTCCCGGGTCTTCCGGTTAGAGAGTATTACGATAATTTGCTAAAATCACACTTAGACTTGAAAACAGGTCGTTAAAGGGTGAAAACCCAATCCAGCCCCCAAACGACCCCGTAGGAGGCACGAACACCTCGCACGGGACCAATGTAACTTGTAGGAACTGGTCGCGTAGTCCCGGGTCTCCCGGTATGAGAGTATGACGATAATTTCCAAAAATAACACCTAGACTTGAAAAAGGCCGTTAAAGGGTGAAACCAAAACCATCCCCCAAACGACCCCGTAGGAGGCACGAACACCTCGCACGAGACCATTGTAACTTGTAGGAACTGACCGCGTAGTCCCGGGTCTCCTGGTTAGAGAGTATTACGATAATTTGCAAAAATCACACTTAGACTTGAAAACAGGCCGTTAAAGGGTGAAAACCTAAACCAGCCCCCAAACGACCCCGTAGGAGGCACGAACACCTCGCACGGGACCGATGTAACTTGTAGGAACTGATCGCGTAGTCCCGGGTCTCCCGGTTTGAGAGTATGACGATAATTTGCAAAAATAACACTTAGACTTGAAAATAGGCCGTTAAAGGGTGAAAACCCAAACCAGCTCCCAAACGACCTCGTAAGAGGCACGAACATCTCGCACGGGATTATTGTAACTTGTAGGAACTGACCGCGTTGTCTCGGGTCTCCCAGTTAGAGAGTATGACGATAATATATGAAAATCACACTTAGACTTGAAAACAGGCCGTTAAAGGGTGAAAACCCAAACCAGCCCCCAAATGACCCCGTAGGAGGTACGAAAACCTCGCACGGGACCAATGTAACTTGTAGGAACTGACTGCGTAGTCCCGGGTCTCCCGGTTAGAGAGTATTACGATAATTTACAGAAATCACACTTAGACTTGAAACCAGGCCGTTAAAGGGTGAAACCCAAACCAGCCCCCAAACGACCCCGTAGGAGGCACGAACACCACGCACGGGACCGATGTAACTTTTAGGAACTGACCGCGTAGTCCCGGGTCTCCCGGTTTGAGAGTATGACGATAATTTGCAAAAATAACTCTTAGACTTGAAAACAGGCCGTTAAAGGGTGAAAACCCAAACCAGCTCCCAAACGACCTCGTAGGAGGCACGAACATCTCGCACGGGATTATTGTAACTTGTAGGAACTGACCGCGTTGTCTCGGGCCTCCCAGTTAGAGAGTATGACGATAATTTATGAAAATCACACTTAGACTTGAAAACAGGCCGTTAAAGGGTGAAAACCCAAACCAGCCCCCAAATGACCCCGTAGGAGGTACGAAAACCTCGCACGGGACCAATGTAACTTGTAGGAACTGACCGTGTAGTCCCGGGTCTCCCGGTTTGAGAGTATGATGATAATTTACATAAATAACACTTAGACTTGAAAACAGGCCGTTAAAGGGTGAAAACCCAAACCAGCTCCCAAACGACCCCGTAGGAGGCACGAACACCTCGCACGGGATTATTGTAACTTGTAGGAACTGACCGCGTAGTCCCGGGTCTCCCGGTTTGAGAGTATGACGATAATTTGCAAAAATGACACTTTCTTGAAAACAGCACGATAAAGGGTGAAAACCCAAACCAGGCCCCAAACGATCTCGTAGGAGGCACGAACACCTCGCACGGGACCAATGTAACTTGTAGGAACTAACCGCGTAGTCCCGGGTCTCCCGGTTTGAGAGTATGATGATAATTTGCAAAAATAACACTTAGACTTGAAAACAAGCCGTTAAATGGTGAAAACCCAAACCAGCCCCCAAACAATCCCGTAGGAGGCATGGACACCTCGCACGAGACCATTGTAACTTGTAGGAACTGACCGCGTAGTCCCGGGTCTTCCGGTTAGAGAGTATTACGATAATTTGCTAAAATCACACTTAGACTTGAAAACAGGTCGTTAAACGGTGAAAACCCAATCCAGCCCCCAAACGACCCCGTAGGAGGCACGAACACCTCGCACGGGACCAATGTAACTTGTAGGAACTGGCCGCGTAGTCCCGGGTCTCCCGGTATGAGAGTATGACGATAATTTGCAAAAATAACACCTAGACTTGAAAACACGCCGTTAAAGGGTGAAACCCAAACCATCCCCCAAACGACCCCGTAGGAGGCACGAACACCTCGCACGAGACCATTGTAACTTGTAGGAACTGACCGCGTAGTCCCGGGTCTCCTGGTTAGAGAGTATTACGATAATTTGTAAAAATCACACTTAGACTTGAAAACAGGCCGTTAAAGGGTGAAAACCCAAACCAGCCCCCAAACGACCCCGTAGGAGGCACGAACACCTCGCACGGGACCGATGTAACTTGTAGGAACTGACCGCGTAGTCCCGGGTCTCCCGGTTTGAGAGTATGACGATAATTTGCAAAAATAACACTTAGACTTGAAAATAGGCCGTTAAAGGGTGAAAACCCAAACCAGCTCCCAAACGACCTCGTAGGAGGCACGAACATCTCGCACGGGATTATTGTAACTTGTAGGAACTGACCGCGTTGTCTCGGGTCTCCCAGTTAGAGAGTATGACGATAATTTATGAAAATCACACTTAGACTTGAAAACAGGCCGTTAGAGGGTGAAAACCCAAACCAGCCCCGAAATGACCCCGTAGGAGGTACGAAAACCTCGTACGGGACCAATGTAACTTGTAGGAACTGACCGCGTAGTCCCGGGTCTCCCGGTTAGAGAGTATTACGATAATTTACAAAAATCACACTTAGACTTGAAAACAGGCCGTTAAAGGGTGAAACCCAAACCAGCCCCCAAACGACCCCGTAGGAGGCACGAACACCTCGCACGGGACCGATGTAACTTTTAGGAACTGGCCGCGTAGTCCCGGGTCTCCCGATTTGAGAGTATGACGATAATTTGCAAAAATAACTCTTAGACTTGAAAACAGGCCGTTAAAGGGTGAAAACCCAAACCAGCTCCCAAACGACCTCGTAGGAGGCACGAACATCTCGCACGGGATTATTGTAACTTGTAGGAACTGACCGCGTTGTCTCGGGCCTCCCAGTTAGAGAGTATGATGATAATTTATGAAAATCACACTTAGACTTGAAAACAGGCCGTTAAAGGGTGAAAACCCAAACCAGCCCCCAAATGACCCCGTAGGAGGTACGAAAACCTCGCACGGGACCAATGTAACTTGTAGGAACTGACCGTGTAGTCCCGGGTCTCCCGGTTTCAGAGTATGATGATAATTTACATAAATAACACTTAGACTTGAAAACAGGCCGTTAAAGGGTGAAAACCCAAACCAGCTCCCAAACGACCCCGTAGGAGGCACGAACACCTCGCACGGGATTATTGTAACTTGTAGGAACTGACCGCGTATTCCGGGGTCTCCCGATTTGAGAGTATGACGATAATTTGCGAAAATGACACTTTCTTGAAAACAGCACGTTAAAGGGTGAAAACCCAAACCAGGCCCCAAACGACCTCGTAGGAGGCACGAACACCTCGCACGGGACCAATGTAACTTGTACGAACTAACCGCGTAGTCCCGGGTCTCCCGATTTGAGAGTATGATGATAATTTGCAAAAATAACACTTAGACTTGAAAACAGGTCGTTAAATGGTGAAAACCCAAACCAGCCCCCAAACAACCCCGTAGGAGGCATGGACACCTCGCACGAGACCATTGTAACTTGTAGGAACTGACCGCGTAGTCCCGGGTCTCCCGGTTAGAGAGTATTACGATAATTTGCGAAAATCACACTTAGACTTGAAAACAGGTCGTTAAAGGGTGAAAACCCAATCCAGCCCCCAAACGACCCCGTAGGAGGCACGAACACCTCGCACGGGACCAATGTAACTTGTAGGAACTGGCCGCGTAGTCCCGAGTCTCCCGGTATGAGAGTATGACGATAATTTGCAAAAATAACACCTAGACTTGAAAACAGACCGTTAAAGGGTGAAACCCAAACCATCCCACAAACGACCCCGTAGGAGGCACGAACACCTCGCACGAGACCATTGTAACTTGTAGGAACTGACCGCGTAGTCCCGGGTCTCCTGGTTAGAGAGTATTACGATAATTTGCAAAAATCACACTTAGACTTGAAAACAGGCCGTTAAAGGGTGAAAATCCAAACCAGCCCCCAAACGACCCCGTAGGTGGCACGAACACCTCGCACGGGACCGATGTAACTTGTAGGAACTGACCGCGTAGTCCCGGGTCTCCCGGTTTGAGAGTATGACGATAATTTGCAAAAATAACACTTAGACTTGAAAACAGGCCGTTAAAGGGTGAAAACCCAAACCAGCTCCCAAACGACCTCGTAGGAGGCACGAACATCTCGCACGGGATTATTGTAACTTGTAGGAACTGACCGCGTTGTCTCGGGTCTCCCAGTTAGAGAGTATGACGATAATTTATGAAAATCACACTTAGACTTGAAAACAGGCCGTTAAAGGGTGAAAACCCAAACCAGACCCCAAATGACCCCGTTGGAGGTACGAAAACCTCGCACGGGACCAATGTAACTTGTAGGAACTGACCGCGTAGTCCCGGGTCTCCCGGTTAGAGAGTATTACGATAATTTACGAAAATCACACTTAGACTTGAAAACAGGCCGTTAAAGGGTGAAACCCAAACCAGCCCCCAAACGACCCCGTAGGAGGCACGAACACCTCGCACGGGACCGATGTAACTTTTAGGAACTGACCGCGTAGTCCCGGGTCTCCCGGTTTGAGAGTATGACGATAATTTGCAAAAATAACACTTAGACTTGAAAACAGGCCGTTAAAGGGTGAAAACCCAAACCAGCTCCCAAATGACCCCGTAGGAGGCACGAACATCTCGCACGGGATTATTGTAACTTGTAGGAACTGACCGCATTGTCTCGAGTCTCCCAGTTAGAGAGTATGACGATAATTTATGAAAATTACACTTAGACTTGAAAACAGGTCGTTGAAGGGTGAAAACCCAAACCAGCCCCCAAACGACCTCGTAGGAGGCACGAACACCTCGCACGGGACCAATGTAATTTGTAGGAACTGACCGCGTAGTCACGGGTCTCCCGGTTTGAGAGTATGACGATAATTTGCGAAAATCACACTTTCTTGAAAACAGCACGTTAAAGGGTGAAAACCCAAACCAGGCCCCAAACGACCCCGTAGGAGGCACGAACACCTCGTACGGGACCAATGTAACTTGTAGGAACTGACCGCGTACTCCCGGGTCTACCGGTTAGAGAGTATAACGATAATTTGCAAAAATAACACTTAGACTTGAAAACAGACCGTTAAAGGGTGAAAACCAAAACCAGCCCCCAAACAACACCGTAGGAGGCACGAACAACTCGCACGAGACCGTTGTAACTTGTAGGAACTGACCGCGTAGTCCCGGGTCTCCCGGTTAGACAGTATTACGATAATTTGCAAAAATCACACTTTCTTGAAAACAGCCCGTTAAAGGGTGAAAATCCAAACCAGCACCCAAACGACCCCGTAGGAGGCACGAACACCTCGTACAGGAATATGTAACTTGTAGGAACTAACCGCGTTGTCTCGGGTCTCCCAGTTAGAGAGTATGACGATAATTTATGAAAATCACACGTAGACTTGAAAACAGGCCGTTAAAAGGTGAAATACCTAACCAACCCCCAAACGACCCCGTAGGAGGAACGAACACCTCGCACGGGACCAATGTAACTTGTAGGAACTGACCGCGTAGTCCCGGGTCTCCCAGTTTGAGAGTATGACGATAATTTGCGAAAATCACACTTTCTTGAAAACAGCAGGTTAAAGGGTGAAAACCCAAACCAGGCCCCAAACGACCCCGTAGGAGGCACGAACACCTCGCACGGGACCAATGTAACTTGTAGGAACTGACCACGTAGTCTCGGGTCTCCCGGTTTGAGAGTATGACGATAATTTGCAAAAATAACGCTTAGACTTGAAAACAGGCCGTTAAAGGGTGAAAACCAAAACCAGCTCCCAAACGACCCCGTAGGAGGCACGAACACCTCGTACGGGATTATTGTAACTTATAGGAACTGACTGCATTGTCCCGGGTCTCTCAGTTAGAGAGTATGACGATAATTTGCAAAAATCACACTTACACTTGAAAACAGGCCGTTAAAGGGTGAAAACGCAAACCAGCCCCCAAACGACCCCGTAGGAGGCATGAACACCTCGCACGAGAGCAATGTAACTTGTAGGAACTGACCGCGTAGTCCCGGGTCTCCCGATTTGAGAGTATGACGATAATTATCAAAAATAATACTTAGACTTGAAAACAGGCCGTTAAAGGGTGAAAACCCAAACCAGCTCCCAAACGACCCTGTAGGAGGCACGAACACCTCGCACGGGATTATTGTAACTTGTAGGAACTTATCGCGTTGTCCCGGGTCTCCCGGTTAGAGAGTATGACGATAATTTGCAAAAATCACACTTAGACTTGAAAACAGGCCGAAAACCCAAACCAGCCCCCAAACGACCCCATAGGAGGCACGAACACCTCGCACGGGACCAATGTAACTTGTAAGAACTGACCGCGTAGTCCCAAGTCTCCCGGTTTGAGAGTATGATGCTAATTTGCGAAAATCACACTTTCTTTAAAACAGCCCGTTAAAGGGTGAAAACCCAAACCAGGCCCCAAACGACCCCGTAGGAGGCACGAACACCTCGTACAGGACCAATGTAACTTGTAGGAACTGACCGTGTAGTCCCGGGTCTCCCGATTTGAGAGTATAACGATAATTTGCAAAAATCACACTTAGACTTGAAAACAGGCCGTTAAAGGGTGAAAACCCAAACCAGCTCCCAAACTACCCCGTAGGAGGCACGAACACCTCGCACGAGACCATTATAACTTGTAGGAACTGACCGCGTAGTCCCGGGTCTCCCGGTTAGAGAGTATTACGATAATTTGCAAAATCACACTTAGACTTGAAAACAGGCCGTTAAAGGGTGAAAACCCAAACCAGCCCCAAAACGACCCCGTAGGAGGCACGAACACCTCGCACGGGACTAATGTTACTTGTAGGAACTGACCGCTTAGTCCCGGGTCTCCCGGTTAGAGAGTGTAAGGATAATTTGCAAAAATCACACTTAGACTTGAAAACAGGCCGTTAAAGGGTGAAAACCCAAACCAGCCCCCAAACGACCCCATAGGAGGCACGAACGACTCGCACGAGACCAATGTAACTTGTAGGAACTGACCGCGTAGTCCCGAGTCTCTCAGTTAGAGAGTATTACGATGATTTGCAAAAATCACACTTAGACTTGAAAATAGGCCGTTAAAGGGTGAAACTCAAACCAGGCCCCAAACGACCCCGTAGGAGGCACGAACACCTCGCACGGGACCAATGTAATTTGTAGGAACTGACCGCGTAGTCACGGGTCTCCCGGTTTGAGAGTATGACGATAATTTGCGAAAATCACACTTTCTTAAAAACAGCACGTTAAAGGGTGAAAACCCAAACCAGGCACCAAACGACCCCGTAGGAGGCACGAACACCTCGTACGGGACCAATGTAACTTGTAGGAACTGACCGCGTAGTCCCGGGACTCCCGGTTTGAGAGTATGACGATAATTTGCAAAAATAACACTTAGACTTGAAAACAGACCGTTAAAGGGTGAAAACCCAAACCAGCCCCCAAACAACACCGTTGGAGGCATGAACACCTCGCACGAGACCATTGTAACTTGTAGGAACTGACCGCGTAGTCCCGGGTCTCCCGGTTAGAGAGTATTACGATAATTTGCAAAAATCACACTTAGACTTAAAAACAGGTCGTTAAAGGGTGAAAAACCAATCCAGCCCCCAAACGACCCCGTAGGAGGCACGAACACCTCGTACGGGACCAATGTAACTTGTAGGAACTGACCGCGTAGTCCCGGGTCACCCGGTTAGAGAGTATAACGATAATTTGCAAAAATCACACTTAGACTTGAAAACAGGCCGTTAAAGGGTGAAAACCCAAACCAACCCCCAAACGACCCCGTAGGAGGCACGAACACCTTGCACGAAACCATTATAACTTGTAGGAACTGACCGCGTAGTCCCGGGTCTCCCGGTTAGAGAGTATTACGATAATTTTCAGAAATCACGCTTAGACTTGAAAACAGGCCGTTAAAGGGTGAAAACCCAAACCAGCCCCCAAACGACCCCGTAGGAGGCACGAGCACCTCGCACGGGACCGATGTAACTTGTAGGAACTGACCGCATAGTCCCGGGTCTCCCGGTTTGAGAGTATGATGATAATTTGCGAAAATCACACTTTCTTGAAAACAGCTCGTTAAAGGGTGAAAATCAAAACCAGCCCCCAAACGACCCCGTAGGAGGCACGAACACCTCGTACAGGACCAATGTAACTTGTAGGAACTGACTGCGTTGTCTCGGGTCTCCCAGTTAGAGAGTATGACGATAATTCATGAAAATCACACCTAGACATGAAAACAGGTCGTTAGAGGGTGAAATACCTAACCAACCCCCAAACGACCCCGTAGGAGGCACGAATACCTCGCACGGGACCAATGTAACTTGTAGGAACTGACCGCGTAGTCCCGGGTCTCCCGGTTTGAGAGTATGACGATAATTTGGGAAAATCACACTTTCTTGAAAACATCACATTAAAGGGTGAAAACCCAAACCAGCCCCCAAACGACCCCGTAGGAGGCACAAACACCTTGCACGAGACCGATGTAACTTGTAGGAACTGACCGCGTAGTCCCGGGTCTCCCGGTTTGAGAGTATGACGATAATTTGCAAAAATAACACTTAGACTTGAAAACAGGCCGTTAAAGGGTGAAAACCCAAACCAGCTCCCAAACGACCCCGTAGGAGGCACGAACACCTCGTACGGGATTATTGTAACTTGTAGGAACTGACCCCGATGTCCCGGGTCTCCCGATTAGAGAGTATGACGATAATTTGCAAAAATCACACTTAGACTTGAAAACAGGCCGTTAATGGGTGAAAACGCAAACCAGCCCCCAAACGACCCCGTAGGAGGCACGAACACCTCGCACGGGAGCAATTTAACTTGTAGGAACTGAACGCATAGTCCCGGGTGTCCCGATTTGAGAGTATGACGATAATTTGCAAAAATAACACTTAGACTTGAAAACAGGCCGTTAAAGGGTGAAAACCCAAACCAGCTCCCAAACGACCCTGTAGGAGGCACGAACACCTCGCACGGGATTATTGTAACTTGTAGGAACTTACCGCGTTGTCCCGGGTCTCCCAGTTAGAGAGTATGGCGATAATTTGCAAAAATCACACTTAGACTTGAAAACAGGCCGAAAACCCAAACCAGCCCCCAAACGACCCCATAGGAGGCACGAACAACTGGCACGGGACCAATGTAACTTGTAGGAACTGACCGTGTAGTCCCGAGTCTCCCGGTTTGAGAGTATGACGCTAATTTGCCAAAATCACACTTTCTTGAAAACAGCCCGTTAAAGGGTGAAAACCCGAACCAGGCCCCAAACGACCCCGTAGGAGGCACGAACACCCCGCACGGGACCAATGTAACTTGTAGGAACTGACCGTGTAGTCCCGGGTCTCCCGGTTTGAGAGTATAACGATAATTTGCAAAAATCACAGTTAGACTTGAAAACAGGCCGTTAAAGGGTGAAAACCCAAACCAGCTCCCAAACGACCCCGTAGGAGGCACGAACACCTCGCACGAGACCATTGTAACTTGTAGGAACTGACCGCGTAGTCCTGGGTCTCCCGGTTTGAGAGTATTACGATAATTTACAAAATCACACTTAGACTTGAAAACAGGCCGTTAAAGGGTGAAAACCCAAACCAGCCCCAAAACGACCCCGTAGGAGGCACGAACACCTCGCACGGGACTAATCTAACTTGTAGGAACTGACCGCTTAGTCCCGGGTCTCCCGATTAGAGAGTATATGGATAATTTGCAAAAATCACACTTAGACTTTAAAACAGGCCGTTAAACGGTGAAAACCCAAACCAGCACCCAAACGACCCCGTAGGAGGCACGAACACCTCGCACGAGACCATTGTAACTCTTAGGAACTGACCGCGTAGTCCCGGGTCTCCCGGTTAGAGAGTATTACGATAATTTGTAAAAATCACACTTAGACTTGAAAACAGGCCGTTAAAGGGTGAAGCCCAAATCAGCCCCCAAACGACACCGTAGGAGGCACGAACACCTCGCACGGGACCGATGTAACTTTTAGGAACTGACCGCGTAGTGCCGGGTCTCCCGGTTTGAGAGTATGACGATAATTTGCAAAAATAACACTTAGACTTGAAAATAGGCCGTTAAAGGGTGAAAACCCAAACCAGCTCCCAAACGACCCCGTAGGAGGCACGAACATCTCGCACGGGATTATTGTAACTTGTAGGAACTGACCGCATTGTCTCGGGTCTCCCAGTTAGAGAGTATGACGATAATTTATGAAAATTACACTTAGACTTGAAAACAGGTCGTTGAAGGGTGAAAACCCAAACCAGCCCCCAAATGACCCCGTAGGAGGCACGAACACCTCGCACGGGACCAATGTAACTTGTAGGAACTGACCGCGTAGTCCCGGGTCTCCCGGTTAGAGAGTATGACGATAATTTGCAAAAATCCCACTTAGACTTGAAAACAGGCCGTTAAAAGGTGAAATACCTAACCAGCCCCCAAACGACCCCGTAGGAGGAACGAACACCTCGCACGGGACCAATGTAATTTGTAGGAACTGACCGCGTAGTCACGGGTCACCCGGTTTGAGAGTAGGACGATAATTTGCAAAAATCACACTTTCTTGAAAACAGCACGTTAAAGGGCGAAAACCCAAACCAGGCCCCAATCGACCCCGTAGGAGGCCCAAACACCTCGTACGGGACTAATGTAACTTGTAGGAACTGACCGCGTAGTCCCGGGTCTCCCGGTTTGAGAGTATGACGATAATTTGCAAAAAAAACACTTAGACTTGAAAACAGACCGTTAAAGGGTGAAAACCCAAACCAGCCCCCAAACAACACCGTAGGAGGCATGAACAACTCGCACGAGACCATTGTAACTTGTAGGAACTGACCGCGTAGTCCCGGGTCTCCCGGTTAGAGAGTATAACGATAATTTTCAAAAATCACACTTAGACTTGAAAACAGGCCGAAAACCCAAACCAGCCCCCAAACGACCCCATAGGTGGCACGAACACCTCGCACGGGACCATTGTAACTTGTAGGAACTGACCGCGTAGTCTCGAGTCTCCCGGTTTGAGAGTATGACGCTAATTTGCGAAAATCACACTTTCTTGAAAACAGCCCGTTAAAGGGTGAAAACCCAAACCAGGCCCCAAACGACCCCGTAGGAGGCACGAACACCTCGTACAGGACCAATGTAACTTGTAGGAACTGACCGTGTAGTCCCGGGTCTCCCGGTTTGATAGTATAACGATAATTTGCAAAAATCACAGTTAGACTTGAAAACAGGCCGTTAAAGGGTGAAAACCCAAACCAGCTCCCAAACGACCCCGTAGGAGGCACGAACACCTCGCACGAGACCATTGTAACTTGTAGGAACTGACCGCGTAGTCCTGGGTCTCCCGGTTAGAGAGTATTACGATAATTTGCAAAATCACACTTAGACTTGAAAACAGGTCGTTAAAGGGTGAAAACCCAAACCAGCCCCAAAACGACCCCGTAGGAGGCACGAACACCTCGCACGGGACTAATGTAACTTGTAGGAACTGACCGCTTAGTCCCGGGTCTCCCGGTTAGAGAGTATAAGGATAATTTGCAAAAATCACACTTAGACTTGAAAACAGGCCGTTAAAGGGTGAAAACCCAAACCAGCCCCCAAACGACCCCGTAGGAGGCACGAACACCTCGCACGAGACCATTGTAACTTGTAGGAACTGACCGCGTAGTCCCGGGTCTCCCGGTTAGAGAGTATTACGATAATTTGCAAAAATCACACTTAAACTTGAAAACAGGTCGTTAAAGGGTGAAACCCAAACCAGCCCCCAAACGACCCCGTAGGAGGCACGAACACCTCACACGGACCGATGTAACTTTTAGGAACTGACCGCGTAGTTCCGGGTCTCCCTGTTTGAGAGTATGACGATAATTTGCAAAAATAACACTTAGACTTGAAAACTGGGCGTTAAAGGGTGAAAACCCAAACCAGCTGCCAAACGACCCCGTAGGAGGCACGAACATCTCGCACGGGATTATTGTAACTTGTAAGAACTGACCGCATTGTCTCGGGTCTCCCAGTTAGAGAGTATGACGATAATTTATGAAAATTACACTTAGACTTGAAAACAGGTCGTTGAAGGGTGAAAACCCAAACCAGCCCCCAAATGACCCCGTAGGAGGCACGAACACCTCGCACGGGACCAATGTAACTTGTAGGAACTGACCGCGTAGTCCCGGGTCTCCCGGTTAGAGAGTATGATGATAATTTGCAAAAATCACACTTAGACTTGAAAACAGGCCGTTAAAAGGTGAAATACCTAACCAGCCCCTAAACGACCCCGTAGGAGGCACGAACACCTCACACGGGACCAATGTAATTTGTAGGAACTGACCGCGTAGTCACGGGTCTCCCGGTTTGAAAGTATGACGATAATTTGCGAAAATGACACTTTCTTGAAAACAGCACGTTAAAGGGTGAAAACCCAAACCTGGCCCCAAACGACCCCGTAGGAGGCACGAACACCTCGTACGGGACCAATGTAACTTATAGGAACTGACCGCGTAGTCCCGGGTCACCCGGTTTGAGAGTATGACGATAATTTGCAAAAATAACACTTAGACTTGAAAACTGACCGTTAAAGGGTGAAAACCAAAACCAGCCCCCAAACAACACCGTAGGAGGCATGAACAACTCGCACGAGACCATTGTAACTTGTAGGAACTGACCGCGTAGTCCCGGGTCTCCCGGTTAGAGAGTATTACGATAATTTGCAAAAATCACACTTAGACTTGAAAACAGGCCGTTAAAGGTTGAAAACCCAAACCAGCCCCAAAACGACCTCGTAGGAGGCACGAACACCTCGTACGAGACCAATGTAACTTGTAGGAACTGACCGCGTAGTCCCGAGTCTCCCGATTAGAGAGTATAACGATAATTTGCAAAAATCACACTTAGACTTGAAAACAGGCCATTAAAGTGTGAAAACCCAAACCAGCCGCCAAACTACCCCGTAGGAGGCACGAACACCTCGCACGGGACCGATGTAACTTGTAGGAACTGACCGCATCGTCCTGGGTCTCCCGGTTTGAGAGTATGATGATAATTTGCGAAAATCACACTTTCTTGAAAATAGCCCGTTAAAGGGTGAAAATCCAAACCAGCCCCCAAACGACCCCGTAAGAGGCACGAACACCTCGTACAGGACCAATGTAACTTGTAGGAACTGACCGCGATGTCTCGGGTCTCCCAGTTAGAGAGTATGACGATAATTTATGAAAATCACACTTAGACTTGAAAACAGGCCGTTAAAGGGTGAAATACCTAACCAACCCCCAAATGACCCCGTAGGAGGCACGAACTCCTCGCACGGGACCAATGTAACTTGTCGGAACTGACCGCATAGTCCCGGGTCTCCCGGTTTGAGAGTATGACGATAATTTGCGAAAATCACACTTTCTTGAAAACAGCACGTTAAAGGGTGAAAACCCATACCAGGCCCCAAACGACCCCGTAGGAGGCACGAACACCTCGCACGGGACAATGTAACTTGTAGGAACTGACCGCGTAGTCCCGGGTCTCCCGATTTGAGAGTATGACGATAATTTGCAAAAATAATACTTAGACTCGAAAACAGGCCGTTAAAGGGTGAAAATCCAAACCAGCTCCCAAACGACCCTGTAGGAGGCACGAGCACCTCGCACGGGATTATTGTAACTTGTAGGAACTTACCGCATTGTCCCGGGTCTCCCGGTTAGAGAGTATGACGATAAGTTGCAAAAATCACACTTAGTCTTGAAAACAGGCCGTTAAAGGGTGAAAACCCAAACCAGCCCCCAAACAACCCCGTAGGCGGCATGAACACCTCGCACGAGACCATTGTAACTTGTAGGAACTGACCGCGTAGTCCCGGGTCTCCCGGTTAGAGAGTATTACGATAATTTGCAAAAATAACACTTAGACTTGAAAACAGGTCGTTAAAGGGTGAAAACCCAATCCAGCCCCCAAACGACCCCATAGGAGGCATGAACACCTCGCACGGGACCAATGTAACTTGTAGGAACTGACCACGTAGTCCCGGGTCTCCCGGTTTGAGAGTATGACGATAATTTGCAAAAATCACACTTAGACTTGAAACCAGGCCGTTAAAGGGTGAAAACCCAAACCAGCCCCCAAACGACCCCGTAGGAGGCACGAACACCTCGCACGGGACCGATGTAACTTGTAGGAACTGACCGCGTAGTCCCGAGTCTCCCGGTTTGAGAGTATGACGATAATTTGCAAAAATAACACTTAGACTTGAAAACAGGCCGTTAAAGGGTGAAAACCCAAACCAGTTCCCAAACGACCCCGTAGGAGGCACGAACATCTCGCACGGGATTATTGTAACTTGTAAGAACTGACCGCGTTGTCTCGGGTCTCCCGGTTAGAGAGTATGACGATAATTTATGAAAATCACACTTAGAGTTGAAAACAGGCCGTTAAAGGGTGAAAACCCAAACCAGCCCCCAAATGACCCCGTAGGAGGCACGAACACCTCGCACGGGACCAATGTAACTTGTAGGAACTGACCGCGTAGTCCCGGGTCTCCCGGTTAGAGAGTTTGATGATAATTTGCAAAAATCACACTTAGACTTAAAAACAGGCCGTTAAAGGGTGAAATACCTAACCAGCACCCAAACGACCCCGTAGGAGGCACGAACACCTCGCACGGGACCAATGTAACTTGTAGGAACTGACCGCGTAGTCCCGGGTCTCCCGGTTTGAGAGTATGATGATAATTTGCGAAAATCACACTTTCTTGAAAACAGTACGTTAAAGGGTGAAAACCCAAACCAGGCCCCAAACGACCCCGTAGGAGGCACGAACACCTCGCACGGGACCAATGTAACTTGTAGGAACTGACCGCGTAGTCCCGAGTCTCCCAGTTTGAGAGTATGACGCTAATTTGCGAAAATCACAGTTTCTTGAAAACAGCCCGTTAAAGGTTGAAAACCCAAACCAGCCCCCAAACGACCCCGTAGGAGGCACGAACACCTCGCACGGGACCAATGTATCTTGTAGGAATTGAGTGTGTAGTCCCGGGTCTCCCGGTTAGAGAGTTTGACGATAATTTGCAAAAATCACACTTAGACTTGAAAACAGGCCGTTAAAAGGAGAAAACCCAAACCAGCTCCTAAACGACCCCGTAGGACGCACGAAAACCTCGCACGAGACCATTGTAACTTGTAGGAACTGATCGCGTAGTCCCGGGTCTCCCAGTTAGAGAGTATTACGATAATTTGCAAAATCACACTTAGACTTGAAAACAGGTCGTTAAAGGGTGAAAACCCAAACCAGCACCCAAACGACCCCGTAGGAGGCACGAACACCTCGCACGAGACCAATGTAACTTGTAGGAACTGACCGCGCACTCCTGGGTCTCCCGGTTAGAGAGTATAATGATAATTTGCAAAAATCACACTTAGACTTGAAAACAGCACGTTAAAGGGTGAAAACCCAAACCAGCCCCCAAACGACCCCGTAGGAGGCACGAACACCTCGCCCGGGACCGATGTAACTTATAGGAACTGACCGCGTAGTCCCGGGTCTCCCGGTTTGAGAGTTTGACGATAATTTGCAAAAATAACACTTAGACTTGAAAACAGGCCGTTAAAGGGTGAAAACTCAAACCAGCTCCCAACCGACCCCGTAGGAGGCACGAACATCTCGCACGAGATTATTGTAACTTGTAAGAACTGACCGCGTTGTCTCGGGTCTCCCAGTTAGAGAGTATGGCGATAATTTATGAAAATCACACTTAGACTTGAAAACAGGCCGTTGAAGGGTGAAAACCCAAACCAGCCCCCAAATGACCCCGTAGGACGCACGAACACCTCGCACGGGGCCAATGTAACTTGTAGGAACTGACCGCGTAGTCCCGGGTCTCCCGGTTAGAGAGTATGATGAAAATTTGCTCAAATAACACTTAGACTTGAAAACAGGCCGTTAAAGGGTGAAAACCGTAACCAGCCCCCAAACGACCCCGTAGGAGGCACGAACACCTCGCACGGGACCAATGTAACTTTTAGGAATTGATCGCGTAGTCCCGGGTCTCTCGGTTTGAGAGTATGACGATAATTTTCAAAAATCACACTTTCTTGAAAACGGCACGTCAAAGGGTGAAAACCCAAACCAGGCCCCCAAACGACCCCGTAGGAGGCACGAACACCTCACACGGGACCAATGTAACTTGTAGGAACTGTTCGCGTAGTCTCGGGTCTCCCGGTATGAGAGTATGACGATAATTAGCAAAAATAACACTTAGACTTGAAAACAGGCCGTTAAAGGGTGAAAACCCAAACCAGCCCCCAAACAACCTCGTAGGAGGCATGAACACCTCGCACGAGACCATTGTAACTTGTAGGAACTGACCGCGTAGTCCCGGGTCTCCCGGTTAGAGAATATTACGATAATTTGCAAAAATCACACTTAGACTTAAAAACAGGTCGTTAAAGGGTGAAAACCCAATCCAGCCCCCAAACGACCCCGTAGGAGGCACGAACACCTCGCACGGGAGCCATGTAACTTGTAGGAGCTGACCGCGTAGTCCCGGGTCTCCCGGTTTGAGAGTATGACGATAATTTGCAAAAATAATACTTAGACTTGAAAACAGGCCGTTAAAGGGTGAAAACCTAAACCAGTTCCCAAACGACCCCGTAGGAGGCACGAACACCTCGCACGGGATTATTGTAACTTGTAGGAACTGACCGCGTTGTCCCGGGTCTCCCGGTTAGAGAGTATGATGATAATTTACAAAAATCACACTTAGACTTGAAAACAGGCCGAAAACCCAAACCAGCCCCCAAACGACCCCGTAGGAGGCACGAACACCTCGCACGGGACCAATGTAACTTGTAGGAACTGACCGCGTAGTCCCGAGTCTCCCGGTTTGAGAGTATGACGCTAATTTGCAAAAATCACACTTTCTTGAAAACTGCCCGTTAAAGGTTGAAAACCCAAACCAGCCCCCAAACGACCCCGTAGGAGGCACGAACACCTCGCACGGGACCAATGTATCTTGTAGGAACTGACCGTGTAGTCCCGGGTCTCCTGGTTTGAGAGTATAACGATAATTTGAAAAAATCACACTTAGACTTGAAAACAGGCCGTTAAAGGGTGAAAACCCAAATCAGCTCCCAAACGACCCCGTAGGAGGCACGAAAACCTCGCACGAGACCATTGTAACTTGTAGGAACTGACAGCGTAGTCCCGGGTCTCCCGGTTAGAGATTATTATGATAATTTGCAAAATCACACTTAGACTTGAAAACACGTCGTTAAAGGGTGAAAACCCAAACCAGCCTCCAAACGACCCCGTAGGAGGCACGAACACCTCGCACGAGACCAATGCAACTTGTAGGAACTGACCGCGTAGTCCCGGGTCTCCCGATTAGAGAGTATTACGATAATTTGCAAAAATCACACTTAGACTTGAAAACAGGCCGTTAAAGGGTGAAAACCCAAACCAGCCCCCAAACGACCCCGTAAGAGGCACGAACACCTCGCACGGGACCGATGTAACTTGTAGGAACTGATCGCTTAGTCTCGGGTCTCCCGATTAGAGAGTATAACGATAATTTGCAAAAATCACACTTAGACTTGAAAACAGGTCGTTAAAGGGTGAAAACCCAAACCAGCCCCCAAACGACCCCGTAAGAGGCACGAACACCTCGCACGAGACCAATGCAACTTGTAGGAACTGACAATGTAGTCCCGGGTCTCCCGATTAGAGAGTATTACGATAATTTGCAAAAATCACACTTAGACTTGAAAACAGGCCGTTAAAGGGTGAAAACCAAAACTAGCCCCCAAACGACCCCGTAGGAGGTACGAACACCTCGCACGGGTCCAATGTAACTTGTAGGAACTGACCGCGTAGTCCCGGGTCTCCCGGTTTGAGAGTATGACGATAATTTGCAAAAAAAACACTTAAACTTGAAAACAGGCCGTTAAAGGGTGAAAACTCAAACCAGCTCCCAAACGACCCCATAGGAGGCATGAACATCTCGCACGGGATTATTGTAACTTGTAGGAACTGACCGCGTTGTCTCGGGTCTCCCAGTTAGATAGTATGGCGATAATTTATGAAAATCACACTTAGACTTGAAAACAGGCCGTTGAAGGGTGAAAACCCAAACCAGCCCCCAAATGACCCCGTAGGAGGCACGAACACCTCGCACGGGGCCAATGTAACTAGTAGGAACTAACCTCGTAGTCCCGGGTCTCCCGGTTAGAGAGTATGACGATAATTTGCACAAATCACAATTAGACTTGAAAACAGGTCGTTAAAGGGTGAAAACCCTAACCAGCCCCCAAACGACCCCGTATGAGGCACGAACACCTCGCACGGGACTAATGTAACTTGTAGGAATTGACCGCGTAGTCCCGGGTCTCCCGGTTTGAGAGTATGACGATAATTTGTGAAAATCACACTTTCTTGAAAACGGCACGTTAAAGGGTGAAAACCCAAACCAGGCCCCAAACGACCCCGTAGAAGGCACGAACACCTCACACGGGACCAATGTAACTTGTAGGAACTGATCGCGTAGTCCCGGGTCTCCCGGTTTGAGAGTATCACGATAATTAGCAAAAAAAACACTTAGACTTGAAAACAGGCCGTTAAAGGGTGAAAACCCAAACCAGCCCCCAAACAACCCCGTAGGAGGCATGAACACCTCGCACGAGACCATTGTAACTTGTAGGAACTGACCGCATAGTCCCGGCTCCCCCGGTTATAGAGTATTACGGTAATTTGCAAAAATCACACTTATACTTGAAAACAGGTCGTTAAAGGGTGAAAACCCAATCCAGCCCCCAAACGACCCCGTAGGAGGCACGAACACCTCGCATGGGAGTAATGTAACTAGTAGGAACTGACCGCATAGTCCCGGGTCTCCCGGTATGAGAGTATGACGATAATTTGCAAAAATAACACTTAGACTTGAAAACAGGTCGTTAAAGGGTGAAAACCTAAACCAACTCTCAAACGACCCCGTAGGAGGTACGAACACCTCGCACGGGATTATTGTAACTTGTAGGAACTGACCGCGTTGTCCCGGGTCTCCCGGTTAGAGAGTATGATGATAATTTGCAAAAATCACAGTTAGACTTGAAAACAGGACGAAAACCCAAACCAGCCCCCAAACGACCCCATAGGAGGCACGAACACCTCGCACGGGACCAATGTAACTTGTAGGAACTGACCGCGTATTCCCGAGTCTCCCGGTTTGAGAGTATGACGCTAATTTGTGAAAATCACACTTTCTTAAAAACAGCCCGTTAAAGGGTGAAAACCCAAACCAGCCCCCAAACGACCCCGTAGGAGGCACGAACACCTCGCACGGGACCAATGTATCTTGTAGGAACTGACCGTGTAGTCCCGGGTCTCCCGGTTTGAGAGTATAACGATAATTTGCAAAAATCACACTTAGACTTGAAAACAGGTCGTTAAAGGGTGAAAACCCAAACCAGCTCCCAAACGACCCCGTAGGAGGCACGAAAACCTCGCACGAGACCATTTTAACTTGTAGGAACTGACCGCGTAGTCCCGGGTCTCCCAGTTAGAGAGTACTACGATAATTTGCAAAATCACACTTAGACTTGAAAACAGGCCGTTAAAGGGTGAAAAACCAAACCTGCCCCCAAACGATCTCGTAGGAGGCACGAACACCTCGCATGGGACCAATGTAACTTGTAGGAACTGACCGCGTAGTCCCGGGTCCCCCGGTTAGACACTATTACGATAATTTGCAAAAATCACACTTAGACTTGAAAACAGGCCGTTAAAGGGTAAAAACTCAAACCAATCCCAAACGACCCCGTAGGAGGCACGAACACCTCGCACGGGACCAATGTAACTCGTAAGAACTGACCGCGTAGTCCTGGGTCTCCTGGTTTGAGAGTATGATAATAATTTGCGAACATCACACTTTCTTAAAAACAGCCCGTTAAAGGGTGAAAATCCAAACCAGCACCCAAACGACCCCGTAGGAGCCACGAACACCTCGCACGGGACCAATGTAACTTGTAGGAACTGACTGCGTATTCCCGAGTCTCCCGATTTGAGAGTATAACGATAATTTGCGAAAATCACTTAGACTTGAAAAGAGGCCGTTAAAGGGTGAAAACCCAAACCAGCCCCCAAACGACCCCGTAGGAGGCACGAACACCTCGCACGGGACCAATGTAACTTGTAAGAACTGACCGCGTAGTCCCGGGTCTCCCGGTTTGAGAGTATGACGCTAATTTGCGAAAATCACACTTAGACTTGAAAACTGGTCGTTAAAGGGTGAAAACCGAAACCAGCCCCCAAACGACCCCGTAGGAGGCACGAACACCTCGCACGGGACCAATGTAACTTGTAGGAACTGACCGCGTAGTCCCGGGTCTCCCGGTTAGAGAGTATTACGATAATTTGCAAAAATCACACTTAAACTTGAAAACAGGCCGTTAAAGGGTGAAAACCCAAACCAGCCCCCAAACGTCCCCGTAGGAGGCACGAACACCTCGCACGGGACCAATGTAATTTGTAGGAACTGACCGTGTAGTCCAGGGTCTCCCGGTTTGAGAGTATGACGATAATTTGTGAAAATCACACTTAGACTTGAAAACAGGCCGTTAAAGGGTGATAACCCAAACCAGCCCCAAACGACCCCGTAGGAGGCCCGAACACCTCGCACGGGACCAATGTAACTAGTAGGAACTGACCGCGTAGTCCCGGGTCTCTCGGTTAGAACGATAATTTGCGAAAATCACACTTAGACTTGAAAATAGGTTGTTAAAGGGTGAAAACCCGAACCAGCCCCCAAACGTCCCCGTAGGAGGCACGAACACCTCTCACGGGACCAATGTAACTTGTAGGAACTGATCGCGTAGCCCCGGGTCTCCCGATTTGAGAGTATGGCGATAATTTGCAAAAATCACACTTAGACTTGAAAACATGCCGTTAAAGGGTGAAAACCCAAACCAGCCCCCAAATGACCCCCTAGGAGGCACGAACACCTCGCACGAGACCATTGTAGCTTGTAGGAACTGACCGCGTAGTCCCGGGTCTCCCGGTTAGAGAGTATGACGATAATTTGCAAAAATCACACTTAGACTTGAAAACTGACCTTTAAAGGGTGAAAACCCAAACCAGCCCCCAAATCACCCCGTTGGAGGCACGAACACCTCGCACGGGACCAATGTAACTTGTAGGAACTAACCGCGTAGTCCCGGGTCTCCCGGTTTGAGAGTATGACGATAATTTGCATAAATAACACTTAGACTTGAAAACAGGTCGTTAAAGGGTGAAAACCCAAACCAGCTCCCAAACGACCCCGTAGGAGGCATGAACACCTCGCACGGGATTAATGTAACTTGTTGGAACTGACCGCGTTGTCCCGGGTCTCCCGGTTAGAGAATATGACGATAATTTGCAAAAATCACACTTAGACTTGAAAACAGGCCGTTAAAGGGTGAAAACCCAAACCAGCCCCCAAACGACCCTGTAGGAGGCACGAACACCTCGCACGGGACCAATGTAACTTGTAGGAACTGCCCGCATAGTCCCGGGTCTCCTGATTTTAGAGTATGACGCTAATTTGCGAAAATCACACTTTCTTGAAAACAACTCGTTAAAGGGTGAAAACCCAAACCAGGCCCCAAACGACCCCGTAGGAGGCACGAACACCACGCAGGGGCCAATGTAACTTGTTGGAACTGACCGCATAGTCCCGGGTCTCCCGGTTTGAGAGTATGATGATAATTTGTGAAAATCACACTTTCTTGGAAACAGCACATTAAAGGGTGAAAACCCAAACCAGGCCCCAAACGACCCCGTAGGAGGTACGAACACCTCGCACGGGACCAATGTAACTTGTAGCAACTGACCGCGTAGTCCGGGGTGTCCCGGTTTGAGAGTATGACGATAATTTGCAAAAATAACACTTAGACTTGAAAATAGGCCGTTAAAGGGTGAAAACCCAAACCAGCCCCCAAACAACCCCGTAGGAGGCATGAACACCTCGCACGAGACCATTGTAACTTGTAGGAACTGACCGCGGAGTCCCGGGTCTCCCGGTTAGAGAGTATTACGATAATTTGCAAAAATCACACTTAGACTTGAAAACAGGCCGTTAAAGGGTGAAAACTCAAACCAGCCCCCAAACGACCTCGTAGGAGGCACGAACACCTCGCACGGGACCAAAGTAACTTGTAGGAACCGACCGCGTAGTCCCGGGTCTCCCGGTTTGAGAGTATGATTATAATTTTCAAAAATAACACTTAGACTTCAAAACAGGCCGTTAAAGGGTGACTACCCAAACCAGCTCCCAAACGACCCCGTAGGAGGCACGAACACCTCGCACGGGATTATTGTAACTAGTAGGAACTGACTGCATTTTCCCGGTTCTCCTGGTTAGAGAGTATGACGATAATTTTCAAAAATCACACATAGACTTGAAAACAGACCGTTAATGGGTGAAAACCCAAACCAGCCCCCAAACGACCCAGTAGGAGGCACGAACACCTCGCACGGGACCAATGTAACTTGTAGGAACTGACCGCGTAGTCCCGGGTCTCCCGGTTTGAGAGTATGACCCTAATTTGCAAAAAGCACACTTAGACTTGAAAACAAACCGTTAATGGGTGAAAACCCAACCAGCCCCCAAACGACCCCGTAGGAGGTACGAACACCGCACGGGACCAATGTAACTTGGAGAAACTGACCGCGTAGTCCCGGGTCTCCCGGTTTGAGAGTATGACGCTAATTTGCGAAAATCAAACTTTCTTAAAAACAACCCGTTAAAGGGTGAAAACCCAAACCAGGCCCCAAAAGACCCCGTAGGAGGCACGAACACCTCGCACGGGACTAATGTAACTTGTAGGAACTGACCGTGTAGTCCCGGGTCTCCCGGTTTGAGAGTATAACGATAATTTGCAAAAATCACACTTAGACTTGAAAACATGCCGTTAGAGGGTGAAAACCCAAACCAGCTCCCAAACTACCCCGTATGAGGCACGAACACCTCGCACGAGACCATTGTAACTTGTAGGAACTTACCGCGTAGTCCCGGGTCTCCCGGTTAGAGAGTATTACGATAATTATCAAAAATCACACTTAGACTTGAAAACAGGCCGTTAAAGGGTGAAAACCCAAACCAACTCCCAAACGACCCCGTAGGAGGCACGAAAACCTCGCACGAGACCATTTTAACTTGTAGGAACTGACCGCGTAGTCCCGGGTCTCCCAGTTAGAGAGTATTACGATAATTTGCAAAATCACACTTAGACTTGAAAACAGGCCGTTAAAGGGTGAAAAACCAAACCTGCCCCCAAACGATCTCGTAGGAGGCACGAACACCTCGCATGGGACCAATGTAACTTGTAGGAACTGACCGCGTAGTCCCGGGTCTCCCGGTTAGACACTATTACGATAATTTGCAAAAATCACACTTAGACTTGAAAACAGGCCGTTAAAGGGTGAAAACTCAAACCAATCCCAAACGACCCCGTGGGAGGCACGAACACCTCGCACGGGACCAATGTAACTCATAAGAACTGACCGCGTAGTCCCGGGTCTCCTGGTTTGAGAGTATGATAATAATTTGCGAACATCACACTTTCTTAAAAACAGCCCGTTAAAGGGTGAAAATCCAAACCAGCCCCCAAACGACCCCGTAGAAGCCACGAACACCTCGCACGGGACCAATGTAACTTGTAGGAACTGACTGCGTAGTCCCGAGTCTCCCGATTTGAGAGTATAACGATAATTTGCGAAAATCACTTAGACTTGAAAAGAGGCCGTTAAAGGGTGAAAACCCAAACCAGCCCCCAAACGACCCCGTAGGAGGCACCAACACCTCGCACGGGACCAATGTAACTTGTAAGAACTGACCGCGTAGTCCCGGGTCTCCCGGTTTGAGAGTATGACGCTAATTTGCGAAAATCACACTTAGGCTTGAAAACTGGCCGTTAAAGGGTGAAAACCGAAACCAGCCCCCAAACGACCCCGTAGGAGGCACGAACACCTCGTACGGGACCAATGTAACTTGTAGGAACTGACCGCGTAGTCCCGGGTCTCCCGGTTAGAGAGTATAACGATAATTTGCAAAAATCACACTTAAACTTGAAAACAGGCCGTTAAAGGGTGAAAACCCAAACCAGCCCCCAAACGTCCCCGTAGGAGGCGCGAACACCTCGCACGGGACCAATGTAATTTGTAGGAACTGACCGTGTAGTCCAGGGTCTCCCGGTTTGAGAGTATGACGATAATTTGTGAAAATCACACTTAGACTTGAAAACAGGCCGTTAAAGGGTGATAACCCAAACCAGCCCCCAAACGACCCCGTAGGAGGCCCGAACACCTCGCACGGGACCAATGTAACTAGTAGGAACTGACCGCGTAGTCCCGGGTCTCTCGGTTAGAACGATAATTTGCGAAAATCACACTTAGACTTGAAAATAGGCCGTTAAAGGGTGAAAACCCGAACCAGCCCCCAAACATCCCCGTAGGAGGCACGAACACCTCTCACGGGACCAATGTAACTTGTAGGAACTGATCGCGTAGCCCCGGGTCTCCCGATTTGAGAGTATGACGATAATTTGCGAAAATCACACTTAGACTTGAAAACATGCCGTTAAAGGGTGAAAACCCAAACCAGCCCCCAAATGACCCCCTAGGAGGCACGAACACCTCGCACGAGACCATTGTAGCTTGTAGGAACTGACCGCGTAGTCCCGGGTCTCCCGGTTAGAGAGTATGACGATAATTTGCAAAAATCACACTTAGACTTGAAAACTGACCTTTAAAGGGTGAAAACCCAAACCAGCCCCCAAATCACCCCGTTGGAGGCACGAACACCTCGCACGGGACCAATGTAACTTGTAGGAACTGACCGCGTAGTCCCGGGTCTCCCGGTTTGAGAGTATGACGATAATTTGCATAAATAACACTTAGACTTGAAAACAGGTCGTTAAAGGGTGAAAACCCAAACCAGCTCCCAAACGACCCCGTAGGAGGCACGAACACCTCGCACGGGATTAATGTAACTTGTTGGAACTGACCGCGTTGTCCCGGGTCTCCCGGTTAGAGAATATGACGATAATTTGCAAAAATCACACTTAGACTTGAAAACAGGCCGTTAAAGGGTGAAAACCCAAACCAGCCCCCAAACGACCCTGTAGGAGGCACGAACACCTCGCACGGGACCAATGTAACTTGTAGGAACTGCCCGCATAGTCCCGGGTCTCCTGATTTTAGAGTATGACGCTAATTTGCGAAAATCACACTTTCTTGAAAACAACTCGTTAAAGGGTGAAATCCCAAACCAGGCCCCAAACGACCCCGTAGGAGGCACGAACACCACGCAGGGGCCAATGTAACTTGTTGGAACTGACCGCATAGTCCCGGGTCTCTCGGTTTGAGAGTATGATGATAATTTGTGAAAATCACACTTTCTTGAAAACAGCACGTTAAAGGGTGAAAACCCAAACCAGGCCCCAAACGACCCCGTAGGAGGTACGAACACCTCGCACGGGACCAATGTAACTTGTAGGAACTGACCGCGTAGTCCGGGGTGTCCCGGTTTGAGAGTATGACGATAATTTGCAAAAATAACACTTAGACGTGAAAATAGGCCGTTAAAGGGTGAAAACCCAAACCAGCCCCCAAACAACCCCGTAGGAGGCATGAACACCTCGCACGAGACCATTGTAACTTGTAGGAACTGACCGCGGAGTCCCGGGTCTCCCGGTTAGAGAGTATTACGATAATTTGCAAAAATCACACTTAGACTTGAAAACAGGCCGTTAAAGGGTGAAAACTCAAACCAGCCCCCAAACGACCCCGTAGGAGGCACGAACACCTCGCACGGGACCAAAGTAACTTGTAGGAACCGACCGCGTAGTCCCGGGTCTCCCGGTTTGAGAGTATGATTATAATTTTCAAAAATAACACTTAGACTTCAAAACAGGCCGTTAAATGGTGACTACCCAAACCAGCTCCCAAACGACCCCGTAGGAGGCACGAACACCTCGCACGGGATTATTGTAACTAGTAGGAACTGACCGCATTTTCACGGTTCTCCTGGTTAGAGAGTATGACGATAATTTGCAAAAATCACACATAGACTTGAAAACAGACCGTTAATGGGTGAAAACCCAAACCAGCCCCCAAACGACCCAGTAGGAGGCACGAACACCTCGCACGGGACCAATGTAACTTGTAGGAACTGACCGCGTAGTCCCGGGTCTCCTGGTTTGAGAGTATGACCCTAATTTGCAAAAAGCACACTTAGACTTGAAAACAAACCGTTAATGGTTGAAAACCCAAACCAGCCCCCAAACGACCCCGTATGAGGCACGAACACCGCACGGGACCAATGTAACTTGTAGAAACTGACCGCGTAGTCCCGGGTCTCCCGATTTGAGAGTATGACGCTAATTTGCGAAAATCAAACTTTCTCAAAAACAACCCGTTAAAGGGTGAAAACCCAAACCAGGCCCCAAACGACCCCGTAGGAGGCACGAACACCTCGCACGGGACCAATGTAACTTGTAGGAACTGACCGTGTAGTCCCGGGTCTCCCGGTTTGAGAGTATAACGATAATTTGTAAAAATCACACTTAGACTTGAAAACATGCCGTTAGAGGGTGAAAACCCAAACCAGCTCCCAAACTACCCCGTATGAGGCACGAACACCTCGCACGAGACCATTGTAACTTGTAGGAACTTACCGCGTAGTCCCGGGTCTCCCGGTCAGAGAGTATTACGATAATTTTCAAAAATCACACTTAGACTTGAAAACAGGCCGTTAAAGGGTGAAAACCCAAACCAGCCCCCAAACGACCCCGTAGGAGGCACGAACACCTCGCACGGGAACAATGTAACTTGTAGGAACTGATCGCGTAGTCACGGGTCTCCCAATTAGAGAGTATAACGATAATTTGTAAAAATCACACTTAGACTTGAAAACAGGCCGTTAAAGGGTGAAAACCCAAACCAGCCCCCAAACAACCCCGTAGGAGGCAGGAACACCTCGCACGAGACCATTGTAACTTGTAGGAACTGACCGCGTAGTCCCGGGTCTCCTGGTTAGAGAGTATTACGATAATTTAAAAAAATCACACTTAGACTTGAAAACAGGTCGTTAAAAGGTGAAAACCCCATCCAGCCCCCAAACGACCCCGTAGTAGGCACGAACACCTCACACGGGAGCAATGTAACTTGTAGGAACTGACCGCGTAGTCCCGGGTCTCCCGGTTTGAGAGTATGACGATCATTTGCAAAAATAACACTTAGACTTGAAAACAGGCCGTTAAAGGGTGAAAACCTAAACCAGATCCCAAACGACCCCGTAGGAGGCACGAACACCTCGCACGGGATTATTGTAACTTGTAGGAACTGACCGCGTCGTCTCGGGTCTCCCGGTTAGAGAGTATGATGATAATTTGCAAAAATCACACTTAGACTTGAAAACAGGCCGAAAACCCAAACCAGCCCCGAAACGACCCCGTTGGAGGCACGAACACCTCGCACGGGACCAATGTAACTCGTAGGAACTAACCGCGTAGTCCCGAGTCTCCCGGTTTGAGAGTATGACGCTAATTTGCAAAAATCACACTTTCTTGAAAACAGCCCGTTAAAGGTTGAAACCCCAAAGCAGCCCCCAAACGACCCCGTAGGAGGCACGAACACCTCGCACGGGACCAATGTATCTTGTAGGAACTGATCGTGTAGTCTCGGGTCTCCCGGTTTGAGAGTATAACGATAATTTTCAAAAATCACACTTAGACTTGAAAACAGGCCGTTAAAGGGTGAAAACCCAAACCAGCTCCCAATCGACCCCGTAGGAGGCACGAAAACCTCTCACGAGACCATTGTAACTTGTAGGAACTGACCGCGTAGTCCCGGGTCTCCCGGTTAGAGAGTATTACGATAATTTGCTAAAATCACACTTAGACTTGAAAACAGGCCGTTAAAGGGTGAAAACCGAAACCAGTCCCCGAACGACCCCGTAGGAGGCACGAACACCACGCAGGGGCCAATGTAACTTGTAGGAACTGACCGCATAGTCTCGGGTCTCCCGGTTTGAGAGTATGACGATAATTTTCAAAAATCACACTTTCTTGAAAACAGCACGTTAAAGGGTGAAAAGCCAAACCAGGCCCCAAACGACCCCGTAGGAGGTACGAACACCTCGCACGGGACCAATGTAACTTGTAGGAAATGACCGCATAGTCCCGGGTCTCCCGGTTTGAGAGTATGACGATAATTTACAAAAATAACACTTAGACTTGAAAACAGGCCGTTAAAGGGTGAAAACCCAAACCAGCTCCCAAACGACCCCGTAGGAGGCCCGAACACCTCGTACGGGACCAATGTAACTAGTAGGAACTGACCGCGTAGTCCCGGGTCTCTCGGTTAGAACGATAATTTGCGAAAATCACACTTAGACTTGAAAATAGGCCGTTAAAGGGTGAAAACCCAAACCAGCCCCCAAACGTCCCCGTAGGAGGCACGAACACCTCGCACGGGACCAATGTAACTTGTAGGAACTGATCGCGTAGTCCCGGGTCTCCCGATTTGAGAGTATGACGATAATTTGCAAAAATCTCACTTAGACTTGAAAACAGGCCGTTAAAGGGTGAAAACCCAAACCAGCACCCAAATGACCCCCTAGGAGGCACGAACACCTCGCACGAGACCATTGTAGCTTGTAGGAACTGACCGCGTAGTCCCGGGTCTCCCGGTTAGAGAGTATGACGATAATTTGCAAAAATCACACTTAGACTTGAAAACTGGCCGTTAAAGGGTGAAGCCCAAAAAAGCCCCCAAACGACACCGTAGGAGGCACGAACACCTCGCACGGGACCGATGTAACTTTTAGGAACTGACCGCGTAGTCCCGGGTCTCCCGGTTTGAGAGTATGACGATAATTTGCAAAAATAACACTTAGACTTGAAAATAGGCCGTTAAAGGGTGAAAACCCAAACCAGCCCCCAAATGACCCCGTTGGAGGCACGAACACCTCGCACGGGACCAATGTAACTTGTAGGAACTGACCGCGTAGTCCCGGGTCTCCCGGTTTGAGAGTATGACGATAATTTGCATAAATAACACTTAGACTTGAAAACAGGTCGTTAAAGGGTGAAAACCCAAACCAGCTCCCAAACGACCCCGTAGGAGGCACGAACACCTCGCACGGGATTATTGTAACTTGTAGGAACTGACCGCGTTGTCCCGGGTCTCCCGGTTAGAGAATATGACGATAATTTGCAAAAATCACACGTAGACTTGAAAACAGGCCGTTAAAGGGTGAAAACCCAAACCAGCCCCCAAACGACCCTGTAGGAGGCACGAACACCTCGCACGGGACCAATGTAACTTGTAGGAACTGCCCGCATAGTCCCGGGTCTCCCGTTTAGAGAGTATTACGATAATTTGCAAAAATCACACTTAGACTTGAAAATAGGCCGTTAAAGGGTGAAAACCCAAACCAGGCCCCGAACGACCCCGTAGGAGGCACGAACACCACGCAGGGGCCAATGTAACTTGTAGGAACTGACCGCATAGTCCCGGGTCTCCCGGTTTGAGAGTATGACGATAATTTGCAAAAATCACACTTTCTTGAAAACAGCACGTTAAAGGGTGAAAAGCCAAACCAGACCCCAAACGACCCCGTAGGAGGTACGAACACCTCGCACGGGACCAATGTAACTTGTAGGAAATGACCGCATAGTCCCGGGTCTCCCGGTTTGAGAGTATGACGATAATTTTCAAAAATAACACTTAGACTTGAAAACAAGCCGTTAAAGGGTGAAAACCAAAACCAGCCCCCAAACAACCCCATAGGAGGCATGAACACCTCGCATGAGACCATTGTAACTTGTAGGAACTGACCGCGGAGTCCCGGGTCTCCCGGTTAGAGAGTATTACGATAATTTGCAAAAATCACACTTAGACTTGAAAACAGGCCGTTAAAGGGTGAAAACCCAAACCAGCCCCCAAACGACCCCGTAGGAGGCACGAACACCTCGCACGGGACCAAAGTAACTTGTAGGAACCGACCGCGTAGTCCCGGGTCTCCCGGTTTGAGAGTATGATTATAATTTTCAAAAATAACACTTAGACTTCAAAACAGGCCGTTAAAGGGTGACTACCCAAACCAGCTCCCAAACGACCCCGTAGGAGACACGAACACCTCGCACGGGATTATTGTAACTGGTAGGAACTGACCGCGTTTTCTCGGGTCTCCTGGTTAGAGAGTATGACGATAATTTGCAAAAATCACACATAGACTTGAAAACAGACCGTTAATGGGTGAAAACCCAAACCAGCCCCCAAACGACCCAGTAGGAGGCACGAACACCTCGCACGGGACCAATGTAACTTGTAGGAACTGACCGCGTAATCCCGGGTCTCCCGGTTTGAGAGCATGACCCTAATTTGGGAAAAGCACACTTAGACTTGAAAACAAACCGTTAATGGGTGAAAACCCAAACCAGCCCCCAAACGACCCCGTAGGAGGCACGAACACCGCACGGGACCAATGTAACTTGTAGAAACTGACCGCGTAGTCTCGGGTCTCCCGGTTTGAGAGTATGACGCTAATTTGCGAAAATCAAATTTTCTTAAAAACAACCCGTTAAAGGGTGAAAACCCAAACCAGGCCCTAAACGACCCCGTAGGAGGAACGAACACCTCGCACGGGACCAATGTAACTTGTAGGAACTGACCGTGTAGTCCCGGGTCTCCCGGTTTGAGAGTATAACGATAATTTGCAAAAATCACACTTAAGCTTGAAAACATGCCGTTAGAGGGTGAAAACCCAAACCAGCTCCCAAACTACCCCGTATGAGGCACGAACACCTCGCACGAGACCATTGTAACTTGTAGGAACTTACCGCGTAGTCCCGGGTCTCCCGGTTAGAGAGTATTACGATAATTTTCAAAAATCACACTTAGACTCGAAAACAGGCCGTTAAAGGGTGAAAAGCCAAACCAGCCCCCAAACGACCCCGTAGGAGGCACGAACACCTCGCACGGGAACAATGTAACTTGTAGGAACTGATCGCGTAGTCACGGGTCTCCCAATTAGAGAGTTTAACGATAATTTGTAAAAATCACACTTAGACTTGAAAATAGGCCGTTAAAGGGTGAAAACCCAAACCAGCCCCCAAACAACCCCGTAGGAGGCAGGAACACCTCGCACGAGACCATTGTAACTTGTAGGAACTGACCGCGTAGTCTCGGGTCTCCCGGTTAGAGAGTATTACGATAATTTACAAAAATCACACTTAGACTTGAAAACAGGTCGTTAAAAGGTGAAAACCCTATCCAGCTCCCAAACGACCACGTAGGAGGCACGAACACCTCACACGGGAGCAATGTAACTTGTAGGAACTGACCGCGTAGTCCCGGGTCTCCCGGTTTGAGAGTACGACGATAATTTGCAAAAATAACACTTAGACTTGAAAACAGGCCGTTAAAGGGTGAAAACCTAAACCAGCTCCCAAACGACCCCGTAGGAGGCACGAACACCTCGCACGGGATTATTGTAACTTGTAGGAACTGACCGCGTTGTCCCGGGTCTCCCGGTTAGAGAGTATGATAATAATTTGCAAAAATCACACTTAGACTTGAAAACAGGCCGAAAACCCAAACCAGCCCCCAAACGACCCCGTAGGAGGCACGAACACCTCGCACGGGACCAATGTAACTTGTAGGAACTGACCGCGTAGTCCCGAGTCTCCCGGTTTGAGAGTATGACGATAATTTGCAAAAATCACACTTTCTTGAAAACAGCCCGTTAAAGGTTGAAAACCCAAACCAGCCCCCAAACGACCCCGTAGGAGGCACGAACACCTCGCACGGGACCAATGTATCTTGTAGGAACTGATCGTGTAGTCCCGGGTCTCAAGGTTTGAGAGTATAACGATAATTTGCAAAAATCACACTTAGACTTGAAAACAGGCCGTTAAAGGGTGAAAACCCAAACCAGCTCCCAATCGACCCCGTAGGAGGCACGAAAACCTCTCACGAGACCATTGTAACTTGTAGGAACTGACCGCGTAGTCCCGGGTCTCCCGGTTAGAGAGTATTACGATAATTTGCAAAAATCACATTTAGACTTGAAAACAGGTCGTTAAAGGGTGAAAACCCAAACCAGGCCCCGAACGACCCCGTAGGAGGCACGAACACCACGCAGGGGCCAATGTAACTTGTAGGAACTGACCGCATAGTCCCGGGTCTCCCGGTTTGAGAGTATGACGATAATTTGCGAAAATCACACTTTCTTAAAAACAGCACGTTAAAGGGTGAAAAGCCAAACCAGGCCCCAAATGACCCCGTAGGAGGTACGAACACCTCGCACGGGACCAATGTAACTTGTAGGAAATGACCGCATAGTCCCGGGTCTCCCGGTTTGAGAGTATGACGATAATTTCCAAAAATAACACTTAGACTTGAAAACAGGCCGTTAAAGGGTGAAAACCCAAACCAGCCCCCAAACAACCCCGTAGGAGGCATGAACACCTTGCACGAGACCATTGTAGCTTCTAGGAACTGACCGCGTAGTCCCGGGTCTCCCGGTTAGAGAGTATTACGATAATTTGCAAAAATCACACTTAGACTTGAAAACAGGCCGTTAAAGGGTGAAAACCCAAACCAGCCCCCAAACGACCCCGTAGGAGGCACGAACACCTCGCATGGGACCAAAGTAACTTGTAGGAACCGATCGCGTAGTCCCGGGTCTCCCGGTTTGAGAGTATGATGATAATTTTCAAAAATAACACTTAGACTTGAAAATAGGCCGTTAAAGGGTGACTACCCAAACCCGCTCCCAAACGACCCCGTAGGAGGCACGAAAACCTCGCACGGGATTATTGTAACTTGTAAGAACTGACCGCGTTGTCCCGGGTCTCCTGGTTAGAGAGTATGACGATAATTTGCAAAAATCACACGTAGACTTGAAAACAGACCGTTAATGGGTGAAAACCCAAACCAGCCCCCAAACGACCCAGTAGGAGGAACGAACACCTCGCACGGGACCAATGTAACTTGTAGGAACTGACCGCGTAGTCTTGGGTCTCCCGGTTTGAAAGTATGACGCTAATTTGCAAAAATCACACTTAGACTTGAAAATAGACCGTTAATGGGTGAAAACCCAAACCAGCCCCCAAACGACCCCGTAGGAGGCACGAACACCGCACGGGACCAATGTAATTTGTAGAAACTGACCGCGTAGTCTCGGGTCTCCCGGTTTGAGAGTATGATGCTAATTTGCGAAAATCACACTTTCTTAAAAACAACCTGTTAAAGGGTGAAAACCCAATCCAGGCCCCAAACGACCCCGTAGGAGGCACGAACACCTCGTACGAGACCATTGTAACTTGTAGGAACTGGCCGCGTAGTCCCGGGTCTCCCGGTTAGAGAGTATTACGATAATTTGCAAAAATCACACTTAGACTTGAAAACAGGCCGTTAAAGGGTGAAAACCCCAAACGACCCCGTAGGAGGCACGAACACCTCGCACGGGAACAATGTAACTTGTAAGAACTGACCGCGTAGTCACGGGTCTCTCAATTAGAGAGTATAACAATAATTTGTAAAAATCACACATAGACTTGAAAAGAGGCCGTTAAAGGGTGAAAACCCAAACCAGCCCCCAAACAACCCCGTAGGAGGCATGAACACCTCGCACGAGACCATTGTAACTTGTAGGAACTGACTGCGTAGTCCCAGGTCTCCCGGTTAGAGAGTATTACGATAATTTGCAAAAATCACACTAGACTTGAAAACAGGTCGTTAAAGGGTGAAAACCCAATCCAGCCCCCAAACGACCCCGTAGGAGGCACGAACACCTCGCACGGGAGCAATGTAACTTGTAGGAACTGACCGCGTAGTCTCGGGTCTGCCGGTCTGAGAGTATGACGATAATTTGCAAAAATAACACTTAGACTTGAAAACAGGCCGTTAAAGGGTGAAAACCTAAACCAGCTCCCAAACGACCCCGTAGGAGGCACGAACACCTCGCACAGGATTATTATAACTTGTAGGAACTGACCGCGTTGTCCCGGGTCTCCCCGTTAGAGAGTATGATGATAATTTGTAAAAATCACACTTAGACTTGAAAACAGGCCGAAAACCCAAACCAGCCCCCAAACGACCCCGTAGGAGGCACGAACATCTCGCACGGGACCAATGTAACTTGTAGGAACTAACCGCGTAGTCCCGAGTCTCCCGGTTTGAGAGTATGACGCTAATTTGCAAAAATCACACTTTCTTGAAAACAGCCCGTTAAAGGTTGAAAACCCAAACCAGCCCCCAAACGACCCCATAGGAGGCACGAACACCTCGCACCGGACCAATGTATCTTGAAGGAACTGACCGTGTAGTCCCGCGTCTCCCGATTTGAGAGTATAACGATAATTTGCAAAAATCACACTTAGACTTGAAAACAGGCCGTTAAAGGGTGAAAACACAAACCAGCTCCCAAACGACCCCGTAGGAGGCATGAAACCCTCGCACGAGACCACTGTAACTTGTAGGAACTGACCGCGTAGTCCCGGGTCTCCCGGTTAGAGAGTATTACGATAATTTGCAAAATCACACTTAGACTTGAAAACAGGTCGTTAAAGGGTGAAAACCCAAACCAGCCCCCAAACGACCCCGTAGGAGGTATGAACACCTCGTACGAGACCAATGTAACTTGTAGGAACTAACCGCGTAGTCCCGGGTCTCCCGGTTAGAGAGTATAACGATAATTTGCAAAAATCACACTTAGACTTGAAAACACGCCGTTAAAGGGTGAAAACCCAAACCAGCTCCCAAACGACCCCGTAGGAGGCACGAACACCTCGCACGGGACCGATGTAACTTGTAGAAACTGACCGCGTAGTCCCGGCTCTCCCGGTTAGAGACTATAATGATAATTTGCAAAAATCACACTTAGACTTGAAAACAGGCCGTTAAAGGGTGAAAACCAAAACTAGCCCCCAAACAAACCCGTTGGAGGCATGAAAACCTCGCACGGGATTATTGTAACTTGTAGGAACTGACCGTGTTGTCCCGGGTCTCCCGGTTTGAGAGTATGATGATAATTTGCAAAAATAACACTTAGACTTGAAAACAGGCCGTTAAAGGGTGAAAACCCAAACCAGCCCCCAAACAACCCCATAGGAGGCATGAACACCTCGCACGGGATTATTGTAACTTGTAGGAACAGACCGCGTTGTCCTGGGTCTCCCGGTTAGAGAGTATGACGATAATTTGCAAAAATCACACTTAAACTTGTAAACAGGCCGTTAAAGGGTGAAACCCCAAACCAGCCCCCAAACGACCCCGTAGGAGGCACGAACACCTCGCACAGGACCAATGTAACTTGTAGGAACAGACCGCGTTGTCCCGGGTGTCCCGGTTTGAGAGTATGACGCTAATTTGAGAAAATCACACTCTCTTGAAAATAGCCCGTTAAAGGGTGGAAACCCAAACCAGGCCCCAAACGACCCCGTAGGAGGCACGAACACCTCGCACGGGACCAATGTAACTTGTAGGAACTGACCGCGTAGTCCAGGGTCTCCCGGTTTGAGAGTATAACGAAAATTTGCAAAAATCACACTTAGACTTGAAAACAGGTCGTTAAAGGGTGAAAACTCAAACCAGCTCCCAAACGACCCCGTAGGAGGCACGAACACCTCGCACGAGACCATTGTAACTTGTAGAAACTGACCGCGTAGTCCCGGATCTCTCGGTTAGAGAGTATTACGATAATTTGCAAATATCACACTTAGACTTGAAAACAGGTCGTTAAAGGGTGAAAACCCAAACCAGCCCCCAAACGACCCCGTAGGAGGCACGAACACCTCGCACGGGACCAATGTAACTTGTAGGAGCTGACCGCGTAGTCCCGGGTCTCCCGGTTAGAGACTATAACGATAATTTGCAAAAATCACACTTAGACATGAAAACAGGCCGTTAAAGGGTGAAATCCCAAACCAGCACGAACACCTCGCAAGGGACCAATCTAACTTGTAGGAACTGACCGCGTAGTCCCGGGTCTCCCGGTTTCAGAGTATGACGATAATTTGCAAAAATAACACTTAGATTTGAAAACAGGCCGTTAAAGGGTGAAAACCCAAACCAGCTCCCAAACGACCCCGTAGGAGGCACGAACATCTCGCACGGGATTATTGTAACTTGTATTTACTGACAGTGTTGTCTCGGGTCTCCCAGTTAGAGAGTATGACGATAATTTGCGAAAATCACACTTAGACTTGAAAATAGGACGTTAAAGGGTGAAAACCCAAACCAGCCCCCAAATGACCCCGTAGGAGGCACGAACAGCTCGCACGGGACCAATGTAACTTGTAGGAACTGACCGCGTAGTCCCGAGTCTCTCGATTTGAGAGTTTGATGATAATTTACAAAAATAACACTTAGACTTGAAACCAGGCCGTTAAAGGGTGAAAACCCAAACCAACTCCCAAACGACCCCATAGGAGGCACGAACATCTCGCACGGGACCAATGTAACTTGTAGGAACTGACCGCGTAGTCCCGAGTCTCCCGGTTAGAGAGTATGACGATAATTTGCAAAAATCACACTTTCTTGAAAATAGCCCGTTAAAGGTTAAAAACCCAAACCAGCCCCTAAACGACCCCGTAGGAGGCACGAACACCTCGCACGGGACCAATGTATCTTGTAGGAACTGACCGTGTAGTCCCGGGTCTCCCGGTTTGAGAGTATAACGATAATTTGCAAAAATCACACTTAGACTTGAAAACAGGTCGTTAAAGGGTGAAAACCCAAACCAGCTCCCAATCGACACCGTAGGAGGCACGAAAACCTCTCACGAGACCATTGTAACTTGTAGGAACTGACCGCGTAGTCACGGGTCTCCCGTTTAGAGAGTATTACGATAATTTGTAAAAATCACACTTAGACTTGAAAACAGGCCGTTAAAGGGTGAAAACCCAAACCAGGCCCCGAACGACCCCGTAGGAGGCACGAACACCACGCAGGGGCCAATGTAACTTGTAGGAACTGACCGCATAGTCCCGGGTCTCCCGGTTTGAGAGTATGACGATAATTTGCGAAAATCACACTTTCTTGAAAACAGCACGTTAAAGGGTGAAAAGCCAAACCAGGCCCCAAACGACCCCGTAGGAGGTACGAACACCTCGCACGGGACCAATGTAACTTGTAGGAAATGACCGCATAGTCCCGGGTCTCCCGGTTTGAGAGTAGGACGATAATTTGCAAAAATAACACTTAGACTTGAAAACAGGCCGTTAAAGGGTGAAAACCCAAACCAGCCCCCAAACAACCCCGTAGGAGGCATGAACACCTCGCACGAGACCATTGTAGCTTCTAGGAACTGACCGCGTAGTCCCGGGTCTCCCGGTTAGAGAGTATTACGATAATTTGCAAAAATCACACTTAGACTTGAAAACAGGCCGTTAAAGGGTGAAAACCCAAACCAGCCCCCAAACGACCCCGTAGGAGGCACGAACACCTCGCACGGGACCAAAGTAACTTGTACGAACCGATCGCGTAGTCCCGGGTCTCCTGGTTAGAGAGTATGACGATAATTTGCAAAAATCACACTTAGACTTGAAAACAGACCGTTAATGGGTGAAAACCCAAACCAGCCCCCAAACGACCCAGTAGGAGGCACGAACACCTCGCACGGGACCAATGTAACTTGTAGGAACTGACCGCGTAGTCTCGGGTCTCCCGATTTGAGAGTATGACGCTAATTTGCAAAAATCACACTTAGACTTGAAAATAGACCGTTAATGGGTGAAAACCCAAACCAGCCCCCAAACGACCCCGTGGGAGGCACGAACACCGTACGGGACCAATGTAATTTGTAGAAACTGACCGCGTAGTCCCGGGTCTCCCGGTTTGAGAGTATGACGCTAATTTGCGAAAATCACACTTTCTTAAAAATAACCCGTTAAAGGGTGAAAACCCAATCCAGGCCCCAAACGACCCCGTAGGAGGCACGAACACCTCGCACGGGACCAATGTAACTTGGAGGAACTGACCATGTAGTCCTGGGTCTCCCGGTTTGAGAGTATAACGATAATTTGCAAAAATCACACTTAGACTTGAAAATATGCCGTTAAAGGGTGAAAACCCAAACCAGCTCCCAAACGACCCCGTAGGAAGCACGAACACCTCGCACGAGACCATTGTAACTTGTAGGAACTGGCCGCGTAGTCCCGGGTCTCCCGGTTAGAGAGTATTACGATAATTTGCAAAAATCACACTTAGACTTGAAAACAGGCTGTTAAAGGGTGAAAACCCAAACCAGCCCCCAAACGACCCCGTAGGAGGCACGAACACCTCGCACAGGAACAATGTAAGTTGTAGGAACTGACCGCGTAGTCACGGGTCTCTCAATTAGAGAGTATAACGATAATTTGTAAAAATCACACATAGACTTGAAAACAGACCGTTAAAGGGTGAAAACCCAAACTGGCCCCCAAACAACCCCGTAGGAGGCATGAACACCTCGCACGAGACCATTGTAACTTGTAGGAACTGACTGCGTAGTCCCGGGTCTCCCGGTTAGAGAGTATTACGATAATTTGCAAAAATCACATTTAGACTTGAAAACAGGTCGTTAAAGGGTGAAAACCCAATCCAGCCCCCAAACGACCCCGTAGGAGGCGCGAACACCTCGCACGGGAGCAATGTAACTTGTAGGAACTGACCGCGTAGTCCCGGGTCTCCCGGTCTGAGAGTGTGACGATAATTTGCAAAAATAACACTTAGACTTGAAAACAGGTCGTTAAAGGGTGAAAACCTAAACCAGCTCCCAAACGACCCCGTAGGAGGCACGAACACCTCGCACGGGATTATTGTAACTTGTAGGAACTGACCGCGTTGTCCGGGGTCTCCCCGTTAGAGAGTATGATGATAATTTGCAAAAATCACACTTAGACTTGAAAACAGGCCGAAAACCCAAACCAGCCCCCAAACGACCCCGTAGGAGGCACGAACATCTCGCACGGGACCAATGTAACTTGTAGGAACTGACCGCGTAGTCCCGAGTCTCCCGGTTTGAGAGTATGACGCTAATTTGCAAAAATCACACTTTCTTGAAAACAGCCCGTTAAAGGTTGAAAACCCAAACCAGCCCCCAAACGACCCCGTAGGAGGCACGAACACCTCGTACGGGACCAATGTATCTTGTAGGAACTGACCGCGTAGTCCCGGGTCTCCCGGTTTGAGAGTATGACGATAATTTGAAAAAATAACACTTAGACTTGAAAACAGGTCGTTAAAGGGTGAAAACTCAAACCAGCTCCCAAACGACCCCGTAGGAGGCACGAACATCTCGCACGGGATTATTGTAACTTGTAGGAACTGACCGCGTTCTCTCGGGTCTCCCAGTTAGAGAGTATGGTGATAATTTATGAAAATCACACTTACACTTGAAAACAGGCTGTTGAAGGGTAAAAAGCCAAACCAGCCTCCAAATGACCCCGTAGGATGCACGAACACCTCGCACAGGGCCAATGTAACTTGTAGGAACTGACCGCGTAGTCCCGGGTCTCCCGATTAGAGAGTATGACGATAATTTGCACAAATCACACTTAGACTTGAAAACAGGCCGTTAAAGGGTGAAAACCCTAACCAACCCCCAAACGACCCCGTAGGAGGCACGAACACCTCGCACGGGACCAATGTAACTTGTAGGAATTGACCGCGTAGTCCCGGGTCTCCCGGTTTGAGAGTATGACGATAATTTGCAAAAATCACACTTTCTTGAAAACGGCACGTTAAAGGGTGAAAACCCAAACCAGGCCCCAAACGACCCCGTAGGAGGCACGAACACCTCGCACGGGACCAATGTAATTTGTAGGAACTGACCGCGTAGTCCAGGGTCTCCCGGTTTGAGAGTATGACGATAATTTGTGAAAATCACACTTAGACTTGAAAACAGGCCGTTAAAGGGTGAAAACCTAAACCAGCCCCCAAACGACCCCGTAGGAGGCACGAACACCTCGCACGGGACCAATGTAAGTTGTAGGAACTGACCGTGTAGTCCCGGGTCTCCCGGTTTGAGAGTATAACGATAATTTGCAAAAATCACAGTTAGACTTGAAAACAGGCCGTTAAAGGGGGAAAACCCAAACCAGCTCCCAAACGACCCCGTAGGAGGCACGAACACCTCGCACGAGACCATTGTAACTTGTAGGAACTGACCGCGTAGTCCTGGGTCTCCCGGTTAGTGATTATTATGATAATTTGCAAAATCACACTTAGACTTGAAAACACGTCGTTAAAGGGTGAAAACCCAAAGCAGCCTCCAAACGACCCCGTAGGAGGCACGAACACCTCGCACGGTACCAATGTAACTTGTAGGAACTGACCGCGTAGTCTCGGGTCTCCCGGTTTGAGAGTATGACGATAATTTGAAAAATAACATTTAGACTTGAAAACAGGCCGTTAAAGGGTGAAAACCCAAACCAGTCCCCAAACGACCCCGTAGGAGGCACGAACACCTCGCACGGGACCAATGTATCTTGAAGGAACTGACCGTGTAGTCCCGGGTCTCCCGATTTGAGAGTATAACGATAATTTGCAAAAATCACACTTAGACTTGAAAACAGGCCGTTAAAGGGTGAAAACCCAAACCAGCTCCCAAACGACCCCGTAGGAGGCACGAAAACCTCGCACGAGACCACTGTAACTTGTAGGAACTGACCGTGTAGTCCCGGGTATCCCAGTTAGAGAGTATTACGATAGTTTGCAAAAATCACACTTAGACTTGAAAACACGCCGTTAAAGGGTGAAAACCCAAACCAGCCCCCAAACGACCCTGTAGGAGGCACGAACACCTCGCACGGGTCCAATGTATCTTGTAGGAACTGACCGCGTAGTCCCGGGTCTCCCGGTTTGAGAGTATGACGATAATTTGAAAAAATAACACTTAGACTTGAAAACAGGTCGTTAAAGGGTGAAAACTCAAACCAGCTCCCAAACGACCCCGTAGGAGGCACGAACATCTCGCACGGGATTATTGTAACTTGTAGGAACTGACCGCGTTCTCTCGGGTCTCCCAGTTAGAGAGTATGGTGATAATTTATGAAAATCACACTTACACTTGAAAACAGGCTGTTGAAGGGTAAAAAGCCAAACCAGCCTCCAAATGACCCCGTAGGATGCACGAACACCTCGCACAGGGCCAATGTAACTTGTAGGAACTGACCGCGTAGTCCCGGGTCTCCCGATTAGAGAGTATGACGATAATTTGCACAAATCACACTTAGACTTGAAAACAGGCCGTTAAAGGGTGAAAACCCTAACCAACCCCCAAACGACCCCGTAGGAGGCACGAACACCTCGCACGGGACCAATGTAACTTGTAGGAATTGACCGCGTAGTCCCGGGTCTCCCGGTTTGAGAGTATGACGATAATTTGCAAAAATCACACTTTCTTGAAAACGGCACGTTAAAGGGTGAAAACCCAAACCAGGCCCCAAACGACCCCGTAGGAGGCACGAACACCTCGCACGGGACCAATGTAATTTGTAGGAACTGACCGCGTAGTCCAGGGTCTCCCGGTTTGAGAGTATGACGATAATTTGTGAAAATCACACTTAGACTTGAAAACAGGCCGTTAAAGGGTGAAAACCTAAACCAGCCCCCAAACGACCCCGTAGGAGGCACGAACACCTCGCACGGGACCAATGTAAGTTGTAGGAACTGACCGTGTAGTCCCGGGTCTCCCGGTTTGAGAGTATAACGATAATTTGCAAAAATCACAGTTAGACTTGAAAACAGGCCGTTAAAGGGGGAAAACCCAAACCAGCTCCCAAACGACCCCGTAGGAGGCACGAACACCTCGCACGAGACCATTGTAACTTGTAGGAACTGACCGCGTAGTCCTGGGTCTCCCGGTTAGTGATTATTATGATAATTTGCAAAATCACACTTAGACTTGAAAACACGTCGTTAAAGGGTGAAAACCCAAAGCAGCCTCCAAACGACCCCGTAGGAGGCACGAACACCTCGCACGGTACCAATGTAACTTGTAGGAACTGACCGCGTAGTCTCGGGTCTCCCGGTTTGAGAGTATGACGATAATTTGAAAAATAACATTTAGACTTGAAAACAGGCCGTTAAAGGGTGAAAACCCAAACCAGTCCCCAAACGACCCCGTAGGAGGCACGAACACCTCGCACGGGACCAATGTATCTTGAAGGAACTGACCGTGTAGTCCCGGGTCTCCCGATTTGAGAGTATAACGATAATTTGCAAAAATCACACTTAGACTTGAAAACAGACCGTTAATGGGTGAAAACCCAAACCAGCCCCCAAACGACCCCGTGGGAGGCACGAACACCGTACGGGACCAATGTAATTTGTAGAAACTGACCGCGTAGTCCCGGGTCTCCCGGTTTGAGAGTATGACGATAATTTGCAAAAATCACACTTTCTTGAAAACGGCACGTTAAAGGGTGAAAACCCAAACCAGGCCCCAAACGACCCCGTAGGAGGCACGAACACCTCGCACGGGACCAATGTAATTTGTAGGAACTGACCGCGTAGTCCAGGGTCTCCCGGTTTGAGAGTATGACGATAATTTGTGAAAATCACACTTAGACTTGAAAACAGGCCGTTAAAGGGTGAAAACCTAAACCAGCCCCCAAACGACCCCGTAGGAGGCACGAACACCTCGCACGGGACCAATGTAAGTTGTAGGAACTGACCGTGTAGTCCCGGGTCTCCCGGTTTGAGAGTATAACGATAATTTGCAAAAATCACAGTTAGACTTGAAAACAGGCCGTTAAAGGGGGAAAACCCAAACCAGCTCCCAAACGACCCCGTAGGAGGCACGAACACCTCGCACGAGACCATTGTAACTTGTAGGAACTGACCGCGTAGTCCTGGGTCTCCCGGTTAGTGATTATTATGATAATTTGCAAAATCACACTTAGACTTGAAAACACGTCGTTAAAGGGTGAAAACCCAAAGCAGCCTCCAAACGACCCCGTAGGAGGCACGAACACCTCGCACGGTACCAATGTAACTTGTAGGAACTGACCGCGTAGTCTCGGGTCTCCCGGTTTGAGAGTATGACGATAATTTGAAAAATAACATTTAGACTTGAAAACAGGCCGTTAAAGGGTGAAAACCCAAACCAGTCCCCAAACGACCCCGTAGGAGGCACGAACACCTCGCACGGGACCAATGTATCTTGAAGGAACTGACCGTGTAGTCCCGGGTCTCCCGATTTGAGAGTATAACGATAATTTGCAAAAATCACACTTAGACTTGAAAACAGGCCGTTAAAGGGTGAAAACCCAAACCAGCTCCCAAACGACCCCGTAGGAGGCACGAAAACCTCGCACGAGACCACTGTAACTTGTAGGAACTGACCGTGTAGTCCCGGGTATCCCAGTTAGAGAGTATTACGATAGTTTGCAAAAATCACACTTAGACTTGAAAACACGCCGTTAAAGGGTGAAAACCCAAACCAGCCCCCAAACGACCCTGTAGGAGGCACGAACACCTCGCACGGGTCCAATGTATCTTGTAGGAACTGACCGCGTAGTCCCGGGTCTCCCGGTTTGAGAGTATGACGATAATTTGAAAAAATAACACTTAGACTTGAAAACAGGTCGTTAAAGGGTGAAAACTCAAACCAGCTCCCAAACGACCCCGTAGGAGGCACGAACATCTCGCACGGGATTATTGTAACTTGTAGGAACTGACCGCGTTCTCTCGGGTCTCCCAGTTAGAGAGTATGGTGATAATTTATGAAAATCACACTTACACTTGAAAACAGGCTGTTGAAGGGTAAAAAGCCAAACCAGCCTCCAAATGACCCCGTAGGATGCACGAACACCTCGCACAGGGCCAATGTAACTTGTAGGAACTGACCGCGTAGTCCCGGGTCTCCCGATTAGAGAGTATGACGATAATTTGCACAAATCACACTTAGACTTGAAAACAGGCCGTTAAAGGGTGAAAACCCTAACCAACCCCCAAACGACCCCGTAGGAGGCACGAACACCTCGCACGGGACCAATGTAACTTGTAGGAATTGACCGCGTAGTCCCGGGTCTCCCGGTTTGAGAGTATGACGATAATTTGCAAAAATCACACTTTCTTGAAAACGGCACGTTAAAGGGTGAAAACCCAAACCAGGCCCCAAACGACCCCGTAGGAGGCACGAACACCTCGCACGGGACCAATGTAATTTGTAGGAACTGACCGCGTAGTCCAGGGTCTCCCGGTTTGAGAGTATGACGATAATTTGTGAAAATCACACTTAGACTTGAAAACAGGCCGTTAAAGGGTGAAAACCTAAACCAGCCCCCAAACGACCCCGTAGGAGGCACGAACACCTCGCACGGGACCAATGTAAGTTGTAGGAACTGACCGTGTAGTCCCGGGTCTCCCGGTTTGAGAGTATAACGATAATTTGCAAAAATCACAGTTAGACTTGAAAACAGGCCGTTAAAGGGGGAAAACCCAAACCAGCTCCCAAATGACCCCGTAGGAGGCACGAACACCTCGCACGAGACCATTGTAACTTGTAGGAACTGACCGCGTAGTCATGGGTCTCCCGGTTAGTGATTATTATGATAATTTGCAAAATCACACTTAGACTTGAAAACACGTCGTTAAAGGGTGAAAACCCAAAGCAGCTTCCAAACGACCCCGTAGGAGGCACGAACACCTCGCACGGTACCAATGTAACTTGTAGGAACTGACCGCGTTGTCTCGGGTCTCCCGGTTTGAGAGTATGACGATAATTTGCAAAAATAACATTTAGACTTGAAAACAGGCCGTTAAAGGGTGAAAACCCAAACCAGTCCCCAAACGACCCCGTAGGAGGCACGAACACCTCGCACGGGACCAATGTAACTTGTAGGAACTGACCGCGTAGTCCCGGGTCTCCCGGTTTGAGAGTATGACGATAATTTGAAAAAATAACATTTAGACTTGAAAACAGACCGTTAAAGGTTGAAAACCCAGACCTGCTCCCAAATGACCCCGTAGGAGTGACGAACATCACGCACGGGATTATTGTAACTTTTAGGAACTGAACGCGTTGTCTCAGGTTTCCCAGTTAGAGAGTATGACGATAATTTATGAAAATCACACTTAAACTTGAAAACAGGACATTAAAGGGTGAAAACCCAAACCAGCCCCCAAATGACCCCAGAGGAGGCACGAACAGCTCGCACGGGGCCAATGTAACTTGTAGGAACTGAACGCATAGTCCCGGGTCACCCGGTTAGAGAGTATGACGATGATTTGCAAAAATCACACTTAGACTTGAAAATAGGCCGTTAAAGGGTGAAAACCCTAAGCAGCACCCAAACGACCCCGTAGGAGGCACGAACACCTCGCACGGGACCAATGTAACTTATAGGAACTCACCGCGTAGTCCCGGGGCTCCCGGTTTGAGAGTATGACAATAATTTGCGAAAATCACACGTTCTTGAAAACAGCACGTTAAAGGGTGAAAACCCAAACCAGGCCCTAAACGACCCCGTAGGAGGCACGAACACCTCACACGGGACCAATGTAACTTGTAGGAACTTACCGCATAGTCCCGGGTCTCCCAGTTTGAGAGTATGACGATAATTTGCAAAAATAACACTTAGACTTGAAAACAGGCCGTTAAAGGGTGAAAACCAAAACTAGCCCCCAAACAAACCCGTTGGAGGCATGAACACCTCGCACGGGATTATTGTAACTTGTAGGAACTGACCGCGTTGTCCCGGGTCTCCCGGTTTGAGAGTATGACGATAATTTGCAAAAATAACACTTAGACTTGAAAACAGGCCGTTAAAGGGTGAAAACCCAAACCAGCCCCCAAACAACCCCATAGGAGGCATGAACACCTCGCACGGGATTATTGTAACTTGTAGGAACTGACCGCGTTGTCCCGGGTCTCCCGGTTAGAGAGTATGACGATAATTTGCAAAAATCACACTTAAACTTGTAAACAGGCCGTTAAAGGGTGAAACCCCAAACCAGCCCCCAAAAGACCCCGTAAGAGGCACGAACACCTCGCACAGGACCAATGTAACTTGTAGGAACAGATCGCGTTGTCCCGGGTGTCCCGGTTTGAGAGTATGACTCTAATTTGAGAAAATCACACTCTCTTGAAAATAGCCCGTTAAAGGGTGAAAACCCAAACCAGGCCCCAAACGACCCCGTAGAAGGCACGAACACCTCGCACGGGACCAATGTAACTTGTAGGAACTGACCGCGTAGTCCCAGGTCTCCCGGTTTGAGAGTATAACGAAAATTTGCAAAAATCACACTTAGACTTGAAAACAGGCCGTTAAAGGGTGAAAACCCAAACCAGCTCCCAAACGACCCCGTAGGAGGCACGAACACCTCGCACGAGACCATTGTAACTTGTAGGAACTGACCGCGTAGTCCCGGATCTCTCGGTTAGAGAGTATTACGATAATTTGCAAATATCACACTTAGACTTGAAAACAGGCCGTTAAAGGGTGAAAACCCAAACCAGCCCCCAAACGACCCCGTAGGAGGCACGAACACCTCGCACGGGACCAATGTAACTTGTAGGAGCTGACCGCGTAGTCCCGGGTCTCCCGGTTAGAGACTATAACGATAATTTGCAAAAATCACACTTAGACTTGAAAACAGGCCGTTAAAGGGTGAAATCTCAAACCAGCACGAACACCTCGCAAGGGACCAATCTAACTTGTAGGAACTGACCGCGTAGTCCCGGGTCTCCCGGTTTCAGAGTATGACGATAATTTGCAAAAATAACACTTAGACTTGAAAACAGGCCGTTAAAGGGTGAAAACCCAAACCAGCTTCCAAACGACCCCGTAGGAGGCACGAACATCTCGCACGGGATTATTGTAACTTGTAGGAACTGACCGTGTTGTCTCGGGTCTCCCAGTTAGAAAGTATGACGATAATTTGCGAAAATCACACTTAGACTTGAAAATAGGCCGTTAAAGGCTGAAAACCCAAACCAGCCCCCAAATGACCCCGTAGGAGGCACGAACAGCTCGCACGGGACCAATGTAACTTGTAGGAACTGACCGCGTAGTCCCGGGTCTCTCGGTTTGAGAGTATGATGATAATTTGCAAAAATAACACTTAGACTTGAAAACAGGCCGTTAAAGGGTGAAAACCCAAACCAACTCCCAAACGTCCCCGTAGGAGGCACGAACATCTCGCACGGGACCAATGTAACTTGTAGGAACTGACCGCGTAGTCCCGGGTCTCCCGGTTAGAGAGTATGACGATAATTTGCAAAAATCACACTTAGACTAGAAAACTGGTCGTTAAAGGGTGAAAATCCAAACCAGCCCCCAAACGACCCCGTTGGAGGCACGAACACCTCGCACGGGACCAATGTAACTTGTAAGAACTGACCGCGTAGTCCCGGGTCTCCCGATTTGAGAGTATGACGATAATTTGCATAAATAACACTTAGACTTGAAAACAGGTCGTTAAAGGGTGAAAACCCAAACCAACTCCGAAACGACCCCGTAGGAGGCACGAACACCTCGCACGGGATTATTGTAACTTATAGGAACTGACCGCGTTGTCCCGGGTCTCTCGGTTAGAGAGTATGATGATAATTTGCAAAAATCACACTTAGACTTGAAAACAGGCCATTAAAAGGTGAAAACCCAAACCAGCCCCCAAACAACCCCGTAGGAGGCACGAACACCTCGCACGGGACCAATGTAACTTGTAGGAACTGACCGCGCAGTCCCGGGTCTCCCGGTTTCAGAGTATGATAATAATTTGCAAAAATAACACTTAGACTTGAAAACATGCCGTTAAAGGGTGAAAACCCAAACTAGCCCCCAAACAACCCCATAGGAGGCATGAACACCTCGCACGGGATTATTGTAACTTGTAGGAACTGACCGCGTTGTCCCGGGTCTCCCGGTTAGAGAGCATGACGATAATTTGCAAAAATCACACTTAGACTTGTAAACAGGCCGTTAAAGGGTGAAACCCCAAACCAGCCCCCAAACGACCCCGTAGGAGGCACGAACACCTCGCACAGGACCATTGTAACTTGTAGGAACAGACCGCGTAGTCTCGGATCTCCCGGTTTGAGAGTATGACGATAATTTGAGAAAATCACTCTCTTGAAAATAACCCGTTAAAGGGTGAAAATTCAAACCAGACCCCAAACGACCCCGTAGGAGGCACGAACACCTCGCACGGGACCAATGTAACTTGTAGGAACTGACCGCGTTGTACCGGGTCTCCCGATTTGAGAGTATAACGAAATTTGCAAAAATCACACTTAGACTTGAAAACAGGCCGTTAAAGGGTGAAAACCCAAACCAGCTCCCAAACGACCCCGTAGGAGGCACGAACACCTCGCACGAGACCATTGTAACTTGTAGGAACTGACCGCGTAGTCCAGGATCTCCCGGTTAGAGAGTATTACGATAATTTGCAAATATCACACTTAGACTTGAAAATAGGGCGTTAAAGGGTGAAAATCCAAACCAGCCCCCAAACGACCCCGTAGGAGGCACGAACACCTCGTACGGGACCAATGTAACTTGTAGGAGATGACCGCGTAGTCCCGGGTCTCCCGGTTAGAGACTATAACGATAATTAACAAAAATCACACTTAGACTTGAAAACAGGCCGTTAAAGGCTGAAATCCCAAACCAGCACGAACACCTCGCAAGGGACCAATCTAACTTGTAGGAACTGACCGCGTAGTCCCGGGTCTCCCGGTTTCAGAGTATGACGATAATTTGCAAAAATAACACTTAGACTTGAAAACAGGCCGTTAAAGGGTGAAAACCCAAACCAGCTCCCAAACGACCCCGTAGGAGGCACGAACATCTCGCACGGGATTATTGTAACTTGTAGGAACTGACCGCGTTGTCTCGGGTCTCCCAGTTAGAGAGTATGACGATAATTTGCGAAAATCACACTTAGACTTGAAAATAGGCCGTTAAAGGGTGAAAACCCAAACCAGCCCCCAAATGACCCCATAGGAGGCACGAACACCTCGCACGGGACCAATGTAACTTGTAGGAACTGACCGCGTAGTCCCGGGTCTCCCGGTTTGAGAGTATGATGATAATTTGCAAAAATAACACTTAGACTTGAAAACAGGCCGTTAAAGGGTGAAAACCCAAACCAACTCCCAAACGACCTCGTAGGAGGCACGAACATCTCGCACGGGACCAATGTAACATGTAGGAACTGACCGCGTAGTCCCGGGTCTCCCGGTTAGAGAGTATAAAGATAATTTGCAAAAATCACACTTAGACTTGAAAATTGGCCGTTAAAGGGTGAAAATCCAAACCAGCCCCCAAACGACCCCGTTGGAGGCACGAACACCTCGCACGGGACCAATGTAACTTGTAGGAACTGATCGCGTAGTCCCGGGTCTCCCGATTTGAGAGTATGACGATAATTTGCATAAATAACACTTAGACTTGAAAACAGACCGTTAAAGGGTGAAAACCCAAACCAGCTCCCAAACGACCCCGTAGGAGGCACGAACACCTCGCACGGGATTATTGTAACTTGTAGGAACTGACCGCGTTGTCCCGGGTCTCCCGGTTAGAGAGTATGATGATAATTTACAAAAATCACACATAGACTTGAAAACAGGCCATTAAAAGGTGAAAACCCAAACCAGCCCCCAAACAACCCCGTAGGAGGCACGAACACCTCGCACGGGACCAATGTAACTTGTAGGAACTGACCGCGCAGTCCCGGGTCTCCCAGTTTGAGAGTATGACGATAATTTGCAAAAAAAACACTTAGACTTGAAAACAGGCCGTTAAAGGGTGAAAACCCAAACCAACCCCCAAACAACCCCATAGGAGGCATGAACACCTCGCACGGGATTATTGTAACTTATAGGAACTGACCGCGTTGTCCCGGGTCTCCCGGTTAGAGAGTATGACGATAATTTGCAAAAATCACACTTAGACTTGTAAACAGGCCGTTAAAGGGTGAAACCCCAAACGACCCCGTAGGAGGCACGAACACCTCGTACGCGACCAATGTAACTTTTAGGAACTGACCTCGTAGTCCCGGGTCTCCCAGTTTGAGAGTATGACTATAATTTTCGAAAATCACACTTTCTTGAAAACAGCCCGTTAAAGGGTGAAAACCCAAACCAGGCCCCAAACGACCCCGTAGGAGGCACGAACACCACGCACGGGACCAATGTAACTTGTAGGAACTTACCGCGTAGTCCCGGGTCTCCCGGTTTGAGAGTATAACGATAATTTGCAAAAATCACACTTAGACTAGAAAACAGGCCGTTAAAGGGTGAAAACCCAAACCAGCTCCCAGACGACCCCGTAGGAGGCACGGATACCTCGCACGAGACAATTGTAACTTGTAGGAACTGACCGCGTAGTCCCGGGTCTCCCGGTTAGAGAGTATTATGATAATTTGCAAAAATCACACTTAGACTTGAAAACAGGCCGTTAAAGGGTGAAAACCCAAACCAGCCCCCAAACGACCCCGTAGGAGGCACGAACACCTCGCACGGGACCAATGTAACTTGTAGGAACTGACCGCGTAGTCTCGGGTCTCCCGGTTAGAGATTATAACGATAATTTGTAAAAATCACACTTAGACTTGAAAACAGGCCGTTAAATGGTGAAAACCCAAACTAGCACGAACACCTCGCACGGGACGAATGTAATTTGTAGGAACTGACCGCGTAGTCCCGGGTCTCCCGGTTAGAGAGTATAACGATAATTTGTAAAAATCACACTTAGACTTGAAAACAGGCCGTTAAATGGTGAAAACCCAAACCAGCACGAACACCTCGCACGGGACCAATGTAACTTGTGGGAACTAACCGCATAGTCTCGGGTCTCCCGGTTTGAGAGTATGACGATAATTTGCAAAAATAACACTTAGACTTGAAAACAGGCCGTTAAAGGGTGAAAACCCAAACCAACTCCCAAGCGACCCCGTAGGAGGCACGAACATCTCGCATGGGATTATTGTAACTTGTAGGAACTGACCGTGTTGTCTCGGGTCTCCCAGTTAGAGAGTATGACGATAATTTGCGATAATCACACTTAGACTTGAAAACAGGCTGTTAAAGGGTGAAAACCCAAACCAGCCCCCAAATGACCCCGTAGGAGGCACAAACACCTCGCACGGGACCAATGTAACTTGTAGGAACTGGCCGCGTAGTCTCGGGTCTCCCGGTTTGAGAGTATGATGATAATTTGCAAAAATAACACTTAGACTTGAAAACAGGTCGTTAAAGGGTGAAAACCCAAACCAGCTCCCAAACGACCCCATAGGAGGCACGAACATCTCGCACGGGATTATTTTAACTTGTAGGAACTGACCCCGTTGTCTCGGGTCTCCCAATTAGAGAGTATGACGATAATTTGGGAAAATCACGCTTAGACTTGAAAACAGGCCGTTAAAGGGTCAAAACCCAAACCAACCCCCAAATGAACCCGTAGGAGGCACGAACACCTCGTACGGGACCAATGTAACTTGTAGGAACTGACCGCGTAGTCCCGGGTCTCCCGGTTTTAGAGTATGACGATAATTTGCAAAAATCACACTTAGACATGAAAACAGGCCGTTAAAGGGTGAAAACCCTAACCACCCCCCAAACGACCCCGTAGGAGGCACGAACACCTCGCACGGGACCAATGTAACTTGTAGGAACGGTCCACGTAGTCCTGAGTCTCCCGGTTTGAGAGTATGACGCTAATTTGCGAAAATCACACTTTTTTGAAAACAGCCCGTCAAAGGGTGAAAACCCAAACTTGGCCCCAAACGACCCCGTAGGAAGCACGAACACCTCGCACGGGACCAATGTAACTTGTAGGAACTGACCGCGTAGTCCCGAGTCTCCCGGTTTGAGAGTATGACGATAATTTGCAAAAATAGCTCTTAGACTTTAAAACAGGCCGTTAAAGGGTGAAAACCCAAACCATCCCCCAAACGACCCCGTAGGAGGCACGAACACCTCGCACGGGATTATTGTAACTTGTATAAACTGACCGCGTTGTCCCGAGTCTCCCGGTTAGAGAGTATGACGATAATTTGCAAAAATCACACTTAGACTTGAAAATAGGCCGTTAAAGGGTGAAAACCCAAACCAGCCCCCAAACGACCCCGTAGGAGGCACGAACACCTCGCACGGGACCAATGTAACTTGTAGGAACTGACCACGTAGTCCCGGGTCTCCCGGATTGAGAGTATGATGCTAATTTGCGAAAATCACACTTTCTTGAAAACAGCCCGTTAAAGGGTGAAAACCCAAACCAGGCCCCAAACGACCCCGTAGGAGGCACGAACACCTCGCACGGGGCCAATGTAACTTGTAGGAACTGACCGCGTAGTCCCGGGTCTCCCGGTTTGAGAGTATAACGATAATTTGCAAAAATCACACTTAGACTTGAAAACAGGCCGTTAAAGGGTGAAAACTCAAACCTGCTCCCAAACGACCCCGTAGGAGGCACGAACACCTCGCACGAGACCATTGTAACTTGTAGGAACTGACCGCGTAGTCCCGGGTATCCCGGTTAGAGAGTATTACGATAATTTGCAAAAATCAGACTTAGACTTGAAAACAGGCCGTTAAAGGGTGAAAACCCAAACCAGCCCCCAAACGACCCCGTAGGAGGCACGAACACCTCGTACGGGACCAATGTAACTTGTAGGAACTGACCGCGTAGCCCCGGGTCTCCCGGTTAGAGAGTATAACGATAATTTGCAAAAATCACACTTGGACTTGAAAACAGGCCGTTAAAGGGTGAAAACCCTAACCAACCCCCCAAACGACCCCGTAGGAGGCACGAACACCTCGCACGGGACCAATGTAACTTGTAGGAACTGACCGCGTAGTCCCGGATCTCTCGGTTTGAGAGTATGATGATAATTTGCAAAAATAACACTTAGACTTGAAAACAGGTCGTTAATTGGTGAAAACCCAAACCTGCTCCCAAACGACCCCGTAGGAGGCACGAACATCTCGCACGGGATTATTGTAACTTGTTGGAACTGACCGCGTTGTCTCGGGTCTCCCAGTTAGAGAGTATGACGATAATTTGCGAAAATCATACATAGACTTGAAAACAGGCCATTAAAGGGTGAAAACCCAAACCAATCCCCAAATGACCCCGTAGGAGGCACGAACACCTAGCACGGGTTCAATGTAACTTGTAGGAACTGACCGCGTAGTCCCGGGTCTCCCGGTTAGAGAGTATGACGATAATTTACAAAAATCACACTTAGACTTGAAAACAGGCCGTTAAAGGGTGAAAACCCAAATCAGCCCCCAAACGATCCCGTAGGAGGCACGAACACCTTGCACGGGACCAATGTAACTTGTAGGAACTGATCGCGTAGTCGTATATGCAATTTTTCTTCTTGTATATGCAATTTTTTTTGCTTGAATATGATTTTTTTTAAATGACTTGGTTACTAATATAGTATCTTTTTTGTGTCTTATTTTTTTTGTAGGATAACATTCAATCGTTAGCTTTTATCCACTTGGAACGCACAAGGAAGTCAGTGCTTTATAACAGGGGGATTGTGTATTTAATGTCGTTAATATTCAGGATTCTATTTTTTGTGTTATGGCCGAGCAGTCTTCAGTAGTTTTATGGTTTATTTTTTTGGTCGTGCTGGCTATAGTAGTTTTATTGTTGACTTTTATGGTCGTGCGGGCTTTATATGGGCAGATTTTGTGTTAGCAGGTTTTGGAATGCTCAACAAATAGAGGAAACTCTGCCCAATTTTTTTTTTTATATGGGAATTATTAACTCTTGTAATTTTTTGAAGTTATTGTCGACTTTTATGGTCATGTGTTGCTTTATATTGGTATTATCTCTTGTAATTTTTTGAAGTTTGTATGCACATTAGTTTATCAACAACCTGCGATATTCATAATTTGTGAATTTTCTTGATTTTGTTTTTGCAAATAATAAATATTTTTCCTACCGAATTTGGAATTTGCAGATTTTCCAGATTTGGTTCCTAATATTATTTTTTTTAATCAACTGAAAACCGTGCCAAAACAGTGCCAATGCATAAAAATGAGAACGCTTAAAAAATAATCTGGCACGCTTTATAACCGTGCCAAAAGCGTGCCAAAAAATAGATAATTTGGCACGGTTTTGGCGTGTGCCGAAAGCGTGCCAGATTTAAGATCTGGCACGGTTTAAAAGCGTGCCAAAAGCGTGCCAGATTAAAAAACTGGCACAGTTTAAAAGCGTGCCAAAAGCGTGCCTGTTTGGAAAATCTGGCACGGTTTTAAACCGCGCCAAAAAATCTGGCACGCCTGATTCTGGCACGGTTTTGAACCGTGCCAGATTGCGTCTGGCACTGTTTTAAACCGTGCCAGTTTCCTATTTTTGGTGTAGTGTATATTAACATGAATTTGGATGAAACTTCATCTGTGACAAATGATTTGAATAGAATCGTATGATGCTTACGAATTGAGTTATGTTCAAGTTATTCTTTGAATTGTTAATATTGTTATGATGACACTAATATTGTAAGCATGATAGGAAGGGAAGAAGAGCTGATTGAACAAGTACCGGATAAAGGCAAGGGAAAATCCCGTTAAACTGTCAAGGTGAGTGTACTTATAATTGTTTCATATATAAATATGAAAATGATATGTTGGATTTGAATATAGCTCTAAGAGCGGATTTTTTTGAATACTTAGGTATTCAGGATTTGTTTGGATATTAAAATATCCAGGATTTGTTTGGGTCTTATGATCCAGGATTGGAGTTGGACAAATATCCAATGATTTGTTGGAACTTATGTTCCAGGATTTGTTATTGCCAATGGGCAGAATTATTTGGAACTTATGTTCCAGGATTTTTTATTGCCAATGGGCAGAATTAGTTGGATCTTATGATCCAGGATTTGTCATTGCCAATGGGCAGGATTGTTCGGATTTTATATCCACAGATTCGATATAGAATTGTTATTCCATTGCAGGGGAAAAGTACCTCACTAATCTTAATGCTTACGGCTTGTATTTTAACATTTTTAGGTTTGTACGCTGCCAGCTAGTATACTATATAACCGGTAACTTTGAGAGTTTCCCCGTTGGAAGAGCTGGGGTTTAAATATGAGGATTTTAACCTTGTCACACTGAAGATTTTAATACACTCACATATTGTATATATATATTTAGCATGGATTGAGTTGATCATAGTTAATTACGTTATTATATGTCTGCTTAATTACGACTCTGATATTGATTTTGGTATGGAATAAGAATAATAGTATGTTCATTGTGCACATTATGTAGAAAAATATTGATAAATTAATTATATTTAAATGGGCTCAAGATCATGATCTAATTATTATAATGAGAAATTATTAGTATGGAATTTGGATTGGGGTGTGACAACTACATATTCAGAAAACAAGTTTAAACACATCTTGTGTTGATAATTGAAAAGAGTTTTGTCTAAAAAGTTTATTCGGAGTTACTAAACTTATAACATTTTGTTATTAATATTGTAATCAGTTTTTTCAAGTGGTATCAGAGCAGGAACATCTTTTATGATCCTAAAACATTAAAAACTATTTTTAAAATTCCTTTCAAAAAGTTCTGAATATGGAAGAAAGATTTGAGAGGTTAGGTAACCTCTCCAAACCACCACTCTTTGATGGAAACAACTTTTCATATCGTAAAGTACGAATGGTTGCTTTCATTAAAGGAACCCTCGGTGATGATGTCTGGGACATGATTGAAAATGGTTATGAACATCCTACTAAGTCTTTATCTGAAACTGATCCAACAAGGATTAAGAAACTTCTTAGTGAATTTACTATGGTAGAGAAGAAGAAGTCTCTCGATAATAACAAAGGCAAGAATGCCATCTTTATGTCCATTAATGAACACGAATTTAAAAGAATATCCATATGTTTTACTTCTAAAGAGGCATGGGACACTCATGTCATTGCTCACGAAGGTGATGAAAGAATTAAGGTAGGAAAAACTCAAATGCTTGTCCAACAATACAAGAACCTGATAATGGATGACAATGAATCCTTTGACGATTTCTACATTAGGTTAACTGATATCTTTACAAAACTTCATGCAAATGGTATAACCTATAGTAGAAAGAAAATTGTTCAAAAGATTCTTAGGTCAATGCCTTCTAAATTTGATAATAAGAGATATGCCATTGAAGAAATGGATGACCCTAATATGACTCCTTAATTGCTTAGTAGTAAACTGAGAACTGTAGAGTTGGAGTAAGATTTCAAGAAGCAAATGACTAGACAGAACAAGACACCCACTAGTTCTAATGTTGTGTTTTCATCTAAAATGCATGTTCCTAAAATAAGTCCTTTGGACTTTGACATTGACTGTGATTTGGATGACCTTGACAATCAAATAGCTCTTATGAGCAAGCATTTCAAAAAGATTCTCAAATTCAGAAATGTTGTAGCCTCTAAACAAGGCAAGTTAAATTATCAAGGAAATCAAAATCACAGACCTCATGATAGAGATAATTCCAAACACTCACATGACAATAAAAGCACCTATGACAATAACCGACCTAAGATAGACCCGAAAGATGTGAAATGTCATAGATGTGGTAAAATGGGACATTATGCCAGCAAATGCCCAACTAATTTTAGCAACAGTAACAAGGCTAATGTGTAAAATATGGGATGACTCTAGTGATTCTCATGAAGATGAAACATACTATTGCATGTCTTTCTTTGCCAAGATTATATATAATGATTATGATGCATGCTTACCTACTCATGAATTTGTGATGCCTGTTGATGTTGATGTTAATACCGCTCCTATTATTATTGGAAGTAATCTAAGCATTAGTCAAAGTGTTAATATTTCCGACGAATTGAACGTGTGCGCGAGTCCAAAAGAATTAAGTAATGTTTTAGGGGACACTTCACACGACACACTTAGCGAGTCTGATGATGATTTTCTTGATTTGCATGAGTTATACACGAAAATGATTAAGAAGAGTGCTCACCTTGAAAAAATGATAAAATCGTTAACTGAGCATATCGATTTACTTAACTAGACCATTAGGAAGAATACTGAAGATTATACTGCCCAGTGTATTGTCCATGAGACTGAGATGGAAGAATTTTCCTTAAAAATAAAAGATTTGTCTAAGAAAAATCATGAGTTTGTACAAAAATATAAGGCAACCCTTATTGAACTGGAAGACTCTAAGCAAAAGGTCTCAAATGTGTTTAAAAAATGTTAACACTTTGAAACCCAAGCTAAATCTTATAAGGAAATTGTTGTTGGAAGAAAATTTGACTCTGAAGATAAGTTTGGCCTAGGTTTTGGAGAAATAGTGCACACCAGTAAGACCGAAGTTCCTCCTGAAAATATTACTTTTATCGAACAAGGCCAAACTTGTCAAACTGTTCAAAAAGGGATATCTAGTTTTAATATCTCTGAAGCAAAACATGATCAGTACAATCAACAATCTAATTCAAATGGTCAGGCCAAATATATTTGTCCACCCGTTAGAGACCAAAGACAAAATATCAAGACCAATGACAATTGGACAACTATACCAAATAGATCCAAACCCATCTTTAAAGACTTTAGTAATAAAGTCAAGACCTGCACCCATCAGTACTGTTCTTACTGTGACATTTTTGGCCACACTCTTGAAGAATGTTTTCAAAAAAGGATATATACATCAACCTACCTTAACTTTAACTATTTTATAAAAGGAAGAAATACTTATGTTCTCCTTAGACAGGTCACAAAAAACTCTAGCTATAAAAAGAAAAGGGGAGGGTCCAAGACTAAGAAAAAACCATTTTGAAAGACCCAACAAACCTTTTCTAAATCAAAAGGACACAAAACGATTAAAAATCGGCCTATTTGGATTGGAAAAGATGATCTATTAACCCATCTCAAGTGCAATATTGTCATTTCTTCTTTAAAGTCACAACACACTTTAACTTGATGGTATTTAGACTCCGGATGTTATAAACATATGACCGGGGATGAAACCAAATTAAAAAATAAGACAGACTTCCTTGGAGGTAGTGTCATGTTTGGAGATGGTGTTTCATCGCAGATCATAGGTAAGGGAGCATTGAGTGAGGATGGGATTCCTGATCTAAATGATGTTCTCCTAGTTTAAGGCCTCAAAGCTAATATCTTAAGTATATCTCAATTATGTGATTCCAATCATATCGTTACCTTTTTTAAAACTGATTGCAAAATTATTAATGAAAAAGGAAACTATATATTGATAGAAAACATAACTCAAGAAAATTGTTACACGGTAATTCCGAAGTCTGAGTCTTGCCATGTTTCCAGATTAGAGGATTCTGACCTTTGGCACAATAGATTGGGACATACGAATATTGATAATCTTAGAAGATTAATCTCTCAAGAAATAGTTAGAGGTTTACCTAAAATTAAAAATTCTTTCAATCCGGTTTGTGGACCATGTCAGGAAGGGAAAATAAGTAAACCCCCTCATAAGAAAGTTAAGGACGTCTTGAGCACAAAACCTTTAGAACTTATCCATATGGACCTCATGGGTCCCTCAAGGACTGTTAGTTTCTGTAGAAATAGTTATATCCTAGTTATAGTATATGACTATACGCGATATACTTGGGTTGCAAGTATGAAATAAAAATCAAATACCTTCGGGGAATTCTTGAAAATCCTTTTGAAAATAAAGAACGAGAAGGATGCCCAAGTGTGTCATATTAGGAGTGATAGAGGTGGAGAGTTAAAAGACTCTGGTGTTATTGAATATTGCGTAGCCAATGGCTATAAACACAATTTAGTGCTTCCAAAACACCCCCAACAAAATAGCATCACTGAATGTAAGAATAGAACTTTACAAGAGATGGCTAGGGTGGTGGGACTCGAGTTAGGGTTATATGTGTTTTTGAAAAAAATAATTTTTTGTTACATTTGAGTTTAAATATTTATGCTACATGCTAAAAGTCTTCTTAGATATTTTTGGGTAGAAGCCGTTAAAACCGCGTGTCATATCATTAATCGCGTATACCTTAGAAAAAATTCCAAACAAACCCCTTATGAACTTTGGTTCCACAAAAAGCCAAACCTAAAACATTTAAAAACCTTTGGGAGCATTTGTTATGTTTTTAAAGACAGAGAACAACTTTCAAAATTTGACACCCGAGGAGAGAATGGAATATTTATGGTTATTCCCAAAACAGTAGGGCTTTTCGTGTTTTCAACTATCGAACCAAAACCATTATGGAATCATTTAATGTGATTATAGATAATAGAAGTGTAGGGAGTAGTGTCTGTCAATCAGTGCCACCTATTGAGGCTGAACTAAATTCTACAATTGAACCCTCACAAGACACTGATTTATTGCCACCCGAGAATCCTTTGGTACCCACTTGGGTTTCTAAAGACCATCCAATTGAAACTATAGTTGGTAATCCTTATGATCCTGTTAGAACAAGATCCCAACATCAAAAAGTGGCACAATTTGCATGTTTTGTTTCCCTTGAGGAACCTAAAAATGTAAATGATGCACTTTCTGACTTATTCTGGATTAATGCTATGCAAGAAGAGCTTGTTGAGTTTCAGAGTCACGATGTGTGGTATCTTATTCCCAAGCCAAAAGATTTAAAAGTTATCAACACATGATGGATTTTCAAAAACAAAACAGATGAAAATGGGGATGTTATTAGAAATAAAGCTAGGTTAGTAGCACAAGGTTACTCCCAGATAGAGGGAATTGACTTCGACGAAAATTTTGAACCTGTTACTCATCTTGAGTCAGTTCGTCTCCTCCATGCCATATCATGTCACCTGCAATTCAAATTATTCCAAATGGATGCTAAGTTCGCATTTTTAAATGGAATTTTGGCTGAGGAGGTATACGTAGAACAACCCAAATGGTTTGTAGATCCATCACACCTTGAATACGTCTTTAGGCTTAAGAAAGCCTTATACGGTTTGAAACAAGCTCCTAGAGCTTGGTATGAGCAATTGTATACATTTCTAGTCTCTCATGGATTTGTCCAAGGCGAAAATGATCAAACTTTATTCGTTAGGATGAAGACAAACATGTTTTGATAGCACAAGTGTACGTTGACAATATAATATTTGGATCCACTTTCTTTAAACAAGTGAAGAACTTTTCCAATAGCATGCATGTTGAATTTCAGATATCACTTATGGGTAAACTTCAATACTTTTTAAGTCTTCAAGTAAAAAAATATAATGATGGCCTATTTATCACTCAATCCAATTATGCTTCACAACTTGTCAAAAAATTCAGATTAGAAAACGATAAACCTTCTAGAACCCCCATGAGTACTTCAACAAAACTATCTAAGGATGATAATGGGAAAAAATGTTGATCTTACTCTATATCGAAGTATGATAGGGAGTTTCTTATAACTTATTGCTTCTAGAACCGACTTTTCTTTCGCAGTCTGTGTTTGTGCTAGATATCAAAGTAGCCCTAAGGAACCCCACTTATTGTGTGCGAAGAGAATTATTAAATATATGAAGGGTACTCTAAAATTTGGTATTTAGTACACCAAGGACATAACTAGTTCTATTGTACGATACACTGATGCCGATTGGACAGGGTGTTCTGAAGATAGAAAGAGCGCGTCTGGCGCGTGTTACTACGTAGGAAATAACCTAGTAGGTTGGTCGTGTAAGAAACAGAATTGTATTTGTCTATCTAGCGCAGAATCCGAGTACATTGCAGCAGGAAGTTGTTGTTCACAACTATTATGGATTAGACAAATGCTTAGAGATTATGGTATCACCGAAAATCAATTAACTATGTTTTGTGATAACCATAGTGCCATAAATATTTCAAAAAACTCGGTACAGCACTCTCGAACTAAGCATATACAAAGTCGACATCACTTCTTTCGTAATCTTGTAGAATCTAAAGAACTCATTATTGAATATCTTAATACAGAAAAAAGGCTAGCTGATCTTTTTACCAAACCATTGGATAACATACGATTTGAGTAACTGCGAACAACGATAGGTATGATAGTTCTCACATAGTTTCTATCACATTTATCATAACCTCGGTAGTTTCGCGCTGATAATTAGTTTATGAAGTTTTAGGGCGTGGACATCTCTCAAATGACAAATGACGCCTCCTAACACTAGTTTATGTAGGAGACCCTTGATTCTGCCATTGCTTATGATATTTTTTTGTGATAAAAATCTTTTTACATTTTCCTGATTTCTCTACTATTTTTTATCCCATTGTATATTTCAGAAAAATTGGGGGAGAAGATCTTGAGTATCTTTGCTGCAATTTATATTTATTCCTATTCTAACTCAACTAATATGTCATTCAAGTGTTTAATCTTTTACAGGCATTCTTCAGACCCGTTATATAGCTTATCCTATTTGTTAGGGTATTGGTCTGTATTGTAGTTGAGTGATGTATTTTTTTCATCTTATTTTCGATTCTAGGATGGTAATGGGTAGTTAGATCTTTTGTATAGGACAACTAGGATTTTTCATTTTTCACCCATGAGTTCAGAATACTCAAGGGAATTTTCTCTCTAATATCCAAAGGGGGAGATTGAGAACACACTCTATAATTGACTTGCTTGAGTCTATATTATATAAGAGTTCCAACTAGTTGGGATATCGAGACAAAGTAGGTTAGTTCTTATGAGTTGCTCTATGTCTCAAAGGTTCAAGCAAGAATGAAGAAATTAAGTCCAAGAAATCATCAAGATCCAACAAAAGGGAAGTTAATCTTACCTTATAACCACTTTAGGAGACTTACACTGCATATTATTGAGTTCACATGTCCATATATTGTTTTAATCACCTTAACAATGTTTAAAAATCATTTTAATTCCATTATAACATTTTTGAAATATTTTAAATAATTTTTGAAATCTTCAATTTTTGGTTTTTAGAATTGTTGGGGTTAAATTTAGTATTATGTAAAGTGTTTTTAAACATTAAAACTTGACCTTGGTAGAATCTCAAAGCGACCCATACTTCTGGGGATGAAATTGGATTTTTAAAGAAACCAAAAACACGCGCTTTCATTTCATATCTGTTGTACACATGTTGGCTTCTAGACGATTGGATTTGTGTTTTCTGTAAGACACATTCGTAAGATGTAATCTCAGCCTTTGATTGATCCTTATCAACGGACTGCATGCGTTCTTGATCAATCCTTGTGAAACCTATTTTAACCAATCATCGAACGTTATTTTCACCGCACGAGTTACACCTTTAGATTGATAGTCAACTGGTCAAGATCAATCTCAATCGTTCATTTGCCTTAGAGGTTCTCGATCCTTCCTATCCCACTATATAAACCCTCTATGTCTCAAACCTTGTAGACTTTTGGCATTCGTTCAAATAGAGAGAAAATAAGAGAGTGGAGAGAAAAGAGAGAAGGGAGAAGAGAGAAGAGAGTGGAAAAGAAAAGAGAAAAGAGAGAGAAGAAACCCTAATCTTCGAAAGCTCAACCTATGAGAGTTCTCCATAAATCCAAACACCAAAACCTTCAACTTTCGTACATTAGAAATCCTAAACCTTGAGAATTAGATCTATTTAAGTTTCTGTGAACTAGATATTGGTTTTTCTCAAAGTTTGAAGACCTCTTTAAGCCATTGTTTCTCTCAGAACTCATCTCTAAGAAATTCTTAGGTTTCTCATTAGAAACTTGAGTTTTTCTAAAAAGAGAATATCGCACGTTTAATTTTTTGTTCACTTTTGATCTTTATTTTTTTGATCCATTATGTTTCAAAATATTTTGAAAAACAAACTTCATTTCTTTCAAAGATAAATCAGATCCCTAAAACGTTTGTGTTTCTTGGATTATATTTCACATTTTGTGAAATAAAGTTGTATAAAAATAAACATAAACACATAGGACCTTGGCTAGTTTTAAAAGCAAGGTTGTTTTTTAGATCCGATCTTGATAAGAAGTTTATTTATCGAAATTGTTTGAATCAGAATCTGCATGTCATATAGATTCTTATGATTTATAGGATTTTGCCTGTATAAATAACTTGAGAGGGTGAATTGAATAAATCTGTATTTAGTGAACATCACAAACACATTATCACACGAACACTTAATCATAGTGGTTCTGTTTCAGAAACCTGGTATTATAAGAGTTGCGAGAATCAGAAATCAAGGAAAAGGAGATCAAGAGAAAGACAAAGAGGCAATAAAAGAAGATCAATTCTAGTCAAAAAAACCTTTGGAGTGGAGTAGCTCATATAGGTATCTCTAAACTTAGATTTAGGATCTTTGTGTTCTTTCATAAGTGTTGTAACTTGAATCTTTATTTTAGCGTATGTTTAGTTTGTGTCATAGAAGGCACCGTGGATGTTACCCTTGATTAAGAGTTTTACCACGTTAAATTCCTGTATTTATTTCTTTGAATGTTCTTAATTTATGTTGTGATTTGTACTGCATCCTAGACTTGGTAGATAGTTTTTTAATTTCTAAAATCAAAGGTAATCAACTACCAAATCTAGACTACATATTTAGAAAACAAGTTTAAACACATCTTGTGTTGATAATCGAAAAGAGTTTTGTCCAAAAGATTTATTCAAAATTTACTCAACTTATAACATTTTGTTATTAACATTGTAAACAATTTTTTGAGAATTTATTTGATAAACTAGGGACCTCAAGGACAGACACAAAAAATGAGTTTTACAAATTAGAATAAAAAATGAATGAGCGAGTGCACATGAGTATACTATACTCGTACATTTTCTTTATTTAGTATATTTATTAAGGGATTTCAAATTGATTGAAAAATATTGGTTTTAAATCATTGATTGTTAATGGGTTTTAATAGAAGGGAATTAGTGGATTGGGGGAGAGAGAGAGATGTGATTTTCTATTGGTAATGGGTTTCTATCAGGGTAGCTGGGGGAAGAGAGAGATAGGTAGTGGGTTGATGGTGCTTGTGAAATAACCTCTACACTCTAGCTAGATTAAACAAGTAAATATAAGAGGAAGATTACTGCTAACTTTCTTTGAAGAAACTCTTATCGGTTATATGAATGTGTTAAAAGTAATAAAACCTAAGGCAAGTTTTAATATATGACAATGTTTTATTAAACAAGATTCAAGTTATTAGGTAAGTTTAAGATTTCTTAAACCGATTTTAGTGTTCTGATTAACTAACATTTATCCTATCAATTTATTGGTAAAGATAAAAAGCAGAGAATGCATACAAGAGTAATAACACATGATTTAACGTGGTAAAATCCCCCAAACGGGGTGCGGAAAACATCCACGAGAGCCTTTACGCCCCAAAATAAAAATCCACTAAAACAAATAATTATGAGTTACAAATACAAGTAAAACAAATCAAATAGAAAGAAATCATCATCTAAACTGAGAAACCGTCTCTAGGTACAAATTTCATGATCCTGATCTTGATGTAGCTCCAACACAGTCGACTGGGGAATTTCCCCCCAGAAATCAACCCAGATTTAGTGAAATTGGGTGTGATTGTGAAGTGATGTGAAGTAGTCTACATAAGCATGGATAAACTCACCCACACTTGAGGTATAAACAATATCCTAATAATTTACAAGATTAGACTAACCTGAAAGAGATTACAAATGGATATCTTAATCATTTTTGGTCCTTTTCAGAGCTCATAGTTTGAAGATCTAGAATCAAATTGTAGATCTAAAGAATAAACCAATTTTAATAGACATAAAACAGTTTTGAGCAAAGATTTATATGTACACGAGTTTCTAAACTGAAAATTTAAATATATTAGGACATTAAATAGATCTTAACAAACATACATAAAAGATCAAAAAGAGATACTGATTTTTATGAAAATATTTTCAATAAACAGTTGAAAAAAAATCAGTTTCAGAGAAATCATTACAAACGTGTGTGTGAAATGTGTTCTCTAGTTTTTGTCCTTAAGATCTATGGAAAAGATCTAAGGTTAAGAAACCAAAGTCGCGATTTATCTATGGAGAAAAACCCTAGGAGCTATGTTTTAGACGATCTGTAATACCCCCTTCTAAACACTAACACATAAATTTTTTGTCCTTGTTTCTTTTCTGACTTCGTTTTCTCCCTCAAGAATTTTCTCGATTGTTTTCTCAGAGATTTTCTCTGCTCTCTCTCTCTCTAACTCAAAGGTTTGTTGAACTTAGCAAATGAAGAAACCCTAGGCAATTTCAAGGAAGGATCTGAAAACCAATTTCAGTCTCCCAGAATTAATGGCTCAGATTGAACCAAAAATGACATATTCAAATCTAACGGTCACAAGAGAGGATTCAAATGAAAGCTTAATCGAAAAACAACCAACAACCGGTTACCAGTAATCTACAATGTTTTTGGACTAGACAAATAACTTAGGATCGATAATACTCACCATTGATTAAAAGATCTAACGGTCGGAATTGAACCTCCCAAATGTACGATATGAGAAAACACAAAATGCAATGCTAAGCTTGTGACATGTGTCCTAATGTGTGTCAACAAATAAGTGGAACCACATGCGAGATATTAACCGTGAAGAACTTGAATTGAATTAAAGATTTTTAAAAAATGGTTATTAAAATGAAACAATTGAAAATTAAATCATTTAAATTTCAAACAAAATATTTAAAAAATAGAAAATTTTATTTTTATCAATTTAAAACAAAATTTTAATTTTTCCAAATTTATTGAAATTTTAAAGTCTTATATGAAAAATTAATTTTTCCCAAGCATAAAATATAATATGTAGAGAGATATGTAAGTGTAATATGTGAGTTTGTAATTTTGGTTAATCATGGGATTACCCTTTTGTCCCTTTTCTAGACTTCAAGGCTTGATGGATTGGTCTTGAAATCTTCATGATGTACCATAAAGAGAATCTCAATCTAAAACAAAAAAATATTTGGTCACAATATCCATACTAGTTGAAATTTAAATAGTATAAACTTAAATAAACATAGTGCGTAAACTATTTAAGATATTTTAGCGTGTGTGTATATGAGATAGAGACGGAGTGGTGGATACACACACACATAGTGTCATGTAAAGGAGTGTATTTTGGGTAAAAGTTAAAAGAAATTGACGATAGATTGACATAGTGAGACTTTTCGATACCGTGTCTAATTTTCGAGCAAAAATGGGATTAAGTCTAATACCATATTATCAAATTGGGATTTTTTGCTAAAAGACACTTAATCAAAATACATGTTACCATCATATACAAACACGTGCCCATCATAATTTCCTGAATCAGTTACCCTGACTAGCCATTATTCGTCTTTTCCCGTCATCTCATCTAGAATCAAATTGTAAAAAATCATTAAAAATCCTAGACTCTATCTCTCCCAAAAATATATTTACAAAACAACAAAAACCATAAAATTACTACATTTTCCATATTTTTTATTTACAAAGTGATCGAATTGAATCCACTACCAGTTCCATACACAATCAATTCAATCAATATATATATAAATTGAAACCCAAAAATACCAAGTTCAAACTCCACATAAAACCGATTATATGTATAAACAGTAATCCATAACATGTCTCCACTCCACTAACATGTAATATCTACTATCTAAAATATATTTATTTTTCATTTATTAGTACACTTAAAATGATTTTGCTTACATAACTTATACAATTACACTAAATAGAGAATTTGTATACATATTCATACTAATGTAAATATACATACACAAATAAAGAAAAAATACATGTAATTGCATGAAATTTTATAAAATAGAAGTGAAATTGCATGTAATTTTATATATCACACCCAACATCATGCATGTACATTATAAAATAGATGTTGAGAGTGTGTCTCTCGACTGTAGCAACCCCAATAAAAATTAATTCACCTAATTAAAAAAAAAGGTTTATAAATTTGTTCTTATCAAAAGGATTAACAATCCAGAAGAAGTTTATGTGATAAAATATTTTACTAGATTCTAGAATTCAAATTTTATCTTTTTAGTTAAGATAATGATTCAAAAAAATGAGAATAAAATAAAATAAGCACAAGACGAGATGTACGAGAGAAAAACCCACTAGCGAAAAAAATCTCGGGTTGATATGAATGAAAAATGCACTGTAATAAAGATATTACAACTAGAAGATAGAGACTTACAACCACACAATGCTATGATCGACTAGAAACTCTTTCATAACATATCCTTCAAGAAGAGCACCGATCGTGGAAGAGCGTTGCATAACCACCACCGATTTTGGTCCGCGTCAAATCTCTTGTCAAAAATTTCTTCTTTAAAGTTAAAGCAACTTGTTCTAAGAATAAAACCTATCAAGCAACCAAAAAAGCTACACCAAAGATTTTGAGGCAGTCCAAAAAGGTTGTGTTGGTGTATTACAAGAGTATGGTGCTCTAAATCTCAAAATGAATTTTTCTAGCTAAAGAAGAGAAAATATCTACTCATGAACAAAATAGTTTAGAAAACATTTTTGATCACAAAGATAAGTAAATAAATCTCTAAGAATTTTTTAAAGAGAAAACCCAAAAGCAAAGGCTTGAAGAACTCAAAGAAGAGTGAAAAATATGCTCTCAAATATATAAAATATTTTTATCAATAATTAGATTTTTCAAAACTCTCACTCTTAGTATGGAGGAGTTTGTAACACTTAGATATATAGCCTTTTGATTTGAAAGTTATTAAAAGCTAATAGATTAGGTGTCACACTCTTATGGAATCAAGTATTCGCTTCAAGACCAAAGTCAACCGAAAAGATGTACTTGATACAAAAATTAAGAAGATCTTAAGGAAAGATCTTTTACAAAAAGGTGCCACCGCACTGTCGGGTACAGTCGTTGATGTGTCGCTTAGCGAAGGAAATCTTCAGTGTAACGATGCTGAATCGATACAGGGCATGAAAACAAGCAGAGATTTTGCATGGGACACAAAGATACCAGCGAAGACTTATTATTGTAGCGAAGAAAATCTCCGATAAGGCATCGCTATGTCGAAGATGTTCGTGAGAGTGTTCATGAAATTATCTAGTTTTGCATTAGAAAAAATTTGGAATTATTTTTTTGGCAAAACACTAAGTTTTTTGTCCCAACCAAGAACAGTCGTACTTAAAATACATGAAAAATATGCAATTCTGTATAAAATATATTTTTTTAGATGAAAAATATATTTTTATTGTGTAGTTGACAATTTTTCCAAACAATGTTAATTAGAGAGTTTTTTCAATTAGCAAAAATAATCAATCAAGGTGTGAATCTAAGTCTGCTAAGTCTTATACATTTACTAATTGGTGTACTTGAGGTTCTACATGAGTGAATCCGGGATGAAGTTGATGAATTTTTCTGGTGACCTCTTGAACAAAGACTCAAACATGTTTTGCAATGAATTTGGACAATCTATTTTATAGAGCATATTGAGAGTATTATAATCTTACAATCTCCCCCTATGTCAAATTTTGAGATGAAACGTGCAAAATAAATTTTAGGAAATGAAGAAAATCTACCATTTGATGACTCACTCGGCCAAGAGAAAATCCAAAAATATAAAATTACATTTGTTACAAGTAGCTAATCGCTACAAGAGACTCAACCATTTTCAAAGATTAAAAAGAAGATCTTGCACAAATACTTTCCTATCACGCATTGGCAAACTCATCAAGGTACTAATGTGAAAGAATACGATAAGAAAATACGATAAATAAGAGCATGTGGATATAACAATAAGATAATGTGAGCATCATATCTATCTTAAATAACTCCCCCTAAAATATACAATTCCTCTCAACAAACATAATATAGCAACAACAAACTCCAACTAACCTAATATGCTTTGATAACTGTTCTCCTCCTATCTACAAACTTCTCCCCTTTTATTCATGGAAAGAGATAAAAGAAAAAAATTAAGAACATAATGGGATCAAGTACTTAAGGCATTTTAAGAGAGTAAAACTAGCTAATCAAACCAAAAAATAGAGAGTGAATCATATAGTGAGTGAACAATTAAAATTAAATCTAGGCAAAATATAATCATGAGAATAATAGGCCTAAGATCAATAATTTTAACTACACATGGAGAGATAAAATTTATTATGCAAAGATATATGCTAAAATGAGATAGGCATTTAAATCAAAGTTAAGAATTACAAGGATTATAATAAATATGATCAATATGACTTAAAATCCAATAACTCTCAAAACAAAACTCAAAACAAAGTTCATCACTTATTCTTCAATGTCTTCATAGCACAAAAATTTATAATCTCATTGTGAACATCTCAAAAGGCATCCCCGAAAATTTTCACTTGAGCATAAAAGGTGCATTAGAAGTCATTGTAGAAAAAATAACTCTTCGAACTAAAGGAAGAAAATTGATTCCTAGAGTCCTTAAAGATGGGTCGCAAACTAGAACTCGATTGAGTAGATAATCGAGAAATGATACATTCCAACTCATTTTCAATCAAATGGCTTATACTAGGTGCATGTGATGTAGGGGGGATGAGGAGATGATTCAGGGACAACATGAGGTGGTATGTATATCCATTATAGTCGCTAAACTGAGCAATCGACCAATAGTAGGATTGAATGTTCAACACAGATTTTGGATTTTCCCGAACTTTATTGGGAAGAATATGAACCCCAAACTCGAAAATAAAGAGCAAAATCAAACGATCAAATGGCAAAGCATGGGTTTTCTTATCGTCCTTAGTGTGAGCAAAAATCTAGTCCCTGCTCAAAGAACACAAACACATACGATCACCCATTCCAGTGGTATACAATAATTGTGCATGTTTAAAAGATATGTCGTAGGGATGGTATGTGGGTGAATCGTAAGACAAAAAAATCACATATAGAACATAAAAATCCTTGGCAAGAAATGCTTGAGGAAAAATTTTCCTAGTCGAAGATTGACGATGATTGTCATGCAAAAAAGTGATCATATTCCATTTGGGAGGTTCACTAATAATTTTGTTGTATGGATACTTAGGACAATTTTCTTTTGGAACACGAAAGTGGTTGCTTATCCACTTAGAAGAAATCTTCACTAGACTCCCCTCACTTCGGCAGATAAAACTCTAATGCCTAAATTATCCACATCATCCACAAGTGCCAAATAAAATTAATCATCATGTTGGGATAGCAAGGTCCGATTTGAGAACAAACTCTAATCTGATCTATTTTCTCCAAGAATTCATATAAACGAGTGTCAGAAAAAGATTCTAAATCAATCAATCTCTCCCAATTCACAAAACATGTAGATAAGAGCTCATGAAATCTAAAATGGACGGAGGAAGTCGAGGAACGTGATCGATAATTTGGAGCCATAGAGTATAATCTGAAAAACACACACACCAAGACAAAAAGCATATAAATTCTAAAAGAACTGGTTTAAGAAGAATACAAACTTGGGATCATATATAAAATATGAGAAAAAGTCTCATAAATGACAAAAAATGTCAAATACTCATAAAATCTAACACATACAAACACATGAGTAGACATGACTCTAAAATGAGTCAAGCAAAGCTATACCCATTAAAAGCTACTCAAGAGTGTGACACCCCATCTAATCATATATCGGGGTATCAAGCCTTTATTAAATTAAAATAGGTTTCTCACATGGTTCATTCTTAGCATCACTGCCGAAAACCAAAATTTATCACTAACCACCTAATAGTTAATTATATTGGTGCCAAATTTTGTCTTTCAATTAAACAGAATAAATAAGTAGCGGAAAACTAAATCCACAATAACAATAAACTAGAATCCAAACCATCATAATATGTAAATGAATCGAAGTTATGATGAATAAACCATCGGCTAAAAAACACAACCAAGCAATATCCATAACTAACTGCTAAGCAAATCTGATACAAAACTGAAATTGCAATACTGACAACAAGTCCATATACGAGATACAAGAATGAGATCCTATACTAGATCTGAATGAAAGAAACAACTACTCAAACCCTGTCAACATCCACTGTGCTACAGCCCCGAGTCCTTAGAATGAAACCATCAAATATGGCGCCCTTGTGGTTGGACACCTAAAAGGTTTTGAAAATATTTTTATAGCAAGAGTTAGTACTCAAAACATTTTGAAAACATTTAACAAGCAATTTATTGCAATTAATATTGGTTATTGATTACACATGTTAGGTTTACACACACTCCCTTGAGTGTCCTCACCTCTCATCTAATGTGCATGCCTAACGTTTTATACTTAGCCCACCTAGCTATCATACTCAAGCTATCTCAATTAAAGTATATAATCGATCTTATAAATGGTATACTCTCTCGTACCGCCCATACAACACGCTTCATTATTATCATTTCTCGTATTTTATTCAGTTTTCATATAACATTCCTATATGTTATTTTTAAACATTATAATCAAGTCTTACTACTTAATTCATATAGCATTTCACATCTATTATCTTTCAACTTCCATAATTAGGTTTCACTACTTAATTTACCATTTATATATATATATATATATATATATATATATATATATATATATATATATATATATATATATATATATATATATATCATCTACAAGTATACTATCGAACATAAGTAGAATATCATGAGGTATATACTTCACACACAATATATACTATAAGGATTTATTGGTCCGACAAATCATTGACCCCAATAATCCTACCATTTACATTGGTTCGAAAATCCCTCGACCCCAATGTAAAGGTCATACATATGTATATTGGTAGGGCATTATCATCGACCCCAATATTATTTATCTTCGATTTGGTTAGAAAAATCATCGACCCCAAATCGATCTTATATGTATTGGTCCAAAAAATCATCGACCCCAATACAGAAATAAGCATACTTTAGGTATATATATTTCGCACACAATATATACTATAAACACATACTATATAATCACCTCCCTGTATCACATTTTAGGGGTTATTCGCTCGAAATCATACCTCGATCACCAATAGTGATTTATATCTCCTGGCTCGGAATCATACCTCGAGCACCAAGAGTAATCATATCTAGACTGGCTCAGAATCATACCTTGATCACAATTACTAGTCATCTATATTGTCTCGAAATCATACCTCGAGAACCAATATATATATATATATTATACTTTAGGCTTTCACATAACCTATGTATTACTATGCATCAATAGGTATTCACACAACCCGATAATACGTGTTAGTACGTAGTATATATCTCTCACATACTCGTCGTATAATTTACTTTACGATTTATCTCACTATCGTATCTATAAGAGTGTTCACACAACTCTAAGAGTCCTAGTTACCCCTCCTTATATAAATTCAGTAGTTACCATCTTTAAGCTAGTGGTATACATGTTAAATTGATGTATACTCTCTCTCCGTAGCTAAATTCCCAAATTTCCCTATCTATATCTCAATCGGTTATCCATGTCAGTACATACTCTAAGTCCTACACTCAAAGACCTTAATTGACCTTGCTATACACCTACTAGTTTTTATCAAGTCCTTACATAGGTATACTATCACTCCTAAGATTCCCTTACATCATTGGTAATCCCAGAAAATTTAACCAAGAAAATAAACCAAAACCTGCCAGGGTTGATCAGGTGCACCTTCGTCTTCGATTTTTCACCATTTTGGGATTTACTCAAACCCCATAATTCTACACCAAATTTACATCCGATTATTCCTAACTATTCCTACGTGAGTTATGGTGATTTCCAATGTTTCGAACACATTAAAACTTCATCGAAATCAATCAAGAATGAATCAATCTTCACAAATATCTCCTTAGGCTTTGGAAAATGGTTCTCTCTTCTCTCTAATGTCCTCTCTAATCTTTTTGTGTTATGAACCCTAACCCCAATCTCTAAATATCAGATATATGACTCTAAATTTCGTCGGTCCCTTAACCTCTTTTTGAAAAATGATCGAAACGCCCTTAATAGGTGCCAATTTGGTCCAAACTTGACCTGGGACCCAAACAACACTCCTGGGTACACTATTCCGACTATTTTGACCCTTCCGGAATCATTCGTGACCTCTAAATTATCATCTGAGTCACTTAAAATATATTTTTTATTTCTCACCTCAAAATAGTCTACACGCGACTCCCGATTAGATAAAATAAAATATGCACATATCACTCGCTATGCCGTATAACCATAATTAATAAAATACGCACATATCACTCGTTATGACATATAATCATAATTAATAAAATACGCACACATCACTCGCTATGCCGTATAACTATAATTATCAATTATTTACTATTCACACTTAGTAAATATCATAATGCAATATTAATCAGTATCTATCTCTCGGTTAATATTTAATAGTCACAATTATTGTCTAATCGCATTAAATTACTTCACTCGCGTAATTTAATTAAAACGTATTTTTCCTAATTAATTCCTCAAATTAATTAAATAAAAATATACAAAAATACAGGATATTACACAAAGAATCAATCTTAACTCGATATAAGTAAAACTCATCAATTACAGAAAAGATTTTATCAAAACCCGTCAAAATAACTATCATCAACCCCAGACTCTATAAATGGAACAAATCTGAAAATCTAGGATATATAAACTTACAAAGATGCTAAGATGGGAGGAAGGTAGGAGGGTTCTAAAGGTGAGAGAGGGTTTGAATGATAAAGAAGTGGGTAAATAGTTTTGAAATCCTAATTTGGGCATTTTTAACAAAGCCATTCGCGTTCACTGCATCAATGAGCCCATTGTTGGTCGCAAAGCTTCACTGTAGCAAAGTACAAGCGACGAAGGCCACATAGTTTGCCAATATAAAGAAAAAACACAAAATACTACATATTGAAAGGAAATGTATACAAATGGTTTTTTTAGATCTAGGAACAAACATTTTGATCCCAAAAATACCATTTAGAATGATCAAACAAGCTCTAAAAGACCATACAACGGTTCTTGGTTATATTTAATACTCTACACAAAGAATGATTTAATTTGAAAGGCCTGAGTTAAAATTAAATCTATATAAAAGATTGAGTGATTCAAAGACATAACTCATGGTAGAAAAATGAATAACATGAGCGTTAACCTGTAAAATCAAGAATGAAGATTAATGTTTTAACTCACCTTTGAAATCTTTTGACTTTATGCAACAAAGAGAAAGCCTCATTTTTCCTTGAAAATAAATAAAATTTTCAACTACTAAATTTTTCTCTCTCAAATAGAGATTTATGATTAAAACCCTTTAATTCTCATATCCTTGATGTTACTCAATTTTTGGATAGATAAAAAATCTCCGAGACATCTCTTTTTGAATAAAATTTTCTTGTGGAGACTTTCGCTCATTCATTACAAAGGGTAAGGAACTATTTTCAATTTTAAAATGAAGTTATCACAATCCCAAAGTTGTATCCCTTACCACATCATCACTCATGATTTTGAAATATATATAATTTTTTTAACTCTAACCATGCTGATAAAATCTCTCATGCACAAAGGATTAACAATGACAACCTTTCTAGAAAATGTCAATTAAAACTTTTAATTTTTAATAAAAGTAGAAAACAAATCCCTTCATTATATTTTACATAAATTTGCTCAAGTTATAGTGCAGTGTAAAATAGATGAGTTATAAAAAATATTCTAAAATATAAAGCTTAATTTACCAAGGCATTTCAAGCTAAAGAATTCTAAACATGGAGTATAAAGGTCATAGATAAAACTGTTAGTATAATAACTAAACATGCAGGTTTGCATTTAAGCACATGGGATAAAATAATACCTAACGAGCATAGAGGACCAATATTTCACAAGGCTAAGTATAAAGGTATGAATAAAATAAAGAACATATCCTAAAGAATAAAATGATAGAAAGGGAGCAAGATGCCTTTTAGAAAGAGTAATCCAAACACTCTAAGACACCTTAACTAAAGGAATATCGTTCTTCTTAGAAGAGGATAAATAAATTGACTTAGCTACTTCTCCTAAGTTTTATAGCTCCACTATATCAATAATATGTTTCCTAATCCAAGTAGGTTCAATCTTTAAAGTATTGGATTTTGGAACCACCTTGGGAGGTCAACCATTGTTCCCTTTCCCTTCTCTTTAGAAACCTTTTTTAGGGTTTCCACCTTCTTTTCCCCCTTCCTATCGACATTTTTACCCATCTCAAATTTACCTAAATTCAGTGTGGGTTGAAGTAAAATAGAAAACTCTCTAAGGTGTCCTATCTTATGATAATAAGTACACGTATAGGTTTTTGTTTCAATTAAGTTGATGGGGTTCTTGAGTTGTTATTTTCTAAGCCTAAAGAAAGCTCCATCAAGTGTACTTCCCTGTTTTAATAGGAACACATGAATGTCACCTTTCTCTAATTATCTTTTGATAATTTTTTAGTAAAAGATTAACCACTAGTAGATGGAAAAATGGATTGGGATTCTGAGTTAGCTTGGCTAGACGAAGAACTTTCACTACCATAGACCACGTTTACCTAGGGAGGATAGTTTGAATCCAAAAAGGATCTTGTCCCAATTTTGAAACCTATTTTCTAAATTTAACTTAAAAGTTGATGCGAATAGTATTTCGTCCTCAAGTAAAGAGATTTTGTTCTCCAGGGATATCCTTGACTTTTCACTCTCTTGTAAGGACATCCTAAGAAACTCTACCTCAAGTCGAAGAAAATCATTGGTACTTTCCTCTATATGTGGTTCACTACACACCACAATTGGAGCATTGAAAAATATTACACTAATCTTACTCACCATAGCCCTTTTGTTCTCTTTATTGGATAGCATGGTGGAGAGCTCTATGCTTTGATTTTCAAGGTTTCTAGATTCCTCATAGAGCCTAACATAATCGATTTAAAGATCATTTCTTCATCTTTCAAAATAGTGCTCAAATAGGTGCTAGAAGTAATCACTTCTCTAATTGCCGGAGGAGGAAAATCAAACTCATCTAACTCACCAAATTTGTCTTTTGCCATAAAGGCGGCATATATATATATTCTTAAAATTTATTATTCGAGTCCAAGTCTGAGTCATCATCATTAAAAGTGTCTTGATAAGCATTATTGTCGCCATCTTGACTCATATCTGAGGAACATTGATTTAAAATATGTCCTCGACCACCACAAGTGGAACATGTGATGGGTTTTATAGATTTAACTTTATTACCTCCACCTTCTTGACCATTTTCAAATCTAGGCGGATGATTCTTGGGAACGCCTTTAGATTGAAAATGCTTTTGCCACTTGTTGGCAAAATTAGTGAGAAATTCCAGATTATCCTCACTAATATTAAGGGAACAAAATTCAGGAGATGCCTTCTTAGATTTAAGAGCTAGATTTTTCTCTTTGGACGACATTCCTTGGTGATAAGACAAATTCCCCTCGTAGGTTTGAAGAGAGCCAACCAATTTGTTCACACGTAATGGTTTCGAAAGCAAAGATCTAACCTCATCAATGGTATCCAATTTTCCATAAAACCTACTTGGGAGAGACCGTAATATCTTGTCAATAATTATATACTCTTTAATGGTCTTCCCTAAAGTAAAGACGTAGGTCATTATGTTGTTTATCTCGGCATAGAACTCGTTAAAATTTTCGTTCTCCTTCATGGTATGAACTTTGAAACGGGTGGTTAACTGTTGAAACTTAAAGTTATTTATGTTGGAGGTGCCTTCGTAGGTTGTTTCTAAAATTTCCCACCCCTCCTCAGACGTCATACAAATAGATATACGACTATACTCCGTTGGGGACATGCAACCAAAAATAGCATTAAGTCACTTCATGTTCCACCCACTCTTCTTAAAATTATTGTCATCCCAAATAGATTTAATCATGTCTACCAGGAGGATATCATTGACAATAATCTCAGGGCAAGTCCATCCCAAAATCACATTATTCTATATTCGATCATCCATAGACATCAAGTAGGTTGTCATACGAGCTTTCCAATATGAATAATTTCTACCATCAAATAGAGGAGGTCGAAGGGTTTAACTTTCATCCATTGCACATAAAAAAGGCTCTAAACCTAGGTTATTACATTTAAAATGTTGGAGTCCCATATGATACTAGTTAAAAGTATGCCTCTCGACAGTAACTACCCAAATAAAAATTAATTCACCTAATTCAAGAAATTTTTTTACTAGTTTGTTCTTATAAAAAGGATTAACAATCCAGAAGTCTATGTCATAAAATATTTTAATACATTTTAGAATCCAAATTTATCTTCTTAGTTAAGATAATAATTCTAAAAAATGCGTAAAAAGTAAGATAAGAATGAGACAAGATGTACACGAAGAAAAATACTTACAACCACACGACATTATGACCGAATATAAACTTTTTCACACCATATCGTTTGAGGAGAACGCCGATCGCTGAAGAAAGCTGCACAACTGCCATCGATTTTGGTCCTTGACCAATGTCATCAAATCTCCCGCCAAAAGTTTTTTCTTTAAAGTTGAAGAAACTTGGTCCAAGAATAGAACCTTCAAGCAACCAAAAAATCTACACCGAGGATTTTGAGCAAATCCTAAAAGGATGCATCGACATCTTACAAGAGTATGGTGTTCTAAATCTCAAAATGAATTTTTCAATCCAAAAAGGAGAAAATATCTACTCATGAACAAAATATTTTTGATCACAAAGATGAGTAAATAAATTTCTAAGGATTTCTTAAAGAGAAAAAACCCAAAAGGAACGGCTTAAAGAACTCAAAGAAGAGGAATAAAAAATATGCTCTCAAATATATGAAATGTTTTGATAAGCAAAAAGATTTTTCGAAGATCTCACTCTTGGTTTGGAAGAATATGTAACACTTAACTATAAGCCTTTTGATTTGAAAGTTATTAAAAGATAATAGGTTAGGTGTCACACTCTTATGGAAGTCAAGTAGTCACTTCATGCCAAAATTATTTGCAAATGTGTACTTGATACAAAACCAAGAAGATCTTTAGGAAAGATCTTATACAAAAGGGTGCTACTTGTGCTATCAGGTATGGTCATTGATGCATCATTGCATTGAAGAAAATATTCGATGTGGTGATTTTGAAGCGAGACATGTCGCAAAAATAACTAGAGAATTTTTGTGGAATAAAAATATACCACCAAAGAGCTATCACTGTAGTGAGGAAAATCTTTATTGAGGCGTCGTTTCAGTGAAGAATCTTGTGAGAGTGTCAAGGGAACTGTCTAGTTTTGCCTTAGAATGAATTTGGAAAATAAGTTTTGGTAAATAACCTAAGTATGTTTGTCCCAACCAAGAACACGCATACTTATAATACATAAGAAATGTGCAGTTATTTATAAAAATAGATTTTTCTATGTGAAAAGTATATTTGCATTGTGTATTTACTAATTTGTCCAAACAAAGTTGAATACAAATATTTTTCAATTATGAAATCCATTAACCAATGTGTGAATCTATGTCCACTAAGTCTTATACCCTTCCTAAGTGGCATACTTGAGGTTAGACATGAGTGAATATATGATGGAGTTGATGAAGATTTCCAGTGACCTCTTAGAAAAAGACTCGAACATGTTTTCGTATGGAATTTAGACAATCTATTATATGGAGCATATTGAGTATACTATACTTTTACACATGTAACTATGCATGTATATTCATATAATTTTATTAAAATGTGTAAGGAAAAATTTTCAAATCGAGTCAATTTGTATGTGTTGGCTTAATTACATATTTGGTCATAACTTTTATAAGTCATAGGTTAGGACTTGAGTTACATGTCCTTCAGGCCTATGATGTGTGGTTAAAGACCATGCGGTGAAGATAAAGAAATATCGAGGATATATTAGGTTACGTGCTGAGTTTTCATCTTCATCATCTGAGGGATATCGATAAAGGTACGAATACATATTTGTGTTTGATCCCTGGATATAGTTTGGGTGTAATTTTATAAATTCTTTTGACGCCTTTTCATAAAATGGATTTTAAAAGAAAAAAAATATTTTTCTATGTTAATTTTGTTTAAATGAATTTCCTTTGTCCTTTAAATGAGATTTGTGTTTCATTCAAGCAAGGTCCTTACTTCGTTCAAACGAGTTTAAGCATCTCATTCAAATGAAGTTTAAATGAACTTCAAATTTTGTATGTTTATAGAAAAATATCATTCAAAGCTCGTTTGATCATCATTCAAATAAGAACAACATTTCGTTTGAATGAACCTGTTTTTGGTTTGAATGAGAATTCTATTTTTTCGAATGAACGCTGATTCTCGTTCGAACGAATAGCCTAAAAAAACGTGACGCCTTAAAATTTTTGTTTTCTATAAATACTCAGGTCTGGCATCAAGTTTCCAATAGGGTTTTTGAGATTCCAAGGTTTATCGTGCGCCTCCTAAACCTTAGTTTACACACAAGTTTGAGATCCAAGAATCCTACATTTATATGTTTGTTTGATATTTCTTTTGTGTTGCACCATAATGGTTTCCTTTTCATACTGTGAGTGTTTCTAGCGGTGGAGACCGTGTTTGGGTTTAGAGGCGGTTGGACTTGTCATGAGATAAGTAAGATTGGTGGGATATCGAGACGTGAAAATGCACATGTGTTATGTGGCTATTGGAAAGCGTCCAATAGTAACTGCAAAGAAGGTTATAAGGAACGAGGAAATGCATCTAGACTTGAAAGCGAAGAGTATATGAGTAAGTCTAAGTTGTTCTTGTAAATAGACCTATATCGTATTGGACTTGTGTGGTTGTGTCGTTCGAGGTTTTTTCCATTGTGAATTTTCCTCGTACATCGTCATGTTATGGTATGCTTATTTTATTCTTGATTATTGTCACCCATATGCATGCTTAAGTCAAAATTAAAATTGGTAAAACTGTTTCACACAACACGTGTGTTTTTATTCAGTGCAAAGTTTATTAAAATTGTGAAAATTAAAATTGGTGATATTTTTGTATAAACCCTAGGGCACACTATCTTTCTTAAAGTGTATGTACTTTTATTATTAATTAATCTAAAACTCTCAAATATTTTTCTACAAGCCTAATTCCCACAAAAAGTGCATGTACTTTATGAAGAAAAAAATAGCATATTTTCTATTAAAAATGCATATATCTTTATATAAATGCATGTATATTATAAAATACCCAACTGATGGAAACATGGTGCAATCTAAATTCATATACAAAGAATGGTGAATCCTAATATACACAATTACACTAAATTTTGAGGGAACCTAGTGATATCATTCACAAACGTGTAAAATACAAAGTGTTCTGGGTGTGAAAATGAAATTTATCAATGCTTCATGGACTCTTAGTTTCGATCTTGTTTAGAGATTTTATGAGAAAATATCGTGTGAATTAGAGTTGTATTTTGAGATATATTTAATTTCAAAGTTTGTAACACATTATGGGTGAAAGTGAAAATTTAAATTTTTTAAAATTACACATCCTTTCATTGATATGTTTTGATAGATCTCATTGAGTGCTTTCCAATGTGAACATGTTTGGTACATGTGCGATAGGACAAATATACCAAGTGTGCATTTCGACATTAAAGCAATATGGTGAAATGTGGCTATGTGGATGTTTTTTGACTTGTGCTTTAGAGGATGTATTATTTTAGAACCTATGGAATAGAGGGGACGGGATCAAAGACTACGTAGCTAGGTCATTAGTCTTTTAATTACGCATTTTCAATTTAAAGATGTAGTCTGAAAAGGGTGTTACATTCAGATAAGATAAAAGTGGGTTGTAGTCGTGAAATAGTGATATTAATCGTGGAAAAATTTAGGGAAGAGAATCCTAATGTGAAGAAAACATTCACTATAGGTTACGATGATCCAGTGACGGACGACGTCATTCTCATACTACATTATAGTTTTTTCAGCTTGATTAAAAGTCTTTATTTCTCTGTTCTCACAATGATTTGCAGATTTTAATGAAATCGTGAGTGGATCTAGTGTGAAAACAACTCTAAATTTCTAGATAGGGTGAATAGGAATCGATCCAATTTTAAGGCAATTTTGGCCTATTAAAAAGACTAGCAATCCTTATTTCCCAAACATTCTATACAACTAATTTTAATCCATTTTGTGTGGAGATGTTTTTAATTAATAAAATACTTTTGAATCGATATATCTGAAACTCACACACAAGGAACGAAAAAACAAATTAAAGTAAATTAACTAGGTGATATCCCTTACACAGTCCAATTTCCTAACCAATGGTGAAACAACCCCAACTCTAGGTGACTTGGTCTGGGATATGCTATAAATTAACAATTCAAATGATAAAAAAATTACACAACAGTAGATTTACGAGGAATAACCCCACCTAAGAGGGAAAAACCTTAGATGCATTCTCTCTCCTCTCTCTCTCTCTCTCTCTCTCTCTCTCTCATATTTAACTTGAAAATATAATTTCAAGCAATGAATAAGGACAACTCTCACCCAATCACTTTAACGGATCATTGCCTTTGGACATTCAACTTTACCCCATTAACCGATAATCAAGGTTGGAGATCTACCAAGCCTGAGAGGAAGTCCATTATAATCTAACCATCACACATTGAAAAATTCCTTCAATTATTTACTCATCTCTCCTTCAATCTAACTTTAGATATGAATTAAGGAATGTATCTTATTAAGTAATTGACACTACACCAAAATGGCCAAATTATCACCTTTCAGCTGGCCACCCTTGTCACGGTCATTGACCGTGACAACAAACACGCATTTTGTGTCATTGACCGTGACAATACTTATAATATTGTCACGATTGATGACCGTGACACGACCGTGACAAGTTTTGCAGCAAAAAAGCCCTACGCTTTCTTTTTTTCTCACCGATTTTGATTTTTCCCTCTCTTTCTCTCTCTAAGCGATTTCGAGGTCTCTCTCTCTCTAAGCTATGTTTTTTCCCCTCTTTCTCTTTCATTTCTATATGTGTGTGTATGTGTGTGGGGGTGTGGGGTGGGGTGAGGGGGAAGGGGGAAGGGGGTGGGGGTGGGGTGGGGTGGTGTGTGTGTGCAGGTGTGTGCGTGTGTGTGTGGCGGGGGGAGGGTGTGGTGGGGGTGGGGGTGTGGTGTGTGTGTGTGTGTGTGTGGTGGGGCAATCTTAACAATTGTATAGCTTTAATTAATAAATTGTATAGTTTTAATTGTAATTTTAATTGTATAGTTTTAGATGAAAGTAAATTAATAATTAGTGCCCATTTCATATGAAAGTAAGATTGCCCCTCATTGTAAATTAGTAAATTAATAATTGTATACTTTAATTGTTAGTTTAATTGATGAAATGAATTAATTGAGTAGATGAATTAGAAGGAGTATGGGATACACATTTGTTGTTGACATTGCTGTTGGATTATTTTGTTTAGTAAATGTTGGGTTGGCTAGTTTTAATAGTGGCATGACCACTGGATTATTGTCCATATGGGGGTGGAATTTTTCAACTTTTTTTGAAAATTACTTTGTATATCGAACGATATATATATATATATATATATAGTACGATAATTAAATGAAAGATACTTGAAATTAAATATAGTGCGCATAGAGACTAGCCTTCTAGTTCTTATGCGTACGTATTCAATGGCCCTTAGACCCGTTCGAGAATTTTTTTTAAATTGTAACAATGTGCATGAGTTGTTAAGTATATTACAAAAAAATGCGGTCTTGAATGGGATAGGACAACTCACCCTTCAGAGGAGATGGAGGAAATACAAATTTCTATTATAAATTGAATTTGAATATAAATAAGACATAATTAAATGAAATATAGTATAAATCTAAGTTTTGTTTACCCTTAATAGATGATTAGTTGTGGTAGCTGTGATGGGATATCCGAAATACAAAGAGTGGATGGGTGAGACAAATAGAATGGGGGATGTGTTTCACAGAGGTGCTAACGAATTTGTGAAATATGCAAAGAGATGTCATAATGATGAAGAGTTTCCGTGTCCGTGTGCTAGGTGTAAGAATGGTAAAATGTTTGAGTGAAAAACAGTTGAACTACATTTGTTAAGATCGGTTATGCAAGCTAGTTATCGATTTTGGAGTTTTCATGGTGAACTGAAAGTTCCTTTTGTCCCCGACCAACCTTCACAATAACCTTCAACAAGTAGAATAGATATAGAAGGGGACGACGTGGATCATAATATGTTAGAGGATTTATTTGATGATGCGTACGGAGTTTATGAAGCAGAGGAGAATGAGGTTACTGATGATGTAGAAGATTCAAGTGCTCGTGAAGATAACACGATAAAACTTGACGATGACTACCAAAGTTTAAAATTTAAGGTGACCCAACCGTTATACTCTGGCTGTGAGAAAGATCAAACAACTTTACATGCCATGGTTGGTTTTCACAGTTTGAAGATGCAGTACGGTTTGTCTGGCAATAGCGTGACGGGAATTCTAAAATGGGTGAAGGGCTTATTACCCAAGGTGAATACACTTCCAAATAGCTATCCTGTTATGAAGAACAATTTTAAAGGTTTGGGAATGAAGTATAAATCGATTCATGCTTGTGTGTATGACTGCATACTATAGCGAAAGGAGTATGAAAATCTCAATCGTTGTCCGGTATGCGATGAACCTAGATATGTCCAATCTACTAGTAAGGAAGGCACAAGCTCAAAAGTGCCTCAAAAAGTATTGAAATATTTTCCCGTTGGGCCTAGATTAAAGCGATTTTTCACAGTACCATGAATTGCAGAGGTAATGACTTGGCATGCTAGGGCTAAAGTAGGGGTAATATCATGCGTCATCCTATTGATTCTACTGCCTGGAGGAGGATGAATTTTGAGTATCCCTATTTTGCTCGAGAATAATGCAAAATTTATTTGGCTATATCAACAGATGGTTTCAATCCATTTGGAAATCGAAGCACCAATCAGAGTGTATGGCCAGTGATCCTAGCCCTACTCAACCTCCCTCCTTCACAGTGTATGAGACCTGAATTTTCGATGATGGCTTTATTGATACCTGGGCCAAAGGCACCAAGTGATGACATCGATGTCTACCTGGCTCCTTTGGTAGAAGAATTAAATGAGTTGTGGGAACAGGGTGTGCAATCATTTGACTCTTTTAGAAAAGAAGAGTTTACGCTTAAAGCTATGTTGATGTGGGTAATTCATGATTTTCCAGCTTATGGGACATTATCCGGTTGTGTAGTACATGGTTATTTGGGGTGTCCTATTTATGGAGAGGAGACTGAATATCTTCATCTATCCTCTAGCTTAAAAAATGTATACCATCGCCACATGAGGTTTTTACCCCCAGCTCATAGTTTCAGATCTAAGAAAGGTTCCAATTTTTTATTGGGCGGGGTTGAACATAGGCTACCGTCGAGACAACTTTCGGGTTCAGAAATTGAAAGTAAATCTTCTGAATGTGGCCCTAATATGCCAGGTAATAATCCTAAATTTAAGAACGTCAAGCATAAGAAGACCCCAACTGGGAATGAAACTGAGACGAGAAAGTCATGGTCTCAGAGGTCAATTTTATTTGACTTGCCTTATTGGAAGAATAACCTGGTGCGCCATGTATTGGATGTGATGCATGCCGAGAAGAACTTCGCTGAACATATTGTGGGCACTTGCTTTGGGGGGAGTCATTCGAAGGATAGAGAAAATGCACGAAAAGACCTTAGATCGTTAAAACTTAAGCCACAACTATGGTTGAAAGAATATAGTTGGGGAAGGACAATAATTCTCCCTGGTGCGTTTACTTTGACGAGTGGGGAAAGGAAGGTGCTTCTAGACACAATATATAATTTGAAGGGCCCATCTACTTTTTTGTCCAACTTGCAAAGGATTGTGAATTATGCTACTCATAATTTACATAAGTGTAGGTCCCACGATTGGCATGTGATCAAGCAATTGGTTCCTCTATTGTTTAAGCATTGTTTCTCCAAGCACAAGGATTTGTGTAGGGATATTATGCAAATTAGTATTACCTTCTCCCTCTTGTGTGAGAAGGTAGTCAATCGAGAACACATAGTGGCCATAAAATTGGCGGTGACCGAAGCGATTTGTGTATTGGAGAAGTACTTTCCCCCAGCATTCTTTGACATAAGTGTTCACTTATTGGTACACCTATGTGACGAGGCACTTCTTTGTGGTCTAGTTAGATATCGGTGGATGTATCCGTTTGAAAGATTGATGAAAGTTTTTAAAGATTACGTCAAGAATACGTGATACATTGAAGGATCAATTGTAGAGGAATACATCACCGTGAGTCATCAATATATACTCGGGAATATATGCCTGACTCGACCAACGTTGATGACACTGATGAGTTCATCGATGATGGTGGTCATGTGATGGGAAAACGAGTGAAATTAACGAGTTTGCAACATGACCAAGTAGCTCGTTATCTATTTGACACACATGAAGATGTCGAAGAATGGAAAAAGTAAGTTTCGATTATTATAATGTTTAACATTATTTTAGATTATTTTATACATGATTAATTTTGTAATATACAGAAAATATGAAGCCTGTGAGAACAATAAAAGACGAAAAATAATGGTACAATCAGGCAACGAATTTAGGCTGTGGTTGACACAAGAGGTAATTATAATGAAAATAGTCGTTATATAACATTACATTACACTCAAATTTTACCACTAATATAATTAATTTATCTATATTCTCAGCTCCTAAAGACGGGTGATGCGACATCAAGGCTTGCTCGTCTAGCCACTGGAACCTTGTTCGTGGCATAAGAGTACAAAAAATATTGATTGAACGGTTACATTTTCGGCGCTAAAGTGTACGAGGAAAGTACAAATGTACAGAACTCAGAAATTTCATACAAGGCTCTTACTTTCTTTCGAGCGAGCGCAAAAGATAAAAACCTCGTTGAACCTGAAATGAATTACTATGGTGTAATCCAAAATATATTTGAATTGGATTATATAAGCTTCAAAGAGGTTGTATTTTACTGTGACTGGGTAAGAGCTGAGGATAAAAATGCTTGTAAAGTTGATCATGTCACCAATTTGGTCATGGTTGACTTGTCCAAGTTCAAGAGCAACGACCACGTGAGCGATGAGCCGTTTGTTTGTGCATTTCAAAAGGTTAAGCAAGTGTTTTACTCGGAGTATATCAACAACGAGCCGTGGTCAATTGCCCAACACGCGCCAAAGCGTTTAAATGGTAGTGTGGATGACTTGGCTGCTCCTACCGAATATCAATCCATTTTTTATGATAACCCGAATTTGAAACAATTTTTTAATTTGTAATAAATATTCCAATTTGTACCGAAACATCCATTTTTAATGCTTTTAATTGATTTTCACTTTATCATTTTCACTCTTGTGTAGTGTGCATGTGTGGAGAGGAGATTAATACATAAATATTCCAACTACATCTAAGTTTTGTTTATACTAATCCATTAATATATGCTTCTTACCTTTAATAGGTGATTAGTACATAGTTATTTGGGGTGTCCTATTTGTGGAGAGGAGACTGAATCTCTTCGTCTATCCGAACACTAAGAAATGCCATAATCCTATAGAGTGATGTTCTGAAAATTTCTCCCAACCGTTGTGTAGCCAAACATCACCAGTTGAAGTTGTCAATTCCACTTTCCATACCCCACCACTTGGAAACTCTAGCAAAACATGGGAGACCATTGGAAGGTGGAATTGACAACTTCAACTGGTGATTTTTGGCTATACAACGGTTGGAAGGAATTTGCAGAGCATAACTCCATAGGATTATGGCATTTCTTAGTGTTCAGATATGAAGGGAATTATATTTGATACGATTACCCGGGGTACATTAGTTGGAAGGAGGTGCCATATGAGCTCAAGTTAGCTGTTTGGGTGGCACTACAGGTAATGTATTTATATTTATATTTATATGAATATTTCAATTTCAATTTCGATTTCGATTTTGATTTATATTTATATTTATATTTATATTTATCTATATTTGCGGGGCGGATACTAATTTTACTTTATTTTATTTCAGGTGACAGGGAGTGGCCCTGGGGGTAGGCCACATAGGCTCGATACTTATGTGGCTCTTTGGACGAGAAGGGAAGGATAAGGAGGTGTCCCTGAGCGTCGCGGTACAAAATCTCTTTTCCAGCTAAATAGTTTGTAGATTTGAGATAATTGATGGCGATGTTGTTTCTTCTTAAATAGTTTCTATTTTGAATGTATATTTTCATTATCTCTAGTTTATTTGGATATATGATGTTTGAGCAGGTACAACATTGCTATAACAGGTACAAATATACTGCTGGGCAGTTGCAGTGGCCATACTATCCAACATATATTTTTTTTAATTTTTCCCAGAATTGTCACGGTCAATAACCGTGACAGTTTTTTAAAAAAAGGTCAAGGCTTTGTCACGGTTACCGTGACACGACCGTGACAATTCTAACGAACTTGTCATGGTCAATGACCGTGACAAGTCCATGATAAAAAAAAGTTGTCTCGCCCCGAATTGTCATGGTCATTGACCTTGACAAGACTTGTCAAGGTCAATGACCGTGACAATTAGGCAGATTTGGTGTAGGTGTAGTGTGAATTGACACACCCCAACCCAGTTACTTATAATTAAGTTTGAAAGTCAAAGTGAGTAATTTAACTAAACCATAAACACGAGTCTTAACTAAAGAGTCATCAGCGTAAATCCATTTAACTAAAAACTTTTTACAACATTAAAGTAGTCATACTTATACAAACTTACTTGAAGGATAAGTTAACTTAATTACATCATTTACATTTAAATAAAATATTTGTTTCACCCATTCCTGGATAACCCAACCCGACCTCCTAGATTTGGTAATGACCTCGTATTACTCGAAAAACATAAATATTGATACCGTGAGCAACATAACTCAGTGAACGCATCACTACTACACTATTGTATAAGATTAATTGCAATAAATCATATCCCTGTGATAATAGATATATATTTATCCGGCTCATTCAATAAGAATGACCACATTTTCGGCTCATTCATAAGAATGACCTAATTTTTTGGCTCATTCATAAGAATAACCTAATTGTCCGACTCATTCATATTGAATTACCAACTTTCCGAATCACGATTCACATATCCTTTCTAAATAGACAATTCTCCCTCATTCCGGGTCGGGGAGTAACCTCCCATTTTGGTAAACTGAAATGAACATTTTCATATTCATAACATTTTGATCATATTCGTAACAGTATGCAAATACATCATTCCAGTGAGTACACTCACCTTGGTTGACAACTATATATTTACATTTCTTTCGGGTGGAACTGAAGTGGGTTGATTAGACCTTACACCTGTCAATCCAACTAAATCAGTACTGAATCTCAATCATAAGTATTATCTAAATATATTTATGTAATTTTCAATGATTATACAATAATAATATAATTCCGCTCAAATCCAATTCCACGAAAACACGAGTAAAGATGAAACAATGGTATATATATTGATAAAGTTATGAATATTAAACCATAGAAAATACCTCCTAAGGAACTTATAATTAAACCAAGTAAACATAAAATTATACTTCTCAAGGTATATACATATGAAACATGTGCACAGAATACCGTTTGGAAGGATGAAATAAAAACATTCTTTCACGGGGTATCCAGTATGGACTCAAATTATTGTTCTCCATACTTAACCATCCTATATTCATAAATCGTACAAATACAGGTGTCCAAGATCATCAATATGGAAACCTATATGAATATAATTTCCATTACAAGTGACGATGTTAATTTTCAAGCTTCTTAGAGCAGGCTATGATCATTTCTTTACAACATAAGAAATCTGCCAAACAAGCTCCTCTATTGTTCCTTCAACTTCCAAGAATTTTCATAATTTTTCTACTCATAATTTTCCATGATTTTCACCAATTTTCAATACCCATTCTCAATACACATATTGAATAGTGCAGAATTAAAGTTTCATAATTTTTAACTTCATTTTCTATGTTAAAAGCTTGACCAAACTCAAGGTACACTGGTATGAAATATACGAACGACAACTATATACTAACTTGCAACCATCACTAAGGCCTAAACACAAGGAGTTAAATTCTAAGTTTCGGATATGATATGAATATATGAGTCTACTTTCATATCAAATTATAATTTCTCAATTCCAGTAAGCACACAAAAATATATGCAAGTTTGAATACAAGAGATTTCAATAACAAACAATACGGGCTACATACACCACTTGTCTCACATGTGAACAAATACATATTATTACAAAGGAGGATGGAATTTTAATCAATAATTCATGATTTTTATACTTTGAAATACGTATAATAAAAGATTAAAACAATATTAATCACATAATTATACATTGGAAACACTTTAAAGATTTTCTTGGAATTTTCCTAGCTTTTCTTATATTCTTTTCTTCCTTAACTTCTACTTTCTCTTTCCTCAACCCAAACACTCATCAAACTAAACCTAGGGTTTAATTTGCTGAAGAAATAGGTTAGAGGGATAGATTTAAGATGGAAATTTCATTCCTCCTTTCCAATCAATCACATTAAACCATTTGGTTTACTAAAAGACAAATTACCACTTAAAGGGAATGGACAAATTTGCCCTTCTTCGTAAATTCGGCATAACTTCTTACTCGAACATCCGTTTGATACGCCGTTTCTTTTGTCAAAAAGACAACTCATATACCTAGAACTATCTAGTTTTGACCCTGGGTCAATTGTTATATTATGAGGGTCAAAACTAGTCTCCAACATGAACCTTCCTATCGAAAACGTTAAAATTTTATATTTGTACCCAATTCGATATTTCACTATTTTTGAAGGTAGGATTAGTCCAAATATAATATCATATATACATACATACATATATATATATATATATATATATATATATATATATATATTAATTAATTACACATTATCCATAACACATAAGTTAATAATGATTCAAATAGAATTTATCATAATATATTCAGGTTTTCACAACTTCCCCCCCAGAAAGTTTTGTCCCGGAAATTTAATATAAAGGTCACATACCGAACAAATGGGTATATTGTTTCTTCATGCTATCCTCTGTTTCCCATGTTGCTTCTTTAATTCCATGGCTCATCCACATAACTTTAATGAAGGTAATAACTTTATTCCTCAATACTTGCTCTTTACGAACAAGAATTTCCGCTGGTTCCTTGATGTATGACAAGTCTTCCTTCAGTTCAATAGGTTGAGTTTTCAATTGATGAGATGGATCTGCCAAATACTTACGAAGCATCGATACGTGAAACACATCATATAAACGAGATAATTCTGGAGTTAATGCTAATCTATATGCCAGGGTCCCAATTCTTTCCAGCACTTCATATGGTCTAATATATCTTGGATGTAGTTTACCATTTTCCCAAATCTCATGACTCCTTTGCATGGTGAAATACATAGGAATACAAAATCTCCCTTTTGAAATTCTAATGGATACTTCCTCTTATCTGCATAAAATTTTTTCCTGCTTTGCATTATCTTTATCCGTTCCCAAATCATTTTAATCTTTTCAGTTGTCAAATCTATCAATTCAGGACCAAAAATTTCCCTTTCACCTACTTCATCCCAATATAATGGCGTTCTATATCTCCTCCCATATAAAGCTTCATAAGGAGCCATACCAATGGTGGACTGATAACTAATATTATACGAGAATTCCATCAATGGAAAATGATCATCCCAACTACCTTTGAAGTCAAATACACAAGCTCGTAGCATGTCTTATAATAATTGAATCATCCTTTTTGATTGCCCATCAATTTGTGGGTGAAATGTAGTACTGAACTTCAAACTTGTGCCCATGGCATTTTGTAAACGATGCCAAAAGTTAGAAGTGAACGTTGGATCTCTATCTGATACAATTGACACTGGTGCCCCATGTAAAAGGATAATCTCATCAACATACATACGTGAATACTTGTCAATAGTGTAGATGGTCTTAACTGGAAGAAAATGGGCCAACTTTGTCAATCGGTCTACAATAACCCAAATAGAATAATGACCCTTTGGTGATCGGGGTGATCCTGTAACAAAGTCCATCGTTATATGTTCCCACTTCCATTTAGGAATAGGCAATGACTGCAATAATCCTTCCGACTTCTGATGCTCCACTTTCACTTGTTAGCATACTAAATATTTATCTACAAATTCTTCAATCTCACGTTTTATATTTTTTCCACCAGTAATACTTTTTCAAATCTATGTACATTTTGGTACCTCCCGGATGCATAGAGTAAATATAACTATGTGCCTCTTCTAATATATCCTTCTTTAAGGGTGGATCATTTGGTACACAAATCCTATTTTTACAACACAACGATTCATCATTCTTAATCTTAAAGTCACTATCTTTACCATCTAGGACTTCCCATTTATTTTTCTCAAGGAATGGATCACTGATTCGTAAATTTCATATGCATTTTGATAATAAAGGTCTCACTGTAACATGTGCTAATAATCCTCCCTCTTTTGAAAACTTTAATTCAATCCCCATCGATGCTAAATCAAGAATATTTCCAACACGTGCACACTGTATGCAACCTATATTCCCTGATGATTTTCGACTCGAAGCATCTACTGCTACATTGGACTTCCTAGGATGATGATGAATGGTACAGTCATAATCTTTAATCAGCTCTATCCAATGCCTTTATCTCAAATTCAGTTCTTTTGTGTAAACAAGTATTTCAAGCTTTAATGATCCATATATATCTCACAAGTTTCTCCATACAAGTAATGTCTCCATAACTTCAAAGAAAAAATAATAGCTGCTAGTTCTAAATCATGAGTAGGGTAGTTTCGTTCATATGTCTTTAATTTTCTGGAAGCATTTGCTATCACCTTCCCGTTCTGCATAATAACACATCCTAACCCCCAAAATGAAGCGTCTGTATAGATCATGAAAGACTCATTCCCACATTTAATAGTAAGTATAGGGGCTGAAACTAACCGATTCTTTAATTCTTTAAAACTCCTATCTCATTATTCATCCCACACAAACTTCACTTCTTTACGAGTCAACTTTACCAATGGTAACACTATTGTTAAAAATCCCTTACTGAATATGCGCTAGTAACCAGCCAATCCTATGGAACTCCTAATTTTTGTCACATTCTTATGACTCTCCCATTCAACGATTGCTTCTACGTTCTTTGGATCAACATATATCCCATTTCCTGAGACAACATGCCCTAAAAACACAATTTCATTCAACCAAAACTCACACTTGCTGAATTTAGCAAATAACTTCTTCTCACTCAAAATTTGCAATACAAGTCTCAAATCTATCTCGTGTTCCTCCATGTTACACGAGTAAATCAACACATCGTCTATGAATACAATCACAAATGAATCAATGAAAGGGTGAAATACTCGGTTCATCAAATCCATAAAAACTGCTGGAGCATTAGTTAATCCAAATGGCATTACCAAAAACTCATAGTGCCCATATCGAGTCTAAAAAACTGTTTTGGAAATATCATTATCCTTTACTTTCAATTGGTGGTAACCCGATCTCAAATCGATATTCGAAAATACTTTGGCCCCTTGTAATTGAAGTCATCGATATGAGGTAGAGGGTACTTGTTTCTAATGGTCACCTTATTTAATTTTCGATAATCAATACATAATCGCATTGTCCCATCTTTCTTTTTTCACAAATAACACTAGGGCTCCCCATGGCAAAACACTAGTCCGAATAAAACCTCTGCTTATCAGATCTTGTGATTTCAGTTTTAATTCTTTCAACTCTGTTGGTGCCATTCTATATGGAGCAAGGGAAATTAGACCAGTACATGGAATTAATTCAATGGAAAACTCTACTTCCCTATCGGGTGGCAATCATGGAAATTCCTCTGGAAAGACATCAGATAATTCTCTAACTACTGGTATATCTTCAACTTTAAGTGCCTCCTTACTAGCATCAACAACATAAGCTAAATACCCTGTACAACATTTACTCAATAACTTTCGGCTCTTAATTGCTGGGAAAAGACAATTAGGAACAACATTCCTTTCTCCTATACACTGAACCTCGGGTTCACATGGAAGATGAAACGTAACTTCTTTTCGAAAATAATTAATAGAAGCATGATACGATGATAACCAATCCATCCCCAATATAATATCAAAATACTTAATGGACAATAATATCAAATCAACATAGAAACCTTGCTCACCCATTTGTAAGACACAATCTTTATAAACATGCTCCACCAGAATTACACTTTCCATTGGGGTAGATATATATGCGGCACAATTGATAAATGAACATGGTCTACCCAAATATGAAATAATAGGTAATGATACGAATGAATGTGTAGATCCATGATAAATGAGTGCATATAAATCTTTATTTGCAATAGAAAGTTTACCTGTAACAACTTTCAGTGTAGCATGGTCATCTTGAAATGTCATCGCAAACACTCTTCCTCTGGCCTTCGATCCGCTTGCTTGTCCTGTATCTCTTCCCCTAGTTGCATTTCCTGGAGAGGATCCTTTATGAGGCCCCACACTACTGACTAAAACTGTTCCTACTAACATAGGACAGTTCTTTTTCAGGTAACCCTTTTGATAACAGTTAAAACATTCTCCATTCAGTAACCTTGGGAAATTCCTCTTTATATAACCAGATGTCCCACAAAAGAAGAAAGCATTTGGATTCCCTTGTGTTGAAATTCCTGAACCTCTTACACTATTAGCTCCACCCCTTCGTGAACTACTTTCCATACCTCTACCATGATGAAATTTCTGCCCTCTAAGCCTTGAAAATCCCGTATCACTACCTTTTTTATAATTCGGGTCGAATACGCTTCTCTTTATGCGTCGTTCTCGATTCACTCTCGCTTCATTCAGGTCCTTTTCTACTAGCATGACTTTGTTCACAAGGATAAATAATTTACAGTTTCTAAAGCCGAAAATCGTGATTTAATAACTAACTCTAGTCCATCGAGAAATCAGCTACACATGTCTTCCCCATTCTGTATAAACCTCAATGCAAACCGAGATAAAGCTGTAATTTTAGCTTCGTATTCTCTAATTGTTATGCTTCCCTGATTCAACATAAAATATTCTTTCTTTTTTTATTTTCGATACATTGGAGGAAAATACTTATCATACAAAGCTTTGATAAAAGCATCCCATGAGATCACACTCCCACCTCCTGGAGTAATCAACAAATATTTTGGGACATCCCACCAATACTTAGCTTCTCCTTTTAGCATATATGTCGCCAAGGTTACTCGTTGATTTTCAGGCATTCTCATTACCCCCAAAATAAGTTCAATCTTTTTAACCCATACTTATGCCTCTGTTGGATCAACTGCTCCTTCAAATGAGGGTGGATTCCTTTTAATAAATTTTTCATGTGAAGTACTCCTTTCTTCCCTATGTATCACCTCCTCAGCCCTAGTAAATGCTTATGCCGTTAACCTAGCTTGCTGCTCTGCCATTAAAGTCATAGCACATGCCATGTTTTGCATATTTGTCAATTTTTCTAGCTCATGTTCCATATTTATATGAACAGGTTGTTCAACCTCCACTTCTACTGGCATATTTTAAACCTCATCTTCTACTCTCATATTAACATTTCCTCATTCTATTGTTTATCTAAAATGAATCAAAGATATAACAATAGACTGCCAAATCTAGACTCTACTAACTCCAGAACCTCTAAAACCTAGGCTCTGATACCAAAAGCTGACACACCCCAACCCAGTTACTTATAATTAAGTTTGAAAGTCAAAGTGAGTCATACCATAAATAATTTAACTAAACCATAAACACGAGTCTTGACTAAAGATTCATCAACGTAAATCCATATAACTAAAAACTTTTTACAACATTAAAGTAGTCATACTGTGATACCCCGACTAATTAAATACCGGGTAGCTACTCCTTTATTAAATCAATACAAAATGCCAAGTTGGTTCAGTTAATAGCATCACTGTCGAAAACATTTTTATAATTACTAACCACCTAGTATTTAAAAAGTAAGTTGCCAAATTTTAAGTTAAGTGTGATTAACATGCAGTAAAAGAATAATGGAAGAACAACATAATCCATTCACCATAACGAAGAAATGAAATAACCAACAAATAGTAATAAGTCCGGAGGAAAACTTCTCACAACAATTCCACAACTGAAAATAATATGACAAGTCTGAATCCTGAATTAATTACATGCCCGAAGTCTGAATAACTGAAATAAATGAAGTGTCGAAAAGAAATGGGCGACATGCCCTACAACTGATAAATGCTGAATATAGAGTCAAGATAGATGAAGCGTCTACAATCAAAGTCTTGTAACTTCCACAAACAGCTACAGCTCGTCACCTGAATGAGGATCCTAAGCATGGTGTCCTCGTGGATGGGCACCTAAAATGGTTTTTACAAAAAGATAGATTTGAAAGCAAACGGGTCAGAGCCCGAAAGTGGAGAGTATTTTAAAAACAGCAAGTGCTTTAATAACATTAAAATAATGAATGCAAAATACATGTTAGGACGTGCTCTCACATGAAATACTCACCTCTCGTCTAACTGTGCACTCCTAACGTTCCTGTACCCATTCATGTGTTTTCTCATAACTATCTAGTTCAAAAGAGTTTCTAACACTTCTACTCGGTTCCCGTTTTAATTCCAATCCTAACAATTAAATAGAGAGTTCTACTTTAATTCTCGGATTCCCAATTATTAACAAAACCATTTAATGATAACTGTCCCCTTTTTATCTTTTCATAACGTTACAATAACTATACTCACAATTAAATATAGCAATTTTCGATTCATTTAACCGTATATTATTCACATCATAAATATACAATACAAGCACCCCGAGACTAAGCTGCGGTGCACACATACTCTGCTATCCATCCCGGTACATCACGTACATAAGGATCACGTATCCCGAATCTCTCAGGAATCGATCTCAGATAACCACATCACAAACAATGGAGGCGAACACAGTCACATCACATGGGTCACGCACATACCTACGCTCCCACGATCAGCAGACTTATTAACATCCCAATAAGTCCTTCTCTGACCTATGTTCATCGAGGTACCAATCTAAGTCCGGGCAACACAAGGATTAGAGGGCCCTAAGCGAACGTAAAACCTCCCGTGATAGCAAGTATGGTAGGTATGTCATACACATAAAATCATATGCTAAGCATTCACACATCTTAGATATCTCAATATTAATAAAGGTATTCTCTACATCCTTATACCATTATTCCAATTTTATATCTATTTTAAGTCTCCCGATAATATAGAGTTTAAACTGTCGACACGTCACACGTCATAGTTCTTATACTTAAAACCTATCTTAAATAGATTATTAAGTTCCTATTATTCCCACATATAACATCATCATTCCTAAGGTCCTTACTTCTGCCCCGAACCTCATTTCATCAATTATTCAAATTTACCCTTTTAACCCAAATATTATCTCACTTATCGAATTCCATAAGATTTAAACTAATTCCTCAATTGAATTCTAATTAGGGTCCAAATTTCATAGCCATGCCTACTGGTCCTCCTTAAGTTTAAGGGTATTCATAAGGTCTCCAATAATATTTTCCAAGGGTTGACATCATTAAAATTTAAATAGGGAAAACTTTACTCATTCTGAGAAGGTCGATCGATCGACCTTTACCTTCGATCGATCGAGGGTGGTCGATCGATCGACTGATGAATGTCGATCGATCGAACGCACCAGGTATGGCTACGGACTGCTTCGTTTTGCAGTTTTCAAATCATCACAAAACATCCTTTTAATGCATGAACCTCTAATATAATGTTATAATATCATCATACAACCATCCTACAACATTGTTAACGTTCTAAAACCAATATTTCATCAACCAAGGACTTTGTTTGGATCAAAACTTCATCAAGAATCTTAGTTTCCTATTTCTTTCAAGAACATTAATAAATCTCTTCTTAAATCCGTTTTTAAATCATCAAGGGTCATAATTCTGAATTCATAATTCGTCCAGAATGTTTTTACAAGCAGTCCCTAACATAGTTCATAGTTTTACATCTTCAAATGGGTCTAATCAATCTTCCAAGATAAATTTGATAATTTCCTAAACATGGAAAGCATAGCATTAAATCAATTGGAATTAAACCACTTGCCTTAATTTTTCTCTGAATTTGAGGTTGAATCTTGAAGGTTGAATCTGTCCTCTTTCTCTCTCTGCGGAATTTTCCTCTTTCTCTCTCTCTCTACAAGTTCTTCTCAAGGTGATAATGGAGGTGGGGTTGGTTTTTGCCAAGTTTTAAAGTTTCTAACTTCTCCCGTAGCCCACTACCTAAATTGGGGTTGGAAATGGCTTAGTGGGTTAAGACTAAGTCAGATTTTTAACTCTAATTTTCGTGGGTTTTAATTACCCACTTTCCGAAATTACCAAACTACCCTTTTACGTTGCCGGTATGGCCTAAAAATGCCTCGGGACCCAAACCAAACCCCCGGCTAGTGTTTTCTGACTATTTCTACCCTTCCGGACTCGTTGGCGCACTCAAAATGACCATACGGGTGATAAAAATAAAATTCACTTTTTAATTCAAATAAATATATTCCTGACGAGACTGTCACGCGTGTCCCAACAAAATTTCTCAAATTGCCATATTTCAATCTCGCGACAATTTCAATAGTTCCAATATTCATATATTGCCATATATACACATTATAATCAAATACTAACTCACATCTCGTTAATATTTTATCCGGATTAATTCCCAATTAATTCACATTTAATTCAATTAATTCCCAAGAATAAATATCATAAAAATACGGGGTATTACATACTTCCCCCCTAATAACAGAATTTCGCCCCGAAATTTGGAACTAGAAAGTACCTGGTAAGAACAACTCTGGATAACGTTCGCGCATCTCATCCTCGCGCTCCCATGTGGACTCCTCGACATTATGATGTCGCCACTGAACACGCACTAACAGGACTATCTTTGACCGCAGTTTCCTATCACTTCGGTCCAAAATACCAATCGGCCCCTCCTCGTAGGAGCTATCAGGCTGGAGATCGATGTCCTCCAAAGAAATATGAGAATGAGCCAAATCGTCTCTAAGATATTTCCTTAGCGAGGAAATGTGAAATACATCGTGAATCCGATGCAAATGCTCCGGTAACCCAAGTCTATACGCAACCGGTCCAATCCGCTCAATAATAGGAAATGGTCCCACATATCTCAGAGCCAACTTCCCTTTCTTCCCGAAACGCATAATCCCCTTCATAGGAGATACTCTGAGCAAAACCTGGTCCCCCACTTGGAACTCCCTGAAGAACCTCTTCGCATCAGCATAGCTCTTCTGCCGATCCTGAGCTACTCGAATGCGACTCCGTATCAATTCTATCCTCACCGAAGTGTCCTGAATCACTTCCGGCCCAAGTAGCTTGTTGTATCCCACCTCCAACCAACATGATGGGGAACGACAAGGTCTACCGTACAACGCCTCAAATGGAGCCATACCAATAGTGAACTGGTAGGAGTTGTTGTAAGCAAACTCCACCAGTGGAATATACTGCTCCCATCCACCTCCGAAATCAATGATGCACATACGCAACATGTCCTCTAACATCTGGTTTGTACGCTCGGTCTGCCCATCGGTCTGCAGGTGATACGCCGTACTCAACCGCAATTCCGTGCCCATGGCCTCCTGAAAACTTTCCCAAAACCGTGACACAAATATCTTATCTCGGTCAGACACGATATTTAGGGGCACACCATGAAGTCTCACTATCTCTGCAGTAAAGAGTTGGGCATACTGTCCCGTAGTGTAGTCTGTCCTTACGGGTAGAAAATGAGCGACTTTGGTCAACCTGTCCACAATTACCCAAATGGAGTCGTGACCTCTCTGTGACGTAGGCAACCCCGTGATAAAGTCCATGGATATGCTCTCCCACATCCACATCGGGACCTCCAATGGATGTAGAAGTCCTGCCGGTCTCTGGTGATCCACTTTTACTAGCTGACAAGTGGCGCATTTCGAAACAAACGCGGCAATATCTCTCTTCATCCCGCTCCACCAATACTGTCGTCTCATGTCTTGGTACATTTTGTCCCCACCGGAATGTACCGCGAATCGTGAGCCGTACGACTCTGCCATCACCTTGTGCCGCAATTCCTCCCCTTCCGGAACTACCAATCTCCCGTTAAAGCGTAATCCCCCGTCTGAGCTAACGGTATAGGATTCGGCTCCCTCTTCCAATAATCGGACTATCTGCTCCTGACAGAATGAGTCATTTGCATGTGCCCTTACTACCTTCATGACAATATGCGGTGTAACGGTTATCACAGACCTGAATGATCGGGCCACTGCATCCTGGTGTCCCAACTCCTTCCATTTGGCCTTCCATACCCCTACCACCTCATCTACTGGCCTACGGCTTAACGCGTCTGCTACCACGTTAGCCTTCCCCGGGTGATACTGGATATCAAACTGATAGTCCTTCACAAACTCAAGCCACCTTCGCTGTCGCATATTCAACTCTTTCTGCGTGAATAGGTACTGTAGGGACTTGTGGTCTGTGAATAATCGAAACTTTTCCCCCAAAAGATAATGTCTCCAAATCCGAAGAGCAAATACCACTGCCGCTAACTCCAAGTCATGGGTAGGGTAATTCTTCTCGTGAGGCTTAAGCTTACGGGAAGCATAAGCTATGGCCTGACTCTCCTACTGCAGTACACCCCCAAGTCCTTGTAAGGACGCATCGGTGTAAATAAGATACTCAACTCCCGATCTCGGCAATGCTAACACAGGTGCTGAGGTCAGCTTGTCCTTCAACTCGTCGAATGCCAACTGACAGGCATCACTCCAAATGAACGGCACACCCTTACGAGTCAGATGTGTCAAAGGACCCGCTATCTTCGAAAATCCTCGAATGAACCTCCTGTAGTATCCTGCTAGACCCAAGAAACTATGGATTTCTGTCGGCGTCGTGGGCTGTCCCCACTCCCTCACCGCGGATACTTTCCCCGGATCAACAGATATTCCCCGGTTGGAAATAATGTGTCCCAAAAACTGGACCTCCTTCATCCAAAACTCGCACTTCTCATATTTTGCATACAGCTCGTTCTGACGTAGCGTCTGCAAAACCTGCCTCAAATGCTCGGCGTGCTCCTCCTCTGTCTGGGAGTAAACCAGAATATCATCGATGAAGACAATGACAAACTGATCCAAGAAATCCCTGAACACCCTATTCATCAAGTCCATAAACACTGCTGGAGCGTTGGTCAAACCAAATGGCATAACCCGAAACTCGTAAGAACCATATCTCGATAAGAACGCAGTCTTCGAGACGTCCTCCTCCCTGATACGCAACTGATGGTATCCAGATCGCAAATCAATCTTTAAGAAGAAAAAAGCTCCTCTCAACTGGTCGAATAGGTCATCAATTCGAGGCAACGGATACTTATTTCGTATCGTGACCTTGTTCAACTCCCGGTAGTCCACACACAATCTCAGTGAACCATCTCTCTTCTTCACGAACAACACAGGGGCACCCCACGGCGAAGTACTCCTCCATATAAACCCCTGACCCAACAACTGCTCAATCTGATCTCGTAGCTCTCGTATCTCTGCCGGAGCCATACGGTACAGTGCACGTGCTATAGGTCTCGTATCTGGTAATAAGTCTATGACAAAGTCTATCTCTCGACTGGGAGGTAGGCCTGGTATCTCCTGAAACACATCGGAATACTCCCTGACAACTGGGATCGAATCTAAAGGAATCGCAACCTCCTTAGAGGTATCCTCCTCTTCGTAATACAAATGAGCGGTCGAACCTCCCTCTGGGCGAGGCATCGCCACTACAAACATCTCTTGCCACGGAATGGAAAAAACAATGCTCCCACCGAAGCAATCAATCATGGATCTATAATCAGCGAGCCAATCCATACCGATAATCACATCGTGCACATGCATATCTAATACCAACATGTCTGCAGGTAATACCAGACTACCAATCTCTACCCCCACTCCCCGGCATATAAAGAAAATAAGCGACCCACTCCCCAATGGTGAGTCTACGCACGTCACTGTGCTCTCTGCTGTGGCTAACAACCCTAAGGCTTTCGCAAAATGTGTAGCTATAAAACAGTGTGTTGCCCCCGTATCAAACAAAACCCGACCCATAGTACCATGGATAGGAAACATACCCTCAATCACGGGTGGTGCCTGTGGAGCTGCTGCCTGGTGGACGTTATAGACACGTCCATACTGTAACTGCCCCTGCTGCACAGGAACTGCTGGAATAGCTGGAAGTGCTGGCACCTGGGCTGGAGCTGGGAGGGCAGGTGGAAAAAGTGGCCTCTGTGGCTCATGTCGAGCACCCTGCTGCTGCTGCGGAGCCCTGCCCCTATCAGGACAGTCCTGGCGTTTATGGCCAGTCTTGCCACAAACGAAACACTTCCCCGGGAAGTTCCCCCCTCTCTGTCCCTGCTGTCCCCGGCCCTGGTGGTCGTTACCGTTCCTCCACTGGCCCTGCTGGCCCTGCTGAAACTGCTATTGACCATTCTGACCTTGCTGGTTCTGATGGCCGTTCGGACCCTGATGTCCCTGTCGAAAACCTCCCTGTTCGTGCCTGAAATTTCCCGACCTGAACCTCTTGTAATCCCCCTGTTGGGAACCCTGGTCGCCCTGTCTCTGCCCCTGAACAGATTGTGCCCCGCTGGCACCATTTCCTCCAGTCCTGCCCTGATGGCTGGACTCTCCCGATCGCTTGCCCTCAGCCATGTGAAAGCGGTGATCCTGAAAATGGAGCAATGCAGCGTTAACCACATCAGAATAAGTGGCCAACGATAGGTTCCCTAACAAATGCTGACGGATCCTCCAAGTCAACCCGTCTGTAAATTTCTGTATCTTCTTTTCCTCTGTCGGTATCTCATCCGGAACAATGTTCAGAAGATTAGTGAATTCGGCCTCATACTCGGCCACAGTCTTACCCTCCTGTCGAAGGCTCATCAACTTCCTCCTCATTTCCGTATGAACAGCTGACGGAAAGTACTTGCGGTCGAACCGCACCCAAAACTCCTGGATAGTGAGAGTATCTCTCTCCTCCACGGTGGTAATAGACTCCCACCACTGCAGTGCAGACCCCACTAGCTTAAAGGTAGCTAGTATCTGCTTCTGAACCTCAGTGCACTCGTACATCCTCAAGTGCCGCTGAATATCCTTCCTCCACTGACTCGAAACCACTACATCGGAGCTACCTGCGAACTCCCGTGGGTGTGCTTTATGAAAAGCATCTCGAACACGTTCCCAAGCAGACGGGAATGCATGCGCCTAAACCGGCGTGGCTACTGGCGCCTGAGCTGGTGCCTGTTGAACTACGGCTAGTGCGGCATTTACCGCCTGGGCCACAATGGCTGCAACCTCGGCGGCATTCATCGTGCCCTGAACTGGTGCGGGCTGTGGTTCTGGCGTAGCATCCCTGGGAACCCGTTGTGCACGTCGTGGAGGCATCTGAAATAAGAGTAAAGTCTATAAGTTCGCAGTTATAAACTCAAAATAGCTGAAGAACGTAGCATATACAAGAGAATACAACAGTCCTAAAATATAGGGCTCTACATCAAAGAAAGCTCAGCGGAAACATAATAAGCCGTACAGATCCTAAAGGACACTAGGACAGTTCTTTTTCAGGTAACCCTTTTGATAACAGTTAAAACATTCTCCATTCAGTAACCTTGGGCAATTCCTCTTTATATAACCAGATGTCCCACAAAAGAAGAAAGCATTTGGATTCCCTTGTGTTGAAATTCCTGAACCTCTTACACTATTAGCTCCACCCCTTTGTGAACTACTTTCCACACCTCTACCATGATGAAATTTCTGCCCTCTAAGCTTTGAAAATTCCGTATCACTACCTTTTTTATAATTCGGGTCGAATACGCTTCTCTTTATGCGTCGTTCTCGATTCCCTCTCGCTTCATTCAGGTCCTTTTCTACTAGCATGGCTTTGTTCACAAGGATAAATAATTTACAGTTTCTAAAGCCGAAAATCGTGATTTAATAACTAACTCTAGTCCATCGAGAAAGCAGCTACACATGTCTTCCCCATTCTGTATAAACCTCAATGCAAACCGAGATAAAGCTGTAATTTTAGCTTCGTATTCTCTAATTGTTATGCTTCCCTGATTCAACATAAAATATTCTTTCTTTTTTTATTTTCGATACATTGGAGGAAAATACTTATCATACAAAGCTTTGATAAAAGCATCCCATGAGATCACATTCCCACCTCTTGGAGTAATCAACAAATATTTTGGGACATCCCACCAATACTTAGCTTCTCCTCTTAGCATATATGTCGCCAAGGTTACTCGTTGATTTTCAGGCATTCTCATTACCCCAAAAATAAGTTCAATCTTTTTAACCCATACTTATGCCTCTGTTGGATCAACTGCTCCTTCAAATGAGGGTCGATTCCTTTTAATAAATTTTTCATGTGAAGTACTCCTTTCTTCCCTATGTATCACCTCCTCAGCCTTAGTAAATGCTTATGCCGTTAACCTAGCTTGCTGCTCTGCCATTAAAGTCATAGCACATGCCATGTTTTGCATATCTGTCAATTTTTCTAGCTCATGTTCCATATTTATATGAACAGGTTGTTCAACCTCCACTTCTACTGGCATATTTTAAACCTCATCTTCTACTCTCACATTAACATTTCCTCATTCTATTGTTTATCTGAAATGAATCAAAGATATAACAATAGACTGCCAAATCTAGACTCTACTAACTCCAGAACCTCTAAAACCTAGGCTCTGATACCAAAAGCTGACACACCCCAACCCAGTTACTTATAATTAAGTTTGAAAGTCAAAGTGAGTCATACCATAAATAATTTAACTAAACCATAAACACGAGTCTTGACTAAAGATTCATCAACGTAAATCCATATAACTAAAAACTTTTTACAACATTAAAGTAGTCATACTGTGATACCCCGACTAATTAAATACCGGGTAGCTACTCCTTTATTAAATCAATACAAAATGCCAAGTTGGTTCAGTTAATAGCATCACTGTCGAAAACATTTTTATAATTACTAACTACCTAGTATTTAAAAAGTAAGTTGCCAAATTTTAAGTTAAGTCTGATTAACATGCAGTAAAAGAATAATGGAAGAACAACATAATCCATTCACCATAACGAAGAAATGAAATAACCAACAAATAGTAATAAGTCCGGAGGAAAACTCCTCACAACAATCCCACAACTGAAAATAATATGACAAGTCTGAATCCTGAATTAATTACATGCCCGAAGTCTGAATAACTGAAATAAATGAAGTGTCTAAAAGAAATGGGCGACATGCCCTACAACTAATAAATGCTGAATATAGAGTCAAGATAGATGAAACGTCTACAAGCAAAGTCCTGTAACTTCCACAAACAGCTACATTTCGTCACCTGAATGAGGATCCTAAGCATGGTGTCCTTGTGGCTGGGCACCTAAAATGGTTTTTTACAAAAAGATAGATTTGAAAGCAAACGGGTCAGAGCCCGAAAGTGGAGAGTATTTTTAAAACAGCAAGTGCTTTAATAACATTAAAATAATGAATGCAAAATACATGTTAGGACGTGCTCCCACATGAAATACTCACCTCTCGTCTAACTGTGCACTCCTAACGTTCCTGTACCCATTCATGTGTTTTCTCATAACTATCTAGTTCAAAAGAGTTTCTAACACTTCTACTCGGTTCCCGTTTTAATTCCAATCCTAACAATTAAATAGAGAGTTCTACTTTAATTCTCGGATTCCCAATTATTAACAAAACCATTTAATGATAACTGTCCCCTTTTTATCTTTTCATAACGTTACAATAACTATACTCACAATTAAATATAGCAATTTTTGCTTCATTTAACCGTATATTATTCACATCATAAATATACAATACAAGCACCCCGAGACTAAGCTGCGGTGCACACATACTCTGCTATCCATCCCGGTACATCACGTACATAAGGATCACGTATCCCGAATCTCTCAGGAATCGATCTCAGATAACCACATCACAAACAATGGAGGCGAATACAGTCACATCACATGGGTCACGCACATACCTACGCTCCCACGATCAGCAGACTTATTAACATCCCAATAAGTCCTTCTCTGACCTATGTTCATCGAGGTACCAATCTAAGTCCGGGCAACACAAGGATTAGAGGGCCCTAAGCGAACGTAAAACCTCCCGTGATAGCAAGTATGGTAGGTATGTCATACACATAAAATCATATGCTAAGCATTCACACATCTTAGATATCTCAATATTAATAAAGGTATTCTCTACATCCTTATACCATTATTCCAATTTTATATCTATTTTAAGTCTCCCGATAATATAGAGTTTAAACTGTCGACACGTCACACGTCATAGTTCTTATACTTAAAACCTATCTTAAATAGATTATTAAGTTCCTATTATTCCCACATATAACATTATCATTCCTAAGGTCCTTACTTCTGCCCCGAACCTCATTTCATCAATTATTCAAATTTACCCTTTTAACCCAAATATTATCTCACTTATCGAATTCCATAAGATTTAAACTAATTCCTCAATTGAATTCTAATTAGGGTCCAAATTTCATAGCCATGCCTACTGGTCCTCCTTAAGTTTAAGGGTATTCATAAGGTCTCCAATAATATTTTCCAAGGGTTGACATCATTAAAATTTAAATAGGAAAACTTTACTCATTTTGGGAAGGTCGATCGATCGACCTTTACCTTCGATCGATCGAGGGTGGTCGATCGATCGACTGATGAATGTCGATCGATCGAACGCACCAGGTATGGCTACGGACTGCTTCGTTTTGCAGTTTTCAAATCATCACAAAACATCCTTTTAATGCATTAACCTCTAATATAATGTTATAATATCATCATACAACCATCCTACAACATTGTTAACTTTCTAAAACCAATATTTCATCAACCAAGGACTTTGTTTGGATCAAAACTTCATCAAGAATCCTAGTTTCCTATTTCTTTCAAGAACATTAATAAATCTCTTCTTAAATCCATTTTTAAATCATCAAGGGTCATAGTTCTGAATTCGTAATTCGTCCAGAATGTTTCTACATGCAGTCCCTAACATAGTTCATAGTTTTACATCTTCAAATTCATGGGTCTAATCAATCTTCCAAGATAAATTTGATAATTTCCTAAACATGGAAAACATAGCATTAAATCAATTGGAATTAAACCACTTGCCTTAATCTTTCTCTGAATTTGAGGTTGAATCTTGAAGGTTGAATCTGTCCTCTTTCTCTCTCTGCAGAATTCTCCTCTTTCTCTCTCTCTCTACAAGTTCTTCTCAAGGTGATAATGGAGGTGGGGTTGGTTTTTGCCAAGTTTTAAAGTTTCTAACTTCTCCCGTAGCCCACTACCTAAATTGGGGTTGGAAATGGCTTAGTGGGTTAAGACTAAGTCAGATTTTTAACTCTAATTTTCGTGGGTTTTAATTACCCACTTTCCGAAATTACCAAACTACCCTTTTACGTTGCCGGTATGGCCTAAAAATGCCCCGGGACTCAAACCAAACTCCCGGCTAGTGTTTTATGACTATTTATACCCTTACGGACTCGTTGGCGCACTCAAAATGACCATACGGGTGATAAAAATAAAATTCACTTTTTAATTCAAATAAATATATTCCTGACGCGACTGTCACGCGCGTCCCAACAAAATTTCTCAAATTGCCGTATTTCAATCTCGCTACAATTTCAATAGTTCCAATATTCATATATTGCCATATATACACATTATAATCAAATATTAACTCACATCTCGGTAATATTTTATCCGAATTAATTCCCAATTAATTCACATTTAATTCAATTAATTCCCAAGAATAAATATCATAAAAATACGGGGTATTACACATACTTTAAGGACAAGTTAACTTAATTACATCATTTACATTTAAACAAACTCTTTGTTTCACCCATTCCTGGATAACCCAACCCGACCTCCTAGATTTGGTAGTGACCTCGCATTACCTAAAAAACATAAATATTGGAACCGTGAGCAACACAGCTTAGTGAATGCATCACTACTACACGATTGCATAAGATTAAATGCAATAAATCATATCCTCGTGATAATAGATATATATTTATCCGGCTCATTCAATAAGAATGAAAACATTTTTGGCTCATTCATAAGAATCACCTAATTTTCTGGCTCATTCATAAGAATGACCTAATTTTTTGGCTCATTCATAGGAACGACCTAATTGTCCGACCCATTCATATTGAATTACCAACTTTTCAAATCATGATTCACATATGTCTAAATAGACAATTCTCCCCCATTTCGGGTCGAGGAGTAACCTCCCATTTCGGTAAACCGAAATGAACATTTTCATATTCATAACATTTTGATCATATTCGTAATAGTATGCAAATACATCATTCTAGTGAGTACACTCACCGTGGTTGACAACTATGTATTCACGTTTCCTTCGGGTGGAGATGACTTGGGTTGATTAGACCTTACACCTGTCAATCCAACTAAATCAGTACTGAATCTCAATCATAAGTATTATCTTAATATATTTATTGTCACACTCCGCTAAATTCTGGCGTCGGTCGCCACCAAAACCAAGCCAGGTGTGAGTAAATGAAGTATCATTCTTAGCATGAGACAGATATGAGACATATAACATTAATACACAAGATAAATGATGATCAATACCAAAAGATAAACCATCCAACTAAGTGATAAAAGATCCATCTCCATGCTAAACTCAAAATAAGTCCAATCTCTAATAATATGAAACTGAATAATCTCCAACTGAATCTAGTGAAATAACTGAATAAAACTCATAACAACTTTGGAACTGAATGACCCAATCAAAACCATAAACTATGTCTCAAAGATAAATGATGATCAATACCAAAAGATAAACCATCCAACTAAGTGATAAAAGATCCATCTCCATGCTAAACTCAAAATAAACTAAATCAATATGCATAAGGTAGAGCAACTCCAACTACACCTCCAAGCAAATATCCAAATAATTCTATGCAGCTTCTCCAAAACTTATCTTGAAAAAGTTAGTCAACGCACGAGGTCAGAGCCCCGAACATGAATACACACTACTCCCCTCAAATAGGATCCTTGAATCCAAATAGTAGCATTATATGCAATAAATATCACAATAGAATATTTTAATTAAACGAGATAATTAAACGCGAAAAAGATAAATTACTAACCACCCCCAAAGATTCTGATAAAAACACATCAGTATCATTTTATTTATCCCACAACCCCAAAGTGTTAATTTAATTAAATTAACCCAATTTTTTTTTATTGTTCTCACTTTTTATTACGGTGGTCCTCCCGTCCCGGGTGATAATCCATCAAAGTGTCACACTTCTCCTTGTTAATAGCTAGCCGAATCCGTTTAAACTGTCGATTCCCTCCAATATGACAAGGTTTCACACACGACATGACATAAATCACCCAATCGGACTCGTTTAAATTGTCAGTCCCTGAAACATTATGTCGCCATAAATTTTAATACCCGTTATTATCTTAGGCATTAATTCTCATTTTCTCAATTTCATAATTAACAATTTACCCCACCCTTCTAATCGATGTGAGATCCTCAAAATACCCCTTAGTCCCATACCTAAGGGTCCCCAAGTCACTAATACATCCTACCCTATGTATAGGATGAATTTCTAACATAAATCTCGACCTAGTCTCATGTCTAGGCTAGCGTAACGGCGATAAAGTGTAAAAAAATTAGCCCACCCCCGATATAATAAAGTCGTAATAATCTACCCTCATTAGTCCCATACCTAGAAGGATAAATCATCAAAGGCCTACCCATTAGTCCTATACCTAGAATGCATCCTAAAATATAGTGAGAGAAAAAATACCCAACAACCCATCGTCACAATGGAAATTTAATAATACCAACAAGTCACACAAACAAGCATAATTAATCAACGTAAAAAACTACGCATAATAGTTCAATTCAATTAAATCTTAATTTAATTATCACATCGTCATAAATACCCAATTAATCCCATTTAATTATTTTAAATGAAATACACCGAGCTTTCACCATTAATACATCATATTTCCAATTTCATTATCTCTACACAATTTACATGAGTTATGCGTCCCCAAAATTTATTTAATTCAAAACCAAGATTTTTCTACATGCAACATATACCAATAAAACCCAAAATCCTCTCATCAATCATACGTACCCAAGGGTTATGAATATTATTCAGATTAAAAGATTTAATAAAAATAGTTCCATAATTAGTGTCCACTTTTCCTAATTAAGTCACTACTTTCTTTTAAGAAAACATGATTAAAGGTTTGGGTAATACTTAAAACGCATAATACTAATGAAAATGAATAGAGTATTCATGCGTGAGAGTATTCCTTTTGTCTTATGTGTCAATTGCACTCATGTTGAATTGTGATATACATTGGAATCCTGAAAATTTATTGGAATCTATTATTTGATTCATTGAGATATATTATATTGTTGGTTTGAGCATAGTGTCATGAGATTTTAATATGAAATGGAGAATGGGCAGCCGTCAATAGTCCAAAATCCGAATATGCTTGAGAATGCATAGGCACGGTGAGGTGAGGCCTGGTGATTCATTGATATGCTGTTGAGAAATTAATATTGATATAATGCTTGAGTATTGCATTTGATTTGTATATGCGCATTCGTATTGTTGCGATTTATTCATCGTACTAATTATTTTTGAGCATCTATTCCGGTCATATTGTGTACTTCCCCGTATTTTCTTTTAGTTGGTAGGTTAGCGTGGATTGGGACGCTATGGACTATTTTGGAGAATTGTTTTAGAGCATGGACTTGGAAGATATTTTGATGTATAAATTAGTGGTGTAATTTTAGTTGGAGAATTATGTATTGGAGAGAAACTTTATTGTAGTCATTATTGTGTAAATAGAAGGATTATGGACTTGTTGTATTTTAATTGTGGGAATTTAGATGCTATATACTCATTCTTGATGATTTTAGTTTAGTTTTTATCATAGTAGCACGCCGCGTGTCTCTCTCGGGCGCGCGGGATGTTACATTTATGTAATTTCAATGATTATACAACAACAATATAATTCCTCTCAAATCAAATTCTACGAAAACTCGAGTAAAGATGAAACAATGGTATATATATTGATAAAGTTATGAATATTAAACTGTAGAAAATACCTCATAAGGAACTTATAACTAAAACCATGTAAACATAAAAGTATACTTCTCAAGGTATATACATATGAAACATGTGCTCAAAATACCCTTTGGAAGGATGAAATAAAAACATTCTTTCATAGGGTATCCAGTATGGTCTCAAATTACTGTTCTCCATACTTAACAATCCTATTTTCATAAATTGTACAAATACAGGTGTCCAAGCTCATTAATATGAAAATCTATCTGAATATTCTTTCTCTGGGTACCTCGTTTATTTGTCCTGGGCCAGAGAAGTATCTCGACTAAGCCCTATCAAAGATAGGGATAGCCCGACCCAAACTCTAAAGTATCATAAATAACTAATTTAGCAACGACCCATTCAACCCCTAAAATCTATCAAGAGATATTCAAGGGATTATGGGCCAACGTGGAGGTGCCTAACACCCCCACTATCTGAAAATTACATGTATATATTGAACCTCCCAACCCGGGGCAAAGGGTATGTAATTTTGTAAATAATCCCCCAGAGAAAAGAGAAACACAACCAGAGAGCACCACCATGGACGTAGGCAATTTTGTCAAACCACGTATATCTTGTGTCGTGTGTGATTGCAGCTATTCTAATTTATGTTCTTTACTTTTGCTGGTGATCGCATTTGCTTATGTGTTGAGATTTAGACACCCCATTCTGTTACCCCCTAACTCTCCTTAGGTCCCTAGTGCCTCCCTTCATCACTACAAACCCAGGTCATACCCCGAGTACTGACCTAAAAGCCATCGAGCACTCTCAGGCTTCATTTGACCAAAAAGTCAATATCTTCATCTCGACCAAAGATGAATGAATCTTTGGAGGGCACTGAAATCCCTTTCCAACGATCCATCCCTTGCGTGATTCTGACTTACCATGCGGACGAACGATCCGTTTGCATCCGAAACTTGATCCAGAGGCCAACGGGCGCTCCCGGGCTCCGTTTGACCTAAGTCAACTCTTCAGCTCAATCGAGGCTAAATGAATCTTCGAAGGGCACTGAAACCCCTTTCCAATGGTCGCTCCGTGTGCGATTCCAACTTACCATGCGGACGAACGATCCGTTTGACTCCAAGAGGTCACCGAATGCTTTCAGGGCCCGATTGACCAAAGTCAACTCCCCAAACTGGGTCAAACTCTTTGGAATGTCGAAGTACATCTCCTAACCTTTCCAACGGTCTGCCCCATGTGCGATTCTGACTTACCATGCGGACGAACGATCCATTTGCGTCCGAACGATTTCCTGTCCAATGGACCGACAAATGCTTCCGAGCCATATTTGACCCAAAGTCAGCTCACGAAACCGGGAATGGTACAAAGGACTTTCAAAGGTCTCTGAATTACCTTTATAACGATCTGCCCCGTGCATAATTCTGACCAACGGTTTTCCCTCGACAGCTAATTTTCTGAAAAGGCCTGAAACACACTGCCAAATGGTAGGTTCCAGACCCTGCCTATCGGCAGGTGTCGATAGGCAGGACCAGGTCTATGATGATCGGCAATGACCTGGGCCTATAAAAGGAGGCCTTCACCTCATTTGCAAAGAGAAGCCCAGATCTGATAAAAATCACTCTCAGCGTATCCCTAACCTCTCTCGAAGACAACGCGATTTCAACATCCAAATCCCTTTCTAACTTTCACTTTTCATCATCCTTGGTGAATTAGACACTCTCCATCATCATCCAAGTGCAAGGGCTTCTCTCCAACATTCAATATTAAGCTCAAGATCTTCAAGAAGGTCCAACTTTCTCTTCAAATTCTTTCAAATTCGCAATAACTTGTTTGATTACTTAGCACTTTTATTATCTCACCTCACACATCCTAATATAATTTTTTTTAGTATTATTGCACATCTCTTATTTTCATATAAATAAAACCCAAAAAATAAGAAAAAGAGGGTTTGCTAATAAATTCCAAATAGGGATTCTCATACTTTTCTCACAACTAAGACACTTTTTCTACACACACACCCACTCACAAATAATAGATCCCCCATTTGGATTTATGGGATAAACCCCACCCCTCATTTTGTATGCGAACTAGGTGGACTTTTATGCCTTTATAGGCTACGTAGGCGTCTCGGGGTAAAATCCGAGACTCGAGTCCTATTCTCAATTTCTCTCTCATTTTCTATCTTCTCTAAATCCAATTTTCGTATGCACCAGTATGTCTTTGGATGCCATCCTTCGGGATGGCTTCCCTTTTTTCTTTTGTCTGTTTTGAGTAAAATAGACTGGCGACTCTAAATCTCTCTATATTTTTACACCTCATCTCAAATGACTCCGGTCGAAGCGCTCCCGAGAGGGACGCGCGGGACCCGAGGATCCTTCCTTCATGCGCCCGCCCGCGGCGAGGATCGGGGATGGCCACAGTGGCGACTCCACTGGGGACTTGATATGTTTTGAGGGCTTGACTCTATTTATGTGGATGTTATATTTGTTTATGTTTCCCCTATATCTGCATGTTCCCCTTTTTCATTTGTATCCCATGCTTATGCTTATGTTCACACACTTGTAGAAAATTCTCCATGTACACTTCGCACCACGTGCACCTAGGATCACATATATCCACATGTTGCATGCATCATCCATCCATACTTGGTGTACCTTTGGTACTTGTACTTTGCTCCATGTTTGGTATAATCAAGAAAAGAATTCTCAACATAAGATACTAATAAGAGAATCGTGCATTATTCACACGACATCACCAAAGAGCATTGTTATTAACCAAATTTTACCCAGTAACTGGAGGGTCACTTCGTGATGGGCGCTGGTCCGGCAGGGCGCAGTTAGCCTAAGCGATATGACTTTCACCTTCCATTGGCCAAGTACCTTCGACGTATATCGAACGGTTACCCCGCATCATACCGCTTGACCGAAGTCATGACGAGAGGTATATCGTAGGGAATTCATTCACGTACGTCGAGTATATCGAATTCGCTCTCACACGTACCGTCCCCACGAGGTATATAATGAGGCAATTCATGTACACTCAGGTATATCAAATGGCTTGTCCACACGTACTGATTGCCCGCAAGAGCAAGACGTATATTGTGGAAGTCATGCCAAAGGGGGGAACCCATTCCGATTCACCCAACCAATTGCATACCTGTATATAGGTGTCAAACCTTGGACACGCACTTTAGATTGCCAGTTTTAACTCGAAACTTTGTCAAAATTCTGGGTCGGCCTGCCACCCAAGTTTTTGCACATTTTTTAAAATGGGACCCTGTCCGTGAGCCTGGTTACAAGTACAGTTGTAGATTTACATATATTAAAAACCCCACTTTTCCAGGCTCGGGTCCCGTCCGACATTGCATTTAGGAGAATTAAATACAAGTGAGAACATAATAATCATAATAATCATGCTGAGTTCCGTCTCCAAAAACATTTCTCCCTTCTTTATCAAAAATCAAAAAAATAGTTTCTTCTCTTTTTCTCAAAAACAAATCCCATTCTACGCCTTCTCAGTTCAATCGTAAGCCCTTAGCCTGGCTCCCTATTGGCTTCGGTCTTTAGTCAAATCACCCCAGAGTTTCGTTCGTTCTTCTACTACTTCTTTCGAGTCCATAATCCATACACTTTCCATGGAGAATACAGATCAAGTACCAGTCATACAGTCGGATCTGACGACAGTCCTAGCTCAGCTCATGTACAAGATTGACAACCTCCAAACTGAGGTTTGAAAGATGCAACGAAACTAGGTTCCTATTCCTTAAGAGCCCGAGCCCCTATCTGGGTTCTCGAAGAATATCAGCACGCTCCACGTGCCCCTCCTGTTAATAGGCCACTGTCTGCCCAGCTTTCGATGCCAAACATTGCCCAGCCTGTGGCTAACCTGCCTATGGTCGTTGATCCAAAAGAGAAGGAGTTGAATAAAGTCAAATAGGATCTCAAGATGCTCATCAAGAAGTTCGACCAAGTCAGAATCTCTTGGAATTACATAGACTATACCCACATGTCTCCTTATCCTAAAGCGAGGTTACCTCAGAAGTTCAAGATGCCAAATATCGAGAAGTTCAGAGGGAGTGGACCCCGATTGTTCATCTTCGCAATTATCATCGGTCCATAACTCTACTAGGGGCTTCTGAAGAAGTGATGGCCCAATTGTTTCAGCAAACTTTGAAGGATAGTGCTCTCCGATGGTTTTTGTCTCTCGAGGAATCCAAAATCCGTAGCTAGGAGGATATAGCCCAAGAATTCATGTCGCAGTACAAATACAATGAAGAGCTTGAGGTCACCCGTAGTGATTCAGAACTGCTCAAATAAAACCCTGGGGAATCAGTCAGTAACTTTATAACCCGGTGGAGGGAGCAGACAGCTACCATGACCAATCGACCATCTGAGGAAGAACAGGTCAACATAGTGAAGAAGAACTTCTTGCCCCATGTCCGAGCGATGATGGGAGGACAATATTATCCCCACTTCTGAGCTCTCAGAGAAGAAGGAGTAGAAATAGAGGAAAGCCTCGTTAAAACAGAGGTTGAACCAAAAAAGGTGTCCGGACAGTTCACCCCTAGAAAGTATGACAAGCCTGCCAGTGCTACAGTCTCAACCATCAACAACATCTCTCAACCAACCACATCATGGGCACCAGAAATCCGCCCTGCCCCCATCCGAAGGGAATACACTGAGCTCCATGCTCCCCTCTCCAAAGTTTACCAAGCCTTGTTAAGCCGAAACCTCATCAAACCCTTGGATCCCCATCCATTGCCAAATCCACTCCCAAGAAACTTCAAGGCCGATGCTCATTGCGCCTTTTACCAAACTGCTGGTCCTCCCACCGACCAATGCTTTCACCTTCGAAACATAATCCAAGATCTCATTGACCGGGGTACCATCGCCCCACCAAAAAATCCTAAGCCAAACACTACTCATAATCCACTCCCAAATCATACCAATGCCATCTTCTTAGAAGAAAACCCAAATTTCAATCCCTCAACTCAAATCACACCCATATACTCTTCTAAACCTCTTTAAATTTACCCATATTTCCTCCTACACCCTACTAGCCTCGCTGACCAGGCACTGTCACTCCTTACCAGAGCATACATCGCTGTCCGTAACCGTTTTGAAAATAGAAATATGGAATTGTCAGAGGTGTTAAACCAACTCCTAGAGTTCGGACTGAAATTGCCCTCATAGATGGTCATCGATTGCCAAAGGTTTAGTACACTGTTCTTGGAAGCAGGAAAGTGGGCTCGAGATTCAGACAAGTGGGTGGTACCAATCGATGAAGTCAGCTTAGATGATGTTGTCCAGATTGTGGCAGAATTATTCAGACAAACCAACAATATTTGTAGTATCACCGGGTCACTTGACATTTTGAAGCTACAAGGGCGCTTGGTCCTTTCAACCATACATATCCCCACAGAATGGGAAGACATGTATGAAGAAGCCGTTGAAGTTGTGGAATGCATTGACTTTACATAGAAAGACATAATTATTGCCACCAGATGGGGGGAAGAATTTGAAGATTCGAGTGAAGAACAAGCTTCAGGAAGAACTCACCCAGTAGCTGACACATGTGGGATGATATCAATTAAAGAACTCCTCGAAAAAATAAACAGGGTGACAGAACAACCTGAGATTGATGAGGAAACGAGATTCATGTTCTTCCCTTCTTCAGTAAATCACATGACTAGATCAGGGAGACATTACCAGGTTTCAAGCTCACTACCAGCAAATGACAAAGGGAAGGGCGTTGAAAACCTTCATATGCCAGAGATACCCATCGAGGAGAGCAAGATCCTCGATCAACTGAAGAAAACTCAAGCTAATATAACTCTATGGGGGCTTTTCATGTCTTCCCAGCTACATAGAAATGCTTTAATCAAGCTGCTCACTGGACCCACAGTTCCTCCTTCTACCACACCAAAAGAAGTGGTAAATCTGGTCGGATCCTTGACCTCTACCCGAATGCTATCATTTTTTGAAGAAAAAATCCCCAGAATTGGGCCAAATCACAATCATGCACTCAACATCTCCATCAAAGTTATGGGGAAGGCGGTGCCACTCTCTCTTATCGATAACGGATCCGCCTTGAATGTCTGGCCACTGAGAACCTTCAAATGTTTAGGCCTGAAAGAAAGCGACCTCGCTCCAACCTCCGTCGCAGTACGTGCCTACGATAATACCCGCTGGGAGGTGATGGGATCCGTAAAACTTGTAATAGGGGTTGGCCCTATAAACCCTGTCGTCGAATTCCAAGTCATAGACATCCTAGCTTGTTTTAACCTATTGCTCGGACGACCTTGGCTACACAGTATCAAGGGCGTGTCTTCCTAACTCCATCAGAAATTGAAGTTCTTCGCCGACGGGTGAGTCATCAACATTTTGGGTGATGATGAAAATGTCGAGCGTGCAAGCACCAGCAGTCTAATCCTTGAGATACAACACGAGTTAAATGATATGCTCCTATCAGGATTTCGAGTTGAGCCACTCCTACTCCCGGCAGGGGACGATTTCAAAGAAAGGGTTTGTCCAGAATATAACCCTCGTGGAAATTTCAATGTGATTCAGATGTTCAGAAACATGCACTTCATGCTCGGACTGGGGCTAGGGGAAAGGCAACAAGGGATACTCGCGCCCATCGAACTAAAAAAAGCTTTCCCTCCTTGTGTCTTGGGGTATCAACCATCAGAATAAGAACTCAGAATGATCCACCATCGACTAAAGAGAGGATTAGACTGCATCCAAACTATTCCAGGAGACTCCTTGAATGGACGATTCATCAAAGAAGGTAAGGACTTCCCCTTTTACGGTTTTCCAGAACCATAGTATGACCACACAGACAAGAAGATAAAGCCTGGGATGGAGATCTTTTTCCAAGATAGCTATCCATGGGCCGAAAGTTTCCAACATCGAGTACAACCGCTCATCAAAGATATCAAAGATACTGAGGAAAGTGATTCCGAAGATTCCTTCAACTTACAGACACTGGAGCTGGCACTCTGCGTGGTTCATTCAGGCACTACATCAATGGATCCATCCCATCTGATTAAATCTACTGATGCACTCCTCCTCAACTGGCATGCTGCGCTAGTTCTACCTCTTGAAATCTCCCCTAACCCCAATGTTTACCATATTTCCTCTTCTGTTGTCTATCCTTGTTCAAATGTAATCGAGACCTCTTTTGATAAGGTTCTCAATGCTATTTTTCCTATCAATGAAATAAATGAAGATTTTGAGTATCTTGATGTGCCTTACATTAATTGTTTCGATTCTAATCGAACTTTTGATGATGATGATTTTGCAAATGAACAATTCTTAACTGATCTAAATAAGGTTAATAATAAACAACATAACCGCGTTCAAGTTAATGAAGAAGAGACTGTTGTTATTAATCTTGGTTCTAGTAGCCAACTGTGCGAGATTAGGATAGGGGCCACCCTTGATGAGCATGAGCGCGCACAACTCAAAGAATTTTTAAAGGAATTTGTGGATGTCTTTGCATGGTCCTATGATGATATGCCCGACATTGGCCCTAAAATAGCTCAGCACAAGATTCCCACTCTCCCAGATTACAATCCGGTTAAACAAAAATTAAGAAAGCTCCGCACCGAATGGTCGCTCAAGGTCAAAGAAGAGGTGGTCAAATAGTTGAACGAGGGCTTCATTCGTGTGATCGAATATCCCACATGGCTAGCCAACATAGTACCTATACTAAAATCAGGAGGGAAGGTTCAAATGTGTGTGGACTACCGAGATTTAAACAAAGCTTCTCCAAAGGATGATTATCCTCTACCCAATATCGACATGATCGTGGACAACACATCCAGTCATACTCTCAAGTCATTCATCGAAGAGTTTTCCGGATACAACCAAATCAAGATGCACCCAGACTACCAAGAAAAAACTGCATTCATCACCCCATGGGGAACCTTTTTCTACACCGTTATGCCATTTGGTCTCAAGAATGCTGGGGCTACCTACCAAAGGGCTGCAACAACCATCCTGCATGATCTAATTCGCAAAGAAGTCGAGGTTTATGTGGATGATATGATTATCAAGTCCAAAACTAGAGAAGGTCATGCTCTCGCTCTCCGGAAGTTCTTCGAACGACTACGACGGTATCAGATGAGACTCAATCCACAGAAATGTGTCTTCGGCATTAAAAAAGGAAAACTCTTGGGATTCATGGTCAGTGAGAAGGGGATAGAAGTATATCCTGCAAAGCCGAAGGCTATACTTGAGATGCCACCGCCCCGAACAGAGTAAGAAGTTCGAGGTTTTCATGGGAAATTATAATATATCAGTCGGTTCATCATCCAGATAACCTCCATCTGTGAATCGATCTTCAAGTTCCTCCGAAAGGAATCAACTAAGGTTTGGAACGAGGCCTACCAAGAAGCTTTTGACCAAATCAAACAATATCTGACCCAACCTCCAGTTCACATGCCACCACAACCAGGTCTCCCTTTGCTCCTATACCTAACCATAACCGACACTGCAGCTGGGGATTTTCTATCCCAATACCTTGAAGACTCCCGTAAAGAAAGAGCCATCTATTACGCCAGTCAAAAATTGACCGAGTACGAGGTCAACTACACTGCTTTGGAAAAGGCGTGTGTCCCACTTGTCTGGGTCACCCAAAAGTTACGACACTACATGCTCGCCTTCCTCATCAAACTGATATCCCGAATGGATCCCATCAAATACCTGCTTGAGAAACCCGCCTTATCCAGTCGAATGGCCCGATGGTTGATGCTCCTAACCGAGTTCAATATCATGTATGTCATGCAGAAAGCCATTAAAGGAAGAGCCATCTCTGACTACCTCGCTGATTACCCCATAGAAGAAGCATATGTCTGGATCTCCGAATTCCCAGATGAAAATATCCTCTGCACCGCTCAAGATAACCTTCGATGGCAAATGTTCTTTGACGGCGCTGCCAATAAAAAGGGATATGGCATTGGGATACTTCTGATCTCCCCTGATGACTCCCACACTCCCATCGCCATCAAATTGGATTTCCCTTGCACCAACAACATAACGGAATATGAGTCATGCACAGTAGGCCTCAAAGTTGCTCTAAAAAAAGGTATTCAATACCTTGATGTCTACGGGGATTCTGCCCTCATCATTGGTCAAGTGCTCAGAAAGTGGAAAGTCAAGGACGAAAAGCTTCAACCCTTCCATGACCACTTAGAAGAGTTAGCCTCCCGATTTCGAGATATCACCTTCCATTACCTACCTCGAGCAAAGAATAACCTAACCGATGCTCTCTCTACCTTGGCCTCCATAGTCGACATGCCCGAAGGACTAATAATGACCCCCTTCCTAGTTCAAAAGCAAGACAAACCAACCCACTGTTACCATATTGATCTTGTCTCCATCGAAGATCCTGAACTAGCCGGTTGCTGGTACTATGATATCTAGTGCCTCCTCAAACATGGTAGGTATCCCGAGGGTTCCAACAAGAAAGACCAAACGACCCTCCGAAGATTGGTCGCCCAGTACATCACATGTCATAAAGCTCTACTCAATAGGAACTTCGATGGAACTCATCTACACTGTATCGCAAGGCTTGAGATTGAGAAGATAATGTAGAAGATCCACAGTGGGGAATGCGGGCCCCACATGAATGATTACATGCTTTCCAAGAAGATCACCCGACCCAAGATTGCACCGCCTATATCCGGAGATGCCTCAAATGCTAACAATTCTCCAATCTTCAACATCTGCCTCCGCAAGAATTATACAACATAACCTCTCCCTGGTCGTTCTCCACCTGGGGTGTAGACATCATAGGGAAGGTTACACCAAAGGCCTCAAACGAACATGAGTTCATCCTAGCTGCCATTGATTACTTCACCAAATGGGTCGAAGCTGAGTCATACGCAGTATTGAATGCCAAGAAAGTCACCAAATTCCTCAAGAAAAATATCATCTGCCGATATGGGGTCCCGCACGAGTTAGTGTCAGATAACGGGTTGCACTTCGAAGCATAAGTCACAGAAGTAGTCAACGAGTACGGGATTCAGAGACACAAATATTCTCCCTACCGACCTCAGACCAATGGTGCAGTTGAAGTCGCCAACAAGAACCTCAAAGCCATCATCAACAAGATGACCGAAAGTTGTAGGGATTGGGCCGACCGGATCCCATACGCCCTCTGGGTCTATCGAACCTCAATTCGAACCTCTACTGGGGCTACTCCTTACTCTCTGGTCTACGGCATGGAAGTGGTCCTACCTGTGGAGCTAGAAATACCCTCGCTACTCGTCATGCTGGAAAGCAAAGTTAGTGAAGAAGACTCGTGCCAATGACGTCTCGACGAGATGACCCTCCTAGATGAAAGAAGATTGAAATCTCTTTACCACATACAGGGGTACCATCCCCGAATAGCGCGATCATTCAATAAGAGAGTCAAGGACACCGATATCCGGGAAGAGGATTTAGCCCTCAAAGAGATAATAGAACCCATCTGGGACCCCAGAGGGAAATTCAAGCCCAATTGGAGCGGCCCCTACATTGTGAATAAAATATTATCCGACGGTACCGCCATGCTCACTGACCTAGATGGGGAGGAGATGGCTCGTCCAGTCAACCTGGACCGTCTCAAGAAATTCTACCCCTAGTCCGGAATCTCTGCGCGCTACGACTCTTCTCATCTCCCTTCTATTCATAAATAAAATAAAATAAAAACTCTCTTCATTTCCCTCTACCCAAAACTACGTGGGCCCGATCCTCTGCAAAAAAACCATTTTTCAAGAATTTTTTTTGAAATCCCCAGAGGTACGTAGGCAGCTCATACATATTACAGGAGCACGACCCCTTCTTTTTCACAAAATACTATTCTTTTCTTATCTCCAAGAACGACAGTTCATTCTAACAAATACTTGAACAAAAGGATTATGTATGCCTTAGCGATTGGTATAGATAATTCAAAATTACAAAATTCATCGAAAGGCACAGCTGGATGATCGAAAACTTGCTTATTTCATTAATAAGAAATTACAGCACAGATTATATAAGAAAAGGAATGGATAACTCCCTTCCCCCTACTGCCATAAAAAGCCAAATAAAACCCCCACATCTATTTCTTATTACACAAATAAACTTTCCAAGAGTCCTACCCACAGCTACCAGAGGAGCCTGCACCCTCATCATCTACATCCTGGGGTCCTCAAATTTTCCCTGCCTGAACAGAGTGCCGTAAACACTCCATGGGCCGATAAGCCTGAACCAGCTTCGAAAAAACCACAACACCCCCTTCCATGGTGTTAAATAAAAAAACCACCTTTGTCCAGTCTCCACTGCCAACATCTTGCTGACTACTCTCCTCCATAACCACTTCATATAATCCCCAGGGGCATGCCAAACTCTCCCGACAGACTGAGAGGGACGGGTCGACGGACGCCGATTCTCTCACAGAGATCCAAGCAACAAACGTAGGCGCTCGATCAAAACGTCTAGTGGAAAGAAATTTAGTGTCCGAGGTGGCACGACCTGTGCCCATCCAAATTGGAGCAGGAGCCGCCAAGGGAAATAAAAAGAGGTTTGTCTGAGACCAACCAACCGCACATATGAGTACTCTCCTAGCTCCAGAACAGGCTGCAATTGGCCCCACCAAGGCACTGACCAATATAGATTCCGAGCCCCATTCTCCACAAACCAGTTTTCCCAGATCTCAATATCCATGCCAAGGCTGAAGAAGTAACGCGAAAAGAAGTTGGGTACAGCCGATAAGGGATACTCTGGAGGGGGCACCAAGCGGAGTCTTTTAGATAACCACATGAACAACATCACGGGGCTACCCCTCAGAAAGTTAGAATGACCTTCTCGCCAGGCATCCAGACCATTCAGCATCTCCGCCAGTATCACCGCCGCGGGATTGCGACGGTATGACATCCACGAAGTAATGCCATCAAGTTGCGGGTCCACCAGTAGTTCCCTAGTCACCAGCAGCAATTTTGAAACCAGGCCCAGAGCAACGACTCCAGCATAGCCAACATCACCTACTTCTTGCAAATGCATGGACTGCAGCACCGTCGAGAGAGAAATCATTCCTCCAGTAACCAGTGATCTGGCCGTCGAAGGCAAAATATGAAGAAGCCCGACCAACAAACCCCTGGGAGAACGGGAAAATTCGGGTAAAACCGCAGCAACACTGGGATTTATACCCAGCATGGAAGAAAATTCCTCGTAGGTAGGACAAACGTCATCCAACCCCAAGCTGATTACATGGTCTTCGGGGTACCAGAATTGTACCGCCGCCATCAGCATGTTCCACTCAATAGGACGATTGCACCACAAGGAGACTCGACACATGTTGAAAGCATCAAGTCGACATTATAAGAACACATTGCTTCTAAGGCTTCGAGGTAGTTATCAAACTCAATTCAACCAGGGAGAGCCATCATGCAAAGCCAAGAGAAAATGGGAAAGTAAGTAAGAATGTGAAGGTGTGATGAAAACACTCCACCCTTACCCCTTTTTATACTTGAGAACCCTCACAAGAGACATAATCCCTACAGAAATCGGAGGGAATCCTACCCCACAAAATACAAAAGGCTGAAGAGAGTACCAATCAAAGCTTTGAATTGATGGGACTGGACTGAACTGCCGATAGGCAGGACAGGGTGCTTGCTGATCGGTAAACGCCCCATTTTTAAAAATTTCCCTTTTTTCTCTTTTGTTAAATCAGAAAACTTAATAAAAATAAATGATATTCTCAACAGAATTTCAAAATCCCTTTTCCTCCTTATATAATTTCCCCTTTTAATTAAAAACTTTCCTTCAAAAATTCCAAAAATACTCCTTTTTACGGTCTCAGCAGTAAAGTAAAAAGCGCATGTGCATGCATTCATTCATTAATAAAAGATAATAAAAAACTCCAGTGCATTGCATCTATTTGTTTTCTGTGTTACATCAATTTTACAGGAAATAAAAAGAAAAAGCAAAAACAACAGGACTCGACCCGAACCCACATTCTCTCTCTCTCTCTCTCTCTCTCTCTCTCTCTCTCTCTCTCTCTAAGAGCATCCACCCCTGTGACGTGCTCTCTTTCCCTTACGGCAAGACGATGCACTGCCACTACCCGAGCCAGAGTCCTCTTCGGGCGAAGAAGATGGAACCAGGCAAGAAGGAATAGGAACCGCATCCCGAATATGGGCAGTCGCCGAAGATATCCAGTCTCTGATGTCTCTTAGCCAAGTGGTCGACACTCGAACTTGCTGCAAGAAAAAGGCAAAATCAGTATCAAAGCAGAGATGACCAAAATAGGAAAGAAAGAAAGAGAAAAACATAAAGGTATACAGCAGGTCAGAGGACCTCCTCTGTCAAACCCAACTCCTCTGGATCCATCGCATGAGGACGATGCAACATAGGCACTATCCATCCATCAGCCCGACGGATGTTGTATGAAGGAGTGTGCAATCGTACGAAAGGAACCTCTGAAGTCGCAGCCGTCGCAGATTCCGTTGAATCACCGCCACTTTGGGAAGATCCCACCACCCAACTCGAACCCGCAGGAGGGAAAGGAAGGGCATCATATATGCTGGGCGCCATCAACCAGCTCGTCACAAAGTCCATATTGTCATACAGCGCAGCTGTATCGATGTATAACAAATAGGACTCGCCGATCATCGTCGTGATCCTCGCATCCTCTGACAATAGTCGCTCCCGCCTCATAGATGTAGGAGGCTATGCAGGTGGCACCACCACCTCCTCCTCAGCAATCTGGCGAACTACCCTCTCCCCGAGATACCAGGAATGTTCGAACTCATGCACCAGCAAACGCCTCATCTGCGCGTTCACCCCGATCGTCCCCATATCCTGAATGGTTGTCCCCTAGGGATAAAAGGTCACTTGAGAAGGCATAAATCAATACAAGATCAAAAGGTGCAAAAACCAAGAGTGAAATGGAAAGAGTCTTACCCTACCACTAGTCAGGTCATTCAAGACCTGACGCACTGCCTCCAGAGAGAGATATCCCTTCGACTGCCGATTGGCCTTACACCATCGATACAGTCGGTAGGAGTCCCCAATAATATCATCCTTCAGAGTGATCAGTGGGGTATTGCACCCAATCACCTCATAAAACCACGCCTGTCAAAGATAAGAATTCACAAATAAAAAGAGACGCATAAGGAAAATGCGAATGCATGAAAGGAAAATGCGAATGCATGAAAAGAAATGCGCAAACTGAAGAATACCTCAAGAAGGTACATGGCTCCAGTAAAAGTTTGTCAACAGCACCGGCTGAATGCATCCAAAGAAGAGTAAAGGGTCGCCAAAGTCAGACTCTCTCAATCATAGAAAGGGATGTTCGAAAACATCCTCAGGTACGACAAGAACCACAAATGGACGACGTCGCCGCTCGACGCCACCATGAAACCTCCCAATACCAGCAAAATAAATAATCGAGCCATTTGCCTCACTTGTAACCCGTCCTCTACATCAATCACCCTGCCCAACAGAACATCCTTCAGCAGAGACAGCCGGATAGAATCCCTAGAAACTATCCTCCCTATATCACCAAGTGCCGCACGCACTGCCCCCGATCTCACCCGTAAAGAGCGATCCACCTCTATCTGCTCTCCATCATAATCCAGCCCCAATAGCTACTGCACGTCTACGGGAGTCACATTTATCTACCCGAAGATGAAATGGAAGGTGTGGGTAGTATCCCACTACCTCTTCCCCAAAATGCACAGGACCTCTGTCGAACGAGGTGTCTCATCCAGCGCAGATGCCAACCTTCCAAAACTCGCTGATGATACCACCCAACACACCACAGGTAGGAGATGCTCCCAGACATCCCTGAGCCCCGTCGTCCCACGGGCGCGCATGTTCTTCAAAGAAATATTAGACTGGCAAAAAAGAAAAAAAATCTCATCAGAAGTCAAGATAGAAAGAAAAATCACCAAAGGAATGCCAAAGGTCAGGTTACTTACATAACCGTCAGGATTCACTCTCGAAGAGCGATGACGCGATGGCTCCCGCAGCAAAGTCCACTCATCTATAATAGGCTCAAACACATCAAAGGAGTTCTCACTCCCCAAAACAAGAGGCGCCCTGGCCCTCCACTCCACATTCGCCCAGTCATCAAAGGTCAATCACTCCCTGTGGACTGCAGTGCTCACAAAAGCGACCATTTCTTAAAGATCGGAATGCTAGAACGATTTGCAGAGAAATCGTAGAAAGAGAGAAAGCAAAGAAACTGTGAAAAAAATGAAGGGATTCTCCCCCTTAATATAGGATGCCAAACGCCATGCCAATCGGCACTAACCCCAACCATACCGATTGGCATTGACTCCTTACCTTCTTGAGGCAGTCCAAAAGTCTGTGCCACTGCCGACCGGCACCCCCCTTAAATTTCGTACAGAAATTCCCAGAAAATACCAAAAAGCCCCAAAAAATCCTCGAAAAATTCCTAAAACTCCCAAGAAGGATTCAGAACATTTTCACCAGGAAAATTTCGCATTCCCTCAGCGGAACCCCTCTTTCCCTGCAAAATCCTCAAAAACCAAGTGAATCTCCTACCGAAAAAGCCCCGTAGGATCTCTAAGTATCGCCTGATCACTTCCCCAGCGAAGTTTTTACAGCACCAAAACTGGTTGTTCCCCCCCTGAGAGGCCTCCTAGAGAAACAAAAAACTTCCCCAGCTATCATCTCCCCAGCTCAGATCAAAATCACAAGGCACTTTCTCCAGTAGAATCAAAATCTAATCTTTATCTACTCTTAGATCAGAATTGATCTCGGTCTTGGATCGTCACCTGAGTTAGGTCAGAATTGACCTCGGTCCTTTGTCATCACCACTATTAGGTATGAATTGACCTCGGTCTTGGATCATCACCTGAGTTACGTCAGAATTGACCTCGGTCCTCGGTCGTCACCACTCTTAGGTAAGAATTGACCTCGATCTTGGATCATCACCTGAGTTAGGTCAAAATTGACCCCGATCCTCGGTCGTCACTACTCTTAAGTTAGAATTGACCTTGGTCTTAGATCGTCACCTCAGTTAGGTCAGAATTGACCTCGATTCTCGTTCGTCACCACTCTTAGGTCAGAATTGACCTCGGTCCTCGGTCATCACCACTCTTATGTTAGAATTGACCTTGGTCTTGGATCTTCACCTGAGTTAGATCAGAATTGACCTCGATTCTTGGTCGTTACCATTCTTAGGTCAGAATTGACCTCGATCTTGGATTGTCACCTGATTTAGGTCAGAATTGACCTCGTTCCTCTAGTGTCACCACTCTTAGGTCAGAATTGACCTCAGTTATTAGATCTTCACCCTAAGCCCGCAGAATTGGCTTTGACCCACAGAATCGGTCACCCTTATCACTTAAGCCCATAGATTTGGCTTTGACCCACAAAATTGGTCATCCCTAGCACACCCCTCACGCCTTCAGAATCGACCTCGACCCTCTGAATCGGTCATACTCCCTCAAAAGCATCATGTGGTGTCTATTCGACGGTTATCATTTGTTCCAAACTCACCCATCGAGGGGCTCTGTAGACACCCCATTTTGTTACCCCCTAACTCTCCTTAGGTCCTTAGTACCTCCCTTCATCACTACAAACCCAGGTCATACCCCGAGTACTGACCTAGAAACCATCGGGCACTCCCAAACTCCGTTTGATCAAAAAGTCAAACTCTTCAGCTCAACCAAAGATGAATGAATCTTCGAAGGGCACTCAAATCCCTTTCTAACGGTCCATCCCGTGCGTAATTCCGACTTACCATGCGGACGAACGATCCGTTTGTGTCCAAAACTTGATCCAGAGGCCACCGGGCACTCCCGGGCTCCGTTTGACCTAAGTCAACTCTTCAGCTCGATCGAGGCTGAATGAATCTTCGAAGGGAATTGAAACCCCTTTCTAATGGTCCAATTTGTGCGTGATTCCGACTTACCATGCGGACGAATGATCCGTTTGACTCCAAGAGGTCACCGAATGCTTCTAGGGTCCGGTTGACCAAAGTCAACTCCACAAACCGGGTCAAACTCTTTGGAATGTCAAAGTACATCTCCTAACCTTTCCAACGGTCCACCCCGTGTGCTATTCTGACTTACCATGCAATGAATGATCCATTTGCGTCCGAACGATTACCCGTCCAATGGACCGATAAACGCTTTCGAGCCATATTCGACCCAAAGTCAACTCCTAAACCCGGGAACGGTCCTAAGGACTTTCAAAGGTCTCTGCATTACCTTTCTAATGGTCCAGCCTGAGCATGATTCTGACCAATGGTTTGCCCTTGGCAACCAATTTTTCAAAAAGGCCTTAAACACACTACCAAATGGCAGATTCCAGACCCAGCCTATCGGCATGTGCCGATAGGCAGGACCAGGTCTATGCCGAACGGTAATGACCTGGGCCTATAAAAGGAGGCCTTCACCTCATTTGCAAAGAGAAGCCCAAATCTGATAAAAATCGCTCTCAGCGAATCCCAAAATCTCTCTCGAAGACAGCGCGATTTCAACATCCAAATCCCTTTCTAACTTCCACTTTTCATCATCCTTTTCATCAAACTTGGTGAATTAGCCACTCTCCATCATCATCCAAGTGCAAGGGCTTCTCTCCAACATTCAAGATCAAGCTCAAGATCTTCAAGAAGGTCCAACTTTCTCAACTTTCTCTTCAAATTCTTTTAAATTTGCAATAACTTGTTTAATACTTAGCACTTTTATTATCTCACCTCACACATCCTAATATACTTTTTATTTAGTATTATTGCACATCTCTTATTTTCATATAAATAAAACCCAAAAAATAAGAAAAAGAGGGTTTTCTCATAAATTTCAAATAGGGATTCTCATACTCTTCTCACAACTAAAACACTTTTTCTACACACATACACTCACAAATACGAGATCCCCCATTTAGATTTATGGGATAAACCCCACTCCTCATTTTGTATGCAAACTACATGGACTTTGATGCCTTTATAGGCTATGTAAACGTCTCGGGGTAAAACCCGAGACTCGAGTCCCATTCTCACTTTCTCTCTCATTTTCTATCTTCTCTAAATCCAATTTTCTTATATTCAAAATACTTGTTCGTAGTGACGTATCACTCCATATGCATTATCGTTCCATTATAACGATCAACGTAAGAGTAATCGCGTAAATCTTATTTTCTAATATTATTTTTATACCTTCCGTCAGATGACTCGCTTTATCTCTCCCATGATACAAGTCGAGAATTCCAATATCCACTATATATAGACACATGCACACATATCACGGGGAAAATGAAAAGGAAAATAGCAAACATCCATGAGAGACCGACAGGGCGGAATGGGTGCCTAACACCTTCCCATTTCGTAACTTAGCCTCCGAACCCTTCTTGAATCATTTCGGTTTCGTATGCACCAGTATGTCTTTGGATGCCATCCTTCGGGATGGCTTCCCCTTTTTCTTTTGTCTGTTTTGAGTAAAATAAACTGGCGACTCTAAATCTCTCTACATTTTTACACCTCATCTCAAACGACGCCGCCCGAAGAGCTCCCGAGAGGGACGCGCGGGACCCGAGGATCCTTCCTTTATGCGCCCGCTCGCGGCGAGGATCGGGGATGGCCACAATCACAATTAGTGCCGTCGGTGGGAAGCGATTGCTCTTCCTTAAAGAAAGCCTTCACCAACAAGAACCTAGATTGTCTGGTCATAGCAGCAATGCCCCTTAGGCAGGGGATATTCAAGAGCAACCTACCCCTCGCAGGGTTAGGTCTAAAGTTCGACGCTCAAACCCAAGGCCTCGCCCATAATGGTAAGCATCAGAAGAAAGTCAGGGACCAACTAGGTCCACGCAAGTATCGAGGCCAGGCTCTAAGAGCATGAAGAAATCATTCGCAAGCAAGTAACCGAGAACATTCGCTTTAAAATAAGATTGGAGAAGATGGAGATATAACTCCATCTCAACACAAGGCAACGTCATTGTCACACTCCTAGCCCTCAGGCGATCAGATCTCGAAACCGAGGAAGGAGCCCAAGACGTGGATCTCAAAGAATTGAGGGACACAGGTCAAATAATGACTGGTCTGAATAAGAACAATCAGCTCGCCATTACAGGAGTCCAGGCCGAGGAAGTGACGATATACAAAATTTAGTCCGAAGAGAAATAGACCAACACCCATCACATCGGGGTTCCAGGACGACTAGAGAGCTAGCCATGCGAGCCCTCAGGACCCAGATGAAATCCCCCTTTTGAAGGGAAATAGAGGAAGAAGAATCCCCCAAGAAGTTCGTAATGCCCAGGTTCAAGATCTATAATGGAAAGACTGATCCTATCGACCTCGTTAGGCAGTACAGGCAGACCATGAAACTTTGGAACCACAAGAACGTATTAATGTGCCAGATTTATCCGTCGAGCTTGCACGACGTGGCCCAAAAGTGGTTCAAGAAACTCCCTCACAAATCCATTAGGAACTTCGAGTCCCTGGCAAATCTCTTCACAGTTCGTTTCATTACCAGTAACTCCCATCCAAAAAGGATGGATGCTTTGTTAACAATGAAGAAAAAGCCCCATGAAAGCCTTAGAGACTACGCGAAGAGGTATTAGGATATGTTCAATGAGGTCGAGGACTGCTCGGAGTAGGTCATCATTGTATCCTTTAATATTGGCTTATCCAATTCATGCCTCTTACACCAGTCCCTCATTAAGAAGGAGGCCCAAACCATTGACGACTCGTATTGAAAAATATGCCAAAATTGAAGATATGAGCCATCTCAGTGTAGGGTAAAATGGTCGTGATAAGTTTTTCGGTAAAGGAAGCGACAAAACTGAGAGTCAAAAGAAAGGAGGTAAGAATGGGGTCAAAAGCGGCCCTAATAATGGGAACAAGAGTGATGCCTAGAAGGAATTTCAAGCAGTAAACACAGTTTTTAATGAACCAATCTACAAGATTTTGTCAAAGATCAAGGACTAATCGTTCATTAAATGGCCCAGTAAGAAGGGTGGAGACCCTTTAAAGAGAAACAACGCACTGAGATGTGCTTTCCACAAAGAGGGTGGGCACAAAACCGAGAACTACAAAGCCCTCAAGTCTCACCTTGAAGAGTTAACTCAAACTGGACACTTACCTCAAACAGATTCAAGGAAACACAGCTCGGATTGAAGTCAAAAAGCTCACAGTAGTAATGCAAGATTTTCAAATTGATCCAACCAAAACGTAAGCAGGAAAGCGTCGGTGAGCAGAGGATGTCAAATACAGCAAGCACATTGTGTTCACAGATAAGGACCTAGTGGGAGTAAGAGCCCCACATCATGATGCATTGATCATAGTTAACTATGACGTCGACAGGTTGCTCATCGACCAAGGTAGCTCATCCGAAGTAATGTACCTCGAACTGTTCAATAAGTTTAAGTTAAGTATCGCCGACCTAAAGGAAGCCACCATTCCTCTAGTTAGTTTTGCTGGAAAAGTAACCATCCCCTTGGGAAATATTATCTTGCCAGTAAGGGCATGTAACATCTAAAAAATGATAGAATTTCTCATGGTCGATATTGATTCACCTTACCAAGCGATCCTCGGCAGAGGATGGCTGCATGCGATGAAGGTCGTCCCTTCTACCTACCATCAGAAGCTCATATCTGTGACTGAATGAGGAGTAGTGGAGATCCACGAAGATCAGGCGATGGCGAGAAAGTGCTTCATAGAAACCATATATCCCAAGCCAGAGAAGAAAGTTGAGAAAGTTATAAGCAAGGACGAAGAGCAGAAGAGGCTAATTCCCTTCAAATAGAAATTAAGATATGGGAGACCAGGAGTGGAGGTGACCAGGCTCCTCCTCTTTGAAAGAGTCGTCGAGGACCTAGAGGAAGTCATAGAGAGTAACAGTTCAAGTGAAAGAAAGTTCTTGATTGGAACCTCACTCATCGATCGTAAAAAGAAGGAATTGGTCACCCTACTTTGAAGTAACCTAGATGTCTTTGCATGGGAGACTTACGAGCTTCCCGGGATTGATCCGAACGTCACTTGTCATTGACTGCACGTCGATCCAGTATTCAAGCCAATTACACAGAATGCTCGCCGAATTGCTCCGAAAAAAGATAAGGCAGTGGAGAAGGAAGTTGAAAAACTATTGGATACATGATCCATACGGGAAGTCCAGTTCCCCAAATGGATATCTAACCCAGTGATTGTCCCTAAAATCAATGTAAAGTGGAGAGTTTGCATCGATTTCACTGACCTCAACAAGGCATTCCCTAAAGACATCTTCCCCCTCCCAAAGATTGATCAGCTAGTGGAAGCCACTGCAACAAATGAAAGGATGAGCCTCCTAGATGCATACTTCGGGTACCATCATATCCCTTTATACGAGCCTGATCAAGACAAAATAGCATTTATAACCACAATTGGGCTATATTGCTATAAGGTCATGCCCTTTGGGCTAAAAAATGCAGGGGCAACTTACCAACGGTTGGTCACAAAAATGTTCAAAGACCAAATAGGAAGCACTATGGAGGTCTACATCGATGACATGATCGTCAAGAGAAAGCTCAAGGATGACCAACTCTGTGACCTATCAAGGACCTTTGAAATACTCAGGAAGTACCGAATGAAACTCAACACGAGTAAGTGTTCCTTCGATCTCCAGTCAGGAAAGTTCCTTGGGTACTTGGTCAGCAAGAGAGGTATCAAAGATAACCCAGACCAAATTGATTCCATGAACAAGGTGCAACCCCCTGTACGATGAGAGACGTGTAGAAGTTCACGGGGATGCTGGTCGAACTACATCAGTTCATCTCAAAGTCATCCAAAAGGTGATAGCCGTTCTTCCAGTTATTGAAGAAGAGCAAAGATATGGAGTGGAACGATGACTGCTCAAGGGCATTAGAGGGGATCAAAGCTTACCTCAGCAAACCTACCTTGATCGTAATCCCTTAAGAGAATGATTTTCTATACCTTTACCTTACAGTATCCAGTCATGCTGTAAGTTCTGCACTAGTATGCGAGAAAACGGGGATCCAGCACCTAGTCTATTGCGGGAGCAAGAATCTTTTGGACGCCGAACAATGATACCTACCACTAGAAAAACTTACCTTTATGCTAATGGTAGCCTCAAGGAAATTAAAACACTACTTCGAAGCCCACTCCATCATTGTACTTACATCCCAACCTTTTAAAGTAGTCCTGAGAAAAGCAGACCTTTCCAGAAGACTATCAAAGTGGTCGGTAGAACTTGGGTGATTTGATATTCAGTTCCAGCTGAGGAATGCCATCAAAGGGTAGGTCCTCACTGATTTCATCACAGAGTTGATAGGAGACCATCCTTATAACCAACCCCAAATGATTCTTCAGAATGAGGTTCCCCCAGCATCAGGCGTCTGGAGACTATTCATTAACGGAGCCTCCAATTTCAAAGGGGCAGGAGTAGGCATCGTGTTGATTACCCCTGAAGATGCAATACTCGAGCAAGGAATCAAGCTTGGATTTTAAGCCTCCAAAATCGAAGAAAAATATGAAGCACTGATCCTGGGCCTACAAAAATCACGAATGCTCAAAGCAAAGAAACTCCAAGTGTTCGACGACTCACGGTTAGTCTCCAACCAGACAAGTGGCGATTTCAACACTAGATGTGAAAGGATGGTAACCTATCTTGCCACTGTGAAATAATTAATGGACAACTTTAAAGAAGTCCGCGTCGAACAGTTTCCTAGAGGACAGAATAACCATGCTGATGCCTTAGCAGCCTTAGGCTCAGCGATCAACTCCGACTTGAAAAGGAGAACTCAGATTGATTTCCTTGCCCAGTCAAGTATTAACCAGATTGCCGAGCTGCCGAGCGTAGGGCACGTTCTACAGATTGAGACGACCCCCAGTTGGATAGACCCATTAAGGGATTATTTGAAGGATGGTGCGCTACTAGCAGAAAAGAAGACCGCTCATCAGATAAAAGTCAAAGATGCTCGCTTTCACTTATCTTCTGAGGACAAGCTTTATAAGAGATCTTTCACTGTCCCTTACCTTCAATGCATTCATCCAAAGGACGTCGATCAAGTCCTGCATGAACTCCATGAGGGAATCTGTGGGAGTCACATTGGGGGCAGGTCACTAGCTTTCTAAGCAATGAAAGGAGGCTACTGGTGGTCATACATACAGAGAGACGTTGGAATCTATGCTAAAAAATGAAAAAAATGCCTACTTTATGCACCTATGGTTCACCAACCGGCTAGCGACCTGAAGTCACTGACTAGCCCATGGACTTTCGCCCAATAGGGTATGGACATCGTGGGCCCTTTACCTACCACAGCTGGTAGTTGCAAGTATCTATTGGTCGCAAAAAACTACTTCACCAAATGGATAGAAGTAGAGCCACTGGCAAACATTAGAGACGCGCACATGATGAGATTCATATGGAGGAACATCATTACTCATTTTGGGATCCCCAAGACAATCATCACTAACAACGAAACCCAGTTTGAGAGTGGCCTCTTCCAGGGTTTCTGCAGCGACCACGGGATCAGGCATTACTTCAGCTATATGGCATACCCTCAGAGCAACGGACAGGCTAAAGCTTCCAACAAAACAATAATTGATGGATTGAGAAAACATTTAGAGCGAGCCAAGGGGGCATGGGTAAATGAATTACCCCATATCCCGTGGGCTTACCGTACCACCCCAAGCTGAGCAACCGGAGAAACACCATTCGCACTGACGTATAGGATGGAGGAAATTATCCCTTTAGAAGCTGGCCTCCTTACCATGAAGTCCACTATAGTCGACCAAGGCCAGAACGATGCAACATTGCTCGTTGAAATTGACATAGCTGAGGAACGAACTGAATTGGCTCTAGTGAAATTAGCAGCCTACCTGCAACAGCTAGAAAAGCACTACAACAAAAAGGTTAATCCAAGAGCATTCTAGGTTGGGGACTACGTCCTGAGAAAAGTTCTTGGCAGCGCTGTAAAACCATCGGACGACAAGCTAGGACCAAACTGGTAGGGGCCATTCAATATGATAAAAGACAACCTATAAGGAGCCTATCACTTAGAAATGTTGGAGGGAAGGGAGATACCTAGAGCTTGGAGTGCAGCCAATTTGAAAAAATTCTACTTATAGTTTTTCTTTTTTCTTTTTAAAAAGTCAATGTTGAAGTTTTCAATTCATTTAAAATTAATAAGATTTGTTTGGCAGTATCATTCTATGAAGTGTTGATTTTTCTTAACTACATTATAATTCATGCACCTTTTCCAAGTTACAGGCTCCCCTCTTAACATACAAAACTAAGAGCATGAAATACGTATTAAACCAGGGTCAGTGTGTAATGACCCTCCTTAGGCATTCGTCAGCAAACATGCATGACCTCTTAGCTTTCCCCTGGTAATACATAAAGCCCTACAGGGGATCCTTAGGCAACATGGCCAACCTAGGTTGGTCGCCAACATTGTTCGGCTTAGAGATCCTACTCGGATAGAATATCCAATACCAGGTGTATCCTCGCCATTACCTTACTTAGGACTAAGGCACTGTGACGACATGGTCTAAAAGGTAAACTAAGGCAGAATGGTATACTAAAATCATATTGGACTGGGGGGATACTCACTCGATAACTAACTCTGCCTAAGTCACATCTAGTCGGCTGGAAGAGCCCAAGATAACTAAACAAGAGATCAATTAAGTAAAAAATAATACAACATATGTTTAGTCGGCAATCGCCAAAAATATAACTATTTTATTACATCATTACATATACAAAGAGTTACATATGCTGAGTAATTTAGACCCTAATGAGAACTAGGTTGTTGACCAAGGTAGTCATCCACTCTCGTCCTTCGGCCATCATTTGGGTGAGGAGATAATTCCTCCTCGACTTCGTCTGAATTTGGTTCCACGAGCTTGGGATCGCATCTATGGGAACCCATCAATTATCCCTTCTGAATGGGTTCGACATCAAAGTTGAGGGAGAAATCTCATGTCGATACCAGAGAACAGAGTTCCTAGGGACTTGTAACTCCCTAAGACCACTCAACCACCCTCTTATAAAGGCTAACTCCTCAACCTACTTCAGCTTCGTTGGAGCATCAATCCAACCCTGGTCATAGCCATCAACCCACACTTACCAAGGGCCTTTCTTGAATAGGTGCCTCAGAGAGGTGACATCTCTTTGAAGACCGACAGTTATGACATACACCCTGTGAACGCCACCTCGCAGTTAGACAATCTCCCTAGATGTACCATTATCTTCAGTACCAACTCTCCGCCCAGTCGATGAAGAGAAACCAAGAAAAACTCGAGGGTTAATACTCGGTGCATTCTCCCTAAGTTGTGAGACTTCCCTCCTTAGAGAATCATTCTCTTATTTAAGGTCCTCTCCAACTTGATTGATCTCACAAGCATCCAAAAGCTTAGCCTTCAGAGTATCCACTTCCTCTTGAACAAAAGCGTCGACCTCCTCCATCTCCTCAAGCCTGTCCTTCAGCTTGGCGACAAGCTCTGACTTGTCTTCATAGCCTTGATTCCTCGATCTAAGAGAATTGTAGATTCTTACAAAGGCACAACGAACTTGGTTTCTCACATCAGGACCACGAATTTTTCCTAGGTGAAAGGTAGCAGGAATATATTCTTCAATATCGATAAGCTACAAACCATACAAGCATAAAGAATAAACAAATCAGTATATGAAGAGGAACGAAACTTCATTTTATTTAAAAAAAATAGTTCGAGTACATCAACAAGAAGAAACAGAGATACAAAAATATAAAAGCCCCCTAAGAAGACTAGATGGCAACCTGATTCTGCTCTGAGGATGCTAGTTGCTTCCCCTTATCTGCGGTAACTTCACGTGCATCTCCCTCAGAGGGAACATCCGCCATTCCTTGGTCAAGGGGGACATCAACAGCAATAGGCATGATAGCTGGGATAATTTTGTTGGAAGCGGAGGAAGGAACCTTATCCACAACAGGCTTGGGTCCAGGGTCATGCTCGTTAAAGAGGGGGAATCAATATCCACCTCAGCAGTGAGTAAAGACCAGACCTAACCCTTCTTAAAATTAAGGCAGATGATGTAGCCATTATGAGCCTCAGTATCCTCGTATGCTACGAGCCACCCAGCATTATACGAGCTCTCTTTGAGGGTGGCAGCCTCATATTCCATCTTCTTCGTCCTCTCGACAAGCTCTTTGTTCTCCTAGACCACTGCCAGCTTTCTTGTACAGATGAATTCGTAAGACTACCTCAGCTCCTCTATCTTCTTAGTCGTTGCCTCTTTTGCCTTGTTAGCTTTAGCCAAGGCTAGATCGTGAGACTTTTGAGTAGCACTAGCAACCTTCAATATCGCCTCCAACTCAGTATTTTTCCTCGCAAGCTCATCGCGGCTGCGATAGAGGGCAGTGAAATCAGATATAAATTACAGAAAGAAAGAAAACACTTAGCAAAGAAGATATTGAAAAGAACTGCAAAAGTAAAGAAGTAAGAACAGACTTACCAAGGCTAGCCCCTGACTTTCCTTCAGGGCTAACTGGTCGGTCCCTATACTTGACGACCTATGGCGATCAGTTGGAAAGACTTCTATATTGAGCAACGTTGAAGCCAGCTGAGGGGAAGGAGAAACAGAAGCCCCCCCCAGCCAGGGAAGACACAGGCACCAAAGACTGCCCCATCTTAGTCCTCACTTCTTCTCTCCAACTCTCTTCCTCTCTCTCCTACTTCTTCTTTTCTTCCTTTTCTCTCTCTCTCTCTCTCTCTCTCTCTCTCTCTCTCTCACCAATGCCTCCTCTTTATTCTTCCTCTCCTAATCATGAGCAATAATCTGGGAGCCAATGAAAGTATCCCCACTCCCAGGCTTCTACTTCTTCAACCTACGAGAAATCACCACATTATCCTCATCATCATCCTCGATCAAATTTTTCCTAGGAGGGGCTATAGTATCTTCGCTGGAGATATCCGAATCCTCCGAACTCTCTGATACCTCCGAACCCTCCTCTGAGCTAGAGGAACCTTCACCACTTCGACTCTCTTCACTAGAGTCACCTTCAACTCCACCTCTATAAGCCCCTACGCTGTCTTCACCAGAGATGTTCTCTTCTTCGTCCAACTGGATTGGTTCAGCCGCAACCTCTTTTATGATATCTAGCTGAGGAACACAATCAACAGGTCGGGCGATGAAGCTGGAGCCAATATTCTTGTACTCTAAGAGGAATGCAGCTGATCGCGGATGCTCGCCGTCAGCCAAATATTCCCTGATCTTCCAAGCTTTGATTAGCTCAGCAGCTCGAATTTTGTGGAATGCAGGTTCTAAGTTCTTTATCTTCGCTGAAAAAAGAAATGAGGAAAACACAATAAATAGAGTATACTAATAGAAAATCAATGAGCAGAATAAGAAGCTATGTCTACCTATGTACTCCTCCCTATAAAAGTGAATCATAGGTCCCCTGTACCTCGCCCTCAATTTGAGGAGCGAACTACCAGTTCCTGGAAATAAACCCTTCTTGCCAATAGTCCTTATGGGAATCAGGTAGATTGATTACCAACACCCTATCATGACTCCTAGCTTTCAGATAGAGGATACCAGAGCTTGTTCGAGAGAAGGTATAGCAATAAAAAAATTTAGCAAGACCTAAATTGGTGCCATAAAGATGATTGATCCTATGAACACCATTCACAATTTTCCAGATGTTTGGAGAACACTAGGCAGGAACTATATAGAAATAACTAAAGAAATGCAAAAATAAGCGATTTAGGGGAAATGTTAGACCCCCCTAGGATAATAGAAGAACATGAATCCAATGCCCGCCCTCAATGCATCGAACATTGTGAGGGACATGGGCACATTCATTTTCCACCCAGTTAGGAATGTTGTAAAACTTCTTAAACTCGGCTATTGACCTATTATCTATTCTTGCCATCAGAAAAGAAAAATCCTAGCAAAGATAAAGAAGAAATTTCAACATAAAAGAAAGGAGAAGAAGTTTGGGGAACTTACGAAATGAAAATCAGTTTGAGATGACGTAAATCCACAAGAAAGGAAGATGGGAAGACAAGGGAGAGATCAAAGATGAAAGATGAGACCTGGAAGTGAGAAAACGTAATGAGAAGCTGGAGAAATCTTGAGAATGCAAAGAAGTTTGAAGAGATGTAAGAAAATGGCTTCTTCAAACAAATTAAAACCTTTTCAATGATTATGCACATAGAATAAAGTTAATCTGCCGCCTAAATCTACTTGAGAACGACGTTTCACTCCCCAAAGCATCTTGCAATTAAAAAAAAAGCCATCAGGGCTATTGTTTAAAATTATTTAGCCCAAATTGTGACCCAAAAATTTTAGCGGCAATTGTGGGTACCTCGTTTATTTGTCCTAGCCAGAGAAGTATCCCGACTAAGCCCTATGAAAGATAGGGATAGCCCGGCCCAAACTCTAAAATCTCATAAATAACTAATTCAACATTGACCCATTTAACCCCTAAAATCTCTCAAGAGATATTCTAGGGATTATGGGCCAACGTGGAGGTGCCCAACACCCCCACTCTCCCAAAATTACATGTATATATTGACCCCCCCAGCCCAGGGCAAAGGGTATGTAATTTTGTAAACACTCCCTCGGAGAAAAGATAAATACATCCAGAGAGCACCACCGTGGACGTAGGCAATTTTGCCGAACCACGTATATCTTATATCTTGTGTGATTGCCGCTATTCTAATCTATGTTCTTTACTTTTTCTGGTGATCGCATTTGCTTATAATTTGTGTTGAGATTTATTGTCACCACACTTTCCATTACAAGTTACGGTGTTAATTTTCAAGCTTCCTAGAGCAAGCTATGACCATTTCTTTACAACATAAGAAATCTTCCCTACAAGCTCCTCTATTGTTCCTTCAACTTCCAAGAATTTTCATAATTTTTTCTACATCATAATTTTCATTTTTCACCCATTTTCAATACACATACTGAATAGTACAAAATTAAAGTTTCATAATCTTTTGACTTCTTTTTCTATGTCAAAAGCTTGGCCAAACTCAAGGCATACCGATATGAAACATACAAATAGAAACTATATACCAACTTGCAACCATCACTAAGGCCTAACCACAAAGAGTTAAATTCTAATTTTCTAATATGATATGAATATACGAGTCTAGTTTCAAAACCAGATGGAATTTCTCAATTCCATTAAGCACGCAAAAATGTATGCAAGTTTGAATACAAGGGATTTCAATAACAAGAAATACGAGCTACATACACAACTTATCTCACACGTGAACAAATACTTATTATCACAAAGGAGGATGGACTTTTAATCAATAATTCACAATTTCTATACATTGAAATAAGTATAATACAATATTAAAACAATATTATGAAGCACCTTATACCTTTGACTTGCTTAAGTCTATACTGTATAAGTGTTCATCTAGTTTGGAAATAGTGACAAAATTGGTTGTCTATCCTAGAATCCAAAAAGCCTCAGAACTTATCTCTCTAATCCTCTTCAATGATCCATGAAGGTATAAATTGAATCACACTACACACAATTAGAAGTGCATACATGTGTATATATTGCTTAAAATTGATTGTGTGATTAATTCCCCTTAAAATGTGGTTTTAATTATTTTTGGGAATTTTTAAACATTTTTAAAACATTTTTTAAATAAATGTTTTCATTAATAAAATGTGGTTATAAAATTTGTGGGGTTAATATTCTATTTTGGAAACTTCAGTTTTCATTAAATTGTTTGGTTGGGTAGAATATAAAAGCGCTAGAGACTTCAGGGTGATGCTTTGTAATTCAGTTTGACGCGCGTTTGAACACCTATCACACGCCTACACTTGTCATCCTCCTGATGCTTCAATTTGTGTTTCTTATGTGAGAGGATTGCCTGGTGCATTGCTGAACGTTGGATCATTCTTAATCGATGGACTGCATGTGTTTTTAGTCAATCCTGGTGCTATATCTATGAACCAATCACAATCATCTTAACCTCCGATATTTCATAACCCTTGGATCAAGTCAATGTTTGAAAGACTTGATCTCATCCCTTGATTGCCTTCGTCGTTCCAGAATCTTCCCTCACCCCTATATAAACCCCCCACTTCTTAGACTTTCAATACTTTTGGGCATTCGTCATTTCTGAGAGAAAAAAATAGAGAGAAGAGAGAAAAGAAAAGAGAGAAGAGAGAGAAAGGGAAAACTGTTAGCCAAAAACCAAACCCTAACCCTAACCCTAAACACTTCAAACTCTGAATCAAACCTTCGTATATTCACAACCCCAAACACAACCTTGAGTGTTTGGGAGAGAGTGGTTTGTTCATTTGATGTTGTAACCTCTTTGTCTATGATCTTGTTTACAACTTAAACATTCGTGTGAAGATCTGTGTTTCTTTTTCATAGAAACTTTAGATCTACATTCTGCATGTTACATTTTCACTAGATCTGCATATTTCTTACTTGATTTAAGAAAATCTTTACTGATTTGGTTTTGAAAATATTTTGTGGTTTCTGTTCTTACGAAACTAAACCTTGACCTAGTTGGATTCACACTTGGAGATTTTCAACCTCAAAAATATTTTGAAAACAAAGATTGATTAAGGTCTTGACCGATTTTGAAGCAAGATTTCTGTGGAATCTGGGTTATATTAAAGGTCAAAAAGGTTTTTAGTTCTGTAAGAAAGAAAGAAAACAAAATCACGGCATATAGACTTTATATGTAATTTTTCTAGGACTGTCTGTAAATCTAAGTGTGTGTGAGTTCATGCATGTTGATAGGAATCACTTCACAAACACTTAACACACTACTACACTGGAAGTGTTGTGTATAAGATCAGAGATCATTGAGTCGACGTAAGGAAGCTAAAGCAAAGGAAGTTATCAAACTTAAGAACATCATCAACAATCAGATCTATGAGAAGTTAGAAGGACACCAAGTGGGGTATATTCCTAAACTTAGAATAGGTTGATTTGTGTGCATGTATGCTGGATTGTTTGTAACTATTATTTGTTATTAGTGGATTTTTGTTTTTGTGACTTAGAAGTCACCGTGGATGTTTCCTCTGTTGGGAGAGGTTTTACCACGTTAAAAACTGTGTGTTGATTATCTTCATCTCCTCATCTCTGTCTATAAGTGTGCTGAATTTTAAAACTGTCTTGTTTTAAAAACTAATTACAAAATCTTGATTACTCTCGTACATAAGTTTTTTTTTAAACACGTCTTGTTGTTTATAATTTTTATTTTCAAAAGAAAAGGGTTTCTCCAACAAACATCTCGGAGTTGCTTATATAGTTTAATCTTGTATTAAACGGCATTAGCAACGTTTTTCAATTGGTATCAGAGCCCTGTTAACTTTTATTTCAAAAAGATCTTGTGTTTCTGAAATCGTTTTCTGAAAAACCTAACTATGGACGAGAAGAATGAAAGGTTTGGTAATCTGTCCAGACCTCCACTCTTTGATGGAAACAACTTTGCTTACTGGAAAGTAAGAATGGTTGCCTTCATCCAAGGGACTTTAGGAGATGATGTCTGGGACATTATTGAAAATGGATACACTTATCCTACTAAACCAGCCACTGAAGGAAGCGATGAGAGGGTAAAGAAAATCTTAAGTGAGTTTACACAAGAAGAGAAAACTATTTCTCGAAATAACAATAAAGGCAAGAATGCCATTTTTATGTCTATTAATGAGTATGAGTTCAAGAGAATCTCATCTTGTGCCACTTCTAAGGAAGCTTGGGACACATTAATCACTGCCCATGAAGGAGACTCAAGAGTTAAAGCTGCTAAAACTCAAATGCTTACCCAGTAGTACAACTCTTTGATTATGTCTGACTCTGAGTCTTTTGATGATTTTTACATGAACTTAACTGATATAGTTACTAAGTTGCATGCTAATGGTATAACTTATGATAGGAATGAAATTGTCTCTAAAATTCTAAGATCATTACCACAAAAGTTTGACAGCAAGAGGTATGCTATTGAGGAAATGAGTGATCAAAACCTTACCCCTGAGTTACTCAGTAGCAAACTTAGAACTGTGGAAATGGAATTAGAATTTAAGAAACAATTAAATCATTCACAAAGAAAACAGCCCAACTCTAACTTGAGTTTTGCCTCTAAGATATCTAAACTTGAGACTAATTTGATCAACTCTGACTCTGATGAGGAGTGTGATATAAACAAACTAGATAATCAGATTGCCTTAATGTCTAAATAATTTAAGAAAATTGTTAAATTTCGAAACAAACAGGCAACTAAACAAGGCAAGCCTAATTATCCTACTCTGTCTAATCCCAAACCTCATGAGAGAGGTCTTGACAAACATCCTAAGGACAACAACTCCAGACCCACTAGAGACCTTAAAAATATTGAATGTTTTAGATGTGGGAAACTAGGTCACATTGCTCACGATTGCAGAGTTAATCTGAATAAAGCCAACACACACAATAGAGCCAATGTCTGTAAAACTTGGAATGATTCAAGTGACTCTGATGAAGAGGAACTTGAGTCATCAAATGTACTTGACCCTTGCATGTCCTTTTATGCTAAGATCATTTACAATGATGATATGCCTGTGTGTGATAATGATGCTCCTACTATTGCTTGTGTGAATACTGTTTTGACTGGCCTAGATGCTTTATTATCTGAAAATGTTGCTAGTTCTACTACCGTGTGTGTGAGTCAAAGTGATCTCGATAATGACGATGCAAATGGGTGCGTGAGTACTAAAACTGAATCGTTAGGGGTCACTACACACACTTCACTTAGTGACTCAGACACAAATAACCTCCCTGATATCCATACTTTGTATGCTAAAACTCTTAAAAAAGGCACTAGACTGGAGAAGACTGTTAGAAACCTGACTAAGAAATTAGATGATCTAAGTCTTATTGTGAAGTTGAATGCTGAAGAGTACACTAACCAGTGTCTGACTCATCAATCTGAAATTGAAACTTTTGATCAAAAATTAAAAGAGTTGACTAAAACTAATGAAACCCTGGAAATGAAATACAAGGGAACATTATTAGAACTGGAGGAAGCAAAAACAAAGACAGCTACTGTTTTCAAAAAAATTTCTAAGTTTGAAAACAATTCAAATTGTTTTACTGACTTTGTTGTTGACTCCAAGACCAATTCTGATGATAGAACCGGTATTGGATTTTGCCCTAAGAACAAACCACAAACTACAAATCTTGAACCTATTAAGTTTGTGTCTGGGGGCAAAAGACCAATTGAAACATGTCCATACTTTCATTTTATTAAAGAAGAATTTGATCAAAAACAACAACAGAAAGACATTGGAGAGTCTAGTAATTCTAAGGCTGACACTGCACTTGAGACTAAATACGTCTGTCCTTTGATCAGAAAGGCTGAATCTACCTTTAAAACCATCCCTTCTAGGAATAGTACTACTGAACAGAATGCTGTCAAACCCATTTTTAGAAGTTTTTCTAAGGAAGTTCATCCTTCAAGCAATCAATATTGCTCCTACTGTGACATTTATGGTCATTCCTTTGAAGGTTGTTATGCTAGGCGTCTGAACACCCCTGTGTACAACACTTCTGTCTACAAGAACTTTAACTATTCTAGGCAAAATCGTAACCATTATGTCCTTCCAAGACAACCTGACAAGAACTCTAACTACAGGAATAGAAAGACCAAAACTAAGAGTTCATTTAAGAGAAAGGCTCCCAGAAACTTTCCTAAACCAAAAGCTCAAATTTTCCACAATAATCAGTTTGCTGCTCCAAATGTTTTTCGACAAAAAGTTGTTTCTCAAAAATTTTATCAAATGAGGGAAAACTTGCGCAAAATTAAAACTAGAGCTATTTGAGTTAGAAAAGATGATCTTTTACCCCAAATGAAGTGTAACATTGTTAATACTGCCTTAAAAGCTGAACACACGTCATCTGGTTGGTACTTAGATTCAGGATGTTCCAAACATATGACAGGAGATGAAATAAAACTTTTTAACAAAACCAAATTTGCTGGAGGCAAAGTAGTTTTTGGTGACGGAGTTTCATCCCAGATCATAGGTAAAGGAACCTTAAAAGAAGAGGGAATACCTACTCTTGAAAATGTACTTTTAGTTAAAGGCCTTAAAGCCAACCTCCTAAGTATATCACAATTTTGTGATTCTGACCATACTGTTACCTTTTCAAAGAACAATTGTAAAATTCTAAATGATAAAGGTAAATGCATTATTACCGGATTTAGAACACCTAACAATTGTTATACTGTCAAGACTAGTTCTAAAACCTGTAACATTGTCAGAATGGATGACAATGAAATCAGGCATAATCATATGGGTCACTTGAGTTATGATATCCTTGGTAGATTGTCTAGTCAAGAGATTGTTAGAGGAATTCCTAAAATTAAACCTATTTCAAGTGTTGTCTGTGGTCATTGCCAGGAAGGAAAAATAGTTAAGACTTCGCATAAAAAGGTTAAAGACATTCTCACCTCTAGGCCTCTAGATCTCATCCATATGGACCTTATTGGTCCCTCTAGAACTGTTAGTCTTTGTGTACACAGTTATATCCTTGTCATGGTTGATGATTTCACACGATTCACTTGGGTTGCCTTCTTGAAACAAAAATCTGACACGTTTCAGAATTTTTTGAAAATTTTACTAAGAATTGAAAATGAGAAGGACACACAAGTCAATCGCATTCGTAGTGATAGAGGGGGAGAGTTCATAGACACAGGAATAGTTGAATATTGTGACTACAACAGTTACAAACATGAATTTAGTGCCCCTAAGACTCCTCAGCAGAATGGTATAGCTGAAAGGAAAAACCGAACTCTTCAAGAGATGGAACGTGTCATGTTGCATGACAAATCTCTACCTAAATACTTCTGGGTAGAATCAATTAGAACTGCGTGTCATATCATTAATAGGGTTTACCTTAGGAAAAATTCTAAACAAACCCCTTATGAGTTGTGGTACGGTAAGAAGCCTAATCTGAAATATCTAAGAACTTTCGAAAGTCAGTGTTATGTCTGTAAAGACAGAGAACATCTGTCTAAATTCTAAATGCGTGGTGATAAAGCCATCTTCTTAGGATACTCTCCAAACAATCGTGCTTATCGTATATACAATCTGCGTATGAAGGCCCTTATGGAATCGATAAATGTAATTGTAAGCGACACTATTGTCGAAAATAAGACATCTGAATCACCTATTGTGGTTGAATCTGAAAATGATTTCAAAACTGATTCACCAGAAATAGATGACTCATTACCTAGTGAGAGTCCAGAAGTACCTGGCTGGGTCTCTAAAGATCATCCCATTGACAACGTGGTCGGTAATCCTAATGAGCCAGTTCGTACTAGATCCCAGTTAAGAAATTATGCTAATTATGCATGTTTTGTCTCCCTTGTGGAATCGAAAAATGTTAATGAAGCATTGAATGACACACACTGGATTTCTGCTATGCAGGAAGAACTTTTACAATTTGTCATTCACGATGTCTGGTATCTTGTACCGCGGCCTCAAAACAAAAATGTTATTGGGACACGTTGGATTTTTAAGAACAAATCTGATGAAAATGGGGTCATCCTTAGAAACAAAGATAGACTAGTTGCTCAAGGCTACTCACAAATAGAAGGGATAGATTTTAGCGAGACTTTTGCCCCTATCACTCGTCTTGAATCTGTTCGACTTCTTTTCGCCATAGCGTGTCACTTAAAATTTACACTTTATCAAATGGATGTCAAATCTGCCTTCCTCAATGGAATTCTGTCCGAAGAAACATATGTAGAACAACCCAAAGGGTTCATTGACCCTAAATACCCTAACCATGTCTTTCGTCTAAAAAAGGCTTTGTATGGCTTAAAACAAGCTCCTAGAGCTTGGTATGAACGCCTTTCCAACTTTTTGTTGGATAAGGGTTTTAAGAGAGGAGGAAATGACCAAACTCTCTTTGTCAAACATTTTGACAAAAACATTATTATAGCCCAAGTCTATGTAGACGACATCATTTTTGGGTCTACTTCAACATCTGAAGTTAAATCCTTTTCTGCTAGTATGCATAAAGAATTTCACATGTCCCTTATGGGGGAGCTACAACTTTTCTTAGGATTTCAAGTGAAACAGAATTCTGATGGACTTTTTGTCTCTCAAACCAAGTATGCCTTAGATCTTGTTAAGAAATTTGGTTTAGATAATGCTAAAGTTGCCAAAACGCCTATGAGTACTACTGTTAAATTATGTAAAGATGAAATTGGAAAGTCAGTTGATTCCACACTGTATCGTAGTATGATTGGTAGCCTACTCTATCTAACTGCCTCGCGACCAGACATAATGTATGTTGTATTTCTGTGTGCTCGTTACCAGAATAACCCTAAAGAGAGCCATTTATTGAGTGTAAAACGTATAATAAAGTACATAAAAGGCACTCTTAATCTTGGACTTAGGTATACTAAGGATACCTGTAGCACCATCATAGGGTATACTGATGCTGATTGGGCCGGGTGTACTGATGACAGTAAAAGTACTTCAGGTGCCTGTTATTATGTCGACAATAATTTAGTTGGTTGGAGTAGCAAAAAACAGAATTGCACATCTTTATCTACGGCTGAGTCCGAATATATAGCAGCAGGAAGTTGATGTGCTCAATTGTTATGGATAAAACAAATGTTAAGCGACTATGGGATTAAAGAAGATCAGTTACAATTGTATTGTGACAATCAAAGCGCCATTAACATATCTAAAAACTCGGTTCAACACTCGCGAACTAAGCATATTAAAATAAGGCATCATTTTATATGCGAACTTGTTGAAACTAAGTAATTAGAAATCCATTACCTGCCTATTGATCTGCAACTTGCAGACATGTTCACTAAACCTTTAGACTATAACAGATTTCTGTATTTACGAAATTCTATAGGTATGGTATGCGCTGATTAAACTCTTAAGACTTTAAGTTTTACCCTTTGTCCATTTGAGACAAAATGGGGGAGAAATTTGAGTCTTACGAGTTCAATGTTTTGTTCACATTGCATCTAAACTGCTTGATCTTAGTGTGCATATTTATAGGAATCTCTTCTACTGATTGTCTACCATTTCTAGTGTAAATTTTTGTAAATAGTTGAGTTATGTAATTTTTGACTTTCTAGGAAATGGGTAGATAGTATCTTTTGTATAGGACTAGGTTTTATTTTTTTGGGTTCCCTACGAGTTTTAAGCTAACTCACAGGAGATTTTGTCTCATATTTCCAAAGGGGGAGATTGAAGCACCTTATACCTTTGACTTGCTTAAGTCTATACTGTATAAGTGTTCATCTAGTTTGGAAATAGTGACAAAATTGGTTGTCTATCCTAGAATCCAAAAAACCTCAGAACTTATCTCTCTAATCCTCTTCAATGATCCATGAAGGTATAAATTGAATCACACTACACACAATTAGAAGTGCATACATGTGTATATATTGCTTAAAATTGATTGTGTGATTAATTCCCCTTAAAATGTGGTTTTAATTATTTTTGGGAATTTTTAAACATTTTTAAAACATTTTTTAAATAAATGTTTTCATTAATAAAATGTGGTTATAAAATTTGTGGGGTTAATATTCTATTTTGGAAACTTCATTTTTCATTAAATTGTTTGGTTGGGTAGAATATAAAAGCGCTAGAGACTTCAGGGTGATGCTTTGTAATTCAGTTTGACGCGCGTTTGAACACCTATCACACGCCTACACTTGTCATCCTCCTGATGCTTCAATTTGTGTTTCTTATGTGAGAGGATTGCCTGGTGCATTGCTGAACGTTGGATCATTCTTAATCGATGGACTGCATGTGTTTTTAGTCAATCCTGGTGCTATATCTATGAACCAATCACAATCATCTTAACCTCCGCTATTTCATAACCCTTTGATCAAGTCAATGTTTGAAAGACTTGATCTCAGCCCTTGATTGCCTTCGTCGTTCCAGAATCTTCCCTCACCCCTATATAAACCCCCCACTTCTCAGACTTTCAAGACTTTTGGGCATTCGTCATTTCTGAGAGAAAAAAATAGAGAGAAGAGAGAAGTGAGAGAGAAGAGAGAAAAGAAAAGAGAGAAGAGAGAGAAAGGGAAAACTGTTAGCCAAAAACCAAACCCTAACCCTAACCCTAACCCTAACCCTAAACACTTCAAACTCTGAATCAAACCTTCGTATATTCACAACCCCAAACACAACCTTGAGTGTTTGAGAGAGAGTGGTTTGTTCATTTGATGCTGTAACCTCTTTGTCTATGATCTTGTTTGCAACTTAAACATTCGTGTGAAGATCTGTGTTTCTTTTTCATAGAAACTTTAGATCTACATTCTGCATGTTACATTTTCACTAGATCTGCATATAATTTACTTGATTTAAGAAAATCTTTACTGATTTGGTTTTGAAAATGTTTTGTGGTTTCTGTTCTTACGAAACTAAACCTTGACCTAGTTGGATTCACACTTGGAGATTTTCAATCTCAAAAATATTTTGAAAACAGAGATTTATTAAGGTCTTGACCGATTTTGAAGCAAGATTTCCGTGGAATCTGGGTTATATTAAAGGCCAAAAAGGTTTTTAGTTCTGTAAGAAAGAAAGAAAACAAAATCACAGCATATAGACTTTATATGTAATTTTTCTAGGACTGTCTGTAAATCTAAGTGTGTGTGAGTTCATGCATGTTGATAGGAATCACTTCACAAACACTTAACACACTACTACACTGGAAGTGTTGTGTATAAGATCAGAGATCATTGAGTCGACGTAAGGAAGCTAAAGCAAAGGAAGTTATCAAACTGAAGAACATCATCAACAATCAGATCTATGAGAAGTTAGAAGGACACTAAGTGGGGTATATTCCTAAACTTAGAATAGGTTGATTTGTGTGCATGTATGTTGGATTGTTTGTAACTATTATTTGTTATTAGTGGATTTTTGGTTTTGTGACTTAAAAGTCACCGTGGATGTTTCCTCTGTTGGGAGAGGTTTTACCACGTTAAAAATTATGTGTTGATTATCTTCATCTCCTCATCTCTGTCTATAAGTGTGCTGAATTTTAAAACTGTCTTGTTTTAAAAACTGATTACAAAATCTTGATTACTCTCGTACATAAGTTTGTTTTTAAACACGTCTTGTTGTTTATAATTTTTATTTTCAAAAGAAAAGGGTTTCTCCAACAAACATCTCGGAGTTGCTTATATAGTTTAATCTTGTATTAAACGGCATTAGCAACGTTTTTCATATTAATCACATAATTATACATTGAAAACACTTTAAGGATTTTCTTGGAATTTTCCTAGCTTTTCTTGTAATCTTTTCTTCCTTAACTTCTACTTTCTCTTTCCTTAAGATAAGCACTCTTCAAACTAAAACTATGGTTTAATTTGCTTAAGAAATAGGTTAGAGGGAGAGGTTTAAGTCGACAATTGAAGCCCTCCTTTCCAACCAATCACATTAAACCATTTGTTTTACTAAAAGACAAATTACCACTTAAAGGGAATGGACAAATTTTCCCTTCGTCGTAAATTCGTCATAACTTCTTACTCAAACATCTATGTTATGCGCCGTTTATTGTGTCACAAATAAAACTCATATACCTACAACTATCTAGTTTTGACCTTGAGTTAATTGTTATATTATGAGGGTCAAAACTAGTCTCCAACGTGAACCTTCCTAACGAAAACGTTACAATTTTATGTTTGTACCCAATTCGATATTTAACTATTTTTGAAGGTAGGATTGGACCAAATATAATATCATAACTTTATATATATATATATCTAGCTAGGGCGACCTAGGGTTGCATGGATGCTGCTACTGCCTCCAACGTGGAGGCAGTCATTCCTCCTCCTCCACCCCCTATACCTAACCGTATTCATCCTTCCAAGTCATTTGCCTCGGTAGTAGGTAACCATTCTTCATCTTCAATAGCCCTGAAAGAAGCTACGCAATATAAAGGTGAGCCTGCACTTTTTTTTTCTGAAGAAGATATACAACAGCTTGCTGCTCCTTTTAAATATTCTCTTGTGGGTAAATTCTCTCATGGTAGGCCTGCTATCAATGACATACGTAAGGTATTCTCGTCTCTTGGTTTGAAAGCAGCGTTTAATATTGGTCTCATTGATAATAAACACATACTGATCAGATTATTTAATGAGGAAGATTTTCATCGCGTTTGGCTTAGAGAAACCTGGTTCATTCATAGATGCCCTATGCGTGTTTTCAAATGGACACCTGAGTTTCATCCTGATATGGAATCTTCGATTGTTCCTATTTGGATCACTTTGCCGCTATTGCCTATTCATTTTTATAACAAAGACAATATTTTTTCCATTGCCAATGTTGTGGGCGTACCCCTCAAAATGGACTTAGCAACTGCTTCGCTTTCAAGACCTAGCTTGGCGAGGATTTGCGTCGAAATTGATCTCTGTCAAGACCGCCCTAAGAGAATATGGATTGGCAACAACGATAAAGGCAGTGGGTATTGGCAACATATAGAGTATGAGGATATCCCTGCTTATTGTCGATTTTGTTTGAAGAAAGGCCACAAACAGGAAGACTGCAAGTTTCAAAATAAGGAAGAAGAGAACAGAATGGGGCCATCTAATGCTTCTAAGAAAGATATTCGAGAACCTGTGCCTAATCTAAAAGAGCCTACTAAAGAATGGGTAATAAGGAAGTTTAAGAAGCATAGTCCTCTTACTGAATCAGTGAAAGATGCTACAGATAATGTGAAGAGAGGGTCAAATGATGATCAAGAAGAGTTGAACCAGGTCACTCCTAATGACCAGGTAGTCGACTTACCTGTGAATATTGTGACTAAGATTTTGCAGAAGACAACTGAGCCCGAAAACTCTCATACAGGTATTAATAAAGATGGTGATCTAATTGAAGAAATTGATCGAGGAAAGAATCACAGTGATGAAAGTACCCATGGTGAAGACCTTGAAGAAGCTATTTTTACCACTGTAACAAAGAAAAAAAGAGGTAGGAGAAACAATAATAGCCCTTTAGGTGCTGTTTATATATGCAGATCCTCTTCTTTATCTCCAACTCGTATTCTCACTAAAGAAGGTCCCCACAAAATGCACCTCAGATCCAACTCTAGAGCTCACCTTGATGAAGTTTCCCAATGATCAGTCTATTAATATGGAATATCAGAGGTATTAGTAAGAATAAGGGTATGAGAAGACTTAAAAGGCTTACTAAAATTCACAAGATTTCAGTGTTGGTTATTTTAGAACCTAAGCAGCAAGGGGATTCTATTTCTAACTTTATGATGCAATTAGGTTTCTCTAAAGCCTATCTTAACACTTCTAGTAAGGTTTGGTTTTTTTTAAGGAAGATTTTGATGGTGATGTGATTGATTCAAATGATCAAGCGATTACAGTTTCTGTTAAAAGCCCTCAATTAGACTATCCCCTGGTATGCAGTTTTGTTTATGCAAAGTGTTCCAAAATTGGTAGAAGGGAGTTGTGGAATCATCTTTCACTTTTATCTACTTCTGATCCATGGTTTGTTTGTGGGGATTTCAACACTATTGCTTACTCTTGGGAGAAAGCAGGTGGTAATGATAGTGATCTATCTTCTTCATTGGAATTCTTAGAATTCATGGAGAGTAATAGTCTTGTAGACTTGGGGTATACAGGATCTGCTTTTACATGGTTTAATAAAAGGGAGGGATCTGCCAGAATTTGGAGTAGACTGGATAGAGCTCTTTCTAATGATAAGTTCCTCCAAATGGGATTTGATATCAGTGTTTCTCACTTAAATAAAACTGCTTCTGATCATGCTCCTATACTTGTCCAAATGAAAAGTTCATTGGATGTTTCTATTAAACCTTTTAGATTTCTAAATTTTTGGACCTCTCACCCTTCTTTTAAGGAGATTGTTTCAAAAAATTGGAATTCTAAAATTTCTTCTAACCCTATCTATTCAGTGGCCCTTAATCTCAAATCCCTCAAACATCATCTGGCTTATTGGAGTAGAGCCACTTATGGGGACATATTCCAATCAGTTAGAGATGCTGAAGATAAGTTGTTAGCAGGTGAAATTGCTTTTGAAGATGATCCATCTGAGCTTAATAGAGAATCCCTTGCTAAAATGGATGCTGAATTCACATTGAAGAGTGCTTTAGAAGAAGAGTTCTGGAAACAAAAAGCCCAAGATAAATGGTTGAGAGAAGGTGATAAAAACACTAAATTTTTCCACAATTCTGTAAAAGCTCGAAGAAAGAAGATGCTGATTCAGAAAATCAAGTCTGAAGCAGGTATGTGGCTTGTCAATGAGGCTGATATTGCTAATGAAGCCATAAATTTTTTTCAAACTGCTTTTCAGGATAAGGAGATCTATGGCAATGCAGATAATTTCCTAAAATGTGTCCAACGGTGTATTTCTGAAGAGCAAAACTCTTTTCTTTCGGTTTATCCTCAAGAAGATGAAGTAAGGGCTGTCGTGTTTGAGCTTAATGGGAGCAGTGTGGCAGGTATGGATGGGTTTTCTGGCCATTTTTTTACCAAATGTTGGGATATCATAGGAGGTGATATAGTTAAAGCTGTGCAAGGTTTCTTCTCAGGTCTGGAAATTCCCAAAATTGTCTCTACTACTTCTATTGTTCTTGTCCCTAAGATTGATTCCCCTCAAACTCTCCATGATATGAGGCCTATAAGCTTATGTAATTTCTTTAATAAGATATTTACTAAAGTGTTGGCTTCTAGACTTGGGAAAATTCTTCCTCAATTTATATCTGCTAATCAGAGTGGGTTCATTAAAGGCAGAGATATTACAGATAATATTCTTATTGCTCAAGAAATGTTTCACATGATCAATTACAAAAACTTCGGGGGTAATGTAGCTATCAAGTTGGACATGGCTAAAGCTTATGATAGAGTCTCATGGTATTTCCTTATCAAAGTTATGAGGAAATTGGGATTCAATGAAACATGGATAGATATGATTTGGAGGGTTTTGTTTAATAATTGGTTCTCCATTTTGATAAATGGTGTTCACAAAGGCTTCTTTAAATCAGGTAGAGGGCTCAAGCAGGGGGATCCATTATCTCCAGGGCTTTTTATCATCATGGCAGAGGCTTTTTCCAGGAATTTAAATGAGCTTCACTCCAAAACCTCTTTTAAAATGTTTAAAACTCCCATTGGGGCTCCCAAGATTAATCATTTAGCTTTTGCTGATGATATTATTTTATTTTCTTCAGGGGATTTGAAAACTCTAAAAAATTTGATGTTAGTTGTGCAGAATTATGAGAAGGTGTCTGGTCAGAAGGTTAATAGGATGAAAAGTTCTATGGCTTTGTCTAACAAGCTGTCAGGTGGTGCGAAAAAGAAAATTTCTGATGTTTTAGGGTTCAAAATCAGTCATCCTCCTTTTTATTATCTGGCCTGTCCTATATACTCAGGTAGGAAGAGAAACAGATATTTTGAGCCTTTAGTGGCTAAAATAAGATCTAGAATTGCTAGTTGGAAATCCAAGATTCTCTCCCAAGGAGGTAAACTCATCCTTATCAAACATGTTCTCTCATCTATCCCTTTATATCTTTTGTCAGCTTTGATGCCTACTAAATAGACCATTATATCTATAGAAAAATTATTTGCAAATTTTTTCTGGAGCTCTAGTTTTGGTGACCATAGATATCACTGGTGTAAATGGAATGTTATCTCTCAACCAACAGATGAAGGGGGTTTGGGTGTTCGAAGCATTTCTGATATGAGCAAAGCTTTTTCTATGAAACTCTGGTGGAAGCTTAGAAGTCAAGACACTCTTTGGAGCAATCTCATGTATGCTAAATACTGTAGAAAGGTGCATCCAGTCATAGCTAAAGACCTCTTGGGATCTCAAACATGGAGGAGAATGTGTAATATTCGATCTGAAGCTGAAGCATGTATCCTGTGGAGAATTGGAGAGGGAGAGTGCAGTGCCTTATGGGACAAGTGGTGCTCTTTTGGGCCCCTTTACCATTACACTGTAGTTTCTAATCCAATCAGAGTCAAAGACCTGTGGACTATCGACAAAAGATGGGATGTGAACAAAATATCAGATCTTTTCCCCCAAGAGATATGCTATAAAATAATGGGAGTTAAAGTCAGATTGAATAACAAGAAGGATGATTGTATCTGGACGGCTACAAATGATGGAAAGTTCTCAATTAAATCAGCCTGGTCTATTATTAAAAACTCTTCTATATCCAGGTGGGCTTATTCGCTAGCTTGGCAGCAAGTTCTCCCAGTTAAGTTATCTATATTTTCTTGGAAATTATTTCAAGGTTTCCTTCCCATTGATGAAAATCTATTCTCCATGGGATGGAATGGCCCCTCAAAATGTCACTGTTGTTCTACTCCCCATACCGAGAGCATTAATCATGTTTTTATTCAAGGTGAGATAGCTGATGCAGTTTGGTCTCATTTTGGTAATGTCCTGGGAGTTCCTTATGTGAGATCAGATATCAAAAGCAGGTGCTTATTGTGGTGGATTTCAGCTCAGAATAATTTCAGCAGTATTTGCCAAAAATTGATGCCAATTATCATATGCTAGGCTATATGGTGTCAGAGGAATGAGTGTAGATTTAATGGATCATCTTCTAATATCACTAAAGTAATCAGACATATTGAAGCGCTTTCTTCGTCTATTTTTCAACTGATTCCCCATTCTCCTAATAAAGTCTCTATCTACTCTTTGGGTGATTTTAAGGTTATTATGGAATATTGTTTTGTGAAGTGGCATCCTCCTCCATCTCAGGTGTTAAAGCTCAATACAGATGGTAGCTCAATCCAAAATCCAGGTAATAGTGGTGGGGGTGGTATTTTACGGAATGCTAAGGGAGATGTGCTTTGGGCCTATTGTCACTTCTTTGGTGTAAAATCCAACATAGAAGCTGAAGCTCTGGCTATATTAGAAGGATTAAGATTCTATTGGGATCTAAAAGATTATGAGCTAATTGTAGAATCTGATTCAAAGATTATTATTGAGGTTCTTAATAACAAAATGCACTGTCCTTGGAAAATCAGAGATATTGTAGAGGATATTCAGGTGCTAAGTGAAAGTTTCAACATTTCCTTTGTTCATGTTTTTCGAGAGGGTAATCAACCTGCTGATTTTTTAGCCAATTTGGGTAGTCAATCTCATCTTTCTCTTTGGTCTCTTCAAATGGATTCTTTTCCAACTTATCTTAGAGGATCAGTTAAGATGGATAAATGGGGCCTTTCTGCTCTAAGAATCTCAAAAATTCTAGAGTAGGCATTTTTTATTCATTTATTTTCTTATTTCATTTATTTGTAAGGGCTTTTCTTATAAAAAGCCCTATTTAATTTTTAAGCTTTCTTCATTTCTGTTAGCCCCCAGATCAGGGCTTTTCTGATCTTTGGTTATTAATAAATAGAGTGGGGGATCTGTCCCTCTTAAAAAAAATTATATATATATATATATATATATATATATATATATATATATATATATATATATATATATATATATAACACATTACCCATAACACATAAGTTAAGCATGATTCAAATAGAATTTATCATAATATATCCGGGTTGTCACATGAATTGTCTGAAAATTAGTGGATTTGATCAACATTCATGCACAAGATATCAAAAATTTATAAATTGAGTATACATTAAGGAAAACCTCTCAATTATAAAGATCAATGAGTATTGTTGAGAATATTTGTAAAACCTCTAAAAACGGTTGAGAACAAAAACTCATATATATATATATATATATATATATGTGTGTGTGTGTGTGTGTGTGTGTGTGTGTGTGTGTGTGTGTGACACCCCGCTTATTAAAATAAGAGGTGACCAGCCTGCTACTCCAATAATTAATGGGAATCATAAATGGTCCATTCTTGGCATCATTGTGGCATAAATAATAGTACGAGATAACTACCAAATATTTTAGAAAACGAATATCAATTAATTTTGCAAGTTTAATAAAATAACTTCGACAATCCAATTTATAAAAGGAGAGTGAGTATATATACGTAAACATGTAAAAGTTATAACCAGTCTACAAAACATAACCAAATAAGCTTTTGGTTAATAGACTAATACAAAAGATTTCATCAAGCATTACAGCAAGTATAAATGAATAATAACTAGGCATGCCTGAATATACATATGGATCATAGCTAGATTATCTAAAAGAAAATGATGCGTCTAAGACAAAAGTCCTACAACATCCGCAAAAATGTTGTAGCTCCTTGAGACTAAGAAGGAAAGATTAACACGGGCGTCCTTGTGGCGAAGCACCTGAGCATCAATAATACCCACACAAGACAGAGAAATATAAACGGGTCAGGGCCCGATTTGATACGATATACGTGTGAATAAAATGCATAACGGTTATGAGCACCAACATCATAAACAGGTTAAAGTCGCTCTTCATAATAAGAATGGTCCTCACCTCTCATCTAAGTGAACATCCTACTGCCATACAATATCATTAAGTTAAACTACTCATCAATTTAAGAGAATTAGCTAAATTCCATATTAACATGCTAAATTACCAATTCATAAAGTGTAACTTCACAAGTCCATTTAATATTGGGAAATCTTATGCCATACAGTTGATTTATAAATGCATTAATCAATTATGAAATGCCACATTTGTGAGAATAGTTTCAATCAGGATATAACGATTCTAAGACCATCCTTCCGGGAGTCACCCCACTGGATGCGCCCCTAAATGCTACCATCTTCCAGGGCCTATAATCAAGACCACTTGAGCACCCCGAATCGCGTCGCGTGGGAAGCGGCCATATACCTTCGAGAGTGAGTCATAACCATACCCTAAATTACCTGACTTCAAATAAAAAAATCATACAACGTAACCACCGATCCTATGGCCGAGGACTATATTCCCCCTACATTCACTAGCCGGGGGATTTACCTCATTCGCATAACTTCCCTTATGATAGCATTTAGAGAGGTATGTATATGCATGCCATAATTACAAGATATACCAATTTAAAAATGTACATTTCTTATTTACAAAACCTTATGGTCATAACGATATGATGCTACAAGTATAATTACTCTCATAATAGCCTCCAAAAGTTCATAACAACACTATCCAACTCTACCCTAGTTCCAAACTCGCTCCCTAGGCGAAATGAGATATTAAGCTCTATAACCCAATCCCCGAAACAATCCCGAGTACTCCCTTACTAACCTAGGATATTAATCCCCCTAATATAAGACCCTAATACTATTTATTACTTCATAAGATAAGGTTCTTAATCCTCAAACCTACAAGAAAAGGACTAGAAACCAAGATGGAAAACTATCCTAAAACAACAGGATTTACGAATCGATTCACCCCTGATAGAGAATCGATTCGCTCAAAAAGATAATCAATTTGGTTGAGAAAACCAACCTTCTGTCTCAGATAGAATCGATTCGGCCTTAACCCGAATCGATTCGACCTTAACCCGAATTGATTCGGTTCCTCAGACATGTAGCCACCATCTTTAGCGAATCAATTCGCTAGGTAGGGTGAATTGATTCGCCCTGGTCGAGATGCCCATTTGGGTCTATGAGTTATATGACCCTAAGTACCCAAAACCTATTTTCTTCCCTCAAATCCTAACATACTCCATTTATAACTTCACCAAATCATTCTAACACAACAACTAACTAGTATATCCAACTCTAATTATGTCTAAATCGATATTTAAGGATTTAAACACCAAAATCATCAAAATCCATAAATGGTTTAATCTCAAGAACACAACTATATATACAAATTATTCACACTCAATCATACATATGCAAGTTAGAAACTTTCCTCAAGATTGTTGCATCGGATTCTCTTCTCGTAGCAACGATTTCAAGCCCCGAATCTTCAACTCTCTCTTTTCTCTTCTCTTTCTCCCAAGCTCTCTCTCTCTCTCTCTCTTTCTCTCTCTCTCTAACTCTCTCTAGGTTTAAAAATATAAATGAGAAATAAATGCTCTTACAAGACTAAAATACCCAAATACATTAAGTCTAGCATTTAAATGCTACTACACAATTAAAATGACTCGTAACTTCATAATTAATTTATAACTAGTCAAAAGTACCCCGGAACCCCAAAACACAATTGGTACTCATTTTGACTATCTCAACCATTTTCTGACTAATCGTGCCCTCTGAACTGGGATCCGGAATATCGTTAATTATTTCATGTTCCAATGTCATATTAACTCTTTAATAATAACCCGATTGGAATATACATCATAACCGTCGCTTAAAGCAACACGACGCAACAAAACATAATGTTACGCTATTTACATTCACTTAACAGTAAATATGCAAAACTCAGTAAATATTAACTCTTACATTGCTTAAAGTAATATTTACTTCAATTTCCTTTATTTTATATAATTAACCCACAAGGTAATTTAATATAAAATAATTACTCATAAATAAGGGATGTTACATACTCCCCCCCTAACAAGGAAATTTTGCCCTCAAAATTTGGGCGTGCCTTGTAAAAAGAGGTGTGGGTAATTCTCTTGAATATCGTCCTCTTGTTCCCAAGTTGATTCCTCGGTATTGTGGTGTCCCCACTGAACTCGAACTAATGGTACCACTTTCGATCTTAGTCTACACTCTCTGTGGTCTAAAATAGCAATCGGTTGTTCCTCATATGAAATATCGGGTTGTAACTCAATGTCGTCCAATGGAATATGCCAATGAGCTCCCTCGCATATTTTATACTCTTCAAAAATGAAAAATGGAACACATCTTGAATTTTTTGTTGGCGTTCCGACAAAGTAAGTTGATATACTACAGGGCCTACCTTTGCAATAACGGGAAAAGGGCCTACATAGCGCGACACAATCTTGCCATTCTTCCCGAATTGCATTACACCCTTCATCGGGGATACCCGCACTAAAACTTAATCCCCCACTTCCAATTTCACATGCCTCTGATTCGTGCCGGCATAGCTCTTCTGACAATCTTGTGCAATTCGTATGCTATTTCGAATGAGCTCAATCTTCGAAGAGGTGTCTTGGATCATTTAAGGTCCAAGAAGCTTATTGTCTCCTACTTCCAATCAACAAGCTGGTGATCTACACGATCAGATATACAATGCCTCATACGGTGCCATATCTATCGTGAATTGGTACGAATTATTGTATGCAAATTCAACCAATGAAAGGTATTGCTCCCATCCCCCTCTTAAGTCAAGTATGTACATTCGAAGCATATCCTCCAACATTTGGTTTACTCTCTCCGTTTTCCCATCAGTTTGCGAATGGTATGATGTACTCAACCGCAATTCAGTCCCCATCGCCTCTTGGAAACTTTGACAAAAATGGAATACAAAAATTTTATCTCGGTCTGAGACTATGTTGATAGGCACCCCATGGAGTTTCGTAATTTTTGTAATAAAGAGCTGGGTGTAATGTGCCGTATTATAATTCGTCCGTACCGGTAGGAAGTGTGTCGATTTGGTCAAACGATCGATGATAACCCAAATAGAATCATGATCACTTTGCGACGTCGGCAACCCAGTGATAAAATCCATCGAGATACTCTCCCATTTCCACATCGGAATTTCTAACGGTTGCAACAATCTAGTCGATCGCTGGTGGTCCACCATCACCAATTGACAAGTGGCGCATTTGGAAATAAATTCATAAATGTCCCTTTTCATACCTGCCCACCAATACTGACGACGCATATCTTGGTACATTTTATCCCCACCTGGGTGTACTGCAAATATTAAACCATGAGATTCCGTCATGACAGCACGTCTCAAGTTTCCCTCGTCCGGGACTATTAGTCTTCCGTGGAAACGTAACCCACCCTCAGAACTAATAGAGTGGGACTCCCCTCCCTCGGTCAATAATTGGCATACCCGGTCTTGACAATCTTTATCCCCTCCTTACGCTTTTATGACTCACATCACAATAGCAGGTGTAACGGTCAACACTAACATGCATGCTCTTACTACAGCATCATCCTGATTAAGTTCTTTTCACTTGGCATTCCACACTTTCCCTAGTTCCCCCACAGGTTTACGAATCAGCGCGTCAGCTACTACATTTTCCTTGTTCGGATGATAATGGATATTAAATTTCTAGTCCTTCACGAATTCTAACCAATGACGTTGCCGCATATTTAAATCTTTCTGATAGAACAAATATTGTAACGACTTGTGGTCCGTGAAAAGACTAAATTTCTCACCCAGGAGGTAATGTCTCCATATATTCAAGGCGAACACTACCGCGATAAGCTCCAAATCATGAACGGGATAATTCTTCTCATGGGACTTAAGCTTGCGAGACGCATAAGCAATGGCCTTATGCTCCTGTTGTAACACACATCTCAATCCTTGTAGAAACGCATCTGTGAAGACTAAATAGTCCCCTCACAGTCTTGGCAATGCGAGTACAGGAGCAGAGGCCAACTTGTCCTTCAGCTCATCGAAAGCTAGCTGACAAGAATCATCCCAAACAAATTGTACTCCCTTTCGGGTCAAGTTCCTTAAAGGGACCGCAATTTTGGAAAACCCCTTAATGAAATGGCGATAATAACCCGCCAAACCCAGAAAACTACGGATCTCAGTTGGCGTCGTGGGCTGAACCCATTCCCTCACCGCTGCAAATTTCCTTAGGTCTACAGAAATACCCTCAGCCGTCATAATATGCCCCAAAAATGCACTTCCTGCAATCAAAAGCCACATTTCTCGAACTTGGCATAAATTTGATGATCCCGTAGTGTCTGTAAGACCAATCCACTACACCAAATCTGCACTATTGTCACGGTCATTGACCTTGACAAGTAGGACTTGTCAAGGTCAATGACCGTGACAATTTGGGGCGAGACAAATTTTTTTGTCACGGACGTGTCACGGTCATTGACCTTGACAAGTTCATTAGAATTGTCACGATCGTGTCAAGGTCATGGACCGTGACAAGTTTAGTCACGGTTAATAACCATGACAAACCCGTGACAATATTTAAAAAAATTGTCACGGTTATTGACCGTGACAATTCTGGGCAGAATTTAAAAAAATTCTGCTAGGCGGTATGGCCACTGCCACTGCCCAGCAGTATATGTTATAACAACGTTGGTTGTACCTATTCAAACATCATATATTCAAATAAACTAAAGATAGTGCAAATATATATTAATGACGATTTAATCCAAATATTCAAAACAGAAATAATATACATGACGATATAATCCAAATATAATTAAAATGGACAAACTTAAACATAATGTTACTACATGTCTTGGGTAAATGTGAGGAGGTGAGTTGGCCACACGATATAAGAATTGACACACCCACTAATATACATCATGCCGCATTGTTCGCGCAACCACAATAGGGAGTTCTCCTTCCCGGGTATCATATGCGTGATGAGCACTTTAGACTCGATCCCTTGAAGCGCACGTCCATGAACTATTTCACCCTCGACGATATTCGGATCCCTCAACCCACGCCCTATCCGCTGGCCATCAAATACATCCAATAAGGAAGTGTATCATCGAAATACGCACGTGACGGTGAAGAAGCAGTGAGGTCCACATCCTCGTCCTCTTGTGCCTCGTTCTCACGCACCTCCTCCTCCTTCTCCACCGCCTTCTCCTTCCCTTTGCCTTTCCCCTTCCCCTTACGGTCTCCACCCAACGTACGCTTCATGAATGCGTACATATCTTTGACCGTCGCCTCCAAACGGGACAGCTTCGCGTCGTGTGAATCCACCGTTTGAGCCAAACCGGTGTCGCTCGTCTCCAATCCGATGATCCTAGATTTGGCCACCCGCGAGCTCACCCCCCTTGTCCTCCCCTTGCGATCAGAGCCAATCACTTGGTTGAGTGCATCTGTGGACAAAGACGCCTTGTCGGCATCAGACTGCGACTCATGCACTTCCTTAAGCTTTGCCTGAAACGACAAAAAGCACATGATTAGTAAAATAAGTAAACTAAAAAATTATAACGTAATTAACAAAAATTAAACTGTCGGATTACTTACAATCGTCTCCACGATGCACGGGGACACCTCCTTGTACTTCCCCTTCTTCGTCTGAAGAGCCACATAAGTATCGAGCCTATGTGGCTTACCCCCTGGCCCACTCCCTACCTCCTGAAATAAAATAAAGTAAAATTAGTATCAGTCCCACAAAGTAAAATAATGAAGAATAATATATTTATGTAGTTATAGAAAAATTAAATCTTACCTTCATCCTATGCTCCACCTCGGCGTAAGAGGTCCGACCGGAGTAGTGTACGTCTGTCTTTTTTGCCCGGTTTTCCCTCCCCGATTGGCGAGATGCCAATTGTCGACCCTCGATCTCATTGTCAATGAACTTTTGCCATTGTGCGAATGAGATCGTCTCCTTGGGCGGGACGAATCCACGCCATTGTATAATGGACTCTCGTGTTTTTCCAAAGTACCGTGTCTGCATATTTTTCTTCCACGTCTTGTGTTGCTCCCTCAACTGCTCCAAGACGGAATTGCATAGCTTTGGATCCAAGTTGAATTGTTCCTGTCCAACAAATTCAATGTTAGTTGCGAACAAATATAAATATAAATATAAATATAAATATAAATATAAATATAAATATAAATATAAATATAAAATGAAATTGAAATCGAAATCGAAATTGAAATTGAAATTGAAATTGAATTTGAATTTGAATTTGAATTTGAATTTGAATTTGAAATATTCATATTCATATAAATATATTACATGTAATGCCACCCAAACAACTAACTTGAGCTCATATGGCACCTCCTTCCAACTCATAAACCCCGGGCCGATGACCGTCTTTAGCAGCTCGAGGGATCTCGGTAATAGCTCCGATTTGTTCTCGACGGTAATCCCAAATTTTCCATATTTGAGGAGCCTAGGGGCGGAGGAGCCCTCGTCGCCTCCGCTACCACCGAGCCCAGACGACATCATCATAAACAGCATCATCATCTTCGCCTTAATATCTGAAGGAGACATTTGCTGTAAAAAAAAGTTATTAGTACAGATAAAAAAAATATTATTAGTACACATAGACACACACCCCTACCCCACCCCCACCACACACACGCACACGCACACGTACACGTACATAAATATGTATAAATTAGTTGAAAACATCTAACGTGGAATAGTTGAAAACATCTAACGTCATGCCACTTTTAAAACTAACCAACCCAACATTTACTAAACAAAATAATCCAACAGCAATTTCAACAACAAATGTGTAACCCGTACCACACCTGCACCACCGCACCCCCACTACCCCTTTCCCCCTCCCCCACCACACACCACCACACACATATATACACACACATACACATACATATACACATACCCCACCCCCTCCCCCCACCACACCCCACCCCCACCACACCTGCACCACCCCACCCCCACTACTCCTTCTAATTCATCTACTCAATTAATTCATTTCATCAATTAAACTAACAATTAAAGTATACAATTATTAATTTACTAATTTAAAATGAGGGCAATCCTACTTTCATATGAAATTGGCACTAATTATTAATTTACTTTCATCTAAAACTATACAATTAAAGCTATACAATTTCTTAATTAGAGCTATACAATTGTTAAAATTGCCCCACCACACCCCCTGCCCCCCTCCCCCGCCACACACATATATACACACACATATACACATATTTAATTTCAAGTATGTTTCATTTAATTATCATACTTTGTATATATTGTTCAATATACAAAGTAATTTTCAAAAAAAGTTGAAAATCCCACCCCTATATGGACAATAATCCAATGGTCATGTCACTTTTAAAACTAACCAACCCAACATTTACTAAACAAAATAATTCAACAGCAATTTCAACAACAAATGTGTAACCCACTACTCCTTCTAATTCATCTACTCAATTAATTCATTTCATCAATTAAACTAACAATTAAAGTATACAATTATTAATTTACTAATTTAAAATGAGGGGCAATCCTACTTTCATATGAAATCGGCACTAATTATTAATTTACTTTCATCTAAAATTATACAATTAAAGCTATACAATTTCTTAATTAAAGCTATACAATTGTCAAAATTTCCCCACCACACCCCCTGCCCCCCTCCCCCACCACACACCACTACACACATATATACAAACACATACACACACATATACACATATTTAATTTCAAGTATGTTTCATTTAATTATCATACTTTGTATATATTGTTCGATATACAAAGTAATTTTCAAAAAAAGTTGAAAAATACCACCCCCATATGGACACTAATCCAATGGTCATGCCACTTTTAAAACTAACCAATCCAACATTTACTAAACAAAATAATCCAACAGCAATTTCAACAACAAATGTGTAACCCGTACTCCTTCTAATTCATCTACTCAATTAATTCATTTCATCAATTAAACTAACAATTAAAGTATACAATTATTAATTTACTAATTTAAAATGAGGGGCAATCTTACTTTCATATGAAATTGGCACTAATTATTAATTTACTTTCATCTAAAACTATACAATTAAAGCTATACAATTTCTTAATTAAAGCTATACAATTGTTAAAATTGCCCCCCCCCCATCCCCCCCCCCCCCCCACCACACCCCTTGCCCCCTCCCCCGCCACACACACGCACACACACACACCCACCCCACCCCCACCCCTACCACACCACCCCCTCCCCCCACCACACCCCACCCCCACTACCCCCTTCCCCCTTCCCCCCTCCCCCACCACACACATATATACACACACATATACACATACCCCACCCCCACCACACCTGCACCACCCCACCCCCATTACCCCCGTCCCCCCTCCCCCACCACACACCACCACACACATACATACACACACATATACACATACATATACACACATATATATACACACATACACATACACACATATATAGAAATGAAAGAGAAAGAGAGGAAAAAAAAACATACCTTAGAGAGAGAGAGGGGAAAACCAAAAAAGGGTGGGAAAAAATAAGGGTAGGGCTTTTTTTACTGCAGAAGTTGTCACGGTCGTGTCAAGGTCATTGGCCGTGACAATTATTTAAAAAATTGTGACGGTCAATGATCGTGACAAGTGAATTTGTCACGGCCTTGTCACGGTCATTGACCGTGACAATTCTTTGTCACGGTCGTGTCAAGGTCAATGACCGTGACACAAAACGCGTGTTTTTTATCACGGTCAATGACCTTGACAAGGGTGGCCGGCTGAAAGGTGACAATTTTGTCATTTTGGTGTAGTGATCGCAGGTGTTTAGCATGATCAGCTTCGGTCCGAGAATATACTAGAATGTCGTCAATGAAGACTATGACAAACTGGTCTAGGAAGTCTCGAAATACTCTATTCATACGATCCATAAATACGGTAGGAGTGTTGGTTAGCCCAAAAGGCATAAACAAAAACTCATAAGACCCATACCTCGTCAAGAATGCAGTTTTCGACAAGTCCTTCTCTCGAATTCACAGTTGATGATACCCAGTCCTCAAATCTATTTTTGAGAAGTACGCCGCTCCTTTTAATTGATCAAATAAATCGTCGTTTCGAGGCAACGAGTATTTATTCCTGATGGTGACCTTATTCAATTCACGATAATCGATGCATAACCAAAGGGAACCATCCCTCTTCCTCACAAATAACACAGGGGCACCCCACGGAGACGTGATATGCCGAATAAACCCTTGCCCCAATAGTTGCTGAATTCGATCCCTTAACTCCCTCATTTCTAAAGGAGACATACGGTATGGGGTTCTCACAATCGTCCGAGTTACCAGCGCTAAGTCAATTACAAGCTCAATCTCATGACTTGGAGGTAAGCCCGGAATTTCCTGGAAGACATCCTCAAATTCTCTAACAACAGGAATCGAATCTAGGGAAACAAAAATTTCTCGTGAAGTCTCATCCTCAATACAATACAATACAATACAATACAATACAAGTGCGTGCTCGAACCTCCCTCTAAAAGAGGCATAGCCACTAAAAACATTTCTTGCCTCGAAATAGAGAAGACCATACTCCTCCCATAACAATTTACCATGGCTTGGTATTTTACTATCCAGTCCATGCCCAAAATAACATGATACCCGAAAATTTCAGGACGAGTAAATCGGCCTCAAAGTGAAAATTACCAAGGTCTATTTCTACCCCTTTACAAATAAAAAGTATAAGTGAACCATCACCCATGGAAGACTCCACACTAGTAAAAGTACTCTCGACAAACTTAATCAACCTCGTCGAATGAGAAAAATGCCTAGCGATAAATGAGTGTATTGACCTCGTATCAAATAACACTCGACCCACATACCCGTGAATGAGAAACTTACCCTCAATAGCTGGTGGTGCAGGCGGCGCTGGAGGAAACAAAGCATCTTAAATATTATACACATGCCCGTACTGAAGCTATACCTGTTGTAGAGGGACGGCTGGAATAGGTGCTGGAGGTTGTGGATGTGCCTGTTGATTCTCAGGGCCACTAGGTAACTGTCCCTCGTTCAATTGTGGACAAGTTCTCCTTATGTCACCTTATCCTCCGCACTGAAAATAGTGGCCCGTAAAATTTTCTGGATATCAGCCCCAATTATTGTTCCTAAACTTCCCCGCACCTCGGCCTTGATGGCCTCGACCTCCATTATTCCCTCTGCCTGCTTGGCCCGGTTGGCCTAATTGCTACTGAGCACTCTGAACGTGCCTAAAACCACCTCCACCAAAGTTGAAACCTCCAAAACGTTGTTTCTTATCTGAGTCCCCTTGTTGGAGATCCCGCTCTTTCTGCTTATTCCCAGACTGTTGTGGTGGTGGTTGTGTTCCACCGGCACCATTCCTCCTTGTTTACTAGATTGACCAGAATCTCCAATCTTCTTACTCCCTTTCAAGTGAAGGCGATGATCCTCGAAATGGAGTAAAGCTGCATTCATTACATCGCCAAAAGTTTGCAAAGCTGGGTTCCCCAAAAGGTGCGCCTTATCCTCCAATTCAAACCCGCGATAAATTCTGAAATCCTCATTTGTTCTAGAATTACTTCATCTGGCACAAAGTTCGTTAGACGTGTAAATTCCTCTTCATATTCCACTATTGATCGCTCCCCTTGAACAACATCCTAAAGCTTCCTCCTCATATCCTTATGGATTGCTGGAGGAAAATATTTTTGATCAAACAGAACCCAAAATTCTGAGATAGTCATGGTATCCCTTTATTCCAGAGTTGTCAGCGACTCCCACCATTGTAGGGATGCTCCTACGAGTTTAAAAATGGCAAGAATCTGTTTATGTTCCCTGCTACATTCCACCATTCGAAGATGGAGTTGCATATATTTCTTCCATTGATTTTCCACAATCACATTAGCGCCACTCTGAAATTTTGGAGGGTGACCTTTCAGGAAGGATTCTCTAACTCTTTCCCATGCGAAGGGTCCCGTATGGGTTTGAACTTCTGGTGCAGCCAATTGTTGGGCTTGTGGAAGCTGTTGTGCCATAGCGGTCATTGCAGCGTTGATTGCCTGGACAACAATTTTAGCCACCTCCGTCGCATTCATCATTCCCCGCGGTGGTGGGGGCTCTACGTCCTCTGTAACTCGATTTACCCTTGTTGGGCGACCTCGTCTAGGTGGCATCTGAGACGAAAAGCAACTGAATCAGAATACAGCTAAAACAATTTATCCTTGCACAAGATCACGAATATGCACAAATAAAATAGTCATAAAAATAGGGCTCTATATCAAAGAACGCTACAGTAGAACGTGATAAGTCCGCATATATCCTAAGGACTCTACAACCTAATGCTCTGATACCATTTGTGACACCTCGCTTATTAAAATAAGAGGTGGCCAGCCGTTACTCCAATAATTACGGGAATCATAAATGGTCCATTCTTAGCATCACTGTTGCATAAATAATAGTACGAGATAACCACCAAATATTTTAGAAAATGGATATAAATTAATTTTGAAAGTTTAATGAAACAATTTTGATGATCCAATTTATAAAAGGATAGTGAGTATATATACATAAACATGTAACAGTTATAACCAGTCTACAAAACATAACCGAATAAGTTGTCGGTTAACAGACTAATACAAAAGATTTTATTAAGTATTACAACAAGTATAGATGAATAATAACTGGGGTAACACACCCGAATAGACAAATGGATCATAGCTAGATTATTCAAAAGAAATGATGTGTCTAAGAACAAAATCCTACAACATCTGCAAAAATGTTGTAGCACCTTGAAACTGATAAGGAAAGAATAACACGGGTGTCTTTGTGGCGGAGCACCTGAGCATAAATAAGAATCACACAAGACAGAGATATATAAACGGGGCAGGGCCCGGTTTGATATGATATACGTGTGAATAAAATTCATAACAATTATGAGCACCAACACCATAAATAGGTTAAAGTCGCTCTTCATAATAAGAATCATCCTCACCTCTTATGTAAGCGCACATCCAAGCGCCATACGATATCATTAAGTTAAACTACTCATTAATTTAAGAGAATTAGCTAAATTCCATTTTAACATGCTAAATTACCAATTCATAAAGTATCATTTCATAAGTCCATTTAAACTTGGGAAATCTTATGCCATAAAGTTGATTTATAGATGCATTACTCAATTATGAAATGCCACATTTGTGATAATATTTTCAATCAAGATATAGTGATTCTAAGACCATCCTCCTGAGATTCACCCCACTGGATACGCCCCTAAATGCTACCGTCTTACAGGGCCTATAATCAAGACCACCTGGGCACCCTAAATCGCATCGCATGGGAAGCGGCCATATACCTTCGACAGTGAGTCATAAACATACCCGGAGTTACCTCACTTCGAATAAAATAATCATACAACATAACCACCGGTCCTATGGCCGAGGACTATATTCTCCCTGCATTCACTAGCCGGGGGATTTACCTCATTCGTGTAACTTCCCTTATGATAGCATTTAGAGAGGTATGTATATGCATGCCATAATTACAAGATATACCAATTTAAAAATGTACATTTCTTATTTACAAAACCTTATGGGCATAACGATATGATGCTACAAGTATAATTACTCACATAATAGCCTTCGAAAGTTCATAACAACACTATCCAACTCTACCCTAGTTCCAAACTCGCTCCCTAGACGAAATGAGATATTAAGCTCTATATCCCAATCCTCGAAATAAGCCTGAATACTCCCTTACTAACCTAGGATATTAATCCCCCTAATATAAGACCCTAATACTCTTTATTACTTCATAAGATAAGGTTCCTAAGCCTCAAACCTAAAATAAAAAGACAAGAAACTAAGATGGAAAACTATCCTAAAATAGCAGGATTTTCGAATCGATTCTCCCCGGGCCGAATTGATTCACCCCTGATAGCGAATCAATTCGCTCAAAAAGCGAATCGATTAGACTGAGAAAACCAATCTTTTGTCTCAGCCCGAATCGATTTGGTTCCTCAGACCTGTAGCCACCATCTTTAGCGAATCGATTCGCTAGGGAGGGCGAATTGATTCACCCTAGTCGAGATGCCCAGTTGGGGCTACGAGTTATATGAACCCTAAATACCCAAAACCTATTTTATTCCCTCAAATCCCAACATAATCTATTTATAACTTCACCAAATCATTCATACACAACAACTAACTAGTATATCCAACTCTAATCATGTCTAAATCAATATTTAAGGGTTTAAACACCAAAATCATCAAAATCCATGAATGGTTTAATCTCAAGAACACAATATATAAACAAATTATTCACACTCAATCATACATATGCAAGTTAGAAACTTGCCTCAAGATTGTAGCCTCGGATTCTCTTCTCGTAGGAACGATTTCAAGCCCCAAATCTTCAACTCTCTCTTTTCTCTTCTCTTTCTCCCAAGCTCTCTCTCTCTCTAACTCTCTCGAGTTTTAGAAACATAAATGATAAATAAATGCCCTTGAAAGACTAAAATACCCAAATACATTAAGTCTAGCATTTAAATGCAACTACACAATTAAAATGACTCATAACATCATAATTAAGTTATAACCGGTCAAAAGTACCTCGGAACCCAAAAACACAATTGGTATTTATTTTGACTCTCTCAACCATTTCCGGACTAACCGTGCCCTCTAAACTGGTATCCGGATTATCGTAAATTATTTCATGTTCCAACATCATATTAACTCTTTAATAATAACTGAAGAAGGATAGGCCCCCGATTTTTATTTTCTCAATTAAAATATTATTTCCTTTTATATATATATCAAGATGCGAAAGCGTAAAGAAGTGTGATGGTTCACAAACAAACGAATTACCAAATTGAATTTTCTTAAACAAATTAAAATTAAACCGAGTGAAATTAAATTAACGCATTAAAATCATTTTCACTTAAACCAAGTTAACTACACAATGCGCAAATTAAACACGCAGAGATTAAATTAAACCAATTTTTATCTTTTTACCTAAGCATGTGTTCTAGGTGATTTTTCAAAAGATAAAATAAACAATCAATCCACTACGCCGCGATGTACGAGGAAAAACCCACAACGGGAAACAACCTTGGATGGCCCTAGCCACAAATCCACCAAGTACGGAATTTACAAATACAAGACAGAAAGGCTTACAACACACGACTCGATCCCTCTCAAGCCCTGACGCTTCTTCTTGTAGATACCTCTTCCTAGCGGATAACCTTGGAGCTCCACCGCGGTCTCGAAATCCACCGATCGGACTTTATATGGTCACCGTCACCCGAGCAAGGAGCCTTTCTCTAAGTGGGTAATGCTACAACAACCGCTTCTTCTTTCTTTATGGGATGTAGAAGAAAACCCAAAACTTCTCTTTGAACGGAAGAGATGAACCCGGTGCCAATCTCCAAGCAAGATATATGAATATGGGAACTTGGAAGAAACTAATTTGGGCATAAACTAGAGTGGTGTATATTTTTCTCTTTGATAAAAAATCACTCAAAACATGATCTTTTTCCCTCTTTGATTTTACTCTCAAAACACTCTCTAGGAGTTAGTAAGATATGAAAAAGATCTCTATTCAAAAGTAATTCCCGTACATAGTTATGCTGTGAAAAGATGGTTAAGAAACAAGTGGGGAAGTGGGTGAAAAACTGCTTAAAACTGCTAAAAACTGTTCCCGCCTGGCATCTCGTTCGAACGACATTCTCGTTCGAACGAGTCTTCTAACGAAGTTCCAGTATGAACCCGTTAGAAACTAGTTGGAAATATCGTTAGAACGACAATCTCGTTCGAATGACATTTCGAACGAAGTTCCAGTATGCCTTAATGGGAAGTCATTGGCAATCTCATTCGAACGACATCTGGTTCGAACGACATATCGAACGAGCTTCCAGAAACTTTGGAATATTCGATTTTAGCCCAGAAAACTTTATAAACTTATTTTAAAGTTTTAATTAATTCTTTCTGAAAATAGAACACAGTTTTAATTAAACCTAACACCCAATTGAACTTGTTCCAAGATCCTATATATATAATATTGCATTCATACCTTGGGAGCATGGAACCATAGTTGATGACGTAGAAACGAGGCACGCAAACCGGCATATTGATGAAGCTTTATACTCTTTGTCGCTACGTTTTCAACAAACTCTTAATAGGCTTGAGAATATTACAATTAAATACAATCCTATGAATAAATGTTTTTGTCCGGAATTAAGCCAAAACAATATATGGACTCAATTGGAAATTTGTGTCCTTACAATAATCCGATTGGAATATACATCATAACCGTTGCTTAAAGCACCACGACGCAAAAAACATAATGTTACACTATTTACATTCACTTAACAGTACATATTAACTCTTACATCGCTTAAGGTAATATTTACTTCAACTTCCTTTATTTTATATAATTAATCCACAAGGCAATTTAATATAAAATAATTTCTCATAAATAAGGGGTATTATAATATATATATGTACGTATATATTTATTTATTTTTAGGGCCAAAGACTAATATTTATAGTCGGCTGAAAAATCTAGGTTACATGCGCATGCTGTCTGATTGGTGTCGTGTGCAGGAAAAATATGTCACTACCCTATAATGAGCCACATGCCAATATACCCCATTCCACTTAAAATTCTGTGCATAGTTGTGATTTGGTGTCACGCACACACTTTTCCATAGAGGGACCAATTAACAACTATGTAAGATTTTAAACAGTAAACCCAACAATGTTTAAACAATTCATTACATTTTAAAGAGGTACTCTTCAACTAATTCAAAGCATAGATAGTTTTGGAAAACATGAAAGTGTTCGTAAAGTCACAATGTCAATTCACAACCACAAAAGAATATCAAAGTACACCTGGGTGAGGAGATTAGGTAAATGTTTTGAATCATTGATAGTGAATAAATTTCATAAGGCAACAAATAGGATTCAGGTCATTCATATATGACATCTACATGAAAATCAAGCGTTGGGCTTGATTTAGGAAAGACTCAATGTTTTGACACAAGAGTAGCCAATATTATGTATCAATAAAGGGACATATTTTCATTATCCCCTTTGGCTATTCCGTGGGCCCTCCCTCCCCCCCCCCCCCCCCCCTGAAAAATAAACTTCTTAGTTATGAAAAAAGACAAACACCAATTTAGTTAATAATGAGCATGTGACCAACAAAACACCAAGAAGTCTAAAGACCGACACAAACAAATGAAGGCCTAGGTAAGGTCTAAAATCATTGAGGTAGTACCTATAAATTGTGACAAACAAGAAAAAATGACACATGTATAAAAATATTAAGATGACATGTGTATAAAAATATTAAAAAGTCATCCCCCCTGCTCGGGAACTCTTTCATATAAGATATGATGTAAATATAAAGATACATATGAAATAAATAAATAAAACTCCCCCTAAAACATATGTACCATCAATAAGTGTTTCCCCTTTTTGACACAACATCCGTAGGGAAACAAAGCATCAAACAACCCCCAAAAATGACAAAAATAAATGTCTCACAATAAATCTCCCCTGTCTTAGATGTTTCTCCCCCCTCTTGACATGAAATAGTCAAAGAAAAATATAAAGGAAACAAAGATGGCAAGTGAAAAAGATATAAACCCCAACAATATATATATATATATTGTGACACCCCACCGAATTAAATACCGGGTGATCAAGCCTTTATTAAATTAAAACAGGATTTACAAAATGGTTCATTATTAGCATCACTCTCAAAAACCAAGTTAATTACTAATCACATATTAGTTAATTAAGCTGGTGCCCAATTTTATCTTGCATTAAACTGATAAATCATAATATGCGAAAAAACTGAATTACAACAATCACACAATATCAGAGTCTAAACCATCATAAGTAAATAGATAAATAAAATCTTTCTGAATAAACCTTCGGCTAAAAAAATCCCAAAACTAAATAAAAAATCCAACTGATATGAAAATCTAAATACAAGTCTGAAACTGAAATACTAAATGAATAAAGTCTCAAATGGGACCAACATGCCCAAAATGAAATGCTAGAATAAACTCCTACGCTAGGAATGAAATGATAGATGCGTCTAATCAAAAGTCTGTAAACCTCCACAGCGCTACAGCTATACATCCCTGTAAGGAATAATCAAGTCGGGTGTCCCTATGGCTGGACACCTAAAAGATTTTAAAAAGATTTTATAGCAAGGGTTAGAACATAAAATATTTTGAAAATATATAGCAACTATTTATCATAATTTTAAATCAGTTATTAATTACCTATGTTAGGTTCACGTACACTCTCTCGAGTTTCCTCACCTCTCAACTATTGTGCATGCCTAACGTTTCTACTTAGCCCATCTTGCTATTCTACCCAAGGTAACTAGACTTAGGTATTTCTGAATATGAACACGTATTTGTTCCCGTACCGTCCATACAGTACTTCACTCGTTAGTTAACATTTCTCATACAATATAAGAGTTGAAATTACCATTTCACTTATATTCTTATTATTCAATTAATTGTCACTACTTAATTCAATCTTTAGATATACACTATCTAACTATCTACTATCACACGTAAGTAGAATATTCACATTGGTACATATATATTTGTCTCGCTATTATATATATATATATATATATATATATATATATATATATATATATATATATATATATATATATATATGTATGTATAACATTACGATGTCTCTCAAAAGAACCATCGTAAAAAATGGGCATACTCAGCTATCAGTCCAATTACCTCTCATACTAAATAGGGACAAATGGTTCGGTACATCTCCCCGAACCCAAAATCACATAACAAGCAGTGGAGGCAAACATAGTTATAAGCCTTTGGGCTACGCACATACCTAATGTACCAAAACGACATGCCGGACACACTAATACACGACACATAGTGAGCCGCCCTAAGTTCTATGTTCTGGGGCACAACTCCAGACCTCCCTATCGGCAAGGTGGGATCGCCCACTGCACAGGAACCTATGTGATAGCCGGAAGCATAGGTATATTAACATATATCATCAATCATATAATAAGAACACACACAATCTATATATTCAGTAGGTATTCACACCACCAAATTATCATCATTTGTACGTAGTATATATCACTTTAATACGCACCGTAGTTACCCCTTGTCTTATTTCAATATCTAAGTCTTCCTTACCCTACTGGTCCATGCCATAAGCTCACTCACGCTTTCCTATAATTACATTCTCATTCTCGCAAATTAATTACATTATCGTTTAATCGCATTTACTCATCGTCTTACTTTCTTTATAAGAATTAATTCCCATAACCCTATCATGGCCTACCGCATTATAATAAATACCTAATTATATTCTAACAATGTCCCAAAAGTTTTCCAGACAACAATTTAGGAGTTCTAGGCTAAAAAAATGATATTCTCATATTTTCTGGGAAACCGAATAGATTCGACAGGAAGCCGAATCGATTCCCCTCTTGACCAAATCGATTCGAAATCCTGCTGTATCATCTTCTTCCTTACGTAAGTGCATTTTTCACCAATAACACCCACATAACTTACATATTTATTCACCAAATTTAAAACCAATTGTCCCTAACCATTTCTTCATGCATTAGGATGATTTCTAACGTAAATATAACATCAAAACCTTATAATTTTCATTGAATAAGGGATTTAAACTTCTAATCCTCAAAACCCTAGGTTTTATGTTCTTCCATCAATATTAATCAAAAAGCTAGATTTAATTTGTGGATAATAACACAAAATATCTAATTTATTATCCTGTACTGATATCAAATCTTTCTACATGCAATCCTACCCAAACATGCGTTTAAATCATTCTTTTCTTCCAAGAATTATGACTTTAATCAAAATATAATTAAACCATAGTCACATAGGTATTATAACTTCAAATAACTTGTATACAAATACTTGCCTTTAATCAGTAGGGTCTGATTTCATGGTTTGTAGTTGGGTTTGATTGTTTCCTCCTCTAATCTTCCATCCTAAGAGGTTTGTGGTTCAAGAACAAGATGAAAGCTCCAAGAATATCTTCAAAAGCTTCAAGAACTCTCTCCTTTTGTTCTCAAATGGACTCCCGTTGTATTTTGAGTTTCTAGCCCTAGCATCTCTTATCCAATATCTGATAAAGGAGATAGAAATTCGTAGGTCTCCTAACCCTCATTTCCAAATGACTAAAATGTCCCTATACGATGCTCGGTTTAGCCTAAAAATGCCCCGGTACCCAATCGATAACTCTAGATATACTATTTTGACTATTTCAACCCTTCCAGAGTCATTCGTGACCTCAAAATCATGTTTAACTCACCTAGAAAGCATTCTTAGGTTAAAAGGATAAATTTTGGTTTAATCTGCAATCTTGCTTACTTTGGTGTGAAAATATGTTTGGGTGAATTTAAATTAATTTAATTCAAGTCAACACAATTTAATTTGATAAAATTTGAATTAACCTATATCAAAAATGAGTTAATTTTTGTTAGGCAAATTTTAAGAATTGTGTTGAATTAATTGTGTGCAAATGAAAATTAATGTTTGAGTAGTTTTACTTCACTTCTAGTTTAGTTTAATCTTAATTTGGAAGAAATTAAAAATTGAAGTTTGTTTTGAATTAAAATTTGAATTGAATTTTAGTTGAAAATTTAATTGAACCATCTCGTTCATTTTAAAGAATTTTAAAATTGGGGGTCTTCTGCGCCAACAAATTTTGTCACAATAAAATAAATCTGTTTATGCCCCTACTCCCGCCGGTGGGACCATTCTACTTCAGTCTTCCATTAGCAAGTTGGTCTTAGTTGACATATTTGGTTCAACTCGAGTGGGAATGTTGAATTTCATGCTATTTTACATTTTTCCTTCTATATTTGGGTCCATTATATATTGAGCTTTAGGTGTTTTTAATCTTCTTTACTTCCGTATCATGTATATTCTAGAACCATCCATATATTAATATAAATAATTTTACTTCACCCCCATTCTTGAGTATGCCATTACATCACAAAAATCTTTTTACTACTAATTTCATGGTGGATTTGTGATGAAATGAAGTAATTCTCTCATGTGACCTACGACGCACGTTTGGTTTATGCTAAATATTTTTCACGTAGATAAAACACGTTCAGCTTTTCAGCACAAATATATAGTGCATTCACCTAGTTACAATTGCAAACAAGAATTTTAATTCTGAATAAGTATAAAAAATATTCTGTATTTTGCTTTCCACCTTGGTGACAATTTTTTCTCCGAACCAGAAAGAAATATGCACATTAAAATTATCTTGAATAGTACCCGAAACTATATTCAATGCCTTTTAGATGCTGGTCAAACAAAACATCGTACTTGCAATTATGAGTTTGTTAAATAAAGTGCAAATACTGGCAAACTTCATAATAAAGAAACTTGTTACACGATCATACAGGAAAAAAGAAGATAATGTAAATAGGGTTACAGAAGGAATGGGGAATATTTTTCCATTGAATAAATGAGAATAACTAAGAAAGAATGGAATGAGATGAACAAATTTTTCTAAACCTGCATCCTATGTTCTTTGCTTACAGTATACACTAAGAAAGCCTATCTTCTACATTCCTTTTCTAATCCTGCTCTGAATTTTATATACAACAAATTTTGTGCGGGTTCTCAGCAAAATCAATTCACGATAAAAAGAACCCCTAACCTTTTATCTTACAGAAGGAAATAACCAAAATTTGAACCTAAGTAGAGTATTAGAGCTCTGTACACGGCTAGTGGTACACTCTGGCCTTGTCATTCATAGCTCCAATTCAATCTGTTCCCGCTCTGAAATGCCAAATGAACTGCTAAAGCCAAAACTGCCTACAATATTGAAGGTCTGATCCCACAAGAATGGGAAAAACCTTCTGTAAATGAGATGCCCAATGGCCAGATTTGATACCTTTAATATCAGGTGGAGAATATTCCCAACACACAAAACAGCAGCAACAAACAATCACTTCAGATGTTTGTGAAATCTGAGACATCAGTTTACATGATAGATCACTCACCTGCAATCATCTCAACAGCCCAAGACATCGTGTCATACACATACAGCAGAGCTGCTCACAGGATTTCAAGGCTGGATTAGACCTTCATCTAATTTTCTTGAACCCCATCAAATCCCATCCCATTTCACCAATTTGGGAGGCTTCTGATTTGTCCATAGCAGCAGCAGCGTCCTTGGACACCATCTGTTGACCAACACCGGGAGACCATATGAAAGAACCATTCATTCTTGGAGCATGGAATTACAGAAAGAGATGGCTACTATTTCACACCCTTTTTTGTTAGATTAATCCCCTTTGCTTTCTCCATCTCGATCTCCTTCTGAGCCTTCTTCTTTTCTAATTCGGCCTGTTTACAGTTCTCTTCATGAGCTTTCTTGAACGCCCTCACAAAGTTCAAAAGGGTTGCATTAACTGCATAAATCATTACAACAATTGATATGAATAGAGAAGTCAGAATGTTGAATATTTGCACACTGTTTACCACCAGTGAACAAATATTTTATTTATGGAAAACAAGAACTGAGAATTTGTCAAGGTATGCGTACGATTAAATGAGGGATGTCTCATGGGAATTAAACTCAATGCCTTTGCGTGGCCGTGGACCAAATTATTTACATGAAAATTGGCAGATTGACATCCAGGCTTCACCATAATAATCACATAAAAGAACAGAATGTAGTTTATGTCAGGAATCATAGAATCCACCTTCATTTGTTTTGAAAAGAAACTAGGCTTCTGTAAATGAAGCTCCACTTCTGATTTTTATTATTGGTCAGGTGATCAAGGGGTTAAGCTTCCTACCATGACTTAATATAATTTGTATGATTTGATAAATTATCCTACCGTATTATTTTTTACTACGCCTTGACATCAAATTCATGCCAATTCAAGATTGTTTATTGGCAAATGTACCTTAAAACAGGTTCTAGTTGCAAGTTGTAAATGTTACGTAAAACACATATCATTCCAGCATGTAGAGCGGGAACGGGAATACAATACGTCATATACTTTAAAGCTTTGTATGGTGGGGGTAGGTGTAACACCCCGTATTTCTGAGCAAATTGGAATTTAATTAATTCAGTTATTTTAAAGGGCATAGCTATTGGCACTCCCATTATTCTTTAAACACTCCAATTTTTTTTTAAAAGACACAATTAACCTTTAGCCTAACATCTAAAAAATTCCAAGTTCCAACTATTCTCAATAATTTTTTTAATTAAATAATTACAAAACCTGTTTTATTATAAAATTAAAAAAATAGACGTGTTTTTACTAAATAAATTTGGACAGTTTTTTTTTTAAATCATTATTTTTTTTAAATGAACATATTTAAAAAAAAACAGTAGGATATAACTTATTTAAAAAAAACACTTTCGTTATTTAAAAAATGGGCATATAGCAAATACTCACTCGAACAATTTTTAATATACGTTTAGCCAAAGCATTTTTATTTGTTACAAAAAGTCCCTTAACATACCGCTAGAGCGGACTTTAAATATAAGATAATATTGGTTAAAGGTGTGCTTGGGGGACTTTTTGGAACAAAATAAAAAGGTTTGGACTAGATTTGCATTAAAAAATGTTCGAGAGACGTTTTGGTATTTGATCCTTAAAAAAATGACATATGTATTTATTATTGAGTGTTGTATGTTCAACAATTAACTAGAGTTACAATTCTTTCTCAAATTAAATTTTTAGAAATTATTTTTTTAATAACTATTTTGTAGTAAGATTTTTTTTGGTTAAAAAACAATTTTTATATATCTTTGATTAGTGATTGGTTAGTGCCGCTGACGCGGATCCACATCATTTAATGGATGTGGATCCACGCCAGCGGCACTAACCAATCGTTATTAAAAAAATTATAACAAAATAATTTTATATAAAAAAGTTCTTTATAATTTTTTTATAAAACATGTTTTATATTAAACTATTTTCAAACATGTTTTATAAAAAAAATTCTAAAGAAACTGTTTTATATAAAATTATTTTGTTATAATTTTTTTAATAACGATTGATTAGTGCCACTAGCGCGAATCCACATCCATTAAATGATGTGGATCCGCGTCAGCGGCACTAACAAATCACTAATCTAAGATATAGAAAAATTATTTTTTAATCAAAAAAATCTTACCACAAAATAGTTATTAAAAAAATAATTTCTAAAAATTTAATTTGAGAAAGAATTGTAACCCTAGTTAATTATTGAACATACAATACTCAATAATAAATATACCTGTCATTTTTTTAAGATCAAATACCAAAAAGTCACTCGAACCTTTTTTAATACAAATTTAGTCAAAACCTTTTTATTTTGTTCCAAAAAGTCCCCCAAGCACACCTTTAACTAATATTCTCTTGTATTTAAAGTCCGCGCTAGCGGTATGTTAAGGGACTTTTTGTAACAAATAAAAAAGTTTGGACTAAATGTGTATTAAAAAATTTTCGAGTGACTATTTGGTATATTCCCATTTTTTAAATAACGAAAGTATTTTTTTTAAAGAAGTTATATCCAACTGTTTTTTTTAAATATGTTCATTTTAAAAAAATAATGATTTAAAAAAAACTGTCTAATTTTATTTAGTAAAAAAACGTCTATTTTTTTATTTTATAATAAAACAGTTTTTGTAATTATTTAACTAAAAAAATTATTGAGAATGGTTGGAACTTGGAATTTATTAGATGTTAGGCTAAAGGTTAATTGTGTCTTTTAAAAAAAAATTGGAGTGTTTAAAGAATAATGGGAGTGCCAATAGCTATGGCCATTTTAAATTACATGTGTGCCGTAATTTAATTGGATTAAATATTATGCGTTGAATTAAAATATTAATCGGGAGAGAAATGATTAATGTTTATTGAATAATTACTAAGGGAATAGTGATTACGTATTTTACGTCATAATAAGTGATAGTGACGTGACTGTATTAGATCTCAACCGGGAGTCGCGTGTAGAGTATTTGAGGTCGAGATAGGAAAGTATAGTAGAGTGACTCAGATGGTGATTTTGAGATCACGGTTGATTCCGAATGGGTCGAGATAGTCTAAATAGTATACCCGGGTGTATAGATTGGGTCCCGGGGTGATTTTAGACCAAACCGGCACCACGTAAGGGTTTTCCGTCATTTAAGAGTTTAGGGTAGAGAGAATTCCGAAAATTAAAAGGTTATGTCATCCCCTTGGAGTTAGAGGCTAGGGTTACAATAAGTTTGAGAGAGAGGAGGTCATAGAAGAGGAAAAGGAGAAGAGACCTAGGCCATTCCACACCAATCCTAATCTCGAACGCCGCTGGAGTTGAGATCGAAGCAAGGAAAGGCCAACCTCATCGTCTTAGAAGAGAAAGCAGACCTGCAAATCTAAGACAAGTGTTTATCTTGCAATTTATTTAAGCATGTTATAATACCCATTTAGTGTAGAGTTTCAATTACATGTTTAGGATGAATTCTTAGGGATTTTATAGGTGCAATCCATGAATTAATATAGGAATGCATGTAGAATAGATTCATTTATGTAGAGAATACGAAATCAGATGTTATGTGATGAAAATAGTGGAAGAAATCTGGGTATCTTGTTGATTACACATGACAAACCCCATAACTTAGGGTTTTGAGGATTATAGGGTTTAAATCTGTTCTTGGGTGGATTTTGTATGAATTTAATGAATGATTTACGATAGAAATCACCCCTACACATATATTTGATGTTTGATAATGTTGGATGGGAGTTTGGGATTGTTTGACAGAGGTTTTGTTGAATAAAAATGGAAGAAACCCGTAACAGCGAAGAAGAAGAAGTGCCAGGGGTTTAGAATCGGTTCAGCTACCCCTCAGGAACCGGTTCGGCCTCGAACCGGCACTATACCAGAACCGGTTCGGGTGACCTGTTATCCCCAGCATTTGTTTGTTTAAAGTTTTAAGAGATTAATTATGGGAAAACTTTGGGATAAGTTTAATATTTGTACAAGAGGACTTGGGGGAGGTCAGTAGGTACATGATTAAGGTTCGGTTATTCTTAATAAGGGTAAATTGGGACTTGGACTGACGATGTTTAACCGATTGAGAGACGTATCGAGAATTTACCATTTTGGGTTACGAGAAGAGTGAACGATAACCTAAGACTTAAACTAATAGTATAGTGACGTATAAACTACTGAATTAACGTAAGAGATAGATGGGACCCTTCAAGTAGTGAGTGATGCCCAGATAATATGAAATAAACATTATGTGAGAATTATTTAGTACGTTGAGTATTCGAGAGAGATAAATACTACGGACGGAAATCATATGTTAGGTTGTGTGTATACCTATGCTGATGATATCTCTCTCTCTCTCTCTCTCTCTCTCTATATATATATATATATATATATATAGATATATATAGATATATATATATATATATATAGATATATATAGATATATATATATAGGTTGTGTGAATACCTATGATATGATTTGTTATGTGTGTGAACATACCTACGCTGCCTGCTATCATGGGAGGTTCTGCACAGAGGGCGATCCCACCTCGGCGATTCCAGCGAGGTCTAAATTTGTGCCCCAGAACATATAACTTAGGGCAACTCACTAAGTGTTGTGTATTAGTGGGACCGACGTGTCATTTGGGTATGTTAGGTATGTGCGTAGCCCAAAAGCTTAAAACTATATTCGCCTCCATTGTGTGTTGTTTGATTAAGGGTTCGAGGAGACATTTCGAACCGATAGTCCCTAATTTGGTACGAGAGGTACATGGATTTGATAGCAGAATACGCATGCATCGCGGTGATCATTTCGGAGGATGCTATAGTTGTATATATTATAGTTTGATAAATATATATAAGTGTGATTATTCTACTTGTGTGTGATGTAGAAAAGATAGATAGTGTATTTCTAAAAAGCAACTTAAGTGTGAAGAATTTAATAAATGGTGTTATAATAATGTGTGGTTATTCTACTTATGTGTGATGGTAGAATAAATAGAAAGTGTAGATCTAAAAAGCAACTTAAGTGTGAAGAACTTAATAAATGGTGTTATATTAAAGAGTGGTTATTCTACTTATGTGTGATGGTAGAAAAGATAGATAGTGTATATCTAAAAGTGCCTTAAGTATGGAAAACTTAATTAAAATGATACAATAATAATATGCGGGTGATATTAGTTATTGGAAGTAGCGGTAGCGTATTATATGGGCAGTACGGGGGAGCTGAACCTTATGTGGATAGTTAGATACGGAGGTCTAGTTAGTCTGGGTAGCATAGCTAGGTAGGAGACGTTAGGTATGCATTATAGTTGAGATGTGAGAAAACTCAAGGGAGTGTACGTAGGACTAACGTGTCTGACTAAAAACTATTTTAAATTGCGATTTAAATACTTACTAAATATTTCAAAAGATTTTCTCAGGCTCTAACTCGTGTCAAATCTATTTTTCTATTTTTCAAAACATTTTAGGTGTCCAGCCACAGCCACAGGGACGCCAAGCTTGATAGCTCATTCCAGGGATGCGTAGCTGCAGCACTTGTGGAGGCTTGCAGGATTTGATATAGACGCTTCAGTTATTCAATCCTAGATTATGATTTCTGATTCAGTATTTCATTTGGACATGATGTCCCTTCCGTTACGATATTTACTGCATTTTTATCGGACTCTGTATTTGGATTCAGTTTTATTTACTTGAGACTTATAGTTGGATGTTGTTTTGGGAACCAATGGTTTATTTGGTATTATTTTATTCAGTTGATTATCTTGTTTAGACTATTTTGTTGTGTGAATGGTTTGGTTATTTTATTTTATTCCGCGTGTTGTTATAATAAAAGATAAAATTTGGCACCGACTTAATTTAACATAAGTGGTTAGTAATTTAAAAAGTTTTCGACAGTGATGCTAAGAATGAACCAAATGAGATTCCTGGTTATTCTGTCTAAGAATGAACCAAATGAGATTCCTGGTTATTTTGATAAATGACTGATCACCCGTGGTTAAAATAAACAGGGTGTCACAGTAGGCTTATTCAAATAATTTTAGCTACTTTTAAATACTATTGATTCGAAGTGAAAACAATTCATATTTATAATTGTTAAAATACACAAGTTTTCACCACCTCTAGGATATTGTATATTGATATTGTTCGTGTATACAAAAAATACCCTTATCATTGCTTTCAATACATTTTGGCTTTTTGCTGATTTTTTTCTAGAAAATCCCTATTTTTTTTTCCCTGATCAGAAATAAAACAAATTATATTAGAACTACCATCTCAAATACAATACAAGTTAGGTGATCCAGTGGATTAACTTAACAACTTAACAGAGATGATGACAAATAAAAGAGAGGAACAAAACAGATATAAGCCACTCCTCAAAAGACATTGGACCTCTTCCTCTTGAGGAAATCTCTGGTTCTACCCCTAATATAGTATTTATGATATGATAGTACCTTATAATATAACTATGTTTATATTTTTTTTTTCTCATAATAAGAAAACCTAAAAGAAGATGCAAGGAAAGTATTTCTCGGATGGCAAATAGAGCATATTGGAACAATGGTGTACCACATTTAGGAACGTGCCTACCAGTATGTAGATCGCTAGGGTGTTAGCATTTTCTAGTAACTATGGGTTGAGCTGCATGAACACTTGTTCTCTATTTCACTTGCACTCAACAATTACGGGATAGAGTCATTACCTAATTGAAGCTTGTCAAGAACCATGGATACTGGGTATAGGGTATCAGTGGGCTTTTATAGAGTATCAGTAAGCTCTGCCAGTCTCCAAAGCAACTGCCATCAAGTTTCAGTGTGGCAGATGATTGGTGGAAGAGTGAACTCGCAGGATCTATGAATAACTACAAGCAAGCGACTTCTTTGATATTGTGAGTGTGATGCAGGAGCATAGGGATATAGTCGTCCTTTTTAACATTTATTCTATTTTTCCCCTTCTGTACCCTTTTAGAATAAATAGCTATTGAGTCCCCGTATCACTTTTGCCATTTTGAGATTGAAAGACTAGAGAGAAATAATAGAGCCTCCTGCATTTTCCATGTTGTTGTGTAGTTAATTTTTCTTACGCTTCCGCACCCTAAATTACATCAAATTGGTATCAGAGCATGATTTGTTCTTGGACCAGCCATGTTCATAGAAGATTGGGACTCCCATTGGAATCATCCGGATGATATTCGAATAAACCCTAACCCTACATCAACCACACCTAATATCACCATTCCCGAAAGCTCTTTTTCACCAGAATGAACAGCCAAGGCAGCCCAGATGCAGGGCCAACAACCGCCGACAAACCCTATGGCTGTTTCCGCCAACACCTCCTCCCCGAGACCAGTTACGCCACTGCCGGAAAGCTGTAGCCAGGCAATGGCCCTCGGCACAACAACCGCTACCTCCTATAGGTTGTTCTTGCTTGGGGATACCACCGATCAGCCCGGAATCTCCTACAGCTCTGCCCGGAATTCAGCAAGATCCACCGGAAATTTCAGAAAGTCTTAAATATAACCAAGACTCGGGCCCTAATAACTCCAACCAATTCAAGACCATTTCTATCACAAACCATAGCCAAATCCAACACCACAAATGTAATACCAAACCCTATTTACCCCAATCCCAAGAAAACCTAATTCTTGCTCCATCTAAAAATCCTAATTCCCTATACAAAGGATGCGCCTCTTTGGGCATCTTCCCCATTCCTACCAATGTTCCATTACTTACCACTCAATCTATTTGCCAACAACGAGATTCCGTTTACCGGACCCAAGCAAAACTTGCCAATATCTCTACTACCTACACACATACAAACTTGCCAATATCTCTACTACCTACACACATACCGTGATGATAACAACACCCGTGGATCCTCACACATCCCCACCTAACGATGATACTTGGATCCAATCGAGTATTTTTTTTACTCGTTGCACCGCAAAGGGGAGGTTATGCACGGTGATTATTGATAGGGGAGCTAGTGATAATTTGGTAGCGCGGGAGATGGTTGACAAATTAAAGCTTCCCACAGAATCCCTGCCCAATCCGTGTCATATTGGATGGTTGGGAAGTGGAACCACATTTGCTCCAAGCCGACAATGTCGGGTGAACTTTTCCATTGGAGATTATCATGACGAGAATCTATGTACCGTGCTAGATATGCGACTGTGTCACCTTCTTTTGAGAAGGCCGTGCCAGTTTGATCATCGCAGCATGCACAATGGCCGAGCCAATACCTATTCATTTAAGCATGATGGGAGAAACTTTCTTCTCCACCCTATGCAACCATTCCCAATATCTCGCCCTTCCGCCCTTGTCATCTCACATGAGAAGTTAGTCACTGATACTGCAGAGACAGGATTGTGCTACTGATGAAAATCCGATGTTATTTTTCTTTTATTTTTTATTTTCTATTTTTAATTCTTTTTAGGCATTTTCTCTCCTTAATTAGCCTCCAAGCATGTTTGGGACTAATTAGGCATTCTTTTGTTTTTAGTTGGTCATTTTAGTCATTGTAGCTAATTACTTGGTTAGCAAGTAATACTTCCCATATAAATACCCCACGTAATCTCATTTGTACTTACTTTTCCCATTCTTGAAATATAAGACAACTTTCGATTTTCTCTCTAAAGTTAGGGTTTGGTATTTCTTTCTAGCCATTGACGTGTAGTTTACGTCAAATTGGTATCAAAGCGGGTGTCGCTCCAAACATTGATGTTAGTGTGTATCGGTGTGTGTAGATTATCAAAATCGTACGCTAATCTCTCGATGACTCTAAAGAAATCCAAACAACAACAGTGGAGGATTCAAAAATTGAAGAAAGGCGATCAAGAATGGAGAAAAAACATTCAAGATCTCATCAAGAACGTTGACTCTCACTTCCGCCTTATCACCATAAAACCCCCCACCCCTAAAACTCAAATCTTGAACCCGAATTTCCCCCAAAACCTAAATCCATTCCATAAACCCTCTATTCAAGATCCAAGACGGCCCACTTCTAGGGTTTCACCTATTATTTTACAATCCAATCCACAATTTACAAACCCTAGCCTCCAACCCTACAAAATTCCTCCACCACCACCCCAAACCCTCCAACCCACCACCCATTTTTCAAACCCCAAATATCAAAAAAATTACATTTCCGCCCCGATTAACTCCCAAAGCTCAATTCAAGTTTATCGGCGGTTTGTTCAAGATTGGTTGCTTCACCCAATCACTCTTCCTCCCTCATTTACCCAATCGAGCCAAATCAACGATAAAACTCCCTTCCCAAGTTGGTTGATTACAAGAAAGATCAAAACGATGAAATTGGTTTATGTATTGAGAATTTTTTTGACATTTTTGTCGAGGATGGTTGGGTGACTCGCACGCACTTTCGTGAGTCGGAAATATTTAATTTGGGAGATTTCTTCTCAATCACTGATACTGCAGAGACAGGATTGTGCTACTGATGAAAATCCGATGTTATTTTTCTTTTATTTTCTATTTTCTATTTTCAATTCATTTTAGGCATTTTCTCTCCTTAATTAGCCTCCAAGCATGTTTGGGACTAATTAGGCATTCTTTCGTTTTTAGTTGGTCCTTTTAGTCATTTTAGCTAATTACTTAGTTAGCAAATAATCATTCCCATATAAATACCCCATGTAATCTCATTTGTACTAACTTTTTCCATTCTTGAAATATAAGACAACTTTTGATTCTCTCTCTAAAATTAGGGTTTGGTATTTCTTTTTAGCGCTACACTCTTATTAGCCCCATTACCACTCCGGAGGCGCCCATTCCACCGCGTGTTCAGAGTTTGTTGGACTCTTTTACCGACATGTGCACACCCCCGGATAATCTTCCCCCTCTTCGGGATATACAGCATGCCATTGATTTTATTCTTAGGGCGCAGCTCCCCAATCTCCCCCATTATCGCATTTCGCCTACGGAGCATGCTGAGTTACAGAGGCGGGTTATCGAGTTGTGTGACAAGAGGTATATTTGGGAGAGCATGTCTCCTTGTGGGGTGTCGGCATTATTAGCTCCCAAGAATGATGGGAGTTGGCGTATGTGTGTGGATAGTCGTGCCATTACAAAATCATGGTGAAATATAGATTCCTAATTCCCAGACTTGAGCATATATTGGACCAGCTCCATGGGGCGACGATTTTTTCCTAGCTAGATTTGAAGAGAGGCTATCACCAAATACGTATGAGATCGGGAGATGAATGGAAGACAGCATTTAAAACCAAAGATGGGCTTTATGAGTGGACGGTGATGCCTTTTGGCCTCTCCAAAGCTCCTAACACATTTATGAGGGCGATGACTCAGATTTTGCGCCCTTTCTTGGGCAAGTTCGTTGTGGTCTACTTTGATGATATTTTGATTTATAGTCGGTCCGATGATGAGCATCTTAGCCACGTGACCCATCATCTTAAGGTCTTACGAGCCGAACGCTTTTTCCTCACGTTGAAAAAGTGTGCTTTTATGGTTTCATCAGTGACTTTTTGGGTTACGTAGTATCCGGAGATGGCGTCCGAGTGGATGACGCCAAAATTCGAGCGATAGTAGATTGGCCCACCCCTACTTCGGTGACTCAAGTTCGTAGCATTCATGGGCTTGTCGGGTTTTATCAACGGTTCATAGCAGCACCGTTATAGCCCCGATCGCGGACTTAATGAGCACTTCTTCGAGCGTCGAGTTCTGATGGATCGAGGAGGCTGAGCGGGCCTTCAAGCGCATCAAGGAGTTGATGATAACTGCTCCTATCCTCTCCTTGCCAGACTTTGATTAGTTGTTTGAGTTGTCTTGCGATGCTTGCAAGACTGGGGTGGGGACTGTCTTGAGCCGGAATGGGAGGCCCATTGCCTTTTTTAGCCCAAAGTTGACGGGAGCGGCATTGCACTATTCTACATATGACTTGGAGTTCCATGCAGTCGTGAAGGCCGTAAAGTTTTGGTCACCTTACTTCTTACATAAGGAGTTTGTGATCAAATCTGACCATGAAGCCTTGCGATTCCTTCATAGCCAGCGGTGTGTTAGCGACATACACACCAAGTGGACTGCATATCTTCAGCGTTACACTTTCCACCTTCAGTACATGCCCGGTAAAGAGAATCTAGTAGCGGATGCACTTAGTCGGCGAGCTCATGCTCTAGTGACCTTGCGGAGTCAGGTTTTTGGGTTTGATAAGATTTGAGAGCTCTACTCGACTGATGTGGATTTGGGACCCATTTATACTGCATGCCAGCAGGGCAATGGGGCATCGGGTGAGTACCTATTACAGGATGGCTTTTTACATCGCGGGACCGCTTTGTGTATACCTTTTTCCTCTTTATGGGAGAAGATTATTTCTGAGGTTCATGGGAGCGAATTAGCAGGTCACTTGGGGGCGGCACACACTCATGCATTGTTGCGAGACCGTTTCTATTGACCAACGATGAGACGGGATACTAACGCCTTCATCAGGCGTTATTATACCTGCTAGGCGGCCAAGGGGCAGCAATGGGATATTGTGATTGCATAGGCCGAGTTTGCTTTCAACAATGTAGTCAACCATTCTACAAGTTTCTCCCCCTTTCAAATTGTGTTGGGTCAATCCCGAACTATACCCATTGACCTCGTTGAGCTACCACCGACAGTTCCTACGTGCCCCTCTGCAGAGGAGTTTGCGGCCCACTTGACGTCCATCCAGGCCTCGTCTACAGACCACCTATGCCTCTTATGAAGAAGCGACTGATGAGCATCACCGTTTTGTTTCTTTCCAACCCGGTGATTTAGTTATGTACCTCCAGAGGGCACGACGTTTAGGCAAAGGCAACAAGTTTCTTATGAGACGTTTTGGCCCTTTTCCTATTATTCGAGCCTGTGGGCCGAATGCCTATAAGGTCGACCTTCCTCCGGAGTTTCGCATGCACCGCACGTTTAATGTGGCGGATCTTTCTCCTTTTCGAGGTACCCATCCCCCTTCCATTCCTCTTCCCTCACCCTCGACCCAGTCAATCCGTTCCCATGTTGATCATATTGAGGGTATACTTGATTCCGCATTTGTCTCTTCTGCATCGGGCACACGTTATTTGGTCCGTTGGGTTGGACGCCCTGAGGCGGAGGACTCTTGGATTACTGAGGCTACCTTGCAGCATGTTGATCCCGATTTCTTTGGACAATACTCAATATATATGGATTCCTCTCAAGGGGGGGGAGAATGATGCAAGAGCATAGGGATATAGTCGTCCTTTTAGCATTTATTCTATTTTTCCACTTTTGTACCCTTTTAGTATATAGTATATATAGCTATTGAGTCCCTCATTGTATCACTTTTGCCATTTTGAGATTGAAAGACTAGAGAGAGAAATAATAGAACCTCCTACATTTTTCATGTTGTTGTTGTTGTGTAGTTAATTTTTCTTATGCTTCCGCACCCTAGATTACATCAGTGTGATGGTTAGAGCTGTTCTCAAGACTTCGAACAACTAAAGGATAATCTTACCTAACAACATAGAATATGACAGCCAAGGCTATTAGTTAAATGGATCTTGCAGTTTGTCAAGAGAAAGTGATGGGCTCAAAAGCACTATAAGAGGTTCCTTAATCCTAAATATGCTATCTGCAAAGTTAGCAACGTTGTCTATGTTTGCCCTTGTCTGCAAAGTTAGTAACATCGTTTATGTTTGCCCTATTTTGTCCCTTCCTGTAAAGAATGGGGATAGGTCTGTGAAGGGGATTCTATTTAAGATGTCAGAAAACAGTACTTAACTACCTTGTTGCCGTTTCCATTGATAGTAGTAGTAAAGCCTTGTGGACATCTAAAAAAATTTGTGAAGTTAAAAAAATTATTGAGGGGTAATTTACCTTAGTTTATTAAAATGGCGTACAAAGAGTAGGATGATTAATTTAACCATACGTTACCTTGTTCAAACGGGCACCGTGTAGGGTCTTCACCAAAATATAGAGCCAATGCATCAGAATTTCTACCCTGTCCGCCAACAAAAATGACAAAAGATAATCACATCAACATGTGAAAAAGAAAAAAAAACGTAATGGCATCAACTAATTAATCAAAGTGATAGCTCAGTGCATTAAAAAAATACCACCACAGAGTACAAATTGGTTACAGTAGCCACCTCGGTCTCAGCAACACTAATAAATTCCTTCAATGTCTAAAATGAAAGAAAAAGTCTTATTAGGCATAAAATAATAGAATGCAATTCCATGTCTATAACAGGAATTTTTAAGAGGTGTGGGTGTACAATTGACTTCATATTAATGTTGCACAAAATGAAGAGTGTATTTCAACAGATTGGAATTAATATGTTATTAAATTACAGTTGCCATACTGTCCAAGAACAGAGATAAATTATCTAAGATATTGTATAATAAAAAATTTACAAAAGATCCCTGGATACCTTATGAAAAACTTCAGCTACAGGGCCATCATTTGCAGATGCAGACAATTCCAGCTTAACCTTTTCTAATCCCTTGCTAATGGCTTGCATTTCTTCTGCTAAAGACTTCAATTGTATCTGCAACAAAAACCTCTTCACAGCCAATTTCTAACAACAATGTTTGAATTAAGTATGGATGAACATATATAATGCAAACCTTTGATGCATCTTCAAGGCTAATTAGATCTTCATGGAAATCTAGAAGGGCTGGGGACTTGGAGGCAAGGACCTGGCATTCAAAATATAAAATGTATATTCATAAAACATAACCTAGAAATTATAGTAAATACTGAACAAAACCCCAAAATATACAAAATAGGTGAGAAATCTGAAGAATAAGAGAGAGAGAGAGAGAGAGAGAGAGAGGGAGAGAGAGAGAGAGATGTGGAGTTGGGAAGCGGAAGTGATCTAATCTAAAAACTACCCAACAACATTTAAAGGCCCAATTTATCTCTCTAATTATCTCTCAAAACAAACTAATGTCTACAAAAGGAGGCCAATAGCCTTATTTATATGTTAAGTTATCTTGCTAGCCAAGATAACCAAAAAGGGCAAATGACTAATGAGGGCACTAGGGAATGCTTAGGTCACATGTGATGTCATGGGTGACATCACATGGACTATAACATTCTTTATTACATAATACCTAAAATGGCCCCCACTAAACCTACTAACTACAACTAAAACGTGAAAAAAATTATGAAAAAAAAAACAAGAAATACAAATGAGCCCCCGCCTACATCACTCTCCCACTTGAAAAAGCTCCTCACAAGTGTTGGAGGCATAGTTATTTAAGGCGCAAGATGCACCAAGGCGCCAATGTCTCCCTAGAGCCTACGCGCAAGGCGAGGCGAACATTATACAAGACATGCAAAAATTGTATATCAATAATAATAAGATTATTTTATAATCTAAAATTTGAAATATAGCATAAATTACTATTATACAAGGTTATAAAGAGACACATAAGAAGATATATCTAATATTCCATATGGAAAAAAACATATCAAATATCAAAATATATTTAACAATTGAGTAAAGTACCCCTATGGCCCCTAAACTATTGGGGTTTGGCCAATTTAGTCCCTAAACTATTAATTTGACCAATTTAGTCCCTAAACTACTAATTTTAGCCGATTTAGTCCTTAAACTACTAATTTTGGCCAATTTCGTCCCTCAAATCTGTTCTTTAATAAATATAAAACAATTTTAAATATAAAAACAGTTTTCATAAAATACAGTTTTAATAAAAACAGTTTTAATTAAAAAAAAACAGCCTTCTATTAAAAAAACATTTTTAATAAAATACAAATTTTAATCAAAAAATATTTTTAATTAAAAAAACAGTTTTTAAATTTAAAAAAAAGCATTTCTTTTAAATAGGATAAAAAACTGTTTTATTAAATTTAAAAACAGTTTTTAAGTAGGATAAAAAACTGTTGTTTTTTAAAATTTAAAAACGGTTTTTCTTTATTTAAAAACTGTTTTTAATTTGAAAAAAACTGCTTTATCCTATATAAAAAACAGGTTTTATCTTAAAAAAACTCTTTTTTATCCTATTTCAGAAACTGTTTTTATCCTATATAAAAAACTGTTTTTTTTTCTATTTAAAAAGTAAAAACTTTTTTTTATCCTATTTAAAAACAGTTTTTTATTCCATTTTAAAAACAGTTTTTTTAACCTTGAAAAGAAATAAGAAAGTTTAAGGACTAAATTGACTAAATTATTAGTTTATGGGCTAAATTGGCTAAATTATTTCAAGCTATTTAATTTTTTTTTTAAATAGTCATTTTTTAAAGATAGATTTTCAGCAAGCATTTTTGGAAAGTAACAATTCCATTCAGTTTGGTTTCGGAAAACTTGCTGGTCGCGGATTAGTTCGTTCTGCGCCGCCGGCGGCCTAAAATAAAAGGCGCAAGTTGATCTCTCTGGTTCCTCTATCCGAGTGGGAATGACTAGTGGATTAAAGCATTGAAAGAGGTGGAGCAGGGGATTTAAAGTCACTAAAACTTTAAAAACAGTTTTTTTTATCCCCAAACTAATAATTTATCTGTTTTAAAAAAAATGTATTTTAAAGTTTATCCGTAAAAAATGACCGTTAAAAAAAAAACTGTTTTTTAAAATAGCTTAAAATAGCCAATTTATCCCATAAACTAATAATTTAGCCAACTTAGTCCATAAAATAGCTTAAAATTGATTATTTCTTTTCAAAGTTAAAAACTGTTTTACAATGGAATAAAAAACTGTTTTTTAAATAGGATAAAAAAAACAGTTTTTTTTTTTAAATGGGAAAAAATAATTTTTTTAAATAGGATAAAAACAATTTCTTAAATAGGATAAAAGAGGGTTTTTTAACTATATGTAGGAAAATGTTTTTTAATAGGATAAAAGAGGGTTTTTTAACTATATGTAGGAAAATGTTTTTTTAATAGAAGGCTGTTTTTTTTAAATTAAAACTGTTTTTATTAAAACTGTATTTTATTAAAACTGTTTTTATATTTAAAATTGTTTTATATTTATTAAAAAACAGATTTGAGGGACTAAATTGGCCAAAATTAGTAGTTTAGGGACTAAATCGGCCAAAATTAGTAATTTAGGGACTAAATCGGCCAAAATTAGTAGTTTAGGGACTAAATCGGCCAATATTAGTAATTTAGGGACTAAATTGGCCAAATTAATAGTTTAGGGACTAAATTGGCCAAACCTCAATAGTTTAGGGGCCAATGGGGTACTTTACTCTTAACAATTTAATTATCAAACAATCAACAAAAGCAAAGATATTAATATATTTAAAACAAATGTACTTCATGTGTGAAAAGAATTAAAATCAATCGAAGATGCAATAATGTTGGAATTTTTTAGGTCTTTTTTTCCTAAGTAGTGACTAGTACTGAGAAAGAAAAAGTTTCACCACAACTAATGCACGACTTTGGTTAGTTTTGAGTGGAAAATGGTTCAATTTTTCATATTTCATTGGAAAATACATAATGTCAACATATTAATTGATCCATTCTTGTATTGGGGGCATTTTCAAGAAAAAATTTAACAAGGTGCGTCTAAGATCCTGGAGCCTAGGCGCACAAGGCACGTGCCTTATTGAAAGGGCCTTGCCTGAGGTGAGGCGAGGCGCCAATGTTGCGCCTTAGTAAGCCTCAAGCTTGGGCGCGCGTCTAGGCACACTTTTAACAACTATGGTTGGAGGTCGGCGGCAAGGAAGCAAAACAACCAATAGTGAACTCCCCCTTTTGAAAGGAAAGGCGTCATTGGAAACGACCCGCATATCGACTAGCTAAAATGCAACGAGGAGTCATGAAGTCCAACCACGGTCAACGAGCAAGAACGCAACCCCGAGCTTTATCGCGATGAAAACTAACAAGCCCATGCCTCGGGGAGGGCCATCAATGCCAAATGTGGTCTAAGTCTCCGAAAATGAGCACCATCGAGTTTAGGCACAACATTTTGACCTCAGAACTGCCTGAAAAGCCTCCCATTATGGGACCACATACCTTCCATCAACCTTGACCACCCAAAGTGATAAGTCACCCTCTGGGGAAATGACCGCCAAACTAACCCATCATCATCAACATTCCCAAAGGGTGGGAAGAAATCAACCATATCGTACGCCTCCACCTCGCGAAAATACTTGAGTCACCCAACCATCCTCAATAAAAATGTCAAATTAATCCCCGATAATGAACCCAACATCTTCCTCCCTCTCCAAATCTCGGAACTGGGTACGCGATATCCAGCCATCCTCCTCAAAAATGGAAAAAAAAAATCACAAGGGTAGAGCTCGGATCCATACCATCTGTTGAAGGGTTCGCGGCAACTTTGGAGAAGCCATCACCGTGCGTGATTGGGGAGCGGGCATCATCGTCGTACATGGAAACGATGTCGACCGTAGGAGGTGTCGCACAGGCGTACAAATAGTCAAAATATCGGGCCAAACGTCATACCCTCTCACGTACAGACCGATGACATGCCCTTTCTATCTCAAGGTACTCCGTGTGGCATTGACTTAGGCCGTAGTGGCGCTCCTCATACTCTGGGACGGAGATGGCATTAAATTAAGAGCTCATAATCTCTTTACGTAAAGCGTTACCTACTCGATCCAAGTTATCGATGCGGGTTTGGAGTTCTTTGATGATGGTACAACTCAACCACTCAAATTCGGCACAAACCTCCATATCATGTTCATAATCAACATCACCACCTCCGTTCCAAAACATATCGAAACGGGAATAGTTGTCGGGGAGTGAAGTTGGGCTCAAATTGGAGGTTTGGGAAAATTTAGGGACCGATTTGTGATTTGCGGGAAGTTGACGGGCTGAAATATGATTTTCATAAATTTTCGGGGTAAATTTGGGAATTTCAGAAAGTTGAGGATCTGAAATGCAAATTTCAGAAGTTGGAAGGAGCCCTGTGTAGTTTTTAGATACAGGAGGTGGGGTTGTGCATTTTTTGGGGGGAACGTTGTGGGGGTGGGAGTGCAATTTTTGAAAATTACAAGGGTCGTTTTGGGATTTTAAGAAATTATTGGGGCTGAAATTTCACTTTTGTAGGGGAGGGGATGGAAATGATTGTCCAAACTAACAGGGGGTGTATTTGAATTTTTTGGAAGACAAAGGGGAGGGACACTGTGGTTGGCAAAAGGGAGGGGTTAAGTTGAGAATAACCTCTAGAATTTTGGAGGAGCAATAGTTAAGACCGAGTTAGGGTTTATATGTACCATATCTGCAGCGGCCCCTAAGGCTTGACTTAACTCTATCAGAGCTCCGACAAGGCAGTTGGATGGCCGACGACCATCGTTGCTGGCCGGCGATGGTATCACGCTGCCCAGAGTTGCAGAATGGAGACTCGGGAGGGAGACTCCATTGCTTCTCGCGACCTCTTGTGGGTGTAGTGTGAAGGAGGGATAAATCAAAGCTTGGGAGTGTTCGACGGTGGACTTCCGGCCATCAACCGACCTGGCCCACTCCAGCAATGGTCTCCCGAGGTCTGTGATTGTTGTGGAGCAGCTGCCAACTGCAAGAGTGGTCCTGATCTAAGGTTTGCACTTCCCCAAACTTGCTGCAAAGGAATAATATTGGGAAAAAGTCTTTGGAAGGGGGACGGCTTTGACAGAGGTTAGACTGTCCCTCGCCTAAGTTGTGCCGCCAAGGTGGAGGTCTCCGGTGGTCGGCAAAGGCTTACGGGTTGGATCTGTGGTTTGGGGGGTGAGAAACTCATATCTGGTGCTATGAGGAAGATTTTTTTTTTTCGGAGTGGGAACAGTGATGGTGCTGCTTGACCATGGGCAGCATGGACATGATTTGGAGGAGTGACTCTCTGGTTCCTCCGAGCCTTGTCCAGGGCTCGACAAAAACCACATCGGGAGCAAACGTCGCTCTGATATCAATTTGATGTATAGTTGAAAAACGGAAGTGAATTAATTTAAAAACTACACAAAAAACAAAATAATTTAGAGCCCGAAGGCCCAATTTATCTCTCTAATTCATCTATTGAAACAAACTCATGTCTACAAAACGAGGCCAATGACCTTATTTATAGGCTAAGATATCTTGCTAGCCAAGATAACCAAAAAAGCATAATGATTAAAGAAAGGAATGCTTAGATCACATGTGATGTCATGGGTGACATCACTTTGACTAGAACATTCTTTATTACATAATACCTAAAATGCCCCCCAATAAACCTAATATAATAACTATAACTAAAACATGAAAAAATAATAAAAGCAAGATATACAAATGATATCCGTGGGCCCCCCATACATCACAGAGAGAGAGAGATGTAAAACATAAAAGCCTGTAAACCAGAAAATATACACAATACCTTCTCAGAACACATGTTTAAGCAACGAATATTGCCCCTAACCCATGGCACCAAAACCAGTAGATTACGAAACATATTACAACTACTCAAGTTTCTATACACCATAATAATGCCAAAAGCAACTAAACAACTCACAATTCAGGGTTGATGGTTCTTGGGTACAAAACGTTTACGGGTATGATAAGGTTACATTCTGGGATGGGGTCTGGAGGAAAGAGAGGGAAGGGGGGTTGAGGGAGTGTGTGCATATTGCAAGGAAGATGTGGTGAGAAATGATGAAGACAACAAAGTTCAAAACAGTTGATACGCTAAAAAGAGCCTTTAGGTTCTCATATCAACTAGAACATTCAAATTACTGATAGATATTCATCAGATACTGTGTACCACTTGCATAACTTTGTAGGTAATTATTTATTAACTATTTGGTAGATTTAGGACACTACATTGTTTATTCTATAAATAACAGTCCAACGCTGCCTCTTGTAATTTAGTTATTGATTGATGAATAGAATTGATTTTCTTGAGTATTAGTATTAGCAACAATGAGATTGCAATCGATAGTGAGATCGATATTTGTGTGTGTGTGTGTGTGTGTGCGCGTTTATTATTTAAACTTCTGCATCTCGTTTACATGAACACATCTTTATTTTGAAGATGCATTAGATACTTCTCAAATACTAGGGAAGACATGTCTAGCAGCTCTTGAACATACCGGTGAGAGAGTTTTAGTATAACATCAGATCATAGCTGGTATAAAAAATAAAATACTAATAATAAAACATAAAAGGACTTAAATTACTTGAGAAGAAGCATCGAGATATAACAAGAGCTAGGCTTTACTATTTTTTATCCAAGTGCATGATCAGTGACACGACCTTTACCTTCTCAAGTAAATTTGAAACTAAATTGAAAACCAAAATATTTGTTACATTCAGAAAACTGAAATCGTGTCTCATGTTATGTGAAACATTTAATTTATTATTGACGCAAACACGTAACAACGCAGTGAAATACACACATGAAAACAATTAGAAAATATTCAAGCCAAAGCCCCAATCTTAAAAATCTTATTAGTAATTGTTGATTACAGTGGTGGTCAATGGCTTTATTCATAGGTCAAATAATAAAAGTCTTAATGTAATAACTGATAGATAATTGTAGATAAATAAATATAAGTAAAAGATAAAGCCTAAATAAATCTGATCACTAATAAAATTTATCCTAATTAACTAAATAAACTTACAAGATAAATCCCATATCTATTCTCTCCGATAGGAGCCGGATCCCTGTTTCTCTCTCTTATTCACGTCACTCCTCCCCCCCCCCCCCCCAACACATTGAGAAAGCTCGGCCATGAGCTTAAATGAGTGGCTTTCATGCCCATTAAATGAATATTTTGAAAATTTAGGGTATTTTTAATTTTGAGCCAAATAGATTTACAACTGTTGGGCCAAAACTAAATTCCGCAAAACCTGAACCTGCTGGACGATCCAAATTTTTTCTACCCCAAGAAGTCCACATCTACTTGTCTTAAGGGTCAAAGGAATCCAAAGTCGAACCTGGGTGGAATTCACTTTTCTTACTCAAAGTCGGCCCAAATAAAGCCAACCATTTGTGAGTTGGGTCCACCTAGGAATGGACCCGATTTAAGGAAATCAGTCCACTTTTCCCTAAGGTCAACCTCCAACAAATCTAGCCATTTGAATATAGGTTCATGGCCTGACCCAAATCGAAATACACCAGCAGATCTAAAGTTAGAAACCATATCCACAAAATCTTTAGTTGACCATAAACTCACAGCCAAAAAAGGGCTCATCACCCACAAGGTTTCCAAAAGGAACCCTAATCGTCGTGCTCTCAGTCCAAGGGGGCCTGAATCGAGACCAGCCTCACCTCTAACGAGAACAAGGGTGGTACTCCCTTGGTCGTCGACTCCCGTTGGTCCTTCGTTCGTCACTGGCTTATCGCCTTGTTCAGCACTGCAAATTGGAGGAGGAGCGACATCCAACGAGGTCAACACGTCCTTTTCAACGGTCCCCTTCTATTCGTTGCTGCCTCCAAGAGCTTCGCTGATGACATTGACTCTGTCCTCTACGGATGTAATTTTCGTCTCACGCAGTTGCTGGGCCACCGGTTTCTTCCCTTCTCCGTCAAGACTGATCTTTGGGGGACTATCGCCTAGTTGAGAGGGGTAGAGGGACATGTTGTCAAGAAGGTAACGATCAGTGGGATCCATAGGATTTCATGTGGATGTTGAAAACACCATATGTTCTTTGATCCCGTCTATTGTTTCATCAGTTGTAGGGGTTCAGCCATCAGCCTGGCTAAAAGTGTGATGTCAATTGATGCACCCGATTGAATGTCGGCCATCCAGTGTTACTACACCATGAGCTTACTATGTCACCACCAATGAACCGTGCATTGATACCCCTTTGATGTAAACATGTAAATAGGGAATAGAATACACCAATAGAAGATATTCAAGCCAAATCCTTAATGTAAGAGATCTTATCAATAATTGGTGTTTACAATCGGTGGTCAATGTATCTATTTTTAGGTCAAATAATAAAAGTCCTAATATAATCTCATAACTAATAGATAAATTAATATATTTAAAAGATAAATCCTAACTAAAACTGATTACTACTACTTATTATCCTAATTAACCATTCAAACTTACAAGATAAGTCTCACATTTATTTTCTCTCTCCTACAGACCTATCTCCGGACCCCTATCTCCCTCTCTCTTACTCACATCAAATATGTATATATACGGATATAAAGCCAGATGTGGCCATGTATACTACAAATACAAATTGAGATGCTGAAATATCGATATTTTTCAAAATCAAAAATTAAAAATAAGATAAGCTCATCCCTATCATCTCATAAATGTAACCCCTATCCATGCCCAAGCTTCATAATGAAATGCTTTTACATGAACTACATTAATGATTCCTAAATCCATGCTTTCATCATTCCAAAACCAACTAAACACTGTTGCAATGCTAATGTTTTTAACAACATTCCTCTTTTCAATTTTCTATAGAACGGTCGCTGAGCAGCAGATTAAGCACGACTTTGACAAGTGAAATGAAGATATCTTCACAAAGAATATTTACTAACAGAAGTTTAGTATAAAGCTATAAATGTATATGAGCTTACGAAACAAACAGACAGCCTTTTGTTGCAACAGAAACATGTAATTTCCTATAAGAGAAGGGACAAGTAGGACCGGTACCTTGCAAAGATAATGCATGAGTGTCATCTTGTTGTTGGAAGCACGGGTATCAGTAAGTTTTAAAAGACTGTCCAACTTGAATCCAATCGCGGAACCTGTATGAGTTTGAAACACATTGAATACCTCATGTTAAGGAATGACTTGAAAGACATTATGAAAAGTATTTTATGCCACTTGTAAAACAATATAAGTTCTTCGAAAACAGTCTGAAAGTTCCTATTCAACTGATATTCACCCAGATAAAATTACTACAAGATGCGTTTAACTTTTTTTAGAAGAACAATAGAGGGAAATGTTTTGTGTGAAGGGAAGTTTTGCAGCAAGTCGAGGATATAAATAGTTCTATATTTTAGTTGGCTATTGCATCCAGTTTCATAGCAACTATATATAAGTTCCTGAAAGAAACTAAAGAAAACATCTAGCTTTTGGAGAATGAAGTCAGTAGTTTAGAACCCTTATAAATTTTGGATTCATGTATCTAGTGATTTGTAATGCACAAACTATTAATATTGTTCATATGGTAAAATGCATAAAACTCCCTAAGTTATCGGATCAGTCGCAAATAATCATGCCTAACATGTGAAATTGATGCAGAAGTATGTTGCTTTCAGCCTGGGGTACAAAGCATGAAGTTGAAAGTACCGAATATTCTTCAAAGCATATCATCAGAGAAACTTCCTTTGGCTGATTATAATGTGAATTTGGGTGCGGAAGCGTAAAAGAAGTTATCTACACAACAACAACAACAACTAAACTAAAGAAATGATATGGGTTTCTTTCTCTCTCTATTCTCTATTCTCAATATTCAAGGGTTGAGTACAAATGGGGCCAAATGGCCTATTTATAGGAAGATTTAGCTTGCTAATCAAGCTAATATCCAAAATGACTAAAAAAGGCAACTAATAACCAAAAATGACATATTAGTCTCAAACATACTTTGAAACCAATTAAAAGACAAAAATAAAGGGAAAATAACAATAAACCCTAATTCCCATCATTCTCCCCTACTTGAGAGAGCTCGTCCCGAGCGAAAAAAATGTGTGTGAGGGCATCATCCGCGGGCTCCCCTACTTGAAAGGAAAGTCGTCCTTTGAAGCGTCCCACATAACGACTCGCAAAATATCCTTGAAGAGAAACCACAAATTTATGCCATGGCCGATGAATTGGAGTGTGGCCTCTAATCCGTCCAAATAAGGGACAAACAAAAGATTGACGCGGAGAGGGCCATTGATGCCAAATTTCAACCAAATTGCTTATAATGAGCCTCCGTAACATCAAATCATGTAAATGCGTCGTGGAGCGCTCCTCATAAGTAACCCAAAAAGGGTCCACAAATCCCACACCAATCGTGATCACCCCACGCAACATACACTCCTCAAAGGAAACAATCACCGAACCATCATCACAAAACTCATCATCATGACAAAAAATTGGAAAGAAATCCGTCAAAGCAAATATTTCCACCTCGCGATAGTGAGTGCGAGTCTCCCAACCGCCTTCAACAAATAAATCGAAAAAATCACATAAAAGGTACCCATCATCTTCTAGCTCAAAGATAGGAATGAAGTCCACAATCTCAAATGTCTCCAAATCCCTAAGTCGAGTACGAGTGATCCACCCATCCTCCTCGAATATGGGGAAAAAATCACAAGGAAGGAACACATAGTCACTATCAAGCATCATCAAGGTCTCAACAACATCGAAGACATCCTCATAAAGCATAACCGAAGATATAGTATCATCGGTGTGCGCGGGAATGACATCGGATGTAGGAGAAGGGACATCGGTGGACAAATACTCGAAATATGGGACCAAATGCCTCGCTCGTGCACGTACCCATTGTTCACGTGCCTTCTCCATCTCAAAATACGCGGTTCGACATCTATTTAGGTGTTGACGGTATATCTCATACTCCCCGATGGAGTAAGCACTATACACAAATGTGCGAAGATGTTGAGATAGATATGAATCCGTCGCGGCCCAAGAATCTAGAAGAGTTTGGAGTTTCTTGATGATGGCACAACTAACATTGTCGAAATCAGCACATGCATTCATATCGAGACCATATTTGGTACCATCCCACGATAATTTGGAAGAAAGGTATTCTTCGGGTGGAGGAGGGATTAAATCATAGGGTCTTGATAGACTTGGGGCATATTTATAATTTTTAAAAAATTCAGGGGCTAAATTGTAATATTCAGAAATTGGTAGGAACTTAGTGTGTTGAAGAGGTCCGGGTAGTGGAAAATTTTGATTAGGGTTTGTGATGTGGTGGGAGATTGCCGGGGTTGAATATGAATGTCTATTAGGGTTAGGGTTTGGGGGTAAATAGGGTTTGGAATCAATTTTTTTGTTGTTGAATTTGGCTAGGGTTGGTATTAGGATGGATCTTGGATTGTTTGGAGGGAGGAGACAATGAGTCTTGGTTGTGGGTCATGTTTTTTTTTACTTTGGTGGTTCTTGACTCTTTCGGGGTTGGTTCTTGATTTGATTTTCAGAATTGGATGTTGTGGTTACTATTTTGGGAAGAATCGGTGAAGGATCCAATCGGTCTTGAAGGCGGATGGAGATTGGGAGAGCAGCTGAATCCCAGGTGTTGATCGTGGTTGAGAGACAAATTCTGGTGCGTCCGGTGTCAATGCAGGTCACCATCTCCACAGGCTGCCTGGGAGATGATTTCGTCCCTCCTGGGGCAGCGGTGGTGGCTCTGCTGTAGCAGCCTTCGTCCGCTGCATTCTGACACTACCGGAGAAAGGTAAAGGGGCGCACGGTTGTACGCCACTACGGTTGGTCTGTGGTTCATCCGGGTGTACCCAATGTAAATCCCAATCTTCGATGAACATGGTTGATCTAAGAACAAACCACGCTCTGATACCAATTTAATGTGAATTATGGTGCGGAAGCGTAAAAGAAGAAGTGATCTACACAACAACAACAACTAAACTAAAGAAATTATATGGGTTTCTTTCTCTCTCTATTCTCTATTCTCAATATTCAAGGGTTGAGTACAAATGAGAGCCAAGTGGCCTATTTATAGGAAGAGTTAGCTTGCTAATCAAGTTGATACCCAAAATAACTAAAAAAGGCAACTAATCACCAAAAATGACATATTAGTCCCAAACATACTTGGAAACTAATTAAAAGACAAAAATAAAGGGAAAATAACAATAAACCCTAATTCCCATCAGATTACCAGATCAAGACAACATTAAAACTACAATGGGACATGCTTATACAACGGAAATCCAAGGTCGCATATCACAACGGAAACTAAGCCCACTCACAAGCCACTCGATTTATCTCTAAACTGATGAAAAGTCGCATATGCCCCATTAGATGTTGCTAAAGATATTCTTTTCACTAAAAATATTTTTAGCGACACTAAAGTGAAAAACTGCAACTGATGAAAATAGTATTAGAAATTTCTGCAAAATTTAGTTGATTGAGGAATTAGCAACCAACGGGATAATTCAAGGGCTTCTAGCAATTTATCTTTAATAATTAAGGGTATTTTGAATTTACCCACCATGTAGTTATCATTATTTGACTTTAGCCACTATTTTGTTTTTCTTTAGACTTCACCCACCATTTTCACTTTTAGTGATGCTTTTTTTCACTTTCCGATTTTTTTTGTTGCTAAAAATGAAAATGGTGGGTAATGTCTAAAGAAAAACAAAACAGTGGCTAAAGTCAAATAATGATAACTACATGGTGGGTAGATCCTGCAAGTGGGTGGATATGGGTTGATTGTAAATGGGGGGTCAGAAACGATTCGAGGTGAGTTGCGGGCAGTTCTGAAACGGGTCGGATTTGGTTTACCCTTTTTTTCTCTTGTTTTTAGAGAACCCAATTACAGATCTTCACACTCTCATTTTTTTTTTAAAAATAGAGAAGAGAAAAATCTTTATAAACCAATGGTGAATATGAAGACAGAGAGATGAGAGAAGTGATGAAGAAGAAAACGACTGATGCGATGTTAGGTTTAGAAGTGAAATGAGAAGGCTACTCTCTAATGACCCGCACATGACCCGTTGTTGACCCATATCTAAACCGATCTATTGAGCCATTAAACCCATTTCAACCCTCATAACATATTTAATGAAACCGAACAACTTGTTTCTGGGTGGATTTGTGCTCTTAAACCCATATTGCCAAGCCTAAAAATGGGTAAAGTCAAAATACCCCTAAGAACTAGTCAAACTTTAATTCAATTTAAATGTATCAAATACATCTAAAATTGCATTGTTTTTTACCCTAGATAAAATTGGATCGAAGCTCAGCTGCACAAGTTAGGTGACTCTTCTGACGGTGCTGAAATCAATTGAGACCTCAGCCTCAATAAATTTGTCTCCGTAGAGAATGAAGAGGTGTTCTAAGTTAGATATAACAAAAACACAAGAATGTACAATGGTTCAGTACTCGGTTGAGGTACCTACATTCACTTTGTGGAGGGGGCTTGGAGGTAATCCTGAGATTAGGGATAATCCACCCACTAGCAACAGTGTTTGGGATTAAGACAGCGTGGCAGCTTGGCGTGGCAACTCATACTTTAGCTTGTTGATTACTTAGTCATATTGTATCTTTGTTTATATTGGCTATGAGCTATAACGATTATAATGATGTAACGAGAATAATGAATTGGTGTGAGGACGAACGGTACTTGCGAGAGACCAGGCTTGGTAGGCCTGGGAGAGCTTTCATGCTCTATCGAACGACCTCACCGTGGGAACTTTAGAGGGATCTGATTTGGAGGATTGAGAAGTGAGGCACCGTTGGGGCTTGTCCTGACCATCTTAGAGACACCTGGTAAAAAACACCGAAGGACCCTGACCGTGGAACCTCGGGCGGAGTAGCTTGGAGTTCCATCGGGTGCTAAGTTGAGAACCAAACAGCCCTCTACCTAATGTCACATCTACTGTAGGTGATGTCACTAGCCAGCTAAACAATGTCAGACATGCACTTGAGTAAACCACAGTGGTATTTGGGGCTGTCAGGCAGTTGGTGAGCCACCTCTGCGACAACAGCCCCCTGACACACAGTGGTTAGGCAAAAGGCATGTCTTGGCATTTAATGTTTATGACGTGGAGACAACTAGTGCATCAAGCATTTAATGTTGTGACACAAAGTATGAGGGACGTCTTTTCATAGTCTTTAATGACTAAGTTGCCTCGGGGATGGTGTGGGGGGATATTTAAAGACCCCAACTACCTCTGAGGAGGGGAGGATCTTTTGAGAGTTTAAGGAGTTATTGCTAGAGAGAAGACATAGAGGAGGGAGTTATTGCAAACCAGAGGGTTTACCCACTCACCATTGTTACTTATTACAAACCTTTTAATACTTGACGGAGATTCTTGAGGGTATTAGGTGTGTTTATACCTGCCTACCAAGGTGTATCTAGGGAGCTTACTTCTCTCTCCCTCTAGCTAAGTTACTTCTAAGGTTCATTGCAATTTCTTGAGTTATACACGAGAGTTTTGTGAGTTTAAACTGAGTTCATCTCCATTGGGTTTGTGTTTGTGTGTCCTAACATTAATCCTAAACTTTGGCCCAGTTAGCTTATCATTACCATACTCAAATAGGGGTTACGCCTCCATCTTATCTAAAGTACCCTCTTACACACTTCTAAGGTGTTTCTCCTTAGCATATTCAATTTGGAGTTGAAGCTGAATAATACAAGACCAACAGCCTTAAGCTTCAGCTAAGGTGGTACAACAGAGTCTTATATCTTTGTAGTGAGCAGAGAGCTTTTAGAAAGCAACCAAATGGCTTCTCTAAGTACTTCTTACTCACATAGTACTCCCAGAAAATAAGTTGTCTCCCCCAAGTATGGTGATTAAGATACAATTTAGAAGTCGGAAGTGGTATTCCTCATTCTACTGGTGGAATGACTTGGATTCGATCCTTCGAACCTTCCCCAAGCATTCTTTATATAGACAGATGTTAGGGTAGTGGGAAGTGACAATTGAGGCATGGGCGGCCATAGCTGAGCTTTGCTGCTACGGTAGAAGGGTTGAGTGTTTATGGAAGGAGTTGCAAATGGGTGGTGATAGTTGTTGAATGCATTAAATGGCATTTAATGCACTAGGACACACTGCAAGTGGTGAGTTGGGGAACAGTGCATGTACTTTCTACCAACTCGCTAGATTGGTCTGAGAAGCCTGGCTTGACCCATGGAAGGCTCTCCTGAGCTTGAGGTTACAGTCGTGAGCTACTGAGGCTGTATAAATCACGCATAAGAGGGCCCAAGTCCTGTGATCTGGAAGGGGCGACTTAGCAATTAATATGATGAGCTGGAAGACCTGTGTTTGTGGGCCAAGAACCCTTTGACAACCTTTCTCTCTTTGGATGGATGTTGAGGGGACAACTTAGGTCCTTACTGTGTAGCACGAAGTCTGTTTCCAGGCGGTCTGACTGCGGTTCTGGAGATTTACTGCTGTCTTGGAGGAGCCCTCTGGGGGTCATATATTTAAACTACAGGTCTGGGCATTCTGCTGGATCACGAGAGTGAAGGGCTCAAGTCCTTCTGCTTTCATTCTGACCCCGGTCTTGCTACTTGGAACCTCTTCCCATTGTTTTGGATTAGTTTGAGGTTGAAGGTCATATTTGGTATCATCATCTACAATATGGCACATCATATAAAAATAACAAATATGTACACACACAAACAACTTTATAATTTCAGACTATACAAAAGACTACAGGTCATTCCCTCGATATATGCTAGCTATCATGGTGCATTAACTCACATAATTCTTCATGCAGCAACACGAAGTATTCGCAAATGATACTCATGCATGTGTAAGTTCACATCGAACTTTTATGCTAGAAAGAATTAAATTTACAACTACTCCCAAAATTTTTGGTGAAACATATATATATATATTGGATAGCCCCAGATTATCCATTTCATATTGTTTTCTCCGTAGTACTCGTGTAACTCAATAAAAACTAATTTCTTTTCCCTCATTTTTCTGCTCTTTTCATAGTCAATAAACTAAAGTTTTAGATAATCAATGAACTATATGGTATGATCAAAAGGAAATTTGACACTTGATAAGAACAATTCCACATAAAATAATAGTCCTTCCAATTTTTTAGTTGTTAAGTGCAACTTGATGAGAAGCTACTATGATTGTCCTTACCCCTAGCAGTTCCTTGATTTAAGGTATTCCCCAAATATAAAATTTTCTTCAAGATTTCCTTCAACTTGGGGGACTTCCGAACCTAATTATTCGGAGAAAAACCACATTAGGTAAAAAAAAAATAAACTAACCACATTAGGTGGAAAAAAAACTAACAGTGTGAAAAGTTTTGTAATAATTAGTAACATACCTCGTCACATGCAGAATTTACAATGTTTAAACTCTTTTTAAAATCGGAAAGCTGAAATAAAGGTCAAAATCGACTTACAAATTTCAAGAAGGTAACACTTCAAAGCAAGAATAACATTTCAGTTATAGTATATCAACCAACCTGAGAGTTGAACTGGATCTTAAAAAGAAAAACCCTCAATTTAGACTCCACTCGTGGCACCTTCATCAACTCCAAAAAGAACTGAAAGGTAAAAGTAAAGTTAAGATAGGAAACACTACAACAATCGACTTAGGCATTTAAGATATAAGAACAGGAAAAAAAACATTTAAACAATAAATTTTTAAAAAAAGGAATGAATTTTAGCAGTTTTTATACATAATAGAATGTGACTAAAGTAGCTATTCAGATATTTTTATATTAAAATCAAATCCAAATTGCCTTAATCTTAAATCTACATAGATTTGGTCTAGTTAACAACCGAACGAATATTTTATTCTCATCAGAAAGAGAAAAACTTACTGAGAATATGTAATATATACTGATAGACAGACCGAAAATTCAACATTTCATATAGAACAGACGAGATAAACAGGAAAAGAAAACTGCAGTAACTCAAAAAACTGCATGAACAGAATTCCCAACAAACTCAAAGCTGCAAGATGACCCCTCCAAGAAGGCCAAAAAATACTTCCCTCCAATGTTGAGCTATCTTAGAAGCATTCCAATTCACAGTCTTTGGAAGTGGAAACACAGAAAGAAGCTAGAAAACGCAATTTCATTTTAGCCAATTATTTGACCTCAAAAGTTCTATTGTTCCTTTCCAACCACACACGCTAACCAAGGATTATAGCTGCACATCTGAAAAGACACTTTCCCTTCTCTTTATCTCCCATAACAGTCCAATCCATAGCCAACAAATTGTACCATGTCATGGGCCCCATCAAACCAAGCTCAAAAAAAAATTCCAAATAGACCAAGTGCATTTTATTTTAATCACAGTTATCTTTCACATATTAGTGTTAAAAGTATTACTACTTTCGTAATTATTTTATTATTTGGAGGTAGTTTATTGATTATTTCTGCCTTCTCTTAACCAAAACTATCATAATAAGAGAGCTTAAATATCATCACATCAAAATGTCAACAGTACTTACATACTGAAGCTTGCACAATACTCTTGCACTCGCAGAAGTTATTCATCTATCTCCAGGGAAGTTATTTTTTTTGGTAAATTGGATAGGGGGAGAGGGAGCTATAGCCACCCAGGCTAGAGAAATCAATAGCTTTAGAATCAAATATCAGAAAGAACGGATTTTAGCACCGCCACAAGACTTGCAAATATCGTCTTTCTCTCTTTGATCTCCTCTTCCAAAGACTTTTAAAAATTGCAACTGTAATCGCAATTCACTAAACTTGATCATAATACAGTTGCAGTATTTAGCTGGTGTTTTTTAGATCTCATTGCATAACTCACCAAAACCGAAAAATTCTGGTTATATTCTCTCTTTCTTGCTATTTGTGCATAATTCTCTATTCCACGAGCACACAAAGCATATTAGATTGATTGTCACCTTGTGTGCCAACACCTTCAGGGCACTCAAATATTTGGTCCCTTGCCACTATATGCAGTTAGTCGAATTCCTAACAAAGTCTCATGCCATCCACCGCTTTTTTCTTCCTCTTGGAAAACGCTCGATACCATGTGCAATGGTGGAGGGACTGTGTAGGGTGGGGGGACAAGTGCCCCTCCCAGAAATTTTGGAAAAAAAAATTGATGGGAATCCACATTTTATTTTCCTTTTTATGTTCTTTCATTGTATTTTCTATTTTCTTTTAGTTCTTTTATATTCTTTTTAGCCTTTAATTAGCCCCCAAGCATGTTTGGGACAAATTAGGCATTCTTTTATTTTTAGTAGGCCCGTTTAGTCATTTTAGCTAATTACTTGATTAGCAAGTCATTCAGCCCCTATAAATAGGATTGTTTCTCTCATTTGTACTCACTTCTCAATTCTTGAAAATAAGAACTGTTTTGTTTCTCTCTCTAGAAATCAAGTTGTCTTGGTTTTAGGTCATTGACGTGTAGTTCACGTTAAAAATAATTAATTATTTCGGGATAAAATTTAATTATAACAAAAAGTGGTCAAAACTGAAATATTATAATTACTTAACCTAAAAACCCCTCTCTTAGTTAAAAAAAAAAACGGCCGGCATTTGTTAAACAAAAAAAACTGCTCTACTCTCTCACCTCTTAACAAGACCACTGCTCTGCTCTCTCACCTCTCAACACCGCTGCTCTCCCTCCTCCATTATTGTGTAAGGACTGCTTCCTTCATTGTTGTTTATATTTGCTGTTTAGATTTCAATGGGAAAATAGTTATTTTTGTTGTTCCCTTTCCACCATTTGTTGTTTAGATTTGCTGTTTAGATTTCAATGGGATAGAATTCAATGGGATAGTTAAAAAACCCAAAAATATCTACTTTTGTTGTTTACATTCTTCAGTTCTTGAGTTCAATGTGATAGTTAAAAAACCCAAGAAATGTCTAGAAGTTGAAAGGATTAATGGTTTGGCTAAGAAGATGGTTGTGAAAGAACACACATTGTGTATGATTTAGTCTATAAGCTTCTAAAACTATGGTTGAGAGGGCTTTTTCCGCTATGAATATCGTGAAAAGTGATCTCCGAAACCGCATGGGGGATGGTTGGTTAAGTGATAGTTGTGTGGCATACATCGAAAAGGATGTCTTTAATTGCATTTCTAATGACGCAATTGTGGATCTCTTTCAGAAGATCAAAAGTCGCAGAGGGCGATTGTAGAATGTTTTAAATCTAGTATCGTGTATTTTGACAACTTTCTACTTTTGTATGAGAATTTCAAGATATAGTTATCACTTTTTTAGTAATGAATTGTTATTGTATTCGATGTTGTTTTATTTGAGTTGTAATTGTCTAAAAATATAAATTATCAATTAAATATTTGTAAAAAAAGTAAAAATAAGCCTAAAAAAAATTCGGGGGCTACTGCCTCCAAACCCCCGGCAATGGATTGTGCCCCACCCAGGCTAAATTCCTGCCTCTGCCTCTGCCTCTGCCTCTGCCTCTGACCATGTGTAGCTACATCGTGAGTTTGGAGAGGAGATGAGTATTACTATTTCCTGCAATTAATTTATTAATTTGAGACAGCCTCGTCGTTTTGTAGGTTAGTTCTTTATTTATTTATGGGGGTTTTGGGAAAAGGTCCTTATAATGCTCAAAGTGTATAAAAATAGGACACTCCATACAATTTTATAAATTTAGTCCTTGTACTAAAAATTCCATGAAAAATGGTGAAAAATAATGCCGCTGGCGCGGACTAGATTTATAAATGCTATTGTACCACAGGGACTAGATTTATAAACTTGAAAAGCATTGTCCTGAAAATTCAAATATAGGAAGGAACATGACCTTTACCTTAATTCTCTATTTATTTATTGTATTCATTCTCCTTGTACTTCCATAAGATGTGTGTAATTGCAACATGAGAAGCATTGGATTTTCTCACTGATTTTTCTTTTGCAAAACTGTCACATAGATGTATGTAAATTTATATGCAAAGAACCCGTGAATTTGATTTGTTCAACAACCACCAACTTAGATTAGAGGGCAATTAATCATATTCTAACTAAATGAGATCTTGAGGTTTAAGGTTAATATGAACAAATGTAGAGTATCTGGTATCAATTTGGATCCAGGGGGAGTGGAAAACATGGCTAACAAGATTGGTTATGGTATTGTGTTTTGGCCTTTGACAAAATTCGGTAGTGGGCAAGATTCACTCTAGATTGTATGAATGGAAAGCAGGGTGTTTGTCTAGGCGGGGGTGAGTGACTAAACTAATTTCATCAGTGCTCCAAAGCATTTTGATCTACTTCCTTTCCATCGTCAAACTAACGCTGAAAGTAGCAAAAATAACTGAAAATTGAATTATAAATTTCTTGTGGGAAGGGTGGGGTGAGAGTAAACATGACCATTTAATTGAATGGAATAAAGTAACAAGACCTAAAAAAAATAAACGTGGTTTTGAGTACTGGGAATTTAATGCAAAATACCAAGCTTTGTTGAGCAAATGGCTTTGGAGATTACCAAATGAGAGAGAATGCCTTTGAAGCACCATCATTGGGCAAATGCGAATTATAGAAATGGATAGAATTCCAATAGGGTGGAGAGAGGTTCTTTTAGAGGTCATTGGAAATATATCTCTCATGGCAACGATTCATTTTAAAGGGCGTCTCATTATTGATAGGGGATGGTCCCTTGGTATGTTTTTGGGAGGATTGTGGGCAGGTGTCTCTTCCTTTCAAGCTGGATTCCCTTGACTATTTAATCTTTCTTTGAACAAAATTTGCTCCATTTTGGGTATTGTTAAGGGTGGTCATCTCTATAATGGGTGTGGGATAAAAGTTTTGGACAACCAAGATCGTACTTTGAATTTCTTTGTAACAAGCCTTCATTTGCTTGTTTTCATTTATCAAAGGAAATCCAGGCAGACGGAATTAACTCTAAAGTTAAGGTGTTCGCATGGTTGGTGGCACACGAGAGAGCTAGCACTTTGTGATTTAATTCGAAGGAGAAATTCCTACATGAGCTTATCCCAAACTGGTGTTGTTAATGTAAAAATATTGCGGGGACCAAGAAGCACATCTTCCTCCCTTGTTGATGTGCAGATATTTTGTGAAGAAAGCTGTTTGAGGAATTTGACACTGTCGGAGAAAGGCATCAACCTCTGAATGATATGATCCTTCAGGAATGAAAGGGATTGGGAGACTTTGTGGAACTTAATCTCTTATAGAGATGTGGGGCGAGGGATATTTTGGAAACATATGTTTAGAACATAACAATTGAATTCTTGATGAGCAAGTGGAAGACAAGGAATGGATTTGGGAGAGGATCAAGTTCATTGCATCACTTTGGGTCTCGACATTCAATCATTTGGAGAACACTCCGGTGTTGGATTACCCTGGTAGTGTCATGGTTTAATTGTGGGCTGTTTTATTTATTTATTATCCTTGTTTCATGCGGTTTTTACCGTTGAACATTTTTTTTCTCCTTTATATTTTTGCTTTTGATAACGGTGGACTGCTGGTCCACTAATCCGCATATTGTAGTTTTCTTAATTAATATGTTATGTTTCCGATCAAGAAAAAATCACATAAACACTACGATTAATAACAAATAACATATATGATCTGGTTCACATACCTGTTCACACTTCCCCAAGTTCTCCTTGTCGCCTGTGTAGTTCTGAACAAACACATAAAAAAATGAAAAAAATATATATATCAACAACGAAAAAGGAGAGATAATTCAATAACAAACTAAATTATGCAGGCATTACTGTAGTAGAGAACCTTATTCAAAAAACATGTTATAGAAACGACAATAATTAATGGGCTGAAATTGTGAATAATATAGCTTCACCTTGAGAAGTTCCATCTCTTCTTTTGTAGGACAAAATTTTATGAGATTTTCTACTTGATCAGCATCTAAAATCGACTCATCCATTGCTAAAGCTGCAGCCTGAGAAAGTCGATATTTGGTGCTATTGAGTTTACTTGGAAGGAGAAACAAATACATTACATGAAGAAAACTGCAAAGTGGCGTATTTAACAACCCACATACACATATCATGAGTTACAACTTGGTATGATTTTCTACCTCATTGTTTATCATAAAATGATATGTTTTCAGAATAAGTAAAAAGAAGATGCAGAAAAGTATCAATACCTGAAAAATACCCAACCTAATATGCATTTGTCTCAAGTGATCAATAAACAAATGAGACATTTTCAATCGTAAAATTGCATTGTGTTGCATTAGTTGACAATCATGTCATAAGCCATAATCTTTTACAAGGAAAAAATAAGCAAGTAAAATAACACAAGTTCAGCAACACTGTCATATTCCTTAACCACAAGATTATTTACCGAGTTCTTACACCTTTCAGGATACAAGTCCATCAAACAAATTTCAAGTTCAGTAAGTTGCTCTTTTAGGCACAAAATTCTCTCACGGCTCTCAAATATACATTATTGAGGATTATAATTAGGCCAATTCCAAATTATAATCATTCTTGAGAAAGGTAAAGGAAGAAAGACAAAGTTACCACAAGTCACTAAAGCTTATTTGTAATATTTATATTACTGGGATATTATTTTAAGAGTAAATTATAAAAATTGTATTTTTTATGAAGCAGCCAAAGTGGGCACATATAAGCATATGCATAATACATATATTATCCACATGAATTGCGATAGAGGGTGGGTGATGGAAAGTATGAGAAATCAGGGGATGATTGAACATCATTTGAGGTACGTACATTAAGAAAAGACAGGGTCATGGAAGAGCATCAAAATAGGATAAGAATAATTCTCCATACTTAAGGGAAGGTTAATAAGTGAGATTTTGGCATGACAGTTAATCTGCAAAAGGGGTTTAAAGAAAGTGTTCCAAATTCTAATGCACATTGTGTTTCACCAGGATATGTTATGCTGGGAAATCCATTCGGTTCTTTATATTGCTAATTATTGGTATATTCGGTTATCGATAGGGTCATCCTTGATCGTCATTTCCTGTATGAGTACTGCATCCAACATGATAGTCAATGGTCTAAAAAACGCTAGGTGGCCGAGGGCCTTCTAGCTTGTAGGCGGCTAGGCGGTCTTCTAGACGTTTCTTTTTTTTAAATGTGTTTTTAATATGCATACCCTCTAACAAAATTATTCAACTAAAAGTAATGTCTAATTAGAACAATACTAGTCCAAGCATTAAAAGAAACTACTAAGCAACCATTGTTAACAATAATATGCAGTGATTATAGGGAGTACAGAGATTAAATAATTCAAAAAAACTAAAAAGAAACAGCTTAAAAAAATAGTTGTAAAAAAAATTAAAACAGCTTTTAAGAAAAACAACTTTAAAAAAACACCTTTTGGCCTTCCAGCATATTAAACGGCCATTAAGCATATTAAACAGTCGTTTAAATCCAACACCTTTTCTTTTAGCCTTTTTTCAATAAAACTACAAGGTCTATCACCTTCTACCTTCTAGGCGCCCTTTCAGATCTTTTTTAAGAACACTGATGATAGTTATATGGATCGTAAAACATCGAACTTCCTGTTGGGCCCAATCCTGACAGGATTCGAGGAAGAAGCCCCGGCAAACTCCATCCAACAGCCGCGGTAAGACCAGGGTGGAGGAAAGTGCAGTGAACAAAACAGTAGAAGATTTAATGATTTAAGGCAGTGGGAAACTTTATGACATTACATTGCTTCACCTTCACCGACACTAGAGAATGCTTGAAGGGGAAACCTACAAGGAATGGAAGCTTTAAATGTTCAACTGTTAGGTATGTGAAGGACTGCAGCTTCATTATTGACAAGATTTTGGTTCATAGATTTGCCAATCAAGGAAAATATTGTGAACGTGGACGTCGAACAAATCTTGACTATCGACATCCTGACAATGCGATAAGTTGCTGCAAATCATAGTGTGATGTGCAAAAGCAGTCATGGAATTGTCAGCTATTTCATTTTCCGGTGGCTGGAAAGGTATGTTAGCTCTCTGTCTCTTCTTGGTGTGCAGTGAGATGTTATGAAATCAATAAACAAAGCGTTGTAGTCTTATATAGGAGTGTGTTTGGTGGGGGAGAGAAACATGAGACTCTGTCGTTGATAGTATGTCTAGGAGTGCACAGGGGTAAAATGTTGAAACATGTGATCTATAATTCTTTATATCAGACTACCATTTCCCTACAATCTTTCAAGGCTTTTTAGGAAACGTTTGTCCTATAAAGGCTTGTAGGATTGTTTCTGAGATGCTCTATTGTATATTAATACATGTGTATGTGTGAGAGAGAAAACGATAGGAGTCAACCTGAAGTGTTTCTTTGGGCTCAAATTGACAAACCTTTTGAAAAGTCCCCTTCCTCTTAATATATTAAATATTCAAAGTCGAAAAAAACAAAATACAAAAAGGCAGAAACAGATGATGTAGTACCTAATCCACATCAAACCAAGCTCCTTCTAAAGAATAAATGCCCCAACAACAAGTTCAATGGTTGTCTCATGGAAACTTGAGACAGAAAGTACTGTGGAAAATCTTTAGTTATCATGAAGGCAACATATTTTCTGCTTTCTCCAAGCCTTCTTGTTAGTGTAAAGACAAGCTTTCTGGTTGTGTTGGAAAAGTACGCATTCATTGGTCTCAAGCTCTCCTCATAGAAGTCGATAGCTCTAAGTTGATAGATGGACCATAAAAACCAGTGCCTTTAGAAGTACTCTTGCCTCATAAAAGAAGCAATTGACAAATTTGAAGGATTGAATTAGTCAACTAATATTGTGTAGGATTCAGGACCAACTAAGAGGTTCTTTGACAATAAAATGATTAAATGACTATAGCTTGTCTCCTTAAATTCTAAATTCAAGATATGTAGCTCAAGTCTTTTTGTTTGGTTCATGGAGTCTTTTCATTTGCAAGAACACATTTTACATTTTCATTTTGGCAATAAAACTATCCCTGTTGTATATCATGGCAATCAGTCATGCCTCATTTCTCAAATGATTACATCCCCCCCACAATACACACAGTAATTATCAGATAATCACATTTCTCCCACCATACACACTCATAAATATATTGATGTTTATATGTACTATTGAAAGAACCCATGCAATGAGGGGAGTTTCCCGAGCCCCATAGCTAAAAATAAAACTAGAAGGATTTTTTTGACTGAGGTACCTGTGGTGTTTGATATTGATACCTCCATCTTTGTTTTATTTATACTGGTACTTTTCATCACTTACTGTCCCTTCCAGTGGCGATACATTTACATTCACCTATGGAAAAAGGTACCAAAATCTACACAAAATAATTATGGTGCCAAACTCTAAATATGACCACGAGCGAGGGAAGTCGCAAAGACCCAAACTAGAAACATGGCAATTAACTATAACTTATGTGATTATGCCGAGGATGGAAGTATTTCTCCAAATCCCCCATCATCACCAATTAGGGAACAGCTAGGTAAGAGGCAGTGCTACATAGGACCACGAGGGGGGCTGGAATTTGGGAACTTTCTGTACGTACTATTAATATTAACATGCTTCTTTTTAAAAATAATTTTTTGCATCAAATTTGTGCCCTAATTTATAAATACAAATTATATATATATATATATATATATATATATATATATATATATATATATAACTACTGCTCTTGTGCGGACTGTCCCGCATTTTAACAGTAAGGACTGGTGGACATGTGTCACCTGACGGTGAGTCCAGAACAGGGAGAGAGAGTGCCTATAATTTAGCCGATAATTTCTGGGCTTACCGCCAGGTGACACATGTCCGGTCCGCACTGTTAAAATGGGGGACAGTCCGCACAAGAGCGGTACTAATATATATATATATATATATATATATATATATATATATATATGATTCTTCAACTTTAGTATGTATCTGTTTGTGTGTCCACTTTTAATGTGACTATTGTGCCCGAAATCTTGGAGTATCAACATTTGTTTGTTTATTCTTCAACTTTTTACACCAAATATGTACCCTAAATTTATATGCACAAGTTTGGTGGGCTTGGATTTGAATAATAATAACACGTAGCCATTGTGAGCTTACACAAGAAATCGTAGTATCTTTAAAATTATTTATTATTGGATTTCGTTTTATTTCGGGTCATTTTATTAGTTTTTTACTATATCGGACCCTTCGTGTTTTGGGCCTTTAATGTTTGGTGTTCTTTGTAGTCCCTCGAATCTTTTAGAATTGTACCGTTTCAATATAAATACAAATATTGGGATCCCAATTAAGCCTTCACAAATTACTTTTTGATATCACAGCCAAAATATCTCTCTAAAATCTAACCCTAATTTCTCATAGTTGAACCCTAGAGTTTCTCTGTTCATCACGAAACCTTAGGTATCAGATTCTTACCATTTACGGGCATACCCATCCATCTCCAAACCCTAAAAAACCCCTATTCTAACAACCACGATCCTAAATAGTTGAAAACGAAACCATCTAGGTCTTATATGCTCACGATTTGAAGGAGGAGATTTAGCGAAGCAGTTCTAGCCATTCGCCCCGATTAAGCTTCGATTAACCTTCGATTTGAAGGACTGAGGGATTTTGATCTGTTCTACAACAGATCTGACTTGTTTGGAGGGCGTTTGATCATTGATTAGGAGGTATTACAGCTTCGGTAGCAAGCTCTAGGGTTTCGTCCCCGTTTCATAATTCTTCTAGGGTTTCATTTGTTGAAATATGCTGAATCGATGCTTTTTTTAATTTCTTAGGGCTGCTGGTTTGTTCAGTTCTTGTTGGTGTTGACTAGCCGTGTCTCCGGCTATGATTGGAGTGATATTTCATCCCAAGATTGTTTTCTTCATGCCTGTATTTTTTCTGAGATTTCATATCTGTTTTAATCAATTGAGCCTTTTCTTGAGATATTATGGGGGATTCGGGTAGTACTAAGGAGGTTTTTTCATTAGTACAACATACCCCGGCTCAACGAGTTACGAGTGTCCTCTTAAATGGGGGTAACTTTGCTCCGTGGTCTCGTTCCTTCTGCCTCTATGTTGGGGAAAGAGGTAAATCTAGTTGGTTATTGGGGAAAGAGAAGCTATCGGCAAACAATGATCCCAAGTTGTTTAATCGATGAGATACGGAGCGATGGACAATCTTGAGTTGGATGTTCAACTCAATGGAGGAGCGTATCTACAACATGTTTTAACATGTTTATGTTCTATGAGTCAGTTCTTGATCTTTGGAAGGCTCTTAATGATATGTATGCAAATGCACACAATAATGCCCACAACTTTGAACATTATACGAGATTGTCTGAGCATCACACGAGGCTCTGAAACTCTCGGTTCAGGATTATTTTGGATATCTACGATCTCGATGGGAGGAGTTGGCTCAATATGAGCCCCTTAGTGACTTTCCTCTTAACTTCACTACTGTTGAAGCGACTTGCTTGTCAATATACCTTCCAGTTCCTCATGGATTTACGATTGGAGTACGATTCTCTTAAGACTCGGATCCTAAACACATTTGCTATGCATCCTTTGCAAGAGGCATTTGATGTAGTTGATGGAGAGGAGCGTCGCCTCCATCTTACTCAGTCATCTTCTGCACTCGCTCCCTTAGTTGATTAGATGTCATTTGCGGCGATCTCAGGATCCCGTCCTTGTGACAAAAAGATTTCCTGTCATCGTTGTGGTGCCAAGGGCACACTCGCACTCAGTGCTTCAGACTGTACCCTGAGTTCAAGCAGGTATCCCTTCTGCTTTTCATGTTAGGGCTGCGAAGCCCACCTAGATTCCGAAGCCACCGATCACAGGACGAGTAAGTCATCCCTTTTTTATTCACCCAACATTCCTATTTATCAACATGTTCGTCTACGGACGACTCTCTTACACATATTCAAAGTAAGGGGGTGCATTTGTTACCTGATATTATCCTTTCCTCAATTTTGTATGTCCCTAATTTTATTTTTAATCTTCTATTTGTTAACCAACTTGCCAAACATTACAATTGTGTTGTTGTGTTCTTACCTATCCATTGTTACTTGTAGGATATGAATTCGAGGAGATTTTTTGGTAGGGGATATGCGCGTGATGGGTTACCCATAGTTATTTAAGGCTTAAGGCGCCAATGTCTCTCTAGAGCCTAAGCACAAGGTGATGTGCGCGCCTAATCAAAGTAAAGTGCACATCATACAAAATATGCAAAAATTGTATATCTATAATAAGATTATTTATGATCGAAAACTTGAAAAATAGCATAAATTACTACTCCCTCTGTCCCAAATTAAGAGTACAATATTCCTTTTGGGGTTGTCCCAAATTAAGAGTCCACTTTCCTTTTTTGTGCATAATCAACGAACCAAGTTCCACAATGGTGAACAAGAGTTAATCTTGACTGTTGATTGAGTGTATCCTTAATCTATACAAAATAAAAACATGGACCCTTAATTTGTGACAGAGGGAGTATCATACAAGGTTATGAAGAGACACATAAGAAGTTATATTTAATGCACTGTATAAAAAAAGAAAAAAAATCAAATATCAAAATTTATTTAGCATCTCAATTATCAGATAATCAAGAAAAGCAAATATATTAATATATTTAAAACAAATGTACTCCAATGTGTAAATAGAAAAATCAAAATAATTGGAGATGCAACAGTGCTAGTTTTTTTTATTTCTTTTGTCTAAGTAGTGATTATTGAGAAAGATGAAGTTTCACCACAACTTGGGCTTGACTTTGGTCAGTTTTGGGTGGAAAATGGTTCATTTCTCCATATTTCATTGAAAAATATGTAGTGTCAACATTGAATTCGTCTATTCTTGTATTGGGGCAGTTTGCGCGCCTTAGTGCACCTTGAGCATGAGCATAAGAACACAAGACGCCCGCCTTACTAAAAGGGCCTTGCCGAGGTGAGGCGAGGCACCAAGGTTGTGCTTTGGTGAGCCTAGAGCCTAGGCACGCACATAAGTGTGCCTTCAATAACTATAAATCCACCACCGTCCACATGTAGTCTTAGTGCTTCTACCATTACCTATGAAGTTTCTTGTTGCATGCCCGTTTAGGGCATGTCAATTTTTAGTAGTTATGTCTAAATTTTCTTTTCTTTCTAAGACTTGTCAAGACAAAAAGGTTTTATGTGATGTTTGTGAGCTTTCTACGCATATTAGAACTACTTATATTCCACATATGAGTCGTGCTCCTAGTATGTTTGATTTTATTCATTCTGATGTGTAGGGGCCATCCCCAATTGCTACCTTTTCAGGCCATTGTTATTATGTGACATATATTGAAGATTACACAAGTTGTAATTGGGTATATCTCCTCAAGCGAAAATATGAAGTTCCACCCATATTTGTCCAATTTCTTCAAATATTTAGAACTCAATTTAAAACGGTAGTTCATGATATTCGATCTGATAATGGGCGTGAGTATGTTTCCAATGAATTCTGATTTCAACTTAATCAAAAAAAGATCCTACACCAACTCACTTACCCATAAACACCAGAAAAAAATGGGTTGCGGAACGTAAAAAATCGCAATCTTATGGGCGTTGTTAGGTACTTGTCAAGTGGAACGAAGGTGCTTAAATTTTATTGGTACCTTTTTGTCCTCAGCACATCTTTATCATAAATTGCACCCCGAGTTGGGTCTTAAAGGGTAAGGCGTCCATTCAGTGTCTTTAGCCCGACGGCACCATGTTCAACATCCTTCCTTAGGTCTTTGGGTGAACCTGTTTTGTTCATGATCGTAGTTCCTCTCAGCACAAAAATTGATGATAAGGTTGTTCAGTGTATTTTTGTTGGGTACTCCTCTATGTCTAAGGAGTATCGATGCTATGACCCGGTATTTGAACACGTGTATCACTTCCTTGACGTTACCTTTCATGAGGATGTTCCTTTTCATGGAGAGGTGACAACTCCACAGGCTCCTGTCTCCACATCGCTTGAGGATAAGGCTTAGTCCCTTGTCAGACCTATTCCACTTGATGCCACTCCAATCATACATGTGTTACTCTTCGTCAACCCAATGGTAAATGCATTATTTTATTAGTTTATGTTAATGATATTATTACGGATGATGATGTCGATGGGGTTGCACGAGTAAAGAGGGATATCAAAAAGTGTTTGATGTGAAGGACTTAAGTCCTCTCTGCTATTTTCTTGGGATTAAGGTGGTTTGGTCTCAGACGCATGATCTCGTTATCCTAGCTCAAGTATACATTGAACGTATTTCAGGACATTGGGATGATAGCTTGTCGCCCGGCCTCCGCTCCTATATATCCCAACTTGAAGCTCTTAGCCGACACAGGTGATTTGATTTCGGATCCTTCAATTTATCGGAGATTAGTCGGTCGCCTCATGACCAAAACGAGACCATATTTGACATTTGATGTGAGTATGGTCAACGAATTTATGCATGTTCTGCATACTGCTCACTTGAATGTTGTTTACCACATTTTGGGCTACCACAGAAGACAAGCCTCTCGTGCTTTAATGATGCAGACTATGTTGGGTCTAAGACCAATAGATGATCCACCTCAAGACTTTTATACTTTTTATGGTTCTCACCTCATCTCATTAAAGAGACAAAAGCTCTTTAGCCGAGGTTGAGTACCGGGTAATAGTTCAGGACACATGTGAGCTTTTGTGGCTCCAATCGATTCTGAGAGCGTTAGGATTTATGGAGGAAGAATCATCAAAGTTAGTTTGTGATAATAAGTCAGTCATTATGCTTGCATTTATTCCGTACTTGATGAGATATGTTCATATAAAAAGTGCAGCCTGGCATCATTCCACCTGACTACGTCCCTTCTCCCTTCTTCAGATTACACAACTGATTTCTTTACCAAATCAATTGGGTCGTTGGGCCTTCTCTTCTCTCATCTTCCATTGCCAATGATCTTCATTGATATTTTCGTTTCATCTTGAGGGGTGGGTTTGATTTCGTGTTATTTTAGTATTTTTCCTTTATACTTGACCCTCCGTGTTTTAGACTTAGTTGTGTAGTGCTCGTCTTTGTAGTCTCGCTAATGTTTTAGATTTGTGACATTTCAGTATAAATACAATTATTAGGCTTCTTACCGGGTAAGCCATCACAAATTACTTTTATTGGAAGTTAGCATCTCCTCCCCCCCCCCCCCCCCCCCCCCCTTCCCCCTCCAACCCCGTTAATAAACCCCCAACTATTACAAGTAGTGATTCCTTTAGCTTCACTAAAAAAATTACATCCTCCATTAAAAAATTATTAAGGAAATGAAGCATCAAAGTTTATGGAGAAAAAAAAAGACGTCAAAACTTTGATTCCAAAAATAAAGTGCAAAAAAGATGGTAACTACTTCAATATTCATATAAGTACTTCCTCCTAATTGTACATGGAGCCATATGGTTATTAGTTATTTACTGAAATATCCAGTGACATGCATGATTTCCTCCAATAGACAATTAGTGTGTGAAATAATTGAATAACATGCAAGTCAAAAGAAGGCCAAAACAACTCCAGCAAGTCAGCATATTCAACTAGTTTGCTTTTTAACTTATGGGAAAAGAAGGTTTAAATATAAATTTTCTTAATCGGGGTTTAGGAAAATAATTTCTATGAAAATAATAACTTGTGGCTAATTTATCCCCTGAGTGAGATACTGGACCATTAACACTCGAGAAGCACCAAGTAAAGGTATCTAACAAACCTCTTAAGAGACAAGAAAATAAAGTAGGTTCCTTGAAAGGGAATCCACATAATCAAAAACCCGACTATCCCACAATACAATGCCTTCCCCTCTTTGCGACCCACAAGCATCCGAACAACAATAGTTCACCCACATGCATCCTCAAAAGTTGTTCTGTTTTATGGCGATAATTCTTTATTAGTGGTAGAAGACAAAACTCTTCTTCATATCTTCTGAAACATAAACACTAACATATACATGATAGCACATATTCAACAGAAATGTTATTCAAACACCTACAACTTTGCCAGAGTGAGGAAATAGAGTTTATTCTCGCAAATCAAAAAATAAAATATAAATCTTCTATTGAAAACATCAAGTTTGCCTAACTTACCATCATGTCCGGAAGTGGCATCTTAACCTTGGTGAGCATAATTTCAGTGTTATTGGCCCTTCGCAGGTCAATCTACAATCAATTAAGAGAAAATCGTTAAGTAAAAGGGAAGTGGGTAGAAAAAATTATCGTGGGATTACAAAAGACTATTCCTTAAAGGATTAAGATCCGGAAAAAAAAGTTCCACTACCACCAATTCAAAGGAATAAATAACAAGAAAGCATGAGTCCATTAGTTATTGAAGTCTAACGAATCTAAAAAATGATAGCATAAAGAAAAGAAAATATGAGTTATAGACAGGGCTCAGTTAAGTTTGTCACCATCATGGATACTTTTTTCACTCGCTCCGATAATATTAGTAAAATTTACCTAAAATTTTCACATTACCTCATATGATATTCTTGTCCTAAGCAAGGAGGAAGGTGGGTTTATTAGTGCATAACGAAGGGGCTTGTCTTCATCTTGATACCTCTACAATGCGGTTGACAATTTTCTCTAACGCATTTCAACATTAGCAAGTGTTGTATCAATGAGCCTATATATTATTGATTCTCTAATTAAACTACTAGTTGTCTTTCTAAAGTGAGATCAAAATAACTATTTGTCTGATGAAATTTGCCACAGAGAGAATAATTAAAAAAAAAATTTACTATATTTCCTAGAGAGAGAGAAAGAAAGCATGTCACATATATAATGTGGTCCATAAAGTATGACCTTCAGAATTAAAGTATATAATTGCTTAAAAATCCAACAACACTAAGCAACATTAGGACATATAGCCATAACCAAATCATGTACTGTCATGATTTCTCACAACTATAAGTCATAGTACCATCTCTCAAAAAAACACATCTTCTAGCTGAAGACATTCCTCAGACAAAGAATTATAATCATATAGAATTACCAGGTTTACTTTGTCGGTTTTTGATCCAACAGATTTCTGTCGATCTCCAGATTTACCTCCTGTCGGCTTTGGGACTGTGGCAGAGAAAAGAGTCTCAAGTTCTGAAACGTCAAATTCTGGCGCACTAGGATCAAAGGATACAATATTATATCAGTAATTCATAACAGAATTGATGTTACAATCAAGCACCATGACAGAACTATGCGCATATGTCAGCACAACAAAATTCAAGGCAACCATGGATTGAATGGCCTGCAATATAAAACTGAGAAGCAGCAGAATAATTATTTTAAAGCCAAACAACAGTAAGTATAGAGTGAGGTGAGCATCTATGTCATGGTAAACTTGAAAACAGAATTAGTAAGGAAATTATACTATATCTCATGGTCAACTAGACTGAAATAGTAAAGTCGGCAATACCTTTGTGGTTCTCCATGTCTTTGCAATTCTTCCCATAAGCTTCCTTGCAATGCCCTGGTTACCTTGCTCCAATGCAGGGGCTTTAAGTTTGATCTTCGAGGTACTGAAGCAGCAGTACGTGCAAGCCCACGCCCTCGACTTGCAGGCAAGCCTCTCCCATGTCCTTTAGCACCTAAGGGTAAAGGGGGTGGAGGGGTACCACCTGGTGGTCTAGGTTGTCCAGGTGGTGGAGGAGGTCCTGGCACACGAGCTCCAAGAGGAGGCGGAGGAGGTGGTGCTCCACGCAACGGCGGAGGTGGTGGAGGTGGACCAACAATAGCAGGAGGTGGTGCCCCACACACTGGAGGAGGTGGTGGCCCACGGGTTGGCGGTGAGGAAGTTGGTGAATTATATACTGGGGGTGGTGGAGGTGGAAGTGGGCTTCCATGCACAGGGGGCGGGAATGGAGGTGTCTGTCCACCTATCGGAGGTGGTAGAGACGCTCCTGAAAATGGAGGTGGTGGTGGTGGTGGAGGTGCTCTAAATAAAGGAGGTGGTGGAGGTGGAGGAGGTGCTCTATCTAAAGGAAGTGGTGGTGGTGGTGGCTGAGGAGATTTTGATAAAGAAGGTGGGGCTGGTGCTCCACGTAAAGGAGGTGGAGGTGGAAGTGGTGGAGTTTGAGCTACATGTAAAGGAGGTGGAGGTGGAGGTGGTGGTGGTGGTGGAGCTCCTGGTAAAGGAGGTGGAGGTAGAGCTCCACGTAAAGGAGGTGATGGTGGTGGTGGTGGAGGCTCACCATCCCAGGTAGTAGTAGCAGGAGGAGGAAGTTGTACTCCAACTCCAGCAGGTTTTGTTGTAGGGGAGAAGTACACAGGGGAAGGGAGGGGTGGAGGTGGCAAAGCCCTATCAAAACTCTGTGTGCTAAAAGAGATGAGAGGACGTGGAGGGGGAGGGGGAGGGGGAGGGGGCAAAATCCAACCAGGAATTTGTCTGTGGGTTGAATTGGGAAGAGGGGGTGGAGGTGGAGGGATTACCGGTGGAGTTTCCCTTAAGTTCACAAATGGAGGAGGAGGAGGAGGAGGAGGAGGGGACAAAGAGTACAACGATAAGTCAGAAGAACTAGGTGGAGGTGGGGGTTGTGGGGACATCAGAGGATGTAGCAAGGAAGTAGCAATTAAAGATGTGTTAAAAGATGGAATAAAAGGGGGAGGAGGTGGTGGTGGAAGTTGACATGGGCTAGGATATGGTGCAGTTGAAGTAAGAGTGGGAGGACAAGAAGTGTGTTTCACAGGTGCACAGTCTGCACTTATCCTAGCATCTGTTGAACTCATCGAATCAGGATTATCATCCCCTAACTGAAAATCCTTTCCAATGGATAGCATAGGGGGGGCACTGTTATATCTTGACGGTGGACAAGATACATGCATTGAGTTATCGTAAGGACCTTTGTCAGGAGAGATCCAGCGAGATGTTGTGTTTGATTTGGTCTGTCTTAAAAGAGTGCTCTGAGTTTCTTGTTGTTCAGGTATAAGTCTGCCAACAACTGATTCTGCAACTGATGTATTTGGTTCCTCCTGTCTTATAAGATTGCCCTGAATTTCTTGCTGTTCAGTCATTTGTCCGCCAACAACTGTATCTGCAGCAGAAGTTGAAGTTGAGTTTGTAGTTGGCTGTTTTTTTGTATCATGTGGGGGGGACTTCTCAGATATTTCTTTACATTTATCAGCACTCAATTTCTGCGCTGAACCCTGTCTTTCAAACTTCTTGTGCAAAGGAGATTCTTCTCTATAGTATTCACTGTCCACCTCTACTGACATGCCATGGACATCTGTAATTACAGAATTAGATTCTGTAATACCAAATACATCAGCAACCAATACAGAAGAATCTCCCTCACCTTCCCCATTATCCAAATTAATGGCTTTTACTTCACGAATATTAGAAGCTACCTTGTTATCCTGTTTGTGATTCCCATCACCCGATGCACAGTCTTGAAATGCGTGAGGTTCTGAATCCTCCTTCCAGACTATTTCATAACTCTCGTCATCTGTTTTACTATCATGAGCTATATGAATATCTGAGTCCCCCTTCCCATCCTGCCCATCAACTACATTGCTGAAGATCTCTTCCACCTCAAAAAACTCTTCAGGTGAAGCACACTCTGTCTCGTTCCCATCTTCAGTTGCCACTTGTGTGGTGATAATGGGTGGAACAGCATCAGCATCCGAAAAGAGTACCTGTACAAATATTTGTATACATTAAAATCCTACATCTTCAGAAAAAGGACATTGCATGCAAGTATGATAGATCCATACCTCTACTTTAAAATCTTTGGAAACCAAACTTTCTCATCCCATAAAACATCAATTTCATCACGGCTCAACATCAATACATTGGACCGGACAAATGCTGTGTGGAACATGACTCTGAACATCGTCTCCTCCCTTACTAGATCGTCGTCCAAATGGATGCACTCTAGAACAACATCTCCTTGAGCACGACGATGAATATCAATTCTCACCAGTGCACATTCTTCCTGCAGTTAGAAGTTGCAAGAACACTTCAAATCTTAGTTGGCAATCCTTCAAGTCTCAAATTGGGAATTTGGAATTACCTGTTGATAGTAGCAGGCAAGATTTTTAGTCTTTGAAGTTGAAAACAGAAGTTTAGAGCTTCTATTGGCTGTTGTTGAAGAAGGATCCTGACCATAAATACGTACTACTGGTCGGAAACCTTTCCCACCTTCAATTAATGGAAGGGCTCTAAGTATCATACAATCCAAAGTCAGGGGTGTATCTGATGGAGGCCAATCCAAGCCCAAATTTCTTCTGGAAATGTACTGAAGATATCTCAATTGCGAAGGCTGTGGATTTAAAGGAGACAAAAGATGAAGAAGTTCCCTGGGAGCTTGCTTGTATACCATTTCAAGAGTCTTCTGCTCACCGTTGTACTGTTTTCGATATAAAAGAAGGCCGGCAAGCATGAAAGCAAGAACAGGCCACCCTCCCCTTTCACAATGCATCAGTAGCACATTTTGTTGGCCCTCCAATGACAGCCAGCTCTCACTGGATCGCAAAAAGTGGTGGATCATCTCCAAAGGTAACAGTTGACACCGCTCATATTGCCGAGGGTAATCCATTACTGTCATATCGTACTGGGACAATAAATCTGAAATTTGGCTCTTTATTTCACCTTCCTTGAAGTTAAAAACCATAAAAGAAGCATCGGGATAGTAGTCTTGTAGTTGAGCTACAATGCCACCCATGTACATTTTGTACTCATTTTCTTCCAATACATCAGTGGAGAAGCAACAGTCAAATACTGTAAATGAGGAACAAATACGAATTAGAGAGAAACAAAACCTAATATATGGCCACTAAAACTATGATATATAGTCTGCGCAAGAAAAGAGGAAATGGGAAGAAAATGTTTTAAAGTCTCAAATAACTGTCGAATGAAGATAGTACAAATCAAAATATGAAGCTAAAGAAATGAGAAGAACACTAACTACTGTGATAAAAACAGCTGATCTTTCAGGATAAGAAAAAGTTCAAAAGAAGAGGTGTGGGAAAAAATTAAATCCCCAGTTTCTCTTTTGGTGTCAACATATAAGCATTTCAAGGGGATAAAAATTTTATATATTGGCAACAATTTGGTTGACATGGAGGGAAGTGACTATTCAAAACATTACTAAATGTATTTTTAAGTACTCACTATTAACAATATAAATTTTAATTCTGGCAAATCTCTTCATCTGAACTACAAACTAATTGTTGGTAAGTCCGCCCTGAACTAAGTTCTCAAAGTTAATCAAAAACGAACCTTTTCATCTCCTCAAAAACTCCTTCCTTTTTCAATAACCATCAAAATAAACTTTTTTTGTCAAACGTGAATCTGTATTTTGCAGTCAAGCTGAATACAGATCGCATGGTGATTAGAACACGTGCTTTTGATCAGTTTATGAACTCAGTAGCAGACAAAATTGGGAGTGAACAGCATTAAGACAATTGATATGAATTTATGATTTTGATTTTCTTTTGTTTATTATATAGATGATGCATTATGTTCTTAGTTTTTACTATTTTGTTCCTGTATTCGCACCCTGTTTGCTTTGGTTTTAACTATAGCTGAATTTTTTCCTTACCATCAATTAGAGGTTTTCAATTAAAATGGACTTTGTTTAATCTTTGAAATTGTATTTAGGGAAAGGGATCTAATCTACTAACACAATTTTACTTCAATACACTTTTCATGATTGCTTTTTACTTTTTTATCCACAGATTTTATATGACTTTTGAACTACAACCAATTATTTGTATCTTTCTTGGAAATAAATTGTAATCCTGGATGTTGCATGCATAATTGTAAATAGCAATTATGGAAATAAGCATATGTTAATTTTGAATATTTCAGTTTGTGTTGTATATTGTTTTGTAAGAAAACTTTCAAGCCAAAAAGTAAGGCTTTAAGGCATGAATCACTGTTTGAAAGGCGAAAGCGTAGCGTAAGATGTTTTCTTGTCAAAAAGGAGGATGTAAGCTTTTGTGAATACTAAAATTTAATTAGAAATAAAAATGCGTAAGAAATAGAAATCTAGTAGATAACATTTACACACTATTTTTTGAAAAACAATTCATTGAAGTAAACATCATAATGGATTTTACAAACAAGATAACACAGATTAGCGGATTGTTTCAACATCTTAATGCAAAAATCCATCATATGCAAGCTATTCATCTTCCCATAAATGGAATATATTGAACAAATCATCTCGGTGTAATAGTTCAAACAACTGGACATCTTCATTACAGATGTCTTCTTAGAAACAAAATATACCAATAAATACAAGATCTGGACACATTAACTTTAAAATTGTACCTTTTATCGCTGTCGTCTTCAAATTGGATTTGTTGAGGGTTCTATTAGCGAGTTTCTGATCGTTTAATTCTCTTTTTTTATTAACTATGTCGCTTATGTGTTTGAAGTTTTCTAATATTTGATTCCTTTATCCAGTCAAATCCCTGGCGAAGATGCATAAAAATCTGTAAGGACATTTTTGTCCATTATCAATTTGTATGTCATACGCCGTTACACCGTTGAAGAAATTCAAGATTGCATCTACATCAACGGATCCGAATATCAAAGCGTCTTCAACATCATAGCCTCTGCGAGAATGAACTTGGTAAAATTTTGTTTCTACGTCCCTTAAAGTTCATATTTAGTATTGGGAAATTTTTATAAAATGTTTTTTATAAAAATAAGGCGTAAGTTTTTTCAAGCAAAATGAGGCATTTATTATTCTGGGTCAACCGGACCGATCCGGTCACAAACGGACCGATCCGTTTTGCTGAAGGCCAGTATACCCCGGACCGATGGCAAACCGATGAGGAGAAATAGCCGAACCGATCCGACCTCATTCGGACCGATCCGCCTCTTAATAAAAGAATCGATCCGGTCAAATCGGACCGATCCGCCCTCAATCCGGACCGATCCGACGGGGATAATCACTGCCAGATTCGCTGCAGATTTTTTAGGCTCAAAGACTTCTTATTTAAATCCAACTTCGGGGAGTTATTTTTTAAGACTTTTCAACACGATTTTCAGAGTCCTAAATACTCTAAGTCTTCACCTTTTTGATGTGCCAAACATCTTTTTGATTCACACCAAAAATCCCAATTACTTTTGTGAATCTTTTGGAACCCTAGAACACAAGCTTTGCTACTGTTCATCTTTGTGGAGAGATCTTTGCAAACGAGGGCTGCGTGTCATTGCCGAGGGAGTCTCTACAAAGTGTTATGACTGCGTGTCATTGAGGAGAGCTGCGGTTCTTCCTGCGTTGTTTGGGCTGCGAGTCCTTGGAGGGTGCTGCGTGTATTCTCTTGCTGAGTTCAAGACTGCGTGTCTTTGTGGGTTGGCTGCGCGTTAATCCATTGCAGATTTCTCTATGTAATTGTAAGTTGCGGCTTGTATATTCATAGTGAAATAAAAGGTTTTGCCCTGCGGGGATTTTTCCTGAAATTGTTTGTTTTTATCCTGCATGCTATATTTTATTTGATAAATCATCTAGATGCATGTCTTAGGGTTTTAACTAAAATTTGGGATTAATTGAAATTGGTTTTTTATTTGAGAAGTCGCAATATTTCCGCTGTTGCTGCACTCTCAAATTGGTATCAGAGCGGGTTACGCTAATTTATCGCGTGATCCTGATTTTTCGAGGATTTATTTTTTTTGATACAATTTGACTTCTCACGTCGTCAAATTGGTATCAGAGCCTGTTGCACTAAGTTATTGTGCTTTGATCCTGTTTTTGCAAAAATGGCTTTTGATGGTTTTGATGATCTTCGATGTCAAATTTTTGAAAAAATTAATTGGAATATTCGCACGAACTCTTGTTTTAAATCTTCTGTTGAAAACGAATCTGAGAGGTGTCCTTGTTGTGAGGGTGTTGGTCACACGTTACATGAGTGTACCACAAATTTAAAGAAGAAATTGAATAAACCGATTTCTCATGTTTCTACCCTTAGTGATTGTGATTCGGAAGAAGAAGTTTTTTATGCTTCTAGGCGAGAGTTTCCCATCCATGTGATTAGTGATAGTGAAGGTGATGGGAGTGTGGATGAAAGTGAGGAGGAAAGTGTAGATGAGCATGACTTGCAAACTGCTTTCAATGAACTTTATGCTGAAACTTTGAAAACAAAGAAAGAAAATTTGAAATTGAAAGCTCAATTGAAAGAGTGTGCCATAAAAAATAATGATTTTTTAGTTGAAGAACTTAGGGCTCATGTGAAAATTTTGAAAGAGAAGCTTGAGTACGTCGAGGGTGAGAGAGATAGTCTTAGAGGGTTGATGGAGACTATGAAAAAGGAGCTTTTAGAGTTTGAGGATTCTAAACGAGTACTTGAATCTAGGATAGGTGAACTTGAGGTGAAATTGAAAGATTCAAGTAAAGTGAAATTTGATTTGGAATCTAGGTCTGAAAAACTTGATAAGATTTTAGGCACAGTCGAGATCAAAACTGATAGGGGTGGGATTGGTCTTGAAAAATATGTTGCACCCATTCCCACACGTGTGAGAGAGCCTCCTAGGTTTGTTAAGAAAGAGACACCTACGGGTGTTAGGAAAGAGCCCCCTAGGAACATCGTGAGAGTGCCTCCTAGGATCATTAGGAGAGATCCACCTAAGCAAATTCAGAAAGCGCCACCTAGGAAATTGAGGAGAGGGCCACCTTTAGGTAACACACACCGCCCGATTTACACTTGCACACATTGCGGTAGGCAAGGTCATCTTAGGAGATTTTGTTACAAGCTTTTAAATGGACCTAGGAAGGTTAATGAAAGAATAAATTCGATTCCCAAAACCCCCACACTTCGTTACACATCAATTTGGGTTAGAAAATCGGATTTAGAGGCTTATGGTTTATTTGTCCACGATTCCCGTTTGCTTGCACGTGATTCACCCCATGTGAAATCTTTTGATTGATTGTGATTGCATGTTTGTCATACACTAGTTGTAGGTTCATGATATATTTTTACTAGTGTGATGACTTGTACTTTTTGTATAAATTCTTGTTTTTGATTTTTTTTGAAAAATACAAAAAGATTTTATTTTGATAAAACTTTTGAAAAATCCAAAAAGATTTTTATTTTTTAGTTTACACCGTTTATGGATGAACACTGTGGATGACCGAGTCACAACATCATTCCATTATTTTCATGTGAACTATTTGATAGTGTTTTGAGACAATAGGTCAATTCATCCATGTGCTTTATAATGTTTGGAGTCATTAAGATGTAATTAAGTGTTACTTCCTACATGTTTGACTCATGTTTCCTTTATTGCACACATGCACGGATTTGTTTGATTATTGTGCTTGTCTTATCACATGTTGGTTGGGTGTTTTCACTTCAATCCTGTCCTTAAAACGAACCAAGCGCGATAATTTTGATAAGGAAATTGTGCATATAAAAACCGTTTTGTGAGTTTGTGTGCTTTGTTTGAAAACGGGGAAGGGCTGCGAAAGGTTCTTTAGCCTTTGCGAATACTAAGCCACCGTTAAATTGGACCTAAAAAATGGAGGAATTTTATTATCCGAGGTCCAAAGAGGTTCAAAGAGCCCGAAAAAATTGAAAGGCAATAAAAAGAAATTCATGCCAAATATGGGCCATTTAGGTTTTTGCACCAATTCTCCAAAGTTTGAGAATTTAGATTACCTCTAAAAGAAAATTTATATGAGGGAGTTTGGTTGGAGAATTAAAACGGGTTTGCACGTCCTTGAAATTCTTGAAAATGCGCTATATAGTTTTGGACGTTATTGGTGTGAAAATCATTTGACTTTGATTTGTTGATTTGCATAAGACGATGTCATCTAAATTCAACAATCTTTTCACCTAAGGATACTTTTGATGTTCATTCGTTAGGGGTACACATATGCATCATGCACATATGATTGATTGCGTTGATTTACCTATCGAATGTGTTCACACCCATTCATTCCATTTCCATGACTTGGTTGTTTGAGTCTAAATCCATGGTGTGATTTTTGTATCATATTTGTTCAAATTGGTATCCTATCTTTGTATGAAAAATTTGAAAAATCAAAAATAGTTTGTATTTGTTTTGTACCGTGTCACCCCGATTCTGCTTATTTGATTCATTCTTCTCATTTGTCTATTTGGGGACATCATAAAAAGGGGGAGAAAGAATTATCATATTATGGGGGAGAAAGAATTATCATATTATGGGGGAGTTTGAATTTTGGGGGAGTTTTTGAGATGTTGCTTATGTTTTTATCATATATTGATATCCATGTTTATCTCATTTCAAACTCGATATGTCACGTGGTATTTGCCTTGTCTCATGTGTGTAGGTATGAAGATTGAAGATCAATATGTTGCACACCCTGATGAGAAAAGCTTTGAGATTTAATGATTGTTGAAGATTGAAGAACAAACGATGAAGATTTATACCTTTTTATCTTTCCATCTTTAGGGTTCATGGGAGGGTAGATTTGTATAGGTCATAAGTTGATAATTCGGATATTTTTTATGTATGTACCGGCATAGACATAGGGGGAGATTTGTAAGGACATTTTTGTCCATTATCAATTTGTATGTCATACGCCGTTACACCGTTGAAGAAATTCAAGATTGCATCTACATCAACGGATCCGAATATCAAAGCGTCTTCAACATCATAGCCTCTGCGAGAATGAACTTGGTAAAATTTTGTTTCTACGTCCCTTAAAGTTCATATTTAGTATTGGGAAATTTTTATAAAATGTTTTTTATAAAAATAAGGCGTAAGTTTTTTCAAGCAAAATGAGGCATTTATTATTCTGGGTCAACCGGACCGATCCGGTCACAAACGGACCGATCCGTTTTGCTGAAGGCCAGTATACCCCGGACCGATGGCAAACCGATGAGGAGAAATAGCCGAACCGATCCGACCTCATTCGGACCGATCCGCCTCTTAATAAAAGAATCGATCCGGTCAAATCGGACCGATCCGCCCTCAATCCGGACCGATCCGACGGGGATAATCACTGCCAGATTCGCTGCAGATTTTTTAGGCTCAAAGACTTCTTATTTAAATCCAACTTCGGGGAGTTATTTTTTAAGACTTTTCAACACGATTTTCAGAGTCCTAAATACTCTAAGTCTTCACCTTTTTGATGTGCCAAACATCTTTTTGATTCACACCAAAAATCCCAATTACTTTTGTGAATCTTTTGGAACCCTAGAACACAAGCTTTGCTACTGTTCATCTTTGTGGAGAGATCTTTGCAAACGAGGGCTGCGTGTCATTGCCGAGGGAGTCTCTACAAAGTGTTATGACTGCGTGTCATTGAGGAGAGCTGCGGTTCTTCCTGCGTTGTTTGGGCTGCGAGTCCTTGGAGGGTGCTGCGTGTATTCTCTTGCTGAGTTCAAGACTGCGTGTCTTTGTGGGTTGGCTGCGCGTTAATCCATTGCAGATTTCTCTATGTAATTGTAAGTTGCGGCTTGTATATTCATAGTGAAATAAAAGGTTTTGCCCTGCGGGGATTTTTCCTGAAATTGTTTGTTTTTATCCTGCATGCTATATTTTATTTGATAAATCATCTAGATGCATGTCTTAGGGTTTTAACTAAAATTTGGGATTAATTGAAATTGGTTTTTTATTTGAGAAGTCGCAATATTTCCGCTGTTGCTGCACTCTCAAATTGGTATCAGAGCGGGTTACGCTAATTTATCGCGTGATCCTGATTTTTCGAGGATTTATTTTTTTTGATACAATTTGACTTCTCACGTCGTCAAATTGGTATCAGAGCCTGTTGCACTAAGTTATTGTGCTTTGATCCTGTTTTTGCAAAAATGGCTTTTGATGGTTTTGATGATCTTCGATGTCAAATTTTTGAAAAAATTAATTGGAATATTCGCACGAACTCTTGTTTTAAATCTTCTGTTGAAAACGAATCTGAGAGGTGTCCTTGTTGTGAGGGTGTTGGTCACACGTTACATGAGTGTACCACAAATTTAAAGAAGAAATTGAATAAACCGATTTCTCATGTTTCTACCCTTAGTGATTGTGATTCGGAAGAAGAAGTTTTTTATGCTTCTAGGCGAGAGTTTCCCATCCATGTGATTAGTGATAGTGAAGGTGATGGGAGTGTGGATGAAAGTGAGGAGGAAAGTGTAGATGAGCATGACTTGCAAACTGCTTTCAATGAACTTTATGCTGAAACTTTGAAAACAAAGAAAGAAAATTTGAAATTGAAAGCTCAATTGAAAGAGTGTGCCATAAAAAATAATGATTTTTTAGTTGAAGAACTTAGGGCTCATGTGAAAATTTTGAAAGAGAAGCTTGAGTACGTCGAGGGTGAGAGAGATAGTCTTAGAGGGTTGATGGAGACTATGAAAAAGGAGCTTTTAGAGTTTGAGGATTCTAAACGAGTACTTGAATCTAGGATAGGTGAACTTGAGGTGAAATTGAAAGATTCAAGTAAAGTGAAATTTGATTTGGAATCTAGGTCTGAAAAACTTGATAAGATTTTAGGCACAGTCGAGATCAAAACTGATAGGGGTGGGATTGGTCTTGAAAAATATGTTGCACCCATTCCCACACGTGTGAGAGAGCCTCCTAGGTTTGTTAAGAAAGAGACACCTACGGGTGTTAGGAAAGAGCCCCCTAGGAACATCGTGAGAGTGCCTCCTAGGATCATTAGGAGAGATCCACCTAAGCAAATTCAGAAAGCGCCACCTAGGAAATTGAGGAGAGGGCCACCTTTAGGTAACACACACCGCCCGATTTACACTTGCACACATTGCGGTAGGCAAGGTCATCTTAGGAGATTTTGTTACAAGCTTTTAAATGGACCTAGGAAGGTTAATGAAAGAATAAATTCGATTTCCCAAAACCCCACACTTCGTTACACATCAATTTGGGTTAGAAAATCGGATTTAGAGGCTTATGGTTTATTTGTCCACGATTCCCGTTTGCTTGCACGTGATTCACCCCATGTGAAATCTTTTGATTGATTGTGATTGCATGTTTGTCATACACTAGTTGTAGGTTCATGATATATTTTACTAGTGTGATGACTTGTACTTTTTGTATAAATTCTTGTTTTTGATTTTTTTTGAAAAATACAAAAAGATTTTATTTTGATAAAACTTTTGAAAAATCCAAAAAGATTTTTATTTTTTAGTTTACACCGTTTATGGATGAACACTGTGGATGACCGAGTCACAACATCATTCCATTATTTTCATGTGAACTATTTGATAGTGTTTTGAGACAATAGGTCAATTCATCCATGTGCTTTATAATGTTTGGAGTCATTAAGATGTAATTAAGTGTTACTTCCTACATGTTTGACTCATGTTTCCTTTATTGCACACATGCACGGATTTGTTTGATTATTGTGCTTGTCTTATCACATGTTGGTTGGGTGTTTTCACTTCAATCCTGTCCTTAAAACGAACCAAGCGCGATAATTTTGATAAGGAAATTGTGCATATAAAAAACCGTTTTGTGAGTTTGTGTGCTTTGTTTGAAAACGGGGAAGGGCTGCGAAAGGTTCTTTAGCCTTTGCGAATACTAAGCCACCGTTAAATTGGACCTAAAAAATGGAGGAATTTTATTATCCGAGGTCCAAAGAGGTTCAAAGAGCCCGAAAAAATTGAAAGGCAATAAAAAGAAATTCATGCCAAATATGGGCCATTTAGGTTTTTGCACCAATTCTCCAAAGTTTGAGAATTTAGATTACCTCTAAAAGAAAATTTATATGAGGGAGTTTGGTTGGAGAATTAAAACGGGTTTGCACGTCCTTGAAATTCTTGAAAATGCGCTATATAGTTTTGGACGTTATTGGTGTGAAAATCATTTGACTTTGATTTGTTGATTTGCATAAGACGATGTCATCTAAATTCAACAATCTTTTCACCTAAGGATACTTTTGATGTTCATTCGTTAGGGGTACACATATGCATCATGCACATATGATTGATTGCGTTGATTTACCTATCGAATGTGTTCACACCCATTCATTCCATTTCCATGACTTGGTTGTTTGAGTCTAAATCCATGGTGTGATTTTTGTATCATATTTGTTCAAATTGGTATCCTATCTTTGTATGAAAAATTTGAAAAATCAAAAATAGTTTGTATTTGTTTTGTACCGTGTCACCCCGATTCTGCTTATTTGATTCATTCTTCTCATTTGTCTATTTGGGGACATCATAAAAAGGGGGAGAAAGAATTATCATATTATGGGGGAGAAAGAATTATCATATTATGGGGGAGTTTGAATTTTGGGGGAGTTTTTGAGATGTTGCTTATGTTTTTATCATATATTGATATCCATGTTTATCTCATTTCAAACTCGATATGTCACGTGGTATTTGCCTTGTCTCATGTGTGTAGGTATGAAGATTGAAGATCAATATGTTGCACACCCTGATGAGAAAAGCTTTGAGATTTAATGATTGTTGAAGATTGAAGAACAAACGATGAAGATTTATACCTTTTTATCTTTCCATCTTTAGGGTTCATGGGAGGGTAGATTTGTATAGGTCATAAGTTGATAATTCGGATATTTTTTATGTATGTACCGGCATAGACATAGGGGGAGATTTGTAAGGACATTTTTGTCCATTATCAATTTGTATGTCATACGCCGTTACACCGTTGAAGAAATTCAAGATTGCATCTACATCAACGGATCCGAATATCAAAGCGTCTTCAACATCATAGCCTCTGCGAGAATGAACTTGGTAAAATTTTGTTTCTACGTCCCTTAAAGTTCATATTTAGTATTGGGAAATTTTTATAAAATGTTTTTTATAAAAATAAGGCGTAAGTTTTTTCAAGCAAAATGAGGCATTTATTATTCTGGGTCAACCGGACCGATCCGGTCACAAACGGACCGATCCGTTTTGCTGAAGGCCAGTATACCCCGGACCGATGGCAAACCGATGAGGAGAAATAGCCGAACCGATCCGACCTCATTCGGACCGATCCGCCTCTTAATAAAAGAATCGATCCGGTCAAATCGGACCGATCCGCCCTCAATCCGGACCGATCCGACGGGGATAATCACTGCCAGATTCGCTGCAGATTTTTTAGGCTCAAAGACTTCTTATTTAAATCCAACTTCGGGGAGTTATTTTTTAAGACTTTTCAACACGATTTTCAGAGTCCTAAATACTCTAAGTCTTCACCTTTTTGATGTGCCAAACATCTTTTTGATTCACACCAAAAATCCCAATTACTTTTGTGAATCTTTTGGAACCCTAGAACACAAGCTTTGCTACTGTTCATCTTTGTGGAGAGATCTTTGCAAACGAGGGCTGCGTGTCATTGCCGAGGGAGTCTCTACAAAGTGTTATGACTGCGTGTCATTGAGGAGAGCTGCGGTTCTTCCTGCGTTGTTTGGGCTGCGAGTCCTTGGAGGGTGCTGCGTGTATTCTCTTGCTGAGTTCAAGACTGCGTGTCTTTGTGGGTTGGCTGCGCGTTAATCCATTGCAGATTTCTCTATGTAATTGTAAGTTGCGGCTTGTATATTCATAGTGAAATAAAAGGTTTTGCCCTGCGGGGATTTTTCCTGAAATTGTTTGTTTTTATCCTGCATGCTATATTTTATTTGATAAATCATCTAGATGCATGTCTTAGGGTTTTAACTAAAATTTGGGATTAATTGAAATTGGTTTTTTATTTGAGAAGTCGCAATATTTCCGCTGTTGCTGCACTCTCAAATTGGTATCAGAGCGGGTTACGCTAATTTATCGCGTGATCCTGATTTTTCGAGGATTTATTTTTTTTGATACAATTTGACTTCTCACGTCGTCAAATTGGTATCAGAGCCTGTTGCACTAAGTTATTGTGCTTTGATCCTGTTTTTGCAAAAATGGCTTTTGATGGTTTTGATGATCTTCGATGTCAAATTTTTGAAAAAATTAATTGGAATATTCGCACGAACTCTTGTTTTAAATCTTCTGTTGAAAACGAATCTGAGAGGTGTCCTTGTTGTGAGGGTGTTGGTCACACGTTACATGAGTGTACCACAAATTTAAAGAAGAAATTGAATAAACCGATTTCTCATGTTTCTACCCTTAGTGATTGTGATTCGGAAGAAGAAGTTTTTTATGCTTCTAGGCGAGAGTTTCCCATCCATGTGATTAGTGATAGTGAAGGTGATGGGAGTGTGGATGAAAGTGAGGAGGAAAGTGTAGATGAGCATGACTTGCAAACTGCTTTCAATGAACTTTATGCTGAAACTTTGAAAACAAAGAAAGAAAATTTGAAATTGAAAGCTCAATTGAAAGAGTGTGCCATAAAAAATAATGATTTTTTAGTTGAAGAACTTAGGGCTCATGTGAAAATTTTGAAAGAGAAGCTTGAGTACGTCGAGGGTGAGAGAGATAGTCTTAGAGGGTTGATGGAGACTATGAAAAAGGAGCTTTTAGAGTTTGAGGATTCTAAACGAGTACTTGAATCTAGGATAGGTGAACTTGAGGTGAAATTGAAAGATTCAAGTAAAGTGAAATTTGATTTGGAATCTAGGTCTGAAAAACTTGATAAGATTTTAGGCACAGTCGAGATCAAAACTGATAGGGGTGGGATTGGTCTTGAAAAATATGTTGCACCCATTCCCACACGTGTGAGAGAGCCTCCTAGGTTTGTTAAGAAAGAGACACCTACGGGTGTTAGGAAAGAGCCCCCTAGGAACATCGTGAGAGTGCCTCCTAGGATCATTAGGAGAGATCCACCTAAGCAAATTCAGAAAGCGCCACCTAGGAAATTGAGGAGAGGGCCACCTTTAGGTAACACACACCGCCCGATTTACACTTGCACACATTGCGGTAGGCAAGGTCATCTTAGGAGATTTTGTTACAAGCTTTTAAATGGACCTAGGAAGGTTAATGAAAGAATAAATTCGATTCCCAAAACCCCCACACTTCGTTACACATCAATTTGGGTTAGAAAATCGGATTTAGAGGCTTATGGTTTATTTGTCCACGATTCCCGTTTGCTTGCACGTGATTCACCCCATGTGAAATCTTTTGATTGATTGTGATTGCATGTTTGTCATACACTAGTTGTAGGTTCATGATATATTTTTACTAGTGTGATGACTTGTACTTTTTGTATAAATTCTTGTTTTTGATTTTTTTTGAAAAATACAAAAAGATTTTATTTTGATAAAACTTTTGAAAAATCCAAAAAGATTTTTATTTTTTAGTTTACACCGTTTATGGATGAACACTGTGGATGACCGAGTCACAACATCATTCCATTATTTTCATGTGAACTATTTGATAGTGTTTTGAGACAATAGGTCAATTCATCCATGTGCTTTATAATGTTTGGAGTCATTAAGATGTAATTAAGTGTTACTTCCTACATGTTTGACTCATGTTTCCTTTATTGCACACATGCACGGATTTGTTTGATTATTGTGCTTGTCTTATCACATGTTGGTTGGGTGTTTTCACTTCAATCCTGTCCTTAAAACGAACCAAGCGCGATAATTTTGATAAGGAAATTGTGCATATAAAAACCGTTTTGTGAGTTTGTGTGCTTTGTTTGAAAACGGGGAAGGGCTGCGAAAGGTTCTTTAGCCTTTGCGAATACTAAGCCACCGTTAAATTGGACCTAAAAAATGGAGGAATTTTATTATCCGAGGTCCAAAGAGGTTCAAAGAGCCCGAAAAAATTGAAAGGCAATAAAAAGAAATTCATGCCAAATATGGGCCATTTAGGTTTTTGCACCAATTCTCCAAAGTTTGAGAATTTAGATTACCTCTAAAAGAAAATTTATATGAGGGAGTTTGGTTGGAGAATTAAAACGGGTTTGCACGTCCTTGAAATTCTTGAAAATGCGCTATATAGTTTTGGACGTTATTGGTGTGAAAATCATTTGACTTTGATTTGTTGATTTGCATAAGACGATGTCATCTAAATTCAACAATCTTTTCACCTAAGGATACTTTTGATGTTCATTCGTTAGGGGTACACATATGCATCATGCACATATGATTGATTGCGTTGATTTACCTATCGAATGTGTTCACACCCATTCATTCCATTTCCATGACTTGGTTGTTTGAGTCTAAATCCATGGTGTGATTTTTGTATCATATTTGTTCAAATTGGTATCCTATCTTTGTATGAAAAATTTGAAAAATCAAAAATAGTTTGTATTTGTTTTGTACCGTGTCACCCCGATTCTGCTTATTTGATTCATTCTTCTCATTTGTCTATTTGGGGACATCATAAAAAGGGGGAGAAAGAATTATCATATTATGGGGGAGAAAGAATTATCATATTATGGGGGAGTTTGAATTTTGGGGGAGTTTTTGAGATGTTGCTTATGTTTTTATCATATATTGATATCCATGTTTATCTCATTTCAAACTCGATATGTCACGTGGTATTTGCCTTGTCTCATGTGTGTAGGTATGAAGATTGAAGATCAATATGTTGCACACCCTGATGAGAAAAGCTTTGAGATTTAATGATTGTTGAAGATTGAAGAACAAACGATGAAGATTTATACCTTTTTATCTTTCCATCTTTAGGGTTCATGGGAGGGTAGATTTGTATAGGTCATAAGTTGATAATTCGGATATTTTTTATGTATGTACCGGCATAGACATAGGGGGAGATTTGTAAGGACATTTTTGTCCATTATCAATTTGTATGTCATACGCCGTTACACCGTTGAAGAAATTCAAGATTGCATCTACATCAACGGATCCGAATATCAAAGCGTCTTCAACATCATAGCCTCTGCGAGAATGAACTTGGTAAAATTTTGTTTCTACGTCCCTTAAAGTTCATATTTAGTATTGGGAAATTTTTATAAAATGTTTTTTATAAAAATAAGGCGTAAGTTTTTTCAAGCAAAATGAGGCATTTATTATTCTGGGTCAACCGGACCGATCCGGTCACAAACGGACCGATCCGTTTTGCTGAAGGCCAGTATACCCCGGACCGATGGCAAACCGATGAGGAGAAATAGCCGAACCGATCCGACCTCATTCGGACCGATCCGCCTCTTAATAAAAGAATCGATCCGGTCAAATCGGACCGATCCGCCCTCAATCCGGACCGATCCGACGGGGATAATCACTGCCAGATTCGCTGCAGATTTTTTAGGCTCAAAGACTTCTTATTTAAATCCAACTTCGGGGAGTTATTTTTTAAGACTTTTCAACACGATTTTCAGAGTCCTAAATACTCTAAGTCTTCACCTTTTTGATGTGCCAAACATCTTTTTGATTCACACCAAAAATCCCAATTACTTTTGTGAATCTTTTGGAACCCTAGAACACAAGCTTTGCTACTGTTCATCTTTGTGGAGAGATCTTTGCAAACGAGGGCTGCGTGTCATTGCCGAGGGAGTCTCTACAAAGTGTTATGACTGCGTGTCATTGAGGAGAGCTGCGGTTCTTCCTGCGTTGTTTGGGCTGCGAGTCCTTGGAGGGTGCTGCGTGTATTCTCTTGCTGAGTTCAAGACTGCGTGTCTTTGTGGGTTGGCTGCGCGTTAATCCATTGCAGATTTCTCTATGTAATTGTAAGTTGCGGCTTGTATATTCATAGTGAAATAAAAGGTTTTGCCCTGCGGGGATTTTTCCTGAAATTGTTTGTTTTTATCCTGCATGCTATATTTTATTTGATAAATCATCTAGATGCATGTCTTAGGGTTTTAACTAAAATTTGGGATTAATTGAAATTGGTTTTTTATTTGAGAAGTCGCAATATTTCCGCTGTTGCTGCACTCTCAAAATCATAAATAAACAGTAAAATGAGTATAAAGGTGCAAACGCAAGTAAGCCTTTCATGCTGTAAACTGAAGCAACTAAGCGTTAAGGCGTTTTCACTCCAAAAAGCCTTAAAGCGAAATATTCTGAGCCTCTTTAAACATTGGAATGAATAAGGCCTTCAATTTGTATATGCACAGATCCAAAACTCCGTGTTGAAAGTTTAACACATTCCTTCTTCTTTAAATATTTGATTCAATCACTTCAATTTCTTGAGCTTTAACCGAATATCATGTTGAACACATGCTATGTGAAGTTTCAAGCACAAAATAAGTGTAATTTTTGTCATTATGGGATTCAACACCTTAAAAGTTCAAGTATTAAATGATTCATGAAATGTTCTCATTTTGCAACAGATGAACTCGACAACTAAATGAGTTAGATTTCAATCTAATTGTAACACCCCGTATTTCTGAGTATCTAGAATTTAATTACATTGGTTATTTTAAATTACACGCATGACGTAATTTAATTGAATTAAAATATAATGTGTTTATTAAAATATTAATCGGAAGAGATAATGATTAATATTTACGGAATAAAATCACTAACAGAATAGTAAATAATTTGTGATAATTATTATACGCCGTAGCGAGTGATATCAACGTGGCTGTGTTATATCTCAACCGGGAGTCGCGTGTAGACTATATTGAGGTCGAGATAGGACATTTATGTAGAGTGACTTGGATGGCGATTTCGAGGTCACGGTTGATTCCGAATGGGTCAAAATAGTCGGAACAGCGTCCCGGGTGTACTGTTTGGGTCCCGAGGCGATTTATGACCAACTCGGCACCACGTAAGGGTGTTTCGGTTATTTAGGAGCCTATGTTAGAAGAAACTCCAAAAATTTGAGTGTTATATCAGCCCATTTGAGTTGTGGATTAGGGTTACAATACTTGAGATAGAGAGGAGGCCATAGGAGAGGAAAAGGAGAAGAGACCTAGGCCATTCCACACTGTTTATCACCACGAATGTTGCCGGATTTGAGATCGGAGCAAGGAAATGACATTCTCACCATCTCAGAACGTATATCAAACCTACTTGGTCAAGGCAAGTGTTTATCTTGCATTACTTTGAGCGTGTGTTATAATACCCATGTAGTGTAGAGTTTAATTTTATGATTTAAATGATGATTATTGGGATTTGGGTGGGTAGAATTCATGATTCGGAGTAGGAATTCAAGTAGAACAAATCCATGTATGTAGATGACACGAAATCAGAGGATATGGGATGATTAACATGAAAGAAATATGGGTAAAGTGATATATATGCATGAAGAACACATAAACTAGGGTTTTGATATGTTCTTGGGCAGATTTCTTGCAGTCTTGATGTGTTATTTATGTTAAAAATTGTCCCTACACGTTTATTTAATGTTTTATGCCTTGATTTAAATCTTGCTTTCCATACGTTTTAATTTTATTTTTTCTTTCCGAGAAAAAAAATACATCTTCTGGAAGCTGTAATGTCATAAGTTTATTGAATTGCCAATGTGTATTTTCGTGTTAGTGTTGTGGGGACCTCCTTTTTCTACCCTATTTTTAGTTGAATTCTTGGTGTTTGACAATATGCCCCTACTAGATAAATACATTTTATATCGTCTAATTTCGAGAATTTTGTATTTTTTATTATTTGTAAGGACATAGTCCGTCACACTTAGTATGTCGTATACCGCTACAAGTTTGTCGAAGCATTGGAAAGCGTACATCTACAATCGACGATCCGAATTTCAAGTCATCCTCAACAATCATGCCCAACAAGGACGAATTTGGTAAAATGTGTTTTAGTTCCACTTACATTTTTCATTAAAGGTGTTGGGATATTTTTATGCAAAGAAAAATTATTTTTAAATGATTTTAATCATAAAAAGATTTTGGATAAATACTCCTGATCCCGTAAACAGTTTTGGTTTTTAAGGATTCCAAGTTATTTAATTTTTAAACGTTTTTTAAAGAGGATCAGTGGCGGACGTTCGAACGACGTCACATCTCGTTCGAACGAGATGGAGTTGTCGCTCGAACGACGTCGTGTTTCGTTCGAACGACATAGTTTATTTCTGACACGTCACTGCCTTGAATTTTCTTATATAAAGGGTGTCAGGCTTCTGTATTTCGTGTGAAGTAAACACTAGTTTTAACAGAATACTCTTTTAAGTGTTTTTGGTTTATTCTCCATCACTTTGAGGGTTCAAATTTTGTTTTTACAATTCACAAATCCCAGTACTTCTGTGTGAGTTGTTCTTGGAACCCAAAACATAGTTTTGCTGGGTCTTTTGCTGATTCAACATTTGGAGGGAGATCTCTACAACCGAAAAGTTGCGTGCTATTGTGCAGGGAAACACTACGAAGTTTATGACTGTGTGTCATTGAGGATCTTCTGTGTGTTGATTCTTTACTGAAAACTGCGTGTCAGGGCTGCGTGTCCTTGTGGTGTTGCTGCTCGTAAACCACTGCTGATTTCTAGACCGGTTCTTTGAAGATTTGCTGAAGGGACTGTGTGTTACACTTGTGGGCGATTATTGTAAGTCAAAGGTCATGTAAATTATTTCAAAGTTCTAGAAATATAAAAGGTTTTGCCCTGCGGGGATTTTTCCTGAAGCTTGTGCATATTTAATTTGTTTTGACACGTAGTTGCATATTTTAGGGATGAACTAAAATTGGTTTAAAATTGAGTTTTATATGCTTTGGACTCAAATTGTTTAAAAGATTGAAAATTGTTTGAAACCACCCATAGGCAATTATTTTTGGGCTAACATTATTTGATGAACGTAGCATTAAATAGTGTGAATTGTAAGAGAATACAAGGAATAGAAGATGCGTGAATCTCGATTCAAACTTATATTAAAAAATAAAGTTTTATCAAAAATACATTATTTTTTAAAAATTAGTTTTTTATAAATAAAATTATGTTTTTTATAAAATTATACTTTTAAAAAAACTTTTTTCAATAACAATTTTTTTAATACAAATACAATTTTTTTATAAAAATATTAAAATACGTCCGCACATCGCGCGGAACTAAAACTTACTATATACTAATCTAATTGTTCAAACAGGACAGTTGAACACTAAAGAAGCTTAAAGGTTAAAGGCAATAAATGCCAAGGCAATTGATGTAAAAGATTTACTCGGTTCCCTCAGTAATTTGACGGTTAGAGTTCTAACTGGGATCCAACAGATCTTTAAACGAATGGTTACAACCGAAAGCTACGTGCCTAAACCAACACCTAATACGTATCCCATCCTACTGTTGTGACTCATACGGCGCCTAATACACTAGGGGTTAAAACAGGTAATAGGTATAGGAATAGTATATCTAGAAAAATAATTAGGCAGTAGGTAATAGGTACTAACCTATAACTAATAGGGTACATGTTTCCTATCTGTTAAAAGGAATCTTATGGCTGATAAATGATATAGTCCTACCAACATCTTAATCTAACGGTCTAAACTAATTTCTCCATATTAACTAATGGAATAACCTACAGATGAGGTTCGGTAAAACAACAACGATGGACCATAAAAATAAGGCTTGTCACATGTATAATAGGTTAAATCAGATTTAGTCCAACAGTTAAGGAACTAGACTACCTATACCCACTGATTCTACCAAAGCTCCCATTCAGTCAAGAAGTCTACCTAATGCATTGATTGCATAAGGCTAAGCTACCTAATAGCTGGCGTAGGCAACATCATACTAAAGAGTAAACACATCTATGACTTCAAAATTATACAAATTTGATTAATTTAATTTTTAAATTAATAATTTAATTAAATTTTTTTTTTTGATGAAATGTGAATTAATTTAAAAGAGGCAAGTTTCAGAAGATACAAAACTAAAGCTCAAAGGCCAACACAAACAACAAAAGGCAATAGGTTGTCAAAAGAGCAGCACGCAGGCCCAAAAAGAAAAACCAACTGGAACAACTAAACACAACCAAGCTAACCAAATACACAATTGACACACAGGGCCAAATACATCAAGCCCAAGAAACAAACTACAAACTAATCCAAGCCCAAGCCTACAAATCTCAGACCACAACCTGGAAAACTCTAGTTAGACCTAGACAACAAGACACGTGCAAGAACCTCCAAAAAGACCAATGAAAGATCACCACGAATAACCAACTTGCCGGATAGAATCGAAACCATCAAACCACCTAGCTATCAACATTTTCACTTCGATTAGAGAGAGAACCTCTGCAACTATGAACCACTAAGAAAAAGATCAACCTCCAACCTTAACCCAGAGATCTCCTCCACTTAACTAAAAATCAAAAGAACTCAGAAAAACTCCACAACCCAAGCCAAAGTTAGAAACTTTAGATCTGCCCAAAACAACTCATGAACCAGAACACAATCAAAACAACTCAAACCTTTGCTAATTTTTTCAAATTTCAAAAAACAATATTTGAAAACAAGTTTACCAAAACGCACACCAATATTTATAAACACGAAAAACTGTATTTTAAATTCAGTGTTTAAATCGAGTTTTAACCAAACGGGCCCTAAGATGCTCCAACAAGACCATGACATTCTAAAAATAACACATAAAAATTGGGTAGAGCTTAATATTAGCCAAAGCAATTGTACCAAGTGTCAAAGTGGGTATTGATAAATGTGAGGGGATTTTGAAATTTGAAATACCTCTCTTTCTGGTTCTCTCATCATGATCCGAATATATTTTTTTGATAATTACAAGTAGCATTAAAAGAAACCATTAAGGGGCAGAATACGTATACACGATCTCCACCAAAATTAAACAAAAAGGGGAAGGAGGAATCCCCAACAACACTATACCCAGGCGAAGACCGTTGTACAAAAAATTAATCACTCACCCTTTAATTGTCGAAAAACTCGATATATGACCATAAGTACAATAAAGAAAGCATAGCGGCCTTATTCGTGTGTATAAAGACTTTGTATCTTCAAAACATCTAATATTACGCTACTTCCAAACCGCCATCATAAGACAAAGGGGAACAACATTCCAAGTGCGGACGGGTTTTGATCTCCTCACCGGCACTGCCTTGATAGCCTAGCTCAATCATCTATCTCGACATCGCCCACTGCACTCCGAACAACACCAACAACACCTCCCACAGCCTCCTAGGGTACAGAATGAAGAAAAATGTGATCCACCGACTCCCCATCACATGTGACAATAATTTATTATCACTTTCCTCCTGCATTTCAGGTTGTCAATGGTTAGCATGACCCGTCTAGTAGTTGTCCACTCAAAAAAAGCAACTTTCAACAACTGCCTTCCAAGGAAACAAACTCACCCCCCCCCCCCCCCCTCTCCTCGCCAAGCAGTAGCACATAAAAAGATCTTACTTAAAACGATCCCCCTCCCCTCACCCTCCATCATAATTCATCCCTCCCCGGTGGCATCTCTTCAACCCATTTTCTCGCCAATGGCATCTCTTCAATCCATTTTCGAGTTCATCCCCACATTCTTCTTCGCCTTCACCGTTGTCGAATGCACCATGTCATCACGCAAGGTTGAAAAGAAACCATATCTTATTGATGATAATAGGTTATAATGTTTATTTATTAAGTAACAAAAAAGTTTATGGAAAATCTAGTACATCCTTTTTTCTCCAATTTTAAAAAAGTATTTGTAAAATAATATTGAATTATTAGAACTTCAAAATATGCAGTTTTTTTTAGTTTGTATAGTCTGGCTGTAAAATTCAGTTCATTGCAAGACTTGCACAAGCCTTAGCATACTATCATGAGAAGAACATAATTCATAGAAATATCAACCCAGAAAATTTATTTTGATCATGACGTAAATGTTGTGGAACCCTTCTAATCTCATTAAACTTTTTTGTTTTGTTGAGTGGAAATATATTGTCTTGGCTCTATTGAAGAAAGTCCACAAAAGTGGTTGTATAGAAAATATATTTTAAATTTTCAAGGAGATTGGTCATTTTGAAATGGAATTCCTGGTAAGACTTCCATGAAAAAGTTCACCCTCTCCATTGTATATATGTTGTACTTTTCATGAATTTGAACTCTTTTCCTTATGATGGTGATGTGTAGTGGCTAGTAGAAGCGTATTAATTATACTACACATCAACAACAACACGAAAACTCTCACTCTAATTTTTCATTTCTAGAAGTCAAGTTGTGATTACAAATGAGGACCAAAGTCCTTATTTATAAGGTGAGGTTAGCTTGCTAGCCAAGCTAACCCTGAAAAGCTAAAAGACTAAAAAGGACAAAATAAACAAACGACAAAAATAACCCCTAACTATACTTGGAAACCAAATATAGTTGGAGGTTATTTTCGTCTTTTGCAAGGAAATTCTCACTCTAATTCTTTATTTCTAGAAGTCAAGTTGTAATTACAAATGAGGGCCAAAGGCCTTATTTATAGGGTTAGGTTAGCTTGCTAGCCAAGCTAACCCTAAAAGCTAAAAGACTAAAAATGACAAAAGAAACAAAAGAAAAAAATAACCCCTAACTATACTTGGAAACTAAGTAAAGATCCTAAAAAGACTTAAATACTAAAATACCCTAACCTAGAATATTCTTAGGAATATTCATTTATTTTATTAATAAAAATAAAATAAAATACAATTGAAAATTAAAATTTCTTTCGGTTCCACAGCCTTGCACCATGTGTCATCAATATACATCACTCTCCCCTTCTTCGTAAAAGCTCATCCTCAAGCATGAGTGGAAAATTGCCAACGCTCGTGCTAAACAAAGAAATACTTTGAAAATATTATGTTGTCTTTTACTGGGGGTGAAAAAGAATTTTTTTTAAATATGTGGGTCCCAAATAAAATATTTTTCAACATTTTAAAATTTGGGGGCTGCCCAAATTTTTTCATACCAATAAAATCAATTTTAAAACCATTAACCCTCAACCCAAGTGGTTTGTCTCTTAATAATGGACCCAGATCGGACAATGACCACTTGGGCAGCCCATACTCTTCAAAAGCAACCTTGCACTCAAAAGGCCCAACTCAACAAAGGAAACCATAGCTTCATCCTTCTCTTGGCAAACCCTAGCTACCCTTCCACTCAACCCAGTCACCTTTGAAACTGTTGGAGTTTGGTCGGACTCCAATAGTGGCTAGAAGTCATCACCAGGGGTTAGAGAATGGTCGGATACAGCCAGAGGGGATGCTGGAGTTGAGACGAACTCAGATGTCTGTGCAGATAAGGCTAGAAATAAGTCGGATCTGGAGAGTTAAAGTCAGAAGGGTATAATTTACAACCTCGGTTGATTGTTTTGCGAGTTTTGCAGCACCGGAATAGTTTGGCGGAAGGGAGCGATTGATGGGAAGCTGGTTGAGAGAGCCTTTGTGGCCAAATCTCGCAAGTTTTGCGTCGGAATGAAGGGGGAAGCCTGTTGGCTGTTGTGGGGAGGTTGGGGGGCTACGTGGTGTGGCTTTGGACTTGCCGACCTTCGTGAGGGGCTGGAATGGGTCGCATTAGGTGCACGACTTAGGGCGACCTCCTATTGGTGTGAGTGAGGCGTCAATCTAGGGTTTGGGGTGGTTTTGGTGGTTGTTTGCAACAGATATGAGTTTAGGGGTTAGTTGGAGCCATGCTTTAACTTTTTGTTTGTAATTTTGTATGGTGGTGGAAAAATTTGGGGACAAGGTGGTTGTGACCGTGCTCTTCCATAGTGGCTCCTCCTCGGCCTTGGGTTGAGGTCTATTTGTCGTAACAATTCTTCGTTGGATATTTGATCATTTTTTAGTGTTTCGATCACAAACCCAGCTACCACATGAACAACCAAGACACCCTCTCGGCCTAGCGATTGTTTCGAGTCGAAGCCATAACTCAAATCGGGCTTTGTACACCACTTAATACCAAGACACACCAAGAGAGAACATCGTTGTGATACCAATTTGATGTGTAGCTGGTGGCGGAAGCCTACTAATTACAATACACAACAACAACAACAACAATAATGAGAAAATAGAGGAAACTCTCACTCTAATTCTTCATTTCTAGAATTCAAGTGGTGATTATAAATGAGGGCCAAAGGCCTTATTTATAGGATGAGGTTAGCTTGCTAACCAAGCTAACCCTAAAAAGTAAAAGACTAAAAAGGACAAAATAAACAAAAGACAAAAATAACCCCTAACTATACTTGGAAACCAAGTAAAGACCCTAAAAGACTAAAATACCCTAACCTAGAATATTCCAAGGAATATTCATTTATTTTACTAATAAAAATTAAATTAAATTAAATTAAAAATTAAAATTTCTTTCGATTCCACTTCCTTGGGCTACGTTCATCAATATACATCAGATGGTTTCGAGAGGATTTAGTGTAAAAAAAATATTGTTATTATTATTATTATTGTAGTTGTTGTTGCTGAACTATAACTTTTTCCGTATGATTTTTAGTGTTTTTAAATTCTTATAAACTACAAGTTTCTACTTGAATCAAAATCCTAAATTTTTTCCCGTCCTTCTCTTCACTTACTATTTTCATTTTTTAATCTCCTCCCCAACTCGCTCCCCACCCCACCCGGAAGGATGGGGTTAGAATCGTTATATTGTGATTGTAACTATTCTCATTAATGCAGTATTTCATAAATGGCTAACGCATTTATAAAGCAAATGTACGGACTGAGTTTACCAAAGATGAATGAACTTGAAAAGTTATATTTTATGAAACTGAGATTTAAGTTGATTAGAATGGAATTTAGTTAATTCTCTTACATTGATGAATAGTTAACAATATTAAATGATATTGCGCGAGGATGTGCACTTAGATGAGATGAGAGTTGAGGATAATTTCTTGTTTGTGAGAGCGGACTAGAACTGCTTATGAGGTTTAGCATTCATAAGTATTATGCATTTTATTCACATGTTTATCATATCAAACCGGGCCCTGACCCATCTATATTTCTCTGCCTTTTGTGGTTCTCTTTTACGCCCAGGTGCTCCGCCGCAAGGACGCCCGTGTTGATCTTTCCTTCCTAGTGTCCAGGGGCTATAGCATTTTTGCGGATGTTATGGGATTTTTGTGATCGACGCATCACTCTTTTGTATAATCTAGTTATGATCAGTCGGACCGCACCCTCTAAACAAACCGAGCTTACTGAATCCGAATAGTTGGCCACAAATTGAATGTTTTTATGAGCAATAATCCCTTTTTTATTGTTAAGCATTGTTTTTAATATTTTGTTGCTTTGTATAGAGTAAAATGACAGAAAGCATTGTAAACATGGCTAATAAGATAGGAGGTTTAAGTAGTTTAAGATAAATCTGGAAGCGCATGGGATGGTTAATGGTAGTACGCATGGTGTTGGGTTGTCGGTGGTGCAGGGAGAGGATGTCGTTACCATATAAAACACATTTCTTGGCAAACCGTGGTAATTTCTGAACCTCCATAATGTCAGTGGCCACTTTTTATGATTCTCATATGTGATTTAATGGCGGCAGAATCATTCATCATTCATTTGGGGCATCGGCACTAAAGCCATTTTTTGAATCTTCAGTTTACAATGGGCTATGAAGCACCGATTCTTCTAAAAGATCATTGAGTCCGAATTGGAGTTGAATCGAATCATCTCTGATTCGCACCCATGAAGAACCGGGAAATAAAAAAAATAAATCTGAAAATCGGTTTTGGCTTGGATTCGTTTGGGATTTGGCTGGTATTCGTTGGGGATGCGGCTGGGTTTCGTTTTTTGACTAGTTTTTGAAAATCTATTATAAATTGAACTTCCCAGCTTTATTGTGATCTTAAAACCATATTTTGAGAGGGAGGGAGAGAGTCATAAAATCAAAAGAAAATGTATTGTACGTAGGTGGCATGGCATTCCAAAATGAAGAAGAAGAATTCGCAATTAAGCATATTAAAAACTCTCAGCAGAAATTCAGTGATTTTAGCAATTCGAGGGCTTAAATTATAGTTTGAATTGCAATATCCGTAAAAGTCATTGGAAAACAAAAAAGAGGTACCGTAGACCCTGTCGGAGATCTCGAGAAGGCGATCTGGTGGCTTCCGATAAAAGAAACGTCTAAACAGCGCCATCTAATGGCGCTGTTACTCCCGCGATCGGATCCAATACGCCATAAATCTCTCTCTCGATTATCCAATTCAATCACACCGACAATGCCGTATTAAATTAACAAAAGGTCGGTGTCTATCAGAATTCAATTCAACAAAATAAAAGATTAGGAGAGGAGCCGGGGTATGTGACGAAATATAATATAATGGAGGAGGAGATATATATAGAGATAGAGATAAAGTGGAGTGGACCCAAGCAGCTCCCCCTGCCTTCGTCTCTGCAACTTTTTGCATACATGGATCGACGTCTTTTACACGTGGCAAATTTCGACAAGACATACAAACAGACACGAGAGGAGAGAGATAAAGATGATTGAGCGGTCGTGCAGGTCCACAACAAAGGTTGTGCTCACATCATTTTCAATGTGGGTTGGGAAAAACTTTATGAAAATTACCTCCAAATTATTTTTAAATGTAGATGGATATTCTAAATCTGACGTGACAACAAAACATAACTTTGCAATTAAAAACAAATCTCGTTGCCCTTATAATAAGTAAAAGTGAGACTTCAAGGGTGTTCCCAACTTCGTAAATTGATCCAAGTAAGCTCGAAGCGTATTAGGTCAGTTCGTTATGTTCAGATTCAACTTTATTTGAGTTCGAGCTGAGCCAACTCGAGTCTGTGCCACAATTTCAAATCTGAAGGAATTTCGAGCTAAGCTTGAACTATACCTTGCAATAGCCAAATTAAGTCCAACCTGAACTTCGAATGTATAATTATATATATATAAAAAATGTAATTTTATACTCCCTAGGTCCCAAATTAAGGATTTATTATTCATTTTTTTGTTATCCCAAATTATAAGCCATCTTTCCTTTTTTAGGCATAATCAACGAATCAAGTTCCGCAATAATGAACAAGTTGACTCGTAATTTAGGATGAAGGGTGTATAATATAACATATTTATGCTGACACTTTTTAATTGGGTTTCACTGTTTTATTTCATTTACTACCTTTTTTAAAAAAACATCATTTTATATAATGCATTAGGTTACAAGAGTTTTTAATTTTTCTGATTTCTGATGGATAATCCCATAGTGGTCATTTGATTTATTAATTGGTCGAGTCACAATAAGCATTCGTTGATGCTCAAATAATATTATATATGTGAAATGTAATAGGCATTTGTAGGTTTTCACTCTTATTTCCCTTATTTTAATTTAATACATTTCATAATTATATATTTTATTTTATAAAATATTAATTAAATTTTAGTGTAAATTTTCTCAATGATATAAATACAATTAAAAAACACTGATAAAAAAAATTTTAACATAAAAATTGAAATCGACCCGAAGCGAGTAACATTTGTTTCGGACCGAGCCGAGCTTATGAGCCTACGTGAATAATATTTATTAACGTCGAGCTCGGGCTTGAGAATAGGTAAGATAGTTCGGACTGAGCGTGAGCAACCGCAAGTCTGGCTCACTCGGTACGATTTATAGCCTTAAGCGTCCGAGTCAGCTTGCGTGAACCTTAGAATAATCCATCCACCCCGAACAAGGCTTGCGAAATAGGAATTACTCCATGCGGTCTGTGGCCTCAAGTTTTTTATTGGTTAGGGGAATCGAACTCACGGTCTTTTTTTTTAGGGGGGGGGGGGGGGGGGGGGGAACCCCTAAAGCCATACATATTTTTCAGGTTTTTAACGTGTAAGAAATTAAAGCAAACCCCTTAAAATAATTGAAAATATTTAAACTCAAATGTAACAAAAAATTATTTTTTTCAAAAACACATATAACCCTAACCCGAGTCCCACCACCACCACTCTAATTATAACTTCTCATCGTCCAATGATTTTAATTTATTCAAATCAAATACATATCCAAAGGGTGTTAAATCTATTATTAATAGAAGAAATTGATTGATATATTGTATCTATAAAATAATAAATAAGTTTTTAGGAAAAAGTCCTATTTACTTTTCGTTAATAGTCAACGACCCCACGTGTGTTTTTTTTGCGACCGGTCCCATAACTGCTCCATATTGTAGGGATTCACGGTTATGCAAGTCAACATGTTTGATGTCAAGACTAAATTACCCCTGTAGCAGTTATGGATCGTGGTGAAAAATTCAAATGTTGTTACATAGATCGTGGTGTACAATCCAAAATATATTTCAATTCTCTAACAGCAACAACCCATTTCTAATTTAACGAATTTGGGTTAAAGAAATTTGATTTTTTTGGTTCTCTATGTTCGTTTTCTACCATTTCTTTGACAATTATTTACTTCATTTTTGTGTCCACATTATCTTTTTTCTTGAACAAATATGGATTTCTTCTACTTTTTGACTTATTTGGTTGAATTTATTTTATGTTTCCATGTAGAGAAATCATGATTCCCGTTGTTGTCATTTTAGGAGTCCCCGTACATTTTTTATGATTCAAACACAGTCATACACAATCGAGGTAGTGTGAGATTATATTTAGTTCAATGTATTTTGGGAGGTTTCGTAGCCAACAAATAATCAACATGATATCATTTCATTGTAATTTTAGAGTTTGATAATTTTTTTGTAATATTACAATGTTTTAGATTGTGTTGGATATTGTAAATATGCTTTTGTCATATTGTTCATATTTTATGTCATACCCAATTCAATTATTGCATAATCCTAGGTATTTTCATTTACTTTTTGTGATTTATATGGAGAAAGTTTTGTATAACATGATATAAGAGTCACTGACCCTACTGATTTTTTTAGATGACGGACACACTTTGTTTGAGATGTTAAAAATAGAGTTGTATAATGGTTACAGTTCTTTTGTAACTTAAACCATAATGGTTCAATTGGGTGATCTTCTCCTATATTACGAAAATGTAATTTCATTGCTCTCTATAGCATATGATATCTTATTGAGTATATGTTTCAAAAATTATGCATGAATTGTACGACGTCATAGTAGTGATAGTGAGTTCATCATGATAATCTGATTTATCGCGCTACATGATAAAAATAAGTTATGTTATAAGAATTAGTTGCAATAATTGTCATTGAATAGTAAGGATTGTGTTGGACGAAGGTTGTTTATGCACTTAAATTTAAAATAAATGAGTTACGTACCAATAGCTATGTTTATTTTATTAAGTCTATTTGTAATGTTTATGCAACCTAAAAGATGAGATGAAGTTGTTGAGGTGTACGTATCAATTTGTTGGTTTCATTATTAGATTAGCGCCGGTGGCATCATATAAGGAATTATGGAACGCAATTACCTATAAATTTCCTAATCTATGTTACAGTAAGTTCTAGATATGCTACTCTTTCTCGAATCAGTCAATGTGTACAGCAGTATCCGACATGGATGTGCACATGATGTTCGTGTATCAAGGGTATGCCAATGCCCCTATTATTGATATTATTGTAACTAATGTTAGCGTAAGTAGTACGTCCTCCCGTCAAATTATTTATGTGGGGGAATATGATGAATTGGTGGACTTGGGCGCGATGTTGACAGAAGACGATGATGCTGAATATGGTGGTATGTTGAGCTTGGATACATCATGTACATACTTGTCTGCGAGTTGGAGGAGTTATATTACACATGTAGGGCAGTGTTTTAAATCAATAAAAGATGTTTGCGATAAGTTAAGTAAGTTTAGAGTCGAGTGTGGGTTTTCATTTGTATATATGAAGAATGACAGGGTTAGGGTGACTCGAGGTTTGTGGATGGATGTGAGTGGTATTTTCACTCATGTATATGTCGTGTTAATGGTTGCTTTTACATCAAAGAGTTGAATAACTTACATACATGTAAAGGTCTTATTTGAGAATATAAGAGTAGCATAGTTAACTCAAAAGTAGTGGCTTCAATTGTTCATGAGAAGGTGTGTGACAAATAGTTGATAACCCCAAATGAGATATGTAGTGATATTAAGCGATCTTATGGTTTTGATGTTACGTATTGGAATGTGTGGTATGGGAAGCAACTGGCAAAGAAGGAGTTATACAGGGATGAGTCTCATTCGTACAGGTTATTGGAAAGTTTTTTTACGGCCCTGGAATAATTCAATCCTGGTTCATATATTGTTATTGAGTGTGAGACTGGTTCTCGTCGTTTTAAACGTTATTTCATCACATTGGGTGCTTGTATAGATGGTTTCGAGTATTTCAGGCCATTTTTGTGTTTGGACCGCATATTCTTAAAAACAAGCATCATGGCACTTTATTAGGAGCAACTGGGAAGAATGGATACCAAGGTATTATACATATTACTTTTCTTGCATAGGTATTTTCTCATTTTCTTTTTCGGTGGTTGATGCGGAGAATGATTCAAATTGGAGCTGGTCTCTCGAGATATTAAATGATATTTTATATGAGGATGAGTAACAAATCACATTCATTTCTAATCGCCATCAAGGTATTCGCGATGGTGTGACCCGTATATTTTTGTTGTCTACACACGATTATTGTCTACACCATTTAAATAATAACCTAATGCTTAGGCACCCAAGCAATTATGAATCGAATTTCAGGAAGAGGATTAAGACTTTTTTTTAAGAACTGTGCGTATGCTCCAACCAAATCTCTCTTTTACACGTTTTTAAGTCTTTTGAAAAGTGAAGGCAAGGAGCCGGTTGAGAGGTTTTTAGAAGGTATCCCATTTGATAGATTAGCAAATGCATATTTCAAAGGTGTTAAATATGGAGAGATTTGTTCGAATATCGCTGAGTCATTTAATAATTGGATTTTGGCAGAGAGACACATGCGCATTATACAGTTGATTGATGGTATACGATCAAAGTTTATGGAGATGGCATCCATTCGTAGTGTTGATTTTGAGCATTGGATCTTTGGTCTATGTCCTAAAATGGAGAAAATATTGTCTGCCAGCATTGAATGTGGCAGGCACTACATTGTACGTCGTGCGAGTGTACATATATTTGAGGTAACATCAAAGCATCATTTTTCTATGGATTTATCGAAATGGTGTTGTTCATGTGGTGTGTGGGCTGTTAAAGTTTTCCCTTGCTCACACGCGGTTGTTGTTATATACCAGAATAAAAAGGACGTATATTCTTATGTTGAAGATTATTTCACATCGAATTTCTTATAAAGTCATATGCTTCTCCTGTGTATCCCGTACCTGACCTGGGATTGGTTGAAGAAATGTTTAGTAACTCCGAAGATGATGAGCTAATGCCGCCAATAGTTAAAAAGCAACCTGGTAGGCAAAAAAACCAGTATTAAATCTGCTGGTGAAGTTATTTTAAGAAAGACTAAGTGTAGCAAGTGTGGGCGAACTGAACACAATGTCAAAACTTGTACTGCTACTGTTTAACGTTGGGGTCTTCGTTTACAGTCATGATGTTGTTATAATTAGTGTTTGTTAGTTTAGAATTCTGATGTCAAAGTCATGTATGAAATGTAATGTTTTTTTTTTGTTTTCGTAAAGCAGAGCTGTAAGGTTGGGAAACTAGAATTTACTGTTCAAGTTAGTCGATATTGTAATACTAATATTTTAATTATGTCCATTAATATGATTATGTATTCTAATGAACATCAATGTGTTATATATATATATATATATGTGTGTGTGTGTGTGTGTGTGTGTGTGTGTGTGTGTGTGTGTGTGTGTGTGTGTGTGTTCTGGATTTTATCACAATGTACTTCACAATCTTAAACCATAAATCGGTATTCGAAAATGTCATGCCTCTGACATCATTTAGCTGCTACAGTTGGAGAGTACTTTTTTACATAGTATATTTCTAAACTTCCTTTCATAATAAATGACATGGTTGGAATTAATGTCAATCAGAAGTAACAATATGTAGTAATCTCAGATTTCTCAATTGACGTTTGTATACTGTCATTATCGGCAAAGGTCCTAGAGAAATCTTATATCGGCGAAAATGGCGTCTAAGCTCAGCATGACTAAAACCTCATATTCAATATATCCACTTAGTATGTAATTTTGATATACACATTTTTTTAAGTGCTTTCAATACTAGTTATTTGGGCTGCATTCCTGTTCCATAATTAATTTTTATCTCCCATCCCATCCCATCTTGTTTTTGTTTTGTAGAAAGTCTTACTCTTAATAGTTATGCAAACCACAACTGCCAAATTCTGGAGGCATTTTCATAAAAAGTGGGAATTGTATCTGTTAGGCTATTTTCCTACGCTTTCCCCGACTCACGGATGCTAATAGTGTGAAATACGAATTATACAGCGTCAATTATAGGCAGTGACAACTGAAAGTCTAAACATAGTCATTTTACAGTAACATTCTTTATACTGCAATACAATATTTGGAAACACTATTATAACCACTTCTATTTGCGATCCACTATGTATGAATTATTTTCACGTCACTACGAAGAGTAAACCGATGTTAATTGCATTGGATTTACTTACGTAGATATTTAGGTTTTGGTCTCAGTCAAAGCATTTTTATTTACAGCGATCCCATGAGGTTTTTCATTAGGGGTTGGTCTTATAACTACATAATACCTACTAACGTTGGTTTCTTTTTAAGTTAACCAACTAGATCAATGACTGCAATACCCTCGTACGAATTATCCCTCCAAATCAACGAAAATAAAGTTATGCAATTTGGTAATATCGGTGTCGAGGTCTTGCCAATGTCAATATATGTGCATCCAAGAAAGTGGAGATTTTGAAAAATGGATCTTTTGTATGCCTTAAACTCCATTGTGATATACCATGTATTTTTACCACTGCCTTCAATATGACTCTTAAATAGATGCATAAGCTTTTTAATCATTCACATGCCTAATACTAAGACCAACGCGTCCAGTCTTTTACTTGTATACCCCCAAAATAGTTTTATGTTAGGATTTTATTTATTTTATGATTAGAATTGCATATACCAAAACTTATACAAACTGTGTTTAAAATGGTTTCACAGAGGTTATTGATACCAAAATTTACCACCCCGCGTGGACCAATTACAAGCCAGCACGTGTCATCCAATATGGCACAAGTCCAAGTCAGCCTGGTACAAAAGTCAGGCCAACAGGGAAGCCCGACCAACTAGGAAGCCCAACCAACAACCTGTGTTGCCAACAAAGCGACAGCGGGCTTACAGCTTGTATTGACAATGAAGCGACAACATGCATATATTTAATTCTTATTATGTATTAATGTAAATTTCAACGAATGAACGCATTCCATCCTTTCACATAACAACTATCAAGACCTCTTGGGCTATAAATACATTGTATCACCCTCATTGCAGGGGACCGAAAAAACAATTCAAGGAAATCAATACATAACAGTGGACGTAGGCTATTCCATTGAGCCGAGCCACTTTAAAATTTCTTGTGTCTTATTTACTTAACTTATTTTAGCTATGATCGATTAATTAGGCTTAGTCTAATTTTTTGCATCAACAGATTGGCGTCATCTGTGGGAACGTATTACTAAATGTTGTCATTATTCATCATCCATGGATGAAATTCCTAAATCAAGTACCAGAAATGAGGGAATTTCGCCTATTCCCTCTGCCCCTCCAAACAACAATGATTTAACAAGAATTTTGGCTAGTTTGGCCAAGGGTCAAGAGGCTATGCAGGATACTATACGACAGTTGGCCCAAACTCTGCAAAACTGGAATTCCTGCACAATTTAATCAAAGGAATATATCATCGCCGCCAACGAGGAGTGTTAGGCATAGCCGTTCCAGAACTTCTGGGGATCCTTCATACCTTCCTGGAGCAACTTCTTCAATCAGGATCACTAACTCCACTGATAGACAGTCCCTCATCCCAGAAAGATTGAGTGTCTTATAAAGGCTGAGTAAGGCCTCTCCTTTTGATCGTCTGGGACCCCAAGAAAATGCCCTACAGGTTGCGTCAAGAAATACTCGACGACCAAGCAATTTAAGGGATGGTTTGGCCTAATCCAGATCGAGCACTCGATGAACTAATAAATCCAGTCAGAGGGAAGGTTCGCAAGAAGAAAGTTCAACACGATTTGTTGTTGGCATAAAAACGTTACCACCCATAGATCTGGTGCTGGCAGTGATGCTTGGAAAGGTTCCATTCAATTTTTGGAAGACAGATTGGGAGAAATGGCCAAGGCCAAGAATCCCCTTCAAAGAAGTTTTATAAAGGGATCCCCCTTTGTGCAAACCATCGTAGATTTCCCTACGCCGGCCAAGTTTAAAGCTCCAATAGTCACTCCCAAGTATGATGGTAAGACTGATCCAGTTCTTCATATAGAACAATACCAAGCAGCGGCTAATATCTATGATGTCCTTGATGAGATGAGATGTAGGGAATTTTCAGGAATAATCACTGAATCTGCTCAAATCTGGTACAATAGCCTTCCTCGGGGGAGATTTCTTGCTACCAATAACTCGTCGAGCTATTCATTGGTAATTTTTACTTTGGAGCAAAACTAGTTAAGCGAATAACTCATTTTCTCAGTGTAAGACGGAAGGAAGGAGAAAGTACCATGGATTACATCACTCGTTTTAACAATGAGAAACTCAAAGTCATTGATTACGAAGAGAAAATCGCAATCACTGCCCTCATGAGTGGTTTGATCCTCGATAAATTATATTATACTCTGGCAAAAGGTCCCCTGAAGATGATGACAGAATTAATGGCCAAGGCACCGAAGAATACGAACGTCGAGGAAGTTATGGCTGCCAAAAAGAATTTAGATGCAGAGGCGGAAGCGGAAGCAAAGTTAGAAGGGAAGTCAGATAAGAAGGAGCATAAGAATCACAATGAGCGTAGGAATTCAAAAGTAAAAGAAAGCCTAGATCGGCTTAGGAAATTCACCAATTACACTCCTATAACGATGGATATACATCATGTTTTGGAAGAAATCAAGCACAACAACGATTTGAGTTGGCCTGAAAAGTTAAGGTCACTCGCTGATAAAAGGGATAAGTTCAAGTATTGTTCATTTCACAAAGATCATGGTCATATGACCAACCGGTGTATTGCCCTCCAGAATGAGATAGAAGCACTCATCCGACGAGGAAAATGTGACACCCCAACTAATTAAATATCGGGTAGCTACTCCTTTATTAAATTAATATAGAATATCAAGTTGGTTCAGTCTTAGCATCACTGTCGAAAACATTAAATTTCATACTAGCCACCTAATATTTAAAATAGTGAAATGCCAAATATTTTATTAATTAAATTAACAATCAACCAAGTAATTAAATCCTCATTCATCAATTGCATAAACAATCTCATATGAATAACCAACGTAATGAAGTAAATTAAGTCTGGAGTAAACACTCCAATAATAATACAAGAGTAAAATAAAATCCCAATACAAGAGTCTGAATAAATAAATCAACATCTGAAATAATGAAAGTCTGTATCTACATCGCTAAATAAGAATGGTCAGCATTCCCTAACTGATATGAATAACTCTGAAGTATCCAAGGATAAATGTGGAGGTGTTTAATACCGAGATCCTGTAGTTTCCACAGTAGCTACAGCACGTCATCAGGATGGAACTCCTATGCTTGGCGTCCCTGTGGCTGGGAACCTAAAAGGTTTTTACAAAAAGAATAGATTTGGAGGAAAACGGGTTAGAGCCCAAGGTGAAAATATTTTAAAAATAGCAAGTGTTTAAATTACAATTTAAACAACACATATATTAAACATGTTAGTTACGTTCCCTCTCTTGAGACCTTCACCTCTCAACTAATTGTGCACGATGTAATTCCTCTGCTAGTTACACAACCCTGCCTATTCAACCTATGTCAATTCTTTACCTAATCGGACTATCTTATGTGTTTACTCGAATAACCCCATTTAATACATCCGAACATACTCCGTGTTTTATTAACCGATTGTTCATAGCTCAATACTCAGATTTGGTTCTCACGTACTTCATCAATTTAGATATTTCAATCTAACTTATTTACTAAGCAACACAATCGAACTATCACAAGTATATATATATATATATATATATATATATATATATATATATATATATCACATACAAATCAGGCACCCCACAACGATAGAACCTACGATGCCCTCATACTCTACTATCGAATCCCGGTACATCACGTAAGTGAGGATCACGAGTTCCAAATCACTCAGGAACTATATCAATACAAATCACACATATTGGAGGCGAACATAGTTCACATACCTATGGGTCGCGCACATACCTATGCTCCCATAGTCAACTGGCTCATTAACTCACAAATAAGACTTCACGGTCCTATGTTCTTGAGGTACAAATCTAAAGTCCTCCCCCCCCCCCCCCGAAGGCACACAAAGACCAGACTGTCCCCTTTCCTAAATGACCTCCCGTGATAGCAAGTATGGTAGGTATGTCATACACATATTAATCCATATACTAGGAAATCACACAACCAGTATATATATGAATCCAATATAGGTAATCTCATCTCCTATATATATTAAGTTTCACCCATATTAGATACGTTCCGAATAATACACGTATCAATAATTTAGCGCTACAACTCTCGTCGTATGAATTCGAGTACCCCTACCTACCCCAAGAGGCTACTAGGTCTCCCATATATCTCTAGTGTTATCTCAGTAAATTAAAGTCCCCTTACTACTGTTCCAACCCTTAATTTATTGTTTATTCAAATTTAAACTCCATATACACTAAATTTCGAATCACATCCGTTCGGTTAATTACGCTTACTTTCTCCCACTCATTCCCATACGTACTAAGCCTTTTTGGGTCTTAAGTGTATCCTACTAGTCTCCCCTAAGTCCCAACATGTTCAATCAATCATCTCTAACAAGTTCTAAAGGTTGGGTATAAATCAATTTAATAAGGGAATAATTCACATTTCCTAGAGGGGTCGATCGATCGAGCAGTCGATAGATCGACATTCTTGAGTCGATCAATGGATCGAGCAGTTATCTGCCCAGATTTTCCTTTAACAGTTACGGATTTCCCACTTTTATTCCTACAATTCTCCATTACAAGTCCCAAACTCCCAAAGAAGTTTACTAACTATTTAACCAACATATCTACATAAGTATTAACGCCCAAGAATCATTCAACTATCATGGAACATCAATTTCTTGGATCAAAAGTCATGAGTATTACATAACCCTAGTTCTTAAAGATTTCTACAATAATCACCATAAATCTCAATTTAACCTCATGATTCCTAACCCTTAATTTATAATTTCGTTCATTCAATGTTTCCAGAAGATCCACTACATGCAAACCTACCCAAATTCGATAATTAAGTCTCCAATTTCATATTTTTGCAATTATTCATAAATTGACATCAAACCGAATCTAACATGTAGAGTATAGACCTTAAATCATTGCAAGATAAATCACTTGCCTTGGGTTAGAGATTTTGATCATTTGGAGCAGATGGTATGGGAGTAATCCTCTCTTCCCGATCTATCCGGTGGTGGTGACGGTGGTACAAGAAGTCTCAAAGTGGTGGTTCTTCTTTGGGAACTTCCTCCTCTTCCTCTCTAATGGCCATTTGTGAAATTTGGTTGTGAAACCCTAAGGACCCTAAGTGTTGGCTCATATAATCAACCTAAAATTCTTGGGTTACTATTCCTCAAAAAGTCAAAATGACTAAAATACCCTCCCGCGTTGCCGGTTAGGCATAAATGCCCCGATACCCAAACTAAACCCCCGGCTAGTGTTTTCTGACTATCTCGACCCTTTTGGACCCTTTGGCGCACTCGAAATGAACATACGAATGATATAAAATTAATTTAATTATAAATCCATTAAATTGGGTCCTAACACGACTAACACGCGCGTCCTAACTTAATTACCGAAACTACCGTATTTTCAATTCATGATAATTTTAATAAATTCAAAATCATATATTACTATACTCGCTCAGTAATATTCAACATAGTTATCATAATCAAATACTAACTCTCGTCTCGCTAGCATTTAAATCCAGATTGATTTCCAATTAATTTATCCCAATTTTATTTAATTAATCCATAATTAAAGGCCATAAAAATACGGGGTATTACATACTCCCCCCCTAATAACGGAATTCATCCCGAAATTCAGAAAAGTAAGGCATACCTAGTAGAAAACAGATGTCCTCCGGTACTGAAAACCAACTTCAAAGTAAGGCTCGATTACTATAGTCCCGCCGCTTCACAGTAAGATTATTTAACACTCACGACACCTTATTAGCTATATTTTCACACCTCAATAACGGCACCTCACCTTGTGCTCCTACCAATAATATTCGAATAAGAATAGCATATACCTCATTGGTCGCATTATCTCAATATTATTAGGAGGCCGCACCTCATTTCGTATCAACTCCCGCGTTTATCTAAACATAAAACTCTTATCCTGGGAGAAACCATATGAACATCTGACTAATCTTGTCTATTATTCGAATCTCTATTCCCAACAGTGTAACTTTTATGACAGGAAAATTCCACCTAAGACAGTTTGTGGTTATCCCATTATAGTCATCGGACTTTAACTCCTGACTAATTTAAAACTCTGATTATCCGCTCACTTCTAAACATCCAGAGGAAAAATAGTAAGGTTTATCCACACAAAACCTCAATAAGCACCTCGTCCACGATAAATATGTACGTGTGCTTTCATACAACTCTACCATTAGGTAATATTCTCTCCCCATTATCGTATTATACTTCACTTACTAGCTATACCCATTGTAGAAATGAAATGATCGCAATGAGTTCAAATTCGTTTCATACAACTCCACAATCGTTAATCACCTTGCGTCTACTCCTTGGGCTATAGGTGATACCACCTGATCAAAACGAAATGATATCCCCACTACTTTCTAAAATTTCATATTCAAGGTGGGGTTCAAGGATCTCATCCTAGTTCTAACAATACTGGGCAGGACCACGCACCGGTGTGAACCTTCTTTTTAAAGAAAGACTGGGTCACACTATCTAATAGGGTAAATCACCCATAGGTATAACAATTACTTTCCTTTTTGGTCATCTTTTCCACATATTCGAAGAAACTCGTGACTCATCTTGAGGTTGGCAACCCATCAAAGAAATTTACCAACTTGACTATTCCATTATTGAAATCGTCGGCTTGATCCAAAAATTTTTGGATGATAATATTACTCCAACTATTTTCTATCTATGAGCGGTTCACGTGGAGAATACTTACTACGTCCCGCTCAACACCGACTTTCACTTATAATTTCTCCCGTTAAGTGGTACTTTATAATCTTATTCTTCCCTCTACGTATAGCAAAAGTTCCGACCCGTGCATTTTTCGCTACGATGTGCACTTCTGGACTCTTTATACCTTATTGACATCATCATTCTAGTTACGCACAAGTCATTCTCAACACTCGACTGGTTATAAGTCTGCTCCAAATTATCCATAATAGTTAAATATTTGTCTTTTCAAGGGATACCCCATTTTTAAATGGCTTCCCACTGCCTTTCAACCAAATCCGGGCGTGTTACTCTCATTGCACATGAATATATGGATTATCGTCCTTCTCTCACGATGTTTAATCCACTCTACCACTTTCATTTGGTTATTTTAGTCCCATAAGCATATATTTCACACATCTATTCCCACGTCTCTCTTTTCCCAGCAATTCTAACATCAGCAAATCAGGGTGTCCACATACCCTATAAATCGTGAATACTGGTTTAAACATCGTATATGCTTTATATATACATTTAATTCTTTATTGCCCCTGTATTCATAACACGGTTATACCATTTGGGCATTCTCCAACATCTCGGGATTCGAAATTCTAAATCCTCCTTAACATTATTCCACCCTTCAACCCGCAGTGATAAAATAAAATTTTTAATACTTCCTCACCACACAACTGGCTCCACTGGCCTTATATCATAATTTAACTTTCAACTTACAGTTATAACTACATACTTCTATAACGATAGAGGTACCGAACTCATGGACGAATGGCCAAACATCTCCCTACTTCCAACCTTACGTTAAGTTTCATGTGTGGGATGTCTCGTAAAGTGAAATCCAAATAAGGAACCCCCTGATACACTATTACCTAGCATTATCGGTTATTGAAATCCGTTAGGCCCTTAGTCCATAACATGTACCCCTATTTTCCCGTCTCTTGACACAAACGTTACATCTTCTTCCGCAATTACACTTAAATAAGGAACTTTCTCTGAAAGACACTACCATTTAACATTGGTGGTAGTCACATTCCATAAACATTGTGCACATGTAATCGGGGCTCTCGAAATCCTGTCCCCCCATACATACAACTATGAGTCTTAACTCCCACGTCTCTAAAGGGGTGATATAACAATGCATTCTTCCTATTACCAAGTCCCGAGCGTTAAACATAATAGCAAGCTAAATCTTTCCGTTGAACAGTAAACCCAATACACTCTGAATCATATCAATAAAGTCCCTACACATACCGGGATCGAATATCTTAACACCATTATACCTTTCGAAGTCTCTATAATATACATATACATAAATGCGAGCCCGGCAGGCCCTCCCGCAGGTGATGTCTCACCAGAACAAAACATCCTACACTAAGGTAGTAACCCCGATAGACTTGTTACATTCGCCTACTATTGGTCTAAGCATCACTATAAAACCATAATCGGGATAATATCATACTCGTATAACACATCACGAAAATGAGTAATCTCAATAAAGTATATACCACTATCGATACACCCATTCATCCTCTGCGGATAACACTAAAGGTAACCCCACTATACCAAGGAAAAAATTCACATAATAATAGCGTTGTCGATATACGCACTAGACTCGTCTCACACGCGAATCTAGAAATAATAAAAATGTAGTAACTCGTTCGTGTCACATAAAATACGCCTCATCCTCTAAGGGTAAAACTCATACTTCTACCTTGCCAATCGCCTTGGCTTCTTAAATGGTTCTTGGACATAACAAGCCTGTTCGAACCAAACCAAAAATTATAATAACTATTGCCCTTGCTAGGCACCATACCCTTATTTCTTTACTCACTTCGAGAAAATTTAACACATGGGGTTTTACTCTCCCCAAAATTCCTCTACACATAATCCACTTATCTCCGGTCATAATGACCATGTCAGGGTTGTCATTCTCTCAAACTTTGGTAGTCTCGATTCTGATGGCTACCTCCGTTGTTCCCTTAACTTCGATGGCCCTAAGGAATATGCTACTGGCTTCAATAGCCCTTACTGAATTCACTATCGCTTAGTAAAAATTTAGCTATCTGAATCATTTAAATGGGTCCCCTGATGGGTATCCCCCTTGTGGTGCTTCACTAACACCGTTTCACCCAGTCTTACTCTCTGACTAAATTCTTTGATTCTTGTAGCTCCCCGCACAAGGAAGCGTTAACATCCATATTGACAAAACGCGATATTGTTACCATCTACATTGACCGTCCAAGCAGAATTTCCCATAAGTGCTAGCAATTCTTCTTATGAGTTAATTTCCCACTTTAAAATCCTCTTCTCCATTGTACCTACTTCATCTGGTGCAAGATTCGCTAATTAATTAAATTCATTTTTTTCACAAAGGGACCTCTATTGGTCCCTCTGGTGTGAGTTTAGAACAACATTCGTATCTTGTGTTGAACATCTAATGAAGGAACTTGAGGTTAAACAGTACCTAATATCCTTCCACTGACATAACATTCCACTAATAAATGTGGTGATTAACTCCTACCATTATAACTTTACACCGACGAGCTAAGAATTTTTTTTCCCTAAATTTCACTTCCGGTTAGCCACACTTCGACATTTGCCCAAGCCTTTGGATATTTTACCTTCGTTGGCTAACACACACCATTTTCGCATTTTTAGAATTTCCACTACTGGTTCTCTTTAATGTTTTGTCTGACTCTCTCCCAATCCAACCATGTTGGGTGGGTCTAATTTGACTCCACTTTCTACTATAGTGGTATATGAAAGTCATATGTTGTGCCCTAGCCCTTTTTTCTACCATCCTGACTTTCCGTGCCATAGTAGGGGTGACCTCAACTATGGTCATCATTCTTGAATATACCCTATAACCTCCACTGAGCTCTACCTTCTGTTGTCCTCCCAACAGCCCTCGCCTGACATACTGCATTATTCGGCACGTGAACACACCTGTATGCAAATAAGATTCACTAATACATGGATTATAGTAGGATAACAAAATCTCACCAAAGAAATCAAAAATCCTAAACATAGGGCTCTATATCAAAGAAAGCAATGCTGGAAGCATAATAAGCCGCATAGATCCCAAAGGACACTAGAACCTGATGCTCTGATACCACCTGTGACACCCCGACCAATTAAATACCGGGTAGCTATTCCTTTATTAAATTAATACAGAATATCAATTTGGTTAAGTCTTAGCATCACTGTCAAAAAAATTAAATTTCTTACTAGCTACCGATTCTTTAAAATAGTGAAATGCCAATATTTTATTAATTAAATTAACAATCGACCAAGTAATTAAATCCTCATTCATCAATAGCATAAACAATCTCGTATGAATAACCAACGTAATGAAATAAACTGAGTCTGGAGTAAACACTACAATAATAATACAAGAGTAAAATAAAATCCCAATACAAGAGTCTGAATAAATAAACCAACATCTGAAATAATAAAAGTTTGTATCTACAATCGCTAAATAAGATTGGGTAAGATGCCCTAACTGATATGGATGACTCTGAAGGACCCAAGAATAAATGTGGAGGCATCTAATACCGAGATCATGTAGCATTCACAGCAGCTACAACACGTCATCATGATGGAACTCCTATGATTGGCGTCCCTGTGGCTAGGCACCTAAAAGATTTTTACAAAAAGAATAGATTTGGAGGAAAATGAGTTAGTTCCCGAGGTGAAAATATTTTAAAAACAGTAAGTGTTTAAATTACAATTTAAACAACACGTTACGTGCCCTCTCTTGAGACCCTCACCTCTCAACTCATTGTGCACGCCAAACGCATATGTAATTCCTCTGCTAGTTACACTACCCTGCCTAGTCAGCCTATGTCAATTCTTTACCTAATCGGACTATCTTATGTTTTTGCTCGAATAACCCCATTTAATACATCCGAACATACTCCGTGTTTTATTAACCTATTTTACGTAGCTTAATACTCAGATTTGGTTCTCACATACTTCATCTATTTAGATATTTCAATCTAACTTATCTACTAAGCAACACAACAGACCTATCACAAGTATATATATATACACCACTATAATATATCATATAAAAATCAGGCACCTCACAAGGATAGAACCTACGGTGCACTCATACTCTCTTATCGAATCTCGGTACATCACGTACATGAGGATCATGAGTTTCGAATCACTCAAGAACTATATCAATACAAATCACACACATTGGAGGCGAACATAGTTCACATACCCGTGGGTCATACACATACCCAAGCTCCCATAGTCAGCTGGCTCATTAACTCACAAATAATCCTTCACAGTCCTATATTCTTGAGGTACAAATCTAAAGTCCCCCCCAAAGGCACACAAAGACCAGAATGTCCACTTTCCTAAATGACCACCCGTGATAGCAAGTATGGTAGGTATGTCATACACATAACAATCCATATACTAGGAAATCACACAACCAGTATATATATATAAATCTAATATAGGTAATCTCATCTCCAATATATATTAAGTTTCACCCATATTAGTTATGTTCCGAATATTACAAGTATCAATAATTTAGCGCTACAACTCTCGTCGTACGAATTCGAGTACCCTTACCTACCCCAAGAGGCTACTAGGTCTCCCATATATCTCTAGTGTTATCTAAGGAACTTAAAGTCCCCTTACTACTGCTCCAACCCTTATATTAGTGTTCATCCAAATTTAAACTCCCTATACACTAAATTTCGAATCACATCCGTTCGTTTAATTACGCTTACTTTCTCCCACTCATTCCCATACGTACTAACCCTTTTTGGGTCTTAAGTGTATCCTACTGGTATCCCCTAAGTCCCAACATGTTCAATCAATCATCTCTAACAAGTTCTAAAGGTTGGGTATAAATTAATTTAATAAGGGAATAATTCACATTTCCTAGAGGGGTCGATCAATCGAAGAAATGGGTCGATTGATCGACATTCTTGAGTCGATCGATCGATCGAGCAGTTATCTGCCCAGATTTTCCTTTAACAGTTACGGGTTTCCCACTTTTATTCCTCCAATTCTCCATTACAACGTCCCAAACTCCCAAAGAAGTTTACTAACTATTTAACCAATATATCTACATAAGTTTTAACGTCTGAGAATCATTAAACTATCATGGAACATAAATTTCTTGGATCAAAAGTCATGAGTATTACACAACCCTAGTTCTTAAAGATTTCTATAATAATCACCATAAATCCCAATTTAACCTCGTGATTCCTAACCCTTAATTTATAATTTCGTTCATTCAATGTTTCCAGAAGATCCACTACATGCAAACCTACCCAAATTCGATAATTAAGTCTCAAATTTCATATTTTTCAATTATTCATAAATTGACATCAAACCTAATCATGTAGAGTATATGCCTTAATCATTACAAAATAAATGATTTTCCTTAAGTTAGAGATTCTGATCATTTGGAGCAGATGGTATGAGAGTAATCATCTCTTCCCGATTTATCCGGTGGTGGTGACGGTGGTGCAAGAAGTCTCTAAGTGGTGGTTCTTCTTTGGAAACTTCATCCTCTTCCTCTCTAATGGTCGTTTGTGAAATTTGGTTGTGAAACCCTAAGGATCCTAAGTGTTGGCTTATATAATCAACCTAGAATTCGTGGGTTAGTATTCCTCAAAAAGTCAAAATGACTAAAATACCCCCCGGGTTGCCGGTTAGGCCTAAAATGCCCTGAGACCCAAACTAAACCCCTGGCTAGTGTTCTCTGACTATCTCGACCCTTTGGCGCACTCGAAATGATCATACAGATGATATAAAATTAATTTACTTATAAACCCATTAAATTGGGTCCTGACACGACTGACACGCGCGTCCCAACTTATTTATCGAAACTGTCGTATTTTCAACTCACAATAATTTTAATAAATTCAAAATCTTATATTACTATACTCACTCAGTAATATTCAACATAGTTATCATAATCAAATACTAACGCTCGTCTCGCTAGCATTTAAATCCAGATTAATTTCGAATTAATTTATCCCAATTTTATTTAAATAATTCATAATTAAAGGCCATAAAAATACGGGGTATTACAGAAAACTGGATAGATTTATTAATCGACAGGCTGGTGGAAGAACTGGAGGTAGAGGTCGACAGAGATCTAAATCAACAGTTAAGCCCAAAGAAGATAAGACGAGGAACCACGACGAGGATCCAGAAGATGATCATGATCTTCCCAAGAAACCTAGACAACCGGAACACGAGGTATTTCTCTGTTTTGAATCCTTTGGTTGCCATATGATTACAGGCGGAGATGCAGGAGGAGGAGATCATAAAACTGAAAGGAAAGCTTACCTCAATGAGGCTCAAGCTTGTTCCTATATCTAATGAATCAACCTTGCCTAGAAGGACCGACCAAGAATGGTTAATAAATATAAGATCAAAATTGGTTTTTCCATGAACAATCTATCTGTAGTGTTGTATCCTCATGATGATCCTTTAGTGATCAGAGTCAGGATGGAAGAAGTACTAGTGGCAAGAACATTAGTGGATAATGGCAGTTCGGCAAACATCATGTTCTATCCCTGTTTTGATAGTTTGGGATTAAACCTCAGTTAACTGGAGCCTTACCATAGGCCACTCATTGGATTTTCTAAAGAGAAAGCGTTTCCATTGGGAATAATCAAACTAGACGTATTAATCGGGACATGGTCGGCGAGCAGTACAGAGAAAGTGATATTCTTTGTAATGGATAAAAATGTTCATTCTGCCTATAATATGATTATGGGAAGAGTTGGTTTAAAGAAACTCGAAGCTATACCCTATATTATTCATCAATGCCTAAAGTTCCCGACCAACTTTGGAGTTGGAGTCGTGAAAGGGGATCAGAAGGTAGCTCGGGAATGCTACTGCTCCTCTGCCGAGGAAGAAGAAATGTTAGAAACAAAGAGAAAAACAACCACTTATCAAGTAGATATATCTGATCCGAACAACGAATCTGAGGTTGAAACCTTATATCCAGGAGACAAATCTGAGCTTGTAAAAGGCCAAGTAATGGAGGCAACCGAAAGAATTGTTCTGGATGATGATAGACCAGAACGGAACTACTCAAATAAGGGCATCATTGGAACTGGTCTTGAAACAAGAGTTGGTGGCTTTTTTGAGATAAAGGAAGCAGGTGTTCACGTGGAGTCATGAAGATATGCCAGGCATAGACCCAATTTTCCTATGCCATGAGCTTAATATGAATATGGAGGTTAAACCTCTGAAGCAGCGAAGAAGAGTTTTTAGCCTGGAGAAGAACTAGGTTATACATGAAGAAGTGGAGAAGCTTCAAAAAGCTTCCTTTATTGAAGATGTAAAGTACCTGGATTGCTTGGCCAACGTAGTTATGGTCAAGAAGTGGAGGATGTGTGTGGATTTTACTGACTTGAACAAAGCATGTCCAAAGGATCATTTTCCTTCGCCACGAATTGATCAATTGGTGGATGCTATTTCAGGGCACGAGCTGCTAAGTTTCATGGATGCATATTGTGGTTATAATCAGATCAAAATGAAGTGAGAGGATAGAGAAAATACTTCCTTTATTACCCCTCGAGGAACTTATTGCTATAATATTATGCCATTTGGTTTGAAAAATATAGGTGCTACTTATCAAAGACTGGTGAACAAAGTATTTGAGGAACAAATAATCAAAAACATGGAGGTGTATGTTAATGATATACTCACTAAGAGTAAAAAAGTTATTGATCATATTACCGACCTCAGCCAGATGTTTAATCAATTGGAAAAGTAAGAGCTGACTTAAACCCCACTTCGGAGTCCAGGATGGACTATTCCTTAAATATATAGTAAATCAAAAAGGCATTAAAGTTAATCAAGACAAGATTAAAGCTTTGATCAAAATACAATCTCCGACCTATAAAAAGGATGCTCAAAGGCTAACTGGGCATGTAGCAGCACTCAACAGGTTTGTGTCCCGAGCAACAGACAAATGTTTTCCATTTTTTAAGGTGCTCAGAAAAATCTTCGAATGGAACGACGAATGTGAAAAAGCCTTCCTGGAATTGAAGAAGTACCTGAGCACACCACCACTACTCTCCCAACTAGTGATGGAAGAAAGATTATATCTATATTTGGTAGTTTCTGAGTTAGCTGTTAGCTCTGCCTTGATCAGGGAGGAGAATGGAGTCCAAAAGCCAGTTTATTATACGAGCAAAGCTTTTCAAGGAGCAGAAGTGAGATATCCCAGACTGGAGAAATTAGCACTGGCCTTAATAGAGGACAGTAGACGGATGAAGCTATATTTTCAATCCCACACCATAGTGGTATACACTGACATGCCATTAAGGCAAGCTTTACATAAGCTAGATAAATCCGATAGATTAATGTATTGGGTTATGGAGTTGGGGGAATATGACTTTGTATATGAACCAAGGACTGTTTTAAAAGGCCAAGATGTGGTTGATTTTATTGCAAAATTCACTTATCCAGAGGTCCCCGAGCAGCAAGGGACTCTAGCCGAGCAACACGCAGAAGTCAGCAAACTTACTAAAGATACGCCCGACCAACTCCAAGTAAGAAAAAATGTAGAGAAAGTTGTAACCGACCAACCAGGACCCTCTAGTGGAGTATAGGAGATGAAGAAGAAATATGAGGAAGTAAAGGATAAAATCTTCCATCAAGGGATTCTGACAAACCAAGTGTTTGACAACAATATTCCCATATGGAGTCTGTATGTTGATGGGTCATCCTGTGCAACTAGATGTGGAGCTAGAATCATTCTCAATACTCCAGACGAACTGGACATCGATTATGCTCTATGATTCCAATTTCAAGCCTCCAATAATGAGGCATAATATGAAGCTGTAATTGTTGGGTTAAATCTAGCCAAATCACTGAACGCCGAGCAAGTTGTGGTGTACAGTGACTCACAGTTGGTGGTAAATCAAGTGCTGAACTTATATGCAGCTAAAGGAGAATTAACGACTAGATACTTAACCAAAGCGTTGGAGATAATTTCCACTTTATTATCTGTTCAGGTGATCAGAATTCTAAGATTGGAAAATGCCCGAGCAGACACACTTGCTTGGCTAGCTTTAGCAACCAAAATTAAGCTACGAATGACTATTCCTATTGAGTTGCTTGCTAATAAGAGAATAAACGAAGATCTGATGGTAAACTTTATTGCAGTTGATATGGGGCCATCTTGGATGGACCCTATAAGAGCATATATTACTGATGTGATTCTTCTAGACAATCTACTTGAAGCTAAGATGCTGAAATACAAAGCTGTAAGATATGTGCTAGATGGTGGTGTGTTATATATAAGAGGACTATCTGTTGGTGTACAACGATCTGTGCATCCAGTTGAAGTGAATGAGTTGATTCAAGAAGTCCATGGAGGGTCCTATGGAGCCCATATAGTAGGAAGAGCGTTGTTATAAAGAATCCATACACAAGGGTACTACTAGCCAACTATGCAAGCAAAGTGTGGAGATTTTGCCAAGAAGTATGATAAGTGCCAGAGGTTTTTCAGTATACACAAGGTTCTACAATCTCTCCTAACACCAATCACTTTACCTTGGCCCTTTTTTATATGGGGGATTAACTTGGTCGAGCCTCTGCCAACCACCGGAGGAAAATTCAAGTATTTGGTTGTAGTTGTTGATTACTTTACTAATTGGGTGGAAGCTGAACCGTTGATTGATATGTCTTATGAGATGGTTTATAAATTTATTTAGAAGAGTATCATATGTAGGTATGGCTTACCCTGTGCCTTTATCACTGATCATAGCACACAATTTAACAATGATAAATTTGATGCTTGTTATGCCCAGTCCAACGTCCAAAAAATCCACTATGCTCCTGGCCATCCTCAAAGAAACGGCCAAACAGAGGTAACTAATAGGAATTTACTGAACGGGTTGAAGAAAAGGTTGGAAAATGCCAAAGGGAATTGGATCAATGAATTGCATTCTGTCTTGTGGGCTTACCGAACGACTCCCCGAACAGCTACTGGAGAAACTCCCTATATGTTAGCATTTGGTACTAAAGCGGTAATTCCTATCGAGCTTGGTTTACCTGCGCATAGAGTTCTTAACGTCAATACCCCAGTCAGTGATTTAACGAGAAGGATGGATTTAGATATGCTGAAAGAAGTCCGTAAAGATGTAGCTTTAAGGAATATAACCTATCAATAAAGGACTGCACGTTTTTATAACAAAAGGGTCATCCCATGCAATTTAAAAGAAGGTGACTATGCTTTGAAGAAAGTGATTCAGAAGAACAATAATCTGGCAGCCAATTGGCATGGTCCTTATCGTATTACTGCAGTCATCCGACCAGGTACATATCGAATTGAGACTTTGGAGGGGGAAGAATTCAAGAACCCGTGGAATAAAGAACACTTGAGGAAATACTATCAATGATGTAATCATGATGTATTAAGTTAATTTCAATATTAATGAGAATGTGATTTTTCCAAAGTTGTTATTTTTTTTTCTTTTGTCGGAGTACTATAGATATGCACTACATTATGCATGCAACAAAGGCACCAGCAAAGTTAGTCACAAATACCAATAATGTTAGTCGGCAGTAACAAAGACCATTAATAAAGTTGGTCGATATCTACACAGGCCAATAATAAAGTTTGTCGGTATCTATAAAGGTCACCAATAAAGTTGGTCGGTATCAATAAAGGCACCAACAAAGTTAGTTGTCAAACATATAAAACCACGCAAGGCAAAATTATAAATCCCAAATTCTTGGTTAACGAAGAGTCGGATGAATAATTTTCATTTAAACTGGTCTAAGAGATGGACAAATGTCCCACTCACGCCTGGGAACCGAGGTAACTAATGCAATTACCTAAAAACTTTAGGTAGATTAATAGAACCATGGTGATGCATTGGTAATTGATATAATACCTAGGATAAGCCTAAGGATATCATTAGAACTGGTAAAAAACTAAAGAATAACTAAAAGTTGATCCATTCACAGTCAAAAACCAAAGAAGCATTCATATACGTAAAGATTGACTAAAAGTTGATCCATTCAAAAAATAAGCTTTTCATTAAAATTAAATGATTACATATTGTTGCTTAAATATGCAAAAAAAAAAATACAAAGCCTTATTCTACAGGACGTTTTCCTTCCGCCTTAGAAACAGGATCCATGCCAGCAGGAGGATCATCCAAAGTAAAAGGGGAGTTGATGAAGTTAAAATTCTGAAGCATCCTGGTGTTGCTGCTACTAGGAAGATCATGCAGATGAGGAGGTCTAACTATCTCTAGCTCATCATGTAGCTCGAAATATCCTAGGTATTTTAAAATCAAGCACTGAGGAATGCGATGAACAGGAATACAGTTAACATCTAACTTGAATGGATGATTGTCAAGCTGTAGTAATCCCGGATCATACCAATCCCATACAGAGTTGTTCCGATCCACTTTCATCACAGTTAAAGCGTTCATCTAAACCCATTTATAGGATTTTTTCTGGGCCTATTGAAGTATATCGTCAAAACGTCCTAAAGCTTCATTAAACACATCCATCCAAACTTCTTTTGGCTGCTTGTGGAATTGAAAGGTTAATTTATCAACCCGTGACTGCAGCTTTTTCAGTACCTCATCATTAACCTCTAATTGGTAAGATTGAGTGGATAATTTGTGACACCCCTCCTAATTAAACATCAGGTGATCAAGCCTTTATTTAATTAAAACAGGTTTCTCAAATGGTTCATTCTTAGCATCACTGTCGAAAACCTTTTAATTACTAATCACTTACGTGAAAATCAGGCCGGTGCCAAATTTTATCTTTCTTAAACAGATAAATCAACCATGCGAAGAAAGTATAATAATCACCATGTACTACAATCCAATCAAAAAAATATAAATACAAGAGAACAAGAGTATTACCGAATAACCATATGCTAAAAATCCCAAAACAACAATAGAACGACCACTAGTTTGAAACTAAACATCTAAGACTGATACCGGACCACAAGTCCATACACAGAATAGTGTGAGATCTTGCACTAGATCTGAAAAAGAGATATCGTCTAATCAAAATCCTTTAAGCATCCACTGTGCTACAGCTTCGAGTCCTTAGAGTGAAATCAGCATACATGGCGTCCCTGTGGCTGGACACCTAAAAGGTTTTAAAAATATTTTATAGCAATAGTTAGTATTCAAAACATTTTGAAAATATTTAGAAAGCGTTTATCACAATATAAAATGCGGTTATTGATTACACATGTTAGGTTCTCGTACACTTTCTTGAGTTTACTCACTACTCATCTATTGTGCACATCTAACGTTCTACACTTAGCCTGCCTAGCCATATCTCCCAAGCTAACTAAGACTAAAGTAATCATCTAAACTACCTAAGTTCTTGTACCGCCCATACAGTACATCCATTTCATTAACATCTCGCGAACGTTAATTAATTCTCAAGTAACATTTCACCTATGTTATGTTTCAAAACTTCTCATTTAGTTTCACTACTAAATTTCTATCATTCTCACAATTAATATCTTACCACTTTTGTAATTAAGTTTCCCTACTTAAATTACTAATTCGATATTCTCTATCTAACGTTACGTTTCGTAATTAAGTTTCGTAATTAAGTTTCACTAATTAACTTACCAATTTGATATTTATCGTTAAACACATCATATATCAATCTACTAATACACAAAAGTAGAATATCATTAAGTATATATTTGACACACAATATATACTAAATATCAGTCATCACTATTATGTCCTTTTGACACACGTAAAGGACTCTTGGTTCGGAATGATTCATCGACCCTAAGTAAGAATTGGTTCGGAATGATACATCGAGCCCAATTATTTATATACACATATTATGGCTCGGACTCTTTCATCATGACACCAGTTCGAAGGTTTGGTTCGGCATTTTACATCGACCCCAAACATATGATAACCCAATGTTAGTTCGAAATACTTCATCGACCCTAACATATAATAAACCTACGTTAGTTCGGAATACTTCATCGACCCTAACGTATAATAACCCTACGTTAGTTCGGAATACTTCATGGATCCTAACCTAGTTAATTTAGGTATACATCTCTCAACCTAGTAGCTCATACAATTTAGTTGGTACACACCTGACCTATCAATCATACTTGTATGTAATATAGTATTCTCTTATACTAACCGTATCCGTCAATTTATGATTTTTTACTATCGCATTTATTTGAGTATTTACTCAACTCTAAGGGCCCTAGTTACCCCTCATATATAATTTCAGTAGTTATTACGTACCCTACTGGTCTATCATTTGAATTGACTTTACCTCGCCTCGTAGCTCAATTCCAAATTCCCCGATGCTCTACTCAATCGGTTTATTCTCGTCGATCCATGATCCAAGTCCTACACCCAATGGCCTTATCGAACTTCAATAATATACCTATTGGTCTTATTCTCACTCCCATATAATTAAAATACAAATCCTAGGATTCCCATTCATTCCCGGAAATCAAAGAACCCTTAACCAAGGAAAAATTCAAGAAAAACACCTTAAATCGATCGATCGACTCCTGGGTTCGATCGATCGACCTGATCAATGGATCGACATTCAAGATCGATCGATCGATCGATCGATCTGGGGCAGTAGTAGTTCATCGTCTTCGTTAATTTCTTCTCCCATTAACAAACCTCCAAACTTCATTATAGTATACTAAACTTCAATCCAATTATCCTAACGTGTTCCCACATATACTAGGACAGTTTCTAACATTTCAAATACATTAAAACCTCAATTCATTTAAAGAAATAATGGATTAAACTCAGAATTTCTTAAAACCCTAGTTATGGTGTTCTTTCCATATATTCATTCAAAACCAATATTTTATTCCGAAATAATTATCAAATCAGCTCTGAATATTATTCCTCTATATATGTTAAATCATTCTACATGCGATTCCTATCCCAACATGCATAAATATCATTCTTTTCTTTCCAAGATATTGATTTAACAAAATTATTCAAAAACCCTACCCATGGGCATTATAACTTTATAATTTTTTTGTAATAAACAACTTGCCTTGACAAAGAGGTTTTGATTTCGTGGATTTAATGATGGATTGATGCTTATCTTCTTCAATCCTTCCTCCTTTGTCTCCTAGGATGCAAGATCCAGATCCAGACCCAACCTCTTCAAAAGCATCTTCTAAGCCTTGAGAATGGTTTTCTCCTTCTCTCTAATGGTCTTGGTGTTTACATGGGTCCCTAACCCCTCTTTAATACGGATGATAAGAGACTCTCAAATTCTTAGGTCTCAATACCCTCACATGTTCAAAGATCAAAACGCCCCCGAACGGTCTCGATTTAGTCCAAAATTACCCCGGGATTCAACTAGTACCCCCGGGTATACTATTTTGACTAATTCGACCCTTCCGGACTCATCTGTGACCTCTAAATTATCATTTGAGTTACTTAAAAATATATTACTCGTTCTAACCCTAAAATGGTCTACACGTGCTAAGTAACTATTTACTACTCGCGCTAAGTAAATAGAAAGAGGCAACATTAATCAGTATCTATCTCTCGATTAATACTCCATATTCACAATTATTAATAAATCTCACTAAATTACTTTTCTTACGTAATTTAAATCAAATCTTATTTTCTCATTTAATTCTCCAATTTAATTAAATATAAATACTTAGAAATACGGGGTATTATCAACAGCTTTTGAGACATCTCAGCAATAGCTCGATCTTTTACTTTTAACTGTGCAGTTTGATAGGCATGGGCGTGCTAGGTCCTAACTTCTTCTGTAGTTCCTAGGCCAGGCCTATTTCTTGATCGGGAAGAGTATGCAGGCTTAACCTTTTTTAAAGATTCCAATTCATCTCTTAAAGAGGCATTTTCAGCCTCCAAAAAGGAGTAACCTTCATCAACAGTAGCAATAACAGCTCTAGAGGCAGTCTTCAAAAGATTCACTTCATCCCTCAAATTATTATTCTCCTCTTCCAGGAGTTTGGCAAAAATCCTAGTTTCTTCAACTTCAAGCTTAAGTAAAGCTTCCTTTTTTATTGTAAATAGAAATAAAATTATCAAAACCCCGACCTACACTTAAGCTTTGATATTTCTGCTCATAGCTCCGGTGCAGCAGCGCATTGGATTCTTTATACTATTCTTGAAGTTCTTCTATCATTTCATAGTAGGCAACATTATTTGATACCCCCCAATCAAATAAGTACTTCAAATACTTGTAAGATTATTTAACCTGCTCTGATGAATCATCACCGAGCAACTGAGTGATTTCTATTTCGGATAAGTCCGTATGACCATCTTTGAAAAAGGCACTACACTTCCTTAGTAACTCGATATCATGGGAAGACAACTGCTCCATCTTTGCTATAAACTAGCAAGATGAAATAACCATCAATCAACATCAAGGATGGAGAACATGTATAATCAACAAGATACAAAAGGAAAGAAAGATTCTTTTATTGATAACAAAGAGTTCAAGTACAATAAAAATAAAAAAAATAAGTAAAAGGGCAAATATCGAACAACTTTACACCTTCTACCTATCATTCTCAACCTTCTTGCCCTGCTCAGAAGAAGAGGCTACAAGATAAAGTTGCTCAGTTTGCTCGGCTGGAGGAATAAAAGAGTTAAAAATTTTAGATTGGTCTGCAGCAGATTCAACCACTAGGGAAGACTCTCCAGAGCCAGTTTCATTTTTAACCTCCTCCTCAATGGCTAGAGGAGGACCATGAATGTATCCCTGAAAAATTTCAGAGCCTTCAGTTGTGTTCAACTCCTGAAGGACAACAACCCAAACATCTCTAAAGTATTTTTATTTTACATACTCAATTTGAGCAGAAGCAGTAGAAATGGATTTGTTCCAGTCTTTATCCTAACCAACACTGAAGGAGTCCTTCACAGCAGACTTTCTCTTAGATCTCGCAGAGGATAAAAGCTCTTCAGCAGCCTTTGCCCTGCGCTCAACTTCCTCTGCCCTGCGCTCAGCTTCTTTTTTCTTGCACTCGGCTTCCTCTTTCTGGCGCCCAACCTCCTTTGCCCTACGCTCGCTTCAAGGGCATTCTCATTAGACGTCTGACGAGCAGCCTCAGTTGTCTTCAATTTCTCTACCCAAGCACTCTTCTCAGTCTCCAAGGTATGCTGAGATTTGAGTAGAGACTTCTTCAAACCAGCCAAGGCTTCCTCCACCTTATTTGAAGAAGAAGCCTTAATTCCACCATCCTTCTCCAGCATATTATTGAAGTTTACCAAGAACTGCAAAAAATGAAGATCAAAATGAGTATATGAGAAATATAAAGGACAATCAAACTAAGAAAATGGAAACTACTTACTGATGCAAGACTCTGAGTAGCTAATTTAGAAACCCTCGATTAAGGGAACATTGCATCCACCCCCCGTGGTCTAAAAGAGTACCAGACTTGATCCACTTCCTCGCTAAACCAGGAGTAATATTGGGATGGCATTAGAAGAGGATAATTCAACCAAGGATAGTTGATCAGTCACCTAGTCGACCTGCTTCTCTGCAAGCCCCCTCCTAAGTCTCCTTAAAGGAACGTCAGCATCCTTGGGAGCTATATCTTTGGGAGTTGGGTCCTTGGGAACCGGGGGCTTCGTAACATCCCTTGTTTTCTTCTTGTCTCCTTCAACAGGTGCTTGGGATTCAGAAATTCTACCACCGAGGAGATCAAAAAACTTCCTCTTCTTCATATTTTTAGATAGAGGAGTGTTAGAGTCAGCAACAACCTCTTGATTAAGGTCAATCACCAGAACATGAGAAGCAACAGGTATGGAGATAAAGGAATAAATAGTGTTTTTGTATTGAAGCAGATATGAGGCAGACCTAACGTGCTCCTCAACAACTACCTTGTGAAGTCCCTAGATAAACTTCAATTCTTTCAAGTTTACTTCAGTCTGATTGGGGGACTTTCTTTTCTGTTCAACTACAATTCAATCTATAAAGCAATACTTAGTATGACATTCTATCAAATATAAACAGGGCAAAAATATTAAAACATAAAATAACCTATTCCGTTGCTAAAATGTGGACATATAGGTCCTTGATATTTAGCACCTCCAATTAAAGGGACATGTTGCCAATTTTTTACAACGACCCCATGATAAAAATAATTCCTATTAGAATCAAGGAGATTAACTACTAAAGCTTTACTAACTGCCCTAGTTTTCAAATAAAAAGTGGTGTCGCTAGTTACCCATTTATAACAAAACATTATTTTTGGAATCCCTAGATGGGTTCCATAAATTTGATTTAACCTATAAACTCCATTTACAACTCTCCATGTGTTAGGAGCTAGTTTTGCAGGTACAATGTCAAAATACTAACAAAACTCTAGACATAGGGGATTCGAAGGACATGTGAACCCACATTCAGCAATAAAAATGGAAGGGAACCAATGGCCCTCAGCAAGAGAGAAAAAATCAGAAGCAAAAGTGGGGTGTTCCAGTACAACCCAAGATGCAATATTAAAATTGATTATGAACTTATCAAGTGACTCGATAGAATAAATCATGATGAAGAAAACAAAGAAGAAGAGAAGAAATATTCTTATAAAAGTTTAAGGATTCAGCAAGAACTAAAGACGGAAAAGAAAACAATCGCACGAAAGTTCAAAGAACACATCAGTAAAATCAGAAGTGAGAGGTAGCAAATAATCGAAGTTTTACCGCTCTTTTTATAAGACGCATCGAAAATTGGGAAAAATAATGATTAAAGCGAACGGCGGTTGGGTTTATGACGACTAACATGGGAAAAGATGAATATACCCCAGAAATATTCGCTCTAATTTGAAATATTTACAAAATTGCCATTCGCGCTAATTTTTTTTCAATAATTGGATAAATTTCAATAGTCTGGAAGGTCTGCAGCCAATCAAACAGCCCAAGTTACTGAGCATAATATTTCACACTTTCATATCAGCTAAAAGTATGAAACATTGAAAGCTTCTGTTGATACCAAAATTTACCACCATATGTGGACCAATTACAAGCCAGCACGTGTCATCCGAAGTGGCATAAGTCCAAGTCAGCCAGGTACAAAATCCCGACCAACAGGGAAGCCCGACCAACTGGGAAGCCCGACCAACAACCTGTGTTGCCAACAAAGCGACAACTATCTTACAGCCTGTATTTTCAATGAAGTGACATCATGCATATATTTAATGCTCATTATGTATTGATGTAAATGTCTAACGAATGAAGGCATTCCATCCTTTCACATGACAACTATCAAGATCTCTTGGGCTATAAATACATTATATCACCCTCATTGCAGAGGACCGAAAAAACAATTCAAGGCAATCAATACATAACAGTGGACGTAGGCTATTCCATTGAGCCGAACCACTTTAAAATTGCGCGTGTCTTATTTGTTTAACTTATTTTTATCTATGATCGATTAATTAGGCCTAGTTTAGTTTTTTACATCAATGGATGTATTAACTGACTTCGATCCATTATGAAGGTTGATTGAATTTTGTGAGTGAAACGGTATCTTACTTTCGTCGTAACTTTTAGATATTGCCAGCTATCCCAATATAACCGTCAATGAAAAATAAGAGGGAAAACATGTATTTGGTAATATTTTGTAACTTTTTATTAGGGAGGAGTCTTGGGCTAGTCCTTTTTTAAAGTTAAAAGTCCCACTTGTAAATAGTTACACAAAAAGTGGAACGCGTTTTGCATTTTAGAAGGACAAAAATGACTCTAAAAACGTCATTACAACCCACGTTTCCCTTCCCTACAAGAAGTTACGTTCATCTTAACTGAAACAATCGGCCTTATTTCAAAACACAAAGAACATGGGATGGGAGCCAGAATTTACATTTTAAAAAGGACTGTGGCTAAAAAAACTAAAAATAAAATTGGTGGGATCGGAGGCAAAGAAAATAATAGAAATGGGACTTTTATTGACAAATATTGTCACTTACACTGGTTCACATCGTCATTGATCTCATAATAATATGGAAAAATATGTTGAGGTCGTGTGACATTCAACTTTACACGTCATGCATCCAGTACTTTCATAAATTACACGAAAAATGATAACGCGTTCCGTAGCCATTCTTACTTTGTTGAAAATAATATTACCGGGCATTAGGTTCGAGTCAGATTTTAATATGGACAAATTTTCCACACCATTCCATACATAATGTCGCCTTACTAGAGTCGTTGCTTAATGATCATGTCATAGTTGAGGTAAAAGGACATAATATATTAACCAATCATGAACCAAAACACAAAATTATCATACGCCAAACAAGTTCGTTGTGTTACTTGAATACATTAAACCAAAAAAACCATTTCTACACACTCATCACTCCGGTATAATACAAAAACAACATAAACAATGCATGTAATGCACTTTAGAATATAATTTAATTGGAATTTTTAATTTAACACTGCCGGCCAATAGTGATTGCACATCCAACCTTGAAATCACTCCAAATGTTTTCCATCTTTTTGCATGTCATTGTAACTCCAGCTGCATTTGTGATGGTGAGTACATTTCTACCATTTCGGTGCCTAACAATATTTCGCGCATGCAAAACATCACCGCGATGTCATAGTCAGACCTGCATGATAGGATAATTAGTGAATAATAATAGTTCGCAAAACTGAACCGGGATTACAATTAATACGTACGATGAATGTGTCAGGTGGTGTCATTTTATGTAAGGGTTGAGTGGGAATTCAATGCCCTCGCTCAACATCCACAAAATTGTATCCTCTTCGTCTCGATTAAGTGTCAGGTCTGATGCATTGTCTATACCACATACATGTTCATTCAAGTCCTTCCCTTTAGAGTTTAGCAATTCAACCCCTTCTTATTATATTTTCTTCAAGTAGTTTTATATTACGCCATGCAAAAAAGTCATGGTATGGGTGATGGATACGTATATTGGAATACAACAATTATAGAACATGATGTCATGTCAATTAATATATATCATTTACAAAATTTGAGTATGTACCATTTGCCTTGCCTCGCCGTAGCATCAATCATGACTTTTATCCGTCATTTTTGAATTTGGATTATAATTCCGCCAAATTCATTTGCATTTGTCAAGGTAAAGCAATGTGAAGTCTGTGTTGTTATTGTGGCACATATGAGTGAATATATGGTTGCTTTGTTTAATGCTTTGAACTAGTACGTCAAACACAAATTACTTTTCATTTTTCACCCTCACCATTTCCTGCATTCTGTAACAATTTAATATTACTAAATTATGATATTACAATGCCTCACACCGTATTTCGTAGATTTGAGTGTAAATTACCAAGGAAATTATAGGCAGATATATTTTCCTGCGAGCAAACTAGTGTGACAATAATGCACAATAAGTGTTAATCACCTATAATGAAACAAGAAGATGAAACTTATTTGTTAAGTCGAATTCCATAACATTTTTCAGATGGAAAAGTCATTGGAGATTAAAAGATCAATCCCTAAAGTGACAAAATACAAGAAAATGACATAGTCGTTAACACTACTATTAATTTTGTATCGGTTAATTTGTCGCGACATACTACAAAACTTAACTACCCTGACCTATAACGAAAAAAAAAAGGTGGGACAACTATGAAGAGCAAAATATTTGTACACAATTGTATTCGGAATGACATGGATGTAGGATAAGTACATCAATAATCGTATTTGCAATAGTACTTTGTTGTGGAATTATCGGTGCCTGATATATCGTCTAATTAGGAGACTAAACTCTCGTGTCTCGTCACCGACATTGCCATTATCTCTAGTAGTCCGTCACTAATGCTTCGCCTTTTTTAAACTAAACTTAACTGAAGTAGCATAGCATTGTCAAACCATGGAACCCATATTGGATTTCACTTTGATTTTACAAAATAAATGTGTTTTTAGTAATTAGTTGGTCATTTTCAGTATTCATTTTTCCAATGAAATGGTTGTGATATCACACATACAATTTTACAAATATTTGTTAATATGCCTACATAAATTATTGTCATGAATGTGAAAATTATTGTAAATGACTTCGATTAAGGTTAATTGTTGTAGTTTAACTAAAATGTCTCTACTACTTCCTAACACTATCCCAAGAAATAATGCTCATTTCCTTCAATTATTGACCATAAATAGACTTGTTGTAACATTTTTATGCATGAAAATGGGTGCTTTATTTTAACATGCATTTTTGATACATCAACACTGACAGGTTGCCACGTTTATTTGACTGGGAGATGGTAGGACGGACAACAAAAAAATAAATCCCGGGATCAAAGACTTTATATTGTTAGACTATGGGACTAAATGCATCATAACCACATTTCCATTTTAATGTTTAGAATCTTCTAATTTCATTAATTGCATATCGTACTAAGCCTGATCAGTTACTCCCACATTTTCAATTTACATTTGAATTCGTTAGTCGGAAAAAATACACAATGTGTGCAAAACAATTATTCAAATTTCATGTTCAAGTTCCCCAATCCCATGGTAAAAAACTTATACTCATATTGTTCGAAATCGCATCTTGCCAAAGTAGGTCTGAAATGTCACGGATAGCTAGCGAATAAAGGTAAAACTGCCATGCCGGTACTATATTGCTTAAAGGTAAATAATAAGTTGTTATTTAGTATATGTACTATGATTTCAAATAAAATTTATAATAATAATGAATTAAAGTATCAGTCTTACCCATCTGGTGTCATGGTGCTATACGCTTTTAATTTTTCTTGAGTCTTGTTGTTCAGTAGGGCAAGGAGCATTGACTTAAACGGGTTGCAAAACTTTATCAAACTTGTTGCAGATTGCAGCTTTCCTTCCAAATTTCCTTTTTTGATTGAATTTCGATTCTCTTCAATACCTTAATTTATTCTTATTGATGTAACCGACGAGTTTTGTAGATGATCTTATTGAGTTTTGATAACATTATGTATGATTCCATATGCTTCCCTTTTCCCTTTTTTTGTTGAGGCATGAGTATTCTAGTTTCTGGGTTGATAGTTTGTTCTTGCTTATTTTAACATGAAGGACTCGCGTATTCAGACACTCGAGGTCGTCCCTAGCTGCTCCACCATGTCACGCAGTGTGATGATTGTCAATCGAAGGTCTCCATTTTCATTATCAATGACATTAAATTTAATCTGCTTTCGATCAAGTTCCTTCACGTACATAGCTATTATTTTTTCTGCTCATCCATTTTTTCTCTCATACATTCAACATCCCTAGCCATTTGTTCTGTTTTTAAACTCATTTTCTCAACTATGCCTTTAGATGCTAAAATTTTCACCACAAACTCTGACTGTATTTTGTCTGAATATTTATTCGCTTCATCTAGATTCATGTCTTAACTGTATTTAGGCTAGCTTTTAGAGTAGCAATATTCTCTTACTTTTCCCCTATAATGACGTCTACATGATTTTGCTCGCCATCCGTTGTTTCACGTAACTGCGAGTGTTATTTATTTAAAATGATGATTTCTTATTCGAGATGCATCACGGTAGATTTCAGCTGACATTTCAAAACTACTTTCCGCTGAAATTTAATTTGCAGTGTGCTATAGTTATAAGCGACGTCAGCTATTTGCGCAATAAGCACATTTGAGTGATTAACCTCATCACTAAACCGTTTCTCCATTTCAACTGTCATACTAGCCTGTTCCGTTAGTTGTTGATCAATTTATCAATATCATTTATTCTCCCTCTTAATCTCAACTTCCATTTCCTCAATTCTAGTTTCAAGTTCTTTTAGCGTCCCCTCGAGTTTATTGTTGTCTTCCTATAAGCAATTTATGTATTCAGCTGTGTTGAGTTGCATTCCGTACCGCTCATAGTCTCTTAATTCTATTTCCACCATTTCTTTATGTGAAATGAGATTCATTATATCAAAATATTCTAAACCTCCAGATGAATTTACGGCGTTGTCTTCATTATTTTCACTGGTTGATCCGTCTACGGTCTGCTGATTGAAACCACTGTTGGGGGTTATGAGTGATGTTATTTCTGGCTTAGTTGGTGTTAATGTTTCCAATAAGGAGATGACACCATCATGATTGCCCTCCGTCAGGCCTGCTTCAATTGATATGGTCGTACACCTCTGATCCAACCTTTTTTTTTTCAATTCGACCTTCTTTTCACCTTTCTACAAAGTCGTCATCCGATGAGGGTTTGCCACACATCACAATGACATCTTGATATTTTCCTGAACTATCGATCATATAATGACATGTTTCTGAGTTCACCTCTATTAACAAGCATCAACAATATGTATTAGCCCAAGAGAATACTGCCTTCACCAATGGAGCAACATGTATTAGCCCAATAAATATCACCATCACTCCATTAGTTGTATTACAAGTACATATGAAGTTTCTAATATGCATTTGAAGTCTATCCAAGAGGCTATTAATCCATGTATAAATATATCTTTAGCTAATATAGTCGATTACTAGAAGGGGATATGTGGGTTTAGTCCTAATAAGAGAGATTTGTTAGTCTCCGATCTTTAGCACTTTCAAATTTGTTATTGGTGGTTCTAATTAAACAAGAACGTGGGAGATATGTAATTTCATTTATAAGCAAATATGGTCATTATCTTGGAGAACAAACTGTACGAAACCAAATTTTATTCTCAATTTTATATGTATGTGTGAATCAGATTATTGTTTTCCAGATTTAGGTACTTTTTATTCTCTAATTTTGATTCCTATAATAGGAAGTATAATTATTTGGTGATAAGTCTTATACCCTATGTTTAGGATGCCACTAGTCCCATATTTTTTTTTTCTTTAGTTGGAATCCCTGACAGTTAAGCTGTTTCATAAATTTTTGCCAATTAATTGCTCTTTTGATTTTAATCGTGGTCTCATGTTTGCTTCCTCAAAGGTATTAAAGTCAAAATGATTGTCGAGTTGTCCCACAATTTTGTCTAACAAATAGAGGATGAGGACTTACAACTAAATCTATATTAATTAGGATTGGAGGTTAAAAAATCTTTAAGACTAGGACAAAATGACTGCTCCTTAGACTGCCCAACCAACATTGAACACATTTTATGCTACCTTAAGGAAACATTTGATTTCATAGATATTTTGTATGCGGTCTTGTTTTTACATAAAAATCCCATCATCTTTTTTTTGTTGTCTCCAGTGCCATTTTTTAAGTTGTTTCATTACTTTTTAATTTGTAACTGCTCCACATATAACGACTCTCACCTTTTTTATAGTCATTTTTGTCACAATGGCATTGCTAAGGTTCATCCCCTAATAAATCTCAGATTCTAGGACAAAATGCCTCATTTCCCTTGATTTTATAGTAATGGGAAAAAAGTTGAACTTTGGTGAGGTGACTGATTTTAATTAAGCAGGATCAAAGAGTGATCTAGTGAATGTAGGATATTATGGTAGGTAGTTTATGTGGGTCTATAATAGGGTGCGGTAGGGACTTAATACGTTCCTTGGAAATATTAAAACAATTGTGTCACTTTCTTATTTTGACAATTGGGTATCTAAATTGAACTAACTAAAACACTTGCATATTACTTTCGTAACTTAAGTTGCAAGAAGAATGCACATCTCTATTCTGGAAATTATGACATTGTACCTCCCAACGTTGAACCACAGAAGATTATTCGACATTATTAACTATTTCGTATTCAATACCGTAATAATAGGTGAAAAATTTAATTATTTATAAATATAAAATACTAATCACTTAGTCATATACACAATGAAATTTATGTGCACTCATAGACATATACATCATAACACTACTTTTTATTATTGCTATGCAAGATAACAAATAGTGATAGTGCTTACAAACATTTTAATTAAACTAATGCAATGACAACTATTAGTGCAATTTGCAACAATTTTTTTAGTATATATAACTTTTTCTTTCTCCCTCTATTTTCAGCAGAATGTCTTTGTGGATTTCAACAAACTATCTTTGTAGAATCCCAAATAAATCTTAAATTAATTATTGCTCCATTTTCATGCTTGTAAAATATTCTATTGAATTTGTGGAAAAATGGTTGTTGTGCCGTGTTATCAGTCATTTACCCCACTCATGGAAGTTACACACATTTGTATAAAGCACTTGTGAATTGTGGGTGGTTACACCGGGCTAATTTAGTCTACTTCCCATAATAAATTACCCACATCGATGTTGGCCTGCTCCAAAGAGGACCGACTGCCAAAATGGAATTACATGGGACCGGCCACTAATTTTTTCCCCAAAATAGGACTATATGCCTGCCCCCCAAGTATAAGTTTTTAGGCAAAAGTCCTATTTACTTTCCATTAATAGTCAGCGATCCCATGAGTTTTTTTTTGTGAGTGGTCCCATAACTGCTCCGCATTATATGGATTCACGTTTATGCAAGTCAACACATTTGATGTAAAGACTAAACATGGTGTCAAATGACCTAAAACGAAATAACTAATAAGATATAACAATGATGTTCTTCGTTTAGATATGGAATTCGAAATACAGAGATAAGATTGCACAAAAAACCGCTACTACTACGACAATGGTTTTTACATTGCCTTATCTTCCATAAATTTCCGCATACCTGTAAATTATTTAGATGAATGCTTTTGAATCTTCTATTCAGACGTTGCAGGTCCTAATAGAGGAATCTAGGTTCGAGGTCATGACGTTCTTTGATTGGACTGATTACATTGATAACCTCAAAAAGCCAAAACTGAAAATGTATTGATTGGATTGATTACATTGATAACCTCACAAAACTGAAAATGTATTATGTCAATTAAGCGTAAAAAAAGAATGCAACTTGGAACTAATTTCTTACCAGAATAACTGGGACGCAACCGGTGACCGTGGAAGGGCTATTTTCCCACATCTTCTTTCTAATTAAGTCGAGTAGACACATGTGAACTGTTGCCACCCAGTTGTAATTTCCTATTTTATTCACATCATGTATGTAATTTGCAAATACCCATCCCAAACAATTACCATTATTTACAAAGAGGAATGAAACATAATAGTGCAACACTATAAGTCGGACTACATTATTTATATCTTTGCCAGTTTCTCCTCAAAGTGCGCAAATCAAAGCAGACTCAACCTTATTCTTTGAGAGATGTGCATTGGTGTTGAAATATCTCTTGATGAATGTCTCTTTGGACACTTCTTTTTTTTGTATTTCAATGAAATCTCCCATGTTTGGTATTCCTAGTATTTGCGACACATGTTTTGCCTTAAATTCAACTGATTCCCCACCCAATTTGAATTTATTTATCACAATGTCAAATTGATTTAATATTGCTAATATGTTGGAATCATGTTTCTTGTACAATTGATATGTTACACGTATGTCGTTGTATGAGACAATAATTGTCCCAAATGGTGTCCCTCACTTAATATGCTTATTTTTTATACCATTTTCCCTCATTCGACGAAAAAGGGTATTCAATATCATCATGTTTGATCCGAATTGATCTGAATCTTTAATCAAAGCCTCCTTATTTTGTACCATATACACGAGGTCAATGCGGTTAATAATTTACAATCATACGTCAGAAAATTGACATTCAACATGATGTATGGAGATAGTTATAGCCCACCGTCTTGTAATACCCCGTATTTTTATGCTATATTAATTTGGGGATTTATTTAATTTAATGTGAGTGAATTATTTAATAAAAATCCAGAAATTAATTATGTTATAATTATTAACGTGACGAGAGTTAGTAATTATGGGAAATTGTTGAATATTACTAATGAGCAAAGTAATATGTAATATTTATTATATTGAATGTCACGAGAGAATAAAATGACAATATTGGAAATTTGAGTCGGGACGCTCCCGTGTCGCGTCGGGACTAATTATTGATAAATAAAAGTGAAAATTTTATAAGTCGTTCATATGGTCGTTTTGAGTGCGCCAACGCGTCCGGAAGGGTTGAGATAGTCAGAAAAGTGTACCCGGGGGTTTAGTTTGGGTCTCGGGGCGTTTTTAGGCCTAATTGGTACCCCGGGAGGTCATTTTGGACATTTCACATTTATGGGTAATTAAACCCACGAAAATCAGAAACCTATATCAGCCATTTAGGTTAGTCAGCTAGGGTTAGAAAACTCAAACACAAGTGACGGCCATAGGAGAGGGAAGAAGAAAGCTTCCAAGGCAATCCAAGGCTCCAAAAGTTATCCGTTTGCACCACAACCACCACCAACGCGTAGATCGCGCAACGGGCTACGCAACCACACCAAAATCAGCTAAAATCTAGACTTCTGAAAATCCCAGGCAAGTGTTTATCTTGCTATTTTCGTTGGTACAATTTCCATATTAGTTTAGGAATGATTAGGGATGAAATACATGGAAGAAAACCCAAATTTTGATAGGAATTTGCATGTAGTAAAGACTTAAACTTTATTCTGGAAGTCTCTTGTGATGTAGAAAGATAACCCACGAAATTTTGTTGTAATTAAGAAAGAAATTATGGGGTAAAACAGATTAGAACCATGATTTAGAGATTTAGGGTTCTTGAAGTTGTGTATGAATTTTGGGTTGATAATTCATGTTTAAATGATAGAAATACACATGCCTTACGTTAAAAACATCTGGTCTATTGTTATAATGTTAGTAGTAGAATTTTTGGAACGTTTGGGTTTGGAAAATATGGATTTGGATGAAGAAAAGTGGTAGAACCCGTAACTGCAGTTCTGCAGAAAATCGAAATACCTGCTTGATCGATCGATCGACCCTAGAGCTTCGATCGATCGAAGGTTCAATCGATCGAGCCCCAAACCTCAATCGATCGACCCCTCCTGGCAGACTCCTATTTTCCCTTATTAAATGTGTTAAAATTGATTTATCATAAAATAATTCTTGGGCATCCCTAATAAAATGTTTTGGGAGATAGGGGAGACCAGTAGGACATGTGAAATAGATTTTGGGACCCTTGATGTTGGGCAAAGGTTGTATTTTGGGATAATTACATAAGGGTCGGTGAAATTATGATTTAAGGAGAGAGACACGTAAGAGAATTACTTTGGGACAAATGTGTATACCTACTGAATTTTATACTTGGGAGGATAGAATCCATGAGCGTTATGTAGTAAGTGGAAAAGTTCCTCAAATTAAAGTAAGATGTGAATGGTTATACGTGATAACTATATAATGTGAAATAAATGCGAATGACGTAATTATGGGAATTGAGAATTTACCCATCATTGATATGGTAATATTAGTATAGTTATATGATTGTGTGTGAATATACTATGTATGTGTGAAAATCATGCCCACGCTACTTGCTATCCCTGAGGTTTCCGCGCTGGGATAGTCATATCTCGATGGGACCTTTATGGGGGATATTGACTTGTACCCTAGAAGATAGATATCCTTGGTATAGGCTATCAGAATGATAGTTCAGACGGTCCTAAGAGATGCGGGTATGTGCTTTCCTCTTAGAGACTTGGAATCTATGCTTCGCCTCATGTTATTTGTGTATAGGTATCCTTGGTACAGGCTATCGCAATGATAGTTTAGACGGTCCTACGAGACTTGGAACCTATACTTTGTCTCAATATTGTTTGAGTATGTGTTAATACAGTTCGAGAGTGATTCCGAATCTGTATTCCCTTAGTAAGAGTGATACGGGGATTGGATAGTAGAGTATGCCCGCACCATAGTTTTAGTTGGGGTGCTGTTGTGATATATATATTTTATGAGTAGTTAATATATATATATATATATGAAATTCTGAAATCTGGAACTGCCTACTGTGATGTGATATGTAGGATATGGTTAATGACTCAATTATAAATACTTGTTTCGAGAAAGAAAAATATGACACTGGGAAACTTTACTGATTAATAAAGTCAAAATGAGAACTTGGGTTGCTAATTGAAATATCCTTTTCAAACAATTGAATCGTGAAATTTTGAATCTTACGAGTAATATAAGATACATTAAATCATTGGGAAGACTAATACGATAAATGATGAGACAAGCCATGGGGAGGGTTAGTGCGATAGGTGTGCACATTAGAAGAGAGGTGAGAATTTCTCAAGAGAGTGTCGCACTAATATGTTGTTGCATTGGCCTGTATCAATTTAAATACTTGCTAAACGTATTTTAAATCAAACACACTATCGGGCTCTGACCCGTTTCTTTTTCTCTCTCTCTTGTATATATATGTATGTATAACAGGTGCCCAGCCACAGGGGCGTCTTGATTAGGATCTCTTGGAAGGAACGCGCTGCAGCTTAGGTGGGAGTTGCAAGTCTCTTGATTAGACGACTACGTTTATTCGGATCCACTCTTAGTACTTTCATCTAGTTGAGCATGTGTAGCTCTTTCCATTATTTTGTTGTTATTGGACATTTGTATTTCAGTTATTTCCAGTATTGTTACTATGGGATTTATTCGGTTTGGATGTGTGACTTTAGATTTCGTATGTTGACATTCGATTGACGAATTTATTAAATTAATTGGACTATGTTGCAGAATTTAAATGTGGTGTGATTCTTACTTATTGAATTTGGTTAAATAAAATAAATAAATAATTTTTCTTTAAATAATTTCGGAAGTTATATATGAAAATGCTTTTGACACTTAGCTTAATTATTTACGGTGTTAAATTGGAAAATTTATTTTTATCGACGGTGATGCTGAGAATGAACCAACTGTTTACCTTGATTTAATTTAATAAAGGAGTGATCGCCCGGTATTTAATTAGGCGGGGTGTCACAGGTGGTATCAGAGCATCAGGTTCTAGTGTCTTTAGGATCTGTACGGCTTATTATGCTTTCAGCGTTGCTTTGTTTGTTATAGAACCCTATTTTTTTAGGATTGTTGTATTCTTGCTTTTACGTTTAAGTCTTCAACTATTTGAGATTTGATAATAACTGTAGACTAATAAACTTGCTCACATTTCAGATGCCTCCGAGACGTGCTCCGAAGGATAGGCGTGCCTAGGCCGAGTAGCCAGCAGTTCCGGCACAAGGCACAATGAATGCAAATGAAGTAGCCGCCATTATTGCTCAGGCGGTGAATGCGGCACTAGCGGTGGTTCAGCAGGCTCCACCCCAGGTTCAGGCAGTGGCGCCAGTACCAGCACAGCTTCCATCTGCATGGGAGAGGGTTCAGGATGCTTTTCAGAAAGCGCATCCCCCTGAGTTCTCTGGTAGCTCCGATATTGTCACAGTTAGCCAATGGAAGAAAGACATCCAGCGGTATCTCCGTATGTATGAGTGCACTGACGTGCAAAAGCAGTTATTGGCTTCCTTTAAGCTGGTGGGAGCCGCTTTGCAGTGGTGGGAGTCCACTACCACTTTGGAGGAGAGGGACACGATCCCTATTCAGTCATTTTGGGAGCGGTTTGACCGCAAGTATTTTCCACCCGCCGTGCAGACTGAGATGAGGCGGAGATTACTGAACTTGAAGCAGGAGAGTCTTACCGTAGCGGAGTCTGAGGAGGAGTTCACGAGACTTCTCACCATTGTGCCAGATGAGGCACCTACTAAGAGCAAGAAGATTATGCTGTTTGTCGACGGGTTAGCTTGGAGGATCCGTCAGCACCTTATTGGGAATTTATCCCTGAGTACTTTCACTGATGTACTCAATGCCGCGTTGCTACATTGCCACGATCACCGCTTCCATCTGCAGGGAAGCAAGAGAGCAGGAGAGTCCAGCCAGCAGGGCAGGACCGGGGGTAATAGTGCCAGTGGGGCACCATCTCATGGACAGACTCGTCAGCACGAGAAGAGTTCCCATCAGGGGGACCCTGCTAAGAGATTCCGTTCAGGTGATTCTAGACAGGGATATGGGGGCTATAGGCAAGGCCAGCAGGGCCAGCCTAATCATCAAGGCCAGCAGGGCCAACACCGACAGCAGGGACACCAGCAGGGCCAGCAGCGTGCTAATCAGGGCCAACAGGGCCAGTGGCGGGGAGGCAACGGCCATCAGGGCCGTGGTCAACAGGGACAGAGGGGAGGAAACTTCAAGGGCCGATGTTTTGGGTGTGGTAGACACGGCCATAGGCGCCAGGATTATTCGGAGGGAGATAGGGCCCCACAGTAGCAGGGTGCCCGTAATGAGCCACAGAGACCACTTTTTCCGGCTGCACTCCCAGCTCCAGCCCAGGTGCCAGCCATACCAGCCGTTCCAGCAGCCCCAGTGCAACAGGGGCAGTTATAGTACGGACGCGTCTATAACGTCCACCACGCAGCAGCTCCACAGGCACCACCCGCGATTGAGGGTATGTTTCCTATCCATGGTACTATGGGTCGAGTTTTGTTTGATACGGGGGCAACGCATTGTTTTATAGCTACGCATTTTGTGAAGGCCTTAGAGTTATTAGCCACAGCAGAGAGCACAGTGACGTGTGTAGACTCGCCATTGGGGAGTGGGTCCCTTATTTTCTTTATATGCCGGGGAGTGGGGGTAGAGATTGGTAGCTTGGTATTACCTGCAGACATGTTAGTTTTAGACATGCACGAGCATGATGTGATTATTGGTATGGATTGGCTGGCAGCTTATAGAGCCATTATTGATTGCTTCGGTGGGAGCATTATTTTTGCCATTTCGGGGAAAGAGGTGTTTGTAGTGGCGATGCCTCGCCCAGAGGGAGGTTCTACCGCTCATTTGTATTACATAGAGGAGGATACCTCTAAGGAGGTTGTGATTCCCTTAGACTTGATCCCAGTTATCAGGGAGTATTCTGATGTGTTTCAAGAGATACCAGGCCTACCCCCCAGTCGAGAGATAGACTTTGTCATAGATTTATTTCCAGATACGAGACCTATAGCACGCGCACCGTACCGTATGGCTCCGGCAGAGATGCGAGAGCTACGAGATCAGATAGAGAAGCTGTTAGGTCAGGGCTTCATTCGTAGGAGTACCTCACCTTGGGGAGCTCCAGTCTTATTTGTGAAGAAGAGAGATGGTTCACTTAGATTGTGTGTGGACTACCGGGAGCTGAACAAGGTCACGATATGGAATAAGTATCCGTTGCCTCGAATCGATGATCTGTTCGACCAGTTGAGGGGAGCGACTTTCTTTTCGAAGATAGATCTGAGGTCGGGGTACCATCAGTTACGTATTAGAGAGCAGGATGTTTCAAAGACTGCCTTCTTGACGATATATGGGTCCTATGAGTTCAGAGTGATGCCGTTCGGACTCACAAATGCTCCAGCCATTTTCATGGACTTGATGAACCGAGTATTCAGAGAGTTCTTGGATCAGTTTGTCATCGTCTTCATAGATGACATCTTGATATATTCACACTCCGAGGAGGAGCATGCCGAGCACTTAAGGCAGGTTCTTCAGACTCTACGAGAGCATCAGTTATATGCTAAGTACGAGAAGTGCGGATTCTGGTTGCGAGAAGTACAGTTCTTGGGGCATGTTGTTTCTGAGCAGGGGATTGCAGTTGACCCGAGCAAAGTGTCAGCGATGAGGGAGTGGGGACAACCCACGACACCGACGGAAGTGCGTAGTTTCTTGGGGTTAGCTGGTTACTACAGGAGATTCATTCGGGGATTCTCCAAAATAGCGGGTCCGCTGACGAATCTGACTCGCAAGGGAGTACCATATGTTTGGGATGATGCTTGTCAATTGGCTTTCGACGAGCTGAAAGACAAGCTTACTTCAGCGCCAGTCCTTGCGTTATCGAAGCCGGGTGTGGAGTACCTGGTTTACACCGATGCGTCCTTACGGGGACTTGGGGGAGTACTTCAGCAGGAGGAGAAGGCTATAGCTTTTGCCTCCCGCAAGCTTAAGCCGCATGAGAAGAATTACCCCACCCATGACCTGGAGTTAGCAGCGGTCGTCTTTGCATTGAGGATATGGAGGCACTATTTGTTGGGAGAAAAATTCCGTTTGTTCACAGACCACAAGTCGTTGCAGTACCTGTTCACTCAGCGAGAGCTGAATATGCGTCAGCACAGATGGCTAGAGTTTGTGAAGGACTACCAGTTCGATATACAGTATCATCCGGGAAAGGCCAACGTAGTTGCTGATGCGTTGAGTCGTAGACCGGTAGACGAAGTAGCAGACGTCTGGAAAGCAAAGTGGAAGGAGTTGGGTCACCAGGACGCAGTAGCACGTTCTTTCATATCCGTGATGTCAGTCACACCCGAGATTGTTACGAGGGTGATATAGGCACAGACCACAGACCCGTTTTGCCAAGAGCAGATTGTGCGACTTCTAGCTGAGGGTGCTGAGTCCTATTCTGTTAGTTCCGATGGAGGTTTGCGGTTTAATGGGAGGTTGGTAGTTCCTGAAGGAGATGAATTACGTCATGCAGTGATGACCCAATTTCACGGGTCCCGATTTGAGGTGCATCCTGGAGAGGATAAGATGTACCAGGATATGAGGAGGCAATACTGGTGCAGTGGGATGAAGAAGGACATTGCTGAGTTCGTGTCCAAGTGTGCTACCTGCCAGCTGGTGAAGGTGGACGATCAGAAACCGTCAGGGTTGCTTCAGCCATTGGAAGCACCCGCGTAGAAGTGGGAGAGTATTTCCATGGATTTCATTACAGGGTTGCCTACATCACAGCGGGGCCACGATTCTATCTGGGTGATTGTAGACCGTTTGACCAAAGTGGCTCATTTTCTGCAGGTGCGGACAGACTATACTATGGGTCAGTATGCTCAGTTGTTTATTGCTGAGATCGTCAGACTACACGGGGTGCCCCTGAATATCGTGTCAGATAGGGACAAGATTTTCGTCTCACGTTTCTGGGAAAGCTTTCAGGAGGCTATGGGTACTGAGTTGAGGTTGAGTTCAACTTATCACCCACAGACAGATGGACAGACAGAGCGTACTAATCAGATGTTAGAGGATATGCTACGCATGTGTGTTCTCAATTTTGGAGGAGGTTGGGAGCCACATCTTCCACTGGTAGAGTTTGCTTATAATAACTCTTATCAGTTTACAATTGGTATGGATCCATTTGAGGCTTTGTATAGCAGGCCTTGTCGTTCCCCATCTTGTTGGCTCGAAGTGGGGGATAACAAGTTGATAGGACCATAGGTGATTCAGGAGACCTCCGCGAGGATTGAGATGATCAGGAGTCGTATTCGGGTAGCCCAGGACAGGCAGAAGAGCTACGCCGATGCGAAACGGTTCTTCCGGGAGTTTAGTGTGGGGGACCAAGTGTTATTGCGTGTATCTCCTATGAAGGGGGTGATGAGGTTCGGGAAGAAGGGGAAGTTGGCTCCAAGGTACGTGGGACCATTTCCCATCATCGAGAGGATTGGTCCGGTTGCATACAGGTTGGGACTGCCAGAGCATTTACATCGCATTCACGATGTATTCCACATCTCGTCGTTGAGACGGTATCTTCGGGATGATATGGCCCATACTCACATTGCGATAGATGAGATCGACTTACAGCCTGATAGCTCGTACGAGGAGAGACCGGTGGCTATCCTAGACTATAGTGAGAGGAGATTGAGGTCGAAGATAGTTCCACTTGTGCGGGTCCAGTGGGAGCATCATAATGTGGAGGAATCCACTTGGGAGCGCGAGGCATATATGCGCGAGAGATATCCGGATTTGTTTTTACCAGGTATGCCTTATTTTCTGAATTTCGGGACGAAATTCCGTTATTAAGGGGGAAGTATGTAATACCCCGTATTTTTATGCTATATTAATTTGGGGATTTATTAAATTTAATGTGAGTGAATTATTTAATAAAAATCCGGAAATTAATTATGTTATAATTATTAACGTGACGAGAGTTAGTAATTATGGGATATTGTTGAATATTAATAATGAGAAAAGTAATATGTAATATTGATTATATTGAATGTCACGAGAGAATAAAATGATAATTTTGGAAATTTGAGTCGGGACGCGCCCGTGTCGCGTCGGGACTAATTATTGATAAATAAAAGTGAAAATTTTATAAGTCATTCGTATGGTCGTTTTGAGTGCTCCAACGCGTTCGGAAGGGTCGAGATAGTCAGAAAAGTGTACTCGGGGGTTTAGTTTGGGTCTCGGGGTGTTTTTAGGCCTAATTGGTACCCCGGGAGGGCATTTTGGACATTTCACATTTATGGGTAATTAAACCCACGAAAATCAGAAACCTATATCAGCCATTTAGGTTAGTCAGCTAGGGTTAGAAAACTCAAACACAAGTGACGGCCATAGGAGAGGGAAGAAGAAAGCTTCCAAGGCAATCCAAGGCTCCAAAAGTCATCCGTTTGCACCGCAACCACCACCAACGCGTATATCGCGCAACGGGCTACGCAACCACACCAAAATCAGCTGAAATCCAGACTTCTAAAAATCCCAGGCAAGTGTTTATCTTTCTATTTTCGTTGGTGCAATTTCTATATTAGTTTAGGAATGATTAGGGATGAAATACATGGAAGAAAACCCAAATTTTGATAGGAATTTGCATGTAGTAAAGACTTAAACTTTATTCTGGAAGTCTTTTGTGATGTAGAAAGATAACCCACGAAATTTTGTTGTAATTAAGAAAGAAATTATGGGGTAAAACAGATTAGAACCATGATTTAGAGATTTTAGGGTTCTTGAATTTGTGTATGAATTTTGGGTTGATAATTCATGTTTAAATGATAGAAATACACATGCCTTACGTTGAAAACATCTGGTCTATTGTTATAATGTTAGTAGTAGAATTTTTGGAACGTTTGGGTTTGGAAAATATGGATTTGGATGAAGAAAAGTGGTAGAACCCGTAACTGCAGTTCTGCAGAAAATCGAAATACCTGCTTGATCGATCGATCGAGTCTAGAGCTTCGATCGATCGAAGGTTCGATCGATCGAGCCCCAAACCTCGATCGATCGATCCCTCCTGGCAGACTCCTATTTTCCCTTATTAAATGTGTTAAAATTGATTTATCATAAAATAATTCTTGGGCATCCCTAATAAAATGTTTTGGGAGATAGGGGAGACCAGTAGGACATGTGAAATAGATTTTGGGACCCTTGATGTCGGGCAAAGGTTGTATTTTGGGATAATTACATAAGGGTCGGTGAAATTATGATTTAAGGAGAGAGACACGTAAGAGAATTACTTTGGGACAAATGTGTATACCTACTGAATTTTATACTTGGGAGGATAGAATCCATGAGCGTTATGTAGTAAGTGGAAAAGTTCCTCAAATTAAAGTAAGATGTGAATGGTTATACGTGATAACTATATAATGTGAAATAAATGCGAATGACGTAATTATGGGAATTGAGAATTTACCCATCATTGATATGGTAATATTAGTATAGTTATATGATTGTGTGTGCATATACTATCTATGTGTGAAAATCATGCCCACGCTACTTGCTATCCCTGAGGTTTCCGCGCTGGGACAGTCATATCTCGATGGGACCTTTATGGGGGATATTGACTTGTACCCTAGAAGATAGATATCCTTGGTACAGGCTATCGGAATGATAGTTCAGACGGTCCTAGGAGATGCGGGCATGTTCTTTCCTCTTAGAGACTTGGAATCTATGCTTCGCCTCATGTTGTTTGTGTATAGGTATCCTTGGTACATGCTATCGCAGTGATAATTCAAACGGTCCTACGAGACTTGGAACCTATACTTTGTCTCAATATTGTTTGAGTATGTGTTAATACGGTTCGAGAGTGATTCCGAATCTGTATTCCCTTAGTAAGAGTGATACGGGGATTGGTTAGTAGAGTATGCCCGCACCCTAGTTTTATTTGGGGTGCTGTTGTGATATATATATTTTATGAGTAGTTAATATATATATGAAATTCTGAAATCTGGAACTGCCTACTATGATGTGATATGTAGGATATGGTTAATGACTCAATTATAAATACTTGTTTCGAGAAAGAAAAATATGACACTGGGAAACTTTACTGATTAATAAAGTCAAAATGAGAACTTGGGTTGATAATTGAAATATCCTTTTCAAACAATTGAATCGTGAAATTTTGAATCTTACGAGTAATATAAGATACGTTAAATCATTGGGAAGACTAATACGATAAATGATGAGACAAGCCATGGGGAGGGTTAGTGCGATAGGTGTGAACATTAGAAGAGAGGTGAGAATTTCTCAAGAGAGTGTCGCACTAATATGTTGTCGCATTGGCCTGTATCAATTTAAATACTTGCTAAACGTATTTTAAATCAAACACACTATCGGGCTCTGACCCGTTTCTTTCTCTCTCTCTCTCTCTCTCTTGTATATATATGTATGTATAACAGGTGCCCAGCCACAGGGGCGTCTTGCTTAGGATCTCTTGGAAGGAACGCGCTGCAACTTAGGTGGGAGTTGCAGGTCTCTTGATTAGACGACTACATTCATTCGGATCCACTCTTAGTACTTTCATCTAGTTGAGCATGTGTAGCTCTTTCCATTATTTTGTTGTTATTGGACATTTGTATTTCAGTTATTTCTAGTATTGTTACTTTGGGATTTATTCAGTTTGGATGTGTGACTTTAGATTTCGTATGTTGACATTCGATTGACGAATGTATTAAATTAATTGGACTATGTTGCAGAATTTAAATGTGGTGTGATTCTTACTTATTGAATGTGGTTAAATAAAATAAATAAATAATTTTTCTTTAAATAATTTGGGAAGTTATATATGAAAATGGTTTTGACACTTAGCTTAATTATTTAGGGTGTTGGAAAATTTATTTTTATCGACAGTGATGCTGAGAATGAACCAATTGTTTACCTTGATTTAATTTAATAAAGGAGTGATCGCCCGGTATTTAATTAGGCGGGGTGTCACACGTCTTATCAAAGAACTATATTTTCTTTTACATCGAAATGTATATGCAAAATTTCAACTACGTAACCGCGAACACAACTTACATACAAACCATTTGTACGTTTAATGGATCAGATTGATTGCAAGATTTAATGATCTACGTCATTGTATTTTTAAAAACACTCAAATATTACGTGTGTAACTTAAGTTGCAATGAGAATGCACATCTCTGTTCTAAAAATTATGACTTCGTACCTCCCAATGTTCAATTACACATGATTATTCGACTTTATTAATTATTTCGTATTCAATATCTTAATCATAGCTGACAAATTCAATTATTCAGAAATATGATATATTAATCACTTAGTCATACACTCATAGACATATACATCCTAACACTACTTTTTATTATTGTTATGGAAAATAACAAACAAGGATAGTGTTTACAAACATTTTGATTACACTAATGCAATGACAGATATTAGTGCAATTTGCAATAATCTTTTAGTTTACAAACCTTTTTCTTTCTCCCTCTATTTTCAGCAAAATGTCTTTGTAGATTTCAGCAGACTGCCTTTGTAGAATCCCAAATAAAACCTATACTAATTGTTGCTCCATTTTCATGCTTGCAAAATATTGCTTTGAATTTGTGAAAAAATAGTTGTTGAGTCGTGTTTTTTAGTTATTTACCCCACTCATGGCAGTTACACACGTTTTTCATAAAGTACTTGTGAATTGCTGGTGGTTACATAGGGCTGATTTAGTCTACTTCCCATAATTAATTACCCACGTCGTTGTTGACTTGCTCCAAAGAAGACCAGATGCCAAAATGGAATTGCATGGGACCGGCCACTAAATTTTTCCCGAAAATAGGACTAATGCATGCGCTCCCAATAATAAATTGGATAAACTCCTCGCGTGAATGGGTGTATTCACTTATAAAATTCCCATCAAAGTATTTTTCTTATAAATCATTCTCTCCGCAAAATTCGAGCTCTATTTTCATATCGCGATCAATATCCTAAGAAAAAATGATGCCATCTTCGTATGATATAATGAATAAAGCAAATACTGAAATAAATATAATTGTACCCTACATAAAAAACATAACTATAAAGTCTACATATACTCAATAGAAATAACTAGAAATATCATTAAATGTCTGGTCTCAAAATTGGAATATAAATAACACTAGGATCGTTGCGATCTATAAAAAAATCTCTGAGTAATAATATCGTCATGTACTAAGGAATAAAAACTGGAAAACTAAAAATCTAAGTAGAAGTAAGTCTGATTGCTAAGCCTTGTTACTTTTGCTTTGGAATATTTCGAAAAGATTTATAGATAATACGTTGATCAGAGCCCAAAAAGTGGAAGAAATAACTTACTTCGTAAAGATAGTAATTACATGCGACTTATTAACGTAATTATCCGAGTCCATCAACACTCTCATGCAAAAGATACCTGTAGTGCCCCGACCCGAATTTAAAGGTTATCCGTGGATCAACCCGGTCCGGTCCGGGCCGGGCGCATTAAGTGTGAAGTGTATGAAACAACATAAATAAGATTTCTTGTCCATTTTAATTGGTTAAAATTACCAAATAAGCATGCAATTTAATTTTAAGATATTTAAACATAATAATAACAATTGTAAAACCAAATAGACAATATCCTAGGGGTCAATGAATCAGAGCTACTAGCATAAGAATAAGGAATTACTTACCTGTAACACACTCTAAAAAAAGGAAGTTCAGTTAACCTGCGGTAACAATGGGAATTGGGTGAGCCAATAACCATTAGGGTTCCCAGCATAATACAACATAGAAATGAACAGGAAAACAAATGAATGTAATACTATAAACAATTTAGTTATATCCCTATTCTATAAGAAATTACTAAACAGTATATGCATTAGTCAAGTTTTATTTCAAAATATTATCGTTAATTTAGGGTAAGTATCATTAACCCCTTGTCTATTCAAAGTTGTCACTTTATTCCAAAATTGGCCTTTAATTCCATTAACTCACACAGTTATCTTAAGACAATACAATTCTTGGGTTATCTTTAATTTATTCACCTTCCTTTCTAAAAATATCAACTTAAGCTTCAAATTAACATAAGTTTGGCGCTTCTTAAAACATATTATTTCAACAGACACACCTAGTGTTTTGAATAGAATTGTATATACAAAAAGGTTTCAAGTCTGTGATTGTGTCCCACTGTGGGTTATTTACGGATCCAATTATTATCTTTTTATGTCAAATAGTCCACACACACACCCAATTGTGTTAAACTTGGCACCATGCCCTATCAAGAGGTCATTCAAAACACCCAGTTATCCTTATTTCCATCTATATATAACCATATTAAATTATCAACGCATACCCATGTCAAACCACGATTGTGCCCCACTTAGTTGTGACCTTTTTATTTCTTGAATTTAAAAATACCAAATTTCTCATTTTATTTCATATTCCGGAGTTCTTGATTTCCACTCATTTTCATAATTATCCATGACTCAAGACTACGTTATTTGAACTTGAACTACAAACTTTGCAACCATTTACTAGTCAATTATCATTTTCTTAGAATTTACCAAATCCATTCCATTTTCATAATTACCATTTATTGGTGGTAAAAATCATATTGATATTTTGTTAACACAATTAAAGTAAAGCTGAATATAATTATACATAATCACACATAAAAACAATATTTACGTGGTTCGATAGTGTGCCTACGTCCATAGGGTATCGCTTTTTATCTTTATTAATCATATATTGGTTACAAAAGTTATATTCCCCTTTTTACTGGGGTGAGGGTTTTATTTATATAAAAAAGAAAATAGGTTGAGCTGTAAAAACTCTGGATGCCAGGTGGTTATCCAATCTGATCAGTTATATCTGGATCCGAGATTTTCACAAGGTTAGCCTCAACCATCCTTATCTTCTTATATGATATCATTGATAAGATCAATGGAAATATTTCTCTTTCTAATGTGTGGCCTAATAATCTTTCATAATGACCCCCGAACTTTGTAGTTGGTTAGGGGTGAAGAGCTTGGCTCGTTCTTCCAAATGGAATATTGATTGTATTCAGTGGTGAAATTTAGTCATCCATAGGTTCTATGGTCGGAGGATGTTGACACTTGTGTTGGAAATTTAAACTTCTTTATTCTTCCCATTAAACTTTGGAGAGTATGTGAGTAATTTTTCCCATTGTTTTTAAGGGCACACTAGTAAATATGCAACAATTATTATAAAGTGCGGTTGTGTGCGTTGAGCCACCATTTGGGGGTGTGCCATCAAATCATGAGACGTGCCTAAAAAATTGATCCGCACAACTAACTCCATTATTACCATCTGTTTGTCTCATTACCTTTTCACTTTCGTGTTGAAGTTATATCGGAAAGGTAATTATAAAATTAAAAATTATCAGAGATCCATTTGTGCCTCTTCACATTGTAACTTTGATTTTTCTTTCTCATCTTTCATTTCTTCGCAAATCACTTTCAAATGAACCAACTTCTTATCTATTTTTTGTTATCTCACCGTAGATATGATTTACATTATAAATGAAACACAATAGAGGATTTTAGGCACCGTTACATCCCTGTGTTGGTGATAATGGAGGTATGGTAAGGTCCTCTTGATTATTCCACCATTGAAGGAGGCCCTTGGCTATTTTCCCAATCTGTTGCTGAAGTTGGCATCATCTCCCCCCCAAACCAGTTGTTCCTTAAATTGTTTGAGTTCTTTGACGTGGTCCTTCACCCATGTTATCCTAACACTTAGATAATCGTAAACGGTGTCCAAAAAATCAATGAATTATATGTGACTAAGCTTGGGATCCCCGAAATTCATTATTGTTATTTGTGGGTAAAGTCAAATGAAGGGGTTTATTACTTCAAGGCAAAGAAAGTTGAGAGAGTTCATGCAGTGAACTTGTGGGACTCTAATAAACGGTATTGGTCGCGCGGATTTGTTATGAAAAATAAGGATCATTTACTAATCCTAATGGGTAGTGAATCCTATAAGGGGACTAGGTTCCCCGAATCAGGAAAATAGGTTTAGCCTAACTTTGATATGATTCTTCTTTGCCCACATGTTTTCTGATTATTCTATATTTATTATGTTTTTTTTGCTCTGAAGATCACCATAAGAAAAAAGAGACCCATTATAAAGAAATTAACTTTTTTAAACTAAAGAAAGCCTGGGCACTGAGAGAGCCTTTGGCTTCCAAACATTCAAGGTCGGCATCATTGTTGTTGTCTTACAGTTCACCACCATATTTTTTTCCCTACCAGTTAATAGGGAAGCAAAAATCCCTTAAGGGCTCGGCGAGCATGACCTTTATTCTTCGAGAGCCTTAGGCTCATGTGAATTCGTTGACGTCTCCACCATCCTTACAGTCACCGTCATAACCTCAAAAAAAAGAATGGAGTTGAGGAAAAGAATCCTAAATCTGATGGAGGGGTCATTGCCCCCACTTCACTAACTGTCAAGCCTTCCAAATGGAAGGAGATTGAGCATCTATTCAATCCTGTAACCTTGGGGAATTCCTTTAATAAGATGCAAGCTCTTCCTATGAAGAATAGTAAGACCAATTCTAGTTTTGCGATAAATCTTCCCACCCAGAAGACATCGGATGCCCCCCAATAAGGGGAAGGGATGTATTTAAGGGCCAATAGATAAGCAACCTGACTTGTTGAGGGGATCTTGCCTTCCTGCCAACCAAGATTTCATCGAAAGCCTGTCCACTGAGTGACATGCTTGCTTTTTATGCTGCCCAAACTCTCTCTCTAGTAAGTGTTGACTTTGTTTGTTCGAATTCTTGTAGCTTTGAATTTCTCTTATACTAATTATTTTACTTTATATTTGATTTGAAGTTTTTGGTAGATTTTTTCAATCTCCTTCATAGGATATCCGAGTAGTAGATAGAGAATGACGACTTGGGGAAGGCATTGGAATAGACACGAAAGGCCTTCAATGTTGCCCAGAAGAAGACCAAGGATCATGACACTACAATGAAAGACGAAGACGCTGAGATCGCCACTTTAAGGTCAAAAGTCCAGTAGTTGGATAAGGTTGGCGAGGAATCCACCCAGTCTTTAGAGGAAGCATTGGAGGCTAACAATACTACCTTAAATAAATGCCAGGACAAGCCCTTTTCCCTTACCCAAAAATTGTTATACTTCGTACGTAAGTCCTTTTTTAATAAGCGTTGGGATAAGACCCTAGCAAAGGTTAGGGTTCCCGCTGAGTCTGAAATGTTTGTTGTGCATGCTATTAGCACTCCTCCCAACCTGGAGGAAGAAAATGCAGAAGATATCTTCAACCAACAAAAGGAGGTCACAAATCAGAGCAATATTGGAAAAAAAGGAGATCCATGCTAAATAAATTAACCAATGATATTCTTTAATTTTCTTTAAATTTATTGTGTCTTATTCTTTTACACTCCCCAAATAATTGGGAAAAGACTTTGTTGAGTTGATTTATTCTTTTGTACTCTTATGTAAGGGCTTATGAGAATGCAAAATGTCCCCCTACAATGTGTGCTTAGGCAAAGATGGTCTAAAAAAAACCCTGCTATTTTTATTTTTTTCAAATTTCAAAGATTAAAACTTTAAACAAATTTAACCATGTGAAAACTTAATACCAATTTAAACCTTTGTTGTGAAAAGTTGATTTACCCAATTTTATCTTTTAACCTACATCTAGGTGATATATAAATCCATACACAACACGCCGATGTACGAGGAAAATCACAAAGGATAAATCTCGGACGGCCTAGCCAAATAGATCATTATGATATAAAATTACAAAAGTTGACAGTAGACTTGCTCAATGATTCGATCTTCACAAGCTTGACGCTTTTCAATATTTGACCACTCCTCCATAGTGCAATGCAGGATTCCCCCATGGAAGCTGCCACAACATACGATTCCACACACATTTCAGTATTCATCGATGAGGCTCAACAACCGTCTAGGAATTGGAATACACAATCCACCAATTTTAACCACAATACCACAAACACAGAGTCCACTACGTGTAAACAACAAGGATGAAATCCACCGCACGAAACACGTTCTCTTCAGTTGTAGAGAATCAAACCTTGGTGCCCAAACTAAAGATATCAAAATATATTAATATGAAGAACTTGGATCTCTAAACGCAAAGGGTGAAACAAGGGTTTTGTAACTTTGGTACACAAATAGGAAAAAGTTAAAAGTTCTTGAAAAATCTGAGTCCAAAATGCCTTAAATAGTAAAAATATGAACATCGAGGAGGATAACTCCTTCGAATGAAAACATAAGGTCGTTCGAACGAGATTAGCTTTTGGTTATAAAGAAACTCTATTTTGTTCAAACAAGACTGCTTTCTCATTCAATCTTCCTTCTAACAAGCTTCTAACGAGTTGTGCAATCCTTGACAGAGCATTCTCATTCGATGGTCCTTAATTTATTGGTCTAATGATATTCAAATTTCATTCTAACGAGATAAAAATTTTTTTGAACAAAAACTAAATTTCATTATAACGTGTTCAATTCTCATTCTAACGAGAATAAAACCAAAAAATATTTTTTCTAACAAACATTTAAAAATAGTTCCAAATGATTTTGAGTTCAAAAACAAACACCCATAAAAATATCCAAGGACCTATATTCAATATGCATTCATATCTATGAGATACTTGGTGAACGTGAAGACGAACTTGGCACGATAAACACGATACGATGTATCCAATCTTTAAAGCTTGGCCACTACGTCTTCATCAAACACGCCATAGGCTTTTGGGATCGAAAACACAAAGCCTAACCTATGACTCAAAAATTTTGTTTGGAATTAATCTAATTACATACAAATTGACTCGATTGGAAATTTTTCCTTGCAAATCTCCCCATTTGGTTATTTCGAGGCAAAACCAAAATAAAAACTCTATTGGCCGTCAAGCTCCCTAAAAAGACTCAATCCCCAATTCTAAAAAGGAAAAAGATTATAGACGCTCGACAGACATACAAACTTTATGAGATTTTCTTTACTTGAAAACTTTGCCACAGTGTTGTAAACCTGTAAACCTGCACACTTAAACACACCTTCAAATGCGAAGAAAATATAACAAGTATAAATCCACAAATGAATAAACATCTAACAATGTCTAAAATAATCTTACCCTAGGTAAGACGTCTCATCCTAAGATAAGATATCCTAATCATGCAAGGAAAGATACCATTCCCTCCCCTTTTGTTCAGTAATAGACAAAACAAGATAGCATAAAACAATTACTCCCCATAAATATGTGATCACAAGATACCAACTTTAAACATAGGTGGAAGGGAGTAAATCATGTGATGGTGTTAAGTGAAACAAACACACAACATGGCAACTCAAGAACACATAATTTAAACTACGATGAACAAATTCAACATCAATTCATAAAGATTCCAATTTGAAACTACGAAACGGAGAGATGAAATTTCAAAGCAAACAATGAGAGAAGTCAATATTATTATAAAACATGCCAAATAAAATCCAATGATAAAACATATGACAAATATGGACTAAATGCAAATCGTAAAGACTCAAAACATGATACATGATAACATATATAACATATGAAAAATATATCAATGCCAACATGGCACGTATATATAGCTATAAACAACCCCAAAACTCGACACAAAATACATAAGCTCTACACACTAGCATAATATTGACGTGTTTAAACATGTAGGATGGAATGAATGAGCGTGAACTAAATACAAATGAATTATGACCCAAACACTCAAATATTTTTAAGAAGTTCTAATTGACTACAAAACTTTATCAAACTAAGATTTAGCCTCAAATGATAAGATAAAGTGAACTTTATTAACAAACAAGCGCAATGCACACAAGCCTAGAACATTGATAATTCTACAAGTCAATAAAATCATAGCAAAATAAGCATAATTAGGAATCATTGTGCAAACCCATTGATCTTCAACTAAACACTCTCAAAAGATAAATATATAACACATATATTTTTTCTCAATTATTTTGAAGCAATTTCTTTTGAAAGATCAAATAAACTAAACACGTTGGCCTTTGGCAAATTTTCTATTTTTTTATTGACTTTAACTTTTTTATTAGGATCTTGCCAACGGTGGCTTTCTCGCAAAGAAGATTTGCTCTTTTCGTAGCCCTTTCCCATGTACCTTTATATTTTTAAATACTAAATAAATAAACTCACAGGAAATGGTTCTTACATGCATAAATCCCTCGTAGTCACAATATGTGTAGATGTCAATATTAATAGGAGAACATCTCATAAACCTCAAATATACATGTGAAGTTAACGTTCAAAAATCTCGTACATGTGTGTGCGGAGGCATATGCAAAGTCGAATCCATAAAGCAAATCAAGTTGGAAATAACTCTATACAAGCATAATTAATAACAATCCAAATATTAGAAATCATAACCAAATGTCCTAGTCGCATGGAAAGTACAAAATGAATTAGATTCAAACATGCCAATATACCACACCAAATGTGTAAAACTAAAATACCCAAAAACCAAAAAGAGTTTTTAAAAAAAATTCAAAATAAAATACGATTTTTTAAAAATAAACTCTAACTCAAAAGACAAACAAAATATTTTTGTATTTTTCAACATGAGTCAATAACAACAAAATCAAAATACAAAAGATACACATGCCATAACACTAGCAACCATATATCATGAAGCATAAATTAGAGTGTAACAAACAAGCTAACACAATCAACCATTAGATATAGCATGGGAAGTATCATGTGTAAGCAAACAAGAATCAACAAGTCTAATATGTAAAGCCTCCACATCGGATTTCCTAACCCAATTAGGTGTAACATGCTTAAGCACTTTGGTAACCACGGTAACTCTATTCTTAGACGTTTTAGGGCCTTTCTAAGATCAGAACAAAAGCTCCTAAGTGACCTTTCCTATCGCAATGAATGCAAATGAAAACACGACGAGGGGTGTTACTAAAAGATTGACCTTTCCTAACGTTCCTAATCGACTCTCTCAAACACATGGTCTTGGCTTTAGTAGTAGAAGCATTATGATCGTCGAATACAATTCCACACTTATCATCTTTGATTTGGATGGTGCCTAACATTTTATCCAACTTTTTCGACCTAGACCCCAAATCCAATTTAACACAACTCGAATCTCTCTATCTCTCCTCAAACTCAACTATCCTAAACTCGAGTAAATTTTTATACTCTTTAAACTCTGGAAGCTATTTCTATATAGCCTTCATAAAACTGTGAAGACTATTTACCTCACCCTCAACATACTCTAGCTTCTCTCGAAGAGTCCTCTCATGTGCCCTAAGATCCTCAATCAAAACACTATAATTATTCGTTATGACACGTTCTTTCAAGTTAGCTTCCAACTTTAAGTTATCCTTATTCACCTTTAAAATTTCTGCATACAACTCACAGAAGGCAACTTGGAGTTCACTATCGTCCTCCTCTACTTTATCCTCACTATGGTCTTCACTCACTCGACCATCAGTCACTTTGGATCCACAAATAATGGCCTCAAAAGTTTCATGCAAAGAAATCTCTCCATGGGAAGATTTCTCATTAAAGCTCACATGACTAGCCGTGAACGCGCTAAAGTTTCACTCAATATGGGAATTGGATTCCTCATTTGGATCAATATCACTAAGGGTTAAATTAAATGCTATCGATTTCTTTCCCTCCTTCTTTAGTTTAATAGGGCACTCAGATACCCTATGACCATAACCCTCACAACCAAAATATCTTTTTGACTCATCCCTCTTAAAAGTATCATTCTAATTCTTAGGGAAGTGATCAGCGTTGTTGTGCATATTTTTCTCAAACCTTTTCACATCTTTTGATTACTTTTAGAATTTGAGAAATTTCTTGAATTTCTTAGGCATCAAAGTCAAATCCTCGAACTCGATGTCAGACTCATCATTCAAAACAAGCATTTCTACCTTCCAGGATTTCAAAGCAATGCCCTTTTCTTTCTTCATCACATTCTTGGAGGTAAACATATCAGGCTCAAAATATAAGTCAACTACAAGATCTTCAAGTTTCATAGAATCTAGAGTACCTTAAGAATTTAAAATAGTCACTTTTGGATTAAATCTTTCAGGTAACGACCTTAAGATGTTTTTGATTAATTGGTTGTCGGGTATCTTCTCTTCCAAGTTAAAAGATGAGTTAACTATGTGTGGCCATTCGGGTCGGATTCCTTCGACGTGGGCTAGAGCCAAAATCAAAATGGAAAAGGGAACAACTTAGAGAAATCTCCTTCTCTTCCACCATACGTGTACGTGTGATTCGAGGATATGAGGTTCCTATTTTCACCACTCGTGTCAGTATCTTCACGGGTTACCATATATATAAATTGATCGTTGTCAAAAGGGGATAACAAGAAGGAATGAATTCTCCCCCCAATTTTTCTCAAAATAGGTAAAAAAATGTAATCGTCTTAAAAAAACGGTATCAAGGTCATACCGATGGATACAAAACTAAATGAATCAAGGGTCTAGAGACTAAGTTACAAAATGGGAAGGTGTTAGATACCCATCCTACTTGGTCTCTCATGGTCTATGTTAATATACTCCTTTTCTCCAAAACGTGATGTGTGTGTGTGTGTTCATATGTGTAATATGAAAAATGGGAGAAGGAAACCAACCCACTCACATCATGGGAAAGACGGAACGAAATCATCCTAAGGAATGTAACCAAAAAATAACATAAACATATAATGTAAGTATTCGTCGAATCACAAGTTGTTGTAGAAAACAGAATGTGCATGTCGAATGAGACACAATTATAAACGAGTTTGGGACTCACAAAAAAAGAGTATAAAAGCACAACATAGGAAAAATAGGACTCGAACGTTAGGATTCGTAATGCCTACATAGCCTAAGGGGAATCAGAGTCCACGTAGTTTGATATGACATATGGTAGGATTTAACTCATAAATCCAAATTTAAGACTCCTATTTGAATTTTTTTAAGAAAGCGTGCTAAAGTGTAAAAGAGTGAAACGGTGAGGAAATCTTATTTTTGGAGTTTACAAGTAAACCTTATTTTTTATCTATTTGGATTTTTATAAAAATATATTATGTGAATATTAGTAATAAAAATTAATTTAGTTGATGTCAAATAACAAAATATGACTAAAAGATATTAAAAAAAATGGGAATAAAGTGAGTAAATTATACTACAAGGATAAACTAGAAAAGAGTGTGCATGGACGTCTTATAAGACTTTGCTACTGATTTTTGAAGGTATAGGAGGGTAGTGAGACTGGGGTCTACGAATAACTGGAAAGGGTGAGGTGTGACCCACTCCAATGGATGATGTCTACAAGGTTTTCAAGAACTTCTGGAGCAGCTTCTAATGAAACCTTCTTCTTTTGGTAAAAATGGAGCTCAAGCTGAAACTCCCTCTCCGCAAGAAGATGAACTTCTACAATAAGAATAGTAAATTTTCTCAAGAGGAGCTATTGAGAATGATGGCTGTCAGTGAGGAGTGAAAGAACAAGGCACTTAGCACTAGAGAGAGAGCAGGGAGAGAATACTAGGAAGTTCTGGTGTGTTTGACAGAGTAACAGTGCTATTGAGTTTTTCTCTCTCTCCCTCCTCTTGACCTTGCCCAGGGGTCCTATTTATACTTGGGCACTAGGGCTGAGTTGGCACTTTTAGCGTCAAAAACTTAGAGGGTTAATGAGGGACAAGGTCTGCAGTGTACCATTTGTCCCTACCTGTGTGCAGCAGCCTGTCCCCTTAGATAGGTACCACCTGGTCCAAACCAAAGTCAAAAAGAAAATATATCTTCTAATGGAGACAAAATATCTGATTTGGTAAATATCTTTTGAAACGGTAACTTTTGGTACAAACTTTGTAAACTTGAGAGAGGAGGCCTTGGGGACCTCCTTCTCTAAAACTATCAATTTTTGAGGGGAGGGTCTTGAGGACCCCTCTCCTCTAAAATCATTTTTGCTTGAGAGGGGACTTGGGGGCCCTCTCTTATAAAAAAATCATTTTGTAAAAGCTTATTTCTTGTGGGCAGACCTTCAGCTGCTCACTTCACTTGTGACTAAGTGTGAGATATGTGTGGTCTTGAGTGACTTGTGGGGTATTTCTACTAGTATTATCTCAATTATAAAGTGCTAAGTGGTTGAGCTTGCCCAATAAATCTTGTTCCTCAGCCGTCAAGCCAAAACTCTCTAGAGATACCAACTGGTCTATTTGAGCCTTGCCTGCTCAACTAGGCTACCTGTACAAGAAAGCAAAGTGTTAATATTGTTATTCTTCAAAAGAATGACTTTTCATGATGAGGGGTCTCTACCTCGGGTTTTGGTTGAGGGACCCTGGAGGTTCCTTCACTAATATGACTTTTCTGTATTTGAGGGACCCTAAGTGGTCTTTCACCGATTATGAATTTTCTAGCAGCCAGGGGGCCTAGGTTCCCGCACCAATATGAATTCTCTCCGGTGAGGGACCTTGGATGTTCTTTCACCAGTTATGCATTTTCTGCGGTCACGGAGCCTAGGTTCCCACACCAATATGAATTCTTTGCAGTTGAGGGACCTTGGGTGTACTTTCACCAATTATGCATTTTTTACGGTCAGGGGGCCTAAGTTCCCGCACCAATATGAATTCTCTGCGGTCGAGGGACTTTCGATGCACTTTCACCAATTATGCATTTTATGCGATTAGGGGGCCTAGGTTCCCTCACTGATATGAATTCTCTACGGTCGAGGGACCCTGGGTGGGGTTCCTTCTCAATATGAATTAATGCCGGGACCTTGGGAGTTACTTTTCAATATGAATATCTGCTAGGATCCTGGGTGGAGTTCCTTCTCAATATGAACCTTCTCAATATGAATTTTTGTCAGGACCCTGGGGTTACTTCTCAATATGAGTTTTTGCTGGGAACCTTGGGGTTCCTTCTCAATATGAGTTTCTGCTGGGACCCTGGGGATTCCTTCTCAATATGAGTTTCTATTGGGACCCTTGGTTCCTTCTCAATATGAGTTTCTTCCGAGACCCCAGGGGGGAGTTCCTTCTCAATATGAGTTTTTCTAAGGTTGAGGGACCCTGGGGGTGCCTCAACCTCATATTTCCTAGAGACTAAGGAGGGAGTATTTAGGGTACCATCACCCTAAAATATAGTGGTCAAGCTTGAAACACCCTTCTATATTAGTCCCTCGTGAAGAGTCTTTTGTGTTGGGCAGACCAAAAGGCTTTGTACGCCATAAATTCGATTTCAATTTTGAGGGACCCTAGGGTTCCTTCATCCTTCCCCTTAGGGTCATTAAATGCTCTGTCACCTCATCCCAGGTTTTATAGATGAGTCTATTTATGTTAGACCTCCTTATATGGGTATCAACTTGGGCAGAGGGGTTGCTCGTGGTGAGCCCCTTGTCCTCGGCCTTTTTCTATGGCCTTTTATCTTGTTTAGAGGGGTCACTCATAGTGAGCCCCTCGTCTTTGGCCTTTTTCTGTGGCCTTCCATCTTGGATAGAGGGGTTTCTCGCGTTGATCCCTTCATCCTTGGCCTCTTTCTGTGGACTTCTATCTTGGGTAGAGGGGTTGCTCAAAGTGAACCCCATATCCTTGACCTTTGTTCTGTGGCCTTCTATCTTGTTTATAGGGGTTTCTCACATTAATCCCCTCATCCTTGGCCTTTGTTTGTGGCCTTTTATCTTAAGTAGAGGGGTTGCTCATGGTGATCCCCTCGTCCTTGGCTTTTGTCTGTGGCCTTCTATCTTTGGTTGAGTGGTTGCTCAAAGTAGCCCCCCTCAAGATATTTACCTTTGTTCTGTGGCCTTATATCTTGTCTTGAGGGATTGCTCATAGTGAGCCCCTCATCCTGGTCCTTTATCTGTGGCCTTGTATCTTGAGTAGAGGGGTTTCTCGCAGTGTGCCCCTCGTCCTTGGCCTTTTTTTTGCCTTATCTTGGGTAGAGGGGTTACTCACTGTGAGTCCCCTCGTCCAGGTTTAACACCTCGTCATAGGGACACTCAAGGTGTACCCCCTTGCTCTATATATTATTTTGCTAACTTGGGAAGTAGGAGCCCCTCTAGGTGGTCTCACTCGCCTTTGGCTATTCTAGAATAGCAACTGGACACCCCACTACATTAGTCTCCTCATATGAAAATCTTTGTGTTGGGTAGACCAAAATATTTTGTACGAAATAACCACTTCATCTTGGAATGCGAAAGTTTCATGCCTTTACATCATTACACTGTCCGATTTGGAGTGATTGAGGGGTCCCTAGTGGTTTACTTCCTCATCCTTAGTCATTCTCTTTTCTGCATCGGTTTTGGGCAGAGGGGCCACTCTAGGTGAGTCCCCTCATCCTGGCTCATTTTACCTTATTTCTAGTTTATGTAGTGGGGGTGGGGGGGAGCCCTTAGGGTATACCCTCTCATTTCTATGTCTGTGTTTGGCAGATGGGTCACTTATCTTGGACTCCCTCGCCCTGGTTTTCCTCTTTGTATTTGCCCTTAGTAAAAGGGGTCACTCGAAGTGAACTCCTTCGCTATAAACTTCTTGTGCCTTTGATTGTAGCTGAGGGGCTACTCGTGGTGGGACCCCTCATCACTTGTTGTTTTGTAACATTGCTCTTAGTCGAGGGACCACTCATGGTGGACTCCCTCGGCATAAGCTATTTCTTGTTGTAATTTTTACTGAGGGGCCACTTGAAGTGGTCCCCCCCACCATAAGTTATTTCTTGGATTGATCTTGGCAGAGGATACCGCTCGTGGTGGACCCCTCTCCCTGAGTCATATTCTGTAGCATTATGTTTGGGAAGATGGGCCACTCAAGGTGGATCACCTCACCTTAGGCTATTTTTTTTATCAATCTTGCAATCTTGGGCAGGTGGAGCACTTTAAGTGGATCCCTTCACCCTAGGCTATTTTTTATCAAACTTGCAATCTTGGGCAGGTGGAGTAATCTAAGTGGATCCCCTCGCCTTTGCCTATTTTCTGTAAAACTTACAATCTTGGGCAGGTGGAGCACTCTAAGTGGATCCCCTTACCCTAACTTATTTTTAGTCAAACTTGCAATCTTGGGCAGGTGGAGCCACTCTAAGTGGATCCCCTCGCCCTAGCCTATTCTCTGTCAAACTTGCAATCTTGGGAAGGTGGAGCCACTCTAAGTGGATCCCCGTGCTCCAGGCTATTTCACTCTTTGTTCAATTGCTTGAGGACTTATCAATATTAGCCCCCTCGTGCAGAAGTGTCTTGTAGTGTCAAGAGACTTGTGCACAAAATATGGTAATCAAGATTTCACTCTTTGTTCACTGGCTTGAGGACTTCTCAACGTTAGCCCCCTTGAGCAGAATACTGGTTAACAGTATGAGCGCTCCTATGCCCTTGGAGCCCTAGGTACTAAACTGTTTTATTTATACTTGGTAGTTGCTCAATACTGTGAGCGCTCCTCTAACCTTGGAGCCCGAGGTTTTAAACTGTCACACCTTTTATCTATACTTGGCAGTTGTTCAATACTGTGAGCTATGTCCTTGGATCCTGAGTTACTAAATTGTTGTACCTTATATTTATACTTGGCACTTGCTCAAGACTGTGAGCACTCCAGTGCCTTTGGATCCTTAGGTACTAAACTGTCGTACCTTATATATATACTTGGCACTTTCTCAAGATAGTGAGCGCTCCGGTGCCCTTGGATCCTTAGGTACTAAACTGTCGTACCTTATATTTATACTTGGCACTTTCTCACAGTATTGAGCTCTCCTGTGCCCTTGGAGCCTTTGAACTAAACGATCGTACCTTATATTTGTACTTAGGTACTAAACTATCGTACCTTATATTTATACTTGGCACTTGCTCACACTATTGAGCGCTTGGAGCCTTTGGAACTAAACGATCATACCTTATATTCATACTTAGGTACTAAACTGTCGTACCTTATATTTACACTTGTCACTTGCTCAATACTGTGAGCGTTCCGGTTCCCTTGGAGCCTTAGGTACTAAACCGTCGTACCTTTTTATATATTTTAATTTATACTATTGCAAATACTTTTTTGTGTTCTCACACCTTTTGTCTTATTTTATTAGGTGGAAAAATAATAACAAGTAGAAATGCACTAGGAGGCACCATGGCCTATATAAAATAACTTGTAATTTCATAAGAATTAAACTTTTCTAAGAAGGTATAATTGATACCTCATACTTTTTGTGCTAGATCTTGCCTTTCACACTAAGTAAGAATGTTCGTGAATCATGTTGGAGTCGAGTATATTTTCATAAAGTCAATATGAGACTTGAACTTTTAATCAAGGCTTCATATATTGCTTGCTAGCCCCGCTGCTCGAATCCAAGCATGCGAGAGAATAAAGTTTCCACTAGAGCAACTATGATCTTTTAGCTGCACATCATAACTTTGTGAAATGCATATCAATAGTGAGCATTTCAAACAATTAATATAACTCGAAATAATGTTCTTGGTATAGTAATAAATACTTTCAAAGTCATTTATACTTTAAACAAATGGGGCAAACATGTTCGAGTGAAGGATTGAGAGATCTTTTGTTTCTTCTCATAACGAATCGCTCCGGTTCAAAATATATAATATTCGAAGAAAGGTGAAGTTAATCAATCATTCTGAGTAAACAAGTCTGGGGTTTTAAAATTATCGATTGATTTACTTGGGTATTCCTGAAACAGACTTTGTTAAAACACCTAAATATGCGAGTTCTAGACTCGGACTATACAATTCTTATGCACTTAAACGTACACACTTAGATTGTAAATTTGAGCAAATCTAACGATTTCAAGGGTTACTCAAGGATTGCTTGAGTAAATAATATATATATATATATATATATATATATATATATATATATATATATATATATATATATATATATATATATATATATATATATATATTTTCTTTTTTTTCTTTATGGAAGTTTAAACCTCGATATAGTCTAACTTATATGCAATAATCATTAATCCTGTCATCGACATTATAATGCCGCAATACTCAAGAATAAAATCATTATTTTCTTAAATGAGCAATACCCCATATCTGACTCTTATCACTGTTTAATGTGATAGACTTTTTGATTTTTTTCCGAGTGTGTTCCTCTACCTTTTGTAGAGCTCAACTACAATTTTAGCCTACTCGAATTTTTGGTACTGTTTGGACACAACTATTCCTCATTTTAGGTTCCTCGCACGCTTACTTTTTTAAACCCCTGTTATTTTTTTTAACTTTTAGAACGGTATTGCGAGGAGACACATCTGTTGGGTTCCTCGCACACTTACTTTTTTTTGAACCCCTGTTATTTCTTTTTTTACTTTTAGAATGTAGTACGAGAAGACATATCTGTTGGGCTCCTCGTCTTGGGTTTCTCATCTTCTTAGAAATACACATCTAAACACATGAGATAAAGACTAAGAGAAAATTTATTTGAAATCTCAATACAATTTCAAAAGCGGTTGAAAATGTTTGGCTTTCTGTGAAGAAACTTTCTCGCCCCTTCTTTTAAATCGGACCGGAGAAGGAAAATTTCTTGAAATATCTTACATTCATTGTTTTCTTTTTCATTGCAACAAATATTTGTATTTGATACAAAAGAGAAGAACTACCACGCAACAGTTCAGGCCCATTTTTTTTTCTTCTGAAAATGGAGTCGCGGGCAGGTAGCTTTTGGATCATTTTTAGATTTTTGATTTTCCTTCGTGTAGATGTTTGAGATCTTTTCATTTTCTTTGATTTCACATAAAACCAAGATACCTACATATCGTGAAATTCGTTTGGCACTTTCTTTCATTCTTTCTATATATACAGAGAAACACGGCGAGGGAGGGTGTCCCCCTCCACATGGATGATTAACTTAGCCAAGAGAATTGATTGTTCACAAAGAAGCACGTCGAACGATCTCAATTTAAAGATTCTCCATGCGGGTGGTTCGCAGGACCTGACTCGAAAACCCTGTACAAGTAAGCAGATCGTAGCCTTTTACTTTGAAGGGCTAGCTCAAAGAACCCATCTCGAAGAACAAAGGTCACCCGGATGACAATAGTTTGTAATAAGAAATAAAAGGCTGTATTATGTACTTTATCTAATAAATATATATGTTGAGCGGGGTCGCTTGGTACCCGCGAGGGTCCATGCCTGGCAGGGCATGGGAGGGATTTCATGCCCTATCAAGAAACCTCCCCATGGGAACTTTGCAGGGATATGGTTTGGAGGATTGAGAATAAGGCAACATTGGGAACTATCACCAACCCTCTTGGCATACTTGGATAAAACTTCACCTAGGACGAATGTCATTCAAGTCTACTCATTGCTTACTGTGGGGGCAAAATATATGCCTACAAAATATCATGACGTGTGGGGAGAACCCCGGTGAAGATGGCGACGTGCCAGCAATATAGGGACGACTAAAGTCCTTAATAAACGAGAAGACCGAGAAGCAGTATCTGATTGGAATAAAACTCCATGAAGATAGGGCTCATCCATATTTGTTACTCATCCATATTTGTAACCCTAATGTAACCCCTAACTCTATATAAAGGGGACACCCCCATTTTGAAATGGGGCTTAGAAGTTAGAGAAATACCCTCATGTAAAACTCTCTGATCATTCTAATGAAACACACCAGCAGCCCCGTGGAAGTAGGCCATTCATGGTCAAACCACTTAAATCTTTGTCTCTCTCGTATTTATTTTTATACTTGTATCGTGATGAATGGGCACCCCCCGACGGGTGAGATTTTTTGCACCTACACTCACCTACTCGAATGAACCTCCTCGAGTAATTCGATCTCCCTTAATACTTTCCCCCTCGAGGTCACCTCCCCGAGGTACCTAGGGTGCCAGCCCGGCTAACTGACGTGATTAGATACCAAACAATAGCTACTGTTTGAACCACTTCCTGACGTCATGACGTCTAACGTTTAGGAACTCAAGAATACAACACTCAAGTGCCTTTATCTTTAGGATGGCAGGTCTAGTTCACCAAATCTGACCGTATAGCCATCCTAGAGTAAGCCTCAAGCTGACAAGTCATATCCTTCATTAATGATTACAATACTTCCAACCAATGAAATGCTTTACTGCCAAAACTAACAGATCCCATGCATTAAATGTAGTATCTCATGCATTTAATGCACCGGGACAAAGGGATCAAGGGCATGCTGACTCGAGCAACCTCTCCCTCCATATAAATAAGTTCGAAATAAATAAATCAAAGAGAGAGGATACAAAGCCCAGAACTGCTGCCCAATTTTCCTTATACTAGCGAACTCTCGCGAGAGCATTAACTCCCATACACATTCAATGCACCCATCATTGGGCATTAATCGAGTTTGAAGTTTTTACCTTGTCTTTATTATGCCTAGAGTGCTTGTTCTTTCTCCCTCCGACCACGCTACCTGCTGGTCCCATTCATTTATTGTGTTTGCCATATGTTTTCTCATGTCAATATGTTCTTTAATGCAACTTTGAATATTAAATCTCTCTGTCACTAATTCACCTGTGGTTCTGACCTATACTCTATATCTAACGGTGTTAGTCCCTATCTTGATAAGGGGTTACGCCTCACTTAATACTAATAGTATTTGAAGAACCCACATCTTACATTTAGCGACTCTACTGGGGAGGTATTCTCTTTTAAAAAGATGCTAGAGGATAACACCACTAGAAACATTAATTTCCACTCCATACAGCGTGAAGAAGAGGCAAGTAATGCTGCATTGCCTGAAGCGGGGAGAACGACAAGGATAGAGCCTAGCGCACCTGGCGTTGGTATCACGGACACGATGGCCACACAAGGGGAAGTAGGCCAGGAACAAATGTATGTGCTGATGGGACTATTCCCAGAGTTCATTAAGACTCCACCAGCCCAGGCAATGTTGGGAGCCAACACGGGAGTGATCTCCTTTACCACACCACCAACCAATATACCAGCTCCAACTGTTAATGGGGAGGTGGCAGCGGCTGCCTCCATTAGCACTCTCATCGCGGTTTCGCTTGTGACAAGGGAATCAACTTTACAAAATGGGGGTGTCGTGCCACGACTTAATTAAGTTAAACTCATCCTTTTAATTAGAGATTAATTGTCTTAAACAATGCTGTAATTTAAATCTCTAGGGAAAATAGCATAATTTTTTTTTCCCAAAGGTATGTGTAGATGAAAACATAACTGCCTTTACTTATAACTTATAAGTACTACATAACTTTACATAACCAAGATCTTTAGTTTAATAAATACAAAAAAGGAATATTAATATTCAAACCAAACTAGATATCCGTAACTCCCCCATTTTAAAGTCCTAACTTGGCAGTGAACTCCAAATTATAAGCATACCTGAAACAAAATATTATAGGAGTGTAAGCTATAAAGGCTTAGTGAATGACCACATACCACACATATAACCAATTTTAATAACCATTTTTATTTTGTTCTAATGCTATAAATCAACAGGAATTGTGAAACTCTCATAAGCCTGGACCCGCCACAGTCCAATTAACCCACCACAGTTATTGGGGACCACCATATCCCTTTATTAGGCCCGAGTACACAAACATTTAAATTGGATTAATAGGACCACCATATCCCGTAGGACCCACCACAGTCCTTAACATTAGACAAAGTACTCACTAGTCCATATCATTGTATAACATCGCTTAACATTTTTAATTATATGCATATGTTTCATAAATACAACATCACTCCCATAAGCATTTTAACACATGTGTTTAACTACACATTTCCATATGAACATATAAGCATCTATATTTCATAGGACAGGTCACTTACCTTGGATTTGATGCTAAGATTAATGCCAAACTACTTCCTTGGTATGGTAGTATTAGCTCCTTCCCCACCTAACAAGTCAATGTCGTTAGTATTTGAATACACCGATTAACATCAAACCCACTAATACATCACATCATTTGGTCAATCAGAAATAACTAAGGAGGAATTAAATATGACACTTCAAATTTCTATAACACCCAATTAATTAGGGTTCTAACACAATTTACGACATTAAATTACGAATTTCTAGACAAAGTTATGCCCATTTTATTATAACCTTTTCTAAATCGTTTCTCAAGAAAAACAACAACACAACTTCAATTTCCTGGAATTCTCATAACTTTTATACAACATAACTTTCCATGATATTTAACCCAATATCAGTAAACACATTTAGTAATAAAAAATTAATGTTTCATAATTTTTAGGGCTCATTTTCTATGTCAAGTAAAACGTCAAACACCTGGTATGCATTCTTGCTCCTTTAGGGCAAATTTTAAACTAAAACTTCAAACTATCACCCAAAGTTCATTCCTTGGTATTTTTACACAATTTTTGGATATGTTATACATGTATGAATATATTGTACTCTCCAACTTGAATAACTCAATTACAATAAGTATTCCATGATTTATGCCATTTTTAGCATAAATAGTTCAAAATAGAACATTAAGACATAACTTAACATTTTTAAGCATACATAACCTCGACCTTGGGTATAATTCATGGGAACATATAATAAACATGTTTTATCAGAAATATAGATCATAAGCATTAATGTTCTAAATCAAAATTCTTTACGAAAAATGATGTAAATTATGGACTTTAAAGTATGCATTTACGATCCTAGCTCTAGTTCTAACTTATGTTATTAACCCATACTTATTTTAATAAACTTAGGCAATATGGGTATCATTATAATATTTATACAAATAAAAAGTAAAAATATGCCAAGTGTAGAACTCATCCATGTGACCAACTTTAATAAAGAAGAAATTACCTTACGAAGATTCCTCGATTTATAGAAATTTTCCAAAGATTTCTTTCTTAACTTTCTTCTCTTTCTCTCTCTTTAGGCAAACCTCGTTATTTCTTATGAGGAAGAAGACATACCTCTCATTTATAATCAGAAATACGTTGTATAGTGGTCCAATAGCAATAGGGTTAGTGGTAACACGTGATTGGTTGGATGAAAGGTCGAATGAGACAATTCCATTAATGACACATTTGTCCCACCTTGGTAAAATCACCATTACTCACTATCACGGGCCCCGATTTAATCCCTCTTTGTGTATATGAGTAGATAACTTAAACATATACAACTTTCATATTTTGTGTTTTCCCAAACTCATAAACTAGTACACCTAATTTGGGTTCGAACAGGAAAGTAGTAATTTACCGGAAATCTCAAAACTTTCACATTTGGCGACCAAACATTGCCAATTTCGCACCAACAGCCTAGATTAATTTTATAAACATAACCATGCATTAAAAATATAATTTATGATGCATTTAACCACATAACTAAATATATGCTCTAAACATGTTATTCCCGACAATAAGCTCAATTAGCACCTAATGTAAACAACACATATATCACATAAGCATGCATCCCCTAAACATGATAATTAACATGTTTAACACACATAATCAATTTATAACTTATAACTCGTAACTTATAATTAATCATATAATTAACCTTCCTAATCATGTTTTAGGTCCTTACAATTCTACTCCTCTTATAACAATTTCGTCCTCGAAATTTAACGCATAAGAAACTTACCAAAAAAATGAGGATATTGCTTCTTCATGTTATCCTCCCCTTCCCAGGTGGCATACTCAACATTCTGACTTATCCACATCACCTTAACAAGTGAAATGGTTTTACTACGTAACACTTGCTCCTTTCGATCTACAATAGAAATTGGTTCCTCCACGTAGGTTAAGTCATCTTGAAGCTCTATCGGTTGTGAGATAAACACATGTGAAGGATCAGGCACATACTTACGTAACATGGATATATGAAAAACATCATGTATCCGAGACAATTCTGGTGGTAACGCCAATTTATAAGCTACAGCTCCAACCCGTTTCACTATCTCATAAGGGCCAATGTACCTGGGACTTAACTTTCCCTTTTTCTCGAACCTCGTAACCCCTCCCCAAGGAGAAACACGTAGGAATACTCAATCACCTTCCTCAAATTTCAATTCTTTCCTTCGGTTGTCTGCATAACTTTTCTGTCTACTTTGCACCACTTTCAAGTGATTACGAATAAGATTTATAGTTTCAGTAGTCTGCTGTATAATTTCTGGCCCAAGTAGTTTTTGTTCTCCCACTTCAGTCCAACACACTGGAGTTCTGCATTTTCTTCCATACAAAGCTTCATAAGGAGCCATCTCAATACAAAAATGATAGCTATTATTATAAGCAAACTCTATTAGTGGAAAGTGTTCATCCCAACTGCCCTTGAACTCCAATACACAAATTCGTAACATGTCTTCAAGTGTTTGAATCATTCTTTCTGACTGCCCATCAGTCTGAGGATGAAAAGCTGTACTAAATTTCAATTTAGTCCCCAAATCTTGTTGTAAACTGTGCCAAAAGTGAGAAGTAAACTTAAGATCTCGATCAGAAATAATAGAAACAGGTGCACCATGCAATCAAATAATCTCATCCACGTATATTTTTGCATATCTATCCATGGAGTAAGTAGCTTTAACAGGAAGAAAATGTGCAGACTTAGTCAACCTATAAATGACAACCCAAATAGAATCAAACCCTCGGGATGATTTTGGTAAACCTATAACAAAATCTGTAGTAACATGTTCCCATTTCCACTCAGGAATGGGTAAGGGCTGTAGTAAACCACTTGGCTTCTGATGCTCCACCTTCACCTGTTGACAAACTAGACATCTAACAATAAAATCTGCAATGTCGTGTTTCATTCCCGGTCACCAATAACATTGTTTCAAATCTCCATACAGTTTCGTGCTCCCTGGATGCATAGCATATAAAGAACAATGCGCTTCCTCTAAAAAATTTCTTCTTAAATTAGGCACATTAGGTACACACAAACAGTTACTGTACATAACAATGTCATCATCCCAAGTAGAAAATTCATTTGCTTTACCCTTTTTTTATATTATCTCTAACTTTCTTTAATTCTGTATCTCCCGCCTGTGCTTGTTTTATCCAGTCTATCAACGTGGGTCTAACATTTAAATGTGCTACTATTTTGTAAGACTCATTCAAAGTTAATTCCACCCCCATTAAAGCTAACTCTCTCAGCAGGTAAACTCGAATACAATAAATATAAGACACTATGCCTAGAGATTTTCTACTCAAAGCATCGGAAACAACATTAGCTTTACCTGGATGGTGATGTATCGTGCAATCATAATATTTTATAAGTTCCATCCACCTTCTTTGCCTCAAGTTCAAGTCTTTTTGAGTAAACAAGTATTTTAAGCTTTGTTGGTCAGTAAAAATTTCACAACTAACACCATATAATTAATGTCACCAGATCTTTAATGCAAAAACTACTGCAGCTAACTCGAGATCATGTGTAGGGTAGTTGCGTTCATGTATCTTTAGCTGCCGAGAAGCAAAAGCAATTACCTTTTCATGCCACATTAATACACATCCAAGTCCTTAATACGAAGCATCACTATAAATAACTAAACCTTCTGTACCTGTTGGGATAGTTAATACTGGAGCTGATGTCAACTTACCCTTTAAATTTTCAGAGCTTTTATCACAATCACCACTCCACACAAACTTGTTCTCCTTTCTGGTAAGCTTAGTCAATGGCAATACAATAAAAGAAAACCCCGGTATAAACCTCCTGTAATAGCCCGCCAATCCCAAAAAGCTGCGTACCTATGTCACACTAGTTGGTCTCTCCCAATTCATTACTTCTTATACCTTCTTGGGATCAACACAAATACCATCAGCCGAAATAATATGCCCCAAAAATACTACCCTGTCTAGCCAAAATTCACATTTAGAAAATTTAGCATACAACTGCTTCTCTCACAAGGTCTGTAAAATAATATGCAGGTGGTGTTCATGCTCATCCCTACTGTGAGAATATATCAAAATATCATCAATGAAGACAATAACAAAAGAATCCACATATGGGTAAAATATACGGTTCATCAAATCCATGAATACAGCCGGTGCATTTGTTAACCTAAATGGTATGACAAGAAATTCATAATGTCCATACCTGGAATGAAAAGCAGTTTTATAAATATCACAGTCTCTTACTTTCAACTGATGATATCCAGATCTGAGATCGATCTTGGAAAGCACTTTGGCTCCTTGCAACTGATCGAACAAGTAATCAATTCGGGGTAGTGGGTATTTGTTACGGATAGTCACCTTATTCAATTGACGATAATCGATGCATAGTCTCATGGTTCCATCTTTCTTTTTCATAAACAATACTGGGGCTCCCCATGGTGATACACTAGGCCTTATAAAACCACGATCTAAAAAATCTTGCAACTGTATTTTTAGCTATTTTAATTCTACAGGTGCCATGCGATATGGTGCAATAGATATCGGTGCGGTGCCTGGTACCAACTCAATCGCAAATTCTACCTCACGGTCTGGTTCTAACCCTGGGAGTTCTTTTGGGAAGACATCTTCAAACTCATTAACTACTGGTATATCTGATAGTTTTTCGGCCTCTTGTCGTATGTCCACCACATGGGCAAGATAACCCTGACACCCCTTAACAATTCATAAGATTTTGTAGCAGAAATCAAACATGTTGGAGTGACATTTCGTTCCCCAACAAATTTAAATTCAGGTTCATCCGATAATTGAAACACTACCTACTTTCTAAAGCAATCTAAATATACATGATATGAGGCCAACCAATCCATACCCAGTATCACATCAAAGTCACGGATATCGAGAGGTAAAAAGTCAACTAGTAATTCTTTTTCACCCACTTGCACCACACACTCCCTATATACCCTCTTAATAAAAATAAACCCTCCCACTGGAGTAACAATAGCTAAACCAGAATCCAATGATGATAATGGTTTATTAAGATGTAATAGATAAAGAAAAGACATAAAAGAATGTGTAGAACCAGGATCTATCAACACATAAGCATCTTTATCACCAATATGAAGTGTACCTGTCACTACGTTAGGCATAGCTGTGCATCTTGTTGCGTCAGTGCAAACACTCTGCCTTGGCCTTGATTTTGCGATATACCACCTCTACCTCCTCTGGGTACATTCTGTGTAGAACTCCTACCTCCTACTTCCACACTCCTAACTAATGTTGTAGCTCCCACCAGTGGACAATTCTTTAGTAAGTGCCCTGGTTGATAACAATGGAAACACAAAGGTGTCGTCTCAGCTATTGTACACTCCCGAGACATGTACCCTTGACCACCACATCTATAATAAAATATGGCCCTCGGCACCAACACAGATGCATTTTCTGACCGATTCATCCCAGTCCTTCCACCTCGAGCTTGAAATCTTCCACGTGCACTTATATTATTTTTAAATTCTTGGCCCTTAGGTACTCCTCGTGCTACACTCTGAGTTGAGGTTCCCGTCTCCCATCCATATGATCTTATAACATCATGTCTAGCTTTCTTCGAGTGTTCAGCTTGCATTTCTTTCATTGACTTTTCTAACACCATGGACCTATCAACCAAGTCCACATAATCTGTGATCTTCATATTAGCAACCATGCTTTTTATATCTACACTCAACCCGGTTTGAAAACGATAACATTTACTTTCTTCCGTCCTCACCAAGTCAGGTGCAAATCTAGATAAGGATATAGATAAAGCTTCATACTCTGCCACTGTTCGGTTACCCTATTTCAACGTGATAAATTCTTCCTCTTTCTCTTTCCTATAAAGCCTTGGAAAATATTTTTCAAAGAACACCTTTACAAACCTCTCCCATGTAATTTGTGGAGGATTTATTGGCACCACCCCCCCATTGTAGTAAGTAACCTTTCTGTTGCATCCCACCATAACTTTGCATCCTCCTCTAACCTAAAGGTTGCAAACAAAACCTTTTGTTCATCTCGCACTACCATCACCTTGAATATTGTTTCCATCTTTCTAATCCACCCATCTGCCACTAACGGATCAGTAGTCCCCGTAAATGCTGGCGGATTTAACTTCATGATTCTCTCATGCAATTTATCCCTATCCCCACCATGTTCTCCACCTCTTGCTTGTTCCATCAATTGCGCCACAGCACGTAATATTCTTCCCACATCATCAAAAGTTTGTTGTTGCACCTCTGGCTCATCCACTTCAATATATCTATGTCCTTGCTGATTATTAGGTACATAGGATGCCTATCCCTCTACTCTATCATGCGGATCATTTGGATCCATCATCACTGCAATATAATTAACTTAAACAAAATATAATAACAGCAGTTTAATATTAACATTGTTAGTCAAAATCCAGACGCATAACAAACTCACTTTCTAGTGTCCACTGCCAATCTAGACCCTCACACCCTATCCAGAACCTAATAACCACGCTCTGATACCAAGTTGTCGTGCCCGACTTAATTAAGTTAAACTCATCCTTTTAATTAGAGATAAATTGTCTTAAACAATGCTTTAATTTAAATCTCTAAGGAAAATAACATACGATTTTTTTGCAAAGGTATGTGTAGATGAAAACATAACTGCCTTTACTTATAACTTATAAGTACTACATAACTTTACATAACCAAGATCCTTAGTTTAATAATTCCACAAAAGGAATATTGATATTCAAACCAAACTAGATATCCATCACTCCCCCGTTTTCAGGTCCTAACTTGGCAGTGAACTCGAAATTATAAGCATACCTGAAACAAAACATTATAGGAGTGTAAGCTATAAAGGCTTAGTGAATGACCACATACCACACATATAACCAATTTTAATAACCATTTTTATTTTGTTCTAATGCTATAACCCAACAGGAATTGTGAAACTCTCGCAAGCCTGGACCCGCCACAGTCCAATTAACCCACCACAGTTATTGGGGACCACCACATCCCTTTATTAAGCCTGAGTACACAAACCTTTAAGTTGGATTAATAGGACCATCATATCCCGTAGGACCCACCACAGTCCTTAACATTAGACAAAGGACTCACTAGTCCATATCATTATATAACATCGCTTAACATTTTTAATCATATGCATATGTTTCATAAATACAACATCACTCCCATAAGCATTTTAACACATGTGTTTAACTACACATTTCCATATGAACACATAAGCATCTATATTTCATAGGACAGGTCACTCAACTTGGATTTGGTGCTAAGATTAATACCAAACTACTTCCTTGGTATGGTAGTATTAGCTGCTTCCCCACCTAACAAGTCAATGTCGTTAGTATTTGAATACACCGATTAACATCAAACCCAGTAATACATCACATCATTTGGTCAATCAGAAATAACTAAAGAGGAATTAAATATGACACTTCACATTTCTATAACACCCAATTAATTAGGGTTCTAACACAATTTACGGCATTAAATTACGAATTTTCTAGACAAAGTTATACCCATTTTATTACAACCTTTTCCAAATCGTTTCTCAAGAAAAACAATAACACAACTTCAACTTCCTGGAATTCTCATAATTTTTATACAATATAAATTTTCATGATATTCCACCCAATATTAGTAAACACATTTAATAATACAAAATTAATGTTTCATAATTTTTAGGGCTCATTTTCTATATCGAGTAAAACGTCAAACACCTGGTATGCATTCTTGCTCCTTTAAGGCAAATTTTAAACTAAAACTTCAAACTATCACCAAAGGTTCATTTCTTGATATTTTTATACAATTTTCGGATATGTTATACATGTATCAATATACTGTACTCTCCAACTTGAATAACTCAATTACAATAAGTATTCCATGATTTATACCATTTTTAGCATAACTAGGTCAAAATAGAACATTAAGGCATAACTTAATATTTTTAAGCATACATAACCTCGACCTTGGGTATAATTCATGGAAACATATAATAAATATGTTTTTAACAGAAATGTACATCATAAGCATGAATTTTCTAAATCAAAATGCTTTACAAAAAATGATGTAAATTATGGACTTTAAAGTATTAATTTACGATCCTAGCTCTAGTTCTAACTTATGTTCTTAACCCATACTTATTTTAATAAACTTAGGCAATATGGGTATCATTAAAATATTTATCCAAATCAAAAATAAAAATATGTCAAGTGTATAACTCATCCATATGACCAACTTTAATAAAGAAGAAATTACCTTACGAGGATTCCTCGATTTATAAAAATTTTCCAAAGATTTCTTCCTTAACTTTCTTCTCTTTCTCTCTCTTTAGGCAACACTTGTTATTTATTATGAGGAAGAAGACATACCTCTCATTTATAATCATAAATACGTTGTATAGTGGTCCAATAGCAATAGGGGTAGTGTTAACACGTGATTGGTTGGATGAAAGGTCGAATTAGACAATTCCATTAATGACACATTTGTCCCTCCTTGGTAAAATCACCATTACTCACTATCACGGGCCCCGATTTACTCCCTCTTTGTGTCTATGAGTATATAACTTAAACATCTACAACTTTCATATTTTGTGTTTTCCCAAAATCATAAAACTAGTACACTTAATTTGGGCTCGAACAGGAAAGTAGCAATTTACCAAAAATCTCAAAACTTTCACATTTGGCGACCAAACATTGCCAATTTCGCACCAACACCCTAGATTACTTTTAAAAACATAACCATGCATTAAAAATATATTTTATGATGCATTTAACCACATAACTAAATATATTCTCTAAACATGTTATCCCCGACAATAAGCTCAATTAGCACCTAATGTAAACAACGCGTATATCACATAAGCATGCATCCCCTAAACATGATAATTAACATGTTTAACACTCATAATCAATTTATAACTTATAACTTGTAACTTATAATTAATCATGTAATTAGCCTTCCTAATCATGTTTTAGGGCCTTACAGGGGGAGTGACTCCAGCTGCTCCAGCTGTCGTGGTAAGTCAAGGTGTAGGTGCGCTAGCCTCAACGATCCCGATGATAACAACGTCGTTGTCAGCTAGCCCCTCGCCAACCAGTTTAGAAGATATGAAGAAAGAGATGCTAAAGTTCATAGCTGTGTCTAAAGGAGAAAGCTCTTCCATATACGAAGACTTTCATAATCCCTACCCAGAGGAGTATAATAATGAACCCTATCCAGTGGGGTATATTCCCCCAATCTTTGAAAATTACACGGGAAAAGGCGCCAATCCCAAGGAGCATGTGAAGAGGTTCATCGAGAACTTGGGGGCCCACTACAATGACAAAAAGTAGAGGCTAAGGGAGTTCTTAAAATCCTTGACAGAGAAATCCTACAAGTGGTATTCCCACCTAGCTCCAAGTAGTGTAAGTTCTTGGGAGGAGTTACATGTTTTGTTTGTGCAAAAGTTTTTCTTGGCGGAGGACGAGTTCACACTCACCCAACTCGCGCGTGAGAAGCAGAAGCCAGGAGAGGATGTTGTGGCCTATATCCGGAGGTTCTGCGAGCGCTCCTTAAATGTGAGGGAGGAGACGCGAGAGGATAAGTTTTTACAAGTATGTGCAAAAGGCTTTTTGCCCGAATACATATGTCGTCTGATTAACGAGACAAGAGAGGGCACATTTGCAGCCTTTTTGAAGGCAACAAGGAATTTCGCATTAGTGGTGAAACTCGTAATACCACCGCCCCCTTTGTCTAGTTTGCTGATGAGGCCAACAGTTACCTCGGGGAGGGGAATACCCTCGAGGATCAACTACGCAGATGATGGGGGTAGAGAAGGAGGTAATGGCAATCGAGGAGGTAGAAAGGGCAGAAACAACAACAGAAGATTTGAAGAAGAGGATCCTCCTGAGCTACCTTGTACGGTGGAGCTAGCTTTGAACCTGTACGATCTCATGGTCCGTGATAAATTTTGCAGGTAGATTAATGTCCATAACACGCCACTCACCCGAGAAGAGAGAGAGAAGCCCCATTATTGTGCGCTCCATAATAGGGTAAATCATCCTACTAAGGTGTGTTTTCCATTAAGAAGGTTAATTGACCGCCATGTGAAGAATGGAGATATTGAATTGCCGTAGACCAATATAAACAATAATACTTTACCACCCCACGAGGCCCATATGGATAACGCCTTCGATGAGGTGGCCGAGCGGTCAATGATGGAATAGTGGCTTGGGGGGAATGACTCCGAAGGCACTTTGGATAGTGGCTTCGCAGATTCTCTCGAGGAATGCACTTTTGAGTTGTCTTGGTTGCGTTTAGATGACGAAGCTGAAGATGGAGAATACGAAGAGGGAGAAGCATACGATGTTGTTGAGATGCTCGTTGGGCAGATGGGAGCTTGTTCTCTGGGGGAGGTCAACGTAATAATAGCGTATAATAAGGTTGCGTATAGAGACGTGGAAGAAGTTTATATACTTGAGGATGATCGGACGGATTCGTGTATTGAATGTGTCGCGATGGCTTGCTCGCCAAAATTTGGCTGGTTCTTCGACCAGGTTGGCCTTTCTGATTATTGATACAAAAATTAGTCAGCTGACATGGATCAATTATATGAAGACACGTGTCATCCTACGTGGCATAAAATATATTCATCGAATAACTCAGCATACCGAGCTACTCAACGTACCGAGCTACTCAAACGTGACGAGCTACTCAACGTACAGAGCATCTAGCTAAGAAGATTAAGCGATAAAAACAGATTCAATGAACATTATTATTATGTACCGATGTATATGTCTATTAAATAATGACATATTTTCTATTCATATTGATATCCCGAGGGCTATAAATACATTACAACCCCCTCCATAACGGGGTAATCGATCACTTACGATCATAATTGAAATCAAGGCAAAACACCTAGCAATACAAGACAGTGGATGTAGGCCATTTTCATTAAGGCTGAACCACTTTAAAAATCCTTTGTCTTATTTCTTTATTCATATTTATCTGTGATTAATTAATTAGATCAAGTTTAATTTTTTACATCAATAGATTGGCGCGGTCTGTGGGAAACAACTATACGTAGCGTTTTTCACTAAAAAATTCATCATACATGGCTGAGATCTCATAATCTAGCAATAGGAAAAATGACGGAGTTCCTCCCAACCCGTCCGCTCCTCTAACTATCCATGATCTCACAGGAATAGTGGCAAACTTAGCCAAAGGACAAACAGCTATGCAGGAGACCAGGCGATAACTCATTCAGACTCTTCAAAATGCAACGCTTGCCCAGTCAGGTCAGTGAAGCGCTCATAGAAACGTGCACCTGCCGTCTTTACGATACAGGCATGCTCTATTCCCTCAAACTTACCGGTCCAAATATATTGAATCCCATCATACTGAGGGGTCCAGCGATCCCCCCGACATCCCCCATAAGAATTATGAGCTCTCAAAAAAATGTTACTCTAACTCCAGAACAAGCAAGCGGTCTGAAGAGGTTGAGTAGAGTCTCCCCTTTAACCATTTGGACCCTAGGAGGAATATAAATCCTCATCGGATTGCGTCGAGAAATTCTCAACGACTAAATGATCTAAGGGAAGGTTCTGCCCAATCACACCCTGCAGCTCGTACAGAGAGATCCCAAGAGGAGAATTCAGTACGATCTGTCGCTCGGGCAAATAGATCAGATGCTGGAAATGATGCATGGAAGGGCTCCATTCAGAAGTTGGAAGATAGGTTAGGGGAAATGTCTAAGGCCAGAAACCCTCTCCAAAAGAACCTTTATCAAAGGATTTCCATTTATACAAGCAATTGTGGACTTTACCACACCTTCTAAGTTTAAGGCTCCTGTAGTTATGTCGAAGTATGATGGGAAGACTGATCCTGTTCTCCATATAGAACAGTACCAAGCTGCTGCAGATATTTATGCGGTCCCAGATGAGATGCGGTGAAGGGCATTCTTATGAACCATTATCGGATCTGCGCAAATATGGTATAACTATCTTCCTCAGGGGGAAATCAGAACTTTCTATCAGTTGGTCGAGCTCTTCATAGGGAATTTCTATTTTGGTTCAAAGCCAGTTAAAAGGGTAGCCCATCTGTTAAGCATAAGGCAAGAAGCAGGAGAAAGCACCAGGGACTACATCACTCGTTTTAACAACGAGAAGCTGGAGGTAATTGACTACAAAGAGAAGACATCCATTACAGATTTGATGAGTGGTCTTTTACCGAATAATATATATTACACTTTGGCCAAAGATACTTCCAAATATATGGCAGAGTTGATGGCGAAAGCAACCAAGATTATGAATGTCGAAGAAGCTATGGCTGCGAAGAAGAATGTTGAGGCAAAAGCAAAAACTAAAGCTGAAGGCAGGTCGGAGAGGAAGGATCATGAGCATAATAGTAGCAACAAATAATTAAAAGGAAAGAAAATGATTGAGCACTTGAGGAAGTATGCAAATTATACCCCTTTAAAGGTAGGCATGAACCATGTTATAGAGGAGATAAAAAATAGCGAAGAACTAAATTAGCCAGAGAAATTGAGGATAGCCCCCGAAAGGAGAGATAAGTCCAAGTATTGCGAGTTCCACAAAGACCACGGTCACACGACCAATTGGTGCATAGCTCTCTAGAATGAGACCGAGGCACTCATTAGACGAGGGAAATTGAACAAGTTTATTGATCTCCTGAACGGTGAGAAGACCAACAACAAAGCACGACAAAGGTCCAAATATACTCCCCGACCAAGAGATGATCATGAAAGGGATCATGAAGATAACTCGAAGGATGACCCCGATCTCCCCCAAAAGCCTAGACAACCTAAACGTGAGGTATTTTCGATCCGCTTTGGTTTATTTGATTGTAATATGATAACAGGCGGAGATGCAGGAGGTGGTGATCATACTGTTGAAAGGAAAGCTTACCTCAATGAGGCCCAAGCTTGTTCCTACATACAACGAATAAATCTGGTAGAGGAAGATTGACTGAGGAAGATCAATAAGGATAAACTAGTCATCGGTTTTTCTAAAAGTGATATGGAAGGTGTATTGTATCCTCACGACGATCCTTTGGTGATCAAGATGATGATGAAGGATGTAATCACCTCAAGAGTATTGGTAGATAATGGTAGCTTAGCAGACATCATGTTCTACCCTTGCTTCGACAGTTTAAAATTGAAACTCGCCCAGTTGGAGCCGTACCACAGGCCCCTTATCAATTTCTCTAGAGAAAAAGTCTTTCCACTTGGGACGATCAAGTTGGACATGCTTATTGGTGCCTGGCCTGCTTGCAGAACAAAAAAAGTATGCTTTTTCGTAATGGATAAAAACATCCAATCAACCTACAATATAATTATGGGAAGAGTAGGTCTGAAAAAGTTTGAAGGAGTGCCATCCACGGTACATCAATGCTTAAAGTTCTCAACTAAATTTAGTGTGGGACTTGTGAAGGGCGATCAGAAAGTATCTCGGGAATGCTACTATTCATCTGCCGAACAAGAAGAGTTAGAGGATACCAGGAAGAAGACCACCACTTACCAAGTGGACGAGTCCGAAGATTCAGAGATTGAGACACTGGACCCCGGAGATGAATCAAAGGTCTTGAAGGGTCAGGTCATGGAAGCGATGGAGAACATTATTCTGGACGGTAAATGACCAGAAAGAATAACTCAAATTGGCGCTTCACTAGATCCAATAATAAAGCAAGAGTTGGTGGCATTTTTGTGGCATAAAAAGCAAGCATTCGCGTGGAGTCATGAAGATATACCGGGGATAGACCCAGCATTCCTGTGCCATGAACTCAATGTTAATAAGGAAATAAAACCAATGAAGTGGCGAAGAAGGGTCTTTATCCCAAAGAAGAACCAAGTTATTCAAGAGGAAGTAGAGAAACTGCAAAAGGCCTCTTTTATTGAGGACGTCAAATATCCTGATTGGTTAGCTAATGTGGTGATGGTAAAAAAAAAGAACAATAAATGGACAATGTGCGTGGATTTCACAAATTTGAACAAAGCCTGCCCAAAAGATCACTTCCCTCTACTCCAAATAGATCAGCTGGTAGATGCTACATCGGGGCATGAATTGCTGAGCTTCATGGATGCTTATTTCGGCTATAACCAAATTAAGACGAAACCAGAAGATAGGGAAAGTACCTCTTTTATTACCCCAAGGGGAACGTACTGTTACAATGTTATGCCTTTTGGTCTTAAAAATGCAGGTTCTACATACCAGAGTCTAATGATCAAGGTGTTCACAGAGAAAATCAGCAAAAATATGAAGGTTTATGTCGATGACATGCTGACTAAGAGAAAGAAAGTTGTTGACCATATAGCTGATCTGAGCCAAATATTTGACCAACTAGAGAAATATCAGACGAAGCTGAACCAAACCAAGTGCGTCTGTGGCATACAAGAAGGCATATTCCTCGGGTATATTCTGAATCAATGAGGTATCGAGGCAAATACTGACAAGATCAAATCCTTATTAGAATTACAATCTCTAACTACGAAGAAAGAAGTACAAAGCCTCACGGGGAGTGTTGTAGCTCTCAACAGGTTCGTCTTACGAGAAACTGACAGATGCCTTTCATTCTTTAAAACACTCAGGATAACTTTCGAGTGGAATGAGAAGACATTCCAAGAGTTGAAGAGATATTTTGGGACACCTCCTTTGCTGTCCAGGCCGATAGTGGGAGAGAAATTATACTTGTACCTGGTTGTTTCAGAAAGTGCAGTCAGTTCAGCATTGATAAGAGTAGACGATGGAGTGCAGAAGCCGGTGTATTATACAATCAAGGCATTCCGAGGAGCAGAGATTAGGTACCCAAAATTGGAGAAGCTAGCATTAGCATTGATTGAGGCGAGTAGGAGAATAAAACCATACTTCCAAGCCCATACCATAGTGGTATACACTGATATGCCACCCAGACAGGCTTTACACAAGTCAAAAAATCTGAAAGGTTGATGTATTGGGCGGTGGAGTTAGGTGAATATAACATCGTCTATGAGCCAAGTTCTTCTCTCAAAGGCCAGGAAGTGGCTGATTTAATTGCTGATTTTACTTATTCAAATACCTCCGACCAACAGGGATCTAACACAGAACAACCCGCGAATGTTAGAGGATCATCAAAAACCATCCCCAATCAACTCCTATTAACAGACTTACCAGAGGGGACGGTGACCTAGCAATAAGAATCCTCTGATAAAAGCCCAGAGTTGAGCGATGATAACAGGAAGCACCAAATATTCCATCACGGGACTTTGTCAGACCAAGGGTTTTATAACTGTATCCCCGTATGGAATTTGTATGTTGATGGTTCTTTGTGTGCCACAGGCAGCGGAGCCGAAATAATTCTTAATAGACCGGATGGATTAGATATAGAATATGCTCTTCTTTTCCAATTCAAAGATTCCAACAATGAAGCTGAGTATGAAGCTATGATTGTTGTGGGCCTCAGTTTAGCCAAAATAATGAATACAGAGCAAGTTACGGTGTTTAGTGATTCACAGCTAGTCGTAAAATCAAAATTTTAGGCTGTACGCAGTAAAGGGAGAATTCATGTCTAGGTATCACACCATGTCTATGGAGATTGTATCCAATTTTATAGCGGTCCAAGTGATCAGAATACTAAGAATGGAGAATACGAGGGCTGATGCACTAGCTTGGTTAGCCTCAGCTATCCGCACCGAGCTACGAAGAATGATTCCTATTGAGATACTTGCAGACCAAAGAATTGATGATGATTTGATAGTGAAGTTTATTACTTTGGATATGGGACCTTCCTGGATGGATCCCATCAGGGCATTTATCGAAGAGGGCATTTTACCAGCAGACTAGCTTGCAGCCAAGAGGCTCAAGTTTAAAGCTGCTAGGTATGTCTTAAATAATGGAGTTATATACAGAAGAGGTATAATAGCAGGTCTATAGATAAGTTTTCATCCACCAGAAGTTAAAAATCCGATAGAGGAAATTCACGAAGGATCTTGTGGAGCTCATGTAACAGGTCGAACTCTTTTGCAGAGGATAACGACGCAGGGATATTAATGGCCAACGATGCGAGATGACTGCACAACTTATGCCAAGAAATGCGACAAGTTTCAACGGTTCTCTACTATACGAATAACTCCCCCGGCATTATTAACACCGATTACCTCACCTTGGCCATTTGCTATGTGCGGAATAGACTTGGTTGGGCCTCTACCAACTACCAAAGGACGATTCAAATACTTGGTAGTTTCTATACAAAATGGGTGGAAGCTGAACCTCTTATTGACATGACATATGAAAGGGTCTATCAATTCATCTGAAAGAATATTATTTGCTGATATGGTCTACCACATGCTTTCATCACCGATCATGGTACCCAATTTGATAATGAGGAGTTCGCCATGTACTGTCAACAGTCTAATGTTCAAAAGATTCATTCTGCACCAGGCCATTCCCAGATCAATGGGCAAACAGGGCTAACCAATAGAACTCTGTTGAATGGGTTGAAGATACGGTTGGATGATACGAAAGGAAATTGGATTAACGAGCTGCATTCTGTGTTATGAGCTTACCGAACAACTCCCCGAACAACAACTGGGGAATCTTCTTACATGTTAGCAGTCATACCTATTGAACTGGGTCTACCTACTTACAAAGTGCTTAATCTCAACACTCCAGTAAGAGATTTGATGAGACGCTTAGATTTAGACATGCTCGAGGAAGTCCTGGAAGATGCAGCAATCCGAAATGTCGCTTACCAGCAATGGACTGCCATGTTCTACAATAAACGGGTAAAGAAATATGATTTCAAGGAGGGAGATTATGTACTCAAGAAAGTCATTCAGAAGCATAATAAGCTGGAGGCCAACTGGCATGGGCCTTATCATGTAACAACGATTGTTCGACCTGGAACCTACAGAATAGAAACTTTAGTGGGGGAAGAATTCAAAAATGCGTGGAATGCAGAGCATCTGCGTAAATATTATCAGTAATGTAGATTCACATGTATTCCGTTCTTTTAATATGAATAAAAATGATATCTTCCCCATATTCTTTTTAGTTCAATTTTTTTTGGAGTACTCGTGTTACACACTACACTTGAATTTTGCACGAAGGCATCAAGAACCACCAACTACGGTTGGTCGGCATATCAACAACCACCAACTACGGTTGGTCGGATATCAACAACCACCAACTATGGTTGGTCGGCATATCAACAACCACTAACTACTGTTGGTCGGATATCTGCAACCACCAACTACGGTTGGTCGGCATATCAACAACCACCAACTACGATTGGTCGACATATCAGCAACCACCAACTACGATTGTTAGGCATATCAACAACCACTAACTACGGTTGGTCGGATATCTGCAACCACCAACTAAGGTTAGTCGGCATCAATAAAATTAACCAATAATGTTGGCATAACAATCATACAAGGTAAGGCCTGTTTGATTATGGGTGACCTCAAGGGGCATCCAAAACTAGGCAAGAAGATGGGTGACCTCAAGGGGCATCCACTGCCTAAGCACCAAGGTAATCTAGATAAGATTTCTACAACTAAGCAGAACCATGGGATGAAAATAATTCCATTGCTTAGGCACTTATGGGTGACAAATCACTACAACTAGGCAACAAATGGGGCAAAGTTCCATTGTCTAAGCAATTAAAACAAAGCAGGACAAATTGTTCATTTATAGATATATATACAACATGATAAGCAAAGCATCTCATAATCTATTTCCAAGGAAAGACAATTATACAAAGATGAACTTTTATTCATTAAATAAAAATTTCCTATTCTATTTTTTTTTTATCTTCCTATTTAGGTACAGGATCCATTCCAGCCGTAGGATCATCTAAAGCAAAAGGAGAATTGATATAATTTAAATCCTGCAACATCTTGGTATTGCTCGAACTTGGATGGTCAAGTAAATGTGGAGGACGAGATATCTCAAAATCTTCATGAAGCTGGTAATCACTAAGGTATTTGGAGATCAAACACTGAGGAATGGAATTGACTGAAATTCAGCTAATGCCTAGTTTGAAAGGAAGAACCGACAGATTAAGCAATCCAGGATCACACTAATCCCACAACGAGTTCCCTTTTTCAATGTGCATCACAGCTAGAGCATTCATCCATCCATACTTGTACCCCTAATTATTTGATTGCTTCAACTTGGCATCAAGATGGCACGAAGCTTCATTGTATCCCCCCATCTAAATCTCTTTAGGCTGCTTATGAAATTGATAAGTCAATCTCTCAACTTGCTGATGAAGTTTCTTCACCCAGTTTTCTTTACTTTCCAATGCAGAACTCTGATTGGACAGTTGCTCGGTAAGACTTTGAAATTTTTGGGACATCTCAACCAGAGCTTCATTTTTGTTTTTTAGTCGAATAACCTGATTTGCTAAGGCTTGTTGAGTCCTAGTCTCTTCAATGCAGCTCCAACCAGCTCTTGCTGTACCCCGTGAGTAAGATGTAGGTCTAGCTCGTTTCAAAGCCTCCAATTCTTCTCTCAGTGTAGCATTTTCAGTTTTCAAAAATGAAAAGCCCTCATCACTGACCGGGACCAGAGCTCCAGACGAAGAGGCATACTTTAGTTGTCTTAGTTCTTCTCACAAGGCAATATTTTCCTCCTCCAACAGCTTGATAATGTTTATGTGCTCCTCAATTTAAAGTTTAAGCACACACTCTCTCTTCCTGTGGGCTGAAATAAATTTGTCATAACCTTGATCAACCCTCAACTGTTGGTACTTTTTCTCATAACCCTCATGCAGAAGTGCAGTGGTTTCCTTGTGTTGAAGTTGAAGTTCCTCGATCACTCCTTGAAGGTCTTTCAATCATTTCATAATAAATAGCATTTAGTGAAATCTGTATGACCAGCCATGAAGTAATCAATACATTTCTTCATCAACTCTGTATTATGAGCTGACAAGAGTTCCATCCTGGCAATAAACTAGCAAGGAAAAGTAAAAATGATCAACAACGATACAGATTGAGCAAGTAAAGGATAAAACTCATAATAAATAACAAAGTCCATTTTATTGATCACAGGAGGAGAAAGTACAACCAAAGTTACAACAAAAGGGAAAAATAGAAAAACAACATAATTAAAAAGCCGAACAACTCTACACCTTCTCCTTATTTCCTACAACATCTTCAATCGATTTGGATGAAGGAATTGGTTGCTCGGAGGGCAGTTGGTGTTGCTCGATAGATGTTGTTGCCTGCTGAACTTTCTCGGAGGATTGAGGAATGGTAATAAGAGGTGTTTGTTCTACTATCACCATAGAAGATTCATCAGATGCAGTTTTATCTTTTTCTTCTTCTTTGATAGTAGGAGGAGGGCCATGAGTGTGTTTCTGAAATAATTCAGAATCATCAGCAACATTCAACTCCTTCAGAGCTGCAACCCATCTATCTCTGAAGTATTTCAAACTTGTATAGTCCATCAAGAAAGAGACAACAGCCAAAGCTTTATTCCATCCCTTGTCCCAGCCAGAGCTAAAGGACTTCTTCACAACAGCTTTCCTCTTCGCTCTCTCCGAGGAAGTTTTTTACCTAAGAAGCTCTTCAACAGACTTCACCTTCTCCTCAAGCTCTTTCTTACGCCATTCAGCCTCTTCAAGATCTCCATCAGCTTCCACCTTATTGGAAAGAGTAACCTTTAATTTTTCCTCCAACCCCTTGGAGGCATTTACAGCCTGATCTCGAGCTGTACCAGCTTGTTAACGAGTCATCTCAGCAGATTGGATTTTATTCTCCCAGGTAGCTTTGTCCTCTTCGTACTTTTGTCGAGACTCCCCCAGAGATTTTGACAACCCATCAAGGGCTTCCTCTACTCCACTGGATGAGGTTGAAGCTTTGACGGCTTCATCCTTCTCCACGATATTATCGAAGTAAACCAAAAATTGCAAGAAGAAGAAAGGCACGAATTATAGTATGAACATGGAAATGAAGAATGAGAAAGATAAGTATAGATGATGACTTACTGATGCAAGGCGTAGGGCTGCCAAATCGGTAACCTTATCACGAGGAGTTAAAGTTTCAGCAGCTCGACAATCAGGGAGAGTCCCTAACTTGATCAATTTCTTGGACAAGCCAGGGGTAAGCACGACTAGAGAACTAACCCTCAAAGAAGAAATCCCAAACCCATTAGGTTAGGCAACAGCATCCACTGGCCTTTCAGCAAGACCCCTCCTCAACCTCCTCAAAGGAGCACCTTCAATCACAAGTGTTGTCTCTTCTTGAATATCAGCAGCTTCAATCAAAGGTGCTACCTCTTTTGAGATAACAACTTCAATCAAAGGTGCTGCCTCTTTAGGGGGAATAGGGGGCTTCTTTCTGATATCTTTAGCAGGAGCAAGGTTCTAAAAAACGCGGGGCGTGATCGAGGCGTAGAGGTCAAGCCTTAAGCCTTAGAAGCCTAGGCGAGCCTAGGCGTAAAAAGGCGTGAAAAGGCGTTTCGGCCTTTTTAATATATTTTAATATTTTTTAACCATAACAAGGCTATTAAAATACTAAAATTGTACATATCATAAAAATATGTCTGAATATTTTCAAATAAAAATACTATTTGATTATTTTGGATGAGATAATGGTCTGGTTTGTAAAAAAATCTTTAAAAGGCAATATCGTTTCACTAAAGCATTGTTGTTTTTAGAGAAAAAGTACACCTTAAGGGTTTTACCAAGCATAAGGCGTCAAAATCTTAAGGCGGGGCGTTTCTCCCAAGCCTCAAACCTAGGCGGAGCCTAGGCGGTTTTTTTAGAACAGTGAGCAGGAGGAATAACATCCGTTTTCTTAATCCCTTCAGTCGGGATATCCTCTTTGCTTTTTTTTTGCCCCATCGGTAATAGGAGCAGATTTGGCTAAGAATTCGGCGACTTTCCTCTTCCTCGTCATCGAGTCAGCAATAGAATTACCCAAATCATAAGAAGATTCTTCGACAGTCGCTGACGATGCTGGTGTCTGGTCAAGGTCAATCAATAAGGGAGGAATACGGGGACGAGCAATAAAAGAAGAAGTGGTGTTCTTGTATCGCAACAAGTAGGAAGCAGACCTCACGTGTTCCCCTTTTATTGCTCGATGCAACTCCCAAATAAACTTTAAATCTTTTAAATTAATGTCACTGTCTTTTGGGGATTTCCTTTTGCTGTCAACTGCAATAAATAAAAAATAAGCATCAGTGACACATTTCATCAAATAAAAATAGAGAAATTGAAAAACTAAAAACAACCTATACCGTTGACATAAAGTGGACATCTGGGACCTTGGTATACATTTTTCCCTTTTAATGGGGGGTGTTGCCAATTTTTCATCACAGCCCCATGATCAAAATAATCCCTATTAGCATCAGGGAGATTGACCACCAAAGCTCTATGATAATATCTAGTTTTTAAATAAAAGGTGGTATCGCTAGTAACCCATTTATAACAGTACATAATTTTAGGAATCCCTAAATGAGTTCCATGAATGTGATTCAACCTATGTACGCCATTAACTACCCTCCATATTTTTGGAACTACTCTTGCAGGAACAATATAAAAATATTGGAAAAATTCCAAACACAGGGAATTAGGCGAGATAGAAAAACTACATTTCGCTAGAAAAATGGAGGGAAACCAGTGTCCATCAGCTAAAGAAAATAAATCAGAAGGGAAAGGATATTCTTCCAGAATAACCAAAAAAGGAATTGCAAAATCATCTCGGAACTTATCCAACGATTTGATAAGATTAACCATGGTGGCTAAAGCAAAGAAAGAATAAAGAAGAAGTTCTTACAGAAAATTGAGCAATCTGCTAAGGCGAATGACAGAAGGAACGAGCATAAGAAGGAAAAGTGAGAAGATAAAAGGTTTGGAAGTCTAAAAGGCAAAAGGTAGAAGACGATTTGATTCTATCGCTTTTAAATGCGTTGCTTCGAGAAGAGAGAAAAGTAATGATCACTAGCTACGACGATTGCGTTTTCGGCGGCTAAATGATGGAAAAGCCGCAAATACCCAAGCGTTTATCGAAGATTCAAAATATTTACGAGTTTTGCCATTTTGCACTTAAAATCATTAAATGCTACAAGTGTTGGAGATCTGTAAACTAATGAGACTGGGTAAACGTGTCTGAGAAACCTCTGAGCATAATGTTCCACACTTTCCAATCTCAACTATGAAACATTAGGGGCTTCTGTTTATACAAAAATTAGTCAGCTGACGTGGATCAATTATATGAAGACACGTGTCATCCTACGTGGCATAAAATATATTTACTGAATAACTCAGCGTACCGAGCTACTCAAACGTGAGGAGCTACTCAACGTACAGAGCATCTAGCCAAGAAGATCAAACGATAAAAACAGATTCAATGAACATTATTATTATGTACATATGTATATGTTTATTAAATAACGACATATTTTCTATTAATATTGACAGCCCGAGGGCTATAAATACATTGTACCCCCTCCCTAATGGGGTAATCGATCACTTGCGATCATAATTGAAATCAAGGCAAAACTCCCAGCAATACAAGACAGTGGACGTAGGCCGTTTTCATTAAGGCTAAACCACTTTAAAAATCCTTTGTCTTATTTCTTTATTCATATTTATCTGTGATTAATTAATTAGATCAAGTTTAATTTTTTACATCAACACTGATGATTCCCGGCTGGAAGTTACGAGGGCTATTCTGGAGATTGCAAAGAAAAATATGGCCCCACATTTGAAATGGAAGGGTCTTATGGATAAATTAGTTAGTATATATCTCTCAGAAGTTACATTCTCGGAGGCAGATAGGATGATTAGGTACCCACACAATAGACCTTTGTATATTACTGCATCGATGAATGGTTGCATTTTCTCACGAGTATTATTAGACGAAGGGGAATCCATCAACATAATACCTGTGGGATCCTTCTATGCCACAGGGTTGTCAGAAATAAGAATAGTTCCCCACTCATTGGCAATGTCGGGTTATGATAATCAGTCCTCCAAGTCGGTGGTCTACGTCAATGTGGGCATCACGATGGGGTATATCACTTCCCACATCATGAATTGCGAGCCATCGTATCAGTTGTTGGTAGGTAAGGTATGAATGCACAACCATGGGTTGGTGCCCTCCACATATCATCAATGTGATACAGCAAACATAAAGGGCAAGGATATGGTGATACGAGCTACCAAGAAACCTTTTGTAAAGGAAAATGCCCATATGGTGGACGCAACTTTCTATACTGATAAGGTAGAAGAAGCTACTATGGTGACAAGATATACCGGGGGGATAAGGATCCCGTCAACTCGAGAGAAGGTATGGGCGCCTTCTCGAACGATTGCGACTTATGAAAAAGAAGTGATCTAGGGGCAATAAGGCCCCCAGCCTATCAAGACAGCTTCGTGATCGGACGACCCCGTGAATTGATCCCATTGAGCACTAGATGCAGACACAGAGCGTTCTTAGTAGGCGAACAGTGAAGGAGGATGATAAGAATCGTATAAAGAGATCTTTCCAATGAGACGCGGCCCAGTAGTGCAAATGAGTTGATTTACCTAACGGTATAATTATTTATAGATTATGAAGGTGTGAGCGGGCAGCCGAGAGACTGGACGATGAACACTACCAAATATGCTAATTTGGCACGCTCAGGCAAGGATATTCTGGCACGGTTTTATACTATGCCAGAATTTGGCGCGATTTAATCATAATCTGACACGGTTTAAAACAGTGCCAAAATCTGGCACAGTTTTAAATCGTGACAAATATGGGAACGTTTTATTAAAAAAATAACACCCTAAAATTTCAAGCAGGGACCAAAATTTCAAGAGGGGAGCAAATCATTTTAACCTAAGTATCTCTCTCTCTACCCAAGCTACGCGGCGATCCACACTACCCAACGCTGCTACTACACTACCGCGATCCACATCGTCTGATCCACACTACCCAACGCTGCTACCAACCCATCATCTCACTCTATCTCCAGTCCTCCTCCATTCCCCGAGTTCTGGAGTCGCTCTTCCTTCGGTACCCATCATCTCAGTCCCTCTCTGGTCCTCCTCTATTACCTGAGTTTCTTGTGAGTATTCATAACTTTCTCAGGCTTTAATTAATCTAATGATGCACATAAACACGTTTTGTGCACAATCGTTCATGCCTGATTCAACATCTATGGACTTTGATAAACACTAACACAGATCTTAGGAATATTACTGCTGTGTTCATACCTGCTTCGTGACACACAGATCTTAGGAATATTACTGAAAAATTACTAATTTTTTTTCATACTTGATGTTGTTAATTTGTTCATACATGCCTAAATTGAAGGTTTGTAATTTTGTTGCTTATGTCTTATTTGGTAATTATTAATTATTGTTTGTGTCTCTGGGTTTATGCCTTCTACTTTAGAAGTTTAATTACTCTATTATATATTTGAATCTACTTTCATATGAGGATGGGTCCTCTAGTTTGCTCCAGCGGGCGCCTTGGCCTGTGGCGACACTAGTTGCCCGTGTTATTGGATTTTTGGTGGCTGAATTGATCCTTGTCTACTGTTCGTTGGGTTGTGCTGGTGACGGCATTTTCCCTCTAGGTGGTGTGGCGATGTGGTGATTTTCAAGATTTCTAAGAATCACATTTTGAAAACAATGGTTGTTGAAATTGAAAATTAGTTTTCTACAAGTAAACATGACCTTTTGGTTAAGTATTTGCCTTTTGTTAGAGTTTTAGCTCTGTTTTTGGTTGTTGACGATTTAATAGATGTAGTTGATTTATATATAGTGAAATTTGTAATATGGCCAAGTGTTTGAAACTTCATGAATACTGATCCACACTAGGAAGCAGGTTGGAATTTGTATTATGTGCTTTGATTGCATAAATCATGAACTTAAAGATGTATACGTTGAAGCAAATAATACAAAACAAACTAAATAACAAAACTGTGAGTTTCCATATCTGAGTTCCTGATTAGTCGGCATCAATCACATTCAATTTCTAGAATTACGTATTGGAGTCCCTTCATTTCACTTATTTTGTAGAAATAGAAACTGGTGAAGTAATGTCTCGAGACACTGGAATGCTTAGCCAAACGGATTTTCTAGTTTGATCATGGTACTTCCTAAATGTGGTTCAACTTGATCACCGAGTTTATTCATTCCCAGGGTCGGCTTGCCCATTTGATTCACCTTATCTGGGGGTCGTCTTGACCATTTTTTATTTTGCAATCTTCTCACTTGTGCTTATATTCAACTCATTAAATCTGTTTTAGTATGATTCTGAATCAATTTCCTTTGATGAGTTGGTCTGACAATAAGTTTTTTAATATGATTCAGAACCTCCGTCGTCGAACCGCCACCATCAGCTTGAGCTCCGAAATCGAACAAAACATGTATTTAAATATCTTGTATTTTAATTACTGGTGCTTTGATTTCGAATTTGAGCTTAATAGAATAATGGCCATATGATTAACATTAGGTTGGCTGTCTGACGTTTGATCTCCCATAACCTATGAAGCACGGACACGTAATATGTGTTTCGACACACGACACGTGACACGTGACTGATCCAAAAACTAGGATACGACACACTATGATACGTATAATATATCATATATATTTAGATATTTATAAATGACATAAACAGATTTTTTCCATAAAATACATTATTAGAGCATTCTTAACATGAAATTAAGAAAATGGACTATAAAAAATAAACTTCAAACACACTTTGACATTAAGAATCATAAATCAAGCACAATCACAATCACAATCACTTGAGTTTATACGCCAACATTGCATTTGAGTTAGATCTGCATTGAAGTCATTCTTTGCTTATTTTAGTTTCACCTTTTTGTGTTTACAGTCACTAGTGTTGGTTACTCTTGGTGATAGACAAATGGAACAAAGAATAGACAACCTTGTGGGTGTAGAAGACACGAAGAGATTCTATCTTCATGTACGCGCCTGTGTTAGCTTTCTACTTAAGTCATCATTGTGTAACTTATTCTTTTCACAGCCATGTATAATAGAGATCGACATTTATTGCAACTCTGATTAAGCTTTTCAATAATGTGGAATATAATTCTCATCATAATAGCAGACGTGTAAAGGGCAGCTGCAAAAGCCGGAGGCAAATGCTAAGGATCTCATTTTGCCAAGTCCCTTGCTTTTAGAAACATGCAGAAGCTGTTCATTCCGCTGGTGAGATTCTTGTTACGTTAAGATAATAAGAGGAAGCTGTTATATATTCTGAGGTAATTATATACATATATCAACACATAACTGTTTTATTCGTGCTTTACTTTCTCATCATTTGTTTTATAATAACGAACACAAATTTATTTCCCTCAATGATGATCCAAGTAAAAATGAACCTTAATTTATTTCCCTCAATGACGATAATTTGGAAATATCTAGATTAGGCTTGAAAACAAGCTGTTAAAGGTTTAAAATCCAAACCGACTCCCAAACGACCCTGTAAGAGGCATGAACACCTCACACGGTACCAATGTAACTCGTAGGAATTGATCGCGTAGTCACGGGTCCCCTGTTTGAGAATATAACGAGAATTTGCAAATCTGTAGACTTAGGCTTGAAAACAAGCTGTTAAAGGGTGAAAACCCAAACCAACCCCCAAACGGCCACATAAGAGGCACTAAAACCTCGTATGGGACTAACATAACTCGTAGGAACTGATCGCATAACGATTCTCCCGATTTGAGAATATGACGATAATTTGAAAATATCTAGCTTAGGTTTAAAAGCAAGCTGTTAAAGGGTGAAACCCCAAATCAGGCCCCAAACGGCTCCATAAGAGGCATGAACACCTCGTATGAGACCAACGTAACTCGTAGGAACTGACCGCATAGTCACGGGTCTCTTGGTTTTAGAATATGTCAATAATTTGAAAGTATTTAGCTTAGGCTTAAAAACAAGCCGTTAAAGAGCGAAAACCTAAATCATCCTCCAAACGACCCCGTAAGAGGCACTAACATCTCGTATGGGACCAATGTAACTCATATGAACTGACCGCATAGTCCCGGGTCTTTCAGATTGAGAATATGATGATAATTTGAAAGTATCTAGTCTAGGCACAAAAACAAGTTGTTAAAGGGTGAAAACACAAATCAGCCTCCAAACGGCTCAGTAAGAGGCACCAACACCTCGCACGGGACCAACGTAACTCGTAAAAACTGATCGCATAGTCACGGTTCTCTCGGTTTGAGAATATGACGATAATTTGAAAATATCTAGTCCAGGCACAAAAATAAGTCGTTAAAGGGTGAAAACGCAAATAAGCCTCCAAACGGCCCAGTAAGAAGCACTAACACCTCGCATGGGAACAATGTAACTCGTATGAACTGATCACGTAGTCACAGTTCTTTCGGTTTGAGAATATGATGATAATTTGAAAATATCTAGCTTAGGCTTAAAAACATGTCGTTAAAGGGTGAAACCCAAAATGAGGCCCCAAACGGCTCCGTAAGAGGCCTGAACACCTCACACGGGACCAATATAACTCATAGGAATTGACCGTGTAGTCACGAAACTCCCTATTTGAGAATATAATGAGAATTTGTAAATATGTAGACTTAGGCTTGAAAACAAGCTGTTAAAGGGTGAAAACCCAAACCAACCCCAAAACGGCCCCGTAAGAGGAACTAACACGTCGTATGAGACTAACATAACTCATAGGAACTGATTGCATGGTCAAGGTTCTCTCGGTTTGAGAATATGATGATAATTTGAAAATATCTAACTTAGGCTTAAAAACAAGCCATTAAAGGGTGAAAACCTAAACGAGTTCCAAAACGACCCCGTAAGAGGCCTAGACACCTCGCACGGTATATATGTAACTCGTAGGAACTGACCGCATAGTCACGGGTCTACCGGTTTATGAATATGATGATAATTTGAAAATATCTAGATTAGGGTTAAAAACAAGCCGTTAAAGGGTGAAAACCCAAATTATCCCCCAAACGTCCCCGTAAGAGGCATTAACACCTTGCATGGGACCAATGTAACTCATAGGAACTGATCGCGTGGTCATGGTTATTTCAATTTGAGAATATGATCATAATTTAAAACTATACACAAACGGCCCCGTAAGAGGCATGAACACCTCACACGGGACCAATGTAACTCATAGGAATTGACCGCGTAGTCACGGGACTCCCTATTTGAGAATATAACGAGAATTTGCAAATATGTAGACTTAGGCTTAAAAACAAGCTGTTAAAGGGTGAAAACTTAAACCAACCACCAAACGGCCCCGTAAGAGGGACTATCACCTCGTATGAGACTAACGTAACTCGTAGGAACTGACCGCGTAGTCACGGGACTCCCTGTTTGAGAATATAACAAGAATTTGCAAATATGTAGACTTAGGCTTGAAAACAAGCGGTTAAAGGGTGAAAACCCAAACCAACGCCCAAACGGTCCCGTAATAGGCACTAACACCTCGTATGAGGCTAATGTAACTTGTAGGAACTGATCGCGTAGTCACGGGACTCCCTGTTTGAGAATATAACGAGAATTTGCAAATATGTAGACTTAGGCTTAAAAACAAGCGGTTAAAGGGTGAAAGCCCAAACCAACCCCCAAACGGTCCCGTAATAGGCACTAACACCTCGTATGAGGCTAACGTAACTCGTAAGAACTGACCGCCTAGTCACGGGTTTCCCTGTTTGACAATATAACGAGAAATTACAAATCTGTAGACTTAGGCTTAAAAATAAGTTGTTAAAGGGTGAAAACCCAAACTAACACCCAAACGGCCCCGTAAGAGGCACTAACACCTCGTATGAGACTAACGTAACTCGTAGAAACTGATCGCGTAGTCCCGGTTCTCCTGGTTTGAGAATATGAGGATAATTTGAAAATATCTAGCTTAGGCTTAAAAATAAGCCGTTAAAGGGTGAAACAGCAAACCAGGCCCCAAACGTCCCCATAGAGGCATGAACACCTCACACGGGACCAATGTAACTCGTAGGAACTGACCGCATACTCACGAGACTCCCTGTTTGAGAATATAGAGAGAATTTGCAAATCTGTAGACTTAGGCTTGAAAACAAGCTGTTAAAGGGTAAAAATCCAAACCAACCCCCAAACGGCCCCGTAAGAGGCACTAACACCTCGTGTTAGACTAACGTAACTCGTAGGAATTGATCGCGTAGTCACGGTTCTCTCGATTTGAGAATATGATGATAATTTAAAAATATCTAGCTTAGGCTTAAAAACAAGCCGTTAAAGGGTGAAAACCTAAACCAGTTCCGAAACGACCCCGTAAGAGGCCTGGACACCTCGCACGGTACATATGTAATTTGTAGGAACTGACCGCGTAATCTTTGGTCTACCGGTTTATGAATATGATAATAATTTGAAAATATCTAGATTAGGCTTAAAAATAAGCCGTTAAAGGGCGAAAACCCAAACCATTCCCTAAACGTCCCTGTAAGAGGCGCTAACAGCTCGCATGGGACCAACGTAACTCGTACGAACTGATCGCGTAGTCACGATTCTTTCGGTTTGAGAATATGATGACAATTTGAAAATATCTAGTTCAGGCTTAAAAATAAGTCGTTAAAGGGTGAAACCCCAAACTAGGCCCCAAACGGTCCCGTAAGAGGTATGAACACCTCACAAGGGACCAATGTAACTCATAGGAACTGACTGCGTAGTCACGGGACTCCCTGTTTGAGAATATACCGAGAATTTGCAAATCTGTAGACTTAGGCTTAAAAGCAACCTGTTAAAGGGTGAAAACCCAAATCAACCCCCCAAACGGCCCCGTAAGAGGCACTAACACCTCGTATGAGACTAACGTAACTCTCAGGAACATATCGCGTAGTCATGATTCTCTTGATTTGAGAATATGATAATAATTTGAAAATATCTAGCTTAGGCTTAAATACAAGCCGTTAAAGGGAGAAACCCCAAACCAGGCCCCAAACGACCCCATAAGAGGCATGAACACCTCACACGGAACCTATGTAACTCGTAGGAACTGACCGCATACTCACGGGAATCCCTGTTTGAGTATATAACGAGAATTTGTAAATCTGTAGACTTAGGCTTGAAAACAAGATGTTAAAGGGTGAAAACCCAAACGAACCCCCAAACGGCCCCATAAGAGGCGCTAACACCTCGTATGAGACTAACTTAACTCGTAGGAGGAACTGATCGCGTAGTAACGGTTCTCCCGATTTGAGAATATGACGATCATTTGAACATATCTATCTTAGGCTTAAAAATAAGCCGTTAAAGGGTGAAAACCTAAACCAGTTCCTAAAAGACCCCGTAAGAGCCATGAACACCTCGCACGGTACATATGTAACTCGTAGGAACTGGTCGCGTAGTCACGGGTCTACCGATTTATGAATATGACGATAATTTGAAAATATCTAGATTAGGCTAAGAAACAAGCCATTAAAGGGTGAAATCCCAAACCAGTCACCAAACGTCCCCATAAGAGGCACTAACACCTCACACGGGACTAACGTAACTTGTACGAACTGATCACGTAGTTATGGTTCTTCCAGTTTGAGAATATGATGATAATTTGAAAATATCTAGCTTAGGCTTAAAAATAAGTCGTTAAAGGGTGAAACCCCAAACCAGGCCCCGTAAGAGGCATGAACACCTCACACAGGACCATTGTAACTCGTAGGAACTGACCGCGTAGTCATGGGACTCCTTGTTTGAGAATATAATGATAATTTGAAAATATTTAGACTTAGGCTTGAAAATAAGTGGTTAAAGGGTAAAAACCCAAACGAACCCCAAAACGGTCCTGTAAGAGGCACTAACACCTCGTATGAGACTAACGTAACTCGTAGGAATTGATCGCGTAGTCATGGTTCTTCCGGATTGAGAATATGATGATAATTTGAAAATATCTAGCTTAGGCTTAAAAATAATCCGTTAAAGGGTGAAACCCCAAACTAGGCCCCAAATGGCCCCGTAAGAGGCATGGGCACCTCACACGAGACCAATGTAGCTCATAGGACCTGATCGCGTAGTCACGGGACTTCCTGTTTGAGAATATAACAATAATTGGAAAATATGTAGACTTAGGCTTGAAAACAAGCGGTTAAAGGGTAAAAACCCAAACCAACCCCCAAACGGTCCCGTAAGAGGCACTAACACCTCGTATGAGACTAACGTAACTCGTAGGAACTGATCGTGTAGTCACGGTTCTCCCGATTTGAGAATATAATGATAATTCGAAAATATCTAGCTTAGTCTTAAAAATAAGCCGTTGAAGGGTGAAAACCCAAACCAGTTCCCAAACGACCCCGTAAGAGGCCTGGACACCTCGCACGATATATATGTAACTCGTAGGAACTAACCGCATAGTCACGGGTCTACCAATTTATGAATGTGATGATAATTTGAAAATATCTAGATTTGGCTTAAAAACAAGCCATTAAAGGGTGAAAACCCAAACCAACCCCCAAACGTCCTCGTAAGAGGCACTAACATCTCGCACGGGACGAATGTAACTCGTAGGATATGATCGCGTAGTTACAGTTCTCCCGGATTGAGAATATGACAATAATTTGAAAGTATCTAGTCTAGGCACAAAAACAAGCCGTTATAGGGTGGAAACATAAATCAGCCTCCAAATGGCCTAGTAGGAGGCACTAACACCTCGCACGGAACCATCGTAACTCGTACAAACTGATTGCATAGTCATGGTTCTCCCGGTTTGAGAATATGATGATAATTTGAAAATATCTAGCTTAGGCTTAAAAATAAGCCGTTAAAGGGTGAAACCCCAAAGCAGGCCCCAAACGGCGCCGTAAGAGGCATGCAGACTACGTACGAGACCAACGTAACTCGTAGGAACTGACTGCGTAGTCACGGGTCTCCCGGATTGAGAATATGATGATAATTTGAAAATATTTATATTAGGCTTAAACATGCCGTTAAAGGGTGAAAACCTAAACCAATTCCCAAACGACCCCGTAAGAGGCCTGGACACCTCGTACGGTACATATGTAACTTGTAGGACTTGATCGCGTAGTCACGGGTCTATCGGTTTATGAATATGATGATAATTTGAAAATATCTAGATTAGGCTTAAAAATAAGTCATTAAAGGGTGAAAACCCAAAGCAACCCCCAAACGTCCCCGTAAGAGGCACTAACACCTCGCACGGGACCAATGTAACTCGTAGGAACTGATCGCGTAGTCACGGGTGTCCCAGTTTGAGCATATGCCGATAATTTGAAAATTTCTGGATTAGGCTTAAAAACAAGCCGTTAAAGGATGAAAATCCAAACCAGCCCCCAATCGGCCCCGTAAGAGGTACTAACACATCGTATGAGATTAATGTAACTCGTATGAACTAACCACATACTCACGAGACTTGCAGTTTGAGAATATAATAATAATTATAAATCGTATATGCAGTTTTTTTGCTGGAATACGATTTTTTTTAAATGACTTGGTTACTAATATTGTATCTTTTTTGTGTCCTATTTTTTTGTAGGATGACATTCAATTGCTAGCTTTTATCCACTTGGAACACACGAAGAAGTCAATGCTTTACAACAGGGGGATTATTTATTTAGTGGCGTTAATATTCAGGATTCTATTTTTTATGTTATGGCCGAGCAGGCTTTAGTAGTTTTATTGTTTACTTTTATGGCCGTGCTGGCTATAGTAGTTTTATTGTCGACTTTTATGGCCGTGCGGGCTTTATATTGGCAGATTTTATATTAGCAGATTTTGGAATGCTAAAAAAATAGAGGAAACTCTGCCCATTTTTTTTTATCTGGGAACTATTAACTCTTGTAATTTTTTGAAGTTATTGTCGAATTTTATGGACATGCGGGTTTTTTATTGGTATTAACTCTTATAATTTTTTGAAGTGTGTATGCACATTAGTTTATCAACAACCTGCGATATTCATAATTTGTGAATTTTCTTGATTTTTTTTTGCAAATAATAAATATTTTTCCTACCAGATTTTGAATTTGCAGATTTTCCAGATTTGTTTCCCATTATTTTTTTTATTAATTGAAAAATCTGGCACGATTTAAAACCGTGACAATTTATAAAAATGAGCACGCTTCTAAAACAATCTGGCATGCTTTATAACTGTGCCAAAGGCGTGCCAGAAAATAGACAATTTGGCACGGTTTCAACATGTGCCAAAAGCATGCCAGATTTAACATCTAGCACGGTTTAAAAGCGTGCCAAAAGCATGCCAAATAAAAAATTGGCATAGTTTAAAAGCGTGCCAGTTTGGAAAATATGACACCCCTGATTCTAGCACGGTTTTTAACCATGCCAGATTGAGTCTGGTACTGTTTTAAACCGTGCCAGTTTCCTATTTTTGGTGTAGTGGAAACTGACCCGGTGTATGAATGGTTTCTGGTAGATAACCAGGGGTAATGCCTAGTAATTGATAACTCAGGGATCCAAGAGTTTGTAGAAGAAGTGGAGGAAGAGCTGGTATATATGAAAGACGGCCCTAGGCCACAGATCCAGGAATTGGAAAAGATAGATTTGGCTAGAGAAGGTGGGGATTCGAATCCCATCTTCATTTTGAAGGACTTGGAAGGAGCCCCTCGAGAGGGGTTAATCAAACCGTTGGTAGAGTTCAAATATGTCTTCCCATGGAAGTACATCGAGATGCCTGGGGTTGACACGGAGGTAAGTTGCTACAGACTGAATGTCTTACCTTCAGCAATTCCAGTTAAATAGGACACTCGAACATATAAAGTAGAGTAGGATTTGGAAATCAAGGAAGAAGTACATAGGTTGCTTGCGATAGGGTTTATAGTTCTGATACAACACCCGATATGACTGTCCAGTATTATACCGGTGGGAAAGAAAGACAAAAATCAAATCAGGATATGTGTAGATTTCAGAGATCTGAATCGGGTGTGCCCGAAGGACGAATTCCCACTGCCCTCCATCGATAGCTTGATTGATGAGACAACAGGTCATGAGATGTACAATTTCATGGACGGGTATGTAGGCTATAATCAGATAATAATGGATCCAGCTGACGCGAAGAAGATTGCCTTTCGAACACCGTGGGTAATTTCATGTACATGGTCACACCTTTCGGATTGAAGAACGTAGGAGCCACCTATCAGAGGACGATGGTGGCCATATTCCACAACCTTTTCCACAAGACTGTGGAGTTTTATGTCGACGACTTTGTGATTAAGTTCAAGAGGAAGAATCCCACCTAGACGACTTGAGAAGGGTATTCACTCGCTGCAGGAAGTATAAGTTAAAGATGAACCCCCTCAAATGCACCTGTGGGGTAATGAGCGGGAAATTCCTAGGGTTATTAGTAAACCGCCTGGGGGTACAAATGGACTTGGATAAACGACGAGCCATCCTTGATATACCAAGAACAAAATTCGTGAAAGATCTTAAGAGTTTACTTGGCAAGGTGTCCTACTTGAGGCGGTTTGTCCCGGGGCTGGCTGAGGTAACGCATCCCTTGATGGAGCTACTGAGGAAGGGCATGACGTGTGCATGGGAAATAATGCACCAGGAGGCTATGGACAAGCTGAAGGCGCTACTTACCTCCCCTCAAATAATGGTCCCTCCGAAGGCAGGTACCCCTTTATGCTTATATCTTTGTTTAACATAACGGTCCATTGGGGCTTTGTTGTCCTAAGAGAGCAAAGGCATTGAAAAACCTGTTTATTATCTAAGTAGAATTATACACGGACCTGAGGCCAGATACACTAGCATCGAGAGGCATTATTTATCCCTCGTATTTGTAGCACAAAAGCTTAGACACTACCTGTTATCATTCACGGTTCATATTGTAACTAGATGTGACCCCGTAAAGTTTTTGCTTGCTAGAACTGTATTAATAGGCTGGGCAGCTAGATGGTTATTAATCCTCTGAGAGTATGATCCCAAGTGTGTGGTCCCCCGGGCCATCAAAAGTTAGGCATATGCAGATCTGTTGGCAATTTTCCCTTCTAGGACATTCGAACTGCCTATTGAAGAGCTCCCGGGTGATGACCTTCACGCCAATTTCATAGCATCCAGCCTGGACGAATGGACTGTGGAGTTCAATGGCTCTTTAGTCGAGAAAAAAGAAGAAGCGGGAGTCATTCTTAGAAGAGGCAGTGAAGAGATTCGTCTGTCCTTTAAATTGGACTTTGAATGCTCAAATAACTAAGCTGAATACGAGGCACTGGTCCTTGGGTTACTCGAAGCGCCGAGGAGGGGCGTCCAGGTTCTAATAATCAAAGGGGACTCAAGGTTGGTGATGAAGTAAGCGACGGGGGAATTTGCATTGAAACACATAGGTTTGGTGCCTTACTGTACGATCATCCAATGATTACTGGGCCAATTTGAGGTGGTAAAGATAAGGAGGCATCCCCGAATGATAAAAGGAATGCGGATGCCTATGCCACCATTACACAAAAGATTACCTTTAACGGAGAATCATTCGTGGTTCGAATCACAAAGAGAACTGCTCCCTCGATCGTATCTGAGATGCTACCATCAGAAGACAAAGATGACTAGATAAGCGAAATCAGAAAGCAGCTAGAGAGAGGTAAAGGATCACTTAGCTTTGTCGACTTATCATAATATTTTGTTGCCAGGGGCAACTTATATTTCAAGAACAAAGGGGTTTGGCTGTCCAGGTGTGTGGACCCTGAAGAGGCTAAGAGAAGATTGATCGAAGTACATGAGAATAGTTATGAGACCACCGACATCCCTCTATACATAAGGATACAATGGGCGGGGTACTACTAGCCCTCGATGAGATAAGAAGCCGTCGCAATACAAAGATAGTTCTTGAAGTGCTGCCTTTTCTATCAAGCGATAGAGTGCAACTTCATTGACCAATCGCAAGACTGGAGACAACCCTACATGGACTTCTTGATAGATAGAGTAGTGCTAATAGATAAAGAAGATGCTACGAAGATAAGGAGGCGAGCACCGAGGTACTTCGTGTAAGATAGGAGGCTGTACCAACGAGGCTATCACGATAGACCCCTAAGGTGCATAAGAGGTGAAGAGACCGAAGAGGTATTGAAGCAAGCTCACAAGCCTGGTCACATTGGGGGAGCCCAACTTTACAACCAGCTAATGACCTTGGGTTATTACTGGACTTCGATGGAGAAAGATTCAGCCAATTTTTCTAGAAAGTGCAAAGCCTGCCAGTTATAAGGGAATATGATCCACACTCCTTCAGTGGACCTGCACTCTTTATCTACACCATTCCCATTCCATAATTGGGCTTTCTACCTGATAAGGGCCATCAACCCTTCGTCACGGGGAAAGATATGTATTTTAGTAGCCACAGAATCTTTCACGAAGTGGGCGAAGGCCATACCCCTCAACAAGGCCACCGCGGGGGTAGAAGCTCGATTTATGAAAGAATACATTATTTATCACTTTGGCATCTCGAAGGTGTTTCTTTTGGACAACGGTAATCCCTTCGTGAATAGCAAAGTGTGCTTGCTAATAGATAAGTACTCCATCAGCCATCATAAGTCAACAGTGGCCTACCCAAAATGTAATGGGCAAGCAGAAGCTACCAACAAGACGCAATGAATATTTTGGCAAAGATGCTAGAGGACTTCCCTAGCACATGGGATGATAAGATCTCTGAAGTTTTATGGGCCTATCGAATAACGGAGAGAAAGACAATAAGGTACACACCATTCTCCCTAGTATTTAGGGCAGAAGCTGTGTTGCCAGTCGAACTTGAGGTACCTTCTGCTCGCTACAACCTATGAAGTGCTATGCTCCCTTACAATCGCCATGTACAACTCGAAGCCTTGGAGGAATATAGGGATAACACCGCGAGACACTTCGATATATATAAGAAGCAGTTGTCTAGATCTTATGACCAATTGGTGAGGCCAAGGAAGTTCAAAGAAGGAGACTTGGTTCTAAAAGCATGCACGAGACACATAAGAGGTTTGTCGCTACCAACGTTCAAAACAAACTGGGTAGGGCCTTATATCGTTCGAGCATCCCATAATTCGGGCTACTACGAGATATCTAAGCTGGGAGATAATGTGACTTTCAATTTGAACAACAAGTGGTCGAAGATTTATTACGTCTAAATGTATGTCCTGTTACTCCTGTTCAATGACTTATTTTTTGTGTTAAACCATAGATGCACGCTTTAAAGAAATTGGGCTCGCCCATTTAATATAGTCAGAAGTAAAATTCAGAAGGCATATGCTAGATCAATATTTTATTTTCATAAGCTCATTGATCGATCCCTTTATTATATTTGAGCTAATTAGCATTAATATGTAAGCATATCTAATAATCAGTTAAACAATAGAAAAGAAAGGAAGCACCAAAGTTGCCAATGTATCTTTATTTCAAATAAACGATAGCATTGTGGTTACAACCAAGTTAGAAAAATTCAAAAGTTCACAGAAAAGGGAAGGACCAATAAAAGAAACATTGGATAATGAAGCTAGGAGTCGTCCATAATAAAGCGAAGATTCTCTGAACTAAACACTCGGTGGTGATGTGGGGGAAGATTCTGCTCAAGTTGACTCTGCTCTGCAATAAGGTCAGCTAGATTATTTTGGAGATTTTCTGGGCCTGATAGATGGCTTCTAGCTCATGCTCTTTTTCAACCAACTGTGCCTCCGTATGAGCAACTGCCTCACGAGCCTCTTGCACTGCTTGCTCGGTCATCAGTAACTTAGATTCCAGACCAATAAGTTCTTCAGAAATAACCACCTGCTCACGATGAGAGTTCTGGAGGCGGTTATAAACGCTGGGAAGATCGCTCCTTTTGAAACTCCACATCAGCTCCACCAGCCATGTCATGGAAAACCATCATTAGTTAATGTGTTAACCCTACCCAATGAAGTTTTGATAGTGTCAGGGCTAAGGGACATAAGGGAGGGTGCTGAGAATGTCCTCTAATACCATCGCGAGCCCAAACAATCGGGCAGCCATCATGCCAGGAATTGGATGCAGATAGCGAACAATAAAGGTCAAAGGAAAGCGAGCTAGAAATCGCTTGATCAACAAACGGAACCCGTGGTCAGAAAAGAAGGGAAGATGGCCAAAGTTTGTCACACAACCACCTCGGGGGATGCCTCAGGTGGATGAATACTGAAAATGCTATCACTAGCATATGACTGTCGAGTATGTGAAGCACTATCACTTGCTTACACTTGAGAAATGCGTTGTGCAAAAGTATCACCAAGTACACGGGCCCCGCCCAAAGAAGCAGCTGAAGCTACTATTGGTGCTTGAACTGACTCCTTAATAACAGGCTCCACTTCGAGCCTATAAGTTGCTAGTTGATCGACCACCACCTGAAATGTAGAAAATAATTGAAGTTAGCAATAGAGACAAAGGAAAGCATGAAAAAATATATACTATGCTAACTTAGAGGTTTATGCCTATAACACTAGGCCCACCTGACCCTCGGTTAAGGGAGATTTATGCCTATAAGACTAGGCCTGCTCGACCCTCGATTATGGGAGATTTATGCCTATAAGACTAGGCCCACATGACCCTCGGTTATGGGAGATTTATGCCTATAAGACTAGGCCCGCCTGACCCGCGGTTATGGGATATTTTGATTTTAAAGCTAATATATTTATATACAGAAGATAGATAGAAACGTGGAAATACCTCAGGTTATCACTCCTCTGCAAACTCGTGAGTGGCCATCTAAACCACATCCTCCTCCTCAATCACATCGGGGGTCATCAATGGGGGATGACTTTGAAGGACAATCACATTCTCCCCCACCTCAGCTACCTGCTCCTGCCTATCCTCCACCGTCTCAACAACATATTCTTGTTCACCATTTCCTTGGGCAATTGCAGGTGGCTCAACACCTTCTGGTTTAAAATCGAAGCCCCGAATAAAGTAACAAGCATTTGATTGTTCGAAGGTGGAGTCACCACGGGGACGGTTGAAATGGGCGTGTGAGCCTAAAAAAATAAGGAAAGAAAAGTAAAAATTGAATCGAAACAATTACGAGAGCAATAAAAGGGGGAGATAAGTGCAGAAAATGAATGCTTACCACAAGCATCGAAGTCGCAGCAACAACAGGTACAAGCACAACTTCAACAACTATCGCAGAAGGCACACCCCTCTCAAGGCCAGCCTGCTCGCACAAAAAAGAAAGCTCAGGGGAATAGCCGCCACTAGATGAAGTATCAGATACACCTGCCCCTCGGGGAAATGGGTGACTACCTGAGAAACAGTAGGGACAGCTGCTTCGAGAGAGAGATTTTTCTCAACACCATCACGCGTATCAACCCACACACCAACCTGAAAGAAGAAAAAGAGCAGGTTACAACAAACTGAGGACATCAACATGAGAAAGAATGAATAAAAGGAGGACATTTCGGGAAAGATATATAGGAGACTCACCTCTTCTTCCATCACATCCTCAATGATTTCATAATCTTGGGGGGGGGGGGGGGGGGAGAGGCAGGTTTCGAGGAAGAAACCATTAACCTCAACCTACGCCTACATACTAAGGTAGTCTCTTCCTCCTCTTCCTCTTCCTCTTCCTCATCCCCTTCTTCTTCCTCTTCCTCCTCTCCTTCCTCCTCCTCATCATCACCTTCACTAATATCTCCACCAGACAAATGCTCCTCAACAATCTTCTCCTCACTGGACCCGCTTTACTCCTCCATCACAAGCTTGAGGGGGCTAATCGCTTTCCTCTTTTTACTAACCTCAGCAGATTGGGGGGCATAAGGAAACCCACGAGCAGACATCTCAGCTAACTTAAAATCTCAGTATTCTTTACTAAAATGTTCCCCAGTCTGGAGAAGACGATCCACCATCTGGCTCACTACTTTAGAAATATTTGGGTAAGGAGTAGAGGCTAATGGAGGCGGTGCAATAATTTTGAGCTTCTTCAAAGGCGCCTTTCGAGTGGCCCTAACTACTGCACCCGTTGAGGCAGCGCGAGGAGATTCAGTCCTTCCAACTGGCCTCGAAGGACCAGGGGAAACATCAGTCGGAAGAATGGAAGGCTGAGTGGTTTTCTTTCTCTTCATAAATGCTTGATCCACATCCGCTAGGGGGCAGCTCAGGGGGAGCATTGGTATTAGTTGTACTGAGGGGAAAAACAAATGATTGGGTGGTGAAGTTTCTTTAACCCAACTCAGTGGGCAAAAATCTCTCAACTTTGGGATAACAGGATTCCTTGAGAAGGTTAGTTTGGAAACAAACCAATTGGTTCTGTCAGATACATTGATGTACAATGATGATCTCCCTCTTTGAGCTCTCTTTCTCGGAATTATGGGGTTAGAAGGATAATGGACACACAAACCGATAATAGTAGATGTGAGGAAATTCGAACAAGCAAACAAAAAATTAGTGGGCTTCTCTCTAGTGAAATGGCTTAGCAGGGGGGCCCCTTGATGATAGTCGAACTGCATGGCTACCCGATGGGGGCTATAAATAGAGTAAAATGATGACCAATCGGTATATGAAGGCAAATAGGAAGTGATTAATTACAGGGGGACACTATGCTAGGGGAAATTTCTGGCAAGGGCTTCTTCGATAGGAGCAATAGGACGTTCCTCTTCACCAAAGAAATTATTGGTAAAAAAATGCCTTACCTTAATATAAGGGCGAGGATTGAATTGCTCATCTTAATCAATCAGAGCTAACATAGGTTTCTTCACACTCTTATTTTTCCAATAGAAAATACGGGGGACTCTCACATCCTGCGAATCAGGGAAGTGGCCAGCGGGGGGCATAATCCTTGAAATGTGCATAAAGGAATGCAGTCAAAAGAACGTTACTGGCATAGCTAGACACATCGAACCTACTAACGCTTCAACCGGAGTCTGCAGACACATGATCTAGCTAAGTGTATAGAGACCCAAGAACAATGGTTGTGAGAGGGATCTTTACACCACAGGCCATTCGAACGACCAGGTTGATCAGGGGCTTACCCGGAAGGTATACCTTCGACAGCATCACCCATATATACCCCGCCAGCTCAATTTTGGACTTATATCCTTTCCCAGTTAGAGGCTACTAAAAAAATTCTTTCCCTTGAGGGTTCTCCCTAGCAGCCTCATGGGCTCTAATGATAACCTTCTCATCAATGAAGTAAAAGTAGCGGATGACCTCAGAGTAGTTGCACTTGTTGTAAGTGACCATGCAATCCTTCATAACGGTCTCTAACTCGTTCCTTAGAGTTTTTTCTTCACTAGAAATAAATTCCTCAAAGAAGGTGTCAAATCCAGCAGCTTCTAGTCCCAACAGTTCACACACATCCTCAAGGGTAACAGTAAACTCGCCCCAAGCAGCCACGAAGGTGTGTGACCTGTGGCTCCACCGAAACACCAACAGTTGTAAAGCAGTGTTATTTTTGGACAAGGTAAGGTCACCCAACCACATGGAATAAGACAAACCTATGAGGGCCAGTTGAACCAAGTAATTTGCAAGGATATACTCCGTCCAAGGGCTCAACCCTTCACTGGTGCCAGAGGACGCGAAAAATTCCACCTTGGAATAGGGGAAATCACTGCGCTCTATACAAAAATGGGTGATAATCGCGGTAGGGATATAAGCAAAGTCTTCAGCATCTTCATCTTCATCCATTAACAAGTTTGGCTCCTCAGTTGGCACTAAAGCACCAGGAAACCATTCAGCTGTCACCCAGAAATGATCGTTCTCTCTAGAGTAAGGGGCACGACAGTATCGTGCCCACTGAGCCTAGTGTTCCTGGGTGGTAGGAGAGGCACCCCTGATAGAAAGAGTTCTCTTTATTGGTGCCATAGCAGACGAGAGAAAAGAGAATGGAAGATAATTAAAAAAGCTTGAAGAAGGGGAGTTTGTCTTCACCAAACTCTCACAGAAAAGCTTGAACTCAGAAAGTTAAACCCAAAGGTGAGTCTTAACTGAAGATGCGTCCCCTTTTATAGGGGAAATACGAATTCCAAAATACGATAACAAAGGTGACGTTTAGAAAAGAGTAATGATGGCGTTTCAGAATATGTGGCTCGCATGTTGGCCAAACGCGCGTGATCACAGAAGACAAAGGGTTGCTATGATGATGATTCGGGGAACGACGCGTTGAATAGTCGCGTTGTCTCCACGTACTAGCCCTGGCACTGCCATGTATGACGCACTAAAATGTAAATGACAACTGCATTTAATGAGACATGCTTGGGGGGTTTGTCTACCTTGGGGAACGAAGAGCGTTGGGGGAAATTTGAATAAATCTCTTCATTTTCCCCAAGAGAGAAAACCATAGATGAACGGAGGTTTCGTACAGATATTTCTTCATGAAATAAACAAATATCTCTACGAAGGGGCAAATGTGGGGGGGTGTCCCCCTCCACACGGATGATTAACTTAGCCAAGAAAATTGAGTATTCACAAAGAAGCACGTCGAACGATCTCAGTTTGAAGATTCTCCATACGGGTGGTTCACCGGACCTGCCTCGAAGACCCTGTATAAGTAAGAAACTCACAGCGTTCTACACCAAATGGCTTCCAACGAACCTAGCTCGAAGAACCCAGCTCGAAGAACAAAGGTCACCCGGATGATAATAGTTTGTAATAAGAAATAGAAGGCTGTATTACGTACTTTATCTAATAAATATATATGTTGAGCGGGGTGGCTTGGTACCCGCGAGGGTCCATGCTTAGCAGGGCATGGGAGGGATTTCATGCCCTATCAAGCAACCTCTACCTAGGAACTTCGCAGGGACATGGTTTGGAGGATTGAGAACAAGACAACGTTGGAAACTATTACCAACCCTCTTAGCATCCTTGGAGAAAACTTCACCTAGGACGAATGTCATTCGAGCCTACTCATTGCTTACCAACTCGAATGAACCTCCTCGAGTAATTTAATCTCCCTCAATACTTACCCCCTCGAGGTCACCTCCTTGAGGTACCTTGGGTGCCAGCCCGATTGACTAACGTGACTAGATACCAAACAATAGTTACTATTTGAACCACTTCCTAATGTCATGATGTCTGACATTTAGAAACTTAAGAATACAACATTCAAGTGCCTTTATCTTTAAGATGGTAGGTCTAGTTCACCAAATCTGACCGTATAGCCATCCTAGAGTAAGTCTCAAGCTGACAAGTCATATCCTTCATTAATGACTGCAATACTTCCAACCAATAGAACGCTTTCCCATCAAAACTAAAAGATCCCATGAATTAAATGTAGTATCTCATTCATTTAATGCACAAAGACAAAGGGATCGAGGGAATGCTGACTCGAGCAACCTCTCCCTCCATATAAATAAGACCAAAACAGACAAATCAAAGAGAGAGGATCCAGAGCCCAGAACTGCTGCCCAATTTTCCTTATACAAGAGAACTCTTGCGAGAGCATTAACTCCCATACACATTAAATGCGCCCATCATTGGGAATTAGCTGAGTTTGAAGTTCCCGCCTTGTCTTTATTATGCCTGGAGTGCTTGTTCTTTATCCCTCCGACCATGCTACCTACTGGTCCCATTCATTTATTGTGTTTGCCATATGTTTTCTCATGCCAATATGTTCTTTAGTGAAACTTTGAATATTAAATCTCTCTATCTCTAATTCACCTGCGGCTTTGACCTATACTCTATATCTAACGGTGTTAGTCCCAATCTTGATAAGGGGTTATGCCTCACTTAATACTAATAATATTTGAAGAACCCACATCTTACACACGGTTTCATACTTGAAATTGTGTGGATTTAGAGATTGATTTTTTTTAATCTCTAGATGATGATTTGACTTGAGTAAGACAAGATTCCTTTTCTGTCCAACCAGTTGAGGAGGTTGTGTATCTTGAGGGTCCACTATGCAAGTCAAACCTCTCGATGCATTTTCAGACCATTTTCTCGACTAAAATACAGTTATTTTTTTGGTATAGGTAATTCATCGTAATTGATGTTTTCCACCAAATGCGAACAGGTGATGCTGGTTTTGTCCCTTGCATTAATTTTTTGATAAATTTTTGCTTTGAGAGATACTTTACGACTAGTCATTTCTCAATTTGAGGGCGAGGAAACCCATCTGGTATAGGTATACGTTTGGATTTTTTTTTAATTTTTGTCATCAGTTATTTGATAAAATAACCATGAGGGGTTTGCGCTGGGAAATATTTGAAGAGGTGTACATCATTTTTATTTTTGAAAACACCCATTCAAGGAAATGGTCTACAATTTTGATTTGAGTAAGCTGTGTACAATTCTGATTCGAGCAAGGGGACCGAAGAATCATTTTCCGGTACTTAGCTTGTTTTGAGGAGGTGGGCTTTGGTTCAAATAACGAGGAACACATTTTTTTTGGGTTTGTTGAGCGTCCTCTTAGTCGTGTAACCCGAATGGGTTTCTACATTTTAGAGGTCTGTGCATAAAAATTCTGGAGGGGTTGCTATTTAATATTAATAGTCAGATTACTTGTTATTATTATTATTTTTTTTCTTTTGCTCTTTTTTTTTTGTATATGGCCAAGGAGTTGTGAGAAAGTCAATGTATTTTCGTTATTTGACTGTTCCGAGTAATCAAACTGGAAGAGATGGTTTCTTGCAAGATTTATTTTCTTTATTGGTTATGGTCTAGAGATAATTATTGATGGGTAAGTGTATGAGTGGGAGCTTGTATCTAGGTTCTAACAATGACTAACCCCACATAAGTCTCATTAAACTTTGGATCGAGCAATAAAAACAGTGATATTTTTTATATTCTTTTAGTTTTTTAAATATATATGTGGTTTTGAATATCCACAGGAAGTTCTTATTCGTATAAATGATTTTGGGAGGTGTCCCAATTATAAGGCTTTGCAAATACACGATGGGTGGGGAGTCTGTTGAATAGGCTATAAAGGTGTCCTACTTTTCAGATGTAATATATGTATCAATGTACTTTTCTTTGAAATTAATAAATAACATAACCCAAAGAGTGAGTTCTTTAGTGCCTAGAGACAACATGAAGCATTTTAGCAGTTATTAGGCTTAGTAATACCAGTTGTAGAATTCATTAATTTCTTTGCTACTTATGAACAACAAAATTGCACCACCCAACTTTTGTTAAAATAATAATTAAAATCAATGAGTAGGTACAATTTTTTTCTTTTTTTTATCATTTGTCATCTCGAGAAATTATATATTATATTTTTATTTATCAATTAAATCGGTTAGTATATATATGAAATGCTAGTAAAATATAAATCAAGACTTGTGAAATGAACATATTTAACAAGTAATAAAATAAGGTTGTTTACTTAACTGATCAAGGATAAGATGTGCCTGAACATGATTTATGAATACTCTATTTTCTTCTTCTTCTTCTTCGGCATTCTATACCCTACAAGTGAACAGAGTCTCCTATAAGGTGTCTTTGAGGCCCCACCTCCACTTTTTTTTACTAGATGGTCACTTAGCCATCACTTTTTTTATTAGTACCACATCTAACACTGTTGTTCTCTCTCGCGAGAATCGTCACTGGTGTAATTATTTTCTCTGGAACCTCCTTCCACATTGGAGCCATCTCTACTATTGCTGGTGTTGCGATGACTGCCCCTCCAGAGGGGTTGCTGTTCTCAATGGAGAAACTACTTCTATACTGGTCTGCCCTACCTGAGGAGCAGAAACTCTAGATTTGGTCACCACCACCTCCGCTTGGGTGGTCTGATAACTTTGATCTCAATTTCCAGGAGGAGTGTCATAAAAAATGAGCTGCTTAGACATGTTCAAAACTTCTTTGTATATGAAAATGAGGATACCTCCCCAGCGGAGTCGCCAAATGTAGGAGGATAGTGAGACTGGGGTCAATTGGTAACTGTAAAGGGTGAGGAGTGACCCACTCCAATGGACGCTGTCTACAAGGTTCTCAAGAAATTTTGGAGAAGCTTCTAATGAAACCTTCCTCTTTTGGTAAAAATGGAGGTCAAGCTGGAACTCCCTCCCTGCAAGAAGATGAACTTCCACAATAAGAATAGTAACTTTTCTCAAGAGAAGCTCTTGAGAATGATGGCTGTCAGTGAGGAGTGAAAGACCAAGACACTTAGCACTAGCGAGAGAGCAGGGAGAGAATACTAGGAAGTTCTGGTGTGATTTTGACAGAGTAACAATGCTATTGAGTTTTTATCTCTCTCACTCCTCTTGACCTTGCCCAGGGGTCCTATTTATACTTGGGCACTAGAAATGAGTTGGCACTTTTGGCGCCAAAAGCTTAGTGGGTTGGTGAGGGACAAGGTCTGCAGTGTACCATTTGTCCCTACCTGTGTGCAACAACCTGTCCCCTCAGAAAGGTGCCACCTCATGGAAACCAAAGTCAAAAAGAAAATATGTCTCCTAATGGAGATAAAATATCCGATTGGTAAATATATTTTGAAACGATAACTTTTGGTACAAACATTGTAAACTTGAGAGAGGAGGCCTTGAGGACCTCCTTCTCTAAACTGTCAATTCTTGAGGGGAGGGTCTTGATCCCTCTCCTCTAAAATCATTTTTTCTTGAGAGGGGACTTGGGGGCCCTCTGTTCTAAGAAAATCATTTGTAAAAGCTTATTTCTTGTGAGTAGCCCTTTGGCTGCTCACTTCACTTGTGACTAAATGTGAGATATGTGTGGTCTTAAGTGACTCTTGGGGTCTTTATACTAGTATTCTCTCAATTATAAAGTGCTAAGTGGTTGAGCATGCAGAACAAACCTTGTTCCTCAGCCGCCAAGCCAAAACTCCCAAGAGATTCCAACTGGCCGATTTGAGCCATGCCTGCTCAATTTGGCTACCTGTACAAGAAAGCAAAGTGTTAATGCTGTTGTTCTTTAAAAGAATGACTTTTCATGATGAGGGGTTGGTCATGGTAGCCACTCCTTCATCTTGGGGTCTCTGCCCCGAGTTTTGGTTGAGGGACTTTGGAGGTTCCTTCACCAATATGAATTTTCTATATTTTAGGGACCCTGAGTGCTCTTTCACCGATTATGAATTTTCTGCAGTCAGGGGGCCTAGTTTCCCTCACCAATATGAATTCTCTGTGGTGAGGGACCTTGGATGCTCTTTCACCAGTTATGCATTTTCTGTGGTAAGGGGGCCAATGTTCCTGCACCAATATGAATTCTCCGTGGTCGAGAAGACTTCGGTGCACTTTCACTAATTATGCATTTTCTGCGGTTAGGGGGCCTAGGTTTCCGCACCAATATGGATTCTCTGCGGTCGAGGGACTTTAGGTGCACTTTTACCAATTATGTATTTTCTGCGGTCAGGGGGCCTAGGTTCCCGCACCAATATGAATTCTCTGTGGTCGAGGGACCCTGGGTGGGGTTCCTTCTCAATATGAATTTATGGCAGGACCCTGGGGGTTCTTTCTCAATATGAATTTCTACCGGGACCCTGAGTGGGGTTCCTTCTCAATAAGAATTTCTGATCGGACCCTGGGTTCCTTCTCAATATGAGTTTCTGTCGGGACCTTGGGTGGGGTTCCTTCTCAATATGAGTTTCTGCATGGACCCCTGGGTGTTCCTTCTCAATATGAGTTTTTCTATAGTTGAGGGACCCCAGGGGTGCCTCAACCTCATATTTCCTGGAGACTAAGGAGGGAGTATTTAGGGGACTCTCACCCTAAAATATAGTGGTCAAGATTGAATCACCCTTCTACATATGGAGTGCATGCTGATTTTATGTTGATATAATGATGGTGAAGTAGTACGAGGTAAGTCGGAAAAAGTGGTAGGAAAGTGAGGTAAGATAAATAGAGAGAATGTTGGAAAATAGGATTTTTTGGGAATAACGAAGCTCTGATTCCGAGAGAATGTGTCTGATTGTTAAAAAAAAGGCCCTAGGATTGAGTTCATAGTCTCTATAAATAGTGCTAATTTAGGGTTTTGGGGCGTCGATCGGCATGGTCCTTGGGGTATAGTGCATGCCATACTGGGCAAGGAAAGTACACCCTATCGACAGGCAAGGGGTATGGGATGCCTATAGGTAGTCTGAAAAGGACTTTTTTTTAAAAATGGGTATAAAATGCAAACCATAAGTTCGAATCGCACACGTTCAGGACAATTGGAAAAGGGATTCAGAGCCCTTCAAGAATCCATTGAGCCACCATTGGGTTTGATAATTGACCAAAGTCAGACGGAGCTCAGAAGCACCCGATGGTCTCTAGTTGCGGGATTTTCAAAGTAAAAAAGGTTGTTCGTGCGAATCGCGGGGCTAATTTATGCACGTTATAGACCTTTAGAAAGATGATTTATAGACCCACGCGATTTTGTTAAGCTTCTCTCAGTTGACGAATTGATCAAGGTCAAGCGGGGATTGAAAATGGTCGGTGGCCTTTCGGAGTAAAAAGGATCGTCCGTGCAAATCATGAGGTCAATTCACGCAAGATATGGACTATTGGAAATGGGATTCATATCCCTAAGATATTTCATTGAGATTCGCTCTAGTTGGAGAGTTGATCAGAGTTAAATAGGGCCCAAAATCGTCTAATGGCCTCTAAATCAGTTCTTGAAGTAAAAAGGATCGTTTGTGCGAATTGTGGGTCCGATTAACGCACGGTATAGACCATTGGAAAGGGGATTCAGAGCCCTTCGAGGTGTCATTAAGCTTCGCTCATATTGGAGAGTTTACCAGATTCAAACGGGGCCCGAAAGTGCCCAGTGGCCTCAAAATTAGTACTCGAAGTTGGACTTAGGGTCTAGGAAGGGAAGATGAATGCTAGGGACCTAAGAAGGTACTCAGGGGGTACAAGGATGGGGTGTCCATAGAGCCCCTCGATGTACGAGCTTGAAACAAGCAGAGGTCATCAAAAGAAAGGCACCTCATTGATGTTTGAAAAGATGGTTGATTTAAAGGATTGAGGTTGATTCATTAGACCTAGTGGACGGGGATGAACGATTTTGAAGGCTAAGGTAGATTCTATAGACCTAGAGAGTGAAATAATCGATTCAGGGGGTTGAGGTCAAGTTTGCGAAGTAGAGAGTGAAATAACCAAAGGATTAAAATGACCGAATCAATGCGCCGAGGTCAGTTCTGCGGACCTAAGGATTGAAATAACCATTTCAGTGGGGCCAGGACTGTTCTGTGGAACTAAGGAGTTGAAAAGACCAATTCAGCAGGTTAAGATCGATTTTATGGACCTAGAGATTAAATTGATCGATTCATCGGGTTAAGATCAGTTTTGTGAACCTAAGGAGTTGAAAAGACCATTTTAGCGGGTCGAGGTCAATTCTATGGACCTCGAGATTGAAATTATCACTTCATAGGGTTGAGGTAATTTATATGGACCTAAGGAGTGGTTTACAGGGATTGCTTCTAATTGAGGGCTCCACCGAGGGAGGTGTGGATTATCATGGGTGTAGAAACACCTAAGATTTTTATTTTCGTTGGGGAGTATGTTGGTGATGAGAGAGAGTGTCGATAATCCTAATGCGGATTAATGAGGGCTCATAAATGGTTTGGTGTTCCATAATGGATCTTTTTTTGGGTAATGACGTTCTTAACTTCGCGGTGATTTTTTAGGAATCCGCGTGAATTTTTTGGTAAATTTTTTAGAATTTTATAATAAAATTTTGAGGGGACTGAAAGCCCCCCTATTTTTAATTTCTTTTTATGAAATAGATATGCGAAAGCGTATGATGGTTCACAAAAACACCAAATTTTAATTTGCTTCAAATTAAAATTAAACACAAGTGAAATATGAAGGAATACACACACAATATTAGATTTCACTTAAACATAATTAATCCAAGTCCTAGAATTTGCCCAAGTCATATTTTTCAATTATTCCAAAACTAGGCCAAACCAATTTTAACAAATGACATGAATTAAATTAGCGTTACCCAAATTTAATTTAGCACCAAATTAAATTAAGTGTGACAATTGAAACCAATTTTATCTTGAATTATCCTAAGCATGCGCTCTAAGTTATTATGCAAGATAAGAGTAAAACAGTCACACTACGGCGCGATGTACGAGGAAAGACCCACAACGGGAAACAACCTCGGATGACCCTAGCCTTAAATCCACTAAGTACGAAATTTACATTAACAAGACAGATGACTTACTTCCTTAACTCGAACCCTCTCAAGCCTTGACGCGTCTTCTTGTAACCACCTCTGCCTAGCGGATAACCACGGAGCTCCACCGCGATCTCGGACCCACCGATCGGACAATAGGTACACCGTCAACCACACATGGTGCCTTTTACCATGTGAGAAAGCCGCAGCTAAACAATTCTTCTTCTTTGAGGGATTTAGAAGAAAACCCAAACTTCTCTTCAAATGGTAGAGATAAACCGGTGCCAAAATGCTCCAAGCAAAGTATATGTATAAATGAACTTGGAAGAAACAAATATGGGTGTAACTAAGTTTTTAAAGGATTTTTCTTTATAAAATGAACACTCAAACTCATGAACTTTTTCTTGGAAGAATCAACTCTCAAAACTCTCTCTAGGAGTTAGAATATTGTGAAAAAGTTAGTTTAGAAAAAGTTGTTCCCGCACATTATAAGATCTGAGAAAAGTTAGTGGAGAAACAAATGGGGAAAGTGGGTAAAAACTGCTAAAAATTGCCAAAAACTTTTCCCGCCTAAAATCTCGTTCGAATGACATTTTTATTCGAATAAAATCTCATTCGAACGATACTTCTAACGAAGTTCCAGTGTGAACTCATTAGAAATCTCGTTGGAAGCTCGTTCGAACAGCATGTTCGTTCGAACGACACTTCGAACGACATTCCAGTGGCCAATGTGGGAACTCGTTGGCAAACTCGTTCGAACGACACTTCGAACGAACTTACAGAAAGTTCCAAAAATTACATTTTTAGCCCAGAAACTTTATATACCTTATATATAGAAGTTTTTAATAGAAATCTTTCTGAAAACAAAACACAGTTTTAAAACCTAACACGCAATAAACTTGTTCCAATCTCCTATATATATATATATATATATATATATATCAAATGCATTCATACCTTGGGAGCATGGAACCACTGTTGATGACGTAGAAATGAGGCACTTAAACTCGGCATTTTTATGAAGCTTTATACACTTGACCGCTATGTCTTCAAACAAACTCGACATAGGCTTGGAGGATGATCAATCTACTCTATCCTATGACTCAAACGTTTTTGTCCGGAATTGAGCCAAAACTACAAAGGACTTAATTGGAAATTTGTGTCCTTTCAGATCTTCCCCTTTGGCTATTCCGGGACAAAAACAAAATAAAAATCCTAAAGGGATGTCAAGCTCTACTAGACTAATAAAAAGTCCCACCCAAAATAAAAATACAATGCTTGACTCAAAGAGCCCAAAGGATCACAATCTTTGCCGGTGAAAGTTGCCACTATTAATATAATTCCTGTACACTTAAGCAAACACATTACACGTATAGGGAATATCAAAATATTTAATGCAAGTAAGGTATGTACTCTCCCTAAATTAATTCTCTCCCTTTATCAACAATGATAAACTTAGAAAGACGTCTCTCCCTAAGATAAATCTCCCCCAAACTAAGATACATTATAATAGGTTTAGATACCATTTCTCCCCCTATCATTCTCCCCCTTTTTGTTTAGGAATAGACAAAGGTTAATGAATAAAACATGTAATTGTGCATAAAGTGTTGAGAACATTAAAGCATATGGGCAACAAAAGCACAACTAATCCAACAAATAATAACGGATACCAACTAGGATGCAAGAAAATGATACCAATAAGATACATAAAGTATTAAGCATGTGATATCAATAAAGAATGCAAGAAGATAGATACCAATTATGAATTAAAGCATATATGGACTAGAAAGCACGACAAAGACTAAACAAAAATATCAAATATATGTATACATAAGATATAACTAATAGACATAAGTCCACATATATAGATATAAATACAGAAATTACACACACAAAATATAATAGGAGTCTTTCACATTCGTATGGCAAAAATATGTCATATGAAAGCGAAAGTGTTAGGGTGTGAACTAGTAACAATTAAAGTTAGACCCAAACACTTAAAACATGTTCATGGAGTTCTCAATTGATTGCAAACTTAATCACATTTGAATATAACCTCATGTGATAATTTAGATTGAACTCAATGAACAAACATACACAATGCATACAAGCCTAGCATGTTGATGATTCTACAAACCAATAGAGTCATGACATTGAAAACGCAACTAGGATAAACGGACATTGTGCAAACCATTGATATACCATCCAATCTCCCTCAATAAGCAAATATATTATTAATTTTGAATGATTATATCAATCAAACATAGGCCTTGGCAATTATTTTCTTTTTAATGCCATATTTTCTATTTTTAGGCCTTCATACCACGTATTTCTTTTAGGTCCAATCAAACGTGGCTTACTATTCGCAAAGGATAATAAATCCTTTCGGATCCCTTACTCGTGCACATTTATATATAACATTTTTATATTCTCACAAATCTCACGTGCAACGAATTTTGACATGCACTAGTCCTCCTAGGTCACAAATATGTAGATGACAAGATTGGTAGGAGAACACCTCACAAAGCTCAAATATACATATGAAGTTAAAATTTCAAATGAGCTCGTGCATGTGTGAATTGAGGCATATAAAAGTAGAATCCATTTAATCAACACAAAATCCAACTACTCCATATAAGCATGGTAAAGAACATTATAAGGATTGACGATCTTAACCAAAAGTTCTAGCCACATGGGAGAGAAAAAGATGGGATTCAAACACAAGTATATGCCACATAAAGTGTGTCAAACTAAAATACACACAAAATAAAAATCTTTTTGAGTTTTAGAAATTTTTAACCAAAAATAAAAATATATACTCAAAAGACAAACAAAAATCATTTGAATTTTTCATTAAGCTTAAATTATCAAGAGATAAAACCCAAATGATAAACAAAAATCTTTTTGTATTTTTAATTTAATGCAAACAAAAATGAATGAAATATAATACAAAAGATAAACAAAAATCATTATTCTAGCATGCGATAATGCATGGAGCATAGACTAGAAAATGACTAAACAAGCATACATTTAGCATGATAATATAGCATGAAGCAGAAAAGCTAAAGTATGCAAACACTAACACATTCATCCTTTAGATTTAGGAAGGTAGGAAGCATGTGAAAGTAAATGAGAATCAAATGTCCTATTTTGCAAGGCAACCAAGTCAAATTTCCTAACCCAAATTAACGACGAATGACTATCTTGGGGTGTAGGAATTTTAACTTCCTTGGTTGCTTTACATTGGGATTTTCTAGGAATTCGTTTAAGATCAAAACTAAATTTCCTATGATGACCTTTTCGACCACAATGTGTACAAGTAAAATTACGTCGAAATTTGGTACCTAAGGAATGATCTCTAAAGGATTTCCTAGTAGATTCTCCTAAAACATTGGTTTTGGCTTTATGAGTAGATTCATTACAAGTATTGAAGCCTAAACCACACATGTCATTTTTAATTTGGACCGTTCCTAAGATTTTATCTAATTTTTCTGAACGACACTCCAAATCAAATTTGACATTTCTAGAGTCTTTTAATTTATTTTGCAATTCTAAAATGTTAGACTCTAATAAAAGATTTCTCCCTTCAAACTCGAGAAGCTCCTTTTTCAAGGATTCCATTAAACCTCTAAGGCTATCTCTCCCGCCTTCAACATATTCTAGCTTCTCTCGAAGAGATCTCTCTCGTGTCCTAAGGTCTTCAACCAACGCACTATTATCAACGACCTTGACACGTTCTTTCAAACTAGCTTCTAACTTCAAATTAGCTCTTTTTAATTTAATTGATTCTTCATATAATTCTTGAAAAGTATTTTGAAGTTCACTCACATTAACCTCTTCTTCATTTCACTCTCTCTTTCTTCTTCACTCTCACTATCATAAAAAATAATAGAATCATAAATAATGACCTTGGAAGTGTCATGTGATAAATTTTCATCTATAGATGAGTCCTCACTATCACTCACATGACTAGCCATGAAAGCCACAAAGTTGGGCTTAGTGGGGGACCTCTTCCTTATCACTATCACTAAGGGTCGCATTATATGAAATGGGTCTCTTACCCTCTCTCCTTAGTTTAGTGGGGCACTGAGAAGCCCTATGGCCATAACTGATGCGAGGGAAACCGAGTGCTCGTGTAGGGACACTATCGTTGATTTCGGCTCCCGCTCGACGTGCAAAAGAACCTAAACTACAGCTACACTTGACAAGCAAGTAAAGCGGTAAGTCGGGTATCGTAAATCCACAGGGAGTGATTGAATTTTAGATGTTAATTGTTTAATTACTTCAGGAATAAAAGTGTAAAAGGTGATAGGAGGTTATGGTGACAAAAGAAAATGAGAAGTTACGCTAAATTAAAGTAAAGCGAGGATCGGGATTGCATTCTACCAAACGGATCGAAACAACTACTAACGAGAGTTAAGGCTCGAAAGCAATCTAATCGAGCATTTCCAATTAAGCATAAACATCACGCAAGAAGGAATTTAACCCAAAGTTGCGAGATAAAACATTTAACTGAAAAATGATCACACGCGGATTAAATTCGGATAATCGCTATAAACACTAACGTTGCATGACAAAGAAAGTTAAACGCATAATAATCCGACTTTAATATGCGAGGTTTCAATTAAATGCGATTTTACACGAAACCTAATTTTCGAGGTCCGAACCCGAAAATGGCGGAAACGCAATCCCGACCCTATTTATCTAGGGACGCATAATGAAATTAACTAAATTAAACTAATTAAACTAGAAAGCAATAATTAAAGCAATAAAACTATCTAGGAAAGCATGATAACTATCTAGAAAGCAAGGAAAGAATGAAATACAACTACATTAATGGAGAGGGAAGAAGAAAATTCACTTACAAACACACATGGGTGTCAAACCAAATGGGGAAGAAGATGAACCCTCAAATCCCCTCAAACCCTAACTTTCTAACCTAAAAATCGTGTAAATGGCTGCGGTCTAATACAAAACCAAAATTTGGCTTATATAGTAAGTTAGAATAAAAGAAAAGAAGAAAGAAAAGAAAAGAAAATATCTGCAGAAAAACAGGGGATCGATCGATCGACCCCTTTGGTCGATCGATCGACAGTGTAATTCGTGGCAAAAATAAGAGTGGTCGATCGATCGACCCTTATGGTCGATAGATCGACCAAGCAGGGCAGCCTGCAATCCTCCCTGTTTTGGCATACAATCCAACGTCGCTCCAATCGCCGTAACTTTGTCGTTATGCATCGGAATCGCGCACCGTTCGCGGCCACGCGAAGCTAGCGAGGAGAGCTACAACTTCTGTGTAGATGTCGGGCCAGGTGCCCAAGCTGTCAAAAGACTAAAATGCCCTTGAACGTGCGGTTGCGTACGGAAATCGAGCGAAACGCATCCGGACTTCACACTTAGCATCCAAATACCTACAAAAGCTCAATTAACACCTGCAAAACATGTTATCATAGAAATCCGAGGGTTGTCTGGTTAACGAGCATAAATATAGGGAATAAGATACCCGAGGGGGCTAATAACGCGTAGGTTAACGGGTGAAATACGCAATATTTCCGCCGTATCAATAACCCTCACAACCAAAACACCTATTTGACTCGTCCCTATTTAAATTTTCATTAATAGTTTTAGGAATCCTCTCGACTTTGTCATGCTTAGAAGTTTCAAATTTCTTAAAGTCATTTTTAAATTTATCTTTGTTAATTTTAGGAAACTTTCGAAATTTCCTAGCAAACAAGACCATATCTTCCGAGTCACTATCACTTTCGCTCTCTACTACTTGTTTTTCCTCTTTTTGGGCTTTTAAAGCAATGCCCTTTTCAATTTTCTTTTCAGTTTTAGAGGAAAACATGTCCAGTTCATAGGTTTGTAAATCACCTACAAGCTCTTCTAATTTCGTAGAGGCTAAAGTTGGTAAAGAATTTAAAACGGTCACTTTTGGAATAAATCTATCGGGAAGGGACCTTAAAATTTTCTTTACCACTCGTTTGTCGGGTATTTTCTCTCCCAAGTTAAAAGATGAATTAACAATGTAGGAAAGTGTAGGATAAAATTCATCAAAAGTCTCTTTTTCGTTCATTTTGATAGTTTCAAATTGAGTGGTGAGGTTTTGGAGTTTCGAAGCTTTAACGACACAAGTACCTTCATGAGTGAGTTGTAAAATATCCCACGCTTCTTTAGCGGTCTCACACACGTCATAATGCATCAGAATTCATCCGATTTGACAACGCTAAACAAGGCGTTTAAATGTCGGGAATTAAAGTTTGAAAGTTTAAATTCACCCTCACTCCATCTATCGGTCGGTTTGGGAACACGTTTATTTTCTACTAAATGTGTAGGTTGGGACCACCCGTTAACGACAGACAACCAAACTCTCTCGTCGATAGATTTTAGTGCCAATTTCATTCGCGCTTTCCAATACGCGTAGTTAGAATCATCAAAAATAGGAAATTTTGAAAATGGGGAAAATTCCATTTTAGCCAAAAATATTTAAAGGATCTTAACGAAATAATTTATCGCTTTTGGATCTCATACCAATGTGAAAGCCCCCCTATTTTTAATTTCTTTTTATGAAATAGATATGCGAAAGCGTATGGTGGTTCACAAAAACACCAAATTTTAATTTACTTCAAATTAAAATTAAACACAAGTGAAATATGAAGGAATACACACACAATATTATATTTCACTTAAACATAATTAATCCAAGTCCTAGAATTTGCCTAAGTCATATTTTTCAATTATTCCAAAACTAGGCCAAACCAATTTTAACAAATGACTTGAATTAATTAGAGTTACCCAAATTTAATTTAGCACCAAATTAAATTAAGTGTGACAATTGAAACCAATTTTATCTTGAATTATCCTAAGCATGCGTTCTAAGTTATTATGCAAGATAAGAGTAAAACAGTCACACTACGCCGCGATGTACGAGGAAAAACCCATAACGAGAAATAACCTCGGACGGTCCTATCCTCAAATCCACTAAGTACGAAATTTACATTTACAAGACAGATGACTTACTTCCTCAACTCGAACCCTCTCAAGCCTTGACGCGTCTTCTTGTAACCACCTCTGCCTTACGGATAACCACGGAGATCTACCACGATCTCGAACCCACCGATCGAACAATAGGTACACCGTCAACCACACCTGGTCCCTTTCACCATGTGAGAAAGCCGCAGCTAAACAATTCTTCTTCTTTGAGGGATTTAGAAGAAAACCCAAACGTCTCTTCAAATGGTAGAGATAAACCAGTGCCAAAATGCTCCAAGCAAAGTATATGTATATATGAACTTGGAAGAAACAAATATGGGTGTAACTAAGTGTTTAAAGGATTTTTCTTTATAAATGAACACTCAAACTCATGAACTTTTTCTTGGAAGAATCAACTCTCAAAACTCTCTCTAGGAGTTAGAATATTGTGAAAAATTTAGTTTAGAAAAAGTTGTTCATGCACATTATAAGATCTGAGAAAGTTAGTGGAGAAACAAGTGGGGAAAGTTGGTAAAAACTGCCAAAAACTTTTCCCGCCTGAAATCTAGTTCGAACGACATTTTCATTCGAACGAAATCTCATTCGAACGATACTTCTAATGAAGTTCCAGTGTGAACTCGTTAGAAATATCGTTGGAAGCTCGTTCGAACAGCATGCTCATTTGAACGACACTTCGAACGACATTCCAGTGGCCAATGTGGGAACTCGTTGGCAAACTCGTTCGAACGACTTGTGGTTCGAACGACAACTCGTTCGAACGAACTTACAAAAAGTTCTAAAAATTACATTTTTAGCCCAAAAACTTTATATACTTTATATATAGAAGTTTTTAATAGAAATCTTTCTGAAAACAAAACACAGTTTTAAAACCTAACACCCAATAAACTTGTTCCAAGCTCCTATATATATATATCAAATGCATTCATACCTTGTGAGCATGGAACCACTGTTGATGACGTAGAAACAAGGCACTTAAACTCGGCATTTTGATAAAGCTTTATACACTTGACCTCTACGTCTTCAAACAAACTCGACATAGGCTTGAAGGATGATTAATTTACTCTATCCTATCACTCAAACGTTTTTGTTCGGAATTGAGCCAAAACTATAAAGGACTCAATTGGAAATTTGTGTCCTTACAGGGACTGTCGATAGGCTAGGTTGGGAGAGGTGCCTATCGACATAGGGCACAGAATACTGGGTTAAGGGAAAGTTCCTTACTAATAAGCAGGTTCAGGGGACTGCCGATTGTCATACCCCGTAGCCACCTATAAAAAGGGGGCGAATTTCTTTATTTTTTCACATTTTTAAGTGATTAAATCTCATGCTTTCTCTCTTAAAAGTATATTTTGAGTCTATTTCCTTTGTAAGAACTCAATGGATTGTTCTTATGGCAACAACAACAGTGACTGATTGACCGTTGGCGATTAGGAGTACTTAGAATGGCCGGCTGCGGTGCCACTGACATCAGGCAACGAGAATGTGTATGATAGTTTTGAGTCGGTGGTAGATGAGAGGGTTCTACTGTGGAAGCCTTCACATTATCTTTCTTCTAGGGTGAAGAACCCTAATGGCTATGTAAGTGTTTGTTCTTTGAGTTTCCACCTTTTTTTCTTATTATCTTTAGGACAATAAAGGGTTATTCTTGATTGCTGCGCAGGTCGACATGGCCTCTTTGAGCATTTGATCCACGGGGACAACCGGGATGAAAAAGGTTTGGGATGGTCTTCTTGGATTGGCACGGTGGATAGTGGGGTCTACTGGGTTTAGCACATTGGCAGGGGCATTAGATGAGACGTCGCCTTCTACCACGGTGTAATGTGCGTTGGGCGAGAGGTGGTGGTACACGACCCACACATTTCACTTGGGCGTTAGGGAGCTGATGGTCACTGATCAAGGGTGAAAAGCGACGCGCGTCAAGCGCCGATCGTTGTTTTTTGTTCACTTCCTCAATACAAAAACCTAAATTATGACTTCACTTGCGATACAAGTTTAGCGGTAAGTCGAGTATCAAAAATCCACACAGACGAGTTACTAGAATTTATAAGGTTTAGTATTCCAGAAATAAAAGCGTAAAAGATAATTACAACAAAAAGGAAAAGATACAAAAAGGGAAAATATTAATCTAGGCGTGTATTTAAACTAGACTAATTAAAAGCGGTAAAAACTATAGGTTGCGTCGAATATACCTCACCCGAGTTAATTAGTGTAAAATGGTTATATGGGTCGACGAGTTATTAAGATTGCGTCTCGTTTCGACAGCTAATTGAATCAAGAGTTGTCACACCCCTAAATTCGCATAAAAGCCTAATAAGATTTTAGCGTCAACAAATACCATGGAAATTATGCACGTAAGATCATAAGCATGAAGCATACATGATATACCCCGTCAAATATCCTAGGCATAATACTTAGGACAACACACTCGAAATAGACCCGTAAACTCCATCACCAAAGCAAAGCAACATGTCAACCCGAAGTGAGTTCAATCCGAAACAACCTAGACTAACTTAGCTAGAAATCATGTTAAAAGACATTAATTAAATGAAAGAAAGTAAACCTAATTATGAAAGCAATAAATAGCAAGAAATAAATGTTAACTAGGCATGGAAATTAAAGGAAGCAAGTAAAAAAAACATTAAACAAATGGAAGAGGCAATAAAATGAAGCTTACATACATCAAAGTGGGTAAAACACCCAAAGGAAATGGAGAAGGGCAAAATATCCTTACAAACCCTAAAACTAATGTAAAATGTAAGATATTTCTCTCAAATGAGAGAAATGAGTATTTATACAAAACCCCCAAAATGCCAAACTTGTAAATAGAAAAGCTGAGAAAAATAAGGGATCGATCGATCGAGACCTTTGGTTGATTGATCGATCGATCAGGTTTCAGCCCACTGTCTAAGCTCGAAGGCAAATTTCTTAAGGGTCGATCGATCGACCCTTTTGGTCGATCGATCGATCAAGCAGTTTTGTACAAAGCTCCCCCCTATTTTGGTTCAATTAGAAATCTCTTCCGCTAAAATTATCGTAACTTCTTCATTAGGGATCGGATTCGTGCACCGTTTAAGGCCATACGAAGCTTGAGAGGAGGCTACAACTTCTGTGTAGATGTCGGGCCAGGTGCCCAAACTGTGAATTGATTGAATTGCCCTTGCGCGTGCGGATACGTACGAAACTTAGCCTAAATGCATCCAAACTCCATACTTAGTACCTAAATACCTACAAAAGCCCAATTATACCTCATATAGCATGTTAAAAATATACATACAAGGTTTTCAGGTTAACGGGCTTAAATATAGAGATTAAGGCACCAGAGGGGGCAAAAGTGCATAGGTTCGAGGGATGAAATATGCAATATTCGCGTATTATCAGTCACTCTCTTGGATGTTCATCAGCTGATATGATTGGAGTGTGCTGGTCAGCAGATTATGGTGGATCGAACTATGCAGGTTACAGAGGTGGAAATGCAGACTACTTTGAGGGATATAAGAAGAATCGTGTCAGGGAATTCTGTCCGAATATTCATTTTGAAGGAGACTCTGTTGTGTATGCAAGTTGATGGGACTGACGGGCGGTAGGTGAGGCAAGCGGCCAATTTATTAATTTTTCTTCCAATGTTGGGGGGGGGGGGATTCATGGTGGCGATGAGAGGTGACATCGTCCATCTGTGATTTTTACCATTTTTAAGGATTATTTCAAACATCCATCTATATGATTGGGGAAGATTTATATTGGATTCTCCTTATGATTCTTTGGATACTTTCAGTCATTGCTACCAACAAACTTCTACACGACCCACATATCTTTTAGAGGTAATCTTTACGTTCAATTTTCCCTTTTATTTTCTTGTTGTCATTTTTGCCTTCTTTCTTTTGACTTTTGGTGTTGCCTTTTACAGACGTCGTTTTCTATGGTGACAGGTCACAACATGGGGTTGGTTTCCTTAGAGGTGAGCGAGATGGAAGAATTCTGCTGGATGGATAAATAGAGGAGGTCAAACAAGCGTTCGAACCAATACCTTTTTCTGAGAAATGTGCGGGCGGCGCTGAACGCCCTAACGAGCAACCATGTTAGGCTTTTGATCCATATCTCTTTTTGACTTTTTAGAACTTTTCATCTGGGTAGACTACTGCATCTTTGCTGAGGAAACAAGTGACCTTCTAACCCCAACATTCATCCTTGAGAGCTGTGAAGATCATAGGCATGCATGCCAAGATGAGGAGGTTATTGGCGCATAAGTACGGGTACGTCTGGTACCTGGCGGGCTTGGCATTGACCATGTTATATGCTTGATTTAATGGCGCTTCTCTTTATACCTGAAAAGAGACTCAAAAAGGCAAAAATGATGTATTTTGTTTTAGTATCTTGATTTGGTGGCTTACTTTACATGCATTTTTAGTTTTCTACTGAGGTTTTATTTTGAGAAAAAGTTGGGAAAATGTATTTTCTTTGGAATTTTTGAATATGCCTTTTGGCATTTTTGAATAGAGGGAGGACTTGAGGCTTGGTTTCAAAGAGCTTCCCTTTGATGGGATTTTTTTAAAATGAAAGAAGAGAAAAATAAGGGTTTTTCAAAGTAGGGTATGATCGACATATCGTTGGCTTGCTTTTCAGCTTGTTAGTTCAGGTACATTACTTCTTTAATCTTTTGTGGAACTCTTTCTGGATTGTTGGTATTCGGATTTTTCCAGAACCATTGTTGGTCTATGGATGAGGAGATAGGAGCTAGTCGCCCTTATTAGATTGTGCGGAGTTTGGTGTATCGAAAAGACTGTACTGATAATGGTTTCGCTAGTGCTGTAGCCCTGGATTTGACTTTTAGGCTTTTATTAGTGATAGGCAATCTAGCGACTGACCTTCAGGTAGCCATACTAGCGCTGTGGATGTCCTACCATTGTAGTCCTACTGCAGTGGTATTAACAAATACTCTAAATAGCTTAGGTTCCTGGAAGGATAGTCGGGTTGTCCTCTTAGGGGAGCCTTGTAATACGATTTATGTGGTTATCTGAGAGATTGTGCCTAGCGGCCCCTCCTGAGTATCCTCTATCGAGCATTTCCAACTCTTTTCTAAATAATTCTTTAATTTTGGCCCATCGATGGAGAATTGGATTAACCAGCTTGTGGAGCACGGGGCTCGATGCCTTCGCTAGTTTGTACCGTGGTGGGAGAATTTACAACATGTTTCACAATTTAGGGACTACTATGTGCGATTAGTGGGTCTTCCCCAGACTTCTTTCTACTTTTTATGGCGGCTCCTGTGCCAAGTAAGATGGGAGGAAAGTTTTCTTCGCCGCATAACCAAATTTTTTTTAGTGGAGGATTTGACTGAGTCTTTAAGGATGATACTAGCGTCTTTATGGGAATGACACCAGCCGTCTACCCGTTCATCATAATCTATCAAAGACGTTGGGTTCATATAGGGGACTATTTGAAATGGCTGTGAAAACAGGTGGTTGAGAAGATTTTGGTGGAGGAAACTGCGCAAAGACGGTTTATTTTGTGCGACACCTTAGAAGAGGGTGTCGTGGTTTCATCAAATATCATTAAAGCCTATTGTCGCATGGAGCGCATCCAGATCCATAATATGGAATGGGATTCCAGGGGGCCTTGAAGGACAAGTGATGATGATGAGGTGGGCCCATCTGGTAGCTGAAGATATGGTTTGAGAAGATGGTGTAGGTTTTTGGAAATTTATGTTTGGTTTTGGGTAGGTGTTTGGTAGGTTTTTAGATCTTTTGTGAAATTGTTAATGGCATGGGTTTGTATATTGTATGAGGATTTGAAAGGGACTAGTTTGTTTGACTCCCATCACTGATACTGCATGTTATAGCCATATTCATGATTTATAATAAAAGAAAAGTGATTTTAACATATTTTGTTATTTCTTTGATGAATTTTTTATTTGAAATCTCCATACCAATCACTAAGGCATACATAATCCTTTTATTCATTTAAATGACGAGAGTAACCATCGTTCTCGAGGGAAGAAAAGAATAGCATTTTGTGAAAGAGAAAGGATCACGCCCAAGTGTATTTTATAGACTGCCTACATACCTCTGTGGGATTAAAAGTTTATGATCTTCTTCTCTTAAGGGGGTTTGTTAAGAGGATCGGGTCTCACGTAGTTCTGAGCAGGAGGGACAAAAACGTTTCTTTTTTTAAAGAATATATGGGGTATGAGAGGAGTCGTAGTATGACGATAGTATTGATTAAGGGTACAACATTTTAAAACGGTTCATGTTGATTGGACGCACCATTTCTTCTTCATTGAGATCTCTGAGCATAACCGTCAGGAGTTTCTTCACAATATATGGGCCACTCCAATTAGGTTTTAACATTCCACTCGGATCCCAAACGGGTTCCATAATTTCCTTGAGGTCAAGATTTGCTTCTTGAATACTGCGGTCCTTGACATTCCTATTAAATGATTACGTAATTTAACGATGGTAACCTTGTATATGATGTAGAGTTTTTAATCTCTTTTCGTCTAGGAGTGAGAGTTCATCATTGCAGCTCTGATTCCAATCTTCCTCACTGGCCTTACTTTCAAGCATAACCCATTGAGAAGGCAGTTGTAGTTTGACGAGGAGAACTGCTTCTATGCCGTATACCAGAGAATAGGGAGTAGCCCCAATGGTTGTTCTGATGGAGGTGCGGAAGCCCCATAAGGCATATGGAATCTGGTCATCCCAGTCTCTATAACTTTCAGTCATCTTGTTTATGATGGTTTTGAGGCTCTTATGGGTATCTTTGACAACGCCGTTAATTTGTGGTCGGTAGGGAGAAGACTTGTGTCTTTAAATTCCATACTCATCGACTAGCTCTATGACCTCAGCCTCGAAGTGGAGTCCATTATTTGTCAAAAACTCATGGGGAACTCCGCAGTGGTAAATGATGTTCTTTATAATGAATTTAGCCATTTTCATCCCATTCAGTACAACGTATGGCTCAACATCGACCCATTTTATGAAGTAGTCAATGGAGACCAGGATTAATTCATGCTCGTTTAAGCTTTGGGAGTGACCTTCCCTATGATATCTATACCTTACATAGAGAAGGTTTAGGGAGAGGTCATATTGTACAATGCTCGGGGAAGCAAGTGCTGAAGCTTAGCGAACTGTTGGCATTTGAGGCTTTTTTGAACATAAGCAATGTAGTCTTGAACCATGGTGGTCCAGTAATATTTTTAACGAATGATTTTCTTATCAACTATGTGACCGTTCATGTGGATCCCATATTCCCCACAATAGATTTTCTACATTATTTCTTCAATCCCAGTCCCTGCTATGCAATGGAAACAAGTTCCATTGAAGTTTCTCTTAAAAAATGCTTTATCGCAGATAATGTACAAGGTAGCCAACTTGTGATGGATCGTATGATATTTTTTATCCTCATCGTGGGATACCTACCATGTTTGATAAGTCACCAAATGTCATAGTACTATAATCCTTCCATGTCTGCATCTTTTTAGGTAACGAGCTCGGTGTGGTAGCACTGGGTGGATGCAACTAATTTCTGTACCATAAAGGGGGATATTGTTATTCCCTCAGCCATGTCGATCATGGAGGCCAGGGTTGCTAGTGCGTCGGTTAGGCTAATCTTTGAGCGAGGAAGGTAATGGAAGGAGACATCTTTGAATTGAGAGGCAAGCTCTTTTAGGTGAGTGTGGAAGGGTAGGAGCTTTTTGTGACACCCCGCCTAATTAAATATCGGGTGATCAGTCATTTATTAAATTAAAAATCAAGGTGAACGGTTGGTTCAGTCTTAGCATTACTGTCACAAAATAGATATTTCCAATTTAAATGCCCTAAACAATTAAGCTAAGTGTTAAAACAATTTAAAGTTTTATTTCCATTGTATTAAATTCTAATATGAAATCCTTTTTAAATAATCATCAGTTTAAAAATCACATAAATGATAAGGATGGCAATCAACACAAATGAATTAAGCCATCTAAATTAACCAAACCAAGTTAAAGAACCATAAATGAAATCATCCTGACAAGAGTTAACTCCCAAGGAGTACTGAATACTAGAAATATAAATAAATACATATTTCTGACAAATCCAAATGGAATAGGAAATCGGGCAACACATGCCCTAACTATGAAGAAATAAAACAAGAACTGAATCAATGAAGAGCTCGTTTAAAGCAAGGGCCTGCAACTCCCACATAAGCTGCAGCACGTCGAATCCAAAGAACCTATGCTTGATGCCCCTGTGACTGGGCACCTGTAATACATACATATATATAAGAGAGAGAAAAATTACAGAAGACGGGTCAGAGCCTGAGTGTAAACAGTTTTAAAATAGTTTAGTAAGTATTTAAAATGCTTACCGGCTAATGTAACAACCATGTTAATATGCGACACTCTCTTGAGAATTTTCACCTCTCATCTAGTGTGCATGCCTAGCGTACTACTAAATCTCATAAGTCTATCTAACTTATTCCCCATAAAGTTTTATTTCGATAATTAACAAGCCTATGGTATTTAGTTTAGCGATCAATCTCTTCATGATTACTTATGTCCCTTAGAATATCTCAGTATTGTTACAAGGTTCTCGAACACTTACTATAAAGTTTGGAGCATTTACTCAATACTTAACTACTTATACGCACAATAGAATATTTCCATATATACGTATATATATTAATCACTCATATAATATACATACTATCGGCACCCCACATAAAATCTATGGTGCTAGAATAGTCTGCTATCAAGTCCTCGTATCTCTCGTACTAAGGGAAATACTAGTTCGAAATCACTCTCGAACTGTATTAACATAATACACATAAAATGGAGGCGAAGCATAGTTTCAAGTCACTAAGAGGTCAGCACATACCCCTCACGTCTCTTAGGACCGTTTGACTATCATTCTCAAATAGCCCGTACCAAGGAATCCTATGTTCTAGGGTACAAGTCAATATCCCCAATAAAGGTCCCATTGAGATAAGATTGTCCCGACGCGACAACCTCCTTGATAGCAAGTAGCGCAAGTATGATTATTCACAATTATATTATTTAGTATATGCACACAGTCACATGGCCATATATATAAATATTCACATTTTCCAATTAGGTTCGCCCACGACCCATAATAATTATTATTAACCGTACTTAGTACAATTTTACCCAATTATCTCGCATAAAGGATTCGTCTATTTTATTCTCAATTATAATCATTTCATACTTACTTCTCATCTCTCGAAGTATTCTATCTCACTAAAGATAATTTCAGTAGGTTCACCCTCTCTAACCTACTGGTCTAAGTAATTTATAAACATCTCAATTCTGTAGCTAACGTGCGAACGACTTTCAATATGTGTTAACCCCCCCTCCCCCCGTTAACCCACGGTTTCATCCCATATAAAATTTCACTTAACAGAGTCTACTTAGACCCTACTGGTCCTCTTCATTACCCATTATGCTCTTTAAATGATATTCAAGGGTTACTACGTATTTTATCCGGATTAAACAAAAAGGGAAAAAACATGCAGTTTTCCAGGAGGGGTCGATCGATCGAGGAAAGGGGGTCGATCGATCGATCAACATTCTTGGGTGGATCGATCGATCAAGCAGTTCTTGCCCAGAAAACTGTAAATTCGACCTACGGGTTTCATTCAAGAATTTCCTCCAAAACACCATTAATGATCCCCAAACTCCTAAACAAGTTTACTACTGGTTACATATACCAATATACATGATTTCCTACCTGGGGTATGTACAATTTCATCAAAGGTATCGAATTAAAGGGGGTAATTCATCATAATATTCAAGAACCCTAGTTTTACATTAAATTTCCAATCTTCAATTTTTTTTTCCAGATTTCTCACTTCTAAATTAATAGAATTTTGTGGGTAATCCTTTACATAGGTTGAGATTTCCAGAATATATTTATCTCCGCTAAATCATGTGATTTAAATTCTCTAAATCCTCAAATTCTCATATGAAACATATATCTTTCAATCCTATTCTAACATGGATGAAACATTAACTAGAAAAGTAGCAAGATAGATACTTGCCTGGAATTAGAAGGTCTGATTTGTTGGGGATAAGGATATGGCTACGTTCCTCGTCTTACGATGTATGTCCTGGTGGTGTTAATCTTGAAAGAGGTTCTACGGTTTGTGATCAATTCTTTAAAATCTCTCTACCTTTCTTCTTCAATGGTCGTTCTATGTTTCTATGATTGTTAACCCTAAAAACTCATCTCTAATAGCTGATATAACTTAGGAAAATTCGAAAGATATTGGTGGCCTTCCGAAGTAAAAAAATCATTTGTGCAAACCATAAGGACGATTTGTGCATGGTATGGATAGGTTAAAAGTGGATTCAGAGATATATGAGGTTTCATTGAGCTTCATTCTGGTTGAAGAGTTGGTCAGAGTCAAATGGGGTTCAAAAGCACCTGGTGGCCTCTAAATCTATTCTCAAAGTAAAAATGATCATTCATACAAACTGTGAGGCCGATTCACCACGGCATGGACCGTTGGAAAGGAAATTAAGAGACTTATAGAGATTTTACTGGGCTTCCCTTAGTTTAGAGAGTTGATTGGAGTTAAAAGGGGCCTTAAAGCACCCCGATGGCCTCTAAATTAGTACCAAGAATAGGAACTAGGGTTTATAGAGGGATGAGGTGTTTTAGGGAGCAAAGAACGTACTTAGGGCAGTACTAGGATGGGGTGTCTACACTATGTCGAATAATTTAGTGTAGAATTCATCAAAGGACTCACTCTCCAACATCCTAATGGTTTCAAATTGAGTGGTGAGGTTTTGGAGTTTGGAAGTCTTAATAGCACTAGTTCCTTCATGGGTAATTTGGAGTATGTCCTAAGCCATTTTCGATGTTTAACAAGTCATAATATGGCAAAAATACTCTAGGTTGAAAGAATAAAATATAGCATTTAAATCTTAAGAATTAAAATTTGTTAACCTATGCTCATCTTCACTCCATGATTCTACAAGTTTTAAATGAATCGTTTCACCCTCTCTGGTGATAGTTTGAGACCACCCTTTAACTACTGTTAACCAAACCTTTTCATATATATCCTTAAGTGCTGATTTCATACACATTTTCAATATGTATAGTTCAATTCATCAAACATAGTAGTTCTAATACCACCCAAACCATCAAGATTCATCTTTAACAACACGAGATCAAAACACAATAATTAAGCAACCTACGCTGATACTAATTTGAGAACCTTACAGTGTGTGCATAGGAAAAAATGCTCCAAAAAAACAGGAAAAATGCTATTTTTCTATTTTTAAAATTTTAAAGATTGAAACTTTAAACAAATTTAACCATGTGAAAACCTTGCACCAATTTAAACCTTTGCTGTCAAAAAATTGATTTACCCAATTTTATATTTTTAACCTAAAATATGTGACACACCGCCTAATTAAATACCGAACGATCACTCTTTTATTAAATTAAATCAAGGTGAACAGTTGGTCCATTCTTAGCATCACTGTCGAAAATTAATTTTTCCAATTTAACACCCTAATTAATTAAGCTAAGTGTCAAAACCATTTTCATATATACTTTCCAAATTATTATTTAAAGAAAAAAAATCATTTATTTATTTTATTTAACCACATTCAATAAGTAAGAATCACACCACATTTAAATTCTGCAACATAGTCCAATTAATTTAATACATTCGTCAATCGAATGTCAACATACGAAATCTAAAGTCACACATCCAAACTGAATAAATCCCATAGTAACAATACTGGAAATAACTGAAATACAAATGTCCAATAACAACGGAATAATGGAAAGAGCTACACATGCCCAACTAAATGAAAGTACTAAGAGTGGATCCGAATGAACGAAGTCATCTAGTCAAGAGACCTGCAACTCCCACCTAAGCTGCAGCGCGTTCCTTCCAAGAGATCCTAAGCAAGACGCCCCTGTGGCTGGGAACCTGTAATACATACATATATATACAAGAGAGAGAGAGAGAGAAAAACGGGTCAGAGCCCGATAGTGTATATGATTTTAAAAATTGTTTAGCAAGTATTTAAATTGATACAGGCCAATGCAACAACATATTAGTGTGACACTCCCTTGAGAAATTCTCACCTCTCTTCTAATGTGCACACCTATCGCACTAACCTTCCCAACGGTTTGTCTTATCATTTTGTCACACTAACCTTCCCAACAATTTAGCTTATCTCAAATTACTCGTAAGATTTTAAAACCAAACAATATCATTGTTAAAAAAATACTTCCAATTAGTAGCACAACTCTCGTTTTAGCTTCATTAATTTATAAAGCTTCCCAGTGTCATATTATGCTTTTCAAATAAGTATTTTCGATTTATAGTCCAGAATTATTTCTCACGTATCATATCACAACAACAGTTTAATTTTCCTAAATTTCAGATGTATATATTAAGCACTCGTATAATATATACATTCTAATGGCACCAACATACAAACTATGGTGCAGGCATACTCTGCTATCCAATCCCCGCATCGCTCACACTAAGGGATATACAAGTTCGGAATCACTCTCGAACTGTATCAACATATATACACAAACAAGATTGAGGCGAAGCATAGATTCCAAGTCTCTAAGAGGTCTGTACATACCCTCACGTCTCTTAGGACCGTCTGAACTATCGGTCCGCTAGCCTGTACCAAGGATATCTATCTTCTAGGTTACAAGTCAATATCCCCCATAAAGGTCCCATCGAGATAAGACTGTCCCAGCGCGGTAACCTCAGGGATAGCAAGTAGCGCGGGTATGTTTTTCACACGTATATAATATATGCATACACAACCATATAAATATACCACTTATTATTATATCAATATAGGTTTCTCTCATCACCTATAATTACAATATTTATCCTTAATTTTCACATTAAGTATTCTTATAAGGGTTCGTTACTAACCTTAACTCGAAGGGTTTCTCCAACTCATTTCGTGACACTCGTGAACTCTATCCTCACATGTATAAAATTCAGTAGGTGTCCTTATTAAGTTCCAACGTAACTCTCTTATTCACCTTACCCTTCAATACATAATTTAATCGATTTATAAGTAATTATCCCAAAATGTAATTCTTAGTCCACATTAAGTATCTCCAAAATTCATTCGTATAACCTACTGGTCTCCCCTATCTCCCAAAACATTATATTAAGGATGCCCAAGAGTTATTTCATGATAAATTAAATTTAACTCATTTAATAGGGGAAATAGGAGTCTACCAGGAGGGGTCGATCGATCGAGGTCTGGTGCTCGATCGATCGAACCTTCGATCGATCAAAGCTCTAGGCTCGATCGATCGATCAAGCAGGTATTTTGATTTTTCTGCAGAATTGCAGTTACGGGTTTCACCTCCAAACTTACACCAAATCCATATTTTCTAATTCCAATCATCCCAGAATTGATACTTCTAACCTTATATCATCATATCAGGTATTTTCAACGTAAAACATATCAATTTACATCACTAAACATGGATTAATCATGCCATAATTCATTTAAAACTCAAGAACCCTAAAAATCTCTAACTCATGATTCAAATCTGTTTAATCCCATAATTTCTTTCTTATTTACACCGAAATTTCGTGGGTTATCTTTCTACATCACAAAAGACTTCCAGAATAAGGTTTAAGTCTTTACTACATGCAAATTCCTATCACAATTTGGGCTTTCTTCCATATCTTTCATCCCTAATCATTCCTAAACTAATACGGAAATTGCACCAACGAAAATAGCAAGATAAACACTTGCCTGGGATTTTCGACGTTCTGATTTGCAGATGTTTTTGGTGTGGTTGCGTAGCCCGTTGCGCGATCTACGCGTTGGTGGTGGTTGCGGTGCAAACGGATGACTTTTGGAGCCTTGGATTGCCTTGGAAGCTTTCTTCTTCCCTCTCCTATGGCCGTCACTTGTGTTTGAGTTTTCTAACCCTAGCTGACTAACCTAAATGGCTGATATAGGTTTCTGATTTTCGTGGGTTTAATTACCCATAAATGTGAAATGTCCAAAATGCCCTCCCGGGTTACCAATTAGGCCTAAAAACGCCCCGAGACCCAAACTAAACCCCCGGGTACACTTTTCTGACTATCTCGGCCCTTCCGGACGCGTTGGCTCACTCAAAACGACCATATGAACGACTTATAAAATTTTCACTTTTATTTATCAATAATTAGTCCCGACGCGACACGGGCGTGTCCCGACTCAAATTTCCAAAATTGTCATTTAACTCACTCATGACATTCAATATAACCAATATAATATATTACTTTGCTCATTAGTAATATTCAACAAATTTTCCATAATTACTAACTCTCGTCACGTTAATAATTATAACATGATTAATTTCCGGATTTTTATTAAATAATTCATTCGCATTAACTTTAATAAATCCCCAAATTAATATAGCATAAAAATACGGGGTATTACAAAATATTCATCTATGTGATAAGAAGATAATATAAATAAATCCAAACACAATACGTCGATGTATGAGGAAACCCACAAAGGGAAAAACCTTGGATGAACCAGCTAAACAGATCAATATAATACGAAATTATAAAAGTTGATAGTAGACTTACACAACGACTCGATCCGCATAAGCCTTGACGCTCTTTAATCTTCGACTGCTCCTTCACAGTGCAATACAGGAGTCCACCCTCGCAAGATGCCACAATGCATGAGTTCACGTACGTCTTGGTATCCACCAATGAGGCTCAGAATCCGTCTACGAATTGGAACACATAATCCACTACTTCTTCATAGTAACACCACAAACAAGGAGCCTACCGCATGTAAATAGTAAGTACAAAATCCATCGCACAAAACATGTTCTCTTAAGATGTAGAGAATCAAACCTTGGTGCCCAAACTAAAGATCTTAAAACATATGAATATGAAGAACCTGGATCTTAAACTCAAAGGGTGAAATATGGGTTTTAAAACTTTGAAAAATAGATAGGAGAACATTTTTCTCTAAAAGTTATTCAAACCTAAGTCCAACACGCCTTAAACAGTAAAAACACGAATTTAAAGGCGGTAATATCGTTTGAACACAAATACAAAGTCGTTCAAATGAGATTAGCTTTGAATTCTAATTATATTTCATTTCGTTCAAACAAAAATTCTTTCTTGTTTGATCGTTCTTCTCATGAGCTTATAACGGGTTGTGCAATCCTTGACAGAGCATTCTCGTTCGATGATTCTTCTAACGAGATTCTAATTTCATTCTAACGAGATCAGAAGTTGTTCGAATGAAAATTCAATTTCGTTCTGATGAGTGCAATTCTCATTCTAATGAGATTAGAATAAAATAAAATTCTAAAAAAAAAATAGTTCCAAATGATTTTGAGTTAAGAAAAACACCCTTCAAAAATATCCATGGACCCATATTCAATATGCATTCATACCTATGAGATCCTTGGTGAACATGAACTTGGCACGATAAACACGTCACGATGTATCCAATCTTTGAAGCTTGGCCACTACGTCTTCATCAGACACGTCATAGGCTTATGGGATCGACAACACAAAGTATAACATATAACTCACATGTTTTATCCGAAATTAAGCTAATTACACACAAATGGACTCGATTGGAAATTTCTCCTTACATCTTGCCCTAATTTTTTATCAATGAAATGAATGATTATTCTTGTCCTCATACTTTTTTTTGTTTATATATCGCTTCATACTTGTTCGTATTATTGATCTCTTTGGATTCTAAATGCCTTCCTTTTTTTCTCTTGTATTATATTAGTAGTTTGGCCTTAGTGTCAGTTATCTAAGAGTGTGAATATGCGGATCTCATCATGGGAAGAGGTACTTCTGATTGAGCTCAAGCAGCTTTTGTCATTATTCGCCATGCGCTGTAGAAGGTGACAAGTGCCTATGGAGACCAGATGAGCTTGGTCATCAATATTAAGTCTAAAGTGAGGGAAGTCAGAAATATAGCCAGGTTTCTAAGAATGTATCTTTAAGAGAGGAGCTTGACAAGTTAATGTGGTTATGGTATCAATTCTGGAAAGGATGAAGTACAATTTGGGTGAACAGTTATGATAAGTTCTAGATGGATGGTTTTCTCTATTTGGATGATGCTTAATAGGTCTCCTACATGCATGGTTGATTGAATGTTTTGGCTAATCTCAAAGATCCCTAGAATTCCTATTTGTGTTATTGGTATGGGGTTGATTCCCCGTTTATTTGTCTTCCCCCCTTTGGGGTAAGGAATCGTGGATTCTTATGGATGATATACCAATCCAACTACTGAGGGACTATATTATCAATCCTGATAATGATAATAATTTTTTCCCTAATCTAGATAATGGTCCTCGAGGTGCTTTGACTGTAGAATTAGATCGCTTGAGATGATCAAGTTGTACTTATACTTTATTTATTTGTATTCGGGATATATGATAGTCTTTATATTAGATGAATGAAATTATGACTTAGTTTTGTATTAAAATTTCCCCATTTTTATGTCGAGCATGTGTTCATGTTAGTCTTACCTTTTAGGATAGTTTTGACGCACTACTTTAGGCCTATAACCAATCTATGGCAAAAATAAACATGGTCGTTGGTCCATCCATCCATTTGGGATTTTAACCGATGCGAGTCGAATTACATAGTGCCTAGGGATCTCCCTGGGTCTTTATCTAAACTGGGCAATTCTTGATGTTTTCATGTTTGTTAATGGAAAAAACCCATGACTTTAAAACATGACTAAGTGTAATGATAATAAGGTATCGTAATCACAATTTGATCAGATAAATTTACAATGATGATGGTCTGCCATAATGATAATCATGATTAAATCAGGCAAATTTACAATGATGATCGCCTTCCATTTGGAACAATTAAAAAGCTAATTGCATTAATTGAACTTCAAATTCCTACAATTGTGGAAGTGAATGTAATGCCCCGTATTTTCTGCGTATTTGGAATTTAATTAATTCGGTTAATTATTTGTTTTATGTTAAATTACGCGAGTGAACTAATTTAATGGAATTAAATAAAAATACGGTTATTAAATATTAATCAAGATAAAGAGATAATGATTAATATTATCTGATAAATTTACTAAGTGAATAGTAAATGGTTTATAGTATTTATTATGTGTCGTAGCGAGTGAAATTGACATAATTGAAATTATTTCAATCGGGAGTCGCGTGTAGATTAAATTGAGGTCGAGATATGTTAATTGTTTAGAGTGACTTGGATCATGATTTCAAGGTCACGGACGACTCCGATAGGGTCGAAATAGTCAAAATAGTATACCCGGGGGGTGTTGATTAGGTCCCGGGGTAATTTTAGACTAAATCGACACCATATGAGGGAATTTTAGTCATTTGGTAATTAAGGGTTAAGAGACCTACGAAATTCCAACTTCTTTATCAGCATATTGATGGAAGAGGCTAGGGCTTAGAGTTTAGAAAACTCAGAGAATCCATTGGATAAGAAGAGAGGTCATTTGTGAAGCCTAAGAGAGGGTTTTTGAGAGATTGAAGTGTGATCTTTCCCCATTATCGATATTGGAGTGAGGATTGGAAGAGAAGACATATGATTTTACATCAAAACTATGAAATCAGATCACAAAAGATAAGGCAAGTGTTTATTTACATTTTTTCTTGAAATTATAATACCTATGTTGATAGGGTTTTGAAATATGTTGATTAAAATTATGTTCTTGGAAGAAAAGAATAATTAAAACTCTTGTTTGGGGTAAGAATTGCATGTAGTTTGATTTAACATTTGTAGAGGATAAGAAATCAGAGGATATATGATAACATCCAAGAATCTAATCTGGGTTTTTGATGAAAATGGTGGAAGAACTCAAAACCTAGGGTTTTTGATGAAAACTTGATTTGATCTATGATTGGGTGTGAATAATGAGGTTTAGATGTTTTATTAACATTAGAATTCACCCTAACACATGTATATGACATTTGAGAATGTTGGTTATAGATTTGATAAAGAATCATGAAGAAGAGAGTAAGAAAAATGGTGAATAATGTATTTGGGTATTGAGGAAGAAGGTGATCTGCATATTTTCGAATCGATTCGATCCAGGGGCGTATCAATTCGAACTCCTGGTGAATTGATTCAGTTTCCCAAAAAATGTGAAAAAATTTCCTTTTAAGCCCCGAACTCGTAAAATTTAGTCGGGGAAAATTTAGGGACCTTGTTAAAATATAATGAGAGATTTTTTATATTACAGTAAGCTTGTGATGGGATTATGACTTAGTCTTAGTGAGAGGATTAAGGCGAGATTTAATATACTTAAATAAAGGAGTAATTAATTCAAGAGAAAAAGAATGAATTACGGGCAATTTAAGTGAATTTACGTAAAGACCAGTAGTGTATGATAGAGCTAGCTACTGAATTTCATTAAGGGGTAACTAGGACCCTTAGAGTAGAGAGTAATACTCGGATTAACACGATAGTGAGATAAATCGTAAATTTATGGTACGGTGAATACATGAGGGATAAATACTACTTACGAAATATGATAATTGGGTTGTGTGTATACCTACTGAATTGATAGCCATATATAGGTTGTGTGTATACCTATTATATGATTCGTGATTGTACGTGAACATACATACACTACGTGCTATCACGGAGGTTCTCGCGCAATGGGCGATCCCACATTACCGATTCTAGGGAGGTCTGGATTTGTGCCCCAAGACATAAAACTTAGGGCGGCTCATTATGTGTCGTGTATTAGTGAGACTGACAAGTCGTTTGGGTACGTTACGTATGTACGTATCCCAAAGGCTTAAAACTATGTCCGCCTCCATTGATTGTTATTTGATTTTTGGGTTCGAGGAGACATGCCGAACCAATAGTCGTTATTTAGTATGAGAGGTACATGTACTGATAGCAGAGTATGCCTATTTGTACGTCGATCCTTTTGAGAGACACCTTAATTATATATATTAGTGAGATGAATATATATAACTATTTGAATAGTTCTACTTACGTGTGGTAGTAGACAGATTGATAGTGTGTATATAAATCATGAATTAAGTAGTGAAACTTAATTAAACACTTGAATGATAAGATATGGTGAACATTACTTGTGATATCAATAACATATGATAGATGTTAATTCAAATAGAGTATTGTATGTGCGGTACGAGGACTTATAGGTGTCTATAGTCCAGGTAGATACTTACGCCTAGTTAACTTGGGTAGTGTGGCTAGGTGGGCTAAGAAGAAAACGCTAGGCGTGGGTAATTGTTGAAGGGTGAGGAAACTCAAGAGAGTGTGCGTGAACCTAATATGTGTAATGAATAATTGATTTTTAAATTGTGATAAATACTTGCAAAATGTTTTCGAGATGTTTTGGGTTCTAAACCTTGCTATAAATATTTTCCAAAACCTTTTAGGTGTCCAGCCACAGGGACGCAAGATTTGACGATCTATTGCAGGGACGATTTGCTGCAACGTTGTGAAGGCTTGCCGGACTTGAGTAGACGCTTCTACCTTTCATTCCTACTGTAGGATTTCATTTGAGTACTTCAGTTGGGCATGTTTCCCCCTTTCAGACTTCATTTATTTCAGTTATTCATTTCAGGCTTATAGTGGGATTTATTTACTATCTGTTGGGCATAGTATTTGGATTTGGATTTTATAGCCGATGGTTTATTCGGCAAGACAATATTTATTAATTTATTTCATTATGATGATTGAGACTATATTAATTGTGTGACTGTCTTAAATTAGTTTCAGCATTTTATATTACACTGTTAAATGAAAGATAAGAATTTTGACACCGAATTAATTAACTATTAGGTGGGTAGTAATTAAAATGTTTTCGATAGTGATGTTGAGAATGAACCAAATAGGAAACATCATTTAATTCAACAAAGGACTAATCACCTGGTATTTAATTAGAACGCCCAAGCGATCAACGCAGCTATGACAGCTATGGCTGATCATTTCCCATAGCCCTATTCGCAACCGTTAGTGGCACCGGTGATCCAGATCGAACCGACTTGGTAGAGATTCAAAGATGAATTTCAGAAGGGCCACCCGCCCTATTTTCAGGGTATCTCTGATGTAGTTGAGGCATGTCAGTGGAAGAAGAATATACAGTGCCACCGATGCATGGTAGATTGTAGTGAGATACAGAAGCATATGTGAGCTACTTCTAGACTTGCTGGAGCAAACCTCCAGTGGTGGGAGTCAGTTACCACGGTTGAGGAAAGAGATATGATGACGATGAATGAGTTCTGGGTGCAGTTTGACCACAAGTACTTTCCTCCAGCAGTAGAGAATGAGATGCGGAACAAATTTAATGAGGTGACTCAGGGTGATCGCTCTTTGGTAGAGTATGAGGAATAGTTCATCTGTTTGGCTACTTTTATTCCAGACGAGGTGAGCAACGAGGAGAGGGAGAAATCAAAATCCATGGATGGATTAGCCTGGAGGATCAGACAACACTTAATTGGCAATCCCGTATTGGTGACGTATACAAATATTGTTAATGTCTCTTTATTACACTTTTAGGACCATCACTTCCACATGTGCAAGGAAGTAAGTGAAGAGGTGAGCCTTTCCAGTCGGACAAGGTAAGTGGGGGTGGTACCAACGAGGCACCGAAGCAGTAGGGAGGTAGACAGCAGGGGAATAATTCTCGGTAGGGGGATCAGGACAAGGGATTCAGATCTAGGTGTTATCGATCGAATGGTCAGGGTTTTAGGAAGGGTCATCAGGGCCCTAACGAGTAGTAGCAGGTTCCTCAGGGCTGTCAGGGCCCAAGGAATAGTGGAGGTGACTAGCAGCGTCAGGGTTATCAAGGACAGCGTCAGGGCCAACCTCGATAGGGATAACAGGGACAAAAGTAGAGATCGTTTCCAGGGCAGTGCTTTATATGGGGCCAGTAGGGTCATAAGAGGAAAGATTGCCCACATTTGGGCGAGACACAGTAGCAAGGTGCCCAACAGGGGCAGCAAGCTCCATTACCTCCAACACCAGCACTAGCACCCCCAGCCCCACATTAGCATCAGGGACAGATGCACTACGGGCATGTGTATAATGTCTGGGATGTACCCATGCCACTAGTACCTCAGGCGCCGCCAGAAGTTAAGGGTACGTTTACTATTCATGGTCATGAGGATAATATTCTTTTTGATATCGGGGCGTCACAATATTTTATTGTCACTACATTTTCCTGAGCATACGGTCTTTAAGAGACAATCGACACTTGCCTTATGTGTGTAGAGTCACCATTGGGTAGTGGGTCACTTATACACTCTGTATGTAGAGGTATGGACATTATTATTGGGAGTCTGAGCTTAGCAGTGGACCTCCTTGTGTTAGACAAGGAGGGATACAAAGTTTTCCTAGGCATGGATTGGTTGGCGAGTTATAGGGCGATAATAGACTGTAACAAGAGGACCATAGTGTTCTCCATTTCGATACAAGAGATGTTCTTAGTAGCAATGCCTCTTCCTGAGGGAGGGTCGTGCACCCACCTATACTACATTAAGGAGGAGACCTTATAGGAGGTAGTTATCCTAATAGACTCGATACTAGTAGTGAGAGATTTTGAGGATGTATTTCAGGAGATACCGGGGTTACCAACCAGTCGAGAGATCGAGTTTGTTATCGACATAGCTCTGGGTATGAGATCGATTGCCCGAGCACCATATCGTATGGCCCCTTCAGAGATGCAGGAGTTGAGGGAGCAGATTCAACAGTTACTAGGGCAGGATTTCATTCGACGGAGTACATCATCGAAGGGAGCACCGATGTTATTTGTAAAGAAAAGGGATGGTTCGCTTTGCTTGTGTGTAGACTACAGGGAGATGAACAAAGTCACGATACGAAATAAATATCCATTATCGAGGATCGATGACATATTTCATCAGTTGAGAGGGGCTACATACTTCTCCAAGATTGATTTGAGATTGGGGTATCACCAGTTGCTCATTCGGGAGGAGGATGTTTCTAAGATAACTTTTCTATCACGGTACGGGTCATATGAGCTCAGGGTGATTCCGTTTGGGCTCACCAATGCGCCAATAGTGTTCATGGATCTCATGAACAGGGTATTCAGGGAGTTTTTAGACCAGTTCATGATCGTAATTATAGATGAAATTCTGGTTAACTCTCACACTGAGGAGGAGCACACGGAGGGTCCTATAAACACTTTGGGACCACCAATTTTATGCCAAATTCGGGAAGTGTGGATTTTAGCTATGGAAGGTAAAGTTTCTTAGCCATATCATTTTTGATAGGGGTATTACAGTTGATCCGAGTAAGTTATCGGCTGTAAGTGAGTGAGGACAACCCATGACACCAACAGAGATTTGTATCTTTATAGGGTTGGATGGGTATTATCTTCGCTTTATTATGCTATTTTCAAAGATTATGGGTCCATTGACGAACCTAACTCGTTAGGGGGTACCGTTTGTATGGAATGATCACTGTCAGCTAGCCTTTAATGAGCTGAAGGACAAATTGACGTCATCACCTGTACTTGCATTGCCTAGGAGTGGGGTGGAGTAACGGGTCTACATTAATGCATCATTACAAGAACTTGGGGGTATATTATAGCAAGAGGAGAGGGCTATAACTTATTCATCTCGAAAACTTAAGCCCCACGAGAAGAACTACCATACACACGACCTTGAGTTGGCAGCGGTTGTGTTTGCTTTGAGGATATGGAGACGCTATCTTTTGGGGGTGCAGTTTATATTATTCACAGATCATAATTATTTTCAGTATCTATTCATACAGAAGGATATGAATATGAGATAGAGATGGTGGCTAGAATTCATGAAAGATTACCAGTTTCATATACAGTATCATCTTGGTAAGGCAAATGTGGTGGCAGAAGTGTTAAGTTGAAGACCCACTAGAGAGTTGGCAGAGGTATGAAAGGCGAAGTGGAGTGAGCATCGACATGATAATAAAGTTGCCATAGAATGCATGTTAGTTTTAGCTGTCACTCTCGAGATTATCATGCGGGCAGTGAAAGCACAAGTGAAGGATCAGTATTATCAGGACAGAGTGCGACAATCATTAACCGAGGGTGCGAAGTCTTACTCGATCCTCGATCAGCTTAGAGGGAGGCCAACATCTTAATGAGAGGATAGTAGTGCCATTGGATGAGGATTTAAGGCATGTGGTTATGACTGAGTCTCAAGGTTTGAGGTTTATGATACATCTCGGTGGGGATAAGATGTACCAGGACATAAGGAGACAACATTGGTGAGTAGGGATGAAACAAAGACATAACAGAGTTTGTCTCGAAGTTTCTTACCTATCAGTTAGTTAAAATAAACCACCAGAGACCTTCAGGGATGCTACAACCATTGGATATTCTCGTGTGGAAGTGGAAGAGCATTTTGATGGACTTTATTACTAGACTACAGACATCGCAGAGGGGTCACGATTCCATTTGCGTGATAGTGGATCGGCTGGCCAAGGTGACCCATTTCTTACCAGTCTGCACTGACTTTGAGACGATGCAGTATGCGCAGTTGTTCATAGCAAAGATAGTTAAGCTGTACGGGGTACCGATCAACATTGTATCTGATAGAGACAAGATCTTTGTATCTTATTTCTGGCAAAGTCTTTAGGATACCATGGGTACTGACTTATGACTGAGTACCACATACCACCCATAGATAGATGAACATATTGAGAGAGTAAATCAGACCCTAGAGAACATGTTGAGGATGTGCATCCTGAATTGTAAGGGAGGATGGGAGCAATATCTTCCAATGATAGAGTTTTCGTATAAAAACTCTTACCAACTTACTATCGATATGGCACCATTTGAGGCGCTTTATGGGAGAACTTGTCGTTCGCCCGCTTACTGGTTAGAGGTGGGGGACAATAAGTTGTTGGGCCAAAGATGATATATGAGAAACTATCAAGATCAAGATAAAACGATGATGTATTATGTAAGGACACAAATTTCCAATTGAGTCCTTTGTAGTTTTGGCTCAATTCCGTATAAAAATGTTTGAGTTATAGGATAGAGTTAATTGATCATCCTTTAAGCCTATGACGTGTTTGTTGAAGACGTAGCGACCAAGTGTATGAAGCTTCATCACATTACCGAGTTTGTTTGTGCCTCATTTCTACGTCATCAACATGGTTCCATTACTCCTAAGGTACGAATGCATTTTAATATATATATAGGAGCTTGGAACATTTTATAATGGGTGTAGGTTTATTTAAAACTATTGTTTAATTTCAGAAAGATTTTATTAAAACTTTAAAATCAAGTTTATAAAGTTTCTGGGCTAAAAATCAAAGTTTTTCAAACTTTCTAGAAGTTCGTTCGAAGTGTCGTTCGAACGAGATTATCGTTCGAACCACATTGTCGTTCGAACGAGTTTGCCAACGAGTTCCCCAAAGGCCACTGGAAAGTCGTTCAAACGAACTTTATGTTTGAACGAAACTTGCAACGAGATTTCTAACGAGTTCACACTGGAACCTCGTTAGAAGCCTTTTTCGAACGAGACTTCGTTCGAAAGAAAATATCGTTCGAACGAGTTTTGGCGGGAACGGTTAAATGGTAGTTTTGATCAGTTTTTGACCCACCTTCCCACTTGTTTTTTCCACTAACTTTTTGGCAGATTTAATATGTACGGAAATGAACTTTTCAAACTTAAATTTTTCATACACATCTATCTCCAAGAGAGAGTTTGAGAGCAAAAGAGAAAATGAAAAAGTTCATGTTTTAAAGTGTCTATTTTTCAAAGAAAAATTCATTTACATTTTAGTTTACACCCAATTGTTTGTTTAATCCAAGTTCCATACATATATATATATATATATATATATATATATACACTTTACTCGGAGTTTTGGCACCGATTTTTCATATCTACCGTTTGAAGATACATTTGGGTTTGCTTATAAATCGCACAAAGAAGAAGAGTTTTGCGTTGATTTACCCACTTGGAGAAAGGCTCCTAGTTCGGGTGACGGTGACCATATAAAGTCCGATCGGTGGATTCCGAGACCGCGGTGGAGCTCCGTGGTTATTCGCTAGGTAGAGGTTGATACAAGAAGACACGTCGGGGCTTGAGAGGGATTGAGTCGAGTGTTGTAAGTCATCTTTCTTGTATTTGTAAATTCCGTACTTAGTGAATTTGAGGCTAGGGCCGTCCGAGGTTTTTTTTTCCGCTATGGGTTTTTCCTTGTACATCGCGGCGTAGTGGATTAATTATTTGTTTTATCTTTTGCAAAATCACCTAGAACGCATGCTTAGGTAAAAAGATAAAATTGGTTTAATTTAATCACTACTTGTTTAATTTGGTGCTAAAATAAATATTGGGTAATGTGTAGTTAATTCAAGTCATTAATTTAATATATTAAAATTTGGTTTAGCCTAATTTGATTAAATGAAAAATATGACTTAGGCAAATTATTAGGACTTGGGTTAATTAACTTGGTTTAAGTGAAATTTAAATAGTGTGTGTGTTAATCCTATTTTACTTGGTTTAATTTTAATTTTGAGAAGAAATTAAAATTTTGTTAATTCGTTATTTTAATTGAACCATCATCTAACGCTTCCGCATCTAGTTAACAAGGAAATTGTTTTCAAAGTATAAAAAGACTTTTGATTTAAAATTGGGGACCTTCGGGGCGTTTCAAATTAATATCAAAGTCGGACCGCTAATTTATTGCGTCAAAGATCCATTTTTCGGCTTTTATAATTTTTGTGCTCCTTGTATTTTTAGGTGGTTCAATTTTTTAACCCACTCTCAATTTTTGTTTTACATTTCTCGATGGGACGTCTTAATGATAATTTGTCCATTTCTAATGATAATGAAATTTTTGCTATTCGAGAGGAATTTAATGAGCTTATTAGGTGTAATGAAAAATTAAGAAATTTAAATTTGATATTTGCAAAAAGAATTAAAATTCTTGAAGATGAAAATTCTTATTTTAAAGCTAAAGTTGAATTTTTGCAAACCTCGCTATCTCAAAAGATATTTTTCGTGAAAAGCTCATGGACATAAATTATAATTATAATATTTTAGAAATGTCCAAGAAAGAGAGTGATAGTCGAGAAAAGACTCTTAGGGACAAGTTTTCTCACATTAAGGGGGAGCGTGATAACCTTCTAGAAGTTTTAGATAATTTAAAGAAGGAGTCCCGTAAAATAGAGAAGTCTAATTTATTACTTGAGTCCAAAATTTTAAAAATGGAAATTGATTTACAAGACTCAAGTAGTTGTGATAATGGTTCTAGCACATCTTGTTCAAATGCTTCCGTTGCTAAAGCTTAAACCATTGTTGGTTTCAGAGGGTCTACTTTATCCAGAGACTTTAGAAAAGGTCACACCTTAGGTAACATTTCTCATGTTTTCACATGCTTGCGTTGTTGTAGGAAAGGTCACCTTAGGTCATTTTGTTTTAATCTTAAAAGAAGTCCCAGGAAGTCTATGTCTAGCAATTCATTAGTTTCCAAATCCCATCATTTTAAATATACAACTATATGGATTCAGAAATCACTTTTAGACGCGCTAGATATTAGATTTGTTGATTCTCATTTACTTTCACATGAAACCTCCCTTGCTAAATTTAAAGGTTAAATGTGTTAGTTTTGGTTGCATACTCTAGCTTTTTGTGCTTCATATTATATCTCCTTGATAGGTGTATGCATGTTTAGTTATTTTCTAGTGATTGCTTTATTTCCTATCCTATGCTAGAAATCATGACAAGTTTATCTTTTGTATTAATTCTTTCATTTTAGTTTTCTTTAAATGTCTAGTATGACAAGAGACCTGTGACTATTTTGGATCATAGTGAGCGAAAACTGCGGTCTAAGGTGGTACCATTTGTGGTGACAATTATTACTCAACACAAAGAGATAAGATAAGCACAATCACCAAGCATAATAAGGAATATAAAATGCCAACCCACAACAAAAGATGTACGTGGTTCAGCAAAGGTGCCTACGTCCATGGTGGTGCAGTTAGTATTATTTCTATATACTCCGGAGAGTGATTACAGAGAATACCGTGTGTCCTTTGCCCCGGACCTAGGGTTTATTATATACATGTTCATTTTAGTAAGTGGGGGTATTGGACTCCCCCACGTTTTCCATCTCTTCCTAGAACCTCTCTTAATGGGAACATGGGAGGAGACTGAATCATAATCGGTTAAGACATGGAGGGTCTGGACTTTGGGCCACCACAATTGGGCTACTCGTCCAGGCCCATCATTCTAATTTTGGGTACCCATAATTGCCCCTAAGTTTGTTGGGCCATGCTTTGGGCTCAATAAATTTAAATGATTTGTCATAATGTCTCCTTCATACATTGTGAAACTCTTCCTAAAATTTGAGGACTGATTCTAGCGACACCCGCTTCGTGGTCTGTGCACTATGATTAGTAACACTTAAAGGTTTTATTCAGAGAAGTCGTCGTTTCAAGCTTCCCAGTACTCTCCTATTTTCTGTGATCTCTAGCGATTCACGCTCTTTTATATCAGTCTCCATTCTTATTGCTTCCTTGTCATTTGGGCTCGTGATCCTTCATCGTTCGGGTCAAACTTTCATCTTGTAAGTCTCCTGTGCCTTCTCTTTGTATTTTCTCTTTGAATTTGTAGTTTTCTAGGGTTTTCCAATGGAAAATATTGGTAATATGTCGGTGTCTGAGTTTAGGAAGTTTTATAATATCCCAGAGTGGGTAGAGAATGAGTGTGTTCCTCCCCCAAGAAATGTTAGGGAGATAGAGGGTGCCCATTGGATCCATGTCTTGATGCTTTCCCAAGGGGGACTTACTTTTCCTCCCAACAACCTGTTCTTTCACTTCTTTGGTTATTTCAATATTGTTCATGCACAGTGTTCGCCCAATGTGTGGAAGATAATCAATGGTGTCCATAGAATAAATCAGTTATATGGTACCAAGTTAGGGCTTGCCGAGGTCTGTTTTTGCTATTATTTTTCTCGAACTAGTTCTGGTGTTCTCTATCTCAAATCTAGGAGCCCTGATAGGGTATTGGTAGTAAACCTACCTGATTCCCATAAGGACTATTGGCAAGAGGGCTTCCTTGCTAGAAATTGGCAGTTTTCTCCTCGGTCTGAGGGGTCGACGTCTAATAGTTTCTCAGTTACCTTTTATGGGGAAGAATACATAGGTAGACTTTGCTCTGACCTTTCAATTTCTTTACTGATTTGTGATATTTCTGACTTTTCCTATTTTTTCTCCAGCGAGGTCGAAGAACTTGGAACCTGCTCTCAGCGAGGTTCGTCTTTCTGAACTGGTCAAGGCTTGGAATATCAGGGAGCCTTTAGTCGACGGCGAGCATCCCCGGTCTGCTGCTTTCTTGCTCGAATACAAAAATGTTGGTTCTCGCTTTATAGCGAGGCCGGTAGATAGTATCCCTGAATTTGATACCTCTGAAGAGACTGCTGCTGATCCTATTCAGTTAATCGAGGAGGAGAGTAGCTCAAAGAGTGATATCGTAGGTGGTATCGAAGGCAATTTTGGTGAGGGGAGCTCCAGTGGTGGTAGCTCTTCTGATTCGGAGTTAGTTTTTGAATCCCGAGATTCTTAGAGCACGTCCATCAGTTCAAGCGAGGAGATGGTTCCTCCTAGGAAAAACTTGATACGGGACGATGACGACGATGATCAAGTGCTCCTCGCTCAGAGGTAAAAGAACCAGAAATCTAGTACCGAGGCTATAGCTACTGGCTCTCGGTCTTCTGCTCAGGAGCAGGAGAGGAAGAGGAAAGAGGAAGAACAGTTGAGAGAGAGAGAGAGAGAAGGAAGGAAGAGGAGAGAAAGAAGACAGAAGAGAAGAAGAGGATGAAGGAGAAGAAGAGAATAGAGAAAGAGAAAGAGGAGGAGAGGAGAAAGATGGAATCGAGGACGAAGGCTGGGCAGGCCTTGGTTCCTGTGTCCGCACTGCCCGAGGGGGCCTCAGTTACTATTTTTCCTCAACTGGCCCCTGCACTGCTCGAGAGGGCAGTTCTTCCTGCAGATCGCCAAAGGGCATTGGGTCTGATCAATTATCCCTACAAGCTAGTCAGAGGCTAGCTTTGGTAAGATGTTCTCCTTTCTCTAATGCTTTAATAAATTTCATCACTTTCTTCTTCTGATGTCTTCTTCTTACAGTTTGTGACTGACTTCACCATGCTCTATCGTTCTCGCGATGAGCTGGTGAAGAGAAATGGCGAGCTGAAGCAACAAAATGCTGCCTTGAGGTTGAGGGGTACAGAGCTCGAGGCTGGTTTCAAGGCCATTGAGGCTTCTCAAATATCATCCGATCTGGCTCTTGCTAATGCCAATTAGGAGAGGGACACAACAGTTAAAGAATTGAACGAGCTGCAATAAGCCTATGACCTGGTTTGATCGAGCAAGCTGGCTGTCGTGGAAGAGAACAGAGTGCTATCTGAGGAGCTAAAGAAGAAGGAGTCTGAGGCAGTCACTGCCAGGGAAGACTTATATAATTCTGGTTGGGCTGCCGCATATGAGGATATTGAGGTTCAGATAGGATACATTAGCCGTCTGAATTTCAAGAAGGGCTGGAACAAGGCCCTCTTAACTGCCGGAGTGGATGTTACATCTCCTCTGTTCAATGAGCATGACCCAGGCACGAGGCCAGTTATGGATGAAGTCCCTGCCCCAGCCATCGAAGGCACTGACCCTGTCTCCCAGACAATTTCTGCTAATGTTCACCCTGTTCTGGAGACAAAGGTTATCCCTGCTGAGAGGGGGGCTCCTGCTGATGCTGATAAAGGGAAGCAGCCATCGACTTCTGAGCAGCTTGAGGTTGCTAGTTAATTTTTACTTCTAGGACTACCTTGTATCTTTGCTTTTTCTGTTTGTAATTTTTTTTCTTTTGACTCTTCGATGTATTCTGACTCTCTTCGCTTTAATGAAATGAGAAGGTTTTTCACTCCCTTAGTGTACTAAATGATTTTGTTCTTCATTGCTCTTTTATTTCCTGTAGTCGATTGATGTAGAAGAGTATATTCCTGCCACATCTTAATTGGACAAGACCCTTGGTCCCAATGCAAGTCCTCAGGTTCGCTAAGCCTTTGTTAGGCTTTGCAAATCTCTTAGATCAAGGAATCAGAAGTATAAGGACCAGCCTAAGCTTGTGGCCAAGCTGAAGGACAGGCTTCAAGAGATGGAAAAAGTTGGTGCTTCAGTCCAAGAGGAGGTGAATACATTAAGGGCGAAGCTTCTAGATGCTTCTGAGATCAACCAGGTTGGGGAGGTTCTTCAGTAGGAGAACGAAGCTTTGAGGAGAGAGGTCTCGCTACTTAGGGAACATGCTCCGAGCAATGCTCCTACAGTGTTACGAGGTTCATCCTCATCACGAGCTAGAACTGGTCCGGGCGATGTTCCTCCTGTGCTGCAAGGTCCTACTCCTCCAACCATTCCATGAGTTGGCAGGAACACCAAGGGTTCAGCTAGGGAAATGGAAGAGCTTCGTGGTGATGTCCAACGAGCTTATGTGATTGCTGCTGGGCTCCATAGGTATGTCACCTGGTTGAGGCATTTATTTAAGAAAGGACCTCGACGAGTATGGGGCGATGGTTACAATCAGGGTTGGTTAGATGCTCCAACGAGGCTGATAGAGTTTGAAGAGCTCGCCTTCATCAGGGGGTGGTTGAGTGCCTTGAAGGAGCTGCAAGTCCCGAGGAACTCGATGCTCTGGTACCGTCATGAGATTTCTCCTTCCACCCTGATGCCTAACCCCTTCCGGAGAGATGATCAATGGATCCCCATTGATGCCATCCCTCGACAGTTATTGGAGTTGGATGCGAATGAAGTTGAGGAGGATCTAGTTCCCCATCCCGATAACGGTCGAAGAGCTCAAGTGGCTGATTACCTTGCTCAGAGGCCTCATCCTCATTAAGATTTTGCCAGTAGTAACTTTGTATATTTTATATTGAGGTGATGTAATGCGAATGTTTTGGGTAAGCTCTCCGACTAAACATGTATTGCAATTGTTGTAAGTATGATGAATTAATATAAAATTTATGTTTTGGGCGAATTTGCCGACTAAACAAGTGTATTATATTTTTCTCATCTTTTTTCAATAATCTTAAACTTTTCTTGGCTGACTAGATTTGTATGTTTGTATTATCAAGTAAGTTTCCTTCCAGTCCAGTATGCCAACGAGATACCATTCTACCCCACTTTACCTTTTAGGTTGTGTCGTCACACTCCCTTAGGCCTAAGTGTGGCAATTAGCGAGGACACACCTGGTGTTGGATGTTTTATCCGATCAGGATTTCATTCAACCAAACATTGTTTGGTGACCAATTTTGACTTGGATATATTGCCTAAGGATCTCCTGTAGGGCTTTATATATTGCCAGGGGCAATGCTAAGAGAGGTCTTTCGTGTTTCATAACGAAAACCTGAGGAGGGTTATCTCCCTGCTATGATGTAATGATCAGTGTGCCTTTCACTTGGAAAGGGTGTGTGAGTTGTAGACTCTAAATACTTCTTGTTAACTGACACGTCGTAGAATGCAAATGCTAAACAACTTTGATTAATGAGTTTCAGTCTCATAAGTACAATGCAAAGGAAGAATCTAAAAATAGAATTTCTTGAGATTGGCTGCATTCCATGCTCGGGGTATATCTCTGCCTTCCAGCGTTTCCAAGTGATAAGCTCCTTGCAGGTCATTTCTTGTTATCTTAAATGGTACCTCCCAATTAGGCCCTAACTTTTCGTCTGATGGTCTTACTGCGCTGCCCAGGACTTTCCTTAGGACGTAGTCCACAACTTGGAATGCCCTTGGATTGACCTTCTTGTTATAATGCCTTGCGAGCTATTACTGATAGCTCGCTAGTTTTACTAGGGCTAGCTCTCGGCGCTCGTCTACTAGGTCGAGCTTAACGAGCAATGCTGCATCGTTATGGCCCTGGTCGACGAGGTTGGACCTCATTATTGGCAAGCCTACTTCTAATGGGATGACTGCTTCCATTCCATATGTCAGCAAAAATGGGGTTTCCCCCGTTGATCATCGTGGAGTGGTTCGTTAGGCCCATAGAATATGTAGTAATTCATTTACCCATGCGCCTTTGGCTCACTCTAATCGTTTTTTTAATCCGTCGATCACTGTCTTGTTAGAAGCCTCGTCTTGGATATTACTTTGAGGATAGGCCACCGAGCTAAAATGGTGTCTGATTCCATGCTTGTCGCAGAAACTCTGAAAGGATTCGCTCTCGAACTACGTTCCATTATCAGTGATGATGGTTCTAGTGATGCCAAAACGGGTGATTATATTTCATATGAACCTTATCATATCTACGTCTCGGATGTCAGCTAGGGGTTCCGCCTCGATATATTTGGTGAAGTAGTCAGTTACGACCAACAGATATTTGTGATTGCTGGTGGCGGTAGGAAGTGGTCCTACAGTGTCCATTCCCCATTGGGCGAATGGCCATGGGATGGACAGTGAGTTTAGGTCGCTAGCAGGTTGGTGGACCATAGGGGCGTGAAGTTGGCATTTCAGGCACTTACGAACATACACCGCAGAGTCCCTTTGCATATATGGCCACCAATAGCCTTCCTTCATTGCTTGAAAAGCTAGAGATCTTCCTCCGATATGGCTTCCACAGATTCCTTCGTTAAGCTCATGTACAACTTGCTTGACATTCCTTGGGTGAACGCATTGAAGGTAGGGACCGGAAAAGGATCTCTTGTATAGGTTGCCCTCTTGAGATAAGTGAAAGCGAGCAACTTTGACTTTTATCTGGTGGGCTGTCTTCTTATCATCTGGGAGCGTGCCATCCTTCAAATAGTTCTTTAAAGGGTCCATCCAGTTGGGAGCTGATCCTACCTGGAGCACCTGTTCCACACCTGACGGCTTGCTATTACGGTTAATGCTCGGATGAGCGAGGAAATCGATGAGGATTGTTATTTTTAGGTCACAATCGACTGCTGAACTTAGGGCTGCTAAGGCATCAACATGGATATTCTGTCCCCTAGGAAATTGCTGGACATTGATCTCTTCGAAGCTAGCCATTAGTTCTTTCACTAAGGCGAGGTAAGCTGCCATTAATTCATCTTTGGCATTGTAGTCTCCACTTATTTGATTGGAGACTAATTGAGAATCTCCGAACACCTGTAAATGCTTTGCTCCCAAAGTGTGCACCTTATGGAGGCCGACTATTAAGGCTTCGTATTCTACCTCGTTGTTGGAGGCTACAAATCCAAGTCTGATTCCTTGTTCAAGGATTATATCCTCTAGAGTAATGAGGACAATGCCTACTCCTGCCCCCTTTTGAGTTGGAGGCTCCATCAACGAACAATTTCCAGGTTTCCTTCGTCGCGTCGTTCCCCTTTTGTTTTGCTGGTGGAGGTTGGTTTGAAGGTTGCTCGCTTGAGAATTCGACTATAAAATTAGCAAGGATCTGCCCCTTGATTGCGTTCCTTGGTTAAAATTGGATGTTAAATCATCCGAGCTCGATTGACCATTTAGATAGTCTGCCCCACAAATCCGCCTTCCTCAGGATTACTTTAAGGGGGTGTGATGTAAGGACGATTATATTGTGGGCTTCGAAATAGTGCTTCAGCTTCCTCGAAGCTACTACTAGTGCAAAGGCGAGCTTCTCCAGTGGTAGGTATCTCTACTCGGCGTCTAGTAGGTTCTTACTAGTGTAATAAACGGGGTGTTGCATCCCTGTGATTTCGCACACTAATGCGGAACTGACAGTGTGGTTGGAAACAGAGAGGTATAAGTACAAAGAATCTGTTTGCTGTGGAATGACGAGCAGAGGTGGGGAGCTAAGCCTTGAGCTCATCCAATGCCTGCGAGCAATCTGGGTTCCATTCTACTGTCTTATTTCCCTTTAGAAGATGGAAGAAGGGCTTACACTTCTCGGAGGACTTAGAGATAAAGTGGTTTAAGGCAGCGAGCATACCAGTGAGCTTTTGTACTTCTCGGATTGTTCGAGGAGGTTGTACCCAGTTTATTGCATCGATCTGGTCTGGGTTAGACTCGATGCCTCTCTTACTGACCAAGTACCCAAGAAATTTTCCTGACTGGACACCGAAAGAACACTTGCTCACGTTAAGTTTTATTCTGTACTTCCTGAGGATTTTAAAGGTGCTTGATAGGTCTGAGAGGTGGTCTTCTTTCTTCTTGCTCTTAACGAGCATGTCATCGATGTAGACCTCCATGGTGTCTCCCATCTGGTCCTTGAACATCTTGGTGACCAGCCACTGGTAGGTTACCCCTGTATTTTTGAGCCCGAAGGGCATGACCTTGTAGCAGTATAACCCAACTGTGGTGATGAATGCTGTTTTGTCTTGGTCTGGGGTATACAAAGGGATCTGATGATACCCGGAGTATGCGTCCAAAAAACTCATTCTCTCGTAAGCTGCAGTGGCGTCTACCAGTTGATCAATTTTTGGGAGGGGGAAACTGTCTTTAGGACATGCTCTGTTGAGGTCAGTGAAGTCGATGCACACTCTCCACTTCCCATTACTTTTTGTAACTACTACTAGGTTGGATAACCACTTGGGGAATTGCACTTCCCGTATGGATCCTGCATCCAACATTTTTTCAACTTCTTTTTCCACGGCTTTTGCCTTCTCGGGTGCAGTTCGTCGTGCCTTCTGCGTGATTGGTTTGAAGATGGGATCAATGTGCAGTTAATGACAAACCTTACTAGGATCAATTTTGGGCAGCTCATACGGTTCCCATGCGAAGACGTCTATATTGTTCCTTAGCAAGGCCATCAATTCCTTCTTCTCTTGATCTGTGAGAGAATATCCAATTAAGAAAATCCTACTATCGTCGCTATCTCCAGCTGCGACTTCATCCAGGTCCTCGACGACCCGTTCGGAGGGAAGGAGCCTGGTCTCCTTTACTCCGAGTCTTCCGTACTTTAATTGCTATTTTGAAGGTATCAGACCTTCTTGTTCTTCAACTTTTTCGCTGGACTTGTCAGCCTTCTTTTCTGGCTTTGGGCGGATGGCCGCTATGAAGCATCTTCTTGCCATCGCTTGGTCGCCACGGATCTCCATTACTCCTTTCTCGGTCACATACTTGAGCTTCTGGTGGTAGGTCGAGGAAACTGCCTTCATTGCATGTAGCCATCCTCGACCGAGGATAGCCTGGTATGGCGAGTCAATGTCGACCACCAGAAATTGGATCATTTTAGAAACACTTCCTGCCCTTACTGGAAGCACGATCTTTCCCAAGGGCATAGTCATCTTTCCAATAAAGCCAACCAAAGGGACGGTAGCTTCCTTTAGGTCGGCGATGCTTAATTTCAATTTTCTGAACAAGTCGAGATACATCACCTCGGATGAGCTTCCTTGGTCGACGAGCAATTTGTCGATGTCATAGTTCACTATTCTTAGAGTAATGATCAAAGCATAGTGATGTGGGTTCTCACTCCCACTAAATCTTCATCTGTAAACACAATATGCTTACTATAGTCGACGTCATCTGCTCACTGACGCTTTCCTGACTGTGTTTTCACTGGATCAATTTGAAAAGCTTGCATGACTGTTGTAAGCTTTTTTACCTCCATCCGAGCTGAATTACCCTGAATCTGTTTCATGTCGTATGCCCCATGAATTACTGCGAATTCATGGTCGGCATCGTCTTCGAGTACATTATCAGGCCTTGCTTCTCTATGGGAAGTAACTTTCTCTGCCTTTTTCTCCACGAATTCATTCAGGTGCCCGGACTGGGCTAGCTCTTCGAGGTGGCACTTAAGAGCTTTGTAATGCTCCTACTTATGTCCTCCCTCTTTTGGAAAGCTCATCTCAGCGCATTGTTCCTCTTTGAGGGATCTCCTCCCATCTTCCTGGGCCACTTGATGAATGGCTCGTCTTTGATTTTTGCGAGAATTTTGTAAATTGGTTCTTTGAAGACGGTGTTGACAACCTGAAATGCTTTCGACACATCATTGTTGCCTCCGTTTTTAGAGCCATTTCCCCCCCCCCCATTCTTTCCTCGTTTCTTCGGGTTCTCAATCTTGTCACTGCCCTTGGCAGCGAGCTTAGTTTGATCATTTTCCTTGTGCTGAGGCTGGTCACATCTTCCATCTTGGCATACTTCTCGATACGGGCCATTAGGTCGTCGATGGTCATGGCCTCTTTCTTCGTCAGGGATTGATACAGAAGGGAAGATCTGGGTAGCCCAATTTTGAAAGAGGCCACTGCCACTTGCTCTGAACAATCCTCGACCTCGTTGAACAATTCCCAGTACCTCTTCATGTAGTCTCGGAGGGTTTCTTGGGGGGTCTTTTTCATTGTCAGCAGAGCATCCATCCTTTTGGGATGGGAGCTTCTAGTAATGAATCAGGCCTTAGAGACCTCGGCCAGGTATTTGAAACTCCTGATGGACCTCTAAGGGATCCTTTCGAACCATTTTTGAGCCACGTCATGCAGGCTCAAGGGGAAAATTTGGCACATTAGTGCGTCTCGATGGTTCCAGAGGGTCATGGCCTGTCGGTACTGTCTGACGTAATCAATGGGATCAGTCTTACCATCATAAATTTTGAACCTTGGAATAGAAAACTTCTTGGGGGCTTCTTCTTCTTCGATTTCCCTTGAGAAAGGTGATTTCATTTGAGTTTTGAGAGCTCGCCTAGCGAGTTCTCGAGTCGATCTGGCACCGTGATGGGCAGGGTGTTCGTCCATCTCCCTTCGGACCAGACTTTGTATGTTCTCATTGCTGCGATATGGACTTCTGTGAGTGCAATCTAGTCGCAGTTGCTCGAGCAGGTCGTCCTCTGACTCGTTTCCCTCAGCTCTCTGGGATCCGCGCCTGGGGCTCCTTCCTCGGCTGCGAGACTTGCTCGCCTGAGGGCTAGGAGTGTGGTACAGACGTTTCTTGGTACTATAATGGAGCTCTCTCTCCATTCTTTCCAATCTTCTTTTGAGGCGAGCGTTCTCAGCTTCGTGCCTGCGAGAAGACTCCCTCTGCTCTTGGAGCCTCGCCTCGTATGCATCAATCAATATGGATATCTGCGTGGATCTCGCTGGTCCTTGGCTTTCTTCTGAGGCTGGCCTTTCTGGGCGGGCCCTCTGATCTGAACGTCGAACTTCATACCTAATCCTGCGAAGAGCAGGAGGTTCTTGAATATCTCCTATGTGGGGAGCATTACTACTGTGACCAGACATTTCGAACTCCTTTTTTGGTGTGGGCTTTCTCAGGGAAGATAAACGTTCCCACATATGGCGCCAATTGTGGTGACAATTATTACTCAGCACAAAGAGATAAGAGAAGCACAATCACCAAGCAGAATAAGGAATATAAAATGCCAATCCCACAATAAAAGATGTACGTGGTTCAGCAAAGGTGCCTACGTCCATGGTGGTGCAGTCAATATTATTTCTATATACTCCGGAGAGTGATTACAGAAAATACCGTGTTTCCTTTGCCCCAGACCTAGGGTTTATTATATACATGTTCATTTTAGTAAGTGGGGGTGTTCGACTCCCCCACATTTTCCATCTCTTCCTAGAACCTCTCTTAATGGGAACATGGGAGGAGACTGAATCATAATCGGTTAAGACATGGAGGGTCTGGACTTTGGGCCGCCACAATTGGGCTACTCGACTAGGCGCATCATTCTAATTTCAGGTACCCACACCATTAGTCAGAGTTCATTAGGGACATCACAATGTTGATGAGTCTACATGGGTGCAGAAGGATAACATGCGAGAGTAGTATCTAGAGTTATTCGCTGCAGGTATGTCCCAATTTCGGGAACAAAATTCCCTGTAAGAGGGGAAGTATGTAACACCCCATATTTTTTGCGTATTTGGAATTTAATTAATTCAAAAAATTATTCGTTTTATTTTAAATTACTCGAGTGAAGTAATTTAATGGAATTAAATAAAAATGTTGTTATTAAATATTAATTAAGAGAAAGAGATAATGATTAATATTATGTGTGAAATTTACTAAGTGAATAAATGTTTATAGAAATTATTATGCGTCATAGCGAGTGAAACTGGCATAATTAAAATTATCTCAAGAGGGAGTAACGTGTAGACTAAATTGAGGTCGAGATAGGATAATTGATTAGAGTGATTCGGATGATGATTTTGAGATTAAGGATAACTTCAGTAGGGTAAAAATTGTCAAAATAGTATACCTGGGGGTATTGATTAGATCCCGGGGGAATTTTAGACTAAACTGGCACCATACGAGGGCATTTTAGTCATTTGGTAATTAAGGGTTAAGAGACATACGGAATTTCAACTTCTTTATCAGCATACAAAAGGTAGAGGCTAGGGTTTAGAGGTTAGAAAACTCAGAAAAGCCATTGGAGAAGAAGAGATGTCATTTGTGAGGCCTAAGAGAAAGTTTTTGAGAGATTCAAGTGTGATCTTGACCCCATTATCGATCTTGGAGTGAGGATTGGAAGAGAAGACATATCATCCAACATCAAAACCATGAATCGGATCACACAACATAAGGCAATTGCTTATTTATAGTTTTCCTTGAAGTTATAATACCCATGTTGGTAGGGTTTTGAAATATGTTGATTAAAATTATGTTCTTGGAAGAGAAGAATAATTAAAACTCATGTTTGGGCAGGAATTGCATGTAGTTTGATTTAATATTTGTAGAGGAAATGTAATGAGAGGATATATTATAATCTCCAAGAATCTAATCTCTGTTTTTGATGAAAATGGTGGAAGAACTTAAAACCTAGGATTTTTGATGAAAACTTAAAGTGATCTATGATTGGGTGTGAATAATGAGGTTTAGATGTTTTATGTACGTTAGAAATCACCCTAAAACATGTATATGGCATTTGAGAATGTTGGTTGTTGATAGGGGTGTTCATAAAATCGATTGGACCGGTGGATCGAATCGGACCAAACCGGACGACCCTATTTTTACCGGCCTTTTTTTAATCGTTTCGATCCAGAATTTTTTTTGACAAACCGGTATAATCGGTATGATTCTCGGTTCACCTTATTAAATAATTGATCTGGACCGACCAGGACTGGTCTAATCGGTCCGATTCTCGGTTCGCCTTATTAAATAATCACACTTTTTTATCTCCAGTCAAATCTCAGATTTGTTTCATATTCGCTCTAGATTTGATAAATTTTGTTTAGACACGTGTTTCATCGGCCTTTTTAATGTTGTGGTAGGGAAGTTTTCTGTTACTATTCCTAGATACGATCTTAATAGAATTAATTGTTGTTTTCTAAAAGATATTTGCTAAATGATGTGCAGCACTATATGATGTTAGCTGAACATCAATTGGATCAGTTGAGATGTATTATTAGTTCTCTCAAGCTAAATTGCATTAAGCTTGGTAGAATTAGTATGATGTTTCACTATTTGGTAGAAATACTTTAATAAGATTAAGGCCGACAAGTTAGACCAAACCGACCCTATAAAAAATTAGACCGATTAGGGTTGGGTAACCGATACAATCGATTCGGTCTTTGTCCATTTTTTTAGGACCGATTTAATCGATTCGGTCCTTAAAAATCCTAAAAATCGGACTGGAACGGACCGCGAACACCCGTAGTTGTTGATTTGATAAAGAATCATGAAGAGGAGAGTAATAAAAATGCTAAAAAAACGTATTTGCGTATTAAGTAAGAAGATGACCTGCGCATTTTCGAATCGATTCGATCTAGGGGCGAGTCGATTCGGTTATCCAAAAAATGTGAAAAAATTTCCTTTTAAGCCTAGAACTCGTAAAATTTGGTCGGGGAAAATTTTAGGACCTTGTTAAAATATAATGAGAGATTTGTTATATTATAGCAGGCTTGTGATGGGATTATGACTTAGTCTTAATAAGAGGATTAAGACGAGATTTAATATACTTAAATAAAGGCGTAATTAGTTCAAGAGAAAGAGAATGAATTACGAGGAATTTATATAAAGACCGGTAGTGTACGATCGAGAAAGCTATTGAATTTCATTAAAGGGTAATTAGGACCCTTAGAGTAGAGACTACTACTCAGATTAACACGATAGTGAGATAAATAGTAAATTGATGGTACGGTGAGTATTCGAGGGACTACATACGAAATATGATAATTGGGTTTTTTGTATACCTACTGAATTAATAGAAATATATAGGTTGTGGGTATACCTATTATATTATTAGTGATTATTTATGAACATACCTACGCTAACTTCTATCACGGTAGTCCTCGCACAGTGGGCGATCCCACCTTGCCAATTCCAGGGTAGTCTGGATTTGTGCCCCATGACATAGAACTTAGGATGACTCACTATGTGTCATGTATTAGTGCGACTGGCAGGTCATTTGGGTACGTATGGTATGTGAGTTTCCCAAAGGCTTAGAACTATGTCCGCCTCCATTGCTTGTTATTTGATTTTTGGGTTCGAGGAGATATGCTGAACCAACAGTCCCTATTTTAGTACGAGAGGTACATGGACTGATAGCAGAGTATGCCTATTTGTATCGTGGTCGTTTTGAGAGACACCGTAAATATATATATATTAGTGAGTAAATATATATAATTATTTGAATAATTCTACCTACGTGTGATAGTAGACAGATTGATAGTGTGTATATAAATCATGAATTAAGTAGTGAAACTTAATTAAAGGCTTAAATGATAAGATATAAGGAACGTTACTTGTAATATCATTAACATATGAGAGATGTTAATTCGAATAGCATACTGTATGGGTGGTACAGGCCCTTATAGGTGTCAATAGTCTAGGTAGATACTTATGTGTAGTTAGCTTGGGTAGTGTGGCTAGGTGGGCTAAGTAGAAAACGTTAGGCATGCATAATAGTTAAGGGGTGAGGACACTCAAGAGAGTGTGCGTGAACCAAACATGTGTAATGAATAACAAATTTTTAAATTGTGCTAAGTACTTGCAAAATGTTTTCAAAATGTTTTGGGTTCTAACCCTTGCTATAAATATTTTCCAAAACCTTTTAGGTGTCTAGCCACAAGGATGCCAGACTTGACGATCTATTCCAGGGACAATTTGCTATAGCATTGAGGAGGCTTGCAGGACTTGAGTAGACTCTTCTACCTTTCATTCCTAGTGTAGGATTTCATTTCAGTACTTTAGTTGGGCATATTGCCTCTTTTCATACTTCATTTATTTAAGTTATTCATTTTAGACTTATAGTGGGATTTATTTACTATTTATTGGGCATAGAATTTGGATTTGGATTTTATAGTCAATGATTTATTCGACAAGACAGTATTTATTTATTTATTTCATTGTGATGATTGGGACTACATTAATTGTGTGAATGCCTTAAATTAGTTTTCAACATTTTATATTAAATTTTTTAAAGAAAGATAAGAATTTTGACACCAGCTTAATTAACTAGTAGGTGGTTAGTAATTAAAATGTTTTCGATAGTGATGTTGAGAATGAACCAAATGGAAAACCACTTTTAATGCAATAAAGGACTGATCACCCGGTATTTAATTAGGCGGGGTGTCACAGTAACACACTGGAATTTGCATAAAACTAAAATTTTAGAAATAAAACTTCCTAAGCTTGGTTGCATTCCAAGACTTAGGTATCTCCCTACCCTCCATTGTTTCCAGATGGTAGGCTCCCTAGAGGCTGTCCCTGATGACTTTGAATGGGCCTTCCAACTTAGGTCCCAATTTATCATCTAATGGCTTCCTCGTGCTACCAATGACCTTCCTTAGTACATAATCCCCGACCTTGAACTTTTATACTTCCTTGCCAACTGTTGTTGGTTGGATACCAGTTTTATTAGGGCTTGATCTCTTCTTTCCTCGACCAAATCGAGATCAGTCCTAGTGATTTTATTGTTCATGCTTTGATCGGTGACTTTTGTTCTTATGATCAGTAAGACAACCTCTAGTGGTACTATGGCCTCCATTCTGTAAGCTAAGGTGAAGGGATTTTCCTCTTCTAACCTCCTAGGAGTTGTTCGGTATGCCCAAAGGACATGGGGAAATACATCCACCCAAGCACATTTTTCTTTTTTTACCCTCTTTTTCATTCCATCGATCACTATTTTATATTATTAGCCCATTCATTGTTTCAAGGATAGGCTATCGAGCTATAGTAGTCTCTGATGTCATCGATGATGTAGAGGTCTTGGAATGGTCGACTCTCAAATTGAATTCCATTGTCAGTGATAAGTGTCATTGACACACCGAAATGTATCCTAATGTTCCTCTAAATGAACCTGATCATGCCGACATCTCCTATGTTCTCCAATGGTCCTGCCTCAATCCATTTGGTGAAATAATGCATGTCGACCAATATGTGATTCCAATTTCTAAGGGTAATAGGCCTACAATGTCCACCCCTATTGTGCAAACGACAAGGGGTGATTAAGGCCTTGAAGTCATTGACTGGCTAGTGGAGCATTATTGAGAACACATGGCACTTCTTGCATTTTCTCACGTAGGAGATATTTCCCTTTTACATGTAGGGCCACCAATATCCCTCTTTTATGTATATGAATGCCAGAGATCTTCCTCATACATGATTTTCGTACATCCTTTTGTGATGCTCATTTAGAGCTTAGTCGATGTCCCTGGATGCACATATTGTATATATGGACTAGTGAAAGATCATCTATAAAGCTTTCCCTCTGAGCATAAGAAAATTAAGCAGCCTTGACTTTATCTGATGAACCTACTTTTTATTGACAAGTAGTATGTCTTCTCCCAAGCATGCAATGGTTGGGTTCATCCAGTTAGGGGAATTATACACAGTGATAACTTAGTCGATAACTTTCTACTTTATGATGCTGGGTTGAGCAGGATATTCCACTTCTATTGTTATTTTGAGGCCTTAGTTGGCAGTTAAAGAGAAAGCAACTAGGGTATCACCGCAATTGTTATTTTCTAGAGGAAATTATTGGACCTTAGGGTACTTAAATTTGGCGACCAAGTCCTAGGCGACCAAGAGGTACGTGAACATGCGTTCACCTTTGGCATTATAGTCTCTAGATATTTGGTTGGATATCATTCTCAAATTTCAGTAGATTTCAAAGTGACTAATGTCTAAGGACAAAGCCTTCTTTAAATCGCCGATGAGATCTTCGTATTCAATTTTTTTATTGGACGATCCTAGGCTAAGTCATATTCCTTAATTGATAACGGTCTTGTGGCCATCCCCGCCGATCCCCGCCGCGGAGGGAGGAGGAATCCTTTGGGTCCCGCGCGTCCTCCGGCCGGCGTTGATTTTGTGAGGTGTGAAAAATGTAGAGAGATTCAGAGTCGCCAGTCTATTTTACTCAAAACAGACAAAAGAAAAAAAGGGGAAGCCACCCCGAAGGATGGCTTCCAAAGAGATACTGATGCATGCGAAACCAAATGATTCAGAAAGGGTTCGGAGGCTTAGTTACGAAATGGAAAGGTGTTAGGCACCCATTCCGCCCTTTCGGTCTATCATGGATATTTGCTATTTTCCTTTATGTTTCCCCCCGTGAGATGTGTGCATGTGTATATATATAGAATGGAGGTAGGAGTCCTCGACTTGTATCATGGAAAGGATAAAGCGAGTCATCCGTAGGAAGATATAAAAGTAATATTAGAAAATTAAGATTTACGCGGTTACCCCTACGTTGATCGTTATAAGGGAACGATAACGCATGTGGAGTAATGCGTCACTAAGAATAAGTATATATATAATATAAGAAAAATGGATTTAGAAAATAGAAAGTGAGAGAAAAAGTGAGAGAAAGGACTTGAGTCTCGGGTTTTACCCCGAGACGCCTACGTAGCCTATAAAGTCATCAAAGTCCACGTAGTTCGCATACAAAGCAAAGGGGTGGGGTTTATCCCATAAATCCAAATGTGGGATCTCTTATTTGTAGGTGTGTGTGTGTGTAGAAAAAGTGTTTTAGTTGTGAAAAAAGTGTGGGAAAAGTGTGAGAATCCCTTATTTGGAATTTATGAGCAAACCCTCTTTTTCTTGTTTTTTTTGGATTTTTTATTTATATGAAAATATGGGATGTGCAATAATACTATATAAAAAAAGTATATTACGATGTGTGAGATGAGAAAAAAAAGGGCTAAGTAAGAAAACAAGTTATTAGGAATTCAAGAGAATTTAAGTGAGAGTTTGAGAAAGTTGGACCTTCTTTAAGATCTTGAGCTTGATCTTGAATGTTGGAGAGCAGCCCTTGAGCTTGGATGATGATGGAGAGTGGTTAATTCACCAAGTTTGATGAAAAGGATGATGAAAAGTGGAGGAAAAAGAGGGGTTTGAAAGTTGAAATCACGCTGCCTTCGAGAGAGGTTTCTGGGATTCGTTGAGAGAGATTTCTATCAGATCTGGGCTCCCTTTGAAAAATAAGGCCAAGACCTCCTTTTATAACCCCAGGGGACTGCCGATCGGCCCTATCATGGCACTGCCTATCAGCAGGTGCCGATAGGCAGGATTTGGGACCTGCCATTTGGCAGTGCGCCTCAGGCTTTTTCGAAAAATTGGCCGTCGCGGGCAAACCGTTGGTCAGAATTGCGCACGGGACATACCGTTGGAAAGGTAATTCAGATAACTTTGAAAGTCCTTTGGACCGCTCCCGAGTTCGGGAGTTGACTTTGGGTGAAATGTGGCTCAGAAGCGCTTGTCGGTCCATTGGACGGGGAATCGTGCGGAAGCAAACGGATCGTTCGTCCGAATGGTAAGTCCGAATCGCACACAGGGCCTACCATTGGAAAGGTCGGTAGATGTACTTTGACATTCCAAAGAGTTTGACCTGGTTTGAAGAGTTGACTTTGGTCAACCGGGCCCGGGAAGCGCTCGATGGATTCCCGAAGTTAAACGGATCGTTCGTCCTCATGGAAAGTCGGAATTGCGAACGGGATGGACCGTTAGTAAGGGTATTCAGTACCCTTTGAAGATTCATTTAGCCTCAGTCGAGCTGAAGAGTTGATGTAGGTCAAACAGAGGCCGGGAGTGCCCGGTGGCCTCTGGGTCTGGTTTGAGACGCAAATGGCGCTTTCGTCCGCATGGTAAGTCAGAATCGTGCACGGGGAGGACCGTTCGAAAGGGTATTCAGTGCCCTTCGAAGATTCATATATTATCGATCGAGATGAGGAGTTTGACTTTTGGGTCAAACTGAGCCTGGGGGGTGCCCGATGGCTTCCAGGTCAGTACTCGGGACGTGACCTGGGTTTATAATGATGAAGGGAGGTTCTAGGGACCTAAGGAGAGTTAAGGGGTAACAGAATGGGGTGTCTATAGAGCCCCTCGACGGGTGAGTTTGGAACAAATGATAGCCATCGATTAGACACCGCATGATGCCTTTTGAGGGAGTATATGACCGATTCAGAGAGTCGAGGTCGATTCTGAGGACCTAAGAAGTATGCTGGGGATGATCAATTCTGCGGATCAAGGCCGAATCAGCGGGCTTAAGGAAGTGAGGGTGATCGATTCATAGGGTTGAGGTCTGCTCTGAGGACCTAATGAAATGAGGATGACCAATTCAGAGGGTCGAGGTCAATTCTGAGAACCTGAGGAAATGAGGATGACCAATTCAGAGGGTGGAGGTCAGTTCTAACCTGCGAGTGGTGATGACCGAGGACCAAGGTTAATTCTGACCTAATTAAGGTGATGATCCAAGACCGGGGTCAATTCTGACCCAAGAGTGGTGACGACCGAGGACCGAGGTCAATTATGACCTAATTTAGGCGACGATCCAAGACTGGGGTCAATTCTGACCTAAAAGTGGTGTAGACCGAGGACCGAGTTCAATTCTGACCTAATTTAGGTGATGATCCAAGACCGGGGCCAATTCTGACCCAAGAGTAGTGACGACCGAGGACCGAGGTCAATTCTGACCTAACTAAGGTGACGATCCAAGATCGGGGCCAATTCTGACCCAAGAGTGGTGACGACCGAGGACCGAGGTCAATTCTGACCTAATTAAGGTGACGATCCAAGACTGGGGTCAATTCTGACCCAAGAATGGTGACGATCATGGACCGAGGTCAATTCTGACCTAACTAAGGTGACGATCCAAGACTAGGGGAAATTCTGACCCAAGAGTGGTGACGACCGAGGACCAAGATCAATTCTGACATAACTAAGGTGACGATTCGAGATCGAGGTCAATTATGACCTAAGAGTGGTGACAACCGAGGATCGAGGTCAATTCTGACCTAATTTAGGTGAAGATTCAAGATTGGGGTCAATTCTGACCCAAGAGTGGTGACAACTGAGGACCGAGGTCAATTCTGACCTAATCAAGGTGACGATCCGAGATCGGGGTCAATTCTGACCTAAGAGTGGTGACGACCGAGGACCGAGATCAATTCTGACCTAACTAAGGTGACGATCCAAGACAGGGGCCAATTCTGACCCAAGAGTGGTGACGACCGAGGACCGAGGTCAATTCTGACCTAACTAAGGTGACGATCCAAGATCGGGGCCAATTATGACCCAAGAGTGGTAACGACCGAGGACCGAGGTCAATTCTGACCAAACTAAGGTGACGATCCAAGATCGGGGCCAATTCTGACCCAAGAGTGGTGACGACCGAGGACCGAGGTCAATTCTGACCTAATTAAGGTGACGATCCAGGACCGAGGCCAATTCTAACCCAAGAGTGGTGAAGACCGAGGACCGAGATCAATTCTGACCTAACTAAGGTGACGATCCAAGACCGGGGTCAATTCTGACCCAAGAGTGGTGACGACCGAGGACCGAGGTCAAATCTGACCTAACTAAGGTGACGATCCAAGACCGGGGCCAATTCTGACCCAAGAGTGGTGACGACCGAGGACCAAGGTCAATTCTGACCTAACTAAGGTGACGATCCAAGACCGGGGCCAATTTTGACCCAAGAGTGGTGACGACCAAGGACCGAGGTCAATTCTGACCTAGCTAAGGTGACGATCCAAGACCGGAGTCAATTCTGACCCAAGAGTAGATAAAGATCGTATTTTGATTCTGCTAGAAAAAGAGCTTTGTGATTCTGATTTGAGCTGGGGAGCTGATAGATGGGGGAAGCTTTATAGGAGACCTCGCAGGGGAGAACAACCTATTTTGGGTGCTGTGAGAGAATTCCGCTGGGGGAAGTGATCTGGTGATCCTTAGGGATTTTTCGGAGGTTTTACTTAGCTTTTAAGGATTCTGCTGGGGAAGAGGGGTTCCGTTTGGGGATAATAATTCGATTTGAGGTTCCGTTGGGGAACGATGAATGAGCTGGGGAAAATTTGGATTGCCCTTTGGGAGAGATCGCTTGAGGCGAGTGATTCTTCTGGTTTTTGCTGGGAAAAATACCATGTGATATTGTATCGCACCGGATAGCCGATGTCCGGGGAGGCCTTTTGTAAAGTCTGATGAGGAGGTGATTAGGCGGTCCGGGGCGCCTTGCCTGAGAGGTCAATCGCTTGGATTTTGAGGGCTCCGTTGGGGAAAAAGATGTGTCGTCTGAAGGAGTGCAAATTTTTCTTGATGAAAACGTTCTAAATCCCTCCTGGGATTTTTAGGAATTTTTTGGGGATTTTTCGAGGCTCCCTGGTATTTTTTGGGAATTTTTGTACGAAATTTTAAGGGGGGGTGCCGGTCGGCATAGACTGAGGGGTACCATTCGGCAGTGTCACAGACTCTTGACCTTTGACTGAATTTTTCCTTTTTTCAGTCGGATAATTCTTTGAAGAACATGCGTGCCCGCGGGACGACGGGGCTTAGGGATGTTTGGGAGCATCTTCCACCCGTGGTGTGCTGGATGGTATCATCAGCGGGTTTTGGGAGGTTGGCGGCTGCACTGGATGAGACGCCTCATTCGATAACAGTTTTGTGTGCCTTGGGGGAGAGGTGGTGGGACACTACCCACACTTTTCATTTTGGCTTCGGGGAGATGACGGTGACTCCCATAGATGTGCAACAACTGTTGGGGTTGGATTGTGACCGGGAGCAGATAGAGGTGGATCGCTCTTTGCGGGTGAGGCCGGAGGCGGTGTATGCGGCACTCGATGATGTGAGGAGGATAGTCTCTGGAGATTCTATCCGGCTGTCCTTGCTGAAGGATGTTTTGCTGAGCAGGGTGGTTGATATGGAGGACGGGCTGTAAGTGAGGCAGATGGCCCGGTTGTTATCTTGTTGGTGCTGGGAGGTTTCATGGTGGCGTCGAGCGTCGACGTCGTCCATTTGTGGTTTCTGCCATACTTGAGGATGTTTTCGAACATCCCTTTCTATGAGTGGGGGAGTCTGACCTTGGCGATCCTTTACTCTTCTCTGGATGCATTCAGCCGGTGCTGTCGGCAGACTTTTACTGGAGCCACGTATCTCCTTGAGGTATTATTTACTTTGCGTATTTCCATTTCATGCATTCGTATTTTCCTTTCATGCATTCGCATTTTCCTTATGCGTCTTTTTGCTCGTGAATTCAGACGTGGTTTTATGAGGTGATTGGGTGCAACACCCCGCTGATTGCTCTGAAGGATGATACCGTTGGGGACTTCTGCCGACTGTACCGATGGCGTAAGGCCAATCGGCAGTCCAAGGGATCTCTCTCTTTGGAGGCGGTACGTCAAGTCTTGAATGACCTGACCAGTGGTAGGGTAAGACTCTTTCCATTTCAGTCTTAGTTTTTTCACCTTCTGATTTTGTATTGACTTATGCCTGCTTGGGGATTTTCAGGTGACCTTTTATCCTTGGGGGACCGCCATTCAGGATACGGGGGTGATTGGGGTGAACGCGCAGATGAGGCGTTTATTGGCGGATGAGTTCGGCCATTCCTGGTACCTAGGGGAGAGGGTGATCCGTCAGATTGCTAAGGAGGAGGTGGTGGTGCCTCCCGCGCGGCCTCCTAAATCTATGAGGTGGGAGCGGCAGTTGTTGGAGGATGAGAGGATCGCGGCGATGATCGACGAGTCCTATGCGTTGTATACTGATACGGATGCGTCGTATGACTATATGGACTTTTTGATGAGCTGGTTGATGGCGCCCAGTATTCATGACGCTTTGCCTTTCCCTCCTGCTGGTTCGAGTCGGGCGGTGGGGTCTTCCCACAACGGTGGTGGTCCGTCGGCACATGCGGCGGCGGCGACCTCGGAGGTCCCTTTTGTCCGGCTGCACACTCCTTCGTACAACATCCGGCGGGCTGATGGAGGGACAGTGCCGATGATACACCGTCCTCTTGCGATGGATTCGGAGGAGCTGGGCTTGACAGAGGACGTCCTTCGTCTTGCGGTAAACCTTTCAGTCCTTTTCCTCTTTTTTGATTTCTTTTGCTTGATACCGATTTTGCCTTTTCTTTGCAGCAAATTCGGGTGTCGACCACTTGGCTGAGGGACATCAGGGATTGGATATCATCGACGACTGCCCACATTAGGGAGGCTATCCCTGTTCCTTCTTGCTTGGTGCCGTCAGCCTCGTCTGGGGAAGACTCTGGTTCGGGTAGTGGGGGTGCGTTGTCTAGCCGTAGGGGAAAGAGAGCGCATCGCCGGGGTGGAAACTCTTGAGAGAGATAGAGAGAGGGAGATAATGCGGGTTCGGGCTGAGTCCCGTTATTTTTGGCTTTTTCTTTATTTCCTGCAAAAATGATGTAACACAGAAAACATATATATACAATGCAATGCAGTTTTTTTTTTATTATTATCTTTTATTTTAATGATGAATGAATGCATGCACATGTACTTTTTAATTTTCTACTGAGACCGTAAAGGAAAGTTATTTTATTTAAAACGGGGAATCCCATAAGGAGGGAACAGGATTCTTAAAATTCTTTTGAGAATATCAATTTATTTTTATGGAGGTTTTTTTTATTTGACAAAGAAGGAAAGGAGGAAATTTAAAAAAAAAGAATTATATAAGGAGGAAAATGGATTTTGAAATTCTGTTGAGAATATCAATTTTTATTTATTTGAGTTTTCTGATTTTGACAAAAGAGGAAAAAGGGAAATTTCCAAAAATGGGGGGTTGCCGATCGGCAAGCACCCTGGCCTGCCTATCGGCAGTTCAGTCCAGTCCCATCAATTGAAAGCTTTGATTGGTACCCTCTTCAGCTTTTAGTACCTTGTGAATAGGGTTCCTTTCGATTTCTGCAGGGATTATACCTTTAGTGAGGATTTTTAAGTATAAAAAAGGAGAAGGGTGGAGTGTTTTCCTCACACCTTTTGCATTCTTCATACCCACCCATCATCTTTTAGTCTTGCAAGATTTCTCTCTCTGGTAGCATTGAGTTTGCCAATTACCTCAAAGCCTTGGAAGCTATGTGCTCTTATAATGTCGACTATGATGCCTTCAATATGCGTCGAGTCTCCTTATGGCGTAATCGGCCTTTTGAGTGGAATATAATGATGGAGGCAGTACAATTTTGGTACCCCGAAGACCATGCATTCCGCTTTGGGTTGGAAGAAGTTTGTCCTACCTACGAGGAGTTTTCTGTCATACTGGGCGTGAATCCCAATGTTGCCGTGGCTTTACCCGAATTTTTTCGTTCTCCTAGGGATCTGTTGGCCGGGCTTCTCCATATTTCTCCTTCAGCGGCCAGGTCATTGGTTACCAAAGGAATGATCTCCCTCTCGGCGGTGTTGCAGTCCGTGCGTTCGCGGGAAGTAAGTGACGCTGGCTATGCTGGAGCCGTTGTTCTGGGCTTGGTTTCAAAACTGCTGTTGGTGACTGGGGAAGTGCGAGTGGACCCAAAACTTGCAGCCATTACCTCGTGGATGCCATACAGTCGTAATCCTGGGCGGTGATATTGGCGGAGACTTTGAATGGCGTGTATGCCTGGAAAAAAGATCGTTCCGACTTTTTAAGGGGTAGCCCTATGATGCTGTTCATATGGTTGTCTTAAAAATTCCGCTTGTCAACCCTTCCAGAATATCCTTTGTCGGTTGTACCCAACTTCTTTTCGCGCTACTTCATCCGCATGGGCCTGTATGTTGATAACTGGGAGAATTGGTGTTGATACCAAATTTAATCTGTTGACGTGGACCAATCATATGAAGACACATGGCAATTACAAACACTTCCGAGGAACTCCCACGCTCCGAGAAACAAAACTACAGCGAGGAAGATTAGCTCCCCGAGGAACACTGCTTACCCGAGGAACTCATAGTTCCCCGAGGAACTCATACACTCCGAGGAACAAACCTCTCTGAGGAACTCTTGAATACCAAGAAGCTTAGGCAGTCCGAGTTGCATCTCGAACAAAGCATTAATAGCTGGATAACCAACAGTTCAAATGATTCATTAAATGCTTATCATTTGGACGCGCACGCAAAGAGGGCATTAAATGTATTACCCTTTCATATGCATATCATTTAATGTGTTACCCTTTCACATTACAGCCTCAAGGATATAAATACATTGTACAATCCTCATTGTAAAAGGACCCCAGACCAGAATTTCTTGAGATAACTTGTAATCGAGAATTCCCATACAAACAGCAATAAAACAACAGTGGACGTAGGCCATTCTTATAAGGCTGAACCACTTAAAAATCTTTTGTCTCATTTATTTATCTATGATTGAATTATTAGAGTGATCTAATTTTTTACATCAACAGATTGGCGCCGTCTGTGGGAAACGACTGGTAAAATCGTTTTCTCATAAAAAATAATCCATTATCAATGGCTGATATTCATGAATCCAGCAATCGAAATGCGGGAACCCCTACAAATCCATCTGCTCCACCAATTATTCCAGATCTGACTGGAATAATGGCAAATCTGGCTCAGGGCCAGACCGTCATGCAAGAAACAATGCGATAACTCATTCAAACCCTCCATGGCGGTGCATCAGCCCATTCCGGACCACAAAGCATTCAAAGAAATACCCGTGCGCCTTCTTCGCGTACTAAGCGTAATGATTCATATCGCAATGATGAATCTGAAGATTTTTCTTATCAACCTGGATAAACTTCGTCTGTGCGAGCCACGGATACTGAAGAACGTGTCACCCTCTCCCCAGAAAGGGCCAGCGCATTGGAAAGATTAAGTAGGGCTTCTCCTTTCGATCGATTAGGCCCTAGGAGGAATAAAAGTCCTCTTAACGCAGCGTCGAGAAGCTTTCGACGACCATCAGATTTAAGGGAAGGATCTGCCCAGTCGCGACCAGCTGCTCGTCAAGATGGATCCTATGACCGACCATCTACTCGTCGAGATATATCCCAGGAAGCCACTTTAACGCGATCAGTTGCTCGAACCAATAGGCCCGAGGAAGGAAATAATGCTTGGAAAGGATCTATTCAGAGGCTGGAGGATAGATTAGGGGAAATGGCTAAGGCCAAGAACCCTCTACAACGAACCTTTGTTCGAGGAACACATTTTGTCCAGGATATTGTTGATTTTCCAACACCATCAAAGTTCAAAGCACCTGTTGTGACTCCCAAGTATGATGGAAAGACTGACCCCGTCCTTCATATAGAACAATATCAAGCTGCTGCCGACATCTATGCTATCCCAGACGAGATGAGATGCAGGGCATTCTCGGGAACTCTTACCGGATCTGCTCAGATATGGTATAATAATCTTCCTCGGGGTAAGATTTCAACTTTCCTTCAACTGGCCGAGTTATTCATTGGGAATTTCTGCTTTGGAGCAAAGCCAGTTAAACGAGTAGCACATTTGTTAAGTGTTAGACAAAAGGCTGGTGAGAGTATCAGAGATTATATAACTCGTTTTAATAATGAGAAACTTGAAGTCATTGATTACGAGGAGAAGACAGTTATTACTTCTTTGATGAGTGGACTACTGCCGAACAAGTTGTACTACACTTTGGCCAAAGATCCACCTCGAACCATGTCGGACCTGATGGGGAAAGCGTCCAAGATTATGAATGCCGAGGAGGCTATATCTGCGAAGAAGAATATGGACGCCAAAGAAACCAAGGTGGAAGGTGATAAAGCTAAGAAGAAAGAGCATAAGAACAATGGTGGTGACAAACAATCCAAAAATAGGTCGTTATGGGAAGTCTTGAGGAAATTTGATAATTACACACCTTTGAAGGAGAATATCAACCACGTCCTGGAAGAAATTAAAAACAGCGAGGAGTTAAACTGGCCAAAGAAAATGAAATCAGACCCTAACACGAGGAATATGGAGAAATATTGCGAGTTCCACAAGGATCATGGCCATATGACTAAATATTTCATAGCTCTTCAGAATGAGATTGAAACACTCATCCGACGAGGAAAGCTATCGAAGTATGTTGATCGGGGAGGCGAAAGAAGAAACAACGACCGAACTAGAGAGAGATCTAGATCTCCTCGTCGAGCAGAGGATAACAAGAAGATAAACCATGAAGTTGATCCAGAGGATGACCCCGATCTTCCCAAGAAACTGTCACACCCCGCCTAATTCTGGCGTCGGCCGCCACCAAAACTAAGCCGGGCGTGAGTAAATAAAATACCATTCTTAGCATGAGACAGATATGATACATAAATAAATCAGTCCATAAGATAAACAATTGAGTCAATCTCAAATGATCATAAATAACTAAGCGATAAAAGATCCATCACATGCTAACTCCAAAAATCCAATCTCCAATAATGATTAAATAAAATCTGAATAATCTCAACAGAAATCCTCAAAACAACTTTGGAACCGAATGGCCCAAAAACTCCAAAATAGTCTCATAAATAAAACGACTGAATGGAAAGAGAAAATCCAACTACTAAAGCAGTAACATAAATCCATCTGCACCTTCAAAAGATCTCCAATGAATCCTATGCAGCAACTCCCCAAAAATCCTGAAAAAGATTAGTCAACGCATGTGTCAGAGCCAAAGCCCCGAGCATGAAAACCGACTACTCTCCTCAAATAGGGTCCTTGAACCCAGACAATAGTGCTATATATATCGACTATAACAATAGAATCTTTTAATTACAAGATTAATAATCACCATAAATAGATTCACAATTACCCGCAAGGTTTTCATAAAAGCCACACCAATATGATTTTACTTAACCCACCTTCCAATAATGTTAAATTTAATTAATTTAACCGTGAAGAATATTACCAATACCCGTCCCCTTGTCAAGTCCGCCGTCTGGTCCGTTTTTATCCTGCAACCCTCGCGATATGACAAGGTTCCACACACGCACCCGTCCCCTTGTCAAGTCCGCCATCTGGTCCGTTTTTATCCTGCAACCCTCGCGATATGACAAGGTTCCACACACGACACGACATAACTCGTCATCTGACCCGTTCAAACTGTCGGCCCTAGACACATTATGTCGCCAATAAATTTTTAATATCCGTTTTAGTCCTGCGATATTAAATTCCACGTTCCTTGTTTTCGTTAATCACATTAATTTCCCCCACCCTTAAAAGCGATGTGAAAATCCTCAAAATAACCTTTAGTGCCAACTAAGGGTTCCCAAAACACAATAACGTCCTATCCTAAGCAAAGAATGATTATAAAATTTCACTCCACCTAGATATCAATCCTAAGCCATCACAATAAAGGTATAAAATAGAAAATCAGCCCCCACCCCAATTATATAACCCGCATAGACTTACACTAACTAGTCCCATACCTAATTAGTATAAATCGTAATTAAGGCCCACTTACTAGTCCCATACCTAACAAGTGTACTATAACAAGGGTGAAAATCAATTATCTACCATACCCAACCTTTCCGAAATATTATCATATTTCCATAGAGTAACACAATTCCAAATTATAACAACATTCATAATAATACTAAATTCCCATTTAAATAATTCAAATTAAAAAGTGGAAATCAAAGACACCTAAATATTATGATTTACAGAATAATCGCTACATGCAAGTCCTATCATGATCCTTACTTTCCAACACAAGAAAATTAAATTAAACTAGGGTTTTCAAATGAAATAACAAAATTTACTTTTAAAAGGGCTCCTCTACATGCACATGCCCATAGCAAAATCGACTACACCGACACAACCCAAAGAATACACAGTTATAAGTATTCGGTATCATTAATATTTTTTTTTTGTGTAAAACAGCCCCAAAATTTATCTCTTCAATCTTTATATTCATATCTTATTTTTGAAAACATGAGTTTAATGGAGGCTACAATCAAGACACATAACACTAAAGGAAAAGAATAGGGTCAACATACCTGAATAAAAGTTGGTTTAGAAATCTGATCTTGAATGTGTATTCCTCTAAAAATTTTGACAAAGATTCGTTCTTGACGCGTCTTGAGAAAATCCGGTTAATCTTGACAAAACTTGAGTTGAAAGTTATGTAGAATGGGGCTAGGGTTTTGAGGTTGAAGAAGATGAAGAAGATGAGAGGATTCTGATTTTTGAGAAGGCTAAAATGTGTTTTAAAAGATCTAAACTCGTCACTTTATGTTTATATACCAAAAAGAATTAGAGTCCTAATCAAATACAAATACTTGAAAAAATCATTACGGACGATCGGGCCATTAGAATCGCTTGAAATTTTAGTATGTTGTAGAGAACGGCGAGACAGGACTGCTGACAAAAATTCAGCTTGATCAGACGGTTGGATTTCTAAAAATATTATTTTTACAAGAAAGTTTTATGTTTTGAGGACTCTTAGAGAGTTTTATATTTTGAGGACTCTTCTAAATAATAAAAATTCAATTAAAACTCCATTTTAATTCCAATTCCAATTCCGTTTGAAAATTCATTTTTCAAATATAAAAACCAACACTTTAAATTATAAAATTTATAAAATCCAAAATTTTATTTTTCTTCGATTTCCAAAATTAATTTAAAAATTCCCATTTAAAAAATCCGGGTTGTTACAGAAACCAAGGCATCTAGAACGAGAGGTATTTTCAATACACTTTGGGTCATTTGATTGTAATGTTATTACTGGGGGAGATGCAGGAGGAGAAGACCTTACTGCAGAAAGAAAAGCTTACCTCGGTGAGGCTCAAGCTTGCTCGTACATTCAGCGAATAAATTTAGCTGAGGAAGATCGCCCGAGAAAGGCGAACAAGGAGAAGTTGGTCATTGGGTTCTCAAAGAACGACCTTGCAGGTGTTCTATATCCTCATGATGACCCGTTGGTGATCAAAATGAGGATGAAGGAGGTTATGATTTCAAGAGTACTGGTCGACAATGGTAGCTCGGCATACATCATATTCTACTCGTGTTTTGATAGTTTAAACTTAAAGCTATCTCAACTGGAGCCTTACCACAGATCCCTCATCGGTTTTGCTGGCGAGAAAGTATTTCCACTTGGGACGATCAAGTTGGATATATTCATTAGTACGTGGCCTGCTTGTCGGACAGAAAGAATACGTTTCTTCGTGATGGATAAGAATGTCCAATCATCGTACAATATCATCATGGGAAGAGTAGGATTGAAGAAATTCGAGGTTGTGCCATCTACAGTGCATTAGTGCCTAAAATTTCCAACAAACTTTGGAGTAGGAGTTGTGAAAGGTGATCAAAATGTAGCTCAGGAATGCTATTATTCATCCGCCGAGCAAGAAGAACTGGAAGAATCAAAGAAAAAGACTACGACCTATCAAGTGGAGGAAGGTGCAGAAATTGAAACATTGGAACCTCGAGATGAGTCGTAACTCATGAAGGGTCAAATGGTGGAAGCTACTGAAAACATCATTCTGGACGAAGAGCACCCTAAGCGAACTACTCAAATAGGTTCATCGTTGGAAGCCTCATTTAAAACAAGAATTGATAACTTTCCTTAGAAGCAGAAGACAAACTTTTGCGTGGAGTCATGAAGATATGATTGGGATAGACCCAAACTTCTTATGTCACGAGCTCAATGTGAATAAGGAAATCAAGCCTGTGAAGCAGAGAAGAAGAGTATTCAGTCCTGAGAAGAATCAAGCTATACAGGAAGAAGTCGAGAAGCTCCAGAAAGCTTATTTCATTGAAGATGTTAAATATCCAGATTGGTTAGCTAATGTAATGATGGTAAAGAAGAAAAACAACAAGTGGAGGATGTGTGTGGACTTCACCAAAGCATGCCCAAAGTATCATTTTCCATTGCCCCGAATTGATCAACTGGTGGATGCTACCTCGGGACACGAGTTGCTGAGCTTCATGGATGCTTATTCTGGCTACAATCAAATTAAAATGAAACCTGAAGACATGGAAAGTATTTATTTTATTACCCCTAGGGGAACTTATTGTTATAATGTTATGCCTTTTGGTTTGAAAAATGCAGGTGCGACATATCAGAGGCTGATGAACAAGGTCTTTGATGAACAAATCAGTGACAACATGGAAGTCTATGTTGACGATATGCTGACAAAAAGCAAGAAAGTTGTCGATCATCTAGTTGACTTAAGCCAGACTTTTGATCAACTAGATAAATATCAAATGAAGCTGAACCCGATGAAGTGCATCTTTGGAGTACGAGAATGCATGTTTCTCGGGTACATTGTCAATCAACGAGGCATTGAAGCAAATCCTGTAAAGATCAAAGCTCTATTAGGGCTGCGATCTCCAACAACGAAGAAGGAAGTACAGAGTCTCATAGGACGAGTAGCGACACTCAACAGATTTGTGTCACGAGCAACTGATAGATGTCTCCCATTCTTCAAGACACTCAGAAAGACGTTTGAGTGGAATGATGAATGCAAGAAGGCTTTTCAAGACTTGAAGAAATACTTGGGAGCACCTCCACTGTTGTCTAGGCCGGTGATGGGAGAAAAATTGTATTTATACCTTGCAGTATCCGAGAATGCAGTTAGCTCGGCGTTGATCAGAGTGGAGAATGGAGTACAAAAGCCAATTTACTACACAAGTAAGGCCTTCTGAGGAGCAGAGATCAGATATCCAAGGCTGTGAAAATTGGCACTGGCGCTGATTGAGGCGAGTAGGAGAATGAGGCCATACTTCCAAGCTCATACGATAGTAGTATATACCGATGTGCCATTGAGACAAGCCCTTCACAAGCCAGAAAAATCAGGGAGATTGATGTACTGGGCAATAGAGCTTGGCGAATATGATATAATTTATGAACCCCGATCATCACTAAAAGGGCAGGCTGTAGCAGATTTCATAGCGGAGTTCACCTATCCTGAAACCCCCGAGGAGTAAAAGTTACTCGCTGATCAACCTGTGGATGTTACAGGATTAACAAACACAAGCCCAGACCAATTCCGATTGGTAAAAGGGCGTGTGGATGTTACACGATGTGATGCAGAGATAGTTGGGAGGACTCCGAACGAGGAACAGGAGTTGCTCACTAATCAACCTGTGGATGTTACAGGATCGACAAACACTAGCTCAGACCAACTCCTATTGGTAAAAGGGCAAGTGGATGTTACAAAATCATTAAATTCGAGCCCAGACCAACTCCGGTTGGTAAAAGGGAAAGAAGAAATGATCGACGAGGAGCGAGAAAAATCTGGGGAGGATGAAAAGAAGCAGCAAATATTTCACCGAGGAACTCTGACTGATTCGACATTTGAAGACGAGTTACCTATATGGAGGCTATATATAGACGACTCATCTTGCAATACAGGATATGGCACGGGGATAGTTTTGATCACTCCGGACGAGGTCGACATGGAATACGCTTTGCGTTTCCAATTCAAAGCTTACAACAATGAGGCTGAATATGAGGCCATGATTGCAGGGCTTAATTTGGCAAAAGTTATGGAGGCGCAGCAAGTTATGATCTTCAGTGACTCTCAACTGATTGTAAACCAAATGATGGGAGTATATGCAGTTAGAGGAGAATTAATGATCAGATATCATGCAAAGGCAAAGGAGCTGGTGTCAGAATTTTCCACTATTCAGCTGGTCAGAATACCAAGAATGGAGAATGCGAGAGCAGACGTCTTAGCTCGACTAGCGTCAGCTACTCGCACCGAGTTACGATGAACAATCCCAATTGAAGTGTTGGCTGGTCGGAGTATAGATGAAGATCTGACGATGAACTTTATCACCCTTGATTTAGGTCCATCTTGAATGGATCTCATTAGGGCGTATATCGAGGAAGGAGAATTTCCAATTGACAAGCTTGCGGCCAAGAAATTGAAGTTTAAAGCTGCTCGGTATGTACTAACTAATGGTGTTTTATATCGACGAGGAATAATGGCAGGTTTGCAGAGATGTGTACATCCCTCCGAGGTGAAAGAATTAATTGAAGAGATCCACAAAGGGTCTTATGGAGCACATGTAGCAGGTCGGACGCTTTTGTAAAGGGTGATGACGCAGGGATACTACTGGCCGACGATGAGGGCTGATTGTATAGCTTATGCCAAGAAATGTGACAAGTGCCAGCGTTTCTCCTCCATCCGAAGAACTCCACAACCATTGTCGACACCCATAACTTCCCCTTGGCCATTTTCCATGTCAGGAATTGATTTGGTTGGACCACTGCCAACGACCCGAGGAAGGTTCAAGTACCTCGTCGTCGCAGTGGATTATTTTACTAAGTGGGTAGAAGTTGAGCCACTCATTAATATGACGTACGAGAAGGTTTACCAATTTTTTTGGAAGAACATCATTTGACGATATGGTCTCCCTCATGCCTTCATCACAGACCATGGAACACAATTTAATAACGAGGAGTTTGCCGCCTATTGTCATCAGTCGAACATTTTGAAGGTTCATTCAGCACCAGGCCATCCTCAAAGCAATGGACAAACTGAAGTGACAAACAGAACGCTGCTGAACGGTTTGAAGAAACGATTGGACGATGCAAAAGCAAACTGGATCAACGAGCTATAATCAGTACTTTGGGCTTACCGAACTACTCCCCGAGTAGCAACTGGAGAATCACCATACATGCTGGCGTTTGGAAGTGAAGCTGTCATACCTGCCGAGTTGGGCCTCCCAACACACAGGGTACTGAATTTCAATTCCCCTATTAGCGACTTAATGAGAAGACTGGATTTTGACATGCTCGAGGAAGTTAGAGAAGAAGCAGCCGTTAGAAATGCTGCTTACCAGTAGCGAACAACTTTGCTTTACAACAAGAGGGTGAAGAAGTGCGACCTGAAAGAAGGAGACTATGTGCTGAAGAAAGTAATTCAAAAGCATAACAAACTGGAGGCAAATTGGCATGGACCATACCGATTTACAGAAGTTGTTCGACAAGGAACTTACCGAATAGAAACTCTAGAAGGCGAGGAGTTTAAGAATGCATGGAACGCAGAGCACCTGCGCAAGTATTATCAGTGATGTATATGTAACGCAGTTCCATCAGTATGAATAAAATAAAAATATTCTGCAAGTCTTTCTGTTTATTGAAAATTTTTCGGGGAATACTAGTGCTACGCACTACTCGGCACAGCTCGACAGACTACTCAAGAAAATATTCCAAACTGTACCAACGTAGTTGGTCGACGAGGAGAAAATATTCCAAACTGTACCAAGTATGGTTGGTCGGGGATAAAAACCCACTAACTGTAGTTAATCGACGAGGAGAAATTATTCCAAACTGTACCAACGTAGTTGGCCGACGAGGAGAAAATATTCCAAACTGTACCAACTTAGTTGGTCGACGAGGAGAAAATATTCCAAACTGTACCAGCGTAGTTGGTCGAGGAGGAGAAAATATTCCAAACTGTACCAACTTAGTTGGTCGACGAGGAGAAAATATTCCAAACTGTACCAACGTAGTTGGTCGACGAGGAGAAAATATTCCAAACTGTACCAACGAAGTTGGTCGACGAGGAGAAAATATTCCAAACTGTACGAACTTAGTTGGTCGACGAGGAGAAAATATTCCAAACTGTACCAGCGTAGTTGGTCGACGAGGAGAAAATATTCCAAACTGTACCAACGTAGTTGGTCGGCGAGGAGAAAATATTCCAAACTGTACCAACGAAGTTGGTCAAGGAGGAGAAAATATTCCAAACTGTACCAACTTAGTTGGTCGACGAGGAGAAAATATTCCAAACTGTACCAGCGTAGTTGGTCGACGAGGAGAAAATATTCCAAACTGTACCAACTTAGTTGGTCGACGAGGAGAAAATATTCCAAACTGTACCAACGTAGTTGGTCGACGAGGAGAAAATATTCCAAAATTTACCAAGTATGGTTAGTCAGGGATAAACTCTCACTAACTATAATTGGTCGACGAGCACAATTTAACAACCTTGGTTGGTTGGAAAAATTTTAAACATTTTTATACTCATTACTTTATTATTAAGTGATCGAGCAACATTACTGATACTTGTAACTTTTTACTAAGTTGGTCGATGAACAACACTATTATTATCTTTTTAACAGATATGCATAAATGTAAAGACAATAGCAATTAAGATTTGCAAACAGAAATGAAAGTTTTTCATTAAATTCGAAATAAATTACATTGATAATAAAATGAACGTTACATTGATATGTATGCTAACTATTACATCAAAAATTTCTATTCTACTGGTCTTTTCCCTTCAGCTTTTGATGCAGGTTCCTCGCCAGCAGGCGGATCATTTAAAGACTGAGGAGAATTGATGAAGTTTAAATCCTTCAGTATCCTGACGTTCATCACAGAAGGTCGATCTAAAAGATGCTCGGGACGAGATACCTCAATTTGAGAATGTAAATTATAGTCACCGAGGTATTTTGAAATTAAGCTCCGAGGAATGGCCCGAGCAGGGATCCACTCCATCTCCAAATTATATGGTGGCACAGGCAAGTCGAGCAACCCGGGATCGTGGTAGTCCCACAGATAGTGTCCTTGTTCAAGCTTCAGCACACCTAATGCATTCAGCCAGCCTTGTTTGTATCCCTCATTATTGGCATTCTGGATACGATCGTCCAAGTGGAATAATGCTTCGTTGTATCCAGCCATCCAGAATTCCCTGGGTTGTTTGTGGAATTGATATGTTAGCCTCTCTAGCTTCTCGTGGAGACTCTTGATGAAAATCCCCTTATTCTCCAAGATGAACTTCTGCGTAGAGAGCTATTTTTCCAAGTCCCTAATCTTCTTTGACATGTCAGACAAAGCTTGGTTCTTCGCCATTAGTTGGAAGCCTTGGTTCTCTAAGGCAGATGCTGTCCTCTGTTCCTCGACAAGCACCCAAGCTGATCTTGCTCATCCCCGAGGATCTCTTCCTGTTCCCCGAGGAGACGTGGAAGGGCCCGACCTCCTCAAGGTATCCAATTCTTCCCTCAACTTGGCATTCTCCACTTCTAGGAATGAAAATCCCTCGTCAGTCACTGGGATTAGGGTTGTTGAAGAAGAGGCTGCAGACTTCAACTGTGATAGCTCTTTCTGCAAGTTGTTGTTTTCCTTTTCCAGCAGCTCGACAATCTATCAGCATTCCTCGACCTCGCCCCTCAGGGTTCTCTCCCTTACATCGTAACCAGCAAAAAGCTTCTCGTAGCCCTTGTCAGCAACGATCAGCTTATACTTCTTCTCGTAACTCTCATGCAACAAGGCAGTTGATTCCTTGTATTGATTCTGAAGGTCTTCGAGGGTGAACAAGAGATCCTCGATCATTTTATAGTAAGCCATATTATTGGCTACTGCTCGATCAAGCAGACACTTCAGGTACTGATATGCTTCCACTGCCTGTTCTGAAGCATCCTGGCCAAGGATGTCGGCAACTTGTGCAACACTCAAGTCTGTGTGACCAGCCTTAAAGTACTCATTGCACTGTTGCAGCAACTTTGTATCATGGGCAGATAGCAGATCCATCCTGGCCAGAAACTAGCAGAGAAAGAAAAGCAATCATCAATAAGAAGAATAAGTAGAGTATGAATAGAATATGAACAAAAATATGCAAGAAAATTCAAGTTTTATTAGATCATAAAATTCAGAATTACAAGTGCTGGATTACATTTGACGAAGAAAGAAAATATAAAAGTAAGCCCGAACAACACTACACATTTTCCTTATCTCCCAAAACCTTCTCGGGAGGTTGGGAAGAGGAAGCAGGTTGCTCGGAGGGAACTGTGGGATGTTCGGAAAGCACCAGTTGTTGCTCGGATGAAGAAACGACTTGCTCGACAGCAGACTGGATGGCTGGGGGGTGATCTCCCATCACCATTGAAGACTCTTCAGAGGTAGCTTCGTCCTCTTCTAATTCTTCTGGAGTAGGAGGAGGACCAGGGATATGCCTCTGGAAGAGCTCGGAGGACTCGTCGACCTTCATTTACTGAAGGGCAGCGACCCATCCATCCCTAAAGTACTTTAGACTGCCATAGTCTACTTGAGATACCATGGCAGCACATCCCTTGTTCCACCCCTTGTCCCAGCCAGAGCTGAAGGACTTTTTCACAGCAGCTTTCCTCTTCAGCTTCTCCAAGGAAAGCGTCTCGGGCAGAAGGTTCTCAGCATTCTTCAGTTTGATCTCAACCTCCTCCTTCTGCCGACCTACGTCCTAGAGCTGGTCCAACCTCTCCTCAGCAACTTTGAGTTTATTTTCCAGCTCTCCAATGGCTTTGAGCTTTTCCTCAAGCTCTTTATTTGCCTTCTCCAAGGCATTCTTTTTCTTCTCCAACTCCTTGGAGGCATCAGCAACTTGAGCTTTTTCTTGCTCGGAGGAGGAAAGTTTTTTCTCCCAGATAGCCTTATTAGTGGCATACTTCTAGCAGGAGGCTTCCAAAGATTTGATAGCCTCTTCCATATCTCCCTCCACACTGAACGAGGAGCATGAGGCTTTAATGGCTTCATCCTTTTTCAAGATTATGTTAAAGCAGCTTGTCAACTGTAAACAGAAAAAGAAAGCAAGTTATAAACATAAATGACAAAGGAAAATATGAAAAGTTCAAAGTAAAGAAAATTACTGAAGCAGGATGACGAGAAGCCAAAGAAGTAACCATGTTTCGAGTAAGATTATCTTCGTTACCCTGGACCTCGGGAATGGTCCGGGACTTCACCGAGCTCATGGCAGAGCTCGAAGGGACAAAAGTGGGAACTACATTCCCAGCAGCTGGGGGCTGAGTAGTGGTGTCAGCCAAATTGACCGAGGAGCTTTTCTTCAGCCTTCTCGGGGGAATAATTACAGATTCAACCAAGGATGAATCCTTGGTCGGTGATATCACAATCACCTTTCCAGGAGCAGCAGAGTTGCTCGGAGCCACTGCGGGCTTATCAGCAACCTTCTCGAAGACTTTAGCAGTAGCAGCTGGAGGAGCTGCATTAGTCTTCTTTTTCCCCTCCTTTGGGACATCAATCTTAATCCTTTTTACCTCCCCATAACCGGAGGCGGTTTTCTCAAACAGAGCAGGAGTTCTTCTCTTCTTCATCCTTTCGCTCAAAGAAATATGAGATTCAGACGAAGAACTTGCAGAGGTTGGTACTGGCTCTGCTTCACTGATCACTAGACGAGCAGTGAAGGAGGTTGTGTAGCTCTTGTACTGGAGCAGATACGAAGCAGACCTGATGTGCTCGTCGGCAACCCTTTGATGCAGACCCCAGATAAGTCCCAAATGCCTTATATTGACATCTGTTTCTTTTGGGCACTTTCTCTTGCTATCAACTGCAAATAAACAAACATTGTTATCAGTGGCACATTTTATCAAACACAAAACAAACATGATTTCAAAATAAATAAAATTAAATAAAAATAACCTATCCCATTGCCATAAGGAGGGCATCTGGGACCCTGGTAAACCTCATCTTCGGTTAATGGAGGATGTTTCCAATTTTTTACGACAACCCCGTGTTCAAAATAATCCCTATTGGCATCAGGGAGGTTGACTACTAAGGCTCTATTTATAAACCTAGTTTTTAAATAATAAATATTATCATTAACTGCCCATCTATAACAGTACATGATTTCTGGAATTCCTATACGAGTTCCATGCACTTGATTTAATTTATGCACCCCATTAACTATTCTCCATGTGTTGGGGGCTATTCGTGCAGGAACAACATCAAAGTACTGACAGAATTCCAGACACAGAGGATTTGGTGGAAAAGAAAACCCACACTCAGCAAAAAAGAGACTGGGGAACCAATGTCCCTCAGCCAAATTGAAATAATTAGAAGGCTCAGAAAGCTTTTCTAAGACGACCCAAGATGGAATGGAAAAATCAGAACGAAATTTCTCAAGAGACTCAACAGGATAAACCATGGTGAATAAAGAAATAAAGATGAAGGAAGAAGATCTTACAGGAAAAGAACGGATCTGCTGACTACGGATGATGGAAAAGATGAATACACAAGAGAGTAGAAGACAATGAAAAACTCGAAGATGAAAATTTGAAAAGGTAGAAGACGATGGGAGTGTCTGTGAAGTTTAAACACCTTACCTTGGGAACTGGCTAAGTAATGATTACAAAAAAGGATGATTACGTTACCGGCGACTAAAAGGGCATTAAATATAGGCGCGGGAATCAAAGTGGGCAACAACGGCTAAAAAGACAAAAAGTAACGCGAGAATCGAAGCACGCAGAAAAGTCTAAAAAAGCATGATTCTATGAATTTGGAAAGAGAAATAAATACAAGGGAAATGTTCCTGAAAATCAGGAAGACTATTTAAAGCTACCATATTCCTAGAAAGAATGTTCCATACTCCTCAAATTTCGAACTATGAAACATTGGGGGCTTCTGTTGATACCAAATTTAATCTGCTAACGTGGACCAATCATATGAAGACACATGGCAATTACAAACACTTCCGAGGAACTCCCACGCTCCGAGGAACAAAACTACAGCGAGGAAGACTAGCTCCCCGAGGAACACTGCTTACCCGAGGAACTCATAGTTCCCCGAGGAACTCATACACTCCGAGGAACAAACCTCTCCAAGGAACTCTTGAATACCAAGAAGCTTAGGCGGTCCGAGCTGCATCTCGAACAAAGCATTAATAGCTGGATAACCAACAGTTCAACTGATTCATTAAATGCTTATCATTTGGACGCGCACGCAAAGAGGGCATTAAATGTATTACCCTTTCATATGCATATCATTTAATGTGTTACCCTTTCACATTACAGCCTCAAGGCTATAAATACATTGTACAATCCTCATTGTAAAAGGACCCCAGACCGGAATTTATTGAGATAACTTGTAATCGAGAATTCCCATACAAACAGCAATAAAACAACAGTGGACGTAGGCCATTCTTATAAGGCTGAACCACTTAAAAATCTTTTATCTCATTTATTTATCTGTGATTGAATTATTAGAGTGATCTAATTTTTTACATCAATAATTGGCTTGTGGAGTACGGGGCTCGTGGGCTGTATTGGTCCGTACCTTGGTGGGGACAGTTGCAGCCTGTTCTGGAGCTAGGAGAATATTCATATGTGCGGCTGGTTGGTCTCAGGCAGACCTCTTTTTATTTCCCTTGGCGGCTTTTGCGTTAATTTGTCTGGTCGCAGGTCGTGCCCCCTCGGACCTCAAATTTCTTTCCAGTAGAAGATTTGACTGAGCGCTTGCGTTTGTTGCTTGGATCTCTGTGGGAAAATCGGCGTCCGTCGACCCGTCCCTCTCAGTCTGTTGGGAAGGTTTTCCATATCCCCAAAGATTATATGAAGTGGTTGTGGAGGGAAGCAGTCAGCAAGATGTTGGCAGTAGAGACCGGTCGGAGGTGGTTTGTTTTATCTGACTCCATGGAAGGGGGTGTTGTGGTATTTTCAAAGATGGTTAAGGCTCATCGGTCCATGGAGTGTTCGCGGCACTCCATTCAGGCAGGAGAGACTTGGGGTCCTCAGGATGTAGATGATGAGGGTGCAGGCTCTTCGGGTAGTTGTGGGTAGGACTCCTAGGGAGTTTATTTATGTAACAGATATGGGGGATTTTGTCTGGTTTTTATGATAGTAGGGAGAAGGGAGTTATCCGTTCCTTTTTCTTATGTAATCCGTGCTGTAGTTTTTTATTAATGAAATAAATAAGTTTCTGATCATCCACCTGTGCCTTACGATGAATTTTGTATTTTGAATTATCTATACCAATCTCTAAGGCATACATAATCCTTTTGTTCAAGTAGATGTTTAGAATGAACTGTTGTTCTCGGAGATAAGAAAGGAATATATTTTTGTGAAAAAGAAGGGGCCGTGCTCATGTGAGGAGTATGAGCTGCCTACGTACCTCTGGGGTTTTTGAAAAAGTTCTTATCTGTTGAAAATTGTTTTTGTAGAGGATCATTCCCACGTAGTTCTGGGTAGAGGTAAATGGAGAGAGTTTTTTTCTTTTTTTTTTTTTAAGAATAGAAGGGGGATGAGAAGAGTCGTAGCGTGCCGAGATTTTGGGCTAGGGGTAGAATTTCTTGAGACGATCCAGATTAACTGGACGAGCCATCTCTTCCCCATCCAGGTCAGTGAGCATGGCGGCACCGCCAAACAAGATCTTCCTCACAATGTAAGGGCCGCTCCAATTGGGTTTGAACTTTCCTCTGGGGTCCCATATGGGTTAGATTATCTCTTTGAGGGATAAATCCCCCTCTCGGACACCGCGGTCCTTGACTCTCTTGTTGAATGATCGCGCTATTCGGTGATGGTACCCTTGTATGTGGTAAAGATCTTTTAATCTCCGTTCATCTAGGAGGGCTAGCTCATCAAGACGTCCTTGGCACCAGTCTTCTTCACTAACCTTGCTTTCGAGCACGACACGTAACGAGGGCATTTCCAGCTCCACAGGTAGGACTGCTTTCATGCCGTAGACCAAGGAGTAAGGGGTAGCCCCAGTAGAGGTTCAAATTGAGGTTCGGTAGCCCCAGAGGGCGTAGGGGATCCAGCCGGCCCAATCCCTACAACTTTCGGTCATCTTGATGATGATGGCTTTGAGGTTTTTATTGGTGTCCTCAACTGCGCCATTGGTCTGAGGTCGGTAGGGAGAATATCTATGTCTTTGAATCCCGTATTCGTTGATTATTTCTGTAACTTCTGCTTCAAAGTGCAAACCATTATCCGACACTAGCTCGTGCGGGACCCCGTATCGGCAGATGATATTTTTCTTGACGAATTTGGCCACCTTCTTGGCACTTAATAATACGTATGACTCAGCTTCGACCCATTTGGTGAAGTAATCGATGGCAACCAGGATGAACTCATGCCCGTTTGACGCTTTTGGTGTGACCTTCCCTATGATGTCGATACCTCAGGTGGAGAACGTCCAGGGAGAAGTCATGTTGTATAATTCCCGCGGAGGTAGATGTTGGAGATTGGAGAACTATTGGCATTTAGGGCACCTCCGAACATAGGCGGTGCAATCCTGGGCCATGGTGGTCTAGTAGTAGCCTTGTCGGATGATCTTCTTGGCAAGCATGTGACCGTTCATGTGAGGTCCGCATTCCCCACTGTGGATTTTCTGCATTATCTTTTCAATGTCAGCCACTGCGATACAGTGCAAATGAGTTCCATAAAAATTCCTCTTGAGTAGTGCTTTATGACAAATGATGTACTGAGCAGCCAGCCTTCGGAGGCTAGCTCGGTCATTCTTGTTGGAACCCTCGAGATACCTATCGTACCGGAGGAGGCACCAAATATCATAGTACCAGTAATTGACTAGCTCGGGGTCTTCTGTGGGGACAAGATCAATATGATAACAATGGGTAGGTTTGTCTTGCTTTTGGACTAGGAAGGGGGTCATTGTTATTCCCTCGGGCATGTCGACCATAGAAGCCAAAGTAGAGAGAGCATCGGCTAGGTTATTCTTTGCTCGGGGTAGGTAATGGAAGGTGATATCTCGGAATTAGGAGGTCAACTCTTCTAATTGGGCGTGAAAGGGTTGGAGCTTTTAGTCCTTGACTTTCCACTTTCTGAGCACTTAACCGATAATAAGGGCAGAATCCCCGTATACATCAAGGTATTGAATACCTTTCTCGAGAGCGAGCTGGAGGCCTACTGTGCATGCCTCGTATTCTTTCATGTTGTTGGTGCAAGGGAAATCCAATTTAATGGCGATAGGAGTGTGGGAGTCATCTGGGGCAACCAGAAGTATCCCAATGCCATATCCCTTTTTATTGGCAGCGTCATCGAAGAAAATTTTCCATCGGAGGCGGTCTTGAGTGGTGCAGAGGATATTTTCATCTGGAAATTTAGAGATCCAGACATCTATTTCTTCTATAGGGTAGTCAGTGAGGTAATCAGAGATGGATCTTCCTTTAACGGCTTTCTGTGTGACGTACACGATATCGAACTCGGTTGGGAGCATCAACCATCGGGCCATTCGACTGGATAAGGCGGGTTTCTCAAGCAGGTATTTGATGGGATCCATTCGGGATACAAGTTTAATGGGGAAGGCGAGCATGTAATGTCGTAACTTTTGGGTGACCCAGACAAGTGCGACACATGCTTTTTCTAAAGCAGTGTAGTTGACCTCGTACCCGGCCAACTTGTGACTGGCGTAATAGATGTCTCTTTCTTTGCGAGAGTCTTCAAGATACTGGGCTAGCAAAGCCCCGATTGCAGTGTCGGTTATGGTTAGGTATAAGAGCAAGGGGAGACCAGGTTGTGGTGGCATGAGAACTGGAGCTTGGGTTAGGTACTGTTTGATTCGATTAAAAGAATCTTGGCAGGCCTCATTCCAAACCTTGGTTGAATCCTTTTGGAGGAGCTTGAAGATTGGTTCACAGATGGAGGTTAGTTGGCTGATGAACCGGCTGATATATTATAATTTCCTAAGGAAACCTCGGACTTCCTTCTCTATTGGGGGAGGTGGCATCTCAAGTATGGCCTTCAGCTTTCTATCCCCTTCTCACTAACCATGAATCCTAAGAGTTTTCCTTTTGTAACGCCGAAGACACATTTCTGTGGATTAAGTCGCATCTGATACTGCCGCAGTCGTTCGAAGAACTTTCGGAGAGAGGGAACATGACCTTATCTAGTTTTGGACTTGATAATCATATCATCCACATAAACCTCGACCTCCTTGTGGATCAAATCGTGCAGGATGGTTGCGGCATCCCTTTGATAGGTAGCCCCAGCATTCTTGAGGCCGAATGGCATAACGGTGTAGCAAAAGGTTCCCCATGGGGTGATGAATGCAGTTTTCTCTCGATGATCGGGGTGCATCTTGATTTGGTTGTATCCAGCAAATCCGTCAACAAATGACTTGAGAGCATGACTGGCTGTGTTGTCCACGATCATATCGATGTTGGGTAGCGAATAATCATCCTTCGGAGAGGCTTTATTTAAATCTCGGTAATATACACACATTCGAACCTTTCCTCCTGATTTTGGTACAGGTACAATATTGGCTAGCCACGTGGGATATTCGATTACTCGAATGAAACCCACGTTCAACTGTTTGATCACCTCTTCTTTGACCTTAAGCGACCATTCGGTGCGGAGTTTTCTTAATTTTTGTTTAACTGGCTTGTAATCTGGGAGAGTGGGGATCTCGTGCTGAGCTATTTTGGGGTCGATGTCGGGCATATCATCGTAGGACCATGCGAAGACATCCACGAACTCCTTTAGCAATTCTTCGAGTTGTGCGCGCTCATGCTCGTCAAGGGTGACCCCTATCCTAATATCGCACTGTTGGCTACTAGAACCGAGATTAATAACGACAGTCTCTTCTTCATTAACTTGAACGCGGTTATGTTGTTTATTATTATTCTTATTTAGATCAGTTAAGAATTGTTCATTTGCAAAATCATCATCATCAAAAGTTCGATTGGGATCTACACAATTAATGTAAGGCACATCAAGATACTCAAAATCTTCGTTTATTTCATTGATAGGAAAAACAACATTGAGAACCTCATCAAAAGAGGTCTCGATTACATTTGAGCAAGGATAGATAACAGTAGATAAAACAGGGTAAACATTGGGGTTAGGGGAGATTTCAACAGGTAGAGTTGGCGTAGCATGCCAGTTGAGGAGAGGTGTATCAGTAGCTTTAATCAGACGGGATGGGTCCCTTGATGTAGTGCCTGAATGAACCATGCATAGTGTCAGCCCTAGTATCTGCAAGTTGATGGAATCTTCGGAATCACTTTTCCCAGTCTCTTTAGTATCTTTGATAAGCGGTGGTACCCAGTATTGGTAATTTTCGACCCATGGGTAGCTGTCTTGGAAAAAGATCTCCATTCCAGGCTTTATCTTCTTGTCTGCGTGGTCATACCATGGTTCTGGAAAACCGCAAAAGGGGAAATCCTCACCCTCTTTAATGAATCGTCCATTTAAGGAATCAACTGAGATAGCTCGAACGTAGTCTAACCCTCTTTTTGATCGAGTCTGGCGGATCATTCTGAGCTCTGGTTCTGATGGTTGATATCCCAAGCCGCAAGGAGGGAGAGCTTTCTTCAGTTCGACGGGCTCAAGTATCCCCTGTTGTCTTTGTCCTAGCCCCAGTCCGGGTATGAAGTGCATGTTTCTGAATATCTGAATCACATTGACATTGCCATGAGGGTCGTATTATAAACAAACCCTTTCTTTGAAACCGTCCCCTACCGGGAGTAGGGATGGTTCAACTCGAAAACCTGATAGGAGCATATCATTTTACCCATGCTGTATCTCAAGGATTGGACTGCCGGTGCTTGCACCCTCGGTGTTACCGTCATCACCCAAGATGGTGATGACTCGCCCATCGACGAAGAACTTCAGTTTCTGATGGAATGATGAAGAGACACCCTTTATACTGTGGAGCCAGGGTCGCCCGAGCAATAGGTTAAAACAGGCTGGGATATCGATGACTTGGAATTCGATGACAGAGTTTATAGGTCCAACCCCTATTACAAGATTTATGGATCCTATCACCTCACGGCGGGTATTATCATAGGCACGCACGGCAGCGGATATTGGAGCGAGGTCACTTTCTTTCAGGCCTAAACATTTGAAGGTTCTCAGTGGGCAGACATTTAAAGCGGATCCGTTGTCAATGAGAGAAAGTGGTACCACCTTCCCCATAACTTCGACGGAGATGTTGAGTGCATGATTGTGATTTAGCCCAATTTTGGGGATTTCTTCTTCAGAAAAGGACAGCATTCGGGTGGAGGTCAAGGACCCGACCAGGTTCATCGCTTCTTTTGGCATGGTAGAAGGAGGAACTATAGGTTCAGCGAGTAATTTGATCAAAGCATTTATGTGCAGCAGGGAAGACATGAAAAGCCCCCATAGAGTGATGTTAGCTTGAGTTTTCTTCAGTTGATCGAGGATCTTGCTCTCCTCGAGGGTCATTTCTGGCATAGGAAGGTTTTCAACGCCCTTCCCCTTATCATTTACTGGTAGCGAGCTTGGAACTTGGTAATGTCTCCCAGATCTGGTCTTGTGATTTACTAAATAAGGGAAGAACTTAAATCCAGTTTCCTCATCAATCTCAGGTAGTTCTTCCACCTTATCTATTTCTCCGAGGAGTTCCTCAAATGATATCATCCCACATAAGTCAGTTATCGGGCCATTTCCTCCTGAAGCTTGTTCTTCATTTGAAACTTCGAATTCTTCCCCCCATCCGATGGCAACAATTCTGTTTTCCCTTGTGAAGTCAATGCATTCCATAACTTCAACGGCTTCTTCAAATAGGTCTTCCCATTCTGTGGGGATGTGTAAGGGTGAAGGTACCAGGTGCCCTTGCAGCTTCAAAGTGTCAAGTAACTCAGTGATATTGAAAATGTTGTTGGTTTTCCTGAATGCTTCCGTCATGATCTGGACAACATCATCTAAGCAGATTTCGTCGGTTGGTACCACCCACCTATCTGATTCTTGGGCCCATTTTCGTTCTTCCAAAAACAATGTACTGAACCTCTGGCAGTCGATAATCATCTATGAGGGCAATTTCAGCCCGAACTCTAGGAGTTGGTTTAACACCTCTGACAATTCCATACTTCCACTTTCAGAACAGGTCCGTACAGTGATGCACGCTCTGGTAAGGAGTGACAAAGCCTGATCAGCGGGGCTAGTAGGGTGTAGGAGGAAATATGGGCAAAGTTGAAGGGGTTTAGGAGGGTATAAGGGTGTGATTTGAGTTGATGGATCAAAATCTGGATTTTCTTCCAAGAAGATGGCATTGGTGTGATTTGGGAGTGGGTTATGAGTAATGTTTAGTTTAGGATTGGCTGGTAGGGCGATGGTACCCCGATCAATGAGATCTTGGATTATGTTTCGAAGGTGGAAGCATTGGTCAGTGGTATGGCCAGCTGTTTGGTGAAAGGCGCAATGAGCATCGGTCTTGAAATTTCTGGGAAGTGGATTGGGTAATGGACGTGGATCCAGGGGCTTTATAAGGTTTCGGCTTAACAGGGCTTGGTAAACTTTGGAGAGGGGAGCATGGAGCTCAGTGTATTCCCTTTGAACGGGGGCAGGGCAGCTTTCTGGTGCTCATGATGTGGTTGGTTGAGAGATATTGTTGATGGTTGAGACTGCGGCACTGACAGGTTTGTCATATTTTCTGGGGGTGAACTATCCGGACACCTTCTTTGGTTCAACTTCTGTTTTGGCAAGACCCTCTTCGATTTCTACTCCTGCTTCTCTGAGAGCTCAAAAATGGGGGTAGTATTGTCCTCCCATGGTTGCTCGGACATGGGGCAAGAAATTCTTCTTCACTATGCTGACTTGTTCTTCTTCAGATGGCCGATTAGTTATGGTAGCCGCTTTTTCCCTCCATCGGGCTATAAAGTTACTGACGGATTCTCCAGAGTTCTGTTTGAGCAACTCCAAATCACGGCGGGTGACCTCAAGCTCTTCGTTGTATTTGTACTGTGACATGAATTCTCGGGCTACATCCTCCCAGCTACGAATTCTGGATTCCTCAAGAGATAAAAACCATCGGAGAGCACTGTGTTTCAAAGTTTGCTGAAATAATTAGGCCATCACCTCTTCGGAAGCCTCTAGTAGAGTCATGGAACGATGATAACTGCGAAGATGAACAATCGGGGGACCACTCCCTCCAAACTTCTCGATATTTGGCATCTTGAACTTCTCGGGTAACCTCGCTTTAGGATAAGGAGACATATGGGTGTAGTCCATGTAATTTCCAGAGATCCTGACTTGGTCAAACTTCTTGGTGAGCATCTTAAGATCTTCTTTGACTTTGTTCAACTCCTCCTCCTTTGGATCAGCAACTATAGGCAAGTTAGCCATAGGTTGGGCAATGTTTAGCATTGGGAGTTGGGCAGGCGGTGTCCCATTAGCAGGAGGGGCACGTGGAGTGTGCTGATATTCTTCCGGAACCCAGATGGGCTCGGGTGGACCCATAGCGCGAGGGAACAGGGCCTCGGGCTCTTGAGGAATAGGTACTTGGTTTCGTTGCATTTCTTGGACCTCAGCTTGGAGGTTGTCAATCTTGGCCACGAGCTGAGCTAGGACCGTAGGCAGATCCGGTTGTATGACTGGTGATTGATCTGCATTCTCCATGGAAGATGGATGGATTTCGGATTCGGAAAAAGTAGTAGAGGAACGGACAAAACTTCGGGGTGATTTGACTGAAGACCTAAGCCAATAGGGAGCCAGGCCAAGGGCGTGCGATCAACCTGAGAAGGCGTAGGATGAGATTTATTTTTGAGAAAAGGGAAGGAACTATTTTTGGATTTTTGATAAGAAGGGATAAATGTTTTTGGAGACGGACCTCAGCATTATTATTATGATTATTATGTTCTCACTTGTATTTAATTCTCCTAAATGCAATACCGAACGGGAACCGAGCCTGGAGAAGTGGGCTCTTAATATATGCAAAGCTATGGTTTGGACTTGTAACCAGGCTCGCGGACAGAGTCCTGTTTTAAAAATGCGTGAAAATTGGGCAGAAAATCGACCCGGAATTTCGGCAGAGTTTCGGGTCGAAACCGGCAATCTAAAGTGCGTGTCCTAGGTTTAACACCTATATGAGGGTATGCAGATGGTTGGGTGAATCGGCATGGGTTCCCCCCTTTGGCGTGACTCCCACGATATACGTCTTGCTCTTGCGGGCAATCGGTACGTGTGGACAAGCCATTTGATATACCTGAGTGTACGTGAATTGCCTCACCATATACCTCATGGAGACGGTACGTGTGAGAGCGAATTCGATATACTCAGCGTAGGTGAACGAATTCCCTGCGATATACCTCCCGTCATGACTTCGGTCAAGCGGTACGATGCGGATAACCGTTCGATATACGTCGAAGGTACTTGGCCAATGGGAGGTGAAAGTCATATCGCTTAGGCTAACTGCGACCTGCCGGACCAGCGCCCATCACGAAGTGACCCTCCAGTTACTGGATAAAATTTAGTTAATATCAATGCTCTTTGGTGATGTCGTGTGAATCATGCATGATTCTCTTATTAGTATCTTATGATGATAATGCCTTTCTTGATTATGCTAAACCGGGAACAAAGCACAAGTACCACAAAAGGTACACCAAGTATGGATGGGTGATGAGTGAAACATGGGGATATACATGTGATCCTAGGTGCACGTGGTGTGAAGTGTACATGGAGAATTTTTCTACAAGTGTGTGAACATAAGCATAAGCATGGGATACACATATGAGAAAGGGGAACATGCAGATATGGAGGGGGGAAGCATAAATAAATAAATATAGCATCCATGTAAATAGAGTCAAGCCCTCAAAATAAATAAAAGTCCCCAGCGGAGTCGCCACTGTGGCCATCCCTGCCGATCCCCGCCGCGGAGGGAGGAGGAATCCTTCGGGTCCCGCGCGTCCCCTCTCGGGAGAGCGCTCCGGCCGGCGTCGATTTTGTGAGGTGTGAAAAATATAGAGAGATTCAGAGTCGCCAGTCTATTTTACTCAAAACAGACAAAAGAAAAAAAGGGGAAGCCACCCCGAAGGATGGCTTCCAAAGACATACTAGTGCATGCGAAACCAAATGATTCAGAAAGGGTTCGGAGGCTTAGTTACTAAATGGGAAGGTGTTAGGCACCCATTCCGCCCTTTCGGTCTCTCATGGATATTTGCTATTTTCCTTTATATTTCCCCCCGTGAGATGTGTGCATGTGTATATATATATAATGGAGGTAGGAGTCCTCGACTTGTATCATGGAAAGGATAAAGCGAGTCATCCGTAGGAAGATATAAAAGTAATATTAAAAAATTACGATTTACGCGGTTACCCCTATGTTGATCGTTATAAGGGAACGATAATGCATATGGAGTAATGCGTCACTAAGAATAAGTATATATATAATATAAGAAAAATGGATTTAGAAAATAGAAAGTGAGAGAAAAAGTGAGAGAAAGGACTCGAGTCTCGGGTTTTACCCCGAGACGCCTACATAGCCTATAAAGGCATCAAAGTCCACGTAGTTCGCATACAAAGCAAAGGGGTGGGATTTATCCCATAAATCCAAATGTGGGATATCTTATTTGTAGGTGTGTGTGTGTGTAGAAAAAGTGTTTTAGTTATGAGAAAAGTGTGGGAAAAGTGTGAGAATCCCTTATTTGGAATTTATGAGCAAACCCTCTTTTTCTTGTTTTTTCGGGTTTTTTATTTATATGAAAATATGGGATGTGCAATAATACTATATAAAAAAAGTAGATTAGGATGTGTGAGATGAGAAAAAAAAAGGCTAAGTAAGAAAACAAGTTATTGGGAATTCAAGAGAATTTAAGAGAGAGTTTGAGAAAGTTGGACCTTCTTGAAGATCTTGAGCTTGATCTTGAATGTTGGAGAGCAGCCCTTGAGCTTGGATGATGATGGAGAGTGGTTAATTCACCAAGTTTGATGAAAAGGATGATGAAAAGTGGAGGTAAAAGAGGGGTTTGGAAGTTGAAATCACGCTGCCTTCGAGAGAGGTTTCTGGGATTCGTTCAGAGAGATTTCTATCAGATCTGGGCTCCCTTTGTAAAATGAGGCCAAGGCCTCCTTTTATAACCCCAGGGGACTACCGATCGGCCCTATCATGGCACTGCCTATCAGCAGGTGCCGATAGGCAGGATCTGGAACCTGCCATTTGGAAGTGCGCCTCAGACTTTTTCAGAAAATTGGCCGTCGCGTGCAAACCGTTGGTCAGAATTGGGCACGGGGCATACCGTTGGAAAGGTAATTTAGATAAATTTGAAAGTCCTTTGGACCGCTCCTGAGTTCGGGAGTTGACTTTGGGTCAAATGTGGCTCGGAAGCGTTTGTCGGTCCATTGAACGGGGAATCGTGCGGACACAAACGGATCGTTCGTCCGCATGGTAAGTCCGAATCACACACAGGGCCTACCGTTGGAAAGGTCGGGAGATGTACTTTGACATTCCAAAGAGTTTGACCCGGTTTGGAGAGTTGACTTTGGTCAATCGGGCCCGGGAAGCGCTCGGTGGCTTCCCGGAGTTAAATCGATCGTTCGTCCGCATGGAAAGTCGAAATTGCGAACGGGATGGACCGTTGGAAAGGGTATTCAGTTCCCTTCAAAGATTCATTCAGCCTCGATCGAGCTGAAGAGTTGACGTAGGTCAAATAGAGCCCGGGAATGCTCGGTGGCCTCTGGGTTTGGTTTCGGACGCAAATGGATCATTCGTCCGCTTGGTAAGTCGGAATCGCGCATGAGGTGGACCGTTGGAAAGGGTATTCAGTGCCCTTCGAAGATTCATTGAGTCTCGGTCGAGACGAGGAGTTTTACTTTGGGGTCAAACTGAGCTGGGGGGTGCCCGATGGCCTCCAGGTCAGTACTCAGGACGTGACCTGGGTTTATAGTGATGAAGGGAGGTTCTAAGGACCTAAGTAGAGTTAAGGGGTAACAGAATGGGGTGTCTACAGGTATGATCCGGACTTATCAGGGAAATTAATACTCCAGAGACTTTTGAATGGGACTCACCGTCTACATAGAGTTTCCATTTATTAAGTTAAGTGGGTTACACATTAGTCATGTGAGCGGCAAATTCCCTTTGACCATGCTTATGACCTCCGAAAAATTCAACAATAAAGTCTCCCAAAACTTATCCTTTGATAGCAGTTTTAGGTTGATAATGGATATCAAATCTCGACAGTTCCATCGACCATTTAAACATCCATTCAAAAAGTTTTACCTTTCTACATACTACCTTTAATGGAAAGGAAGTGATAACTATGATTGTGTACACTTCAAAGTAATATTTTAACTTGCGTGAGGATCACTAATAAGTAAGCTAACTTCTCTAGAGGGATCTATCATTTATCCAAGTCCATCAATATATATTGCTAACATAATATATTGGGGTTTAGTACCACTCACTCTCACATATCAAGGTCGAGCTAGCCGTGTGGTCGTATATCGAGAGATACAGGAGATCGAATCACCCGAATTTAGGACTACGAGCAGAGGACATCATCATAAGTAAAGATTAATTTCCTCAAGGGCTTTTGAGCATTAATCATTCCACGTCTGGTATTTCTCATTCCTCAACAACTGAAAGCAAGGTCAATATTTTTTAGAAGATTTAAAGCTGAAGCAGTTGATCACTTCCAATATCCTGGTCAGCTTTTGAACATCCTTAACTATTTCAGGCTATCGAATATTGTTTGTTGCCTCAATCTGATCTGTATTTTCTTTGATTCTCCTTTAACTGGTCAGATAACCCTAAAACTTACTGGATTGGACTACAAAGTAGCATTTGGCTGAGTTGAGTTTAGTTCTGTTGTATTTGAGGACTTCAAATGTTAGTCAGGTCTACTAGACAATTACCTTTATATTTGATCTTTACGAGCATTTCATCTATGTATACATACCTTGTTTCATCTAATCGATGCTTAAACATCTTAGTGACCAGTCACTGGTAGGTTTCTCATGAATTTTTTAATCCAAACGGCATGGCTGTATAGTAGTAAATCCCAAAAATAGGGATGAAAGAGGTCTTCTCCTGGTTGGTCCCAAAAAAAGGGATTTGATGATAGCCGGAATAATCATCTAAAAATAACATTCGCTCATGGATAGCTGTAGCGTCGTTTAGATAGTCAATCTTTGGGAGATGAAAGTTATCTTTGGAATATCCCTTTTCTAGGTCAGTAAAGTTCATGCAAACTCTCCACTTTTCATTGATCTTTCTGACTATAACTGGGTTTGAGAGCCATTTGGGGAATTAAAATTTTTTGATCGACCTTGCCTCCAAAAGTTTTCCTACTTCCACTTTTATTGCTTTGCGCTCTCTAGGTCTATTTGTCATATTTTTTGAGTGATCAGTGAAAATGACCAATCCCTATGAAGTCAGTGGCACATCACTTCAGAATCAATGTAAGGCATATCATACGGTTACCAAGCGAATACATCATGGCTCTCTTTAAGAAAAGAGATTAATTCCTCCTTGTGGTCAGTAAGTGAGCTGTCGATCAGAAATCGGTTTCATAGGTGAGAGTCGTTGAACATAATTTCTTACATTGGTTTCATGAATCTATCTGCGATGGCCACCTTATTTCTTTACCTCATTCTTATATACTCTAACTTCTATTTTGATGGATTAGTTTCATTTATGTCCTCTATATTTTCCTTTTTTATTATTTGGTTCTGATGGCAACGGTAAAACATTGCCCACTAGTAGCATGATTTCCACATATATCCATTACTCCCTAGTCAATATTGCATTTGAGCTTCTGAGGGTAGGTGGATGAAATATCTTTCATAGCATGGATCCATCCTCGACCCATAATCATGTTGTATGGTAACTCAATGTCCACAACCAACAATAATATTCACTTGAAAATGCTCCCAATTCATAGGAGTACCACTTTCTATTAAGCACGTCATTCTTCCAGCGAAGTCAACCAATGGGATGGTCGCTTCCTTCAGATACTCCATCTTGAGGTTGAGTTTGTTGAATTTTTTTAATTATATGACATTAGAAGACCTCCTGTGGTCCACTAGTAGCTTATTCACATCTCAATTTGCAATTTTGAGAGTGACTACTAGCGCATCATGATGTGTGGTTCTTATTCTAATCGGGGACCCCTCGGTGAAAACGATATGCTTGTCATATTTGATATCTTCTTATCGATGACGTTCAACGGTTGAGGTTTTAGCGGGTTCAATTTGGAAAGCTTTGATGATCGTGTAACCTTCTTTAGTTCCATATGCACTGCATTATCTTGGATTTGATTCGGATTGGAGGCACCATGGATAATCGCATACTCATGTCCCATTTCATCATCGTCAAAGAGAGTATTAGGGTTTTAATCACGTTCCACATGGGCATTTCCATTATTATTCTCCATATAGTTATCCAGATGGCTTGTATAAGAAAGTTCCTCTAAGTGTGACTTGAGGGCCTTACAGTCTGTATTCTTGTTTAACGGGTTTCCTGCCATTTTCTTCGACCATTTGAAATATTTTATCTTTAATATTGTTTAAGATTTTATAGATTAGGTCATTAAAAATAATGTTGATGGAACCATGGGCTTTGCTAGGATCTATTTTGTCTTCGACATTAGATCCACCATTATGATTTTTACCCCTATTTTTAGGAGCACTTCCTTTATCTCCATTATCTATTCGAGATCATTTTTTGGTAAGGGACTAGTTCAAAATGGAATTTCTTTACAGGATGATCTTGAATAAGGCTACAACCACCCATTCAGAGCAGTCATCTACCTCGTTATGTGTTTTCTAATATCGTTGATCTACTCATGCAACGTTTCATATTGATTCTTCTTCATCATGAGTAAGGCGCCAATTCCCTTTGGATGTGTGCTACTAGTGATGAATCTCACGGTGAAGGCCTCTATGAGTTCCTTAAAGCTGGCGATAAATCGATGTGGTAGATTTTTAAACCAGTTATATGCGATGTCCCCTAAAATGGGAGGGATGATATAGCATAAAAGAGATTAGTTTTTTTCAGAGGGTCGTTGCATGGGTATATTAATGAACATAATTTGTGGGATCAATTTTCCTATTGTAAATATTGAATTCCTAGGTGGAGAAATTGTTAAGAGGATCAAAGTCCTCGATTGTTCGGGAAAAAAAAGACTACCTCTGGAAAATAAGTACCCTTTTGGCCAATACCTTGATGGTTCTGGTTCCTCATTGGGTAGGGTGATTGTCCATCTTTCTTTAAATAAGGTTACAAAGGTCATTCTTGTGACGATGTCTTCTGGGGGGATCCCTTGCATCTGATGATCATCGCCGATATGTGTGATCTTTATTGCATCGTGAAATCCTTCCTCAATTATGAGTTTTGCTCGCCTAAGGGTTAGGGATACAGGAAATCTCATGACGTTTTTACTTGTCTCGATGGATTTTTTCCTGCATCCTCTCCAAGCAACGTTGGAGATAAGAATTTTCCCCTACTGGAAGTGCGTGGCTACCTCAGAGGCGTCCACAAGCCTAAAGATTTTATTAGACTAGGCTTATTATTTTCCAAAGTTTGATCCTCGTGTGGGAAAAAATGTGAGATGGGAGTATTGTGCCTCCTATTGGCTTGGATTTCAAACCTAAACCTGGGAGCCTCAACATCATTTTGATCATTTTATTGACTGCCATGAGATGGCGAATGTCGGTTGTATGAGTGAGACATGGTTGCTCGTTGTCTTTATTTGGATGAGAAAATGTAGTCATTCCCACACGATGTCAATTGTAGGTGGTAAAAATCCTACTGGTATTTCATCAACATAATTAAAGCCAAGTAAAATACTATCATGCACGAATCACACACAAGAATAATATGTATGTGGTTCGATAATGTGCCTACGTCCATGGGGTGTTTCTCTTCTCTATAATAATCGTATGTTGATTATAAAGGTTATATTCTCCTTTTAATTAGGGTTAGTATTACATTTATAGCAAAAGAAAAGAGGTTGAACCATAAAGGTTTATATAACTCTAGGTGGCTATTCGATATGATCGGTCAGCATCCGCGATTTTTGCCAGGTTAGCCTCAACCATCCTTAATATCCTAATATGATATTAATGATAAGATCAATAGACATGTTTACCCTTCTTATGTCTGGTTGAATAATCTCCCACACAATTTATCTTAGAAGTCACTGAATCCTATTTATGATCACGGGCTTGCACCATTTTCCATACATGCGACAGCTAATTGCTTTATTGGCAAATTATTTTGGGTCTAAGCTGAAGTCTCACCCTAGGTCTCTAGTCCCTTCTTAAATTAACCCTGGTAACTCCTTTGTGAAAGATATTTCACTTTTCATTAAATTCATTCCTTTGCAGTCCAACTGACATTTTTAACAAAATATCCAACTTACTTTCGTATTTATTACTTGTATAAAGACTATTTTCTATCACTTTTATACTTTACCATTTTATGCGCATTTTATCATTTTATCCCCATTATATACTTAAAATCTTTATCATTTTTGAACCTCTTTAGAGTTAAATTCATTTAACATAACATTTAAGGTCCATTTTATAATTTCTGAAGTGTCAAGGTTAGTATGTAATTTTCTTTACAAACTTATAGTCCAATTACATTTGAATTTTAGGGACTAAATTGCAAAATCATAAGTTCAGGTAAATTTTTATAATTTTACCAGAAATCTATTTTTTGTAATATTTAAAAGTCCAATGGCTGATTTGAAATTAAACAAAGTTTAATGGTTGTTTTTTATTTTTCAAAAAGTTTGGGAGTTTTTTTATAATAAACCAAAAGTTTTGGGGCTATTTTGTAATTATTTAAAGTCCAGTGGTTGTTTTACATATATTTCCTAAAATATATTTTTAGGATCAAAATAACACTTTTCAAAAAGTCTTGGACGCAACCTATAATTTTAAGAAAGCATTGGTCAAAACTCCTACTCCAAATTAATCACGGTATAAAAATAAAATTTATAACATCCTTATACCCAAAATAATAATTTCTCAAAAGTCTAGGGTTTTAGTAATATTTTTAGAATATTTTTTTATAACCCTGAACCGCCACACGAACGAGCCATTTGGACTCTCCCATGCAAGCTAAACAGGGTGGACACTACTCAGGATCCACCTCCCAAACGAGTATTTTCAGAATGTTATTAAACACAACCCTTAAATTTATACATTTTATTTTTGCAAAATTTAATACTCCATTATTCGAATGCACAAATATAACCAACACCTACAATATATATTCATAACCCATACATATATCATTTCACATGTTTAACATATGTTGAAAATTAAAAATCCACAAATGCACTAATTAAACACATCTAAATCTGAAAATGAACCAACACCCCAACTTTTGTGTAATCCAAAATATGACATATTATTTGTGAACAGAGTCTACCCCTACCTCCAAAGTTTCCCTAAAGAGATTATTAATCATTTCATGATTGAATATGCACTCCAAATAATTTTCCCTTGCGTTTTACCTCCGAAACACCACAAAAAACACACTCGTATACTCCCTCAAAATCCCTCCTCTAGGTTTATTTTATCTGAATATAATGATGGCAGAAGGTTCCTGAGTTGCAACATATTTCCTCTCTCTCATTTTTAGAGGATTCTCATATTTTGAGCCTAACTTTCTTATTTAAATTGAGAGCAATACATCGAAATAATAATGGGCACATTTTGAAATCTTATATATCAATCAGACTGACAGTCCTTGACCGTCATAGAGGTATAATACTCCCGCTATAACGGGGCTTCAGGCCACTATAGCGGCTAGGGAAACCCTCTATAGCGGTCACCCTAACCTGATATTATTTTTCATTTTTTTAAACTTAGGATTAAATTCTTTATTTATCCATAATTACTTAACTTAATTTTTGTATTTTGATTAAATCCTATTAATGACACATTAAAACACGAATTAACCACTAACTCCAATATCAATTGATTATTCGAAACCAAGTTACACCACTTTGCTCATTTAATTTCTCAAATCACTCAAACTAGTCCAATAATTTATCAATTTCCCACTATGATTCATCCATGCATATCAAATTATAAAATGTAGCTATGCTTATGTAATTTAATTAACATAAATTTTAATGAAATGTGTGTCATTACATTTATCCCTCCTTAGGAAATTTCATCCTCAAAATTCTTACCCGTGACCACTGATTAATGCACAAGTCACCATTAGACCACACATATCAACAATAATGCCCACACAATCATCATAAACTTTAGTACATTTCGTCTCTGGAGTACTAATAAAAAATTTATCACTTCATCATATCTAATCATGTGTATCCATTTATTCCCTTATCCTTTCACTCCGAATATAATACATGTACCTTTTCAGTTCCATACTCTGAACATACTCCACTTTTCAACAAAAGTTCTCTAGTCCTTCATTCTTTAGTCATTTACCCAATTCGATATTTTATTAATTCCCTAATAATACAATTACTAGGCCATTATTGCGTATATTCTAAGTCCCTATTCTTTCTTGAACCTTACTAAAGGTTTTAAGACTTACAATCCATGCAAGGGATAACACACACAACCATGTAAGCACATGTCAATACATAATGATAACATACAAAATGATTCCTTGCGGTGAAAAGTTAAACGATGTCGGAATTGAGTCCGCTATCTAAGTTTTCATCTTCAAGTCATATCTCTTTATATTCCTCGAATCAAATGGATAAGTCGTGAAACTTATCTAACCTCCACTATAATCGTATATGAAACTCTATATCTTAAGGGCTAAAATATATAATATTATCGGATTACACATAACAGACTCATAGTCCAATCAATTAAGCTATCTCATTCAGTGTAAACTACCATTATCCATGAAACCAAATCATAATCGAATGCTCATTCAATCCTATACCATGAACCCTTGAATAAATTCTACATTTATCGTGATGCATCAACCATGCTCGGCCTAACCCGCATCTTACAACGATCTAAAATTGTTGTCATAGCCCAAGAATAATCAAATAAGAAACCCCAATTATGGGAAACAATTTGTAACTCGTATGCAACGAGAAGTTCAAATACTCCTTCATAAATATCGATGGATTACATGCGTGTGGACTACGCACTTTAGTCTTACTTACTACTAGACCTCATATGTCTTATACAACTTAAGATACTACCAAAGTTCAAATGACAATGTTGTAAACCTTACGCAATGAATACAAGGGCGTTATTACCAAGAATAACACAATGCGAAGCTTCCCTCCTTAGAGGTGATGTTAACTTGCTTGTTCATTCCTAACAAACATAAAATCTTCCACGAATAAATGTTGAGACGTTGCTAACCTTCCTTTGATGTCATAAAATTAAATCCTTCCTTAGTACTTTTGGATGCGAGGCATCTTGAATCGAAGTTTTATAATGAAATCATGTTCGGTCACGCTTAAACTATCGTGATGCTGATAATCACTCACGATTGTCAATGCTTATAATCTTTGCCTTAAGACATATACACTTGACTATGTATTTTGTCACTACGTTGATTGTGGTACGTCTGGAAAATCCAAAATAATGATCCTCACTTGAGCTAAGTACCACTTGCGCAAACTGGTGCCAATTCCTTTTCTAGAAATTCGTGATGGTTGAATGTTGATGGAATTTGACACCACTTTAAATTACAATTATTGCACAAAATGAGCGAAGAGTCAAATCTTTCCTTATTATTGAAGTTGGTTAGATGTGTTTGGATGCACATATGAAGTTATGTTACCAAATGGTGTGGGTTAGTCTTAAGCTTGATCCTTACTTGCCATTTGTCGACAAATCGGGAGTTTAAATGCGCTTGCACACAATTTTTTTTTTAACCATTTCACTCTACTAAAATTCTAGTTGTTAGGTAACAGAATGAACCCGAATGTCAGCATTACTGGTAGTACTACGGGAACTATACTACTTTATACCCACTATGCGAACTCTTACCCATGAACTGTTGGTAAAGGTGGTAAGGTTATTCAGCCTCTAATTTTCAATGGTCCATGAACACCCCTACCGACTAATGCATTCGGTTATTGAATGATTATTGTCACTACGAACCTTTGCCTAGGGATGTGGCACAAGGTTCTTGTCGAGATGTCATTGCCCATAGCATAATTCTTGTCATTAAAGGCAATGAAAAACTTGTCTTAAATGTCAAACTCCTAACAATGCAGTGCATTTCACGGCACTCTTAAGACCAATGTTTGAATTTACCTTTGGCAATCCTTCTTTAAAAGATGATACCATCTTTAAAGGATATTGGGGCAAGTGATAATGATGGAGTATAGAAATTTTTTAGTGTTTGTTCCTCACTTAGGAGGATGATGAACCTCATGACACGTTGAAACAATTTGTAACTGATTAGTTTACCGTATGTCACTACACAAAAATAGCATAAATCTCACCGACTTTCGGCCAGGTATTGTCAAGGTAAAAAACCATGACAACGCGCACAACATTTTTTTACGGTCCTTGACCATGACAATACCCGTAACAAAAAAAGTCAAGATTTCAGCCATTAAAATTCCTTTTTTCCCACCAAAACATTACCCTTTCCCTCCTCTCTCTCATTAATCAAGCTCCCTCTCTCTCTAGATAAAAAAATCCACCATTTTTACACACACACACACACACACATATATATATGTGTGTGTGTGTATAGTTATAGTTCTTGAATACACGTGTTTGTTTGTTGTAAAATAATTGTATTTACATGTATGGCTTGATATTATTAGAAAACAATTTATGCAAAACTTAGGTTTGAACAATTTGACTTTAATATTTGTTTAGTCTCGAATATATATGTTTATTTATTGTAAAATAGTTGTATTTACGTGTATGGATTTGACACTATTATAAATAATTTGTGCAAAACCTAAGTTTGAACATTCTTACAATGTGAATATTTGACTATGATATTTGTAGAGCTTGAATATATATGCTTGTTTGTCATAAATGTAATCATTTTGGTTAAAAAAATCATTTTAGGTCCATTTAAAAATATGAAGGATTTTGGGTGAAATCGGATATGTGGCTTAGGGTTTCAATTATAGTTATCAAATAGGGATTTGTATGTGAAGGATTTAGGGAATTAAAAATCTATACGTAGCTTAGGGTTTTAACCATATTTATCATATAGGGATACATATTGTGTATTTAAAAACTTATGTATCGCATATCGTGAATCCTATCGGGATGCGTATCGTGTATCTAAAACCTTATGTTTTGGGTATCATGAACCGCAATGCTGAAAAAAATAGAAAAAAAATCATTTGAAAGACTAATTGAAGTGTAAAGACTAAATAAATTCATCAAAAACACTTTACAAAAATTACACAACAAATTATGGTTAAGAACAATTTTATGACAAACAATTACACTTTGAAAACATTTTAAAAATTGAACTTGTATCGTATCGTATCGTATCGTATCGTATCGAGATACATATAACTTTAAACAATTTGGTATGTGCATAAGTTTTGAAAATTGTATTCGATTAGTTTATAAAGTATAGTTAAAACCAATTTAGTATGCATACGCAACTTAGGGTTTCAACATGATAGTGTTTCATCATTATTATTTAAACATGATAGGTTGTTAATTAAATTGTGATTATGTCTGAGTTAACTAATGATTTGACTACCCCACGGGGAAAAAATAACTTGTAGAAACATCGTGAGTCACACGAATTTCTACGAGTTAGTTTATTCCCTTAGGGTATAGAACTATTCTCACCCCATTTATTCACACAAGTTAGGTAATGATTCCTATAATATGTTATGGGGTATCCTCTATACAAAGAGTTAATGGGTGAGATAAATAGACTAAAAAATGTGACCCATAGAGGTGCTAACGAGTTTATAAAATTCTTAAAGAGGTGTCTCAATGATGAAGAGTTCTCATGTCCTTGTGCACATTGTAGAAATTCTTCAAGAGTTTATAAAATTCTTAAAGAGGTGTCTCAATGATGAAGAATTCTTAAAGTGTTGGAGTGGACAATAGTTGAATTACATCTGCTTAAATGGGGTATGCAAGGCGATTATCGGGTGTGGATTTTTTATGGGAAAATACATTATCCCTTTGTCCCCAAACAACCACTACAACCACCAAGTAGGACAACAGTGACGGACATGAGGATTTCCTTGTGGTACATAATATGTTGGATAATCTAACAGACGATGTTTACAGAGTTCATGTCGGGGAAAACAATGAGGATTTTGATACGAAAGACATTGAATATTGTCGTTGAGGTTCTAGTGCTCATGACAGTGTTAGGATAAACCTTGACGATTGTTGATACAAAAATTAGTCAGTTGACATGGACCAATTATATGAAGACACGTGTCGTCTTACGTGGCAAAAATATATATTCACCGTAAAACTCAACACGACCGAGCTACTCAGCGTACCGAGCTACTCAACGTATAGAACATCTAGTCAAGAAGATCAAGCGATAATTACAGATTCAATGAACATTCTTATTATGTACAGATGTATATGTGTGTTAAATAACGGCGTATTGTCTATTCATATGAACAGCCCAAGGGCTATAAATACATTGTAACCCCCTCCATAACGGGGCAATTGATCACTTGCAGTCATAATTAAGATTAAGGCAAAACACCCAACAATACAAGACAGTGGACGTAGGCCATTTTCATTAAGGCTGGACCACTTTAAAAATCCTTTGTCTTATTTCTTTATTCATATTTATCCATGATTAATTAATTAGATCAAGTTTAGTTTTTTACATCAACAGATTGGCGCCGTCTATGGGAAACGACTATACGTTGCATTTTTTTTACTAACAAATTCATTATACATGGCTGAGATCCCAGAATCTAGCAATATGAATAATAACGGAGTTCCTCCCAACCCGTCTGTTCCTCCAACTGTCAATGAACTCACTGGAATAGTGGTTAGCTTAGCCAGGGGACAAACAGCTATGCAGAATACCATGCGACAACTCATTCAAACTGCTCAAACTGCAACGCGTGTCCAGTCAGGCCAGCGAAGCGTTCATAGAAACACTCACCTGCCGTCTTCAAGATACAGATGTACTCTGTTCCCTCATGCTTCCTTGTCCAGGCATAATAAATCACATCATACTTAGAGGTACAACTATCCCTCCTATCAGCTTGGTCGGACATTTCCTATAAGAGTTATGAACTCTCATGAAAATGTTACTCTAATTCCGGAACGAACAAGCGCTTTAGAAAGGTTGATTAGAATCTCTCCCTTTGATCGTTTGGGCCCGAGGAGGAATAAAAATCCTCCTTGTATTGGAAAGGTCTTTGGAAAGGTCTAAATCTCCTCGCCGAACAAGAGATGACAAGAAAAGGGACCATGAAGATGATCCGGAGGATGACCCTGACCTCTCCCAAAAGATAAGGCAACCAGAGCATGAGGTATTTTCAATCCATTTTGGTTCATTAGAATGTAATATGATTAAAGGTGGGGATGCAGGAGGAGGGGATCATACTACTGAAAGGAAAGCCTACCTCAATGAGGCCCAAGCCTGTTCCTATATATAGCGAATAAATTTGATGAAAGAATATCGCCCGAGGAAGGTAAACAAGGATAAACAAGTCATTGGTTTTTCCAAAAGTGATCTCGAAGGTGTCTTGTATCCTCACGAAGACCCCTTGGTGATGAAGATGAGGATAAAGGATGTAATCATTTCAAGAGTATTGGTAGATAATGGTAGCTCAACAGACATCATGTTCTACCCAAGCTTTGACAGTTTAAACTTGAAACTACTCCAGTTCTCTGGCGAAAAAGTCTTTCCACTTGGGACGATCAAGTTGGACATGCTTATTGGTACCTGGCCTGCCTGTAGAACAGAAAAAGCACGCTTCTTCGTAATGGATAAAAATGTCCAATCAGCTTATAACATAATCATGGGGAGAGTAGGTCTGAAAAAGTTCAAAGCAGTGCCATTTACGGTACATCAATGCTTGAAGTTCTCGACCAACTTTTGTGTGGGACTTATGAAAGGAGATCAGAAAGTAGCTCAGGAATGCTATTATTCATTTTTCAAACAAGAAGAGTTGGAGGATACCAGGAAAAAGACCACAACTTACCAAGTGAATGAGTCTGAAGATTCAGAGATTGAGATACTTGACCCCAGAGATGAATCAGAGATCATGAAGGGTCAGGTCATGGAAGCGACGGAGAGCATTATTCTCGATGATGAACAACCAGCAAGAATAATTCAAATTGGCGCTTCACTTGATCCAATTATAAAAAAGAGTTGGTGGCATTTATGAGGCATAGAAAGCAAGCTTTCGCTTTGAGTCATGAAGATATACCGGTGATAGACCCAGCTTTCTTGTGCTATGAACTCAATGTTAATAAGGAGATCAAACCGGTGAAGCAACGAAGAAGGGTATTTAGCCCAGAGAAGAACCAAGCTATTCAAGAGGAAGTAGAGAAATTGCAAAAGGCCTCTTTTATTAAGGATGTCAAATATCCTGATTGGTTAGCCAATATGGTGATGGTAAAAAAGAAGAACAATAAATGGAAAGTGTGCGTGGATTTCACAGATCTAAACAAAGCCTGCCCAAAATATCATTTCCCTCAACCCCCGATAAGATCAACTAATAGATGCTACTTCGGGGCATGAATTGCTGCGCTTCATGGATGCTTATTTCGACTACAACTAAATTAAGATGAAACCAGAAGACAGGGAAAGTACCTCTTTTATTACCCCAAGGGGAACATACTGCTACAATGTTATGCCTTTTGGTCTTAAAAATGCAGGTGCTACATATCAGCGGCTAATGAATAAGGTGTTCGCAGAGCAAATCGGTAGAAATATGGAGGTTTATGTCGATGGCATGCTGACTAACACTAAGAAAGTTCCTGACCATATAGATGATCTGAGACAAACATTTGACCAGCTGGAGAAATATCAGATGAAGCTGAACCCAACCAAGTGCGTCTTTGGCATACAAGAAGGCATGTTCCTCGGGTATATTTTGAATCAACGAGGTATTGAGGCAAATACTGATAAGATAAAATCTTTATTAGAATTACAATCTCCAACTATGAAGAAGGAAATATAAAGCCTCACGGGGCGTATTGCAGCTCTTAACAGGTTCGTCTCATGAGCAACTGACAGATGCCTTCCATTCTTTAAGACACTCAGGAAAACTTTCAAGTGGAATGATTAATGTTAGAAGGCGTTCCAAGAGTTGAAGAGATATTTGGGGACACCTGGTTGTTTCAAAAAGTGCAGTCAGTTCAGCGTTGATAAGAGTAGATGACGAAGCACAGAAGCCGGTGTATTATACAAGAAAGGCATTCCATGGAGTAGAGATTAGGTACCCAAAATTGGAGAAGCTGGCATTAGCATTGATCAAGGCGAGCAGGAATATGAAACCATACTTCTAAGCCCATACCATAGTGATATACACCGATAAACCACCCAGGCAGGCTTTACGCAAGGTAAAAAAATTTAGAAGGTTGATGTATTGGGCAGTGGAGTTAGGTGAATATGACATCGTCTATGAGCCAAGGTCTTCTCTCAAAGGGCAGACAGTGGATGATTTCGTTGCTAATTTTACTTATCCAGATACCTCCGACCAATAGGGATCTAACGCAGAACAACCCGCGAATGTTAGAGGATCATCAAAAACCATCCCCAATCAACTTCCATCAGCAGACTTGCCGAAGGGGATGGTGACTGAGCAATAAGAATCCTCTTATAAAAGCCAAGAATTGAGGAATGATAAAGGAAGCACCAAATATTCCATTACGGGACTTTGTCAGACCAAGGGTTTGATAACTGTATCCCTGTATGGAAGTTGTATATTGATGGTTCTTCATGTGCCACAGGCAGCGGAGCCGAAATAATTCTTAATAGTTCGGATGGATTGGATATAAAATATGCTCTGCGTTTCCAGTTCAAAGCTTCCAACAATGAAGCTGAATATGAGGCTATGATTGTGGGCCTCAATTTAGCTAAAACACTGAGTGAAGAACAAGTTACGATGTTTAGTGATTCACAGCTAGTCGTAAATCAAATTCTCGGGCTATACGTGGCAAAGGGAGAATTTATGTTTAGGTATCATACCAAAGCTATGGAGATTGTATCCAACTTTGTAGCGGTCCAAGTGATCAGAATACCAAGACTGGAGAATGCGAGGGCTGATGCATTAGCTCGGTTAGCCTCAGCTACCCGTACTGAGCTACAAAGAACGATTCCTATTGAGATACTTACAGACCAAAGCATTGATGACGATTTGATGGTGAAGTTTATCACTTTGGATATGGTACCTTCCTGGATGGATCCCTTAAGGGCGTATTTTGAAGAGGGCATTTTACCAGCCGACCAGCTTGCAACCAAGAGGCTCAAGTTTAAAGATGCTAGGTATGTCTTAAATAATGGAGTTCTATACAGAAGAGGTATAATAAATAGTCTACAGAGATGTGTTCATCCATCAGAAGTTAAAAATTCGATAAAGGAAATTCACGAAGGCTCTTGTGAAGCTCATATAGCAGGTCGAATTCTTTTTCAGAGGATAACAATACAGGGATATTATTGGCCAACGATGCGAGGTGACTGTACAACTTATGCCAAGAAATGCGACAAGTGTCAACGGTTCTCTACCATACGAAGAACTCCCCAGGAATTATTAACACCGATTACCTCACCTTGGCCATTTTCTATGTGGGGAACAGACTTGGTTGGGCCTCTGTTAACTACCAAAGGAAGATTCAAATACTTGGTAGTCGTTGTTGATTATTTCACAAAATGGGTGGAATCTGAACCTCTCATTCACATGGCATATGAAAGGGTCTATCAATTCATCTGGAAGAATATTATTCGTAGATATAGTCTGCCGCATGCTTTCATCACAGATCATGGTACCCAATTTGATAATGAGGAGTTTGTCGTGTACTGTCAACGATCCAATGTTCAAAAGATTTATTCTGCACCAGGCCATCCCCAGAGCAATGAGCAAATAAAGTTAACAAATAAAACTCTGTTGAATGGTTTAAAGAAACGGTTGGATGAAATTAAAGGAAATTGGATTAACGAGATGTATTCAGTGTTATGGGCTTACCGAACAACTCCCCGAACAGTAATTGGGGAATCTCCTTACATGTTAGCCTTTGGAAATGAAGCAGTCATATCTACTGAACTGGGTCTACCTACTCACAGGGTACTTAATTTTAACACTTTAATAAGCGATTTGATGAGACACTTAGATTTAGACATGCTCGAGGAAGCCCGGGAAGATGCAGCAATCCAAAATACCGCTTACTGGCAACGAACTTCCATGTTCTACAATAAACGGGTCAAGAAATGAAATCTCATGGAGGGAGATTATGTACTCAACAAAGTCATTCATAAGCATAATAAGCTGGAGGCCAACTGGCATGGGCCTTATTGTGTAACAACGATTGTTCGACCTGGAACCTACAGAATAGAAACTTTAGAGGTGGAAGAATTAAAAAATGCGTGGAATGCAAAGCATCTGTGTAAATATTATTTGTAATGTAGATTCACATGTATTTAGTTCTTTCAATATGAATAACAACGATATTTTCCCCATATTTTTTTTAGTTCAATTTTTTTGGAGTACTCGTGCTACACACTACACTTGAATTTTGTAAGAAGGCATTAATAACCACCAACTACGGTTGGTCGGCATATCAGCAACCACCAGCTATGGTTGGTCGGATATTAGCAACCACCAACTAAGGTTGGTTGGTATCAATAAACTTAACCAACAATGTTGGCATAATAATCATACAAGGCAAGGCCTGTTTGATTATGGGTGACCTCATGGGGCATCCAAAACATGGCAAGAAGATGGGTGACCTCAAGGGGCATCCACTGCCTAGGTACCAAGGTAATCTAGATAAGATTGCTATAATTAAGCAGGACCATGGGATGAAAACAATTCCAATGCTTAGGAACTTATGGGTGACAAGTCACTACAACTAGGCAACAAATGGGGCAAAGTTCCATTGTCTAGGCAATGAAAACAAAACAGGACAAATTATCCCTTTAAACATATATATACTCATCAAAAGAAAATTACAATTTATTCCAAGGAAAGAAAATTACAAAACAATGAACCTTTCTTCATTAAAAACAAATCTCCTATTTTATTAGCTTTTTTTCTTTCGATTTTAGTACAGGTTCCATTCCACCAGGAGGATCATCTAAAGCATAAGGAGAGTTGATGAAATTCAAATCTCGTAGCATTCTGATGTTGTTCGAACTTGGTCGATCGAGAAGATATTGAGGTTGAGATATCTCAAAGTCTTCATGAAGATGGTAGTTGCCAAGATACTTGGAGGTCAAACATTAAGGAATGGCACGAGCAGGAATCCAACTGACATCTAGCTTAAAGGGAGGCACATGCTGATTAAGTAATCCAGGCTCATACTAATCCCATAAGGAATTTCCTTTCTCAATTTTAATCACAGTCAAGGCGTTCAGCCATCCATATTTGTATCCCTTATTATTTGATTATTTTAACCGGGCATCGAGATGGCATAGAGCTTTATTGTATCCCCCATCCAAAATTCTCTGGGTTATTTATGGAATTGATAAGTCAGTCTCTCCACATATTGATGCAGTTTTTTCACTAAGTTCTTTTTATTCTCCAATGCATAACTCTGGTTGGATAGTTGCTCGGTAAGACTTTAGATTTTCTGGGACATCTCTGTTAATGCTTTAGTTTTCGCCCTTAGTTGAACAGCTTGGTTGTTCAAGTCTTGATTAGTTCTAGTCTCTTCAATGTTTCTCTGACCAACTCTCGTCCTACCCTGCGAGGTGGATGTAGGCCCACCTCATCTCAAAGCCTCTAATTCTTCTCTAAATGCAGCATTTTTAGTTTCCAAAAATGAAAATCCCTCATCACTGACTGGGACCAGAGCTCCTGAAGAAGAATCAGGCTTTAATTGTCTCAATTCTTCTCGCAAGGTAATATTTTCCTCTTCCAATAGTTTGGCAATGTTTCTATGCTCCTCAACTTCAAGTTTAAGCACGTTCTCTCTCTTTTTATGGGCTGAAATGAACTTGTCATATCCTCGATCAGCACTCAACTGTTGGTTCTTCTTCTCATAACCCTCATGCAAAAGTGCAGTGGTTTCTTTGTGTTAAAGTTGAAGTTCCTCGATCGTTCCTTGAAGATCTTCAATTATTTCATAGTAAGCGCCATTATTGGCCACAACCCGATCAAGCAGACATTTTAAATATTAATAAGCCTCAATTGCTCGTTTATAGGCATCAGGTCCAAGAATATTAGCTATTTTATCTTCAGAGAAATCTGTATGACCAATATTGAAGTAATCAATACATTTCTTCATCAACTCTGTATCATGAGCTGACAAGAGTTCCGTCCTGGCAACAAACTATCAAGGAAAGTAGGAATAAATCAACAACAGTGCTATTATATGTCGAGAAAGTAAAGGAGAAAGCTTAGAATAAATAACAAAGTCCATTTTATTGATCACAGGATGAGAAAGTACAACCAAAGTTACAATGAAAGGAAAAATAGAAAAATAATAATATTTTAGCCGAACAACTCTACACCTTCTCCTTATTTCCTACAACATCTTCAGTCGATTTGGATAAAGGGGTTGGTTTCTCGGAGGGCAGTTGGCATTGCTCGGAAGAAGTTTTTGCCTTTGAACTTACTCGAAAGATTAAGGAATGGTAACAGTAGGTGTTTGTTCTACTATCACCATAGAAGATTCATCAGATGAAACTTCATCTTCTTCTTCTTCAATAGTAGGAGGAGGGACATGAGTGTGTTTCTGAAATAGTTCAGGATCATCGGCAACATTCAACTACTTCAAAGATGTAACCCATCCATCTCTGAAGTATTTTAAACTTGCATACTCCATTTAGAAAGATATAACAGCCAAAGTTTTATTCCATCCTTTGTCCCAGCCAAAGTTAAAGGACCTCTTCATAGCAGCTTTCCTCTTTATTCTCTCTGAGGAGGTTTTCTCTCCAAGAAGCTCTTCAATAGACTTTACCTTCTCCTCAAGCTTTTTCTTATGCCGTTCAGCCTTTTCAAGCTTGCCGTCAGCTTCCACCTTGCTAAAAAGAACTACCTTCAATTTTTCCTCTAACTCCTTTGAGGCATTTACAGCTTGCTGATGAGCTAAATCAGGTGATTTCATTTTATTCTCCCGAGAAGCTTTATCCTCTTCGTACTTCTACCGAGAATATTCTAAAGATTTTGATAACCCAACAAGGGATAATTCTACTCCGTTGGATGAGGTTGAAGCTTTAATGGCTTCATCCTTCTCCACGATATTATCGAAATACACCAAAAACTGTAAGAAGAAGAAAGGCATGAATCAGAGTATTAGAAAGATAAGTATAATGACCACTTATTGAGGCAAGGTGTTGGGCAGCCACATCGATAACCTTATCCTGAGGAGTTGATGTTTCAACAGCTTGGCAATCAGGGAGAGTCCATGACTTGATTAATTTCTTGGCGAAGCCAAGGATAAGGATAGCTGGAGAACTATCCCTCAAAGAAGAAATCCCAAATCTGGTAGGTTGGGCAACAGCATCCACAGGTCTTTCACTAAGACCCTCCTTAACCTTCTCAAAGGAGCACCTTCAATCACAGGTGCTGCCTCTTCTTTAATCAAAGGTGCTATTTATTTTGGGACAGCATCTTCAATCAAAGGTACTGCCTCTTTAGGGGCAACAGGGGGCTTCTTGCTGATATCTTTGGCAGGAGGAATAACATCCTTTTTCTTTGTTCCGTCAGCTGGAACGTCACCCTTGTTCTTCTTCGCCCTTTCAGTACCAAGAGCAGACTTGGCAAAGAACTCAGGTACCTTCCTCTTCTTCGTCATCAGATTAGCAATAGAGGTACCCAAATCAGAAGAATATTCTCCTACGGTTGCTGGAGATGCCTGTACTTTATCAAGATTAATTACCATAGGAGGAACGAGAGGTCGGGCAATAAAGGATGAAGTGGTGTTCTTGTATCTCAATAAATAAAAATCAGACCTCACGTGCTCCCCAACAATGGATTTATGCAAACCCTAGATAAGTGTTAAATATTTTATATTTATGTCATTCTCTTTTGGAGATTTCCTTTTGCTATCAACTGCAAAATAAAAATGTACATGTCAGTGATGCATTTTATCGAACAAAAATAGAGCTAAATTGAGAAACTAAAAACAACCTATCCCATTGCTATAAAGTGGACGTGTGGGACCTTGGTACACATATTTTCTTTTTAACGGGGGGTGTTGACAATTTTTCATCACAACTCCATGATCAAAATAGTCCGTATTAGCATCGAGAAGATTGACCACTAAAGCTCTATTTGAAAACCTAGTTTTTAAATAAAAAGTAGTGTCGCTGGTAACCCATTTATAACAATACATGATTTTAGGAATTCCTAAGCGAGTTTCATGTATTTGGTTCAACCTATGTACGCCATTAACTACTCTCCATGTATTTGAAGCTACTCTTGTAGGAACAATATCAAAATATTGGCAAAACTCCCAACACAGGGGATTAGGCGAGAAAGAGAAACCACATTCCGCTATAAAAATAGAGGGAAACCAGTGTCCCTCAGCTAAAGAAAATTATTCAGAAGGGCAAGGAGGTTCCTCTAGAATAACCTAAAAGGGAATTGCAAAATCAGCCCGAAACTTATCTAATTATTCGACAAGATAAACCATGGTGGCTAAAGCAAAGAAAGAAGAAGGAAGAGGTTCTTATAGAAAATTGAGAAATCTGCTAAGGCGGGTGACAAAAAGAACTATCGTAAGAAGACAAAGTGAGAAGACAAAGAGTATGGAAGTCTAAAAGGAAAAAAGGTAGAAGATGATTTGATTCTATCGCTTTTGAATGTGCTAAGTCAGGAAGCGGGAAAATAAATGATTACGAGAAAAGACGATTGCATTTCTGGCGGCTAAATGATGAAAAAGATGCAAATACCCAAGCGTCTGTTAAAGATTCAAAATATTTACGAGTTTGCCATTTCTCGTTCAAAGTCAATAAATGTCACAAGTGTTGGAAATCTGTAATCTAACAAAACTGGGTAATGTGCCCAAGCGACTTCTGGGCATAATGTTCCACGCTCTCATATTCAACCTCAACTGTAAAACATTGGGGGCTTATGTTGATACAAAAATTAGTCAGTTTAAGTGGACCAATTATATGAAGACACGTGTCGTCTTACGTGGCAAAAATATATATTCACCGAATAACTCAATATGATCGAGCTACTCAACGTACAGAGCATCTAGTCAAGAAGATCACGCGATAATTACAGATTCAATGAACATTCTTATTATGTACAAATGTATATGTCTGTTAAATAATGGCGTATTGTCTATTCATATGAACAGTCCAAGGGCTATAAATATATTGTAACTCCCTCCATAACGGGGCAATTGATCACTTGCGGTCATAATTAAGATTAAGGCAAAACACACAAAAATACAAGACAGTGGACGTAGGCCATTTTCATTAAGGCTGAACCACTTTAAAAATTCTTTGTCTTATTTCTTTATTTATATTTATCTGTGATTAATTAATTAGATCAAGTCTAGTTTTTTACATCAACAACGATGATTGCCAAAGTTTGAAAGTCAAATCGATCCAAACATTGTACCCTAATTGTGGAAAATATCAAACAACTTATCATGCCATGGTTGGCTTGCATAGTTTGAAAAGCCGTTTTGGGTTGTCTGGTAATAGAGTGAATAGAATTTTGAATTAGGTGAAGGGTTTGCTCCCCAAACAAAATAAGGGTTTGTTACCCAAACATAATACCCTTCCAAATAACTATCCGAGTATGAAGAACAATTCGAAAGACTTAGGAATAAAGTATAAATCAATTAGTTCTTGCAAGTATGATTGTATACTATACAGAAAGTTGTATAAAAAACATTATCATTGGATGATATGTGTAATACTCCATATTTTTGCCCATTATTCAATTATGGAAATTAACTATGTGTGTTTGGTGTGATATGTGATGTCACTATTCATAATTTGTATGTGTCATATGATTCATGTTTATAACTTAAGTTAATAAGGAAATTAATTTATTATATAGTCATATTTCATATCAATTTTGGGAGCATTTGGAATGTTCGTTTAGACTTAGTATATTGGGGTTTAAGTTCATTAAGTTGGTACATAACTTGGGTGGAGTTTTAGACCATTTTGGCCTCATTAGGTTGGGGCTTAAGTTGGGCCAAGGCCTAATTTCATCGAAAAATATATTTATATGGTTAGGAGAGTAAACCTAAAACACATTTGAGGCTTGATAGAAACCCTAGAGGCTAAGGGATGGAGAGGCACACAAGGGAGAAGAGAAATTAGATAATTTGAGGATTAACTTCTCAATCAATCCATGAGGAAAGTTTATTTAGAGTTTGATTATCATTGGGTTTGTGTTAGAAAATATCTATATATTGAAATCTAGACCTAATCTAATATTATAATTTGATTGAGGAGATTAAATATTTAAATTGGTAATTAACTTGATTGAGATGATAATCTTATTAATTGTATAATCTGAAATTGGGGATTTCTTCATGAATTCGAGTTAGGTTTGATATGCACCAATTATAACTCGATTATATATTATTAATCTTATAAAATCCCGAAGTTAATTGGACAAATTGATGATAATCCGAATCTGATGGAAGAAATTTCATAAAACTAGGGTTTTTAGTTGAATTTGAAATTTATCCATTTAATCATGTTAGAATTGTATGTAAATTATTAGAAATAGGTTTGGGTTGATGATGGGACAACTATATATGAAGGATGTGGAGTTTGAATATTATTTAGGATCTTGGAGGGGATTTAATAGAAGATTTTGAGGCCAAAACTCATAAGGAAGAAGAAGTTCCCACCTAGGACAGTCGATTGATTGACCTCGCTAATTTTCCCTAAAGATGGGCTAAGGGGTTGTTTGGGTTAGAATTCGGGCCATAAGGATGGGTTAGCTTAGTCTTGAGGTTGTTCATACTTGAATAAGTGAGCGTATATTAATATTTTGAGGTTTTGGAAATTGGTGTTTGGTGAGTTGGGTATTTTGACCTCGGTTGGTTGTAGGGTTTAATATGACTATTAAGTGATAGTGTGAAAATCCTAAAGTAGGATGGGTTATCATCGGGGATTTCTGAAGCTTGGAGAATTGGGATTTTTTATCGGGTTATAACGTTTATCTTTTGGGGAGACTTAGATAAGTAAAAAAAACCTAGAGTGGGATAGTTAGTATATTCAATGTTCTTATATAAGTTAGGTGAGGAATGATACCTAGATGTAGAGACATGGGAGATCGAACTAGGGTCATATGATATTGGCTAGAGTTGGGAACACTACTGTCATGTGTTATACTAAAGATGTATACTTAAATATTTATGACTTGGGATTCTGGTATCTTATATACTAAAGGTCTATATTACATTGTGCCATGATATAACCTCGATTTAATAAACTTGAGATGTAATACTTTTAGTGGTACCTTGGTTATATATTGAGATATACCGTAGGGTTGGGGTCACCATGCCATACATGATTCATAATGTAAGAGATTAATCTAATATCATGATGGTAAAGAAATAAATAAATAAATAAAAGATGAACTTTATTCATGTTGGATACATATGGGTTTGGGATTAGAATCACATGTTATTTTAGATTGTTGGGTTGGGTAACTAAGAACTTTAAATACCCCTAAGGCGATAGAAATACGCGTAGTTATATTGTATCCCAATTTTATTTATAATCTTATTCTACATAAAATTATTATTTAGATTTTTGTTATATATATTTTTCACATGTCTTGGGCCATTATTTTAATTTTTTGTTGTGATGATAACGATACCAAATGTTTTTTGTTCCCGTGATTTTTATATTAAATTTGATCAATCTATTTATGAATTTTATGTGGTGTCACTTTTGGTATTGGAGCATTCCAGATTCTAGTGTCCTAGGGATCGTGAGTGTGTCCGTCACTTTTTTGCATTGCATTCTTTGACTACTTTAGAATAGAACTTGTAATATCTTCAACGACGACCGCTTAGTAGGTTTCATGCCATGGTTCCAGATGAACGATTCGAATCGACCAAAGTGTGTCAAGAGGAATCTTTATTTGAATTTTGCTTGCAAGACGTCCCATACATTATGTTAACTTTAGTCGATAATTATGGACTTTTGGATGTGCGACCTTTAATTAGTGCTTAGTGTATGGTTCGAGGGATATGCTTCCACTCACCATTCGTATTGGCATTAGAATTAAGTTTTTAAATACCTCGTCTACGCGAACATATGGTAGCCAGTATGAGTAGTAGTTCAGCAATCTTTCTTTTTTACACCGCGAGATATTGATATGAAAGAGAAAAAAGATATTCACATTATGAATAATAGTACAAGAAGACTTTATGGATAGCGGGTCTAAAGAATTTGACTCTAGTAAATAGGAAGAGTTCATGTTAATAGCAACGTTGATCTGGGAAATTCATGATTTCCCAACTTATGGGACTTTATTGAGCTTTAATATTCACGGTTACATTGGGTGTCCCATTTGTGGAGAGAAAATTGGAACTCAACATCTCTAGGATAGTGGAAAAATTATATATCACTCTCATAGGAGATTATTTCCTAACAATCATGGTTTAGATTTGGTAAATTTTTTCTCATTTGGGGTCAAGCATAGGCTACCTCCGAGAAACCTTTCAGGTTCAGAAATTAAAAAGAGGTCTTCCAAATGTGGAGCTAGTGTGCCGGGGAAGAATACTAAATTCAAGAATGTCAAGCATAAAAATACCCATGTTGAGAATGAAGCCAAAAACAGGAAGGCATAGTCAATATTATTTGAATTGCCATATTGAAAGGGTAACCCCGTGCTCCATGTATTATATATCATGCATGCCAAAAAGAATATTATCGAACATCTTATGAGCACATGCCTGGATGGAAGTCATTTGAAGGATGGAGAAAAGGCATGGTGTGATCTTAAAGTGTTGAAAATTAAGTCGTAATTATGTTTAAAAGAAGACACTAGTAGGAGGAATATAATTCTCGCGGGTCATATACTTTGATGAGCAAAGAAAGAAAGGTGATTTTATACACACTCCATAATTTGAAACTTCCCTATAATTTTTCATCAAATTCGCAGATGATTGTGAACTATACGACACATGATGCACGAAAGTGAAAGTCTTACGATTGGAATGTGATTATGAAACTGGTCCCTTTATTGTTTAAGCACCGTTTCTCTAAGCATGAAGATTTACGGAGGGTTCACTATGTAGATTATCCTTTGCTTCACATTTTTATGCGTAAAATTAGTCAACCAAAAGCACATTGTGTCTGCAAAAGTAACTCTAGATGAAGCAACTTGTGTGTTAGAGAAGTACTTCCCCTTGACACTCTTCGACTTACGTATTCATTTGTTCATGGACTTATGCAATGGGTAGCTTCTTTGTGGGCCATTAAGATGTCAATGGATGTACCCTTTTGAAAGGTTGAGGAAAGTTTTCAAAGAGTATGTTAAGAATACGAGGTACATTAAAGTATCTATCATAAAAGAATACATTACTGTGGAGGCATCCGTGTTAGCTAGCTAATATATGCCCGACCCTAACATTCTAAATAATTAACATGAGTTCACCGATGAGGGTCGTCAAGTCACAGAAAAATGATTTAAACTGACAAGTTTACAATATGAGCAAGTGACTCATTATATGTTTAAAATCTATGAATATGTAGATGAATGAAGAAGTAAGTTCATTTTGTAATTTTACTTCGTGTTGTTATCTTATATACTTGATTGCCTCCGTAATAAATTTTATCATTCAATGTGAAAAAATGTAATGCATTCGAAAACAATAAAAAATGAAGGACGGTTTCACATCTAGACAATAAATTTAAACGTTGTGTGTCACAAGATGTAATTATTACGTCAAGTGTCCCTTATTAAATGATAAATAATAGAAAGCTTAAAAAACTATCTAATTAACTTATGCAATCCATTATTTCAGTTATTGAAGATGATAAGGCCACATCACTGGACCCAATTTCATGGTACATGAATATAATAAGTATTGACTGAACTATTATGTATTCTCGTTGAAGTTATATGAGCAAAATACATTGTTACAAGACAACGACATTTCATACAAGGCTCTTACGTATTTCAGGAAGATTGCTAAAGACCAAAACCTGATTCAAGTATAAATTAATTACTATATTGTAATTCACAACATTTTTAAATTAGACTATATATATTTCAAAGATGTTATGTTTTACTGTGATTGGGTAAGAGTTGAGGAGAAAAATGCATGTAAAGTCGATTCGGATACCAATTTGATAATGGTAGACTTGTCCAAGGTGAAGATTAAGGAGCATAGAAATGATGAGTTGTTTGTTTATGTATTTTAAAATATCAAGCAAGTGTTTTACTCGAAGTATTTTAACAACAGACCATGGTCAGTCATCTTACACGTGCCAAAGTGTCTAACTAGTATCGTGGATGAACCGACTGCTCCTATTGAATGTCAATTCATTGACAACCTGAACATGAAGCAATTTATAAATACTTTACATGAGTAGAGTTATTTATGTTGTAAAATGTATTTAGGATTTTAATTTGCAATTTATAATATAGAGTTTAAAACACTCTCAAACATTATTTTATTGTTCCTTAACTCTAATATTGGTTGTTATATTAAAACAATCATGTGAGTATTTCCATTGATTCTTATATCCCAAACTTAAGTATATCCATTTGATTTATGATATATATTATTCTACTAAAGACCTATTTTGCTGAATATGTCTTCTTCAGGCCATCGAACCCCGGGAAAAATGAGAGTGACAAGTCATTGTCTAACAATAATTCCATAAAGTTATAACAGTATGGGAGTGTAGTTAAAAATAAGACTAGTCTACAGATAAGCGAGTTAAAGTTGTTAAAATAAGTAAATAGTATTGGGTCTGAAGATTAGAGGAATGTGCTCGTGGAGATGAAGATGGTCTTTTCGGGGTCCTTTAAGGTTTAAAAATATTAATATTTATATTAAATTATGACTTTCATATAAGATTTTATTATTATGTTTTAATATTTATTCACTAAATTTCTTATATTAAATGTTTGTTGGACAATAACAATTCAATGTACCCCCAGAATAACTGGACAGTGCATTAACGGGTGTAGGCGAGAAATAAAAGACATTGAAGAAGAACTTATGCACTCATTATTTTGGGAAGGACCGAGAGCCCGTGATGCGGTGTAGGGACATCGTCTCGAAGAAGGATCCATTCATATAGACCAACTGATAGAGGTTTGTGAATAACGATGCGTCCGAGAGATAATTTTCCTCCCATGGATTGGGGAGGACTAACTAGTCAAAGAAGGTAGATGTGCACTACTCTAGGCGGACATCTTACACGAAGGTGCAATATGGAATGGTAAGAAAATTGCAGCAAATTACATTATGTTTAATGGTAAGTAAATTACTATAATTTGGTCACATTTTTCTTTAATTTGTTTACATTTTGCTTTAATTTGGTCGCATTTTACAGGATTATGGGAGTGGCCCTAGGGGAAAGCAACATAGGATTGACTCATACATAAATATTTGGATGAATAAGGGTGATCCTGGTAATTCGCATGTCATCGAAACCATCGTAAGTTATAATTAAAATTATATTGTCAATTTCAGACTGTTTATTAATATTTTTTTCAAAGATAATAACATGTTATTATGTTATTTAGGAGAGGGTAGAGGTGGTGCACAACACCCAAAGTGATGTTAATAAGTCATCTTTGAGTATATATGCACTGAGCCAAGTGCTAGGCTCGGATAAAAAAAGGTCGTACCCGGGGTGTCAGCTCCCGGATAGGAAAGCCAAAGTTGATGGGAATTTCTTGGGGTAACAGTGGGTTTCCCTCCAAGTTTGACGCGTACAAATCCAATACAGACTCAAATTTTCTAAGTCTCTAATAAATGATGAACCACATGTTCAAATGGGTCAAATGCACATTCGCTGAATAAAGGGAACGGGACGAAGGATAAAGGAAAGGGAAAGGAAAAGATGGGTGAGGGGACCACTAATCCATCCATCTCACTGAATCCATCAGACTCATCATTCCCATACGACATGTACTCTAACCCCAAACCAACTATCTTGACTCCATTTTAGTCAGCTGTGAAAGAGAGTATATATCCTTAAAATGCGTGTAGGAAGCCTAATTTCTAAGGTAGTGAACGACATCATCATCACTTTAGGTACCATGGAGAACAACCGTCCACCGTATCATTTTGAATCTCGGGTTTAGGTTACTGAGATTTTTGTGGGGAAATAGAACGAGGTATTATGGTTAGACCAGCAACTCGGTGTTTAAAATATTGATGACAAGTTGGCAGCATACATCTGGGACACCCCGCTTAAGATAATAATGGGTGGCCTGCCCTATACTACATTAAATCAGGAATCTCAGACGGCTCATTCTCAGCATCAACAGTCTATACTAAAATAGATAAGGCTAACTACCCGAAACTATAAAAGCGGATGCCAAAAATTAAATAAAACATACAATGGAAATCAAACCAATAATATACAACCACTAGCAAGGTAAAACGTACACAATTACCATGATAAACGAAGTGCTAAACATTAAAATAAAAAGATTACATACAAGAAAATATACCAGAATAAGTTGTCGGGTCACAGACGGTACATCAACCAAAAAGAAGAAATATAAACAACTCTAAATAACCCCTGGGTGTAATCCCGATATACAAAAAGAATCCTATCTAGATTTACACAGGAATAGGAAGCGACTACAATCAAAATCCCGCCACAGTCCGCAACTGTTACGGCTCCCAAGACTCTGGATAGAAAAGCATCTGGTACCCATGCGGTAGGACACGTGTAATAAACAATATATATATATATATATATATATATATATATATATATATATATATATATATATATATATATATATATAGCAAAAGAGCAATATAAACGCGTCAGAGCCTGAGGTATAAAAATGTTTAGCAAGTGTGTTAACCGTGCATAATAAATATAAATGCACTATTTCATAATTAAAGTGGAGTCGCACTCTCGTGAAACCCCCGAACTCACCTCTCATCTACAGTGCGCACCTAATCGTGTCCTGGAACCTTAAATAAGTTACCCCACCCATATAATGACAACCTACCTTACCATACGCACGGCCCATACCAGCATGACCTGCCATCCTAATATAACCCAAGAATCTTTTCCATTCTAATCGCACCTAAATATATATACACATATATGCCCTCTAGGCTATAGTGGTTCCAATTATTAACTTAAACAAATTTTAAGTCTTAGAACGACCCACATTAACATTAGGTTTAAATATAAGAGTTTATTCTCTAAACAACATACATATAAGTACTAAGACAAAACTTCTCTCTACTCTCAACATTGATCTACGTTTCATGCGTGGGGCATCTCACAAAGCGAAATCCAAATAAGGAACCCCCCGATATACTACTCCTTGACAATGTCGATCGTATGGATCCATCATGTCATCTACATATATCATACTACTGCAACTACTCAGATAATGAGTATTATATCTAAGAACATCAATAGAATCTCTATCTAACTCCTTGAGGTCAATATAACCGCAATTGTCTCTAAGTACGATCTTTCAACCCTGATAAACTAGTACACCAAATCACCCAAGATGTACATCATAGAAACTCCATATCCTCTTCACCTATAGGATATATAAATATATATTTACTCTAAATATATATAAGCAATCATTCAGTCCTATAACCACGTATACATAACACACATAATGTACACTTTGCAATCCACATAACATAAACGGTTATAGGATATCAAAATACTGCACCATGCTATCATCTTCTAAGAATTACTCACTTTCTCCCGGGGTCACCACCTATCGGACTATTATCACACCGCCATGGCGACAAAATCAAACCTAACGTATAGGAAGCGATCATAGTTCCTAATTGGCAAATGAGAATGACTCATACCCAAGACTTCTCACCCCCAAAATAAAATCACACAAATAAAAAAAATAGACGACTATGACCTGGGGACTATCCACACCCTGCTCCTCAAGCCAGGGGCTCACCCTCATTGCGCAACTTCCCATGATAGTTAGTGTCGGGTATGCTTCACACAATAAGTATATATATATCATTCACACACACTATATATATATATATATATATATATATATATATACATCCATATGATCACATCATATAATCAAACCATCACACACGGTATAGATATTCACGTTATAAGTACACACACACACACACACACACACACATATATATATATATATATATATATATATATATATATACATACCATCTCTCATCCATATGTATGAATTTTAAAAAGTCGGCTATAAGTGTACATAATCCTTAATATACTAGCCATCGTTCCAAGCGTATTTAATTTAATTCGTTATATAAATATGATCCCTCACTTGAAGCATATTCATCCATTGCCACTACGATATGAATAGTCTTCAAATGCATCCAACATTAAGGTTTCTAACCCAAAGTTTAACTTATATAACAATCACTATACATTCTACCTATATCCAAATGCACTTCGATATATCTAATAATAATCCCGACTATTGGTGCACACATAACTAATAGTCTGCAAACCTTAAGCTCAATCCTAAATTCATTCCATGATCCCATCAAGTATGGGAATCTCCATTTTAATCACACATAGATATATAGTAACTATCCCGACGAACATTACATCACAACCTATGCTAGTCGATAGTACAATCCAATCGTTCTCAATTCTGCCTACGGTCCAATTGCTCCTATGAACCCTTAACATCAAACGTACACATCCATCATCATACCCATACCATCTATAATAATATACATACCAGTGTACGATAATCATTTCGGTTATAAGTATAAACACATCCTAATAGTCGGTAGCCTACGAACTACATCGTAAATCAATTAGAACCCCATAATACCACGGAACCCCTGTCTTTAATTGCCCATAAATGTGTAATAACGATATCGGCTATAAGTACATACACCCAACTTTATTAATCGGTAATGTACTAGAATATCTACCGTGATACCACTTGACTCCAAAAACACATAAACATAGAGGGGCTACCTCTACAATTTATAACTATTTCACGATATCCCACCATCATCATATTAAGATAATCCGCCTATCATTCAGTCCCATATTCATTTCCTTCCTAGAAGAGGCATCCTACCCTCATAATCCAATTCTAACATAGGTCTGAATGCCCCTAATCACCCTAAGGCACCAATCCCTTAATATTATATTATAACCCTCCATAATAGGTCCATTAAGAAGGCCCCTAAAAAATAAAACCCAATAGAAAATGGGGGTAAAATAAAATCCCATTCTTGGGCAAAAATAGAGGACCGGTCGACTAGCCCCAGACTCCCGATCGACCGCGGTTCTAAAATTTATCCTACGACGAATGCAATAGTCTTTTCCCTTAGGGCGCGATCGATCGGCCCCTTGGCCGCGGTCGATCGACCATACCGGATATCTTACCTTTTTTTCCATTTTTGAACAAAACCAAACTCTCCAAATACTCAAAATATTACCACCCAACCCTCAATCTTTAACTCAATCATATTTCTCACATCAAAACCCAACCTACATCTCATCTCATCAACATAAATGCCATCAATCCCATGTATAAACATCAAATTCAAGTTTTAGTCTACAAAATCAAGGTTTTAACATATAACCCAAAAATCCAATTCTTTTATCCACAAATTATGAAATGAAATACACAAATGAAATATTTAGCAAGATTAAACACTTGCCTCGAAATCGTTGTGGTTGAATCGTCCTCGAGATCGCGTGTTGGCCGGAGTCTCCAAGCTTTTTCCTCTCTCTTTCTTCCTTTCTTCTTCTTTCTCTCTTCCTTTCTCTTTCTCTGGGGCTTTTATCTCTCCCTCTCTTAATCTTAAGAATGAGATTTTAATCTCCCAAAGGCTTTATAAGCCTAATTTCCCCAAAACACCCAACTTAAATTATAATACACACTTTAAATGACTCGTTTACTCCAATTCGAGTCAAACTAACTTAAAAATATTTCGAAATCGAAATAAATCCCAAGGACAGTCATTTTGATAATCTCGACCCATCTGGAATCAATGGCGCACTCAAAATCATCATCCGACATACTTTATAACGTCCTCAATTTTTTTGGACCTCACTTTCCAAATTTCAAAATTCTTCAATTTAAATGAATTTTATTTCTCCCAAAAATTGAATTTCTCAGTCCCAAAGTAACGGGGTATTACAACATCGTTTTGGTTAAAAAAAATTGTCGACCCTTATTAAACTTTTATATGATGCTACATTTAATAGACCTGGTTAATGTAATTAAACTTGTGATGTTTTGATGTAATTACTTGAAGAATATTTAATTTGGTTTGATATATGTAATTGGTGAATTTTGGTTTTGATTTCATTGTTATGTCGTATTATATTATTAATTATGTTAATGTTAGTTTGAACAAAAAAAGGACCTTTTTAGTACTTCCCAACTATTTTTTTTTCATGTTTTGTAGTTTTGTCACTGTTAGGGGTGCAAGCGGTACGAGTTTTTACCGTATCGTACCATTTTGGTCCCAAAAAAATGGTGTTAGTTTCATATTTTTTAAAACTAAAATTGAATGTATTGACATCAAAATTACCGCAGAAAATTCAGTTGGTTTTGGTTTTGGTTTTTAAACATAAAAATTTGTCTTGTTGAATTTACTGTAACAAAATACCAAATAAAAAATGTGCCAGAAATACCAAATAAAAAATACTGAATTTACCGAGTTAAAAAGCCAAAAATACCAAATAAAAAATGTGTTACATATATATTACAATTTAACCAACACCCTTCATTTTAGTCTAATCTTGGACATTCATTTGTGTCATTATAAAAGATAGCAAAACAAACCCTAAAACTATATATCAAATCCAAACAGTAAAAGGGAAGCACACACGCAAGCAAACAATAAACAAGGTATTCTTCACCCTCTCTCTCCATGTCCGATCTTCTCCCTCACATACGCGCGCACTAGCAGTATCCTCTCTTTGTAATCCAGTATTCTCCCTCACATCACCACACATACACACACGATGTGCACACACGCACTCACCACACATGAACATATCACACATATGATTTGAGCTTCCATCGAAAAACAAGCAGTCTTAAGGAATAAATGGACTACGAGACCGTTTTTTGGATTATGCCAAACAAGCAGTATGGGTTTTTGGACCTTTTTTAGGCTTTTTTGGACTTTTAATGTTACTTCTAAGGTTGTTTTTAGTCTATTATGAGGTTGTTTCTTAGTCCATGTGGAGGTTGTTATTAGGCTGTTATTAGGGCAATTTGGGTGTTTTTTTTAATACTATTTTAGTGTTGTTTTAGGGTTATTTTTTTTTTACTAGTTTAGTGTTATTTTGGAGGTTGTTTTAAAGGCTTTTTAGTAATGTTTTTAAGGTGTTTTAGTGTTATTTTTAGGAATGTTTATCTAAGTTTTTTTAATATTATTTTTTCTTTTGTATTGATTTATAAGTGAAAAATTTAGAGGCAAAAGAGAAGAACTGAGAGAAGAATGAAGAGACAAGAACTGATAAAATCAATCTGAGAGTAGTGTGTTACTCGTAGTTTAGTTTTCATGGTGTTGTTTTATTTGGCCATTGCAAGAAACGATTTCGGATGATTGTAACCTTTAATTCGGAGTTTTATGTGTATGGATATAGAGTGGACACAATTAATTATGCAATTTGTATTATGCTTCATGCTCATACTACATTCTAGAGCAAATTATATTAGATTTTAGTTTTAAGGAATGCATTTAACATGATTAAATGAGTTTAAAATTTTGTACCGAAACTGGTACCAAATTTATCGAACTCCTAATATCGAAACTTGAACTAAATTTACAAAACAAACTTGTAATTTTGGTATTTATCGGGGAAAAAACCTAAGTGAAATCGAAATTATCACAACCAAAAAACCCCAAAATTACTGGAAAACCAATAAACCAGTCAGTTTGGTTTTGATTTCTGTTTTGATGTACCGGCCATAATATTTAATACATATGGTTTTACCATTTAGATTATGATTTTGGTATTGGTAAGGGGTCGTTATTGACCAAACCATAGCACTTTCACCCCGAGTCATGGTCAAAGATTGCGACAACACTAAAGGGTCACTCAAAGGACCTTAATTTGTACCCGTGTGCACAGATGGTCTCATATTTATCCCTGAGGGAAATCGTGCACAGGACAAAAGTGACCATGTGTGCACGGACAAGTATCCACTTGCACTACACCAAAAATAGGATTCTGGCACAGTTCAAAACCGTGCCAGATCAAATCTAAAACAACAAGGGGGATTGAGCACCCTAGGGTCGGGATCGTGTGTGTGTGTGTGTCCCGACCCCGAAACTAAAACAACAAGGGGGATTGATCACCCTAGGGTCGGGATCGTGCCCAAAACCCCTATGATCATGGCAACTGAGAAAGCCTACTATCGCAGCTTTGACCCGCGAGTTATATCCTCTTTTCTTTTCTTCTAAGAATTTTAATTAAATTTTATTATTAAAATCCAAATAATACAGTGTAAGAGTATTCATATACTTATTTGTGCCCTTATAAGTATTTGTCTTATTCTCAAAACACTTTGGGTCCCTTATTTACCTCTTTGAAAGCTTCTTCAACATTTAAGATCTTGAAGTCAATTCTTGATCATCCTCGTTACCTCAAGTATCACATTATTGGATGAAAGGTAAATTAGAGAATCCCCCCCCCCCCCCCCACACACACGTCACATATTTTTACAAACATGTTTTCAAAAACTCGTGGTAAAAACTTTTTGTGCGTGTAAATCTTGATTTTTTTGCTACCTTGATCTTGCTTGTATAAAAATGTTTGAAAATTTAAAATAAGAAAAATTGAGCGAATTGGAGCGGTTTCGTTGCAGTGACAATTTGCATTGTTGTAGTGAAAATGGAAAGTATTATTTTGGCAAAAACTCTAAAACTTGATGCGAGTAGATTATGGTTAAAGTATTGTCGTAGCGGCACCTTCGCTTCAGCAATACTTCCATCATTGGTCGCCATGCCTTTTGAAGGTCTGTTCAAAAATCTCTGGATAGATGCACGACTTGCATCGCAGCGGGTTCCCTCCAACGTCTCGTCTTCGCTGTAGCAACACCTCCGGCGACGCGTACAGATCTACTAGTCTGACATTAAAATATTTAGAGTTCTTTTAGATATTTGTGTGAAAAGCACCTTTTTGGCTGTTGATTAGAATTAGTAGTCACCAACCACTTTCTCACACGTGCCTTGTATAATAGAAGTTCCATTTGTCTTGTCTTGGTAATTGGGAAACCCATTTCTGTAGTTTTCCTTGATTAAACCATCAATGCTCTTAATTTCAAAATAACTCTTATATCTTTCAAGAGAAAAATACCAAGAAAGTCTTTTAGTGTGTATTCTTCTCTTCCTTCTTTCTAAGGAGATAAGAACACATTTGTGAAAAAGAGTGGACCCATTTTAAAAAACTTAGTTCATCTTTTTCATCTTCTCTTCTTTGCATTTAATCACCTCTATTTTAAGAGGCTTATTAATATCAAATAAGATGAAACTTTTTATTATGAACTCATTTTCATAAAAAAAAAAACTTTCCATACATTTTGGGTTTTTCTCCCAATAATAAGTATTGTGATATTTGAGGTTCTCTTTTAGGGTTCATATCATGTTTGATCTTCAAAGCTTGAAGACAGAGGCTTGTGCAACATTGTTGACGTGTGTCATGACATCGATTTGTTGAGATTTTTTGTCGATGGATAGGAGTCTCTGTCTTGCTAAAATTTGGTGAAAAAAGTGTGGAAGTGTGAGTTAGCATGGATAGGAGTGTAAGTCGTTAGTCCCCTCTATTATTCTTTACCAAGTTTAGTGAGATTGTTGCATTAGCTTGAGGCTTTTCCCGTTAGTTGGTCTTCTTCCTCGTACATCTGTTGTTGTGATCTTATATACATCTTCCGTATCTTTTATCATCCATATTCTTAAGCAAGATAAAACTTAAAATTAGTTGATTAAAATATGGATAAATTTTTTTACATGATATTTTAGGTGTAAAATAAATTTTTGGCGGGTCTCCATTTCGGTACACAATACGCACTCTCATACACAACTCTTCCTAGCTAAAAATTTAAAACGTGATTAAACTTCCTATAAACCCAGGATTGGAGTTCAAGAAAATCCAATTTGACTAAAAATCCCCTAGGGTTTCCACCTAAACTTCAAATTACCACGAAATAAATTAAATATTTATTTTATTCATCTAACCCAAAACTCAACAAATTCATTTAATTTAAATATTTTCTCAATTCAACGATCAAATATTAATTTAATTAATTAATCTAAGTTCTCAAAATTATGGGGTATTATAGTCTCTCCCTAATACATGACTTCCATCCTCGGAATTCGATAAACCATAATCATAGAATCGTAATTCAAACCAATACTATAGGCTCACATACTCCTACTTGACAAAACATATCCCATGCTAGTCATACGCCCATGCACATACCAAAATAAAAGTACGGGTCATAAGCGCCTAACATAGTATTCCACAAATGGGGTGCCTATACACCGAATCCTATATGCATATGCTCCACAAGTAACATATAAAATATATGTCATATATACATAAATCACAATTATAGACTAAAATAACATACCACACTAACCCCATTAACCATAACTCGACTCCTCCCGAGGTTGCCATGTATTGCAGGCAGTGCAATAACAACTTATTCTCCAGGTCTAAGACCGTGACTTTTTTTTTATTTGATTTAAAAAAATTAAGGGTCACTGATTTTGCCCATGACCCAATTTTAACATTGTCCCACCCATTGTTACGTATTATGATCGTGACCATGGAGTCAATATTATCTCGCTTTGGTCACGGATTTGGAGTCACAACCCAAATTTGTGACCATGTCGATAATTTCATTTCATGGGTTTAAGGTCACGGATGAGGTCCGTGATCATTGTTTTTGGTCAAGGAAAAAAATGTTCACTAATGTGACTCATGGCCCTAGTCACGGTCGAGATCTGTGACCATCTTCGGTATATGGTGTAGTGCATGTTCTTAGTATGAGAGTGGACTTCGTCGATTTGGACCTGCTAAATGTCCAAAGATTCAAATAAGTTGGACTCTCGGTCTGGATGAACACCAGAAGGACCAGTGATACACTTATAAAGTGGAATAAAAGTAGGAATTTGGCCTACTTAACCCTCAGGGATCTTAGGCTCCCTATCAACATGTTTTTTGACGAATGATGTGGTAGAATAGGCATATGCCAACAAGACAAATGCAACCTCGGGATGATCGACCATGTCCGGTCTTTATTTGATTGATCGAATTTTCTTGAGAATAAAAAAGTTGACCTTATCAGGTTTTGGTTCCTCCTTTTAAAAGGCAACAACACACGTTAATGATCATGAAATAAATCAAGAAGTTACATGGACATAAGATAAAGGTGGTAGATGAGCCTAAAGTTCATTCGACCTATCTTTATACAACTAGTCCAATTATAAGGGAGCGAGAATTCACCCTTAAGGATTGGTCAGTTCACCCATTTCTTGACTATGACCCATGCTCCCATTAGTCAATGTTAGAATCGGGGAGGTTAAGAACTTAGACACATTTTTCCTTCCTCGCCTTAATATAGTAGACGACAATATAAAACATCAAGGTACATCGGTAAGAATATCATATCTCAATGATGACTAAGTTCATGCCATATAATTAATTTAGGTGATAAATACTGTTGAATATCCTTCAAAAGTTAGGAACACATTGCACAATGACAACTTGAAAATATTCTCATAGTCATAAGGAAAGGAGGTTTGGAAGAAAGCAAGGTTCTAAAAAACGCGGGGAGTGATCGAGGCGTGGAGGCCAAGCCCTAAGCCTTAGAATCCTAGGCGGGCCCTAGGTGTGAAAAGGTGTTTAGGCCTTATTAATATATTTTAATATTCTTAACCATAAGAAGGCTATGAAAATACTAAAATTGTACATATCATAAAAATATGTCTGAATATTTTCAAAGTAAAATACTATTTGATTATTTTGGTTGAGATAATGGTCCGGTTTGTAAAAAAAACTCTTTAAAAGGCGATATTATTTCACTAAAGCATGGTTGTTTTTAGAAAAAAATGCGCCTTAAGGGTTTTACCAAGAATAATGCGTAAAAAGATTAAGGCGGGGAGTTTTTCCCAAGTCTCAAGCCTAGGCGGGTTTTTTATAACAGTGGAAGAAAGTGATTCCGACCTCAACAATCATTTAAGAGAACAACCAATGGCCCTCAATGGGGTGGTAGTCGTCAATTTTTTTCTTTGGTAACTCGATAGTGACCCACTCAGGGTCATACCGCATCTTGAAGTCCTCAATCATTGATATATTAATAATATAACCCATGTTTTCATAAGAGAGATATCAAGAATCCAATAAAATTAATAAGTAAGACAAAGTCACTAGTGAGAAATATAAATAGGAGTGGATGAGAAGATCTCTTAGACCTTCTTAAAGACTCTTAAATGGTAATATATGATCACTGGGGTATCCTATGTGTTTGGGAGGCAAAATGAATTGATGTGACTCCATATGAATTCTCCATCCTTGAGAATACTTATCTATTGAGGGTTAATGTGACATTTAAGAACACATCCTTTAAGCAGTAGTGTCAAAAGACCATTATGGCCCTAAACTAGATAAGACTGCACCCCAAGGATGAGAAAGCCAGGGGGGGAAATATAGGTTCTATTAATTCAACATTATTACTCTTATGGGGGACCGAAAGTCGTTGGCCCCATGGCTCTCAGTTGATATGCGTGACTTAAAATTTATTCAAAGGTTATTCAAGATATTAATGAACATTAAAAGATATTCACAGGAACTTATCGACAACCAATTGATAACTGAGAGGGTGGAGTCACTTTCAAAGGGGAATTTTCGATTAACTTGAATATCTTGCATCCCCCTCAAGCTGGTACATGTATATTTCAGAGCTTCAAACCTTTGTCAAATTGTACTCTAAAGTGCTTAATAAAAGTTCTCCCCCACTGCGTGGACATAGACAAGTTTTAGAACCATGTACATTTAATGTTTCCTCTTGTGCGATTAATTATTTACCCTTTGTGAGTTTGTGCACTTACAAAAAGTTTACACCATATGGATAAAATACATTAATAAAAATATGAGAACCAAGACTCAGGTACAACATGAAAGTTAATCGCTAAGATTATACATTTCATAAAGTATGTTAATAAATTTCATCGTAGTTTTTTTATACACAAACTAGTATTGCATATTCCTTTCAAACCTGTATTAAATACATCATTTCAACGGCTGGTTTGACTCAAATGCCTAACTGAACACTTTTATTAAATTACATGTGGGCTTTGGAAATGATTTATATAGAAGTGGTTCATTAGAGTCCAATTAAGGAATTCTAAAATGAATCTCAATAAAACTGTAACTACATGAGCTGATATTGAAGTGGTGTCCTTCCATAAGTTCGATTGGGAATAAATTCGATTTTTTTGTTTAGATGAGCTAGACTTTAAGTGGCGATCCCTTGATCCATCAGTTCTATTAGTAATCCGAATCAACTACATACTGAATTATTTAAGATTAAACTATTAATTTAAAGAGTGAAAAAAAGGGTTTTTAATGAAGTTGTTATAACCATTTAAGTAACACAAGTTGATACATGACAAAATAGACTAATGAAATGAAGAATGAAATTTTATTTAGAATATATATTTAAACCTATATTATTTTGTTATATATATGAGTAAATACAGGGTACCCCCCAGTGAGTCATGAGTGGGTATGGCCCCACCCACTGACTTTTGGGGATTTTTTTGTATATATTATATTTTTTTGAAAGTATGCGAACCTTAATGTAATTTTCCGCATAAGAAGGTGGGTTGGAAAAGGCTTTTCAATAGTTTGAGGGACAACTCTGTAATAATTTTAAAATCTTTTACCAAAAACACGCTACATGCAACCTCACTTACGGGTACTTGAATGATCGACCAGAGCATGTCATGAAAAATGCAAACTGGATGGGCTTGCTTCGACCGTGTCTCTGAGGCATAGTTGAATGTAGATATCATAAACGCGAGTTGCAAGGTACCAGGTCGAGAAACCCGGGCAACCACTCCCCTATGTGCCAATATCTATCCAGGGCCTCAGTGCCCAGCTCAGTTGGAGAGGCCTAGCCTGATCTGAGAAGTGCTAATTCGGTTTCGAATAGACTTTATTCAAGAACGCTGCCACCCGAGGAATCAATAAGAAAACAAGTGATAATCTTCAGACTAGTGAAAAAATTGAAACTAAAGAAGAGACGTTAAAGTCAAGAAAGTTGTGACGGTTATAGCAACTGTTCCTTTAGAAGGTAGTCCCTTATACCATTCCTTTCGAAATGGCGGGATGGGAAAGACAAGAAAGAAAGGAAGTCCATGAAGTACCGTTCGGGCTCCCCCTCTTCAGGAGGTGGATCCCTTCACTCACTCTTTCACTTTTCGTTCATCAAATTCCTCACTCGTAAAAGTTTAACTTGTAAGATTGCATATGGCTGATAGTGCACGTCTTCATGGCAGTGAATACCGGTGACTTATTCGCATTAAAAGTCTTTCCCTAAAATCAGGCTTTACCTAAGGATTTCCACTGTTCGATACCTTTTCTTGAGGCCAATTATTTGGTTCCCATAAGTAGATTGGTCCCTACTTCATTCTTTGCCTACTACCTTCCACACTTTTTCCTCAACTTTAGTTTGTTTTCAATCCTAAAAGGCTACAATGGAGAGTTGTTTTGCTAAGTGGTCATTTATCAAATTTTGTAGAAGCTTATGCTTGTCAGTCCTTTCTTTGTTTTGTATATGTTTTTTATCTAACAAAATTCTTGGAATCTTTATTCTTTCATAGAAACCAAACAAGAAATCCAAGTAAGTTATATCTATATAAATATTTTTCTTCTAGATTCTGAGTATGTTGGTAGTTAATTTTATAAACTGGTGGTAGTTTTTTTGTGGGTAAATTGCAAAATTGACCTTTAAGCTTGGGATCATTTTTAATTTTATACTAAATGTTTCAAAAGTTGCAATGTTAACCCTTATGCTTCAAAATGAGTTCAATTTTAACCCTTAATCACATGTTTTTAGGAGATGTGATAGAGTGAATGATTGGGAATCATATCCACTTATGTCATTCATTCTGGAAAGTCTCCTAAAATAGAAGTGGTGGAGCGCTAAAATTGGAAAATTTTTAAAACGTGTGGGTTAACATTAAAACTTTTTTAAACATCAGGTTCAAAATTAAAAATGATCCCAAATTTCAAGGTTAATTTTGTGTTTTACCCTTTTTTCAGGAATTAAATATGTTGATGGTTAATTTCAAAAATAGCTTCGGTATTTCTATTTAGCACATGAAATTGATTGGGTATTGTCAATATTAGTTATGTTGTTTCAGAGTAACTTTTGCTATTCCTGATGATTCACATTCTGGAATTGGTTGGCATTCTAGGAGACTAGGTTCCTCTGATGCCGATCAAGATAGTTGAATAGCCACATAGGATAACAGGTGTCTATTATTCATTGGCCCGGTTAGAGAAGTAATTTTTACATACAACAAAAGCCACCAATGCTCTGCGACACCCCGCCTAATTAAATACTGGGTGATCAGTCCTTTATTCAATTTGAAACAGAATATCCAGCTGTATCGGCATTTGCATCACTGTCGAAAAACTTTTTATTAAATACTAACCACCTAATATTTAAAAAGACTGATGTCAAATTTTTATCTTGAATTAACAAACAACCAAATAAATGAATAAATAAACATTCATCATCCAATACAATCTCATAGGAAATGAATTAACTGAGTCTGCAGAAAACACTTCGAGAATAAAATCCCACTACAATAGTCTGATAAGAAATAAAGCTTAATAACTAAAATAAAAGCAACAATTTGAAGTAACAATCCTTAACAAGAATGGGCAACATGCCCTGACTGATATAAAGTGCTATGAATTAGTCAATGATAAGTGGATGCGTCTAATACCAAGGCCCTGTAACTTCACACAGTAGCTACAGCACGTCAACTGATGGGAACTTTAAGCTTGGTGTCCCTGTTGCTGGGCACCTGATGTAATATATATATATATATATAGGCAAAAGGAAGAGATTTGCAAGAAACGGGTCAGAGACTGAGTTAAGAATAGTTTTAAAATAGCAAGTGTTTAAATTTCATTAAACAATGAATATTATATACATGTTAGTCACGTGATCTCACTTGAGATTATCACCTCTAAACTATTGTGCACGCCTAACTCATTCTCCTAACCCATCCTAGTTACTCTATCCAAATAATTAGTTTGAATCAAGTCTCTTAATATGATGCCTAAGTCATTGTGCCCACCCATATCACCCGAACAATACATTCTTGCATTTCCAATATTAATTAATCGAATTCAAATATCTCATTAATCCCTTGAGTTTTCACACACAATATATATTTTTGACATCATTATCCTCATGTTCTACTAAGCAACACAGTAGAAATATATATATATATATATATACACACACACACACACACAAATACCGCACCCCACATAGGCGAAACTAACAGTGTGTACATACTTTGCTATCAAGTCCCGGTAACTCACGCACATAATAAGGACTATCGATTACGAATCTCTCAGGAATCGTAATAAAACAAATCACGCACAAACTAGAGGCGAACATGGACCACGATGTAATGGGTCACGCACATACCTATGCACCCATATAACCTAAACTTATCCACTCACAGATACGTCCTCCTTAGATCCCATGCTCTGAGGTACCAATCTATAATCCCCCCCCCCCCGAAGGGCTCCTCAAGACAAGACTGTCCCCTTTAAGACCTCCCGGCGATAGCAAGTATGGTAGGTATGTCATACACATAAAAATCCATACAATAGGTATTCACACAACCTAAGTATTTAGACGTTCAATATTGGTATGAACACATCTCATATTACAAGTCTCACACGTTGTATTTATAACCCGTATATCATACGTAAATTTAATTAATGCCATAACTCTCATCGTATAAATTCAAGTACCTTTCCCTATCCCAAAGGTTTACGAAGTCACCCAATTATTCCTTAGGTAGGGTCCAAGAATCAAGGAAGAAGTATGAAGAAAGGAAGGACATGATATTCCATCAAGGAATTTTGTCAGACCAAGCATTTGATGAAGATATTTCTATATGGAAGTTATAGGTCGATGGTTCTTCGTGTACCACGGGTTGCGGAGCTGGAATTATTCTCACCAGTCCGGATGGAATAGACATAGAATATGCTCTGCGATTCAATTCCAGGCTTCCAATAATAACTTAGATAAATCTTTGAATACAGAGCAAGTTATGGTGTTCAATGATTCACAATTAGTGGTGAATCAGATGCAAATTCTTTATACAGCGAAAGGGGAGTTCATGTCACGATACTTAATTAAAGCTCTGGAGATTGTAGCCAAGTTTGCATCTGTTCAGGTGATTATAATACCTAGATTGGAGAATGCAAGGGCAGATGCGCTTGCTCGGTTAGCCTCATCTAGTCGTACGGAGCTAAGAAGAACAATCCCCATTGAAGTACTTGCAAGCAGAAGTATTGATGAAGACGTGATGATGAATTTTATCACCTTGGATATAGGACCATACTGGATGGATCCCTTCAGGGATTATATTGAAGAAGGTACTTTACCAACCGACCAGCATATAGCCAAAAAGTTGAAATATAAGGTTTCCAGGTATGTCTTGAATAATGGGATTCTATACAGGAGAGGTTTGATAGCTGGTTTGCAAAGGTGTGTTCATCCAACAGAAGTGAAAGATCTGGTAGAAGAAATTCATGAAGGATATTTTGGAGCTCACGTAGAAGGTAGAACTCTTTTATAGAGAATAAATACGCAAGGGTACTACTGGCCAACGATGCGCGCTGATTGTACAACTTATGCCAAAAAATGTGACAATTGTCAGCAATTTTCTACTATATGAAGAACTCCTCATGCGTTGTTAAAACCAATCACTTCACCTTGGCCATTCTCTATATGGGGAATAGATTTAGTCGGGCCTCTTCCAACTACAAGATGACAATTTAAATATTCGGTGGTAGCGGTTGATTACTTTACAAAGTGGGTGGAAGCTGAACCTCTCATTGATATGGCCTATGAAAGGGTCTATTAATTCATTTGGAAGAATATCATTTACAGATATGGCATGCCCCATTCATTTATAACTGATCATGGTACCCAATTTGATAATGATGAGTTTGCAGCATATTGTGTACAATAAAATATTCAAAAGGTCCATTCTTCTCCTGGTCATCCCGAAAGTAAAGGGCAAACATAGGTTACAAACAAATGGGTTAAAGAAGATATTGGATGATACAAAAGGGAATTTGATCAACGAGTTGCACTCAGTATTATGGGCTTATAGAATAACTCCCTGAATAGCAACTGGGGAATCTCCTTACATGTTGGCTTTTGGGAGTGAAGCAGTGATACCGACAGAACTAGGTTTACCTATTCACAGAGTGCTTAACTTCAATTCTCCAGTAAGTGATTTGATGAGGCGCTTGGACTTGGACATGCTCGAAGAACTCAGAGATGATGCAGCAATCCGAAATACAGCTTATGAGCAACGGACTGTCATGTTCTATAATAAAAGGGTCAAAAAATATGATCTCAAGGAAGAGGATTACGTGCTCAAGAAAGTAATTCAAAAGCACAATAAGTTGGAGGCTAACTGGCATGGGCCTTACTGTATCAAAACTGTTGTTCGACCTGGTACTTACAGAATAGAAACTCTTGAAGGGGAAGAATTCAAAAATGCCTAGAATGCAGAGCACCTGCATAAATACTACTAGTAATGTAACTGCCCATGTACTAATTATTTCAATATAAATGAAAACGATGATTTCCCCATTCAACTGTTTTATTTTTTTTGGAGTACTAGTGCTACACACTACACTCTGCAGCAACACACAAATTTTTTTCATCAACTAACAGTTGGTCGGCATCAACAACCACCAACTAGGAGTTGGTCGGTATTCAACAACCACTAGCTCAAAGTTGGTCGGCAACAGTAACCACCAACCAAAAGTTGGTCAGTGTCAACATAAATACAAACAATGTTGGAAAAATAATCGACCAAGACAAAGTCTACTTGATTATGGGTGACCCAATAGGCATCTAAACATCACAAGAATATGGGTAAAATATCCACTGCCTAGGTACCCGGGCAATTATTTACTTAAATGATTGTTATAACTAAGGAGGAACATGGGACACGAATTCCTAGGCATTTATGGGTGATACGTCACTACAACTAGACAAAAAGATGGACCAAAGTTCCATTGTCTAGGCAATCAAATCATAAAAGGGCAAACTATCCATTCAAATATATATACTCAATGACTGAAAAGTAAAGTACAACATTACTATAGTTCAACAAGGATTGGAAGAATAAATATTTTGCAATTATTTCCAAGGAAATAAAATAAAAAAAAGATGATGTTTTCTTTATTCCCACCAACAATTACTAACAAAATACAAATAGTCTATTCTATTGGTTTCTTTCAAATTTGGATACAGGATCCATTACAGCTGGAGGATCATCTAAAGCAAAAGAAGAATTGATAAAGTTCATGTCCTGCAGCATTCTGGTATTGCTCGAACTTGATCGGTCTAACAAATGTGAAGGTCAGGATATCTCAAACTCTTCGTGAAGATTGTAATCACCAAGGTATTTGGAAATAAAAAACTGAGGAATAGAGCTAATTGGAATCAAACTAACATCAAGCTAGAACGGTGGTACTGGCCGATCAAGGAACCCAGGCTCATACCAATCCCAAAGCTCCGTTCCTTGCTCAACTTTCATTACAGTTAAAGCATTCAACCATCCCTGCTTGTACCCTTCATTATTTAACTGTTTTAGTCTGGCATCAAGATGATATAAAGCTTCATTATATCCTTCCATGCAAAACTCTCTGGGTTGCTTATGAAACTGATAAGTTAATCATTCGGCATTTTGATGATGTCTTTTCAGCACATTTTCTTTTTTCTACAGCTCATAACTCTGATTGGATAGTTTCTCGGTAAGAGTTTGAATCTTCTAGGACATCTCAGCCAAAGCTTGATTTTTGGCCTTCAGTTGAACAACTTGATTTTTTAAGGCTTGTTGAGTTCTAGTTTCTTTAATACTACTCCGACCAGCTCTTGTTCTACCCCGGGAGGTGGATATAGGTCTACTTTTTTTCAAAGCTTCTAATTCCTCTCTTAATGAGGCATTCTCAGTCTCCAAAAAGGAAAAATCTTCATCATTAACTGGAACCAGAGCTCTAGAGGAAGAAGTAGAGTTTAGCTGTCTCAGTTCTTCTCTTAAAGAAATATTTTCTTCCTCCGGCAATTTAGCAATGTTTCTATGCTCCTCAATTTCAAGTTTTAGCACACTTTCTCTTTTATTATGGGCAAAAATAAATTTGTCATAACCCCGATCAACACTCAACAGTTGGTATTTCTTCTCATAACCTTCATGAAGAAGAGCAGTGGCCTCCTTGTGTTGAAGTTGGAGTTCTTCAATCATTTCGTAGTAAGCTACGTTATTCGCTACCGCACGATTAAGTAGACATTTTAAATACTGGTAAGCCTTAATTTCTCATTCAGAAGCATTAGATCCAAGAATATTAATTATTTGTGCTTTAGTGAAATCTGCACGACCAGCTTTGACATAATCTATACATTTCTTAATCAACTCTCTATCATGAGCTGACAACAATTCCATCCTAGCAATAAACTAGAAAAAAAAAGTAAAATTAAATCAACAATAGCACAACTATATTGAACAGTAAAGGAGAATTTCAAAACAAGCAACAAGTCCATTTTATTGATCATAATTAATGAGGGTACAACCAAAAGTACAAAACAAAGGGAACACAGAGGACTACAAAAAATTATCGAACAATATTACACCTTCTCCTTATTCCTTATAACATCTTTAGCTGATTTTAAAGAAGGGATTGGTTGCTCAAAGGGCAGCTGACATTGTTCGAAAGAAGTTGTCTTCTACTTGACTTGCTCGGAGGATTGGGGGATAGTGACAGCAGGTGTTTGTTCTACTATCATAAAAAAGATTCATCATATCCAACTTCATATTCTTCTTATTCTTTAATAGTAGGAGGAGGGTCGTGAACATGTTTCTAAAATAGTTTAGAGTCCTCAACAACGTTCAACTCCTTCAATGCTGTAACCCATCCATCCCTAAAAAACTTCAAACTTGTATACTCCATTTGAGCAGAGGAAGCAGTTATATCTTTATTCCACCCTTTGTCCCAGCCAGAGCTAAAGGACTTCTTTACAGCAGAACTCCTCTTCGTCCTTTTCGAGGAAGAATTCTCCCTAAGTTGATCTTTAACATATTTAACTTTATGTTCAAATTCTTTCTTAGGCTGTTCAGCCTTTTCAAGCTTGCCCTCAGCTTCTTCCTGGCATGTAATGGCAACCTTTAATTTCTCCTCTGCTTCCTCGGAAACATCCACAGCTCCCTAACATTTGCAGCTTGTTGTCGAGCTAGATCAGCCTCCTTGACAGCCTCCACAGCTATTTATTGAGCTATTTCAACAATTTTGATTTTATTCTATCAAGAAGCTTTATCATATTCATATCTCTGTCGGGAGTCTACCAAAGATTTGGATAACCCAACAAGGGTTTCTTCTACTTCACTATAAGAGGAAGAAACTTTGATAGCTTCATCCTTCTCCAAGATATTATTGAAGTACACCAAAAACTACAAAATGAAGAGAAACTCAATTAAAATATGAAAATTGAAAGAATAATTGAAATGATAAATTATAATAACACTTATTAATGCAAGGTGTTGGGCTGCCAAATTAGAAACTTTCCCCCAAGGAGTAGAGGTCTCAGCAGCTCTGTGGTCAGGAAGAGTTCCAGACCAAATCAATTTCCTGGCCAAACCAGGAGTAGTGAATGTTGGAGGACCAGCCTTCAAAGAAGGTATTTTAACCCCAGTAGGCTGAGCAGAAACATCATCGGTCTTCACAGTAAGACCTTTTATTAATCTTCTCAAAGGAACAACTTCAATAAAAGGTGCTGCCTCTTTTTGAATAATATCAGCCTTTTCAATCAAAGGTGATGCCTCTTTTGGAGCAACAGGGGGCTTCTTGATGACCTCCTTGACAGTTGTGATGGCTTCCCTAGATGGAGCAATATTTTTTTCTTAATCCCTTCAGCTGGGACATCTTCTTTGCTCTTTTTTACCCCATCAGCACCAGGAACAATCTTGGCAAAGAGATCAGGCATTCTTCTCTTCTTCATCATCAAATCAGCAATGGAGGTAAATAAATCAGAATAAGATTCTTCAATAACTGAATAAGATGCTGGAGCCTGCTCAAGATCTATCACCAAAGGAGTAGCAATAGGACGAGCAATAAAGGAGGAACTGGAGTTCTTATATTGTAATAAATAGGAGGAAGCTCTCACGTGCTCCCCAGTAACTGATTGATGCAAACCCCAGATAAATTTCAAATATTTTACATTGATATCACTATTTTTTCGGGGTTTTCTTTTACTATCAACTGCAAAACAAAAAATAAAAGTCAGTGACATATTTTATCAAACAAAAATATAGCTAATTTGAAAAACAAACAACCTATCCCACTGCCATAAGGTGGACATCCGGGACCTTGGTATACGTCTTTCCCTTTTAATGGGAGGTGTTGGCAATTTTTCATCACAACTCCATGATCAAAATAATCTCTGTTGGAATGAGGGATATTGACTACTAAGGCTCTGTTAGAATACCTAGTTTTTAAATAAAAAGTAGTATCACTAGTGACCCATTTATAATAGAACATAATTTCAGGAATTCCAAAATGAGTTCTATGAATTTGATTCATCCTATGTACGCCATTAACTACCCTCCATGTATTTGGAACTACTTTTGAAGGTACAATATCGAAATATTGGTAGAATTCCAAACACGGGGGATTAGGAGGGAATGAAAAAGCACATTTTGCTACAAAAACAGAGGGAAACCAATGTCCCTCAGCCAAAGAAAATAAATCAGAAGGGTAAGCCGGTTCTTCCAAGACAACCCAAGAAGGAATTTCAAGGTCGGCTCTAAACTTATATAATGACTCGATAAGATAAACCATGATGAATAAAATAAAGAAAGAAGAAAGAAGGAAGAAATTCTTACAGAAAATTAAGAAATCAGATAAGGCAGAGGACAGAAAGAACGATCATAAGAAGAAAAGCTAGAAAATAATGAGTTTGGGAATTTAGATGGAAAAAGGTAGAAGACAATCGGATTCTATCGCATTTATATACGCATCTTTGGAAAATGAGAAAATTAATGATCACGAGTGACGACGATTTCATTCCCGGCGGTTAATTAAGGGAAAAAGACGCAAGTACCCAAGCGTTCGCAAAAAATTTAAAATATTTACAAATTTGCCATTTCGCGCTCAAAATTGTTACATGAAGTGTAAAAAATTTCCATGTATGGAAGCTCTGCAGTTTAACAAAATATGAGAAATATGCCCGAGAAATTTTTTGGGTAAATGTTCTACATTCTCACATCCAACCTCAATTGTACAACATTGGGGGCTTCTGTTGATACAAAAATTAGTTAGCTGACGTGGACTAGTTATATGAAGACACATGTTATCCAGCGTGGCACAAGCTCAAATGTACCGAGCTACTCGACATACCGAGCTACCTAGCTTACCGATCAACTTGTTGGGAAGACTAAATGACCAAGACAGATTCAATGTTTATTGTATTATAGTTATTCCTTATCATGTACGGATGAATATGCCTATTCAATAAAGGCTTATTATCCATTCACATTGACGGCCCAAGGGCGATAAATACATTGTAATACCCTCATAGAAGGGTAAGGAATCATAAGCAAACATAATCGAGATCAAGGTACGATACCCAGTAATACAAAACAGTGGACGTAGGCCATTTTTCTTAAGGCTGAACCACTTTAAAAATATCTTGTCTTATTTCTTTATTTATATTTATCTGTGATTAATTAATTAGATCAAATCTAGTTTTTTACATCAACAATGATGTTTGGGGAAACTACTATCCCCGATTTATTATCATAATCGTCATCTGTTCCAACAATATTTATGGTGACTTCTAACGTGGTTTCCATTTCCAAAATACTCCATGGATTCTATAGAGATCTTCCTCGTGTAATCCTTCTAACACCCTTCATTGGTCATTCTGTATTGTCCGATGTACCAAGCCCAACTGAACTCTTATATGAATCACATCGACTATACTTAATAGTAGGAGAACGTAAGTAGTATACTTTGAGGAATACAACAATCCTATAATAAGGCTCTATATCAAAGAACGCTACGCTGAAACATGAAAAGCCGCACAGATCCTAAAGACACTAGAACAAGATGCTCTAATACCACCTGTGACACGCCGCCTAATTATATACCGGGTGATCAGTCCTTTATTCAATTTAAAACAGAATATCCAATTGTATCAGCATTTGTATCACCGTCGAAAACATTTTATTAAATACTAACCACCTAATATTTGAAAATTTTGATGTCAAATTTTTATTTTGAATTAACAAATAACCAAATGAATGAACAAATAAACATTCATCGTCCAATACAATCTCATTGGACATGAATTAACAAAATGAATTAACTGAGTCTGGAGAAAACATTTCCAGAATAAAATCCCACTAGAATAGTCTGATATGAAATAAAGCTCAATAACTGAAATAAAACAACAGTCTGAAGTAATAATCTTTAACAAGAATGGGCAACATGCCCTGACTGACATAAAGTGCTCCGAATGAGTCAAGGATAAGTGGATGCGTCTAATACCAAGGTCCTATAACTTCCACAGTAGCTATATCACGTCAACTGATGGGAACCCTCATCTTGGTGTCCCTGTGGCTGGGTACCTGATGTAATATATATATATATATATATATATATATATATATATATATATATATATATATATATATATATATATATATATATATATATATATATATATATATATAGACAGAGAGAGAGAGAGGCCCTCTCCTGTAAGGACTCCATATGTTATAGATCCCGGTACATACCATTTTTTTAAAATAGAAAAAAAAATGAATATTTTGATGAAACTTCATGGACATGATCTCCACGGTGAGAAGATCATCTCCAATTTTTTCATAAAAAAATTCAATAAAAAAATAGTTGAGATGAGGTGATATGTAAAAAAATTGTATAAATATGCATTTTCGACCGTTGAAATGTTGGCGATCATCTCACCCACTTATTAATTGAATTTTTTTATGAAACTTCATGGATATGATCTCGATAGTGAGAAGATCATATCCATGAAGTTTCATTAAAAAATTCAATTAATATAGTGGTTGGCGCCGACCCAACATTTCAACGGTTGTAATTGCATATTTATATCATTTTTTTACATATCACCTCATCTCAACGGTTTTTTTATTGAATTTTTTGACGAAAAAAAATTGGAGATGATCTTCTCACCGTGGAGATCATATGCATAAAGTTTCAACAAAAAAATTATTTTTTTACTGTTTTAAAAAAATGGTATGTACCGGGGTCTGCACTATAAGGAGTTCTTACAAAAGAATTTTTGTATATATAGGCAAAAGGAAGAGATTTACAAGAAACGGGTCAGAGCCCGAGTTAAAAATAGTTTTAAAATAGCAAGTGTTTAAATTGCATTAAATAATGAATATTATATACATGTTAGTCACGTGCTCTCACTTGAGATTCTCACCTCTCCACTATTGTACACGCCTAACGCATTCTCCTAACCCATCCTAGTTACTCTATCCAAATAATTAGTTTGAATCAAGTCTCTTACTATGATGCCTAAGTCATTGTGCCCACCCGTATCACCCGAATAATACATTTTTGTATTTCTAATATTAATTAATCGAATTCAAGTATCTCATTTATCCCTTGAGTTTTCACACACAATATATATTTTTGACATCATTATTCTCATGTTCTACTAAGCAACACAGTAGAATAAACACAGGTATATATATATATATATATATATATATCACCATTATAATATATACAACTACCGCACCCCACATAGGCGAAACTAACGATGCATGCATACTCTGCTATCAATTCCCGGTAACTCACGCACATAAAAAGGACTATCGATTCTGAATCTATCAGGAATCGTAATAAAACAAATCACACACAAACAGGAGGCGAACATGGACCACGATGTAATGGGTCACACACATACCTATGCACCCATATAACTCAAACTCATCCACTCACAAATAACTCCTCCTTAGATCCCATGCTCTGAGGTACCAATCTATAATCCCCCCCCCCCCCCCGAAGGGCTCCTCAAGACAAGACTGTCCCCTTCAAGACCACCCGACGATAGCAAGTATGGTAGGTATGTCATACACATAAAAATCCATACAATAGGTATTCACACAACCTAAGTATTTATACTTTCAATATTGGTATAAACACATCCCATATTACAAGTCTCACATGTTGTATTTATAACCCGTATATCATACGTAAATTTAATTAACGCCATATTTCTCGTCGTATAAATTCAAGTACCTTTCCCTATCCCAAAGGTTTATGAAGTCACCCAATTATTCCTTAGGTTAATTCAGTACTATAGTGTCCCCCTACTACTAGTATTAACCCTAATTCATCATTTATCTGAATTAAACCCCATCCATAAAATTTCCAATCGTAACGCATTCGAAAAACACTCGTAAATCTCCCCATTCAATCCCATACATAATGATACTTTTCGGGCCTTAAATATTACCCTACCTAAGTCCCATTATATTCAATTAATCAACATTAGGGGTTCATAAAATTTGGGGTTGAATCGAAGCTAAAGAGGAAAATAAGTCACAAATTTCAGGGGAGTCGATCGATCGAAGAAATGGGTGAGTCGATCAATCGATCGATTAGAAATTAGAATTTGTTTTTTGCTTTTGAGCCTACAGGTTTCTTAGAATTTTAACATCAAATCCTCCATTTTAATGTCCCAAACTCTCAAAAAATTACACTAAATGTCATACCAACATAATTACATAAATTCTAACATTTTGGAATCATCAAATCATTATGGGTAATACTCCCTTGGACTAAATCATGAATTTCTCATGAAAACCCTTGTTTTTCAATTTCTCTTCAAGAACATCATATAACTCCTCTTTAATTCGTGACTCCTAAGACATGGATAACGATTTCAATTTTCCTATAATTTCAGAAGTTTATCTACGTGCAAAACCTACCCATATTCAAGATTAAATTCTCCAAATTCATTAAATGTCAATTATCCAAGGTTTTCTCCAATTCTAAACTACCATGGATAATATATGCACTGAATCATTGCAAGATAAATTAAGTTCTTTTAATGGAAGTTATGAAGTTTTGAAGAAGATAATATTGTGGACGGTCCTCTCTCTTCGATCTACGCATGGATGGTGACGGTGGTGCAAACGGTGTACCGGTGGTGACTCTAGGCTTGAAAACCTCTTCTTCTTATTCCTCTCATGACCTTCTTATATTTTGTGAATTCTAACCCTAGAATACAACTCCTTCCCTCAAATCTAACCCTTGAATTTTCATAGGTTTAATTACTCTAAAAACTAAAATGATCGAAATACTCTCCTGGTGTGCCAGTTTGGCCTAAAACTGTCCCGGGACCCAAACTAATTCCCTGGGTAGAATTTTCTGACTATCTCGACCCTTACGGACACTTTGGCTCACTCGAAATGACCATATGGGTGACTTATACATAACATACTTTTATTCCATTAAATTTAGCCCTGACACGGTTGACACGGCTGACACGCGCATCCCGACTTAATTTCCATAATTATCATGTTATTCACTTGCGACAATTTTAATAAATTCATAGTCGCATATTAATTTACTCACTAAGTAATATTCAACATAATTCGCATCAATAATACTAACTCCCGTCGCACTAGTAAATATCTATTTAAATCCGGATTAATCATAAATTTATTTCTCATTATTTAATTAAATTAATCCCATAATTAAAATCATTAAAATTTACGGGGTATTACATGATCCATGCTTGATGATTGATCAAAAGTAAGGAGTATTTGTTCAAAATGTTTCTCGGCGGGTGACCTGAGTGTTGGTCGGCGGCCGACCTTCTGGACTTGTAAAAATTTGCGCTACAACTATGGAAAATGGCATTTTTCAAATAATTTAAACTCTTTTTAACCGCTAAAGGGTGCACTGGTCTTTTTACGCTTTGGGAAGCATGCAACCAGCGGTAGTTCAATCATTCGTGAAGTTAATCATTTCATCCATATTATCGAGGCAACCTATAAAAAGGCAGAAATTTCCCTCCTTTTTCTTTTCACCTCAAATCTTTTGCACTTAGAGTTTTTTCTTATTTTTAATTTTTCCTTCTTCAATATCTTGTTTCATGTTCTCCATCTACGTTTTCCCATCTTTTTTATTGTCTTAAATTTCTGTAAGCTTTCTTTCTCCTTTTCTCTCTTTTTCACCATTTTCTCAATTTCAACCATGGTTTAAGTTGTGGATGATGGTTCATTAGAAGAGTTTAGGGAAAAAATAAAAATTCCTGACTAGGTAAATTTAGAAATAGCTCAAGGTCCTGTGAATGTTTATTCTTTAGGAGAGGTTCATTGGATTCCCACTCTTTTTATTACTGAGAGTGGTATCACCCTATATTTCTTCAATTTTATTAATATTTCGACGTAGTTTCTGCAAGGATAGCTCCAAACACGTGGAGGGTGGTAAATGGGGTGCATAGGTTGAATGAGATTTATGAGACGCATATTAGGATCCCTAAGTTGATGTTCTATTACAATGGGGAACCATCAGAGAGAGCAGTTACTATTTGAAGACTAGGCCAGCCAATAGGGATTTAGTAGTTAATCTGCCATATTCCAATAAAGATTATTGGGGTTATGGTGTTGTTGTCAAGAATTGGAAATATGCCCCCTTCTTGTGGGGGTATCCTACACTAGACCCAGGTGCCCCCAAGAAGGGCGTGGCATAGGTTACAACTTTCCTCTCACTTTTTTTTTCTTTTTACCATATGTTTGCAGACTTACCGACGAACTTTCTTGCTTTATATTCTTTGCAGACTAGAGTAAGAAAAAGTATCCCAAAGAGGGAGAAGTCAAACTTACAGACCTCAAATTTCTATGGCGTCGCAATCAAAGAGTTGGAGAAGAAAACCCAATAAAGGTATGCTTCAAAACTATGGAGTACAAGAGCTCAATTACATTTTTTTGTTGCCTAGCCATCACTTGCACGACCCCAAGTTGCCATCAACTTAGAAGATGAGCTCGTTTCCACTTCTTTGGATGTAAAATCAGCTGGGGTTGAAATCATCCAAGGAGTAACTTCTTATTCCTTAGAGTCTTTGGACATCACTACCATCCCGAAATCCCCTTCAACCGAGATGGTGAATAAAAAGATCCCCAACTTGCTGGACAAGTCCTTGTGACACCCCGTCAAATTAAATATCGAGTGATCAGGCCTTTATTAAATTCAAATAGGTTTCTTATCTGGTTCATTCTTAGCATTACTGTCGAAAACTAAATTAATTACTAACCGCTAAAAATTTAATTAAACCAGTGCCAAATTTTATCTTCCAATTAAATGAAATAACTAAATAGTTGGAATAATAAAACAACACTCATAATGTACTAGGATCCAAACCATCATGATATGTAAATAAATACAAGTCATGCCGAATAAACCATTGGCTAAAACAACCCAAACCAAGTAATAATCCAAGTCCAAACTGCAAAGTAAAACTGATACCAAAACTAAAACTATAATACCGATGACGGACCACATGTCCAAGCATGAGATACTAGAATTACAACCTATGCTAGATCTAAATGAAAGAATCAGCTACTCAAAATCCTGTCAGAATCCACAGTTCTACAGCTCCGAGTCCCTGGAATGAAACCATTAAGTATGGCGCCCCAGTGGCTGGACACCTAAAAGGTTTTGAAAATATTTTTATATTAAGAGTTAGTACTCAAAAAAATTTGAAAACATATAACAAGCAATTTATCGCAATTAAAATCGGTTATTGATTACACATGTTAGGTTCACACACACTCCCTTGAGTTACCTCACCTCTCATCTAATGTGCACACCTAATGTTCTATACTTAGCCCACCTAGCTACCATACCCAAGCTATCTTGACTAAAGTATATAACCGATCTTGTCAATAGTATACTCTCCGGTACCGCCCGTACATCACGCTTCATTATTAACAATTCTCGCATATGATTCAGTTTTCATATAACATTCACATATGTTATGTTTAATCATCATAATCAAGTCTCACTACATAATTCATATAGCATTTCATATCTATCATCATTCAACTTCCATAATTAAGTTTCACTACTTAATTTACTGTAGATATTCCAATTTATTTTTAATCTTGTAATTAAGTTTCTCTCTACTTTATTTATCATTAAGATCTATATCTATATATTTAACATCTACAAGTCTACTTTCTCACATAAGTATAACATCGTGAAGTGTATATTTTGCACACAATATATACTATAAGGATTTATTGGTTCGGAAAATCATCGACCCCAATAATCCTATCATTTACATTGGTCCGGATATCCCTCGACCCCAACGTAAATGTTAAGCATATATATATTGGTCAGGATACTCATTGACTCCAATATCATTCATCTTTGATTTGGTCAGAATAATCATCGACCCCAAATCGAGCTTTCATGTATTGGTCCAGTTAATCATCGACCCCAATACACAATTTAGCATACTTTAGGTATTCACAAGGCCTAAGTATCAATAGAATAGGTATTCACACAACCAAATTATTTATACTAGTACGTAATATTTTCTCTTTAATATTCACCGTACTTTATCATTTGTTTACGAATGTAATTCACTTTCGTAATTATTTGAGTGTTCGCACAACTCTAAGTTTCTAGTTACCCCTTGTTATATAACAATTCAGTAGTTACCATCTTTTCTCTACTGATGTATATACTTTCATTAGATAACCATAATTCTTTATCCATCTCTCAGATTAATTACGAATTACTTTAACCAATCCCATTCCCATCTTAATTCTCTCTCTAAGACGAAGTCGTACTCCCATCGTAGGCCTACTATAAAATAATAAGTCTCCAAACATTATTTTCACAAGTAATTAAGTATTTTCCACCATGTACATTTAGGAATATAAGAGAAAAAGAGAAATTTCAAAAATTATCAAACCGATCCGACCTCCCAGGACTGAACCGGTCCGCACCCTCCAGGGCCGAACCAGTCGGTTTTTTTGCAACTTCATTCTCTCTATTTTGCGGCACTGTTTTACACCATTTATGATTCACCCAAACCTCATAATTCTTCACCACATTCATAATAGATTGTTCCTAACTATTTCTACATGAGTTAAGATGTTTTCCAACGTTCCAAACACATTAAAACTTAATCGAAATTAATCAAGAATGAATCAAACCCCCAAAATTCCATTATAAATCTAATTTTGTGTTCATCCATTTCATTCAATCTAAAATCCAGATTTAAATTTGTAGTAATAATAAAAACTCTTGTGATTTAACATTCTCTACAGATATAAACCCTAATAACATGCAATTTCACCCAAACATGAAATCAGTTGGTACTTTTCATCAAAGGTTTTTAGATAAAATCAATATATTCATGAAATCCCTACTAAATGGTATTATAACATAAATTTAATTTGCGATAAACACTTGCCTTTATTTGATTGATCTAATTTCATGGTTCTTGGTTAATGATTGATTGTTTTTCTTCTCCGATCCTCCTTTCCAATTTCCTTGAGGCGCAAGATTTCTTCACCATCTTCAAATTCCCTCGTAAGCTTTGAAAATTGGTTATCTCTTCTTTCTAATGGCCTCTCAAATCTTTTGTGTTGTGAGCCCTAACCCCAATCTCTAATTATTGGATATATGGCGCTAAATTTCGTAGGTCACTTAACCTCCTTTTGTAAAATGATCGAAACTCCCTTAACAGGTGCCGATTTGGTCAAAAATTTACCCGGGACCCAAACTATACCCCCGGTACCCTATTACAACTATTTCGACCCATCCAAAATCATTCGTGATCTCTAAATTATCATCCCAGTCACTTAAAATATATTCCTCATTTATCACCTCAAAATAGTCTACACGCGACTCCCGGTGAGATAAAATAAAATACGCACATATCACTCGCTATGTCGTATAACCAGAATTAATAAAATGCGCACATATCACTCGATATGTTGTATAAACATAATTATCAATTATTTACTATACGCACTTAGTAAATATCATAATGCAATATTAATCCGTATTTATCTCTCAATTAATATTTAATAGTCATAATTATTATCTAATCGCATTAAATTACTTCACTCACGTAATTTAATTAAAACATATTTTTTTTAATTAATTCCTCAAATTAATTATATAAAAATACGGGGTATTACATACTTCCCCCTTTCAAAGGAATTGCGTCCTCGAAATTAGGGCAAGACCGGTACTAAAACTTAGGATCTAAAACATCACGACATCCTCTAGTACCCAAATTCAAATCATAATAACATAAGGGTCTCCACTATAACCCTGTTAGTGGTACCCACCTATCAAAATGCTTAATAACTCTAGCCCAAGTTTATCAACAAGATTTCTCAATTCACTACATTCTGATATGCTCTATCAGTCATGTGATCTCAATACTGGCTCTTTTATCTCCATATTAAGAAAAGGTCGCACGACCCTAAATGCCAATTCCCCTTATTCCCACAACTAAAAACTCCCTTTATGGGAGAAATCACGATAACGTCTGACCACTCATGCCAGTATTTAAAACTTTGGTTCACGGTGACGTAACCCTTGCGACATTCAAAATCCAGCCAAAACAGTTTGTGGTTCACTCCACTTTTAATAACGGACTCCAAATCACGGCCAGTCCAAATATCTAGTTATCCCCTCACCTCTAATCAACCTGAGGGTGAACGACAAGGCTTTCCACACAAAATCTCAAAAGGTACCTCGTGCCTGATAAATCGGTACAAGTGATTACATATAACTCTACCGATGGTAATTTCTCCCCCTCAATTACCCAACAAGGCCCCATACGCATTACTCGCATTAGCCAGCATAATAAACCACCTCCCGTCTAACCATCGGGATATATGTGATACAATATGCCAAAAACAAAACTTCATCCCCATCGCTTCCTGATGATCCCTATCAGAGGTGGGATTGCAAGATCTCATCCTGATCCACAACAATATTAGGAGGCACCTTGCACTGGTGCAATACTTCTTTTCAAAGAAAGAATAATAATTACTTAATCTCAGCCAATCCATTCCATACACTCGGAGGAATTCTTGACCTAGTCATGATGTTGACAGCCCATCAATGAATTTTATCAGTCTACCTACCCATTCCGTTACTAAAAACGCAGGCTTGTTACCAAAATTCTGGTTGATCATATCGAGCCAACCTTTTTTTTCTATGAGTGGTGCATTCGAAGACAATCTCACTACGTCTCACCCAGGACCAATTCTCACTTCTAATATCTCAGATTAAGTGGTACTTTATACTCCCTTTCTTCCCCTGGTATGCCAAAAGTTATGGCTCGTGCACTTTTTGCAACTGGCACACTTCTTGGGTCTTTTTTTGCCTCATAGTCATCAACATTCTATTTACACACAAGCCACTCTCAACATTCGACTGAGTAAGGCTCCGTTTTACTTTTCCATAACAGTTGGGTCTCATTTTTATCAAGAGATACCCTTTGAATGGCTTCCCACATCCTTTAAACCTATCTCGAGTGTGCTAGCTCTATTTGCACATATATCCTTGGATCATCGTCTCTCTAACACGATGTCCAATCCATCATCCCATTCTAGCTTAATTGATAACTACTCCACAGGTATACTTTTCACACATCGATCCCCACACCCCTTTATATCGTACGATTTATAAACCAAGTGACCAGGGCGCCCATACACCCTATAACTCACGCATATTTCAGAAAACATCACAGACGTCACCTAACTAAGATGTTTTTCTCTAAATCGACATCGCCTCCTCGATATGGCTATATCATATGGGTATTCTCAATCACCTCATAAATTCATCATTTAATTCCTCTCGAGATTGTTCCACCCTTTAACTCATGATGAGAAGAAAATTTTCAGTGCTTTTTCACAGTACTATTGGCTTTACTGGCTTTATACCGTATTATAGCTCTCAACTCAAAGTTTTTCCTCGACATGTTCGAGGATTTATATTCCAAACTGATGCCCTGGCATCCATCAACGTCATCTCTACTCCCGACGTTTATAAAATTTCATGCGTATTTCATCTTGTAGTAGAACCCAAACAATGAATTCCCCCCAATGCACTATCACTTAGTATTGGTGGCGATCTAGTTCCATAAGCCTCAAACACATAATCGGGACACTCAGATCCTACCCCAACCACATACTTATAAATCTCAACTCCCGCATCTCTAAAGGAGTTAAATAACACTGCGCTCTTACTATCACTAGACATTAGCGCTAATCACAATAACGAGCTTAATCTATCCACTCGACTGTAACCCAATATTTTTTTATTCCTATCATAAAGTCCCTACGCACCGGGATTAACTACAATGAGATATCTATGCTCTCCAAAGTTTCCACCATAATAGTATATAAATACGATCTCAACCCTGTTTCAGGTGAGGCCTCGTCAAACAACACATCCTGCCTTGGAACATTAAACATGATGACCTTGCTATCACAACCCTCTATCATTCCACCCACATTGCTAATCAGTCCCTACCAAGGATAATATCACACTCGTATGATACATCACTAGGACGAGTAATTCTAACATACATATACTCCATGTGCCTGCACCTACTCTCCCTGCATATATTACTAAAAATAGACCCGCTATACAAAGGAGACTATATACACATTATGATGATATCAACGATATACCCACTAAACTCGTCTCACACATAAATCTAGTGCTAACAGAATACTGTGACTCACTCGTGGCACATAAAACTTCCCCCACTAACTCGAGGATAAAACTCATACTTCCAATAATACTGGCAGCTCAATGGTTTCTGGACATAACACTCACGTCACTACCGAACCCAAAACTTCTAGAATTTGTTTCCCGAGTTGACATCTTATTCTTGTCCCTGAACTCGTTGTGGACAAGAGTCACACATGTGCTCCTATTATTTACCCGTAAGAAACATCTCTGTGTCATTCCTATTTTTTCCCCTATTGGCTATTACGGAATGGTCCTTCCCACGAACCTGGTAGTCTTGCCCAGGTTGCTACCAATGGTGTTACTTGGTCCCCACTAGTCCTATGGAACTCGGTTTTGGCCTTTCCTGTCCCGAATAAACATACCTTCACTTGGTAGTAAATTCCATTGATTTGAAATATTTTAATGGATCCCTAGCATTTATGTAAGCTTGCAAACCAAGGATCTTGACGGCATCAGCAGTGGTCATCCTAACCGGAGTTCTCATTCACTCTCGTATATTCTTCTCTTCGTATTAAACTCAACATAAGGATCCTTTTATCATGTCCCTGTATCCCTTCGTCGGGTATGAAGTTCACTAAGTTAATCCTCGTCTCCCTACCTACAATGCTGAGTGAGTCTGAAGTTATACCATTGTTTTCTATAATGGAGTTTGGGAAATTACAATCCCTAAAATATTATCCTCCTCGTCATCTCCCCGAACAACATTACGATGATCTCTATCGCGATTACCATTTACTGAATACTCCAAGACTTATGTTGAGTCCCTTCCTCCTGAAGTCGTTCTAATGCCCGTTGTTGGTCGCCTTGTAGTGTTCGATGTACCATGCCCAATCTAACTCATATATAAATCACATCAACTATAATTAATAGCAGGAGAACGTAAGCCATGTACGTAGAGGAATACAATAATCCTAAGACGGTGCTCTATATCAATCAAACGATACGCTGAAAACGTAGTAAGCCGTACAGATCCTAAGGACACTAGAACCTGATGTTCTGATACCATCTGTGACACCCGCCTAATTAAATATCGGGCGATCAGGCCTTTATTAAATTCAAATAGGTTTCTCATCTGGTTCATTCTTAGCATCACTGTCAAAAACCAAATTAATTACTAACCACCTAATAGTTAATTGAACAGGTGCCAAATGTTATCTTACAATTAAACAGAATCACTAAATAGTTCTAATACTAAAACAACATTCACAACATATTACGATCCAAACCATCATGATATGTAAATAAATCCAAGTCATGCCGAATAAACCATCGGTTAAAACAACCAAAACCAGGTAATAATCCAATTATATAGTGCAAAGTAAAACTGATAGAAAAACTGAAACTGTAATACCGACGATGGACCCCATGTCCAAACATGAGATACAAGAGTGAGATCCTATGCTAAATCTGAATGAAAGAATCGGCTACTCAAAATCCTGTCAGCATCCACAGTGCTACAGCTCCGGGTCCCTGCAATGAAACCATCAAGTATGGTGTCCCTATGGCTGGACACCTAAAAGGTTTTGAAAATATATTTTTAGCAAGAGTTAGTACTCAAAACATTTTGAAAACATTTAACAAGTAATTTATCGCAATTAAAATCAGTTATTGATTACACGTGTTAGGTTCTCACACACTCCCTTGATTTCCCTCGCCTCTCATCTAATATGCACACCCAACGTTCTATACTTATCCCACCTAGATACCATCCCCAATCTATCTTGACTAAAGTATATAACCGATCTTATCAATAGCATACTCACCCGTACCACCCATACAACACGCTTCATTATTAACATTTCTCGCATATTATTCAGTTTTCATATAACATTCACATATGTTATGTTTAATCATCATAATCAAGTCTCACTACTTAATTCATACAGGATTTCATATCTATCCTCATTCAACTTCCATAATTAAGTTTCACTACTTAATTTACTGTAGATATTCCCAGTCTATTTTTAATCTTGTAATTAAGTTTCTCTCTACTTTATTTACTGTTTAGATGTATATATATAACATCTACAATTCTACTTTCGCACATAAGTAGAATATCATGAAGTATATATTTCACACATAATATATACTATAAGGATTTATTGTCCGAAAAATCATCGACCCTGATAATCCTATCATTTACATCGGTCCGGATATCCCTCGACCCCAACGTAATTGTTAAGCATATGTATATTGGTCCGGATACTCATCGACCTCAATATCATTCATCTTAGATTTGGTCCATATGATCATCGACCCCAAATCGGGCTTTCATGTATTGGTCCGAATAATCATCGACCCCAATACACAATTTAGCATACTTTAGGTATTCACAAGGCCTAAGTATCAATAGAATAGGTATTCACACAAGCAAATTATTTATACTACTACGTAATATTTTTCTCTCTAATATTCACCGTACTTTATCATTTATTTATGAATTTAATTCACTTTCGTAATTATTTGAGTATTCACAGAACTCTAAGGTTCTAGTTACCCCTTGTTATATAATCATTTAGTAGTTACCATCTTTACTCTACTGATGTATGTAGTTTCATTAGATTCTCGTAATTCTTTATCCATCTCTCAGATTAATTACGAATTAATTTAACCAATCTCATTCCCGTCTTAATTCTCTCTCTAAGGCGAAGTCGTACTCCCATCGTAGGCTTACTATAAAATAATAAGTCTCCCAATATTATTTTCACAAGTGCTTAAGTATTTTTCACCACGTACATTTAGGAATATAAGAGAAAAAAGGAAATTTCAAAAATTCAGAGCACCAAACCGATCCGACCTCCCAGGACCGAACCGATCCACTATTCAGTTAAGGTCGAACCGAAGAGGACCCTCCAGGGCCGGACCAGTCCATTTTTCTGCATCTTTGTTCTCTCTGTTTCGCAGCAGCATTTTACACCATTTATGATTCACCCAAACCTCATAATACTTCACTAAATTCACAATTGATTGTTCCTAACTATTTCTACCTGAGTTAGGATGATTTCTAACGTTTCAAACACATTAAAACTTCACCGAAATTAATCAAGAATAAATCAAAGCCCCAAAACTCCTTTATAAATCTAGTTTTGTGTTCATCCATTTCATTCAATCTAAAACTCCGATTTAAATCTGTAGTAATAATCAAAACTCTTCTGATTTAACATTCTCTATAGATATAAACCCTAACAACATGCAATTTCACCTAAACATGAAATCAGTTGGTACTTTTCATCAAAGGTTTTTGGGTAAAATCAATTTATTCATGAAATCCCTACTCATGGGTATTATAACATCAATTTGATTTGCGATAAACACTTGCCTTTATTTGATTGATATAATTTTGTGATTATTGGTTGATGATTTATTGTTTTCCTTCTCCAATCCTCCTTTCCAATTGCCTTGAGGCGCAAGATTTCTTCACCGTCTTCAAAATCCCTCTTTAAGCTTTGAAAATTGGTTATCTCTTCTCTTTAACGGCCTCTCAAACACTTTTTGTTGTGAACCCTAACCCCAATATCTAATTATTAGATATATGGCTCTAAATTTCATAGGTCCCTTAACCTCTATTTGTAAAATGACTGAAACGCCCTTAACAGGTGCCGATTTGGTCAAAAATTAACCCGAGACCCAAACTATACCCCCAGGTACCCTATTCCGACTATTTCGACCCATACGAAATCATTCATGACCTATAAATTATCATTCGAGTCATTTTAAATATATTTCTCATTTCTAACCTCAAAATAGTCTACACACGACTCCCAGTGAGATAAAATAAAATACACACATATCACTCGTTATGCCGTATAACCATAATTATCTATTATTTACTATATGCACTTAGTAAATATCATAATTCAATATTAATCGGTATCTATCTCTCAATTAATATTTTATAGTCACAATTCTTCTCTAATCGCATTAAATTACTTCACTCACGTAATTTAATTAAAACTTATTTTTTTCTAATTAATTCCTCAAATTAATTAAATTAAAATACATAGGAATACGGGGTATGATCGTCCTCTCCTCTAGCTATCAAGAAAACCAACCCTGACGAGAAGAAATCTCAAGCCAGTGATAAAAGGCCACTAGTTCTGAACACTAAAGAGGCTAGAATTAAAGAGCCTCAATATAAGAGACTGAAGAAAGGCTTGCCTGGCCAGCAAGATCAGGCCAAAAAGTCTTATGAGTTGGCCAAAGTTGCTGAAGTGGCCAAACAATCTTCTATCAATCAAGGCCGAATTGAAAATGCTTTTGTTGCCATCAACCTTGGGCTAACCATGGAGTTGATAAAGGCTGGGACTTTGCCCGTTGATCGATCGGCTATATCCCCCTTGAATAGAGCCCATATAACTGAGAGGGATGCTCATAATTTACCTTTGGTAAGTCTCCTTAACTTTTGTGTTTGTAGGCAATATCTTTAAATGAATTTTTGATGATAACTCTTTCGTTTCCTTATAGTTCTTCGTCGACTTCAACAAAATGATGGATAAGGATGACGAAATAAGATCCTCTTCCTCTGCTAATATTGAGGAGGCTTTAGAAGGTTTGAGAAAATCCTTACAAGCCTCTAGTGAAGTTCTAGAAAAACAAAAATAAGCTTGTCAGGGGAAGGTCAATACTGTCGAGGATAAGGAAATAACAGTTGAGGATGCCCAAAAAGCTATTGTTAATGAGGTGACTAAAGCCAAATTAACAATTGCTGAAGTTGAGCGCCAAGCAAAGGCTGCTAAGAACAAGGTGGTTATTTTGACCAATAATAAATCAGCCTTGAAGGCCAAGGGCAAGAAGCACAAGGAATAGGTGACAAACAAAGGTTGGGAGAAAGCCTTTACAGTAGTAACCATCCAGATTGAATACGCTAGAGAGAAGTCCTTTAAGGAAGGTTGGTTGAAGGTCTTGAAAGAAGTTGGTACTCCAAAAGAGTCTGAAATTTTTCAGAGACATGACCCAGGAACTCGTCCCAACCTAGATGAGGACTTTGAATATGACGAGGAGGGTTCTGGGGAGTCTTCTATAGTTCCTGCTGAGACTGACAATCTACCTTCTACTGACCAATACAAGGCCAAGGAGTAGTAAAAGGACAAGGAGAAGGTGTAACTCCTTTTAGTTAATTTATTTTTGGCTTTTTCTTTATGTATTTTTCATTTCTTTTTTTTATTCATTCTTATTTACCCAACTCTGTAACCTTGACATGATCAATGAAAGAACTTTTTTTTTCTCAATTACTTCCAATTTCAAGTGTTGATTTTTTTGTTTATTGTTGTCTTCTATGATGTTTATTTTTCTTCATTATCTCCATAAACTTATACTCGTAAATTTCTAATTTGATGCCAGGAAGAAATCCATAATTTATGCAGAATCTGACCTGCTCAGATGGTGTAAAAATATTCTTAAGGATGGAAATATCCCATTGATCGAGGAAGATCTCATAGGGTTACTCAGCCCAGATGCCTCTGACCAAGTGAATGAGTCTTACATCTGTCTTTATTATTTTTTGGACAGATATGTAGCCAATAATGCTAGCTATTATGAAATGATTGAGCAAATGCAAGAAGATCATTAACTGTCCAAGGCATTACTTCATTCTGACTATGAGGTTAAGTATAAGGCCTTGAGTGAAGGTTGTGGGTTTGATAATAAGTTACGGGATATTACTTCTTCCATAAATAAGAAAGATATAGTTTTGAACTAAGAATTGGAGAGTGCCCGATCAATTATTGTCATGTTAGAGAAAGACAATAATGCTTTAAGGAATAAACTTGACAGTTTGAAGAAATCAACCACCACTGGTCTAGATGAAGGGTTATCTTTTTTAGAGATTGAGCATCCCAGACTGTTAAAAGAGTTGGAGGTCGTTAAAAGAGTTGGAGACCTTGCACAAGAAGAAAACTAAGCCTGGACAACCTCTAAGGCAAAGCATAGTTGTTTGAACAACTATTGATGAAGAGATAACTTAGAAAACCCTGGTCGACCAAGCTGCTAAGCTTAAAGAGAAGGATAAGGCCATCAGGAAGCTTCAAGATAACGTGGGTTGATTTACATTCCATTTCCATAAGCAACACAAAATTGTTTGGATTTATTGGTATGATAAAGCCCTGACTTACTTGGATAAGCACATGGAACAGGCCAGGAATGAGGGATATAAATGGGGTTGAATGAATCTTCTTACTCTGATGAAGATATCTGGGAATAATGAACTGTGGTACTAGCATGACCCAGGACTCTTGGATTATCCTGATCCTCCCTTCTATATTAATGTCAATTAGATTCCTCCTGATGCCATTCCTCAAAGCTTGATTAGAAAATATGTTAGGGACTTCGACCTTGAAGGATAAGTGGTGTATGTTCATCCCAAGATCTTCTTGACTGGGCGAGCAGCAACAGGCATACTAGGAGGAGAGATTTCATGTCTATCAATCACCTGAGCATCCTTGATGAATCTCCTGTTGGGATAAGCAAGGCTGAAAGAAAGCACCCAGTATAATAAACTTGTATTTCGTGTTTTGTTGATCTTTATTTTGTAATTCATATTCATTGGAATGAAATGAAGTTATCTGAGACACTTTGTCTTTTTTATTTAAGTTTGTGGTTTCTATTAATCTTATTGCCGACTAGGTAATCTGTATAATGACTAGTTAATCGGCCTATTGATTAAATGGCATACTTAAATGTTACATGTTTGATTCGTGATTGAATCTCATTGTAATGCCTTTGTTTCTACTATTGTCGTTCTTAGATAAAACTGTGAATAGTTTTGTTGAACTAAGTTATAACATTAGTTATCAATGGTGACCAAGTGTATTAGGCATGTATAGTTATCCCTGTGTTTTAACTTAGTAGGGTAAAACCTCTTGTGTTTGACTTTGAGTCTTACATTAGGTTTTACTAACTTTTTATTCATGATTTTTCGAAGACGAAATGATACATGAAGTTGTTGAAAATAAACTTTTTTGAAGTTGGAAAATTTTGGAAAAGAGCAATTCTGAAGTTCAAAAGTTTGAAAGAAAACTTTTCGAAAGTCATAAAAACTTTGAAAAGGGAACTTTTATGAAGTTGGAAAAGTTTGAAAAAGAACTTTTCTGAAGTTGGAAAAGTTTGAATTAAAAAGAACTTTTTTGAAGTTGAAAAAGTTTGAATTAAAATTTACCCTTTAATTTAAGGTGTTACTACACCATACTCCTAAAAACAAAACATAAAAAGGAAGTATAATGGAGAGGAACATTCAATTTCATTAACTTGGATAATTGATTACATAGAAAACGAAATTATTGATAATATTTGTGAAGATGATTGGCGTTATGAGGGTTCTTAAACTCTTCGCCTTCCATCGTTTCCAGATGTAGACACCACATTATAGGCCCCCCTAAGTCTCTCCTTAAGTCCCTAGCACCCCTCCATTCGACGCAAAACTTAGGTCATACTCTGATTACCGATCTAGAGACCATCAATCACTCTCGGACCCCATTTGGTCCCAATCAGCTCCGTCGTTAGAGTGAAAGATCAATGAATTTTTAAAGGGCTCTGAATCCCCTTTCCAACAGTCCGCTTCGTGTGCGAATTGGCATAACGGTTCGTACGAACGGTCCATTTTACTACTAAAAATAACTTTGAAGGCCACTAGGTGCTCCCGGGCTCCGATTTTACCGCAATCAACTTCACCGTCAGAACGAGAACTCAATGGATATTCTAAGGTTTCTGAAACCCCTTTTCAACGGTCCACACCATGTATGAAACAGCATAACTGTTCAGATGAACGATCCATTCTTCCCCAAAAACTGATTCGGAGGCCATAGAACACTCTCGGACTCCGTCTAACAAAGGTTACCTCTTCATCTCAAATGAGAATAAATTAATGTTCTAAGGGCACTGAATACCCTTTCCAACGGTTCACCCCGTGCGCGAATCAACTTTACGGTATGAACGAATGACCATTTTTACTTTAAAACGTCGCCAGGCGCTTTCGAGCCCCAATTGATCAAAGAAAACTCTCCAAACTGAGCGAAGATCTTTGGAGCATCGAAGTGCCTCGCATAGCCTTTCCAACGGTCTGCCCCGTGCATGATACTAACTTACATTTTGGACTAATGATCCATTATTGTCTGACGATCTCCTGTCTAAAGGACCAACGAGCGCTTCCGAGCCCTGTTTGACCCAAAGTTGACTCCTGAACCCAGAAGTGGCCTAAAGGACTCTTCAAGGTCTCTGAATTACCTTTATAGGCTACGTAGGCATTTCGGGCTAAAACTCGAGACTCAACTCCAATGTTCTCATTTTCCTATTTTTATCCTTTTTTTAATCTATATATTATCTATATATTATGCTAGCATTTTATGATTGCGTCTTATTCAGCATATATTATACTTTCATTATAAGGATTAATATCTCGATCAGTGCACATATCATATTTTTTAACTATTATTTTGGGAACATTCCTTTGGATGACCTCATTTTATCTTTTCCATGATATAAGTCGAGAAATTTCAATCTGCAATTATATATATAAGCACACACACTTCACGAAAAAATTTAGGAAAATAGTAACATAAGCCCATGAGAGACCGAAATGTGACACCCCACCTAATAAAATACCAGGTGATCAATCCTATACCAAATTAAAATAGGAATCTCATATGGTTCATTTTCAGCATCACTGTCGAAAATAATCACAACAGTTTATATAGACAGAACTGAAATGAAATAAGATAACTGGACTCTCGGTAAAACATATAATACAGCCAAATCGAAGTGTCACAAACTAAAATGTGGTAAAATAATAAATGAATACATTTGGTCCATCAGCCCGAATGTTACTACAATACCTCCTATCTAGATCACAAGCATAGAGGTGTCTAAAATAATCTTACATGCATCCACAACTACTACAGCAACGTCTGACTCGAAAGAATCATCATCCAGGAGTCCCTGTAAATGGACACCTAAAATATATACATATATATCAAGAGAGAGAGAAAATAGAGAAATGGGTCAGAGAGAGCCGAGTTTTGAAAATATTTAACAAGTGCATCGAATGCTATATTTTTAAAATATGAAATCTCTCATATTTAAACTGGCATCGCACTCCAATGAGATGCACATCACCCCTCCTCTAATAGTGCAAACCTATCGTATACATTTTTAAACAACCTAGTTAAGCTACCTTGACTAACTAATCTATTTCACCCATCCTCTGAATTCTCATAACTATCACTTACCCGGCGTTATATAATATAAGTTATACTGTAAGCTGTCACATCAGCTTTAATTGATATATATATATATATATATATATATACTGTTCATATTCTGAAACTTTCATTAGTTTAAAAAACCATTTTTCACTTTAGTATATAAAATTCCGTATATATAATTCTCACTTTAATATAGAATCACAGTTTAAATCCGGATTAAAATCTCCCCGAAGGAGAATAAAATCTTATTCATCTTACACTTTACACAAGTCTAAATTATATGATTTAACATCTTCATATACAAGCAATATACTATACGCAACAAGTATATTTATACCTATATCACAACCATAAGTATAATAACCATCCCACCGAGCTATAACTCGAGGATGAAGTCTCAAAGTGTTATCATCCGGGTATACTCAACTTAACCTAGGTACTAAGTCTGACTCACTCATGATCATGGTAAAAATAATAAACGGTGGAGGTGGTCATATTCCCTCCTGAAAGTGGAATCATCACCGCACCCATATGCGGGACGATATGACCTAAGGACTATACTCTCCATGATCCTCAAGCCAGGGGATTCACCGACATCGCGTAACCTCCCTGGATAGCACTAGAGATATATGTATACATAAATATATCATTCACATACCGATATATTAATAACCAAATCATATATATATACTCTAACAACACCCGTAAATAGATAGAAAGATATATATATATATATATATATATATATATATATATATATATATATATATATATATATATATATATATATATATATATATATATATATATATATATATATATATATATATATCACTTCTCAATATACCCTGGCTATAATTGACGAACTCTCATAGTGATACCCAAAATCCCGAATGTTCCCATTCGTAATAATATATAAGTATTCACACACTTAAAATACTAAACCTATAAATATTCTCTTACTTAAGATTTAATTCACATCTTAATCACTTTTAAGGATTTTATATAAACCAGAATTTACCGATTCGTAATAATTAAATAAGTATACACGCAACTAATTTTAATTCCACATGTATCGCATCACCTATGATAATCATCGTCAATATAGACGTACCGGATAGTAGCTTAATCCTATCTAGCCCATATCCTAAATTCCATCCTGCTCGCATCCTAGGATTCACTCAAATGTAATCGGCCCATATTTATTCTCCATGCATAAATATATACACACATTTTCCGAAGACTTCTCTCAAATGTTACTTATCCTAAACATTCCTTAAGTCCATACCTCGGATTGTACACTCAACTAACCCAAGGTTCTCTCCTTCAACCCAAGGTTTAATCACCCTAAATTCCGTTATCTAGGAGTCATAATATCACATCTATAATCCCCTACAATAATCTCCAATTTATACTTTAACTCCCCCTAAACTTAAGGAAGTAGAATTTTCAATTCCTAATGATGCGAATCGATTCAGCCCAGATGCGAATCAATTCAGCCAATCGAATCGATTCGGTCTAAATCCAAATCGGTTTGAATAGGATCAGTACTCAGGTCTTCATGTGTGTATCGATTCACCCCAACTACGAACATATTCGATCTGAGACAGTCCTATAGGTCTTCCTAAGCAAATCGATTCTCCCCAAATGCGAATCGATTCGCTTGAACCAGAGCTTACTGTTTGGGCGATTTATTCTTCTCCAAAATCCCAAAAATTATCCCAACCACCATTTTTGTGGTTTCTAATCTCAACCAATAACAATATAATCATCCAATCACTGATTTATAACTAACACATATATTATTTTATGGGATAGAACAACTTCTCTTGGATTTAAACCCTAAAACCATTTAAACTCTCATTCTCATTTCATCCTATTTCTAACCATATATACACATACCATTAACATGGGTTTAACACTATAATTCATAAAGAGTTAACAATACATCAATTTGTGAACTCAAAATCAATTTTTCCAAATTTATTTCAAGGGTTTCGACCCAAAAATCATATAGTTTACCAACTATAATATGAGATACACACACTCAATTGAATAAAGCAAGTAAACACTTGCCTCGTGGATAAAATCTAATGACCTCTAGTTGAATCCCGCAGAGTTTGGCCCAAAATTCCGTTTTCTCTCCTCTTTTCCTTCTTCCTTTCTTTCCTTCTTCTTTTCTCTCTTTTTTTTCTTCTCTTTCTCTCTCTCGTGCCTTATAAGAGAGAAAAGGAGTTTCTCTCCTTATTAAACCCAAAAATGACTTGTTACTCAATTACGAGTCCCTAATAGTCCAAAAGTCCATGGAACCTAAACGTTACCCCCAGGTACTTAATTATGACTAACTCGGCCATTTCAAAACCAACCGTGCACTCGAAATCTCCATTCGGGTCACTTAACTCAAATTCACTAATCGGACCCAACACTTCTTGACACGCATTTTCTCTAACGTGAAATATTTCATGTCTCTTTACCCAACTGCGATATGATATAAAAATATTTTGACTCATTTACTTAGTCCCAAAAGTAAATGTAACACACATCGGTAACAATCTAACACTCATTGATTCCAAAATTACTATTTGTAAGGACATTGTCCGTCACATTTCAGTATGTCATATTCCGCTATAAGTCGCAACAAGTCGTCGAAGGATTGAGAAGCGTACATCTACAAAGACGAATCCGAATTACAAGAAGTCTTCAATATTCAAGCCAAATAAGGATGAATTTGATAAAATATGTTTAAGTTTCATTTACATTTCACATTATAAGTGTTGGGATATTTTTATAAAAGTTTAAATGATTTTTGAAATGAATTTAAATGGTTTTTACTTTTTCAAAATCATAAAAGGTTTAGATAAATATCTCCTAATCCCGTGAACAGTTTTAAGATTTGAGGATTACAGGTTATTTAAAACTTTAAAAGTCTTTTTTAAGGGGATCAATGATTGTCGTTCAAACTACGTCACATCTCGTTCGAACGAGATGGAGGTTCACTCGAACGACGTCGCATGTCGTTCGAACGAGAAGTGTTTTTAGCTGATACGTCACCGCCTTGATTTTTAATATAAATAAGGGTGTCACGCTTCTGATTTTCGTGTGGAGAAACACTAGTTTTAAATTGAATACGATTTTGAGTGTTTTGGTTTATTTTCCAATAATTTGAGGGTTCATAATTTTTTTTTTTACAATTCACAATCCCAATAGCTTTTGTGTGAGTTTTTTGTGGAACCCAAGAGCACAGCTTTGCTATTGTTCATACTTTTGGGGAGATCTCTACAATCGAGGGCTGCGTGCTATTGTGGAGTGAGTCTCGGCGGAGTTTTGTGACTGCGTGTCATAAGGGAGTGTTGCGGTATTCCTGGGTTGAAGACTGGACTGTGGTTTACGTAAGTTTGATGCGTGTGGACTTATTGCTGATGACATCGACCGACACTTATGGGTATTCGAGTGCCAAACTGTATTTCATTGTAATCGATGTAAGTTGCGATTTACAATTATAGTGAAATAAAAAGGTTTTTGCCCTAAGAGAATTTTTCCTAAAATTTGTGTCGCATACTTTATTTACAATGGTTGACACTTGCACGCACGTAGTTATTCGAGTTTAAGGGCTGAATTGATTTGATTTATAAATTAACTCTAATTAAATAAGTTTGTGATTGGAATTTGTGCAACTATTTAAATCTTTATCGCTCATAAGGTTTCTAAAATTGGTATCAGAGCAGGTTCCGCTAATTTATTGCGTTTGATCCTTAATTTGCGCATATTTATGTGATATGATTTTGTTTGAAAAATCATTTTTTTGTGAAAATTTGTCGCAATTTTCAATAGAGCACTTATCTAATTTGATGCCCCCTCCTGTTGGCACGAGTCATAGTTTTGATGATTTAAATCGTTTGAATTTGACGTTTGTTAAAAGAATTGAAGTTTTGGAAAAAGAAAATTCTCATTTTAAATCCGCGATGGATCTTTTACAAACAGTTCAAAATCAAAGAAATTTTTATCATGAAAATTTTGTTTCTTTGAACCATGAATTTAATTCTTTATAATTGCCCAAAAAGGAGAGTGATGATAGAGTCCTAGTTTTAGAAAAAGAATTGGAGGACTCTAAAAATCCTAGGGCTCCTGTTTATGCCGTTGAGGATAAAAAATCAATCAATGATTTTATGGCACGTGAAGAGACTCTTAGGGATAAGTTTGTTTTAATTGAGGATGACCGAAATAAACTATAAAGTTTAATTTATAACTTGAAAAAGAAATCCCTAACTTTGGAAGAGTCTAATTATTTGCTTGAGTATAAAATTTTGAAGTTGAAAAATGATTTAAAAGACTCGAGTAGTTTGTATAGTGATGGTAATGGCTCATCTTGTTCAAATTCTTTCGTTGCAAAAGCCAAACCATTATTTTTTTTTAGAGGGTCAACAATTCTTAAGGACGTCAGAAAATGTCAACCCATAGGTATCGTTCCACCTGTTTACACATATTCATATTGTGGTAGGAAAGGGAACTTTAGGCATTTTTTTTTTTTATCTTCGAAAGGTCCTAGGAAGTTTATGTCTAGTGTTCCCGTGATTCCCAAAACCCCCACGCGAAGTTTCACATCTATTTGGGTTAGGAAATCACTTTTAATGGCACTAGATTCTAGACGTGTTGATTATCACATGCTTGCACATGATTCATCACTTGTTGTTTCATATCGTTGATTGGTTGCATGATTTTTGTCATACACTAGTTGTGGTTTCATGATATATATTTGCTAGTGTGTTGACATGTATTTTTTGCATTGGATTTTTGTTTTTAAGAAATACTTTGAAAAATCCAAAAAGAGATTTGTATTTTGTTTGCACCTTATATGAATGCACGCTTAGGATGACCAAGTCACAATTTCATTCCATTTATCCATATGTGATTGTTTGATAGTGTTTTGAGACAATATATTATGTCATGCATGTGCTTAAGAAAGTTTGGAGTCTTTGAGATGATATAGTGTTACTACCTACATAATTGACTCTATTTGTCCTTTATTGCACACATGCACGAATTTGTTTGACTATTGTGCTTGTCTATCACATATTGGTTGAGTGTTTTCATCTCAATTCTATCTATACAATGAACCAAATGCGATAAAACTTGGCAGAAAGTAGTGCATGTTATAAACCGTTTGTGAGTTTGTGTGATTTTCTTTTGAAAACGGGAAAGGGCAACGAAAGGTACTCATTTATCCTTTGCGATTAAGCCACCGTTTCAACGGACCTAAAAAAGTGAGGAATTGAAAATTATTCGGGGTCCAATGAGTTTTAAAAGAGCCCAAAAAAATTGTATGGAAATAAAAAAAAATTATGCCAAAAATGGGCCAATAGTTTTTTTTTAGTTTCATCACCTCATAAGAAAAATAAAAAGGATTATCTTTTAATGAGGGAGTTTGGATGGAATTTCATACATTTTGCACGTCCTTTAAAGTCATAAAAAAGCACTACATAATTTTGGACGTTATTGGAGTGAAAGTCATTTATACTTTGATTTGTTGATATGATTAAGACGATGTCATCTAAATTCAACAATTTTACACCAAAGGACTATTTTTTATGTTCATTCGTTAGGAGTACACTTATGCATCTTGCACATATGATATGATTGAGTTGATTTTCGTATCGAATTTTTTCGCACTCATTCATTCCGTTTCGACGATTTGGTTATCTTAGTGTAAATTCATGGTGTGTGATTTTTGTAATATTTTTTATAAAAAATTCAAAAATTCAAAAATAGTTTGTTTGCCTTGGTTTCCCATCACAACCCGATTTGCTTTATGTGATTTATTATTTTTCTTGTCTATTTCGGACAAATAAAAGGGGGGAGAACGAATTATGATATTATGGGGGAGTTTAAAGTATGGGGGAGATTTGATTATGCTTTCATGTTTATGCTTTATATCATTTAAAACTCAATATGTCACGAGGTCTTTGCTTTGTCTCATGTGTGTAGGTAAAATTTAAGATTTTCGGATTGCACGCTCCGATGAGAAAAGCTTGGAGTTTTAAAAATTTGATTGTTGAAGCATCGATTGAAACAATTTGAAGACTTGTCCATTTATCTTTCCAAGTTTGAATTTTTGGGAGGGTAGATTTGTATAGGTCATAATTCGGATATTTTTTATTTTGTACCGGCATAGACATAGGGGAAGATTTGTAAGGACATTGTCCGTCACATTTCAGTATGTCGTATACTGCTACAGGTCGCTACAAGTCGACGAAGGTTGATAAGCGTACATATACAACGACGAATCCGAATTACAAGTAGTCTTTAACATTCAATCCCAATAAGGATGAATTTGGTAAAATAAGTTTAAGTTTCATTTACATTTCACATTATAAGTGTTGGGATATTTTCATAAAAGTTTAAATGATTTTTGAAATGATTTTAAATAGTTTATACTTTTTCAAAATCATAAAAGTTTTGGATAATTATCTCCTGATCCCGTGAGCAGTTTTAAGATTTGAGGATTCCAAGTTATTTAAAACTTCAAAAGTCTTTTTTTAAGGTGATCGGTTACTGTCGTTCAAACTACGTCACATCTCATTTGAACGAGATGGAGGTTCGCTGTAACACCTCGCCCGCATGAAAAGACACGCGGTGTGCTACTGCGATAAAACTAAACTAAATCCATCAACAATAAGTATAGAGCATCTAATTTTCACGATTTAAATATAATAAAACCACAATTATTCTATTTCCACAGTAATGATTACAATAATCTCTCAAATATAAAATTGCCCAACTAAAAATTACACCACTAATTATTACATCAAAGTACATCTTCCAAATTCATGCTCTAAAACAATCCTCCAAAATAGTCCATATCGTCCCAATCCACGCTAAACTGTCAACTAAAGGAAAATACGGGGAAGTACACAATATGACAGGAATAGATGCTCAAAAATAATTAGCACGATGAATAAATCGCAACAATACGAATCGCATAAACAAATCAAATGCAATATTGAAGCATTATATCAATATTAATTTCTCAACAACACATCAATGAGTCACCATGCCTCACCTTACCGCGCCTATGCATTATCAAGCATATCCAAATTTCGGACTATTGGCGGGTGCCCATTCTCCGTGCCATATTAAAATCTCATGACACTATGCTCAAATCACAATATAATATATATCACAATGAATCAAATTAGATTCCAACAATTTTCAGATTTCAAAGAATATCTTCACAATTCAATATGAGTGCAATCGACACAGAAATCAAACGGAATACTCTCGAGAGAATTTAGGAGTATATTTTGTAAGTTCCGTACCTCAAAATCATCACATGACTCGTCACATAGATATCATTCTCTAAATCTGATCACACCATCACGTTCCTTGCAAAAATAATCAAAACTCGTTCCAGCCAAAACTCGAGAAAACACCAAATAAGCTTTCAAATATTGAGTCAAAAATTTGATTTATTTTGGGCCTAAAGTTTGTAGATGAAAGGGAATAATTTTAGAAAGGTCTTGTAGTTAAAAATTTTGAGAAAAAGTGATTTGAAAAACCAAACCACGAATTTTTTGATATATAAAGGATTAAGAGTTTAATTAAGAAAAGAGTTCTAATCAAATACAAACACTAAAAAAATTATTTCGGACCATTGGAATTTAATGAAATTTTTGGGAGAAATAGCTGAAGACGAGAGGAAGCTACACAACAAATTTCAGCTCGATCGGACGGTCTAATATATTTAAAAAAAAATGAAGAGAGTTTTATGTTTTGAGGACTCTTAGAGAGTTTTATGTTTTGAGGACTATTCTATATTATAAAAATTCAATTAAAATTCCATTTTATTTTCGATTCCAATTCCGTTTGAAAATAAAATTTTCAAATATAAAAACCAACAATTTAAATTATAAAATTTATAAAATCCAAAATTTCATTTTTCTCCGATTTCCAAAATTATTTTTAAAATTCTCATTTAAAAAATCCGAGTTGTTACATACTTCCCCACTAACAAGAAATTTTGCCCTCGAAATTCGACGTAGCCTAAAGATCGAAAATAAAATGATACTCGATTCTATTTCCCAAAAATCACAGCACTAAAGTCCTCGATCCATTCTAAACATCCTCACCACGATGTCTAACACGTCCTCAAAAATTTTCTATCTCCAAAGAAAATATGTCTAACCCGCATGCTAGACCCAATACCCAAGACCCGAGGGTTGTTGTATAACCTAAGCTCTGATACCATCTATAACACCCAGCCCACATGAAAAGATGCGGCGTTCTACTGCGATAAAATTAAACTAAATCCATCAACAATAAGTATAGAGCATCTAATTTCCATGATTTAAATATAACAAAACCACAACTCTTATATTTCCACAGTAATGATTACAATAATCTCTCAAATATAAAATTCCCCAACTAAAAATTACACCACTAATTATTACATCAAAGTATATCTTCCAAATTCAAGCTCTAAAATAATACTCCAAAATAGTCCATAGCGTCCCAATCCTCCAAAATAGTCCACATCGACCGACGCCTACGAGTATTCGAGTGTCAAATTGTATTTCATTGTAACCGATGTAAGTTGCGATTTACAATTATAGTGAAATAAAAAGGTTTTGCCCTGAGGGGATTTTTCTTGAAATTTGTGTCTCATACTTTATTTACAATGGTTGACACTTGCACGCACGTTGTTATTTGAGTTTAAGGGCTGAATTGATTTGATTCATAAATTGACTCTAATTAAATAAGTTTGTGATTGGAATTTACGCAACTATTTAAATCTTTATCGCACATAAGGTTTCTCACTATTCACAGTAATTCCTCTAATTATCAAATTACATCCACTTATTTATTTTAAATATTTATAAAAGTACGGGGTATTACACGAAAGGGGGGGATAGGTGCCTAACACCTTCCCATTCTGTAACTTATCCCCCGAACCTATGAACAATTGGTTTCGTAAGCATCATTTTGTCTTTGATGCTGCTCTCTTGAGGCGATGACATGTTCTTTCGCTTGTTTTGTGAAAAATAGTTTGGTGACTCCATCTCTTTTCATCACCCCACATCGATAATAGTCGAAGAGTTCCAAGAAAAGGGTGCGAGACCTTCTCTCCCTCTCCAACCGTGCAGTGCGAGCGCCGACCCCTAGACGGAGGAAAACCAGAGGGATGGATACCCCAGGCGATATGTTCTTGGTCGCATTTCTATCGAGATGCGATAAGGACCATGCCAATTGGGCTCCAACTTATTATTTTTCAGAATCACTTTCTTTAGTACAAGATCTCCCTGTCTCAAGTTGGTCAGCTTGACGTGCCGATTATAAAACCTAGCAGTCCTTTGTTGGTAGACAGCCATTCGAATTGCAGCATCTTCTCTGATTTCTTCAACCATGTCCAAATATAATCATCTCATTAGATCACTCTTGGGGGAATCAAAATTCATCACCCTGTGTGTTGGCAGACCTATTTCAGTTAGTACCACTGCCTCATTGTCGAAAGCGAGAATATAGGGAGTTTCTCCTGTTGTCGTTCTTTATGTGCTCTTGTAAGCCCAAAGAATGTTGTGTAGTTCATTGATCCAATTTCCCGTAGTGCCATCCAATCATTTCTACAATTCATTGAGCAAAGTTTAATTAGTGATTTATGTTTGACCATTTTAATGTGGATGCCCAAGTGTTGAATGTAGTTTTTATATTTTGGATCTGATGCAATATTCTTCAAACTCTTTAGTGTCAAACTAAGTACCATGATCAGTGATAAAATCATAGGGCATTCCATAGCGATATATAATCTGCTTCCATATGAACAAAAAGACTCTTTGATAGGGTATATCGATCAAGCGCTTATGAAGCCCTTATACTTTTGACTCATTTGTGTCTAGACTGTATAAGAGCTCATCTAGTTTGGAAATTGTGACAAAATAGTGTCCATCCTAGAAACCAAAGAGCTTCAGAGATTGGGTTGCTTCTTCTTCTATCCATCTTGTAATGATCCTAAGACTATAGCCATCACTCACACACTTAGAATTTGATTCTTGCATATCATATTTCACCCTTATGTGTATTAATGTGGTGAGTGTGTTCTAATCCCTCAATTTGATTTTTAATAATTTTTTGGGAATTTCAAACTTATTTTAAACAAGGTTTTATTTAATTAAAACTTGATTTAAAAAGTCTTGGGGTTAATATATAAATATGTATAGTTGTGTTTATTGGCCTAAATTTACTCTGGGTAGAAACCGAAAGCGCTAGAGACTCTAGGGTTGGCTTTGTAATTATTTTGGGACGCGCGTTTACATTCGTCCTCAGGCCAACACTTGCTGTTCTCTGATTGGCCCTATGTGTGTTTCTTTACAGAGACATACCATCACTTGTTATCAGCCCTTGGATCAACCCTTATCGATGGCCTGCATGACTTTTGAGTGAATCCCCGTGTAAATCCTTCAGCCAATCACAGCCTGTTTAATCCACCGCCTGTTGTGAGCCCTTGGATTGCAGTCAAAGGAGCTTGACTCAATCTCAGCCATTGTTTTTTAACGATGCTCTGGAATCTTCCTCTCTTCCTATTTAAAGGCCTCCCATCTCAGCCTTCGAAAGCTTTTGCCATTTTGAAAAGTCTCAGAGAATAGAGAGAGAGAGAGAGAGAGAGAGAGAGAGAGAGAAGAGAGAAGAGAGAAGAGAGAAGAGAGAAGTTAGAGAGAGAAACCAAACCCTAGTTAGAAACCCTAACTTTGTCCAAATACTTCTCAAGCCCAAACTACTTACCTCTCCAGAAAAAAAACACCATAACCAAATAAACACCATCCTTAGTGTTTTCTTGAGTTTATGAGAGTTCTGGTTGAAAGATCTTGGGTTGCTGAAATCCTTGTGTTCATAAATCTTATTTCCAACTTAGACATAGACTCAGATCTTGTTTCTGGTTCAATAGAAATCATAGATCTGTAGTTTTGCATGTCATAATACACTTAGTTGCATTTATTTCTCATCTTGAGAATTTCGTTGTTGATTGTTTTCTGTTAAAACATTTTCTTACTTCAGAATCAACAATAGATGTTTTTCTATTTCTGTTTTTACAAAACCTAACCTGACCTAGTGGGATTCGCACTTGGAGGGTTCTCAATCTCCATAATATTTTCAAAAGTGATTGAGAAAGGTCTTGACCGATTTCTTAAGCAAGATCTCCGTGGAATCTGGGTTATTTTGAAATGTCAAAAAGGTTCTTGGTTTTGTAAGAAAGAAAAATAACAAATACACTGCATATAGACTTTATATGTGATTTGTTAGGATCGTCTGTAACTAATAAGTGTGTGTGTGTGTGCATGCATGTGTTTTAGAACACCATTCACAAACATCTTCACACTACAAACACTGAAAGTGTTGGCTATAAGATTTGGTGAACATAAGTCGACGAAAAGTGCTGAAACAAAGAAGAGTTGACAAACTGAGACAACTACATCAACAAACAAGATCTGCAGAAAAGTTAAGGACGCCAGAGGGTACAATCCTGAACTTGTATAGATTTGTTTTTGTGTGCATGTTAGTTAAATAGGTTGTAACTCGCATATTTGTTTTAGTGATTGTTTTTTGTTTTACTCCGTAGAGGGAGTCGTGGATGTTTCCTCAAGGTTGAGGTTTTACCACGTTAAAAATCCTGAGTATCAATATTTCTACATCTTCTCATCCCATTCTGATGTGTGCTGAGTTTAAAACATTTTAAACTGTTTACTAAAACTTGTTATCAAATCTTGTCCATATCTCGTACATATTTTTTGTTAACACATCTTGTGTTCAAAATTGTTTTGATTTAAGTAAAGAGTTTCTTCAACAAACTTTCGGAGTTGCTTAAATAGTTTATTTTCATAAACGGCCTTGGCAACGCTATTTCAATTGGTATCAGAGCTTTTGGTGAACTTATTTCAAAAAGATCCTGAGTTTCTGAAACTGTTTTCTCAAAATCAATTATGGACGAGAAAAACGAAAGATATGGTAACTTGACCAGACCTCCAGTCTTTGATGGAACCAATTTCTCTTACTGGAAAGTAAGAATGATTGCTTTAATTCAAGGAACCCTGGGAGATGATGTCTGGGATATTATTGAAAATGGATACTCTTATCCAACTAAACCAGCCACTGATGGAAGCAATGAAAGGATTAAGAAAATATTGAGTGAGTTTACTCAAGAAGAGAAACAGGTTTCTCGAAATAATAACAAAGGCAAGAACGCTATATTTATGTCTATTAACGAACATGAGTTCAAGAGAATCTCATCTTGTACCACTTCCAAGGAAGCATGGGATACCTTGATTACTGCCCACGAAGGAGACTCTAGGGTAAAAGCTGCTAAGACTCAGATGTTAATCCAACAGTATAATACCTTAATCATGTCTGAATCTGAGTCTTTCGATGATTTTTATATGAACCTTACTGATATTATCACTAAACTTCATGCCAATGGTATAACTTATGATAGACAAGAAATTGTATCTAAAATTCTGAGATCATTACCACAGAAATTTGACAATAAAAGATATGCTATTGAGGAGATGTGTGATATAAACCTAACTCCTGAATTACTCAGTAGCAAATTAAGAACTGTGGAAATGGAATTAGAGTTTAAGAAACAATTGACCCACACTAATAGGAAACATACCAATTCCAATCTTAGTTTTACTTCTAAGATGACTAAGCCTGAGTTAAACACCCCTAGTAATGATTCTGATGAGGACTGTGACTTAGAAAGTCTAGATAATCAGATTGCCCTAATGACAAAACAATTTAAGAAAATTGTGAAATTTAGAAACAGTGTTGCAAACAGACAGGGCAAGTCTAATTATTCTACTCCCTCAAATAACAAACCTCATGACAAACAGAACAAGGACAACACAAGACCTCACAGAGACCTCAAGAAGACTGAATGCTATAGATGTGGTAAACTAGGACACATTGCTCAAGACTGTAGAGTTAATTTGAATGCCCAAAACAAACACTCTAGAGCCAACATCTGCAAAACCTGGGATGACTCAAGTGATTCTGAAAATGAGGAACCTGAGACATCTGATGATTTTGATCCTTGTTTATCTTTCTTTGCCAAAATCATATATAATGATGATATGCCTGTGCTTGATATTGAGGATGAGTTTAGTAATTCTAGTTCTGTTGCTTTGAATCATACTTTAACTGGTTTAGATGCTTTACTTACTGAGAACATTAATACCTCTTCCTCGGGGTGTGTGAGTCAAAGGGGAATCGATACTGCTGATGTCAATGGGTGTGTGAGTTTAAGAAATGAAACCTTAGGGGTCACTTCACACACTTCACTTAGTGACGCTGACAATGATGATCTCCCAGACATCCACACTCTATATACTAAAACTCTTAAGAAAAGCACTAGACTAGAAAAGATTGTGAAAGATCTTACCAAAAAGCTAGAGGATCTAAGCCTAATGGTAAAACTAAATGCTGAAGAGTATACTACACAGTGTATTTCTCATGAAAGTGAAGTTAAAGTGTTTGATGAAAAACTAAAAACTTTGACTGAAGCTAATGAAATTCTGGAGAAAAAATATAAAGGAACATTATTAGAATTGGAACAAACAAAAGAAAAGACAGCAACTGTTTTCAAAAAATTTACCAAATTTGAAAACAATTCTAAATGTTTTGAGGAATTCGTTGCTGAATCTAAAACCAATTCTGATGATAGAACTGGAATAGGGTTTTGCCCCAATTTAAAGACACAGACAAAACATGTTGAACCTATCAAGTTTGTGTCAGGAGGCAAAAGACCTATTGAAACATGTCCAGACTTTCATTCTCTAAAAACTAAGTTTGACCATCAAAACACTAACACTGGAAATGCAAGTTGCTCTAAGCATGAAAGTTTACCAAAGGGAAAATATGTTTCCCCCCTATTAGGAAAAGTGAACCTGCTTTCAAACCTGTGCTACCTAGGAATAAAATTCAGCCTCAAAATTTCTCAAAACCTTTATTTAGAGACTTTCCTAAGGAAAACCCAACTCTGAGCAATCTTTAGTGCTCATATTGTGATATATACGGCCACTCGTTTGATAATTGTTATGCTAGGAGACTGATTAAACCTGTCTACAATTCTTCCATATATCCTAACTTTAACTACTCTAGGAGGGGTCGTAACAACTATGTCCTTCCCAGGCCACCAGACAAAAACTCTAACTATAGGAATAGAAGGACTAAACCTAAAAGGACATTTACTAGAAGGATTACCAGAAACTTTTCTAAATCAAATGCTCAGGAATTCAAATTTACTCAAAATCATGCGCAAAATGTTTTTCAACAAAAATCTAATGCTCGCAAATTTTATCAAATAAGAGCAAACAAGCGCAAACAGAAAACCAGAGCAATTTGGGTTAGAAAAGATGATCTAGAACCCCAGATGAAGTGTAATATTGTTGTTTCTGCTCTAAAAGCTGAACTTACAACTTCTGGTTGGTACTTGGATTCTAGATGTTCCAAACATATGACAGGTGATGATACAAAACTTTTGAATAAAACCCACTTTGATGGTGGAAAAGTTGTTTTTGGTGATGGAGTATCATCCCAGATCATAGGCAAAGGAACTCTTAAAGAAAAAGGTCTTCCTGTTCTTGAAAATGTTCTCTTAGTTAAAGGTCTTAAGGCTAATTTACTTAGCATTTCGCAATTTTGTGACTCAAACTATACTGTTACCTTTTCAAAGAACAATTGCAAGATTTTAAATGAAAAGGGAGAATGCTTAATTACAGGATTCAGGACTCCTGACAATTGTTATACTGTCATGTCTAGTTCTGAAATCTGTAATGTTGCCAGAATGGATGACAATGAGATATGGCATAACAGAATGGGTCACATTAATTACGAAAATTTGAGTAAATTGTCCTATCAACAAATAGTTAGAGGAATACCAAAAATTAAACCTATTCATAACATTGTCTGTGGTCCCTGTCAAGAAGGAAAAATTGTTAAAGCACCTCATAAAAGGGTTAAAGATATCCTTACCTCTAATCCCTTAGAACTCATCCATATGGACCTAATGGGTCCTTCTCAAACTGTTAGTCTTTGTGGACACAGTTATATTCTAGTTATGGTTGATGACTTCACCAGATTCACTTGGGTAGCTTTCTTAAAACAAAAATACGATACTTTTCAAACTTTTTTAAAGATTCTTTTACGGATTGAGAATGAGAAAGACACTCAAGTAAATAGAATCCGAAGTGATAGAGGTGGTGAATTCAAAGACACTGGTATTGTAGAATATTGTGACTATAATGGTTACAAACATGAGTTCAGTGCTCCTAAGACCCCTCAACAAAATGGAATAGCTGAGAGAAAGAATCGAACTCTTCAAGAGATGGCACGTGTCATGCTCCATGCTAAGAACTTACCTAAGTATTTTTGGGTAGAATCTATTCGTACAGCTTGCCATCTTATTAATAGGGTCTATCTTAGAAAGAATTCGAAACAAACCTCTTATGAACTTTGGTACAATAAAAAGCCTAATCTTAAGTACCTTAGAACTTTTGGTAGTATCTGCTATGTTTGCAAAGATAGGGAACACTTATCTAAATTTGAGAGTAGAGGAGATAAAGCCATATTCTTAGGTTATTCACCTAACAGTAGAGCTTATCGAGTTTATAATCTTCGCACTAAGACCTTAATGGAATCCATAAATGTAATTGTTAGTGACACTACTGTAGAAAGCAAGACTAGTGAATTAACTATAGAAGAAGAATCGTCAAATATTTCAGAAAATGACTCTTCTGAAATAGATAATTCATTACCTATTGAGTCACCTGAAGTACCTAACTGGGTTTCTAAAGACCATCCCATTAACAATGTAGTTGGTAACCCTATTGAACCAGTACGTACAAGATCCCAACTTAGAAATTATGCTCTTTATGCATGCTTTGTTTCTCTTGTGGAACCAAAGAATGTAAATGAGGCATTGAATGACTCTCACTGGATTTTTGCTATGCAGGATGAACTTTTACAATTTGTCATTCATGATGTTTGGTTTCTTGTTCCACGTCCTGATCACAAAAAGGTTATTGGCACTCGTTGGATTTTCAAAAATAAAACTGATGAAAATGGGATAGTAATTAGAAATAAAGCTAGACTAGTTGCTCAAGGTTATTCCCAAATAGAAGGACTTGATTTTAATGAGACATTTGCTCCTGTTACTCGTTTAGAATCAGTTCGTCTGCTTCTTGCTATAGCTTGTCAGATGCATTTTACATTATATCAAATGGATGTTAAATCTGCGTTCCTTAATGGAATACTTGCCGAGGAAACCTATGTAGAACAACCTAAAGGGTTCATTGACCCTAATTATCCTAATCATGTATTTCGGTTGAAAAAGGCTTTATATGGTCTTAAGCAAGCTCCTAGAGCTTGGTATGAGCGTCTGTCCAGTTTTCTGCTGGACAAAGGTTTCAAAAGAGGTGGAAATGACCAAACCTTATTTGTCAAACATTTTGGCAAACACATTACTATCGCTCAAGTCTATGTAGACGATATCATATTTGGATCCACTTCTACCTCAGAAGTAAAATCTTTTGCTGAAATTATGAGTAAGGAATTTCAGATGTCCCTTATGGGGGAGTTACAGTTCTTCCTAGGTCTCCAAGTCAAACAACAACCAGATGGCTTGTTTCTTTCGCAGACTAAGTACGCATTAGAGATAGTTAAAAAATTTGGCCTCGAGAGTGCTAAAAGTGCTAAAACGCCTATGAGTACTACAGAGAAATTATCTAAAGATGAAAATGGAAAATCTGTAGACTCTACCTTATATCGTAGTATGATTGGCACATTACTCTATCTGACTGCCTCGCGTCCTGATATCATGTATGCTGTTTGTGTTTGTGCGCGTTATCAAAACAACCCCAAGGAGAGCCATTTAAATGCTGTTAAACGCATAATTAAATATGTTAAAGGCACTCTAAATTTAGGAATTTGGTACACGAATGACACACCTAGCACTATTATTGGGTACACTGATGCTGATTGGGCTGGTTGTACTGATGATAGTAAAAGCACTTCAGGCGCATGTTGTTATATTGGTAATAACTTGGTAGGATGGAGTAGTAAAAAACAGAACTGCACATCTCTCTCGACTGCTGAATCTGAATACATAGCCGCCGGTAGCTGTTGTGCCCAATTATTGTGGCTTAAACAAATGCTAAGTGATTATGGTATTTTAGAACCCACACTTCATCTCTATTGTGATAATCAAAGCGCGATTAATATTTCTAAGAACCCGGTTCAACACTCGCGAACTAAGCACATTAAAATAAGACATCATTTTATTCGTGAATTAGTTGAAACCAAGGAATTAGAAATCAATTATCTTTCTACTGATTTACAACTTGCAGATTTATTTACCAAACCTCTTGATTATAATAGATTCATTTCTTTACGTAAATCTATTGGTATGATTTGTGTTGAGTAAATACCTGTCATATTTTCCAAGTTCTTTCCCTTTGTCCATTTGAGACAAAATGGGGGAGAAATTTGAGTCTACTGCATATACTAAAAAGCTTGATCTTAGTAATTCTTTGCAGGTATTCTTCTTGTACATTCATTCTTTATTGTAATAATAGGATGTTAAAACTGTATATAGTTGAGTTATGTAATTTTTTGCTTTCTAGGATTTGGGTCGTTAGATCTTTTATAGGAATAGGATTTTCTTATTTGTTGTCGCCCTACGAGTTTAGATGACTCAAAGGAGATTCTGTCTCATATTTCCAAAGGGGGAGATTGAAGCCCTTATACTTTTGACTCATTTGAGTCTAGACTGTATAAGAGCTCATCTAGTTTGGAAATTGTGACAAAATAGTGTCCATCCTAGAAACCAAAGAGCTTCAGAGATTGGGTTGCTTCTTCTTCTATCCATCTTGTAATGATCCTAAGACTATAGCCATCACTCACACACTTAGAATTTGATTCTTGCATATCATATTGCACCCTTATGTGTATTAATGTGGTGAGTGTGTTCTAATCCCTCAATTTGATTTTTAATAATTTTTTGGGAATTTTAAACTTATGTTAAACAAGGTTTTATTTAATTAAAACTTGATTTAAAAAGTCTTGGGGTTAATATATAAATATGTATAGTTGTGTTTATTGGCCTAAAGTTACTCTGGGTAGAAACCGAAAGCGCTAGAGACTCTAGGGTTGGCTTTGTAATTATTTTGGGACGCGCGTTTACATTCGTCCTCAGGCCAACACTTGTTGTTCTCTGATTGGCCCTATGTGTGTTTCTTTACAGAGACATACCATCACTTGTTATCAGCCCTTGGATCAACCCTTATCGATGGTCTGCATGACTTTTGAGTGAATCCCCGTGTAAATCCTTCAGCCAATCACAGCCTGTTTAATCCACCGCCTGTTGTGAGCCCTTGGATTGCAGTCAAAGGATCTTGACTCAATCTCAGCCATTGTTTTTGAACGATGCTCTGGAATCTTCCTCTCTTCCTATTTAAAGGCCTCCCATCTCAGCCTTCGAAAGCTTTTGCCATTTTGAAAAGTCTCAGAGAATAGAGAGAGAGAGAGAAGAGAGAAGAGAGAAGTTAGAGAGAGAAACCAAACCCTAGTTAGAAACCCTAACTTCGTCCAAATACTTCTCAAGCCCAAACTACTTACCTCTCCAGAAAAAAAACACCATAACCAAATAAACACCATCCTTAGTGTTTTCTTGAGTTTATGAGAGTTCTGGTTGAAAGATCTTGGGTTGCTGAAATCCTTGTGTTCATAAATCTTATTTCCAACTTAGACATAGACTCAGATCTTGTTTCTAGTTCAATAGAAATCATAGATCTGTAGTTTTGCATGTCATAATACATTTAGTTGCATTTATTTCTCATCTTGAGAATTCCGTTGTTGATTGTTTTCTGTTAAAACATTTTCTTACTTCAGAATCAACAATAGATGTTTTTCTATTTCTGTTTTTACAAAACCTAACCTGACCTAGTGGGATTCGCACTTGGAGGGTTCTCAATCTCCATAATATTTTCAAAAGTGATTGAGAAAGGTCTTGACCGATTTCTTAAGCAAGATCTCCGTGGAATCTGGGTTATTTTGAAAGGTCAAAAAGGTTCTTGGTTTTGTAAGAAAGAAAAATAACAAATACACTGCATATAGACTTTATATGTGATTTGTTAGGATCGTCTGTAACTAATAAGTGTGTGTGTGTGCATGCATGTGTTTTAGAACACCATTCACAAACATCTTCACACTACAAACACTGAAAGTGTTGGCTATAAGATTTGGTGAACATAAGTCGACGTAAAGTGCTGAAACAAAGAAGAGTTGACAAACTGAGACAACTACATCAACAAACAAGATCTGTAGAAAAGTTAAGGACACCAGAGGGTACAATCCTGAACTTGTATAGATTTGTTTTTGTGTGCATGTTAGTTAAATAGGTTGTAACTCGCATATTTGTTTTAGTGATTGTTTTTGTTTTACTCCGTAGAGGGAGTCGTGGATGTTTCCTCAAGGTTGAGGTTTTACCACGTTAAAAATCCTGAGTATCAATATTTCTACATCTTCTCATCCCATTCTGATGTGTGCTGAGTTTAAAACATTTTAAACTGTTTACTAAAACTTGTTATCAAATCTTGTCCATATCTCGTACATATTTTTTGTTAACATATCTTGTGTTCAAAATTGTTTTGATTTAAGTAAAGAGTTTCTTCAACAAACTTTCGGAGTTGCTTAAATAGTTTATTTTCATAAACGGCCTTGGCAACGCTATTTCAGCTTAGACTCCACCCATTTGGTGAAGTAATCCAATGCAACAACTAAGTACTTGAACCTTCCTTTGGTGGTCGGCAATGGTCCGACCAAGTCTATTACCCAAATAGCAAAATGCCATGGAGAAGTAATACGAGTTAGGTAAGAACCTCGTTTTCTGTGAATGATAGCAAACCTTTGGTACTTATCACACTTCTTGATGAATAAAATACAAACTGCTTTCATTTTTGGCCAATAGTAGCCTTGCATGGATATCCTTTATATCAAAGATCTTCCAGTTGAATGGTCACCACATGAACCTTAATGGACCTCTTTAATCAGATCATCTACTTCAGTTGTACGGACACAATGAAGTATATAGATCGTGTAACCCCTTTTGTATATAATATATGTCTCCTGGACGTAGCTGGCTGCTTTATATCTAGATTTCCTTGTTTCTTTTTGGTCGACTGTTAACATTGTCTTCTCAATGTAGTCTCTGATTGGATCCATCCAGGAAGGCCCTAATTCTATAGAAATTATGTTAATTGCTTCCACATCAATACTCATGATGGTGAGAATATTTACTGGAATGGTTTCTTCTTAGCTCCATTGGAGTTACTGAGGCTAGCCGAGCTAGAGCATTTGCTCGGGCGTCGTCTACTCTTGGCATTAGGACTATCTTGACTGTAGGGAATGAGGATATAAATTAATTGGTTTAATTTAATTATTTCACCATTGTTTATCCTTTAACTTTGTATATCTCAAGTAACTGGTGAACAATAAGTTGATTATCATTGTATGATATCACCTGCTTAGCACCTCGTGATAAAGCTAGATCCATACCAGTATTCAATGCTTTGTATTCGGCTTCATTATTAGAGGCCTAAAATTAAAATCTCAATACATACTCTACATCCAAATTGTCTGGAGTGTTGAGAATGAGTCCATCTCCACAGCCAATATTGCACGAAGAGACATCTATGAACAATTTTCAAATTGGAACATCATTGTTGAAGTATACGTCCATCAGTACTCTGTATTTGAATATCTTCTTGATTTGTTTAACTAGTCGCAAAGCTCTTTCTTGAATAGCCGTTGATTCTGGTTGGTTAGAAAATATCTCAGTTCGCTTTTGAGTTGAGCTCTTTTCCGAAGAAGTCTGCTTAGCAGGCAAACTTGGTGTATTAGGTACCTCATCATAAGTTAATTCTTCTATGAAATCCACCACTGCTTGTCCTCTCAATGATGTTTTTAGCTCATACACAATTTCGTATTCTCCAAGTTCTACCTTCCAGAATCTTATCCTTCCTGACTTTTTGGGCGTGTGCAAAACTTATCGCAGAGGTAAGGCAATGTAATAGTATGGACCTGAAAATATAGTCTCATTCTTATAGATGCTTCAATAAGTGACAATGCCAACTTCTCAAAGCGTAGGTACCAGATATCCGCTCCTCAGAATGATTTACTTGTGTAATACACTAGATTTTGACCACCTTCATCTAATATGATCAAGGCTAAACTTACAGTAAACTCTGAAACATCCAAATATAAGTACAACTTCACACCTAAAACTGGTCGGGAGAGTAGTGGAAGAGATCCCAAGTACTTCTTCATGTCCAAAAAAGTTATTTTACATCCGTTGTTCCATTCAAAGGTCTTTTTAATCACCTTGAAGAATGGAAGACATTTGTTTCTGGCTTAAGATATAAAACGATTTAAAGCTTGTACTCTTCTTGTCACCATTTTCACATCCTTCTTGCCGATCGGGGATTGCATCTCCAATAAAGCCTTTATTTTATCAAGGTTGTCTTTAATTCCCCTTTGATTAACGATGTACCCCAAGAACATACCTTCCTACACTTTAAATATTTGTACACTTGGTCGGATTGAGCTTCATTTGATGTTTTTCCAGGTGTTCAAATGTTTGGTCCAAATCTATAATATGGCTTGCAACGAACTTGCTTTTGGTGAGCATATCGTCTACATATACCTTCATGTTTTTTCCAATTTGATCATCAAAGACTCTGTTTACCAACCTCTAATACGTTGCTCCTATGTTTTTTAGCCCAAAGGGCATAACATTGTGGCAGTAAGTTCCTCAGCTGGTAATGAAGGATGTGCTCTCCCTATCCTCTGGCTTCATCTTAATCTTGTTATAACCAGAATAAGCATCCATAAATCTGAGTAAGTCAATGACATGTTGTGGCATCTACCAATTGATCAACCCTTGGTAAAGGAAAGTGATCTTTGGGGCATGCTTTGTTGAGGTCAGTGCAATTGACACAAATTCGCCATTTGTTGTTCTTCTTCTTGACCATTACCACATTGGCCAACCACCTCAAATATTTAACATCCTCAATAAACTGTGCTTTTTATATCTTTTCCACCTCTTCTTGAATTGACATATTCTTCTCGGGACTGAAAACTCTACGCTTCTGCTTGATCGATCTGGCATCTTTGTAAATGTTGAGTTCGTGGCAGATGAAGTTGGGATCAATCCCTGGCATATCCTCATGACTCCAAGCGAACACATTATTCCTATCGCTAAGGAATGTAATTAATTCTTGTTTGAGAGATGGTGGTAGTCTAGAGCCAATCGGAGTGGTTCTTTATGGTTTTTCATCATCAAGCACAATAATTTCTAGTCATTCCATGACATGTTCCTTCACCCAAGTCCTCCTCTTCGCGAGAATCCAAAGCATCAATATGGAATATGGTTGTGCCCCTTTGTATTTCCTGTTGGTCAGCTGAGGTATAGTAACACTACTCCGACTCCACGATTGGTAGGAAACTTCATGCATTGATTCACAGTAGATGGCACTTCTTCCAATTGCTTCAACCGTACTCGGCCAAGTATTATAATGTAGGCTAAAGGTACGTTTTTATCTAATACAAAGAAGTGAATTATTTCATTTCTGCTCACCGGTCAGGTGCCAACCAACACATCTATCTTGATAGTTCCTAGGGGATATACCATATCTCCTAATAATCCTATGAGAGGCTTGTAGTACGATTTTAGTTTACTATCTCACAGTCCCAAGCTTTGAAAATAGTTGTAGAACATTATATCCGTCGAACTCCCATTGTCGATCAAAACTCTGGCCACTCTACCATGATCATCATGAGGATAAATCACCCCACTCATATCATTTTTGGAGAAGCCAATCACTAATTTATCTTTGTTGACTATCGGACATATCAATCTGCCTGATACTTGGATAAGCTTTGGCCTTATTTAAGTAGGCCTTCCTTTCAGCAAGTATGTCTCCTCCACCATCATCTCCCCCTGTGATGAAATGATAACCAAAAGAATTATACCTACATCCATTTTTGGCTCATCAGGCTTCTTCAATAGTCAAGGTTATCCTCATAGTTGTTGCTGTGTGCCCTTTTGGTGTCATCTTTTCCTCGGTCGGGTGATTCAGATGTTCTCCTGGTATGTCGATTACTATTTTGATCAACAAATTTTGCCAACTTTCCTCGCCGAATAAGAGTCTCAACTTCATTCTTAAGGGCTATGCAACTATCAGTGGTGTGTCCATGATCTCGATGAAAATTGCAGTATTTGGACTTGTCCTTCCTATTGGGAGGTGTCCTTAGTTTTCTAAGCCAGTTCAGATCTTTGTCGCCCCTGATTTCTTCCAGGATGTGGTGGATACTTTAGTGAGTGGAGTATACTCATCGAACTTCTTGATCCTGTTAAACTTCTTGTCTTTTTTATCTTTCTTAATAGAATTATTCTTCTGACCTTCAGCTTTACTCTCTGGTACTTCTTTTCCTGTCACGGCTTCCTCGGCATTCATAATCTTTCCAGTCTAATCCATTAATTATGTCATAATTTTGGGTGGATTTTTCGCTGGGCATAGTAAAGGTCTTTGGACAGTAACTCGCTCATCAAGGACGCAATGGCTGTTTTTTCTTTATAATCCACCACTTCTAGCTTCTCATTACTGAAACGAGTGATATATTCCCTAGTACTCTCTCCAGGTTTTTGGCGTAAGGTCAAGAGATTAGTAACACTCTTGATTGGATTTGTACCATCAAAATTTATTAATGAATAATTCAGCCAATTGATGGAAACTGGAAATTTTACCTCTAGGTAGATTGTTGTACCATATTTGAGCGGGACCTATGATGGAACTGGAGAAAGACCTACACCTCATCTCGTTAGGAACAGAATAAATATTAGCAGTAGTTTGATACAGGTCAATGGGGAGGAATTGATCAGTTTTCACATCAGATTTAGGAGTGACAACCGGTGACTTGAATTTAGAAGGTGTGTGGTAGTCCACAATAGCTTGGACAAAAGGCGAACCTTTAACAAAAATCCTTTGCAAAGGATTTTTTTTTTCCATTTCCCCCAGACGATCTTCAAGTCATTGCAAGTATCCCTTCCAGGAATGTTCTTCTGGTTTGGATTTGGCAGAAGCAGATTTTGTGGCTTTGTTGTCCCTATGTGCTGAACTCTCTTCCTAAGAAGTTTGCTCGGCATGCATAGATCCCCTCATACTAGCTCTAGATATTATAAATCCTTATTTGTGCTCATGGTGAAATTATTGCTCCCTGTGTTGACCTATGATTACTCGGGGACCTATTCGATCAAAATAAGATTCTCTACTTAGCCTCTCCAATACACTTGGCCGCTCTTTGGAAAAAGATTTACTATTATAGTAATTCGTTGATTTAAATTAAGATGTTATGCCAGGACGGTATGACTTGTCATGAGAAGACTGAGAGTGGTAACTCCTTTCATTCCTAGCTGGTGGAGGTGGCATATCCCTCCTAGAATTGGAGGATGTTTCTTGCATCGTACAAGCCAAATGTCTTACTGACTCTTGCATGGCTTCCTGTCCTTGAGCTAAATTAAATAAAATCCTCTGAAGGTCTGTCTAACTAGGGGGAGCAGACACATCTGGGTTATTGCCTATAGTCGTCAGGCTACTTTTTGGAATGGTAGTCATTCTTCAATCCAAATGATGAATAAAAAATATATAAGGTAGAAAACGATGACAAGCAGTCATTCCCACAGACAACGCTAATATGTTTGTTGATACCAAAATTCAACACCTTACGTGGACCAATTACAAACCAGCACGTGTCATCTAATATGGCACAAGTCCAAGTCAGCTTGATACAAATCCCTACCAACAAGGGAGTCCAACTAACGGAGAAGACAAACCAACAAGAAAGCCCGACCAATTGGAAATACCGACCAACAGTAGGGAGTCCAACCAGTATGTCCAATAAAGCGCTAGCAGTCTTATGTTAATTCTCATTATGTATTGATGTAAATGCCTAATGAATGAAGCATTTTATCCTTCACATGACAACTCTTGACACCCCACTTGGGCTATAAACACATTGTAATACCCTCATTACAGGGGAACCATAAAATAAATTAAGGCAGTCAAGCAATACATAACAGTGAACGTAGGTTTTTCCATTGAGCCGAACCACTTTAGAAATCTCATTTGTCTTATTTGTTTATCTTGTTTATCTGTGATCAATTAATTAGGCCTACTCTAGTTTTTGCATCAACAGATTGGCACCGTCTGTGGGAACGTATTGCTAAACATTTTCACTAATTCATCATACATGGTTGATATCACTAAAATAAGTAACAAAAATGAGGGAATTCTGCTTAACCCCTCTACCCCTCCAAGTAACAACAATTTAACTGGAATATGCCCAAACTCTTCAAGCCAGAGTTCCTGCACAGTCCAATCAAAGGAATATGCCATCGTCGTCAATAAGGAGTGTTGGGCATAGCCATTCCAGAACTTCAAGGGATCCTTCATACCATCCTGGAGAAATTTCTTTTATCATGACTCCTAATTCCTATTATGGATAGTCCCTCATTACATAAAGATTGAATGCCTTAGAAACTCTAAGTAGGACCTCTCCTTTCGATCGTTTGGGACCTACTGGAAATAAAAATTTCCTTCGAGTTGCATCAGGAAATACTCGATGACCAAGCAACTTGAGGGAAGGTTCAGCCCATTCCAGATCGAACATCTGACGAATTGCTTGGTCCAGCCAATGAGAAGGTTCTCAAGAGGAAAGATCAGCACAATCAATTAGTCGGAATGAAAAAGCCACCACTAACAAATCTGGTGCTGGCAATAATGCATGGAAGAGGTCTATTCAGCGTTTGGAAGATAGATTGAGAGAAATGGCCAAGTCCAAAAATCCTCTCCAGAGAATTTTTGTTAAGAGATCTCCCTTTGTGCGAACCATTGTAGATTTCCCTACACCCACCAAGTTTAAATCTCCAGTGGTTACTCTAAAGTATGATGGGAAGATCGATTCAGTTCTTCAAATAAAATAATACCAAGCAGAAGTTAATATCTATGATGTCCCTGACAAGATGAGGTGCAGGGCATTCTCACGAACAATCACTGGATCTGCTCAAATATGGTATAATAATCTTCCTCGGGGGCAGATTTTTAGCTTCTAACCATTCGTCGAGCTATTCATTGGTAATTTTTGCTTTGGAGTCAAACCAGTGAAGCGAGTAGCTCATTTTCTTAATATGAGACAGAAGGTGGGAGAAAGTACCAGGGATTACATCACTCGTTTCAACAACGAGAAATTAGAGGTTATCGATTACAAGGAGAAGACGATAATCACTGTCCTCGTGAGTGGTTTGGTCCCCGACAAACTATATTATACTTTGGAAAAAGATCCCCCAAAGATAATGACGAAATTAATGACCAAAGCAGCGAAGATTATGAACGCCGGGGAAGCTATGGCTGCTAAAAATAATTCATACGCAAAAGCGAAAATGAATTCTGAAGGGAAATCGAATAAGAAGGGGCACAAGAATTCCAATGAGTGAAAGAATCTGAAAACAAAAGAAAACCTAGATCAACTAAGAAAATATACCAATTACACTCCCTTAACGGTGGATATACATCATGTTTTGGAAGAAATCAAACACAACAATGATTTGAGTTGACCTGAAAAGTTAAGGTCACCTGCTGATAAGAGGGATATGTCTAAGTATTGCGAATTTCACAAAGACCATGGTCATATGACCAACCGGTGTATTGCCTGTGACACCCCGCCTAATTAAATACTGGGTGATCAGTCATTTGTAAAATTAAATCAAAATATTCAGTTGATTCAGATTATGCATCACTGTCAAAAGTTTTATTATTTAAAACTAACCACCTAATATTTAAAAAGGTTTATGTCAAAATTTTATGTAATTAACAGTAATAACCATAAAAGGAAAATAATTAAACATCACCATTCATCGCAAAAGCGTAACTAAAGAACTACTGAAATAATATGAAAAGCTGGAGTAAACACATCCAGATAGAATCCCATACAATAATCCAATAACATGAAATCAAAGTCTAACGATAGAATAAAATAACTCTAAATCTCTAAATGTAAAATAGGAGGGACGACATGTCCAACTGAAGTAAATAACTGATAGATGAGGAGAAATAGACTCAGAAGCATCTACTAGCAACATCATGTAGCTTCCACAGCAGCTACATCTCGATAAATGAATGTAATCTCCTAAGCCTGGTGTCCATGTGGCTGAGCACCTAAAATAATAGAACAAGAAAAGAGATTTGCAGAAAAACGGGTCAGAGCCCGAGTAGAAAACAGTTTAAATATATCAAGGGCTTAAATTGGTTAAGTAACACAAATATTATTCATGCTAACTTAGCGTACTCCCTTGACATGCTCACCTCTCATCTAATGTGCACACCTAGCGAGTCCAACTACCCATACTAGTCACGATACTCTTCCTGACTATACGTTGTATAACCACTATGCCGGATAACTATCTAAATAAGCCGAAGACAATATATCTCTATTATTTAGGAATAGGTTTAAAGATGCTTTAACTCATTCTCATAACATTCTTAATTCCAAACTGGTAACCCAATAAGTATATACGTTAATGTAGTGGTCAATATGAAATACAGAATAGGAACTCAGTATACATATATAAAATCTCACTATGTATACATACCAATATACATCAATAATCCACCCATGGTTAAGAAACCCCTAGTGCTAGGCATACTCGGCTATCAAGTCCCATTACAACGCTCACGCATGAAAGACAACAGGTTCAATCTCTCAGGAACCAATAAAATATATACACATATTGGAAGGGAATATAGTCCCAAGTCGATGGGCTACGCACATACCTACGCACCCATACGACCGTCAACACCATCGTTCTCACAGATAGTCCGTACCTAGGTTCCATGCTCTAGTGGTACGACCCAAAATCCCCCGAAGGCACACATGATATGGTCATCCACAACACGCTAACCTCCGTTTGATAGCCAGTAGCTATGTATGTCATACATATAATATTCTAAGTAATAAGCATGCACACAACCTATATAACTTAATAGGCATTCACGCAACCCAATTCCCATAATACGTAGGTAATATTAACATTTTTACTCTCCATGATATCCATTTATATATAACCTCTCTAGGACTCACATTCTCTCCTAGGTTTCCATAAAAGTTCAACACCTCGAGAATCACTACACCATTAATTCCCTAAAACTTTGGAATTTAAGTCACCCATTACTCACGTAGGTTAATACACTCGCTTGGATAAACCTAGGATGGGTTTTAACTAAATTGAACCCAAAAATCAAGTTCTGGAATCTCGTTCGAAGTTTCAGGATTCTCGTTGGAACAAGTTAGTTCGAACGAAGTTTCCACTTCGAACGAACTTCATCATCTCATTTAAAGGGTTATTGGATTTCTCATTAGAAGTCTCATTCGAACGAGGTCGTTCGAACGACCTGGGCAGGTCTTTGAACGATAAATCCGAACGGGACCAGTTCTTCCCCAAATTCGATTTTTCTAACTTTCAATCTTCAATATCAATCCAAAACTCAACCCAACTCTAATTTAATGTTCCTAAACTATTCCGAATCACCCTAAGATACTTTATAATACAAATTAAAGGTCAAATCCTTATATGCTCAAATGGACCTCAACAATTTCTTCAATTTTTAACAAATCTCTTAAATATGAACCCAAAATTTTTAAATCTTCAAAACTCCCAATTAATTTTGTGATTTCAACAAATAATTACCAAATTTAATAGGTCTAAGACGGAAAGATCCTTGAGTTCTTTCCCTTGTTCTCCAATGGAGTCTTCTTCCTCCTTGGCACTCCTTCTCTCTCTCTCTCTTTCTCACGTCAGTTGAAACTGACAGACCTCTAACCCACGTAGCTTTTAATTAAACCTAATTTTCGTCCATTTAATTACTTAAAAATCTCATAAGACTAATATACCCCTCTGTGGTGTCAATTTGGGCTAAAATGTCCCAAACTCTAAATATAACACCCGAGTAGTGTTTTCTGACTATATCGACCCTTCCGGACAACTGGCGCACTCAAAATTGCCATCTGAGTTATATAAAAATAATTTACCTTTTTAACCCCCAAATATATAATAGTGACACGACTCATACGTGCGTCTCAAATGATTACATCTTAACTTTCGTGTATCTAGTCTCCGGCCATATTATTATCTTTGAAACCATTTATTACACTACTCACTACATAATGTTCAACATTAATTATTTTCGATAACTAACTCTCATCATGCTAGTAATTATTACCATTAAATCGAATTAATTATAAATTAAATTTTCTCCCATAAATTAATCAATCCAAATTTCCATTGTTTCATAATAAAATAAATATTCATAAAAATACGGGGTATTACATTGCCCTCCAGAATGAGATAAAGTTACTCATCCGACGAGGAAAATTGGACAGCTTTGTTGATCGGCAGGCTGGTGGAAGAGCTAGCGCTAGAGGTTGACGGAGATCTAAATCTCGTGTTAGGCCTAGATAAGAGAAGAAGAGGAACCATAACGATGATCCAGAAGATAATCATGATCTTCCTAAGAAGCCTAGGCTACCTGAAAGCAGGGTATTCACACTCGGCTTTGGATCTTTTGATTTCCATATGATTACGGGTGGAGATGCAGGAGGAGGAGACCATATAGTTAAAAGGAAGACTTACCATAATGAGGCTCGATCTTGTTCCTATCTCCAGCAAATCAGCCTTGCTGAGGAAGATCGACCAAGGAAAGTGAACAATGATAAGCTCGTAATTGGATTTTCCAAGAACGATCTATCCGGAGTATTGTATGCTCATGACGATCCTTTAGTGATCAAAGTTAGAATGAAAGACATACTGGTAGCAAGAATACTAGTGGATAATGGCATTACAGTGGATATTATATTCTATCCCTGTTTTGATAGTTTGGATTTAAAACTCAACCAACTGGAGCCTTACCATAGGCCCTTTATTAAATTATCTGGTGAGAAGATATTTTCATTGGGAACAATCAAGTTTGATGTGTTGATCGGGACATGGCCGGCGAGCAGGACAGAGAAAGTGAGATTCTTTGTAATGGACAAAAATATTCATTATGCTTACAACATGATCAAGGGAAGAGTAGGTCTGAAGAAATTTAAAGGTGTGCCTTCTACTGTTCATCAATGCCTGAAGTTCCAAACCAACTTTGGAGTTGGAATAGTAAAAGGAGATTAAAAAGTAGCTCGGGAATGCTAATATTCATCTGTCGAGGGAGGAGATATGGCAGAAGTAAAGAGCAAAACAACCACTTATCAAGTGAATATGTCTGAGCCAAATAGCGAATCTAAAGTTGAAACTTTAGATCCAAGAGATGAATCAGAGCTCGTAAAAGGCCAGGTGATGGAGGCAACAAAAAGTATTATTCTGGACGATGATAAACCAGAGAGAATGACTCAAATAGGAGCATCATTGGATCCGGTTCTTAAACAAGAGTTGGTGGCCTTCTTAATATAAAGAAAGAAGGTGTTCGTATGTAGCCACGAAGATATGTCTGGCATAGACCCAAATTTCCTGTGCCAAGAGCTTAATGTTAATAAGGAGGTTAAACCTATAAAGTAGCGAAGAAGAGTTTTTATCCCAAAAAAGAACCAATATATACAGGAAGAAGTGGAGAAGCTTAAAAAAACTTCCTTTATTGAAGATGTGAAGTACCCGGACTGGTTGGCCAATGTAGTTATGGTCAATAAGAAAAATAATAAATGGAGGATGTGTGTGGATTTTATTGACTTAAACAAAGCGTTCCCAAAGAATCAATTTCCTTTAAAACGAATCGATCAACTGGTGGATGCTACTTTGGGGCACGAGTTGCTGAGTTTTATGGATGCATATTTTGGTCATAACCAGATCAAAATGAAGCTAGAATACAGAGAAAGTACATTCTTTATTACTCCCCGAGGAACTTATTGCTACAATGTTATGCCGTTTGGTCTAAAAAATACAGGTGCCACTTATCAAAGACTGGTGAACAAAGTATTTGAGGAGCAGATAGGCAAGAACATGAAGGTGTATGTTGAAGATATGCTAAAAAAGATCAAAAAAGCTGGTGATCATATTATCGACCTCAGCCAGACGTTTGATCAGTTGGAGAAACACCAGATGAAGTTAAACCCTACCAAATGCGTCTTCGGAGTTCAGAAGGGAATGTTCCCCGGGTATATAGTAAACCAAAGGGGTATTGAAGCTAATACAGATAAGATCAAGGCCTTGATAGAAATGCAATCCCCGACCGATAAAAAGGATGTTCAAAGGCTAACAGGGCGTGTAGCAGCACTCAACAGATTTGTGTCCCGAACAACAGACAAATGTTTACCATTATTTAAAGTGCTTAGAATAACCTTTGAATGGAACGATGGATATGAAAAAACTTTCCTGGAATTAAATAAGTACCTGGAAGCACCCCCACTACTCTCCCGACCAGTGTTAGGAGAAAAGTTGTATTTGTATCTGGCTGTTTCTGAATCGGATGTTAGCTCTGCCTTGATCAGAGAGGAGAATGGAGTTCAAAAGTCGGTTTATTATACTAGCAAAGCTTTTCAAGGACCAGAGGTCAAATATCCCAGGCGGGAGAAGTTAGTATTGGCCTTAATTGAGGCTAGTAGACAGATGAAGCCATATTTTCAAGCTCTTACCGTAGTGGTAAACATTGACATGCCACTGAGACAAGTTTTGCAGAAGCCAGAGAAATTCGGAAGATTTATGTATTGGGCTATGGAGTTGGGGGAATATGATCTTGTATATGAACCAAGGTCTTCTTTAAAAGTCCAAGTTGTGGTAGATTTTATTACAGAATCCACTTACCTAGAGGTTACCGAGCAATAACGGATTCATACCGAGCAATATTCAGGAGTCAATACACCTACTAGAGATATCCCCGACCAACTCCAAGCAAAGGAAACTGCAGAAGAAGTTATCACTGACCAATTAGAACCCTCCAACAGAGTATAAAAGATGAAAAAGAAATATGAGGAGTTAAAGGATAAAATATTCCATCAAGGGATTCTGACAAACCAATCGTTTGACAGTAATATTCCTCTATGCAGTTTGTATATTGATGGGTCATCCTGTGCAACTGGATGTGGAGCGGGAATCATCCTCAATACTCCAGATGGAATAGATATAGAGTACACTCTACGATTATAATTTCAAGCCTCCAATAATGAGGCAGAGTAAGAAGTTGTGATTGTTGGTTTAAATTTAGCCAAATCACTGAATGCCGAGCAAGTTATGGTATATAGTGATTCACAGTTGGTGGTAAATCAGGTGTTGAACTTATATGCAGTTAAAGGAAAATTGATGTCCAAATACTTAGCTAAATCTTTTAAGGTAATCGCTACTTTGCCAACTATTCAGATGATCAGAATTCTAAGACTGGGAAATTCCCGAGTAGATGCACTTGCTCGGCTAGCTTCAGCAACCAGAATAAAGCTATGAAGAACTATTCTTATTGAGCCACTTGCTAATAGGAGCATTGATGAAGATCTAATGGTTAATTTTATTGCAGTTGACATGGGGACATCTTGGATGGATCACATAAGAGCTTATATTGAAGATGGAATTCTGCCAGCCGACCTACTTGTAGCTAAGAAGTTGAAATACAAAGCTGCGAGATATGTACTAGGCAATGGTGTATTTTAAAGAAGAGGATTGACTGCTGGTCTACAACGCTGTGTACATCCGGCTGGAGTAAAGGATTTGATTGAGGAAGTTCATGAAGGGTCCTGTAGAGCCCATATAGCCGGGAGAACTTTATTGCAAAGAATCAACACTCAGGGGTACTATTGGCCAACTATGCGAGCAGATTGTACAGCTTTTACCAAGAAGTGTGATAAGTGCTAGAGGTTTTCTAGCATACGCAAAACTCCACAAGCTCTCCTAACACCGATCAATTCACCCTGGCCCTTTGCTATGTGGGGAATTGACTTAGTCGGTCCTCTGCTGACCACCCTAGGACGGTTCAAGTACCTGGTTGTAGTTGTTGATTATTTCACTAAATGGGTGGAAGCTGAACCCTTGAACGATATGTCCTATGAAAAAGTTTATTAGTTTATTTGGAAGAATATCATATTCAGGTATGGCTTGCCCTATGCCTTTATCACTGATCACGGCACATAATTTGACAACGACAAGTTTGGTGCTTATTGTGCCCAATCTAATGTCCAAAAAATCCACTCTGCTCCTGGTCATCCTCAAAGAAATGGCCAAACGGAGGAAACGAATAGAACTTTATTGAATGGGTTAAAAAAAAGGCTGGAAAATGCTAAAGGTAATTGGATCAATGAATTTCATTATGTCTTGTGGGCTTACCGAACAACCCCTAGAACAGCTACTGGAGAGACACCCTACATGTTAGCATTTGGTATAGAAGTTGTAATTCCTATCGAGCTAGGCTTACCCACTCACATAGTTCTTAATTTTAATACCCCAGTTAGTGATTTAATTAGAAGGCTGGACTTAGACATGCTGGAAGAGGTACGTAAAGATGCAGCTCTAAGAAATACAGCCTATCAACAACGGACTGCACGTTTCTACAACAAAAGGGTGAAGACGAGCAACTTAAAAGAAAGTGATTATGTTTTGAAGAAGGTGATTCAGAAGAACAACAAATTTAAAGCCAATTGGCATGGGCATTATCGCATTACAGTAGTTGTCCGACCAGGCACATAACGAATTGAGACTTTAGAGGGTGAAGAATTCAAGATTCCCTGGAATACAGAACACCTGAGGAAATATTATCAGTAATGTAATCACGTTGTACTCGGTTCATTTCAATATTAATGAGAATATGATTTACTTAAAAAATTTATTTTTCTTTTCGGAGTACTAGTGTTATGCACCACACTGCAGATGTGTCAATATAAACCACCAAACAAAACGTTGGTTGTCATCAACAAAGGCACCAACCACCAACAAAATGTTGGTTGGCATCAACAAAGGTTCCAACAATATTGGTTGTTAACACATAAAAACTATGCAAGGCAAAATTATAAGTCCCAAATCCTTGGTTCATGAAGACCCGGATGATAAATGTTCATCTAAACTGGGATAAAAGATGGACAAATGTTCCACGCATGCCTGGGCACTAAGGTAAGTAATACCTAAAAAGTGGGAAATATTAGTAGAACCATGGTAAAACATTGGTAATTGATACGATACTTGGGTAAAACCTAAGGGTATCATTAGAACCGATGAAAACTAAGAATACATTCATATACAGAGATTGACTAAAAGTTATTCCATTCTAAATCAAAGAATAATAAGACATTCATATACAAAGATTGACTAAAAGTTTATCCATTCAAGGTCAAATATTGATAAGATAATCTATACAAAACCTTATTAAGCAGGTCGTTTCCCTTCAACTTTTGAAACATGGTCCATTCCAGCAGGAGGATCATCCAAAGTATAAGGAGAGTTGATGAAGTTAAAATCTTGAAGCATTCTGGTATTGTTTCTGCTAGGACGATCAAGCAGGTGAGGAGGTAGAATGATCTCTAGTTCATTATGTAGCTCGTAATCTCCCAAGTACTTTGAAATCAAGCATTGAGGAATGCGGTGAACGGGAATTCAATTGATATCTAACTTGAAAGGAGGATTATCAAGATAAAGTAAGCCTGGGTCATACCAATCCCACAATAAACTGTTCTGATCCACCTTCATCACTGTCAAGGCGTTCACTTAACCCCATTTATAGGCTTCATTCTTATCTTGTTGAAGCTTATCATCAAGATGCCCCAGAGCTTCATTATACCCGTCCATCCAGACTTCCCATGGTTGCTTATGAAATTGAAAGATTAATTTATCAACCTGAGAATGCAGCTTCTTTAGCACTCCATCTTTAGCTTGTAATTGAGAAGATTGAGTGGATAGTTGTTTAGACAAAGTTTGTAGCTTCTGGGACATCTCAGCAATAGCTTGATATTTAGCTCGTAACTGCGCATCTTGATCGGCAGGGGCCTATTGGGTCCTAACTTCCTCTGTGGTACCTCGATCAGGCATATTTCTTACTCGGTAAGAGGGTGTAGGCTTAATCTTTTTAATGCCTCCAACTCCTCCATTAATGTTGCATTTTCATATTCTAAAAAGGAATACCCGACATTGGTACTAGCAACAGCAATTTCAGGAGCAGATTTCAAAAGCTTCAATTCATCCCTTAAATTATTATTCTCCTCCTCCAGGAGTTTGGCAACAGTTCTAGTTTCTTCAACTTCAAACTTAAGCAGAGCTTTCTTTTTATTATAAGTTGAAACAAAGTTATCAAAACCCCGACCTATAATTAAGCTTTGATATTTCTGCTCATAGCTTTTGTGCAACAGGGTAGTGGATTCTTTATGCTGTTCTTGAAGTTCTTCTATCATCTTATAGTAGGCAATATTATTTGCGACTGCCCTATTAAGTAAGTACTTCAAATATTTGTAAGCGTGTTTAGCCTACTCTGATACATCATCACCGAGAAATTTAATGATTTCTTCTTCGAATAAGTCTATATTACCAGCTTTGAAAAAAGCATTGCACTTCCTCAGTAACTCGGTATCATTGAAAGACAGTTGTTCCATCATCACTATAAACTAATAAGAAGAAATGACCACCGATCAACAACAAGAATGAAAGACATGCATAATCAACAAACAAAAGGTTTCTTTTATTGATAATGAAGAGTTCGGGTACAATAAAAGTAAAGAAAAAGAAACGAAAAAATAAAAGGGCAAATACTGAACAACTTTACACCTTCTTTTTATCATTCTCAACCTTCTCAACCTTCTCGAAAGAAGGGGTTATAAACGGGAGTTGCTCAGTTGGAGGAAGAGAAGACTCATTGACTTTAGGTTGGTCGGCAACAGATTCAACCACCAGAGAAGACTCTCCATAACCAACTTCATCTTCAATCTCATCCTCCATGATAGGAGGAGGACCATGACTATATCACTGAAAAAGTTCAGAGACTTCAACAGTGTTTAACTTCTGGAGAGCAGCAACCCAACCATCTCTGAAATATTTTTATTTTGCATACTCAATCTCAGCGAAGGCAGCAGAAATGGCTTTGTTCCAACCTTTTTCCCAACCAGCACCGAAGGATTCCTTACCAATAGATTTTCTCTTTTACCTTTCAGAGGAAAGGTTGTCCTTCAATTTGGTCACAAGCTCCTCAATAGTCTTTACCCTGCGCTCAGCTTCAAGGGCATTTCCCTCAAACGTTTATCGATCAGTTTTAACTGTCTTTAATTTATACGCCCAAGTATTTCTCTCAGTCTCCAAGGCTTGCTGAGAATCAAGCACAGACTTCTTCAAGGCAGCCAAAGCTTCCTCCACATTATTTGAAGAAAAAGCCTAAATTGCATCATACTTCTCCAGCATATTATTGAAATGCACCAAGAACTGTAAAAGAAGAAGATCGAGTTAGTATATGAAAAATAGAAAGACAATAATCAAGAATATGGAAATACCTTACTGATGCAAAGCTCTGAGCAGACAATTCAGAAATCTTTACTCGGGGCAGCATGGCATCTTCTCCCCTATGGTCTGGAAAAGTTCCAGACTTAATCAACTTCCTAGTCAAACCAGGAGTAATAACTGCTAGAGGACCAGAATCAGAAGAAGGTAATTCGACTAAGGTCTGTTGGTCGGCATCAGTCACCTGTTCGACCAACTTCTCTACAGGCCCTCTCTTAAGTCTTCTCAAAGGAAGTTCATCATCTTTGGGGGTTGGGGGATCTTTCATAATATCAGATGTCTTCTTCTTGGCCCCTTCAATAGGTTTTTAGGAGCCAAAAGTAGTGTCACTAAGAAGGTCAGGAAACTTTCTCTTCTTCATGATATCAGAAAGAAGAATGTCTTAATCAACAACAGCTTCCTGATCAAGATCAATCACCAAAGTAGGAGGAGTTACAGGTCGGGGGATGAAGGAAGAAATGGTATATTTGTATTGAAGCAAGTAAGAAGCAGACCTAATGTGCTCCTCGGCAACCTTTTAATGAAGTCCCCAAATGAACTTCAATTCTTTTAAGTTCACTTCGCTCTCTTTGGGGGACTTTCTCTTTCGGTCAACTGCAATCAAATTTACAAAGCAACAATCAGTATGACATTTTATCAAATATAAACAAAGCAAAATTATTAAACACAGAACAACCTATCCTGTTGCCAAAGAGAGGACATCACGGTCCTTGATATTTAGCACCTCCATTTAAGGGAGCATGTTACTAATTTTTTACACCTACCCCGTGATCAAAATAAATCATATTGGAATCAGCGAGGTTAACTACTAAAGCCTTACTAACTGCCCTAGTTTTCAAATAATAAGTGGGGTTGATAGTTACCCTAGATGAGTTCCATGAATTTGATTTAACCTATATACTCCATTCACCACCCTCCATGTGTTGGAAACTACTCTAGCAGGTACAACGTCAAAATACTAACAAAACTCCAGATATAGGGGATTGGGAGGAAATGTGAACCCACACTCAACAATAAAGATGGAAGGCAACCAATGGCCCTCAATAAGAGAGAAAAAATCGAAAGGAAAAGTGGGATGTTCCAGTACAACCCAAGACGAAATGTCAAAATCATTCCTGAACTTATCAAGCGATTCAATAGAATAAATCATGATGAATAAGCAAAGAAGAAGAGAGAAAAGTTCTTACAAGGGTTTAAAGATTCAGCAAGAACAGAGGACAGAAAAAAAAAACGATTGCACGAAAGTTCAAAGAATACAGTAGCAGAATCAGAAATGGAAGATAGAAGATGATCGAAGTTTTACTACCTTTTTATATGTCGCCTCAAAAATTAGGAAAAGTAATGATTAAAGAGAACGACGATTAAGTTTACGGTGGTTAACAAGAGAAAAGACGAAGATACTCAAGAAATGCTCGCTAAAATTTGAAATATTTATAAAACTGCCATTCGCGCTCAAAATTGTCAATTACCTAGATAAATTTCACAAGTCTGGAAGGTCTGCAGACGGTCAAGTAGCCCGAACTACTGTTAAAGCATAATGTTCCATACTTTCGCATCAGCTCCAAGTATGAAACATTGGGGGCTTCTGTTGATACCAAAATTCACCACCTTACGTGGACTAATTACAAACCAGCACATGTCATCCAATGTGGCACAAGTCCAAGTCAGCATGATACAAATTCCCGACCAATAAGGGAGTCCGATGAATAGAGAAGACAGACCAACGAGGGAGCCCGACCAACTAGGAAGACCGACCAACAGCAGGAGTCCAACCAGTATGGCCAATGAAGTGCCAGCAGTCTTATGTTTAATTCTTATTATGTATTGATGTAAATGTCTAACAAATTAAGGCATTACATCCTTTCATATAACAACTCTTGACACCCCACTTGGGCTATAAATACATTGTAATACCCTCATTGCAGGGGGACAAAAAAATAAATCAAGGCAGTCAAGCAATACATAACAGTGGACGTAGGCTTTTCAATTGAGCCGAACCACTTTAAAAATATCATTTGTCTTATTTATTTTACTTATTTATCTGCATCAACAATGTTGATGTCTAAAATAAAAGTGATCCAATTTTATAATCACAAATAAATAATAAGAGTAATCTAATCAAACACACACGAGACAAAATATTTTTAAAGTGGTTTGGCTATGAAGAAAGCCTGCGTCCACTCTTGGTAATATTCCTGGTGGTTACAATAGCTCAGTATGGTGTGCTTGTGATTGATTGAATTGTCCATTTGAGCTAAGGGAGACCGTCGATTAATAGTGGTCCACAACCCGAGAGACGGAATGACATTATATTTTCAGGCCTTTACATATGTGTACAATAAATGAAACTATTGGTATTTAGTGTCGGTCGCCCTCCATCCAAGTAACTTTTGTTGTCCCTGATGATTCACATTCTAGAGTTGGTCAGCATTCCAGCCAACTAGGTTCCTCTGATGCCGATCAAGATAGCTAAATAGTCACATAGGATGACAGGTGTCTACTATTCATTGGTCTAGGTGAGAAAGTAATTTTTATATACAACATTGAGTATTGTTATTTATGGCTTCAAGTTGCTTGAGTATTGTTTTTAGGGCTTGAAATTAATTGGCTCTTGTTAATTGGAATTTACAACATACACAACCCTAAAATTTTTATTAAAATCAAGTGAGAATATGTGTTTATGACGATTTATTATTTGGGAATAATTATTTGATTAATCATGTATACATTGAATAAATATTTATGAAATAATAAAAATAACTTTAAAAAATATAAATATTTACGAAACAATTCAAATAAACCCTAAAAAAATTCGGCTACCAAGAGCCCTAAAGGTTTCACACATACTAACTCAAAAGTCTCGGTTTCACACCTACTAACTCAAAAGTCTGCATACTCTAGTGACTAAATATACCAAGGGTTCTGATAAATACACCCAAAAAATTACACCAAAACACCACAAAAAATTAAATACAAATTTTACTAACCATACCCAAAAGTTTTGTACCTTTTTTTCTTTCAAAATGTCTAATATACCCCCAAATAAATAAAAAATTACACACATACTAACACCACATAATACAAATCTCAAAACTCTTCAACTCTAAAATAACCTAACTATTTCACCTTGTTCATTTGTCCCCCAAATCCTAAAAATACATTGCAATAGTCCTCAAAACACACCTCTACAAACTATATAATGTCTAAAACTATTTATTAAATAAAGATCAGATTAAAAAAACTAGGTTTACTATACTATGCCCCCCGTCGCCGTAAGTGATGAGTACTATCGGTGAAATGTAACCATAACCTATTTTTTCACGATTGGAAGTGGCCGTGAAAACAGTTGTTACGGTGGCAAGTGGTCGTGATAAGTGGATTAGGGTGGAAAGCAACCGAAACAAATAAATCACAGTGGGATGCAATCGAAATAAACCCACATACGGTGAACTTGGACCGAGTTAGACCAACACCTACGACGACATGCAACCGTAGGTTTAGGGTTCACATATTTTTTATTTATTTTAAAACCCTAGTTTGTCTATTTCCTTTGTTATTCAATATATTACCATAGTATGATTTGTTAAATGGGTTTATATTTGGGTTTGTGTGTTTGAAAGAGAGGTTTGGGAAGGAATTTAGAGATAGAGGAAATAAAAAAAAATTAGGTTTAAATTTTTTTGGATTTTTATATGGGACAATGTACATGTGGTGTTATGTGTGTTTGGTGTTTTGTATAAATATTAGGTAGTTATATGATGTTTTGTACAAAAGGGTGTTTTAGAGTAAAAAAATTTATGTAAATATCATCACCCATATACCAATGATATATAGAATGAAACTTTATTTATAATATATATTTAAATCTATATTGTTTTGTAAGGTATATGTATGCACGGAGACAAGATTTTGTATCTTTGAATTATATCTATTGAGGGATATTCTATGCATTTGAAATATATTATATTATTGAAATTTCATATTTAATTTGTGAATTAATCTTGGAAAATGATAAAGGGACTTGGGATTTAGACATAAAACCACGACTTAATGATGTGGAGGTACCACATCATCTTCCACATCATTAAGATCTTATTACTTTTTTTTTAATCACATAATGCTCATTTATTTCAAAACATCTCTTTATTTATTTGTTTTATCACTAAATAATTTTTTTTTTAAAATACAACTTTCAAGTTATTAGAAAAAAAACAGTCTAATTAAAAAATATAAAAACACACTATATATAAATATATGTTAAATTATATGTGTTAAAATACATCATTGTGTTAATTTTTTTACTCAACGCAAACCAATTAAAAAAATTACACAATGCGATTATCAATCTTTTATTTTTTAACTAACATGATCACGACACAAATAAAACGCGACGTGACATGGAATCGGGTTTTTTTCATACCACTGGTGCGAATCATTTTTTACTATTTAGAAAAAAAGGTCCGAGCCAGCGGCATGAAAAAAATACGACTCCATGCCACGTCGCATTTTATTTGAATCGTGATCGTGTAAGTTAAAAAATAAAATATTCATAATCACATTGTGTAATTTTTTGATTGGTTTGTGTTAAGTAAATAAATGATCAATTATCGAAAAAATCCCTCAAACATTTTTTAATATACATTTAGTCCTAACCTTTTTATTTTATTCCAAAAGGTCTTTCACACACTCATTTAACCAATATTCTCTTATTTTTAAAGGTCCGCGTTAGCGGCACACATTGAATGTTTTTATGTGATGAGTAACTTTTTAGAACAAAATAAAAAGACTTTGACTAAATATGTATTAAAAAATATTTGAGGGACTATTTGGTATATGATTCAAAAAATTAACACAATGATGTATTTTATAGATAACGTGTATTTATTTTTTTTAATTTGACTATTTTTTTTTAACTTGAAAGTTATATTTTGAGAAAAAAAATTTATAGAACGACAAAATAAATAAATATATATTTTTGTTTTGGTTATTAGAATACACCTAAAAAGAAAGAAAAATGATAGAGTGACCCGATTTATTGACATAAAGTCTCAACTTAATGATGTGGACTTGCTACGTCATTGTCCACATCATTAAGCTCCCTTTTTAGCCCACTAAATACATTTTTATCCTAATAAAATTAGAAAGACTTGGATTTTGAATATAAAAAATAAAACTTAACATCACTAAAAAAACCCTTATTTATTCTGTCATCCTACAAATTTATTTTTCATCAAAATATATCAAGTTAAAAAAACAGCCCAATCAATTAAAAAAAAATAATCCGATCCGGTAAATTTTTTTTACATACCGCACCAGCAATATTATTTTTTTACAAAAAATAATTCTTTTACACACGGTTGGCACGTATCATTTTTTTTAAAACAGTAAAATAATTTTTTTTACAGTTTTAAAAAAATAATTTATGCCAGCTGCATGCACCCCTTATTTTTAACTCGTTTAGTCCCTCAAATACCCATTTACCCAACATTCTCGTATTTTTAAAGGTCCGCGCGCCAGCGGCACCCTTTATTTTTAAACTTATTTTTTTGTAATTTAACAACATTTAAAATATTTCTTGTATTTCTTAAAACTATTTAAAGGCCCATGTTAAAAAACTATTCTAATAATAAATTATTATTTTAGGGGCATGTACCAAATAGCCTCTCGAATATTTTTTTAATACACGTCTAGTCCAAGCCTTTTTATTTTGCTCCAAAAAGTCTTACACCATGCCGTTGGCGCGGACCTTTAAAAATAAGAGAATAAGGGACTTTTTGATACAAAATATAAGGTTTGGACTAAATGTACATTAGAAAATGTTTGAGGGACTTTTTGGTATTTGATCCTTTATTTATTATTATTTTTAACTTATTTAGTCCCTCAAATACCCATTTACCCAATATTCTTTTATTTTTAAAGCTCCACGCCAGCGGCACCCCTTAAAATTGTTTAAAGGTTCGAGTTAAAAACTATTCTAATAATAATTTTTTTTTAAATTATTTTTAACTTATTTAGTTCCTCAAACATCAGTTTACCAAATATTCTCTTATTTTTAAACGTTCGCGCCAGCGGCACCCCTTAGTTTTAAACTTATTTTTTTTTAATTTTTAAAAGTTATTTTTTGTATTTCTTAAAATTGTTTAAAGGTCCGCGTTAGCTACACACGTTCAGTGTTTTTATATGGTAAAAGATTTTTTGAAACAAAATAAAAACGCTTAGACTAAACGTGTATTTAAACTATTTTTTAGTTAATTTTTTTATGTGGTATTTAAATATTTTAGGTGAAACATAAATAAATCAACTCAAAATAAAAAAATTTAAATTAATTAACTGTTTTTTTTAATTTAAAAAATATTTTTTGAAAACAAATGAAATTATAATTTGATTAAATAAAGGAGTGTGTTTCATAATGATGTGGCACCTTCCACATCATTAAGTCCCACTTTTGAGTTGAGTTTGCAAGTCGTCGTAGTCTTGCTCAAAAAGAAAAGGAGCTTTCGCATATAGATCATATTAGACATTATTTTACTCAGTCTAGTTCCACCATATTTTCCTCCTACATATAGGTCCTACTCCTAATTTTTTGAAAAAAAAAATTCACAATTATACCCTTTTAAAATCAATAATCCGTAACTTCCTTGAGAAAGTTACATAAATGGTTGAACTTTTTTTTTAATTTTCAAATGATCATAACTTTTGATTGACAAATCCGTTTTTCGCAAAATTACTATTTTTGAAATTTCCTCGTCGAGATCTATCAAACAAGACCCATGAACCCTATAAAATTTCAAGGAAAAAAATTACACATACAGTAAACTTTACTGTATGCACTAGAAAATGAAATAGTCTTATATCTATGACATTTTCACAAACAGTGACATTTTTTGTGTTAATATTATACATACAGTAAAATTTACTTGTTAAATAAATTGGTCAAATAATCTATAATCTCATATATAGGGAGAGGTTCACAAATGAACCTAAAAGATGAACTTTTTAATGAACCTTAACAAAAAATACTTAACAATTAATTAATTTGAATTCCTATGTTATAATTGGTTCACGCCAGCGACAACAGACACGTGTGTAGATTGATCCTCAATACCCCCCCCCCCCCTCCCCATCACCACCACCCACCCACCGCCCCCCAACACCACCCCCATGGCAGCCCTGCTACCATAAGGGCTGCTATAAACGCTGCCATGGTGATGGTGGTGGTTGGGGTAGGGGTGGCGTGGGGTGCCGGGGGGGAGGGAGTTGGGATCGATCAACACGCGTGTTCGTTATTGCTGGCACGGACCAATTACAACATAGAAATTAGAAGTAATGAGCTGTTAAATGCTATTTTGTTAAGGTTCATTAAAAAGTTCATTTTTTAGATTCACTTGAGAACCTCTCCATATATATATATATATACTAGGGTGTACCCGTGCCGATGGCACGGTTATAAGAACGTCTCGAATATTTTGCAATGATGATTACGTCTGAATTTTTTTTTACTTAAAACTAAGCTGTAAAATATTTTTATAGATCAAACCCATAAAATATTTAAATAAAAACTAACCCTAAAAATATTTTACAAAAAACTAACCCTCAAAATATTTTGCTTATAACTAACCCGTAAAATCTCGGGCCCGGCATCCACCTCGAGCAGTGCAAATAGTTGAGAGGTTTTATTTGGTTCTGTCATTTTTCGCAGTTTAGTTTGAAAACTCAAACAACTTTTTTCCTTCATCTTAATTACCTAGGGCCACGAACTCACCTTTTGCGAGGTTATCACGTCAAACTTATGACCCATCGACTGATGTAGGGAGATCATAGGGCTCCGCACCTACCCTATCCCTTTCAATCTTTAAGAGCCGTTTAGCATCTTTGTTTATATTGATATATGCAATTTTGTTTATTTATTATATACATACATTTTTTTATATACGTTATTCTTATATATATTATTTATATATTCCAATTTTTTTATATTTATTTATATAGGCTCTTCAATAACTATATGTACTTATAATATATATATTCTCCATCTCATGTTCTTAGAAAGCAGTGTTGTTTGTACTCAAAAACAAATTCATTTAAAATGTGTTATTTACAATTACAAAAAATTAATCAAAAATATTTCGTGTGACAATTTTAAAGTGGATAAAAAATTATATAATTGTTACCTAGCCAAAATTATGACACATTACCTGCTGACATTATAACTTTACCTAGCCAAAATGAATTGATATGGTTTAAACATTACAAAACAAATCGAGACACAAACTGAGAGCTATATACAACATCAAGATTTGGAGCTCTATTGTAAGCATATACAAAAGGTGAGGTGGAGCTTTAATCTTTTTTATTTTTTATTTTTTTATCTCTATGTATTTTTGTTGAAGTTACAACCAATATAATATGTATATACAAAATAATTGTCAGAAAATTGCACCAAGTTCATTCACATACAAAACCATATACAATAGTGAGAAACAAAAGTTAAAACACATTCCAACTTATATAATAGTTTTTTAGATAAAGATATAAAAAATCAATTGATATTCGTTGAAAACAACTTATATTCATTGAACACAAAATACTTTCCCAAAAAATTATTCATCACATAATAAGAAATAAATAACCATAAAAGGTGTAGATTTGACCATCACTTTTGTCCCCTCATAGACCTCCTTTAACAGAGACTACAAAGACTTTTCTTGCTCACTTAGTGTTTCAATAGCCACATGATTGATGTCCCCTCATAGGCCTCCTTTAAGAGCATCCACAATGGGGAAAGAAGAAAACAAGAGATTTTGTAACTTTGCAAATTTAAACCTTTGCAGTGGTGGGCGTTAACCAACAGATTCCGTAGGTAAATTTGCAAGGGTTCTGCAAATTTAGAAATCGTGGAGAGAATTTGTAAATGGTTCCTACGAATTTCTTTTGTTCGTAGTAATTTCTACGAACTTCTTTTGTTCGTAGGAACTTATATCAAATATAAATAATTATTTTTTATTAGATATTTGAGTTCTAACGAACTTTAGTTATGCGTAACAATTCCTACGAACTAATGTTGTTCGTAGGAAACATTTTTCATATTTCCTACGAACAACATTAGTTCGTAAGAAGTGTTTTACCTTTTCCCTTCCTTCCCCCATTCTGGACTTGAGTGCTAATGAAAGCTAAGTTTCCCTTTTGATTTTGCAAAGATACCTTTCGTGAGCATCCACCGTTGTGGATGCTCTAACAGAGAATACAATGCCTTTTCTTTCTCTAGTGTTTAATATAGCCTGGCTCATCTGCAGAAGGTAAAGAAACTATAAGCATTGGGAAGCTCAGCTAGTGTTACTATAGCCTTTTCTTGATCAGCTACTGTTTCATTTATCATTATATTTCGTACCTAACATTGGGAAGCTCCTTTTCCTTTCATAAAAAAAAACTCAATTATAGCCTTTTCTTGATCACCTACCCTCGACTCTATGATATGAAAATTATCACCACAAAAAAATTAAGAATAAAGAATCCGACTTTGGTTCATGGCATTCAGCTGAACCATGAAGAAAGTATGCCCCGTGTTAGAGAAATTGTTTAGGGTACTTGAGACAACAAAAGGGATATGCAGACAGAACTTTATCCTTGAATTAACAAAATATGAAGACAGAGCTTTATCCGCAACCGTAATTTAGCATGCAAGAAACAAAAAAAAAATTAGGGTAGTGGGTCATTCTCACAAACATGTAAGATGCAAGAAACAGATTAAATTTCAAGATAATATTACGTATTGTATATCCTAAATTAAAGAAAAAAATTATATCATCTACAGGGTCATTCTCATAAGCATGTAAGATGCAACAAACATAAATCGTTTGAAGAAAAAATCATTTAGTGAATATTCGAAATTGACATGTTGGAAGTGAAACAAACTAAAACTAAAACGGTTTGGATCACTGCATCACTACTTTATGTTTAATCTAAATCAGACCACTACTTTTTTTGTTTTTCAGATCACTACTCTTCAGATCTGGCCTTTTGACATCTCTGATCCCACTTCTTAAATGCCGGTGATCCAATCATTTTAGTTTTAATTTTTTTTCTTAATGAACATACACTTTTTTGCTAATGATATTGAGTTTTGTTCCTGGGACAAAATAGCGGACATGAAATTATAATAATCTATGCAATTATAATAATCTATGAGATCAAATAGTGGAAACCCATCAATCTTAAAATATAGGTGGCTACCCTCCGGTGAAAACTTAATAAACAAAACAAAATTTCCAAGAGAGAGAGAGAGTACCCCGTGAGAGAGATTTCTATCACACAGGGACTTAAGAATGTCCAAAAATACGTTGCCATAAACATCAAGAAAAGATCGGATCGGCCTGATCCAGAAAAGATACACCTTCGTTCATCGCTTCAAAATCACCTTCGTTCCGAATCACCTTTGTTCATCTGTTCAAAATTAAAGATACATATATATTAGTAAGATCATGAAAATAACATCAAACGTTTATTTGTGTTTAGACTGGAGGAGTTCAAATAAAAAAACCTCATTCTTGGCTCCGGTGCCTATTTATTACGTTTGAAATTGGGAAACGGACATACCTGTAAACAAAGAAAATTGGTATATAAATTGAACCAAAGAAAAAAAAACGCAAAATGATGTGGAGAAAATACCTTATTGTGCCATTAATCAGTTGGATTAATGGGTTAAGCCATTAATCAGTAGCGATGGGCTTCTTCGGCGATGGATTTGCATTTTGGCGATTCTGTGCGTGGTGGTTCAGTAGCGATGGTTTTCTCTGACGATGTTGGTTTCTCTGGTGATGGGTTTCTCCGGCGGTCTTGGATGGAGTAAATCCATGTCTTGGATTGGGCGTTTTGTATATGGGGTTACTCCACCTCGGGTGGTGAAGGTAGTTGAGTGAAGGGCCCAAAGAAAAAAACACGCACACCTCTTCCTAAGCATCCCTTAAACCATCGCAACAACTAACAACCAAGCACAAACAGGTATGGGGATAACATAAAAATGGCTTAACCCATTAATCCATTAATCCAACTGATTAATGGCACAAACAGTAGTGGGGATAACATAAAAATGTAATCTGTACATATAGTAAAACCTACCGTGATCTGACGGACAATAAAACATCATAACATAAAAATTTAAACAACCAAGCACACCTCTTCCTAACCATCCGTTTCATTCATATGGGGATTCAGCCGAGTGAGATGGGTACAGTTGAGGATGGAGGAAACAATAGAGAAAGGAGATGTTCAGTGGTTGAGTTTGAAGGAGTGGTTATCTAAGAGTGTGAGAAATGGTGCAAATTGAGAGGCTCCAGGTTAATGAATATGAGTGGGTTAATGATGGTACATATTGAGAGGCTTTAGGTTTGGACTAGGGCTGTGTTTTTTTTTCGAACTTTTCAATTTTTTCGATTTTCGATTCGATTTTTTCCGAATTTGGAATGAAATTTTAGTTTGCCGATTTCCGATTTTTTCGAAAAAAATCGGATCGGAAATCGGAAATAATTCTGAATTTCTGATTTTCTGATTTTTTCGATCCGATTTTTCCGAAACTATGCCGATCCGATTTTTTCGATTTTTTTCGAATTATTTCCGATTTTTTGGGAATTATTTTTCGATTTCCGATTTTTCCGATTTCTTTTCCGATTTTTTGAAAGTTTCCCATATCCCACATCGGTTGGGAGAGGGAGAGGGCTCCAAAATATGCTCTATAAAAGAAGAGTATCCTCCTAACTTCTACACAAATGAAAAATGAGCCAAATCCTCATGTGTTTACATGTTAGGTTAAGCCATTTTCATTGTTTCTTTAAAATGAGAATTTCGAGTAATCGAAAATCCATAATTTATTTTTTTGAAATTTTGGAATTTTCGAAATTTCTGGATTTTTAATATATTTTGTGAATTGCCGATTTTTGCCGATTTTCCGATTTTTTCAAATTCGGAATTTTTTTTAATTTTCCGAAAAAATCGGATCGGAAATCGGAATAGTTATTTTATTTCCGAAAAAATCAGAATTTTTTTCGAATAGGCATTTTTCGATCCGATCCGGCCGAAACACAGCCCTAGTTTGGACAGATGCGTGGAATCGTATCATTAATCGCAACCGTTAGTTGGGAGAAATCAAAACCCAACCAATTTAATCTCAACCCTCAATTTATAAAGACCAAACCCACCAATTTTTAATCTCAGCCATTAGTTGGGGAAAACAAAAAAAGCCCTCCTCCTTTATTTTATATATATATTAATATATATATATATATATACAGAGTAAACTAAACTGCATGCACTAGAAAATGAATAGTTTTATATCTATGACATTTTCACCAACAGTGACATTTTTGTATTAATATAACACAAACGGTAAAATTTACTAGTTAAATAAATGGGTCAAATGATATATATTATAGATTATTTAACCCATTTATTTAACTAGTAAATTTTATTGTTTGTGTTATATTAATATAAAAAATGTCACTGTTATATATATATATATATATATATATATATATATATATATATATATATATATTGAAAAAAGACACATATATTTAGTTTAGCCCATTTAGTTGCTCAAACACCCATTTATCCAATAATCTTATTTTTAAAGGTTCGCGCCAGCGGCAATCCATGCCAGCTCTACCCACCACAAACCGAAAAATGAAATAGTTTATATATGTGACATTTTCACAAATTCTTGTGAAAATGTCACATTTTCTTGTGAACACAGTAAACTTTACTTTATGAACCAGAAAATGAAATATTCTTATATCTGTGAAATTTTCACAAACAGTAACATTTACTGTATTAAAATAATTTTATATCTGTGCCATTTTTAGAAACAGTAACATTTATTGTGTTGATATTATACAGACAGTCAAATTTATTGTGTTGATCAATTAAAATAATTTTAACACAATAAGAGAAATAGTTGTCTTTTCTACACTTTATATATATATATATATATATATATATATATATATATATATATATATATATATATATATATATATAGTGTGTAGAAAAGACAGCTATTTCTAGTTTAAATCATTTAGTCGTTCAAACACTTATTTATCCAATATTCTCTTATTTTTGAAGGTCCGCTCCAACGGCTCCCCATGCCACTCCTACTCATCTCATACGAGAGCGCCGGTGGATCCAAACCACGTTTTTCGATATTCTCTTATTTTTAAAGGTCCATGCTAGCGGCACCCAATCTCCATCACCACCCACCCCCATTGTCGGAGCTCTAACGACCTTAATCAGAGCTTCGGTTTAGTGTGGGTAGGGGTGGCATGGGTGTCGTTGCCGCGGAGTTTTAAAAATAAGAGAATATTGGATAAATGGGGTTTGGATCCACCGTAGCTCCGGTTTGGGATGAGTAGGGGTGGAATTGGATGTCGCTGGTGCGGACCTTCAAAAATAAGAGAATATTGGATAAATGAGTGTTTCAACTAAATGGGTTAAACAAAAAATAAGTGTCTTTTTTACAATATATATATATATATATATATATATATATATATATATATACACACACACACACACATTAATTGATCAGCACAGTAAATTTTATTATCTGTGTAATATTAACACAATAAATGTTATTGTTTGTGAAAATGACACATATATAAAACTATTTCAATACAGTAAATGTTACTATTTGTAAAAATGTCACAAATATAAGACTATTTCATTTTCTGGTGCATACAGTAAAGGTTACGGTGTTCATAAGAAAATGTGACATTTTCATAAGAATTTGTGAAAATGTCACAGATATAAAACTATTTCATTTTCTGGTTTGTGGTGGGTAGAGTTGGGATGAGTTGGCGCTGACGCGGACCTTTAGAAATAAGAGAATATTGGATAAATGGGTGTTTGAGCGACTAAATGGGATAAACTAAAAATAGTTGTCTTTTTTTCAATATATATATATATATATATATATATATATATATATATATATATATATATATATATATATGAGTTTATAGATTTCATTTTTCGATTTGTGGTGGGTTGAGCTGGCATGGGTTGGCACTGACACGGACCATTAAAAATAAGAGAACATTGGATAAATGGGGTTTGATTCCACCGAATCTCCGATTTGGGGTGAGTAGGGGTGGCATTGGGTGTTGCTAACGCGGACCTTGAAAAATAAGAGAATATTGAATAAATGGGTGTTTAAGCAAATAAATGGGTTAAACTAAAAGTATGCGTCTTTTTTCAATATATGTAAAACTAAACTGCATGCACTAGAAAATGAATAGTTTTATATTTATGACATTTTTACAAACAATGACATTTTTTGCGTTAATATTACACATACAGTAAAAACTAAACTGCATGCACTAGAAAATGAAATAGTCTTATATCTATGAAATTTTCACCAATAGTGACACTTTTTGTGTTAATATTACACGCACACACGCACACACACATACATATATGTGTGTGTGTGTGCGCGCACGCTATATATTATTTGACCAATTTATTTAACCAGTAAAAAGTGTCACTGTTTGTGAAAATGTCATAGATATAATTTTATTTTTTAGTGCATACAGTAAAGTTTACTGTACGTGCAATTTTTTTCTTTAAAATTTTATAGGCATCATGGGTCTTGTTTGATAGATCTCGACGAGGAGATTTCAAAAAATGTAATTTTGCGAAAAACGGATTTGTTAATCAAAAGCTATGATCATTTGAAAATAAAAAAAAAAGTTCAACAACTGATATAACTTCCCCAAGAAAGTTATGAACAGTTGATTTTAAAAGGATATAATTATGAGAAAAAGTTTCAAAAAATTAAGAGTAATATATATATTAGGGGTGCACACGGTTCGGTTTGGATCGGTTTTTGTACTAATTCGAGAACCGAACCGAGTTGGGTCGGTTCCGAATTTTTGGAATCGGAACCGAACCGACAATTATGCAGAACCGAACCAAACCGAACCAACGGTTCTCGGATCGGATCGGTTTTCAGTTACGAAGTCCTATTTCAAACTTAGTAAAATCTTAAGATTAATGTATTTCATAAATAATTTTTTTAAGTTCAAATTAATTTTGATCCTCAATAACATAAGTTAATAACTCAGGTAATCACAAAAATATAAATTACAAGTGTTAAATATATAAAATAAATATATATGTAATTATAAATCGGTTCGGTCCCGGATTGGATTTTTTTTCATTGGAACCGAGAACCGAACCGAAGTATCTATTTTTTTTTTTTGAACCGGAACCGAACCATTGAGCAAAAAAACCGATCCAAACCGAACCAATGCAGTCGGTTTGGTTCGATTTATCGGATTTTTGGTTTCGTTGTGCACCCCCAATATATATGTAGGAGGAAAATATGATGGAATTAGAATAAGTAGAGAAATATTTAATAGAATCTATATATAATAAAGTCATATGAGTATTATGAAATTAAAAAACACGTTGGTAGTGTATCAATGACGTGGTAATGCCACGTCATTAAGTTTGGGACTTGTGTTCAAAAAGTGGGTCGCTGTAGTCGTGCCCATTAATTAATCTTACTCTAAAAATACATCTGACACCAATAATTGATTTGACCAATGCTTGTAAAATATTAAACCGGACTAAGATTTCTTTGGTGGTTAATGGGCAGTTTTATTGCACTGGTTTGTAATTGCAGGCCTTGTATGAATTTTGTCTGCACATTCTTTCTTTTTTTTTTGCTACGTCATTTTTTTTTTTTTTACGCTACGGGGTCTGCAGATTCTTTCAATCTGCGTGCGTTAACGTTATAGATGCTCTCCAATTGATGAAGTATTATGTAACGGTTTGGCTAAATATAAGAGATGGTGTCTTTTTTTACATCCTCCATGTCCAAATTTCATGGATTTTACGTACGAATACATCACAAGTTTCACAATGGACATAACCAATACGCGGAGGTCATAAAATACTTGCATTTCTTTTTTTCCGTAAGAAATTCTTATTATTCTTTCCATTTTCTCGTACTACCTTTATTTCGAATTAATATTTCATATTTATGTTTTGTATAAATTAATGATACACTCAATTCCCTTATTCACTATCGTGAAATTTGATTTATTGATTATGTCAAAGTAAACTCTTAATTTGGAACTGGCAAAAATAAAATAGGGGATTCTTACAGCTTGTTTGGAAGTTTTGGAAATGAGAGAAAAGAAAAAAATAATTAATAAAAGACAAAAGAAGTAAAGAGAGAAGAGAAAAGAGAAAAGAAGGTAGCTTTATGTCCGCCATTTACAAGTTTACAGGAGAAAGGGAAAATTATTTTCCTTCCCCTTGTTTGTGAGTTGAAAAGAAAAGAAAATAAATAATTAAAAATTTACTACTATAACCTTACAACTAAGAGCATGTGTTATTTAGATTATAAAATAATTTAAAGACATATTAAATAACCATGCACACATACTAAAATGTGAAGTCTCAACTCGGCAATTCCATAATAATAAGTGATAAAACATAAATATTTTAATACGATAAATTCATAATAAGTCCTAAATCAAATGTAAAAAATTATATTAAAAAAATTGATAGTTCGATTGAAATCAACTGTAAAAAAAATTATACAAGAAAAATGATATTTTTTTATGTGTTGATGGTTTGGTTTATATCACACACCCCCAAACCTAAAAAAATCATATTACAGCTAAAAAATCTCAAAACGTTATCCATATTCAAAGAAAAGTACCCTCTTTAACCACAAAGCTGTAATATCTACACGCTGGTTTATTTTTTTGGGTTTGAGGTTGACATCACAATGATTTTTTGGGGAGGGTGTGGGGTTAATATCACACATACTGCTATAGAGAGTATTGTGAGGAGAAGGGTGGCCATGGACAAGCCCGGTCGAGCTTATAAAATTATGAGCTATTCCAAGTCCGTTCGGACTTGGACTGAGCCTTATTACGTAATCCCAAGCCCGTCCAGATTTGACAGCTCTTTATCCAAGCCCATTGGCCAACCCGGTTACTGTTTTTTTTAAATAAAAAAATCTATTTTTTTCTTAATCAAAAACCTAATTTTTTAATTAAAAACATGTTTTAAACTTTATATATTACAAAGTTTATATATAAAGTTCCCCACTCTACATAAAAAGACTTAGTATACGTTTTTATATTTATAAAAGTTACTCACTTTATATATTTATTTATAACTTTGTAGTCTTAAACTTTAATAATAAGTTAACACACACACACACACACACACACACACACACACACACATATATATATATATACATATATATATATATATATTTATATATATATATACATATATATATATATATAATTCTCGGGCCTCGGGTCGGGCCGGACCTCATCGGGCTTAAGAATTTATGCCCAGGCCTGCTCGAAAAAAAATCGGACCTATCAAATTTTGTCAAGCCCGCTTTGCGAGCCTATTCACCTTACCCAAGCCCTAGCTTTTTATTGGACAGGCTTGGGAGGCCTCGGGCCTATGACCACCCTAGAGAAAACGTTGAAGAATAAGAAAAGCAACTTGTGGAAGTGCATATATCACAAAATTTCACGACTTTGTTTTTACTACAAAGTTTATAGTAAGGGCTAATCAAATTTTATAAGGGGTTTTGTGTGCATCTTATTCACTAGAGTCACGCGCAATTAATAAGGGCAAAAAAGTCACTGAGTTGAAAACATCAAACCCCACTTTCTCTTCTCTCCTTTTTCGACCAATTTGGAGAGAGTTTTAGTTAAAACTAGTAAAACATTCCCTCCCTTTCTCTCCTGATAAAACTTCCAAACAACATAAAATAGGAAATTTCTCTCCATTTTGGAACTCCTAAATAAGCTGTTAAATTGGGACAGAGGCAATAATTAGCTATAACAAAATGGTGATTTTTAAGGATGGACTCGATCAATGTCTAAAATTGAGACTTGTTCACTATCGTGCAAATTGATTCGTTAATTACGTTCAAAAAAGAAAAGTATATTATTAATTTAGGATGACCAAAAAAGAGAAACAATACTATTGATTTGGGACAGAGGGAGTATTAATCTTGTTGTATTGATTCATACCCCTGGAAACGTATTTAATCATCTTTAGTCAATGCTCATGAAGTATGACCCAAAGTTGAGAGTTGATTTTCCCACACCCGAAATTTAGCTCTAAATCATCAAAATCAATTCCATATCAACAAATCCCTCGTGAATTCATACAACTTTTGTTATTTCATTTCTTTGTTTGGCTGTCTATGATTGTATATTTCTAATTTTAATATCGAATATATACCATGAATTATACATCTTTTCTGAGTTATAAATATCATTTACAGTCAAGAGGTATCAATTTTTAAAACCCTTTTTTTTTTATCTAGTACACGATCTAGGCTCAATTTTGAAACTAAAATGATACACAATCATTATATTCTTGGAAACATATCAATACCAATTCTTACTGTATTGACTTCACTTTAAGCCTCTGCTACACTTGGTGAATGTGCGAAGGAGAATTTACTGGTAATGGTATACAAAAGTTTCATGAAAAAGAGTGGAACATTAGCTATGCAACCTGTGCACTGTGTGCAAATATAACGCTTAGAATAGGCTTTAGAAATGATCCCATCCAAAAATAGTAAATATTCAATGAAATAGGAAACTTGACTCAACAAGCCTTACAAACCACACTCACATATACATATGCATATTCTCTGGATCTATCACCATTAACCTATACCTTGCTGCTGGAGATTCAACAAATCTGAAAATTAAAATTAAAATCAAAATCAAAATAAAAGAATGGAGAAAAATCAACTACTAAATTTTATTGTTAACGCCTATTGAAAAATTAAAATAATAAACCATCATCAAAGGCCGTTATATGTCAGCTCTTCTCTGACCTTCATTGGATCATAAGTTCTTAGCTTTGTTGGTCTTTTTAAGCCCTGTGCTGGGGATATTGCTCAATTGACAAAATATTTCCATCAGTTTTCTCCGTTTGGCAGCACAGGGAACCTGGAGCAACGGTAAGGTTGCCCCATTGAATTTGAGAACATATTCCGTTTACTTTCTCTGTTTTAAACCTGCAAATCAAAGTTTAGGAAGTAAAAAATGGTGGCCATGATGATGATTATCTAAACTATTAACATCATAAATTTTACTTCTGGAAGTATCAAGACCAAAAATTCATAGATTCTTGATCTTTGATGCTGTTAACATTAAATAATTTTTGGATAATTGACACCCTGGTCCTTGTGATTTTAAATATCAAGAGTTGAGAACCAATTGAGAGAAGAAGAAAAGGTTGACTACAGAATCACTGAATTCATATATATGGGGAGAAAAATCTCAGTTATTAAATTTATTCGTTTAATAAAATTACTTACCTTTTTGGAACCACGATCTTCGAACTGCCTGACGTATCTGGCGCTCATGCCGCGCTAAAAGTTCATCAACTCTGTGGGATTGAGATAATAGGGGTCCTGAAAATTCAACCTTGTCCTCTTGATCCTGATAAACCTGTCTCAGGCCCAATATTAATAAGGTTAAAGAAGTCATACAGGAAAATTCAACCTTTAATACTTTATTTATAAAAAGAATGTGTCCTTGTGCACACCTAAGTTTGGACTAGACCAAGCACAGAAAATTAATAATTGAAAAAACAAAATAAACCCAATAAAACATAAAAGATCATGTGGTTGCTTTGCAATTAAAATTGGAACTTTAACTAGGTGGTTATTCACCAAAAAAATGTATTAAGAGGAAAATGAAAAATTGGTGCAGGTGATTGAATGAATCAAGTCTCACCTCTCTCAAATCATATTGAATACCAAAATTAGGTAATGTAGAATGATTACAATGGATGGCCAGAGGCTAAATTAAACCTATTCCTTGATAAACAAGGAAACTAAAATTAGGAAGCATGATCATAATAGGAAACTAATGATTAAAAGATAGTCCTAATGATATCTACCACCTAAATTCGATCCTAATAAATAGCCACCGATAGCAATAATAAAAATATAAAAGATCACAATATTTTTCTTCTACAAAAGATTTTCCAGTGGGACCAGCCCAACTTCCAGTATACATTAGAATCAGCCACCTTAATGCTGAAATCCAAACTAAGTATTTGATTATTAATTTACCACTTGTTTAACATTTAAACCTATGACAAGATGAAGATCACTAGTCATGCAGAAGCTTGACAAAGCTCCGAACATACACTAGATATTCTTGCAATAGCACCAACCAAAATAATAATCATTTCAATAATAGCAACATTTAGAATTAGTGTGGAAACCGGAAGTATAAAAAACAGAATTGCCAGAAACATTCTTGTACTTACCAAATTCATTCTCTTGGCAGCCATCTCCTCTCTCTCATAAAGCGCCAGTGAGAGCTCTTGTGAGTGGTACCCATCGGAAGCATCAAAAGAATCCGGACCCTCTAATCGGCTCCAATTTTTTAGCATGTCATGCTTGCCAGTTTCATACAAATCATCATGACCTCTAGAATTGGCGCCACCTTCGTGGCGTTTTGGGTCGAGATTATTCCTTAAAGGCAATGCACTTGAAGGTTCGAACATTGGAATTCTTGAACTAGACCTACTGTGTGACCTTGCCGATGAATCATCTAATCGCCTCTTCGCCCATGCAAACCCACTCGATCCTGAAACTTGTAATGGACCGGAAAAGGGAACATCTCCTTGAGATGCATTCTTTATGTGGGAAACCTCTTCCTTTACATCAACAGGTGTCTTAAGCGGTTGAACACATAAGATGATATCTCGTTTGTCATTATCTAGACAGTTTCCGTTCATTTTATTGGCAGTTTGAGTTCTAACTGGCAAATTCTGCACCGGTCAAAGCAACAGACCAACAACAATAAGATTCCTTTGCTAAGTGAAATCAACAGGTATATAAAACATTCAAGCATACCGTGTATCAATTTATCTCTGTTATGTGCATGTGTGTGCATTGTGTGCGTGCGCTCGCGAGAGAGAAAGAGAGAGAGAGAGACCTCTTCTGGTGCTAGTTTACTGATGCCATTCTGTTTTCTAGTTAACTTTCTTGTCGTTTCAGGTCCACGGGCTCTCCCACCAGGCCTTTTCCTGAAAAAAGTGCAAATCATAAACATAATCTACAAAGATAACATAACCAACTTCTCGTTTAATAATAGAATTGAACCCCCCAAATCTTTCCTAGCTTTGAATCATCACGCACTGTGCTCGTTTTGGCATGTATATACTACATCCACAATTGTCCGTGCAAAGTAATATACAGCAAAAATACACAATACCAACTGAATATTCTTGAGATATCAAAATGTAACCTACGTGATCTGACCCAGAACTAGCATTGGCAAAATTATGGGCTGGGCCTAATTTGGGCGGGTCAAATATGGGTTGGGTTAAATGTGGGTTGGGCCAAATATGGGTGGACCAAATATGGGTTGGGCCAACCCATTGTTTTTCTACTAAAGTAAATATTACAATTCGAGGTATATGTAAAAAAAAACTCATATTTTACTCACAACTTTTAAAAATGAGTATTATATTTGATTTGTATCTTTTTAAAATTGAGCTCTATAGATTCCTAGCTTTCAAATATGGGACCCATATTTGACTCGTAGCTTTTAAATATGAGCCCCATATTTAACTCATAGCTTTTAAATATGGGCCCCATATTTAGATGACTGGACTAATATGGATTGTTGTATTATTTGGGCCACATTTTGCCACTACTACCCAGAACTCAGTTCACATGCAAATTTTTAGATATGGATCAGGGCAATTGTGCTGTCAACTGCAAAGTGGCTGTTTGAAGTGGCCTATATTAATGTTTTTAGTGGATAACTAAAAGAGAAACTCACCGTCCTGCTTCCTCACGATGTTTCGCATCAATCTCTTTGTTTGGTGGGTATTTGGGCAAGCTTGATGGGTCGCATGCATAAGGCTTTGTCGTGAAATACTACAGAAGGCAGGTAGATGGGTAAAGCTTAAGAAAAATCCAAGTGCTGTCACTACAGCTTCAACACATAAAAATTAAAGTGCAAAATCATGTTGTGGTGTAATGCAAAAGAATAAGGATTTAATGCACTTGATCATACATATATAGAATATAGTTCATGAAAAGCTATTTATTCCGAGTTTCACGATCCTGTTGTACATCCTTTGTTGTAAGGGCCACTGCCAAAATGATCCTTGCACAACATGTTTTTACCCAAAAAAGTCCACCTCTAAAAGAATGTATCAAATCGATCCACAATGTAGAGCCATTTGGAACATCATTCACATCCTCCTTTAAGTGCCTCTAGCGAGGACCACCTGTAGGAGTCCTAATTTCTGGATCCCTTTGGGAAATCTTTTGATTTTCTAGATCGATATGGAAAATCTTTTTGGGTGTGGTTTTTTGGGAAAGAATGTGGTAGAATAGGATAATATTGTGATTTCCTATTGTTATAATACAGCAGAATGCAGATTTCACTCTACTTGATTAAATACGCACACATACATACATATATATATATATATATATATAGAATATAGTTCACCAAAATATAAATTAAAAGTACCATTTTTAAGGTGTACTTCTACTCTATGAAGCAATAAAGGCAAAATCAATTTGGTTAATTTACTTTTGTGCAAGTCAATTGAAGGAGGTATGTACAGTAAGTAATTCAAAAATTCAAATCCACTACAAATGTGTTATGATTGAATACCTCGGATGCAAGAGCAGAAGTGGCAGTGCCGCGCTTGTATGGTTCCACAGAAAGGAGTGTTTCAATCAGATTCACAGCATCTTTCGGTAGCTCTTTGAACGTCTCCCAAAGACAGCTTTCATAACGTTGTTGTGGTTTAAACAGAGTCGCATGCGGAAGTTTAGATTTCTTCCAATAATCATCATGCGGGGACCCACAGAGCTTGAAAATTTTGTGCAACTGTTCAACCTGCAGTTGGAAAAACATTCTTACAGAACTTTAAGTAGAAAATAACTCACTTACATACAAAAACGGCTATATGTTGATAAAGTAGTTGCACAGCGTGAAATGTTAAAAATGAGGGAATATTCTAGTTATAGCCCATATTTTTTTTTAAATTCCAGGTGCCCCCCATGTATTTTGTAATATAACAAGAACCTTCTCTGAGTATTGAAAAATGGCCACATCCTAATTCAAAAAGAACCATTAGTCAATCATTGATAACTCCTTAAATATTACGGTAAATTAAACTAAATCCCCTAAACGAAGTCGAGAATAAGGCTCACCCCTTAAATTAATAAAGCTGACTGACAACCCCTTAAACTTGTACAACTTGAAACAATTCCAATAAAGTCCAAATAGTTCACAGAAAATGTCATGTGTCTGACCTGTGAAAAAATGATTGAAATTATAGACCAAATTGCCCTTCCATACCCTTAATTTGAATAAACAAAATCCTATATAACTTATAACCAAATCCAAACAACTTAAATCCTTTTTTTAACAATCAAACCTCAGTTCCCAAACACACCTTCAATAAAAACTCTTACTAAATTTATATATGCTAGTATTGTGGTCATTTTAGAACGTCCATTAATTAACTGTTTGAACTTTGAAGAGGGAAGGTTTATGGATATACTTTAAAGTTTGGAGCAGTTAAATTATATTTACAAGACTTAGCGGGTGAGCCTAGACTTTTGGCAAAACACAGGGCATCTAAATGGGATATACCCTGATAACTTTATATAGAATGCAAAAGAGGGTTATATATACGCTCTATGTGAGTTATGTGATACATGTATTCATACTTTATATGCGGCATTTAAGTACTAATAGACAATATAATTCATCAAGAAAAACTTTTTGAGATAGCATACTAAAAGTTACTTTTAGATGAACCAGCAAATTTGAAACATTTTCACATCTGATTTTATTTTGATTCTTAAAACCAACACCAAAACACAACCTTTTCCCATGAAAAGGTGGTTCTTAGGTGCATGAATCCAAAATTTGATCCATTATCCAATATAACTTGTTGAGGTACCATATTGCAAGTGATTTGGGATGAGACAGCAGATTGTAGGCAATAAACATCAAGAGACAGCCACACTTTCTATAATGTACCAAAAACGTACATTTTTTGCTTTTCATGACCTTGGAGCAAGGTTATAAAAGGCGCTGGGCGTGGTCGAGGCGTAGAGGTCGAGCCTCGAGTATTAGGAGAGTAGACGCGCCTAGACATGAAAAGGCATTTTTAATTTTTTTTATAATTCTAAGGCTAGTAATTAAAAAAAAGGTCTCACTCAGTGCACGAGGCGCCCGCTTAACTGCAGGGTCTGGGATATAATAAAATAATGCATACCTTGAATTTTGAATATATATCCGTATGTTTGTGATGGAAATGGACCCCATTTTCAGGATTTTATTGCATTTTATTTTCTTTTGTATTTTCTTTTATTTTGTTATTGTATTTTCCTTTGTTTTACTTCAGTATTTAGAGGTAAGAAGTAGTAATAGCATTTTTGTAATTAGAGCCTTAGCTTGAAGCCTAAGCTACTCCTACCCTTTAAATACCCACTTGTAGTCTTCATTTGGGACACTGTCCGTTTTGAATATAAGAAATCTTTTGATTCTCTCTTCAAAGTTAGGGTTTGACGTATTTCTTTTAGTCATTGACGTGTAATTTACGTCAAATTGGTATTGGAGCGGGTGTCGCTCCACATTGGTGTTGGTGTATCGGTGTATTTTTGTTATCAAAATTGTACGCTACCAACAATAGCTCCAAGAAGATCCGAATAACTATACGAGGAGATTAAAAAACGAACGAGAGAGTGGATACAATTACAACAACAAATCTATACCCATTTCCAAAACCCTAGCCCTAGCCCTAACCCTAGAAATCCGTACCCACAACCCCTGCCGTACCCCACCTTCTACCCCAAGTCCCTCCCCGCCAACACCTCATCCTCTCAGATCCTCTGCCCTAATTTCACTGCTGCTCCGCCCCAAAAACAGTCCTTGATCCACTCAAACCCATACCCTCCGCCCAAACCTTGGCCGCTTAAGGATGGGGAGGCCACCCCGATCACTGCCATTGGCAGCCTGACCCGGTCGTGGCAGACCCCGGAACTCCCCCCAGCCCCTCCCCTATTCCGACGCCTACCCACCGGCCCCAAAAAAAAATCACCCTCCCCACCCCTACCCCTTCCGAACTTCCCCACCCCCTGTCCCACCCTGGCCGGCCCTTCATTCCCACCCCACTCCCCTCTCAACTCCAAACCCTCCAACCCACCACCCATTTTTCAAACCCCAATCATCAAAAAATTTATGTTGCCGCCCCGACTCACTCCCAAGGCTCAATTCAAGATTGTCAGCGGCTAGTCCAAGATTGATTGCTCCACCCAATCATTCTTCCTCCCTCACTCAACCATGTGGGTCAAATCAACGATAAAAACTCCCCTCCCAAAAATAGAAACGATGAAATTGGATTGTGTATTGGCGATTTTATTGCAAATTTTTTTTTTATTATATTTTCTTTTGTTTTACTTTAGTATTTAAAGGTAAGGAATAGTAATGAAATTTTGGTAATTAGAGCCTTAGCTAGAAGCGTAAGCTACTCCTACCTTTTAAATACCCACTTGTAGTCTTCATCTGGTGACACTCTTCATTTTGAATATAAGAAATCTTTTGATTCCCTCTCTAAAGTTAGTGTTTGGTGTATTTCTTTTAGCCATTGACGTGTAGTTTATGTAGCCATCTTTCTCATATGCATGCTCCATAATCAATATACAAAATGTATTTCTTAACATTTAATAAGAAATATACAAAATGTCTTTTTCATAATTCAATAATCATTCAATAATCAATACAAAATGATTCAATATAAGAAATGTATTTTTCACCTTTCAAATAGATAGACTTTTGGTCAGAAGTCGATCGGTAATATTAGGCTTTTTTTCGGACGAGAGGCAAAAAGAAGCAGAGAGGTTTAGAAAACTGTTTATCTTTTGATTGTTTTGGACGAGATATTGGTCTGATTTGAAAAAAAAAATCTTTAAAAGGCGATATCATTTTACTAAAGCGTTTTTTTTTTTAAAAGTGCGCCTCAAGCCTTTTACCGAGAATAAGGCATAGGTGGCGCATTTTTCCCAAGTCTCAAGTCTAGGCGGGCCTTTGAGAACACTGCCTTGGAAAAATTTATATTCATATATAGTGATATGAAACACATCCGAATAATAAAAACGCATAATTTAGACTTCACCTCTCAAGTCTCAATTGAATTCATCATATCAATAATCTCAGTACAAGAAGAGGCCAAGGGTCTTATTTATAATAATTCTAAGACTTGGGGAACAAATCTCCTAATTAAACTATGGAGCTAAATAACCTAATTAAAATTGGTAACTAACACCTAATAATTATCTCTAATAATATTACTAATAATAATTTAGATAATACTTATATTTATTTACTCATACAAAATACTAAAAATAAATAAACATGCTGAAATTAAATAGACCCACGTGGGGCTATCCCACGTGCACGTCACTCTCTCCTTCGAAAAGCTCGTCCCGAGTGCTAAAGCCTTGAAAGTTGAAGATGTCAAACATGTAGTGCCCTCCCCTTCTTCAAAAAGCTTTACCATGAACTATAGGGAACATTTGTAAAAGTCCATGCCACACCCATAAATACTTTCAATATTTTGAACATTTTTTAACTTTTATTGGGGGTAAAAACTAATTTTTCTGAAACTTTTGGGGCTCAAATAATATATTTTGCAAAATTTTTAAAATCGTGGGTGCTCGAAATTGCTCCACACCAAAAAAAATCAAATTTTGGACCATTAACTTTCAACTCAGTTGGCCTTTTAAAAATGGGTCAAAGTCAAATAAAGACCACTTGGGAGCCTATAGTCTTCAAAATCCTTAACGCCTTGCCTTTCACTTAAAAACCCCATCTCATTACAAGAAACCCTAATTGTCACTTTCTCATTACAAGCCTTAGCAGCCTCTCCTCCCACTCAACTTGCTTGACACTTTGTGGGCCCACCACCGGAGCTATACTGGAGCCGCCTTCCGTCCGGTGACCTTCGCCCACCTTCGGCGACGTTGTCGGAGCCATAAAAGAGGCGGAACAATGGTAAGCGGTTGTTTTTATAGCGGATCTAGGGTTTTCGACGGTGGGAATCTGGACAGTAAATCGAGCTATAGTGGCGCTTAGCGAGTTATTACATGGAGTTTGGGTTTAGGGGCCACCCGCCAAAGGCGAGTTGGTCAGTGGTGGCGATGAATGGCGAAAAATCTCTGGGACGGTTGGCATGTTGTCTATAGGAGACGATCTTGAGGATTCATTGACGATGATGAACTGTTTGAAAATCGAGAAGCGAATGATCGTTCACGGAAGAACGATACTTCACTTGTGGTGGCCAGTTTTGGAGTATTGATCGTCCCTGCGTACACGCCGTACGATAGGTTCTTCCGAGCTGTTGTCATAGCTCGTGATCTTGATACACACACGATTGACACACACTTGTGCAGAAAATCAGGAGTGAGCATAGCTCTAATACCACTTTGATGAGGAACGCTGCGGAATTGACACACACATGAACAAAAATAATAATCAAACTATATTCTCTCAAGTCATCTCTCTCAAATTTCATTAATAAATAAATTCTCCATAATAATTCTGATTACAAGAAAGGGTCAAAGGCTAAATAGTCCTAAACTTGGGGAGCAAGTCTTCTAATTAAAAAAGGAACTAAATAACCTAATTAAAATAGATAACTAATTAAAAGATAAACCCTAATAAATGTCTAAACAATATCTAAATAACTAAACTAACAATAATATTTATATTTATATTTTTTTTGCAAATATCCGGATGCATCACTAAATAACCTAATTAATATTGGTAACTAACACCTAATAATTATCTCTAATAATAATATGAATAATAATTTAGATAATACTAATATTTATCTACTCATAATAAAATACTAAAAATAAAATAAACATGCTGAAATTAAATAGGCCCACGTGGTGACGTGGGGCTATCCCACGCTCACGTCATATAGTGATCGGCATTGTTTTATCATAAACTAATGCTTTATATTAACATCTGCAATATTTAAAAACTATAAAAGCAAAGCGATTACCTCAGTCCGACCCTGAAGGATAGGAGTACCAAGGAGTATTTCTGCAAATACACACCCAACACTCCAAAGATCCACAGAAGCTCCATAACTCGTAGAACCCAACAGAAGTTCGGGAGGACGGTACCATAATGTGACAACTCGACTGGTTAGAGGTTGCCTGTGCCCAAAATTACACATGTTTGCCAACCCAAAATCAGCCATCTTCACAACTCCTTCGTTATTTACCAGAAGATTTGCGCCTTTGATGTCCCGATGCATTACACCTCGAGAATGACAGTGCTCAAGTCCAGATAACAACTGTTTCATGTAGCACTTAACCTGCAAAACAGAATCAACAGAATATTCAATATAAGGCCCTGTTTGATCTGGAGTGAAATAATTTTCACCATTATAACTCCAAAATATGTGAAAATATTTCACCATTTTACTTTTCACCCAGGTCAAAAATATTTCACCCCAAACCAAACGGCGCCTAAAAGTAACAAACCATTAAACTCATTTGGCCGAAGCGATGGGGTGATTCAAACATGCAAATCAAATATTCCATCTCTTAGAATTTAAAATGGATGTGTGCATTATTATGTTACAACGTTTGTAATAACTAAAAAAGTTTATAGTTTACATTGGTGTAAATATTTTTAGTATCTGAGAAAATGAGTTTCGGATTCTACATATAGGAGACATGTTATAGTCTTATAGTAAATAAATTATAAACCAATACGGCAAGTGCTACAAATAGGGAAGTTAAAAGGTTTGGTTCATTTGTGAACTCCAAACGCCCCGCATAAATTTGCATATATTAATTATAATAATACTTATTCAAAAAGAGCAAACCTGTGCTTCACTGAACTTAATGTCAGGGCAAGATAAGAGTCCAGAAATATCATGTTCCATGTACTCGAATACAAGGTAAATGCTGCATGATAATCGCGAGGTAATTATCCCCTCCAACTTTATGATATTTGGATGGTCAAGCCTGCGAAGAATCAGTATTTCTCGAGCCATAAACCGAACACTTTCAGGCTCAAAATTGTCAAATCGAACCTTCTTTAGAGCAACTATCCTCCCAGTTTCCTGGTCACGTGCTCGGAATACACTGCTATATGTCCCCTGCCCAATCTGTTCAAGTGGTTGAATTTGTATAAAAACTCTTGCATGATAATTAACTATTTTGGTCTAATTACAATTTAGTAATAGGAACGAGGAATCACTAGATTTGAGGTCAGTGAATGGCCAGCAATCATAAGAGGAAGAGAGTTTATAATCATCATTTCCCCAAAGTAGGAACTGAGTTTTAAGGTTTGGGTTGTAAATATTTTGTACAAAACTCTTTGAGATTGTTGCTTAGTGCGTAAACTACATTGTATTGTAACATTCCAAAAGCTATCCTCCAATTGATGTTTGCATGTTGATTACACCAGCCAAAACAGGAGGCTAATTTCCTCAATAAAAAATGAAAAACTCAAGACTCTCAAAACCAAGTTACTTATAAATCACACTCAAATCAGATAACATGGAACGTGGAAAACATACAAATGAGTGACATGTGAAAGTTGAAAATATGGGTCAAATTAACCATGCTCTTGAATTGGACTGTCATAACAATGGAAGAAGTATATGGACCTAGTTTACAGTAAAAGTATGAAAATCCCTAAACTAAAAAGGAAAGTTGATGAATTTAATTACACCTATAAAAGACAACTACATTGTACTTTCCAAAACTGAACATTAACTATGCCTTTACTAAGATAGAAATATGTATGTATGTATGTATCAACCTTGTCCAATTTCTCAAAAGAATCAGCTTTAAGGGGCAACCAACCATGAATAGCTTCCCCTGCTACAGCACTTAGCCAAGCAGGCCAACCAGCAGCAACATGCTCTCCTTCTACATACTTTTGCAAATTCCCCAACCTCAAACTCACTGACTCACCATTAGAACTCACCCTACCTGACTCACCCAACTCGCTCCCACTCAACCCGGAATCACTTCTCTTCTTTTTCTTCTTCTTATTCTTACTCTCAAATTTCACACTCAACCCATCTCTACTCCGACCCGATTCCGACGCTGCATTTTCCCTTAATGCCCCTGAATGGTCGAAAGCAGGCGTCACCGACACCGCCTGCTTTGAGGTCACACAACCCATCACAATGTTCACCCAACAAAATCATATAACATAAAAATTTTATTTTTATTTATTTCGAGGCAAACCCCCAGAGACCCAGATCAGGGTTTGGGTCAATTGGGGAGAATTTTGACCTGGGTCAAGCTCAATCTTGAGGTTGCACGACAAATCATCAAGAAAATGGCTTTATATATTATCTGAGTTATGCGGCAATTGCGGAAGGTGGGTTCGAAACAGAAAATGAGCGAAATCAACGGAGAGAGAAATTTGTGGCACTGTTGAGATGTGAATGTCTCCCGTCGTTATTTCATAAAAAAAAAGCAATTAATATTGCTGTCTTTGTGTGTGTGTGACCACTGGACTTTTACGAGCTTGGTCTGTCTATTTAAATTCTATTCTTTTGTTTTTATTTGTTATTTTGTTTTCAAATTCTTTAGACGGGTGGTGTAATAGGGTTGATCGACATGTAAGCTTGGAGCCTATAAAAAGTGGTCCCAATAATTTTGTCAATCACGTGAACAAGTTTATGGGAGTTTAGATTTCGATGACTTTGTTAGTTGCGTTGGCCTTGGACTTCATAAGGGCCAGTGTTTTTTTTTATCTTTTTTTTTTTAGGGACATATACCAAATAATCCCTCAAACATTTCTTAATACTTATTTAGTTCAAGCTTTTTTATTTTGCCTTAAAAAGTCCTTTGCCACGTATTTTGAAAAGGGAGTGCCGCTGACGCGGACCTCTAAAAATAAGAGAATATTGAGTGCTTGAGGAACTAAATGGGTTAAACTAAAAATATATGTCCTTTTTAAAAAATATGTATTTATAATAGAGACTATTAAATAATTGACCCTTTTTTTAACTAATGACAGATTAAGTGATCCATTTATTGAAATGAATTTGAAATCTATTAATGTGGAAATTTATCCTACTGAGCAGGTTAGAGGAATAGTAGATGTAAAAGAAAAGAAAAGGTCAAAATAGAGGAGACAATAAACCATTAAAGCAGGGAGAGGAAAGGTAAAAGTGAGAGAATTATGAAGAGAGAGGAACAATGAATGATCACTGTCCTTTTCCCTTTCCCACTTTCTTTTGTCACCTTTCCAGTTTCCACTTCCCATACATACCTGACCTAGTTTCATTGGTTTGCACCACCAATGAACTGGTATGAAATGAAATCCCCTCGAAGCATCAAAGGTTGGCGAGAACATCCTATTCATTCCATGTGATTAACTTGTATGCTCTTTAGTCCACCACCTAAGATTATTAAAATTAGTTCATAAATCCAACGCCCTTTTAAAAAGTTTATGAGTTGCCTAAATTGACCATAATGGTATTAGCGGTGAATTTTTTTTGTTTAACTTTTAACTTATCATCCATTTTTTAATTTTTTAATGAAATATTTAACATGTTTTCACTTCGCAATTTTCTTTGATATAACTCGAAATTTTTTTGGGTCAATTATCGAATAGTCTCCAACATAAAGTCATATTTTTGTAAAAAAAAAAAAAAAACTTATTTTTAGCTTAACCCATTTAGTTCATCAAATCCATTTACCTACCTCTACCCCACCCCTATCCCACTGTCGGAGCTCGGGTGAGAGACTCTTCAGTATATGTCCCAAATTTTTAATACTCATAGAAATTTACAAACAAAAACATTTTGTAATTAGACAAACCCTTTATGTAATTGTAGATAAAAACACTCTTTATCAATTTGCTAATTCCTTAAATAAAAAATTCAATATTTAACTTTTAAATAATTATGAAACACACATAAATCTATACCATTTTGACAATAACAATTGAAAGGATGCATTCAAATTAATCTCAAAAAGACAAATCTCAAATTGTTGACATTTGAAAAGGTGCGCGTTAAGCCCACCCCAATTTTTACTTTATTGTACCACACAAGCTTTATAATTTTATAATATCAGGAAACTCCTTTCTCACTTCATTGTGCCACCAAGTGGACATCTAACTATTTAAAGTTCAAATTTTTCATTTGTTGACTTTCCATCCCTCTTTTTAAAACTCTCAATTTCTAAAAATCTAAACCTCAAAAGCTAAAATATCATCATCAACACCATACAATCGGGTTGGTACTCAACGTCATCAACACCAAAACGTATATAATAGTCATTGCTAGGGTTTAATGTGAACAACACAAAAACCTACATTTTATCATTGTGGTGCTTGAATTATCAAAAATATATAACAAAGTGTATTTGGATGCTAAAAGTATATAAACATATAACAAATGTATTTAAACTTTAAATCAACACATAATTGGATCAAAACTTGCGTGCAAAAACCTTAGGTATTGATTTGGTGTCCTGACTCCAAAAGAGAAACAAAATTTTATTAGTTATGTCCTAAACAAGCAGTAAAACGTGAAAAATTATTTAGGGTTTTGTTTGAGGTTATGATCCCCAGTTTGTGATTTTTCGTTGGTATGTTTCGAAAAAACAAAGTTAGATATCTTGTAAAGGTTTATTTTGGGTTATGACCTTAATCATTCAAGCTTAATATGTGACATTTGGCCCGAACCAAGTCATATTTTAAGAAAATTTATCATTCGTGATATTTAGTTCGAATATTGAAGTTTTTTCGTTATGTTTCCCACAAGTTAAGTGGTTTTCCTCGGCATTTATGCCTCGGATCAGTGTATTTAGATAATAATACTTTATGTAAATTACTTCATCCATGATATAACTTCATTATTGTTTAAAGAAAATGTGTGCATGTATGTATACATTATGTAGGTTCCTTTATCAAAATCAATGTTAGTTCTTTATTTGTGAGTATCAACGTTAGTTCTTCATTTATGAAAATCAATAATAGTTCTTTATTTATGAATATCAATGGTAGTTTATCATTTATGAAAATCAGTGGTAGTTCTTCATTTTTGAAAATCAATGGTAGTTCTTCATTTATGTAATGTGTTGTATATTTTATTTTAATGCAAGTTAAAACATGGAAAATATGGTATGTTAACTATTCGCATTCGAAGAGGAAGTCAATCACTGCTTTTGAGAGGAAGCGCAGGTAAAAGTTACATGCTTTATCACTTGGTGTGAGCGCGGATGTACTCGGGAGGTTACACGTGTAGAGGATGCAGTGGATGATTTTCATGATGATGTCCATGATGTAGGTGATAATGTTCATGATGTAGATGTTAAGGATAATGCTGAGGATGAGGATGGTGTTCAGGATGAGCATAGCCATGGGAATAGCGCACATATCACCACAACAAAACAGATAATTAGCGACAAAAAAATTCGCCACCAAATAAACAAATTTCGTCACCAAAGACATTTGGTGACGAAATTTTTTTCGTCAATCGTCCGTCACGAAATCCCCGTCGCTAAAGGTTTTGGTAACGAAATACAAATTTCATCACCAAATAGTACACCATTTGGTGACAAAATATGTTTTGTCACGTAATAATAGGCTTTTAGTGACAAAATTATTTGTAGCCAAAGATCTTTTTTTTTGTCACCAAAAGGTCAATTTTGTCACCTAATGTATATGAGAATATGCAAAATGATTACCATTTGGCGACAAAATTAATGTACTTAGGGGACAAAATATTTTTGTCACGAAATGAATTTTACTGTCAAAAAATATAAATTTAGAACTCATATTTTTTTTTGCATTTCTCATATAATCAAATAAATATTAAATATAGAATCAACAAATATTTTTTTAATATAAAAATCAACTAAATTCCATCAACATTATATAAGTAATCAACTACCATCATATACATACTCAAAATTAAGGTTCAAAAGATTATACAATTGATACGAAAGCATTCATACAAATATCTCAAAACCAATGGTGAATTATAAAGTAGCCTACATCGTTTGTTACAACACATCAACTACAAAGTAACCTCCAAAAAATATTTCCTAAAGCATTAGTTTCTAACTTTATATTTCCTAATGCTATTTCTAATCAATTACAAAGTAGCCTCTAAAAAATAATTTCCAACAAGTTTGTTAAATTCTCCTTGCATCTTCATCATCCCAAAAATAATTTCCAAAAAACGTCCTCACAACGTCCCAATCTGCAATTCAAAAAGTTCCGAGGCATTAGTTTTTAACTTTACAAGTCTATTAACAATTGATAAATAGAATAACATCAACTAAAAAATAACACATTGAGCTAAACACCCAAAAAATTACGAAAATCAATTTTATTTTTAATATTTTAAAACAATTCGACAGAATTTCCTTTGTTTATAGACTAAAACCACATTGTTAAATTAAAAAATGAAAAAATAAAGAAGCCCAACGACAATCCACCAAAATACCCCTTCCGTCGATTCAAAAGATGAGGTAATAGTGTCGCCAACATTTTAAAAAAAATCGGCAGAGTTTCCTTTGTTTATAGACTAAAATCACCCTGTTAAATTAAAAAATTAAAAAGTCAAGAACCCCAATGACAATCCACCAAAATATTCCTTCCACCGATTAAGTAAATAAGGTAATAGCATCACCAATAAAGATATTAAATAACTCAAAGGATGTGAATCCAACAATGTAATTTCGATAAATTAACATTGAAACTATTAAAACTTATCATATAGTAAATGTGGGAGGAAGGGAACCTTATGCTTTTAAAGCATCACACAACTTGTCGAATCCAAATTGACGAGCCTCTAAGTGTTCTAGACGCTCATCACGAGCCTGTAGTTGTTCATTTAAATCACGATTCGCTCTCTGAGCTTCCCTAAGGGCTTCCTCCAACTCTGCGTCTCATCGTGATGTTTTTGATTTGGTAGCTTTCGGACCATGCCCAATACCTATAATATATCCCGATTTAGTGCCAAGTACTCGATCAGCTATCTCATCAGGAGTCAAAGGTTCAATACTCTCAGAAGCAGGCTCAGCTTGCAACTGTTTCATCTTAATCTCTAAAACAAATTAGTATATATCATTAGAATATATCATAAAGCAAAAAGATCTAAATAGTAATAATACAACATACCATCATAGATACATACATGAATTTATATAATAAAGCTTGAAAATCTAAATAGCCATAATATATCTTACCATATAAGATACATATTGAATGTAATAATGTAAATCAGGTATGCAAGTTAAAGAGGCTATTACCAAGCACTGTTTGTTCTAAGAAACTACCATAAAGGGGGATTCTAAAAGCTGTAAACTTTAACAATCAGATAAACTCACACGAATGGAAACATCAAACACAATCCGCAAATTGAGTGTAAAGTGCAGAAACAGAATTCCTTAGAATCAAAATTCAAAGGCGAACCAAAAATTTCAGCATATACTAACATACTCCTAAAAATTTAGCATACTAATTGAAGAAAAAGTAAGATGAACCAATTCCCTTATCTTGAAAAGATAGCAAAAGCAATTTATATTGAGCTCAGTCCATCCGATATTCCATCGCTTATTGATTCAGATGTTGGCCAGTCAAATATTCATGCATCTAGTAAAAAGAAGTTAAATTTAGTTACAATGACCGATGATTACAGAGGATCGAAAGAACTTACACTCGTCAATCACTTTAAGGACCATTTTGCATTTGGGACAAGGATTGATTCAATGGTAATCATTTGTATGTTTAACTCCTATAAATTTATAATGTTTGTAATACCCCGCCCTAATATTTTAATTATTTTTCTGCATAAGTTGAACTAAAATGAGAACCTAGGGATTTGGATAATTATAGCTGGGATGACATTCTGATTTGACTATTTTTTGGAGGCTTTATGATAATTAATGGAACTCGTGGGTTAAATTTGGAGAAAAATTAAGGAAATATAAGAAGGGTTGTTCAAATGAAAGTTGGGTCGTTCGAATGAGGAATAACGCTCGTTCGAAGCAAGGGATCAAACGAGCTTCAAACAAGATCCCACTGCATAATTGATCAGGGATGTTCGAAGGTTGTTAGAAGCGAGGGACCGAACGAGACGCCCATCTCATTTATACGACGGGTGAATCTCGTTCGAACGAAGTTACGCATGAATTTTTAGTTCGACTTTCCCTTGTGCGTTGTCACATTTTTGGCTCCTGGATTGTTGAGTTGTTGAAATCTGGTAAGCCCAAATGGGCAAAAATGGAATTTGAAAGGTTTAAGATTATTTTGTAAGGGTTTATTTGGGTTATTTTTGTTATTTTAAAATTGGAAGGGAGAGGGGGTGGCCTTACTCCATGGTTGAGCAACTCTCTCCACCCCAAACCACCATTCCTCCACCATAAACCAGTATATTCTTATAGTCTTCACCATCTCTAAACCCTAGATTCCCATTTCCACCATTGATGAGTAGAGGTACGAGATGGAAGCTTTCATGGAGTTTGAAAAGGGTGTTGAAGGAGTCTTGCTTAAAAGTTAGATGAAGTATGCTTTTGAGTAGGACAACCTCCTTGAGGCCACCTTAGGAGGTGGGGGTTGCCATCTTCTTAGATCTTCCATGCTTACCATTGATGGATCTTCATTGAGCTGGAAAACCTAGTCTTAGTTTAAGACTCTATTTTGTGCGTTAGTAGTCTTGTTGTTAGAATTTAAGAGTAGGATGCATATGATAAAATGACGGGTTTCGAATAAATTTGTGATAAACATTTTTATGGAATAAAAATGCTGGAAAAAATATTATTTTGTTGGAAATAAAGGAAGAGTAAATATTTTAAAGTCTTCTTGAAAAGAAACTAAGTTTGGGCCTTTTGTGAAAATGGCATTTATAGAAGTTTAAAGTTAAATATTTTATGAAATAAAATATTAGAAAAATAATGTTGATTTTACTAAAATTGTTTGGTGAAATAAGGTCCCAAAGTCTCTTGAGAAAAATGAAAATTTTATGAAAATGGGATAATTGTTGAGTTTGAAGAGTAAAAATATTTTTGTATCTTGAAAGTGCATTTTTGCAAAGTATTATGAATTTCTAGAATGAAATGTATGTTTAACCCAATTGATAGGATTTTAGGATTTAAAATCTATCTTCCCATGCATATAAACTTGTAGTATTTTGATAATGTACATAAAAATAAGTTTTTTTCATAAAAAAGGGACAGTACCCCCACAAGTTATATTAATTTATAAAAATAGAGAAAAAGCCTCTCCATAGCTTAACAAACCCAAACTTACCTGTATCTAGAGGTTGGGCCTAATACTCTAGATCGAAAAATAAATTTGGATTTTTATTATAACCCCATTACAATGAAAGCAAACTTCAATTCAATTCAAACTTGGGGGTTTATAAATAACCCCATTATAATTTTTTAACATTGTTCTAATATGAGGAAGATGTTGCCTATCCATGTTGAGGTAACCTTTAACCAATTTAGAAAGAGTGTTGAACATCTAATATGTTGAATCAAGATTGCTATAAGCTGCCCTTAAAGCAAAGAGGCATGCTACTAAATTAATTTCTCTCAAAATGTGAGTGATTTGGAACTGACTTGAGCTTTGAATGTTATTTAAAATACCAATTGATGGCTAGGGAGGTTTATCCTTCTTCAAAACAACATCAATAAGAGATTTTCAATCTAATTCAACTATAACATTTTGAATGTTTAGTTGAGATACAAGTTTTAAAGCTTCTGTTAGGTTCATTTTTTCTGCATTAAATGAAGTTTAAATGCCTACTAATTTCTCAAATCCTGTAATAAATAATCCTTCAGAGTTTCTAATTACACCTCCAATGCCACTAACACCAGGGTTTCCTTTAGAAGATCCATTCATGTTTAATTTGAATTAACATATGGGAGGCTTTGTCCATGCACATTTGATCATATGCAATTGTTTATGATTTATTATGATGTTAAAACATTCAATTATATGATTATCTTCTGGAATACTTTTATCATAAAAGTTAGAATTGTTAAGAATGTTAGAGGCAAGATATATGACATTTTGAATGTTGTTTGAAGAATTAGAACGATGGTGTCAAATAATTTTTTGTTTCTTACCTTCCAAAGTTCCCAGAAGATTATCTTAGGCATAACAAAGTATAAAGTTTTTTGGTGACCCCTTTTGGGATTAATAATCCACCAAGATAAGATAATAGACTTGCAAGTTGAGATGTTGATATTCAATCCAAAAATTTAGAGAAATATAACCAAACCCCTTTAGACAATTTACATTCAATTAAAAACATGTTGGCTACTATCTTCATTGGATTGGAAGGCCCTACATATATAAGCCAATCTTACCCCTGCTCTTTGAATATCTATTTCAAAAGGAACTGAGAAATTTAGAAGTTTCCAAATGAAGTTGGATAATTTCATTGGGCATTCAGCTATCCAGTTAATTTTCCAACTTAAAGACATAGGCCTGGACTTCCTACAAACATTATAGGCAGACTTAAATGAAAATTCTCCTATTTTTTATGGTTTCTATATTTGATTTTCATTATCCATGTATTCATCGGCTATCTTAGTAACACGTGCAATCCTTTTCACTACTTTGGAACCATTTTTAATAGACAAACCTCTATGGTGTTTGCTTCTTATAAAAGAAACCCATTGACCTTTATTAAACTTGAAGTTCTAATATAGTTTGAAATTAAATGCAATTACTATATCTTCGAGACTTCTAAAATTTAAGCCACCTTCTTCAAAGGGAAACACGTTTCATTCCACTTAGTCCATTAAAGAGGTTATTCTCTATCAGTACCTCCCCAGTAAAACATAGAGAATATATTATTCAATCTTTTAAGGACTGTTTTAGGAGGATTAAGTATTGATTTTGTGTATACTATCATTGATAAAAGGACATGCCTTATTAATGTTTCCCTACCTGTTTGAGAAATTAATTTTGATGACCAGGTGTTGAGCTTATCTCAAATTTTAAATATTAATTCAAAAAATTGAATGATTTTATTCCTACCTTTATTAATGTAGCAGCCTAAATATTTCATGGGTAATTTTTTGCAAGTTAATCCAGTATGAATTGCTATAGCCTTCTTCCTTACCGGGCTAATTTTATCATCCGCAAAGAATGAAATTTTTATGTAATTGACTTTCTGACTTGATGTTTCTTCATATGTTTTTAAGGAGTGTGATAATGGCTTTAAGACTTTTTTTAACCCCCATTTATGAATATGATAATATCATTTGTAAATCCTAAGTGAGATACCAATTGATTTTTTTAGGGTGAGAGAAAGGAATGGTTTTATTTTAATGGAAAATTTTATCTATGTTTCTACTTAGGCTTTCAACAGCTAATATAAAGAGACTAGGAGACAAGGCACCTTGTCTCAGTCCCCTAGTAGAATGAAAGAAACCTTTGCTTTGACCATTTATATGTATAGAGTACCGGTTATTAGAAACGAGTGTCCAAATCATATATATATAAAGATCTCATTAAAACCAAATTTTTGAGCACTTCACATAAAAAAGGCCAATATACTTTATCATATTCTTTTCCATGTCTAATTTGATCATGACATTATTCCCGTGAGCTCTTTTCCCAATAGATTAAACCATTTCTTGGGATAAAATAATGTTATCTTAAATGCTCATTCCTTTAACAAAACCACTTTAGTTTGGGCAGATACTTGAGGGAAGAATCAATGAAAGTCTATCACTAAAAGTTTTAAATATAATTTTGTTAGAGAAGTTGCATAGACTTATTGGTCTAAACTGAGCACAAGATAACCGATTAGATACCTTTGGGATAAGGGTTATATTTGTTGAAGTTCAACTTCTTGGAATGTTTGCACATGTAAAGAATGCATGTATTGCATTGATAAGATATGGCTTTATAATGTCCCAATACTTGATGGAAAAATCTCCCCCATAACCATCTGGTCCAGGAGCACTTAAGGGACCCAGACCTTTAATGGCTCACAATATTTATTCTTCTGATGGAAAGGTAGAGATATTTTGATATATTTCTTCAAGTATGATTTTGTTAATAACTTCCAAGAATTCATTGTTAGGTATCTTGAAATCAGCTTTCCAAAGGTTTTGAAATTAAGAAATAAAAATTTGGTTTATTTCTTCACTTGAATCTTCCCATTGATAATTGTTGTTCTTGATTCTAGTGATGTACAATCATCTATTTCTGGATTTTACTCAAGCATGAAAAAACTTGGTATTGAAGTCACCTTGTTTTAGCCTTTTAAGATGACTCTTTTGATGCCAATAACTCTCTTACATTTCAAGGCTATATTGAGTTGAGCTCTTGCTTCAAACAATTCAGACCTAGAAGTTTCATTAGGAGAATTAAGGTTTTATTGGGTTTAAACATACAATGAAGAAATAAGAAAAATCTGTAATGGGTGTTGTGATGTGTTGAAAATGTAAGATTCCAAGATTACAAGTATTAATAAAGAAAATGGTATTTTTCTTACAAAGTAGTCTTATATGTTTAATGATTCTTAGAAATGAAAGTATTGAAATAAAGATATTTCCAATTGTGAAGAATATTATTCTAAAGGGTTAAAAAGGTGTTAAGGTGTTAAAAACACTAAGAAGTTAGTGTGGGTTATGTGGTGCAAATGTGTTAATACATACTAACTTAAATGAATTAATAAATGTTCCGATAAAGGTGAAATGGACACGTAAATGTATAAATTGATTAATGTTCATAAGGTAAAGGAAAGGTAAAGTAAGTAGGTAAATGTGTGGTTAAGCAACCTAAGTGGTTAAACCCATAATTAGGACAAGGGTGTGTTGTGAAAGGTGATTTTCAATGAAAATACGAATATGGGTTGATTGAAATGGAAGGGGTAATTTCAGTAAAGAAATAGCTTTCGGTCAAACTAAGTGTAATTGTTTCCAGTATTTAACTGTGTGTGTTAAATAAAGGGGTAAATGTTAAAATGAGAAAAAGGAAGTCTTTTACAAGATTAAGGTGAATTAATTAGGATAAATAAGGTTTTCGAAAGTAAAACTATTTCATGCATTAAGTTTATGTATATGTATGTTTATATTTGTATACAAGGTAGTTGCATGTGCAGATAGGCATAACATGTTAGAGTCTTATTTTTGTCATTCGTTTCTATACTGCATTTTGTATATTTCTCACTGAGCATTTGGCTCACTCCCTGGTTTTGTTACGCATATTTCGAGAGCATTATACAGATAAGTACTCTATTTTATTTTAGGTTAGTAGCTTTGTATGGTTGTACTTCGGGGTGCTCCTCATGAGTCCCTCACGTAGTTTGATTTGAAATTGGAATCGCATTCTAAGCTAGTGAAACGTTAATAAAAATAAAACGGGATTAGTAACACTATATAGGTTATTCATTGCACTTCACACATAATGATCGGGTAAGATCGGGTTCACCACGGGTAATCCATAAATCCCGGACAGGGCGTTAAAATGGTATTAAAGCACTAGGTTCAAGGCTCATTTAGGTAGTGATGTGGTGAGGTCGATATTAGATCTTTTGATGTCAGTGTTAGTTTGGGTTGGTGATGGTAGTCTTGTTAAAGGTTTAGTCCATGCCCTCGATGGTGAAGTTAAAAAGGTTAGCACAATGGGTTAATTCTTTTCCAAGTGGAAGATGACATTGTTAGTTGTCATTAATTTCTTCTGCACTTCTGATTTAGATATGCTAGTAAGTTGCGAGTGTCCGTGCAAGCCAATAGTGGCAACATCGTACGTTTTTAGTGTGGCATGCTTGTGTGTCAACCTGTAGTGATATGAGAAGCCAATTGAGATGTGGAGAATGATTAATGAAATCTATTGAATTATAAACGTCACTCGTGTAGAGTCAACTGTGGAGATTAGGTAGCTGGTGAGTTATACCTACACAATGTTGATTGGTGATAGAAATGCGTTAAGTTCTTCAACTAGGTACTTTTGGGTAGTTAGTACTCGATGATGTGATTAGGTGAATTCGATCCTTGAGATAGTATCCATCCGTAAGTAAATTGATGATTTAATGGGCATTATGGATCGTGTCAGTCAACACTTGGGATGTGTACTTGGTCTAAGTCAATGATATAGTATCGTTACAAGTAAATATCCTGGTGATTCTCTGTTGAAGGTCGTACCATGTAGGGCATGACGAGAGTTATAAGCAAATTACGGTAAGTGTGTTACATATGCAACAATGATGGTTGGTGAGGCTTAGGAGTGAAATCTAGGTAGTCTTCTATGTCAGGGTTTTAGAAAATATGATGTGATTTCAAGGAATAGGATCTTTAATGATATCGGTGATGCAGACATAAAGGTTTATAGGTTGTAGGCTACGTCTTGTATCCTGTCATAATCCTTAGTAGCGTTAGTTGTGGTTTGTATGTGGTATATGGTCACGATCGTTTGGAAGAAATATAAGTTTATTATATAAGTGTAAAGGCTCTTTTTAGCCGCCGAAGTAATGGATAGGTGCGAGGTGATCCAAGTGTGAGTGTGGTTTAAAGGTATACTGGAGTATCCGTAGGAATAATTGTGCGTGGCGTCATTGGGGATAAAAATTGATCGTTGTGATGCCTTGAGGTGTTTGATAGTTAAGGTACACTATATGTATAAGCGCATGGACCAGTGTCCTTGTGAGCGCCTAGTAATCACGATGAGTGTATTGAGAGGTTTATGGAGTGTACCTACAATGATAAGGGTATGGATGATGAAATCTTATCGGGTCTTAAGGACAGTTACATAGAATGTGTTTGGTGTGAAGACCAGTTAAGTACGATATAAAGAAGCATTATCATCCTAGTAATGATTATGTTGAAGGTTACGTAATGATCTCAGGCTACCGGTCAAGGTTTCAAAGAGTCAAATAGCGAACGTGTCGGGTGCGACTTCCCGAATGGCACAAATAGGTGGTGTAACCTCCTAAAAAAAGCTGAAAGCTTATGTCGTTGTGGGTGTGATGCTCAGATGTCATGAAATGACTAGTATTATTGTCGTGACAATCGATTTCGAGGTATACGAGGAAATGTATTCGAGACTTAGGTTGATGATGCTATGTGGAGACTTGAGAATGGAAACAAAGGTGGGGTAATACTGAGGCATGACTATAATGTTGGTGTGTGTCAACGGTATGCTAGGATAGCCCAAGAAAGGTAAGGACTAGTTCTTGGCACCTCCTGCCAAGCTGGTACGAATTCGAAGTTGTAGCTCTGTGTGATATGTACTACCCTTAGAATGTCAATGGCGGCCGGTATGGTCGTCACGTAAATTAAGTTTGGGTAGAACTCAAAAGTAATCTTAGTGACGATCTCGTATAGTCAAAGGATGCAATAAGGTAAATGTCTCTCCTTTGGACAAAATAATGCCTATTGGAATCTTAGGGCTGCAATCAAGATATGCTAAGGCAGATGATGACCTAGGTATAGTAGGTTGGTGAAGTCATCACCAATAAATGTACAAGGTCAGTGTAGATAAGGGTGTTAGGCATTCGCCAACCCGGGTGGTTCATGTACGCCAAGGAGGTAAGGTGGAGGGCCTTAGTCCCAAGGAGGGAAGTAGGGCGTTTAACTTTCTTGAGAAAGACAAGTTCGTATGTTACTTTCGCCTTGGAGGATGAATGGTTGTGATTCGATTAGTCATGGTTGGTGACTCAATCTAGGGTATGTGGCTAGGTTAGTACCCAGAGAGAACATATGGGATGAGTGATAAGGCTTCGAGCATATAACGTAGGTTCACTTGTCATAAATCATACTCGAACGTGCACGAATGGGATTCTCTTGGAATGGTTGCTTGTTCCTTCTGACCCTCGTGTATCCTTTTCAGTTTCGGCAATTAGAGATCGGTATTCTCACACATGTGGTAACTAGGGTTGGTATTATGTCATGGTACGGGGCGGTTGGGCCTGGTAGAGCGTGATGGAATGGGTATAATCAATATAGCTTGATAATTGGGTGTAGGCCTGTCAATGGGTAATGTCTGGCACCGGACCTGATCCGTTAAACCCAGGTATGACACCTGATTACTCGATTACCCGCTAATTAAATGGATCGGATATAGATATAGGTAGACCCGATCCATTAAGGACCCGACCCAAAATCTCTCTCTCTCTCTCTATATATATATATATATATATATATATATATATATATTGCTTTATATTGATTTTTATATATGTATTTTTATTTTTATGTGTGTGTATATATATGTATATATAAGCATGTATATATAAATCTATATACATATTTTCTATTTAAACTCGATTTTTTTGGTCCATTTTTAATTTCAGCTATTCGGGTATCGGGTCGGGTTCTCGGGTCCTTAACGGGTCTGGGTCTAGACATATTTTTGTTAGACCCGAGGGGTAATCAGGTAAGACCCAATCCATTAAAAAAAATTTCGAATCAGATATGGATATAAGTAGACCCGACCCATTTACAGGCCTAACTGGGTAAGCCCTATCTAAGGTATTCTTTATATTGCACAAAGTTCAGTGTACGGGTGGCCGCGCTTTCAGCCACACGTTTTTCTTGTAGTATTAACTTTTCTTAAGATTAGTGACTTTTCGACTGGACGGCATGGAATCAGTGGTTCTAGTTGTAAAGAGCAGATTGATGACTTAATGATATTGTATAGTGTTAGAAATCGAGGAAACTTAGCAAACAATGTTGCTTTGCAACGATGAGTGGATTGGTGTGAGGCTTAAGTGAGTGCTCAAAGGTAATACGCCTAGAGTAGTACTAGGTTCATTAGAGTGACGCAGCGGAAGGTGTCAACTGAGTGCGCAGTGATGATTTGGTCAGTGTATTAATCCTCAGAGTGAGTGATGAGCACTATAAGGTTAATTTTAAGCTCATACAAATTGTGTAGCTAGGATAACTTGAAATTTGTGTGGAACTCTGGATATGTAGTCCTAATATTAGAAATGGTTATGATGATGAATCTGATGATTAGTTGTATTGTGGTTCGTTCTTTGGTGAGTGTCGATCACTAGAGCTGGTTGCCTTTGAGGCATCGATATACTTTGGGTATTAGCGAAGGTAATCCTAGGACTCGACTGAGAATGAACATAAAGTTAGTGAAAACTCGAAGTCAGTTATGTGACCTTCATGGTTAGCGAAATGGTGAGCACTGAGCTTTTGTTGGGGGGTTTTAACGATGGAAATGGAAGTTTTCATGTAGTTTGAAGAGGGTTTTGAAGAAGTCTTGCTTGGAAGCTAGATGGAGCATGCTTTTGAGTGGGGAAACCTCCTTGAGGCCACCTTGGGAGGTGTGGGATGTCATCTTCTTAGATATTTCATGCCTACTATTAGTGGAGATTCATTGAGGTGGGAAAACCTAGTCTTAGTTTAAGACTCTATTTTGTGTGTTCGTAGTCTTGTTTTTAAAATTTAAGAGTAGGATGTGTTTGATAAAATGATAGGTTTCTAATAGATTTATGATAAACATTTTTATGCAATAAAAATGTTGGCAAAAATATTATTTTTTTGAAAATAAAGGAAGAGTAAATATTTCAAAGTCTTCTTAAAAGGAAACTAAGTTTGGGCCTATTGTGAAAATGTCATTTCTAAAAGTTATGAAGTAAAATGTTTGACAAATAATGTTGATCTTGCTAAAAATGTTTGGTGAAACAAGGTCCCAAAGTCTCTTGAGAAAAATGAAGATTTTATAAAAGTGAGACATTTGTTGAGTTTGAAGAGTAAAAATGTTTTTGTCTTTGAAAGTGCATTTTTGCAGAGTATTATGAATTTCTAGAATGAAACGTATGATTAACCCAATTGATAGGATTTTAGGATTTAAAATCCATCTTCTCATGCATAAAGACTTGTAATATTTTGAAAATGGACATAAAAATAAATTTAATGAAGGTTTTATTGGGTTTAAACATGGAATGAAGAAATAAAAATATTTCATCCATTTGAGGTGTGTGTAATGGGTGTTGTGATGTGTTGAAAATGAAAGATTCCAAGACTACAAGTGTTAGTGAAGAAAATGATATTTTTCTTACAAAGTAGTCGTATATGTTTAATAATTCTTGAAAATGGAAGTATTAAAATAAAGATGTTTTCAATTGGGAAGAATATTACTCCAAAGGGTTAAAAAGGTGTTGAGGTGTTAAAAATACTTAAGAAGTTAGTGTGGGTTGTGTGGTAAAAATTTGTTAAGACAACTTAACTTAAATGAATTAATAAATATTTCGGTAAAGGTGGAATGTACAAGTAAATGTGTAAATTGATTAATGTCCTAAAGGTAAAGAAAAGGTAAAGTTAGTGGGTAAATGGGTGGTTAAGCAACCTAAGTTATTAAACCCATAATTAGCACAAGGGTGTGTTGCGAAAGTTTTTCAAAGTCTAAGTCAGTATTTTCTAACATGGTGTTAGCGGTGTTGAAAGGGGTGATTTTCAATGAAAATACTAATGTTGTTAAAATGGAAGGGGTAAAAGAAATGGCTTTTGATCAAACCAAGTGTAGTTGTTCCATGTATTTAACCGTGTGTGTTAAATAAAGGGGTTAATGTCAAAATGAGAAATAGGAAGTCTTTTACAAGATTAAAGTGAATTAATCGGGATAAATAAGGTTTTCATTAGTAAACTGTTTCACGCATTAAGTATATGTATATGTATGTTTATATATGTGTAGTTGCATGTGCACGTAGGCATAACGTGCTAGAGTTTTCTTTCTGTCGTTCGATTCTATACTGCATTTTGTATATTTTCCACTGAGCATTCGGCTCACTCTCACATTTTGTTATGGAAGGTTACGTGTGGTTTCTTATTTCTAGAGCGTTATACAGGTAGGTACTCTCTTTTATTTTACAATAGTAGCTCTGTATGCTTGGACTCTCCGGTACTCCCCACGGGTCCCTCACGTAGTTTAACTTGAAATTTGAATCTCATTCTAAGCAAGCAAAACGTTAATTAGAATAAAACTGGGTTAGAAACATTATATAGTTTGTTCATTGCACTTCACACCTAACGCTCTGATTGAACCGGGTTGACCACGGGTAACCCATAAACCCGGGGTTAGGAGTTACAATGTTTGCTTGTTCAGTAATAATATTTGTGGCATTGTAGATTGAGCGAGAGCCTTTGCTATTTGTAAATCATTGGATGAAGATAAACGAATGGCGTTTAAAATATTTGAGTAAATTTGCTTGATCAAATATATCCATCGTAGTAATTACGCTTTGGTTTCAACATTCGTTGAGCGAGGGAATCCGAAAACAAATGGCTTTGACATGCTATTTGAGGATATGACGATTATGCTGGATGATGTAGCCTAAATATTATAAGTCCTGGTAGTTGATGATTTAATATGTAGCCCAAATATTACAACTTCTGATAGTCAGTGATTCAATATGTAGCCCAAATATTGCAAGTCCCAATGACGGTGGGAATTAATTACCGAGATCGGTTGATTTAGTGATTAGATGTTTAGGAGTGAGCAAGGTTGATGCTGAAGAAAAGTGCAGTGATGCATATGCGGTCCGATTGAATTAGATCACTACGAATATTACGAAAAAATCCAAAGTTGACAATACCCCTAGCGAGGAGAAAAACCAATGTGTTAGGGCATGCATACTCTATCTACTTGGATGTATCGTATTCCCCGATAAGACCAAAAATAAGATCTTTGTATATTACTTACAAGTATTAAAGGATTTGAAAAAGGTGGATCGACTTGCATGGGGCATGGGAATCCTTGATCACCTGTACAAACAATTTGGACTTGCATCAAGGTCAAGTGTTAAGCAAATGAGCGGTTGTCTATCCCTATTATATGTAACAATAATCAGTATTTTCATAATATTTGTTTATATCTCAATCCACTTTAATAAATAGTATTTTGTTTGTTATTGTAGTCATTAATCTATGAACATTCACTGGCTTAAGGCATGCTACAACATAGAGTTTGATAACACAATGCTTAGAATTACGCAGTAGGCATTGTAATCAGCTTGATAAAAATATATTCCCACAACTCACTAAATACAGAGAACATCTCGATGATTTGGCAGAAAGAAATGTAAATTCTTTATATTAATTATGTTTTGCTTATTTTGTAAGTACCTTTGGGATTATTTAAACCCTAATTTTATGTTTGTGTGTAGGTGTGTAGGTGATTTTGGATCCTTATAAGGATGGTGGGGATGCATACCCATTCTAAAAGGTTACTTTTTATAGTGGGATCATTATTTTTGTAACAGACTTGTTACGTGATTGATTTGGTAGCAAGAGAGTTACATCCCACATCGCTTAGGTGAGGGAAAGTAATGGTCATATATGTAGATTTGCACTCTTCTAACACTGAGGCCTTTTCATCTCCACTGGTAAGACATGTGATTTATGACACTACATGTCAGGGGTTCAAACCCCGTTGGAACCAATTTGTGGATGTGAGTCAGAATGAACTCCCAAATCATTGTGAGCGGTGGTTAAATTGGGAACAATATCGATGGTGGTAGAGTGGGTATTATACATTTGCTTCGAAGTTGTCGAGACTTACTATCCGGAACGAGTTCCTTGGGCAATTAGGACGTCTTCAAATCATCTCATGGGACCCAATGACCCCTATAAGAGACGATAAGGGAAATAAAGATACAAGATACAACGTGAAGTTTGATATTAAAATATGGTATCAAGAAGCTTGGCAAGACCACTTATATCGAATAAGTCGCATTCAGTATCAGTCACATGCCCGTGGGACTGTAGCGAGGATTATATGCAATTTTTCTTGACATATTCACATATGATAGTCCATAACCTCGCCAATCATTAGTCCTAAGTAGGGCTGTAAACGGATATTCGAAAATCCGCATCCGTTCGATATCCGAATCCGAATTTGCGGATATTTATCCGAGAAAATGGAAACGGATACGAATATGGATACTCTATAAAAATATCCGGGAAAACGAATACGGATACGGATAGTACTAGTATCCGACACAGATAATCCGTATCCGATGCGGAGTATCCATTTTACCTGATATCCGTTTTACCGGATATCCGTATCCGTCTAACATTAGTTTAAAATACTAGTTATATAATATTTTAGGTGTAAACTAACACTTAAAATAACATTTGGGGGTATAAGTTTAATTATGAAAACCTTAAAATCTAACTAACCTAATAAACTGAAAACACAAGTTGCTCATCAACCAAAAACACAACACGTAGTGGCAGCCAACCCAAACCCTTCCTCTCTCCCGCTGAAACCCTTCCTCTCTCCTGCCGTTCACGGCTAACATCCTTCCTCTCTCACGCAGCGGCAGCCAGATGCTTCCCCTATCCAATAGCTAACACGCAGCCTCTCTCACGCAGCCAACACGCAGCGCTGCCAGTTGTTTTCCCTATCCAACAGCCAACAGGTATTGTGTTTTTTTTGTTGGATCTTGGTATACATAGAGTTGATTCCTATAATTTTTTTGTTGTATCTTGGTATACATAAAGTTGGTATACAGCGCTGCTTCCCACATCTTTTGTTTTCCATTTGTTCATATCTTTTGTTCACCTCACCACAAAAGATGTGTTCAGTGATTCATGTTTAAGCGATTCATGTTCAGCGATCCATTTATACCTCAGTTCATGTTTAAACAATATAAAATATAAAGTATATTTTATACTGTTTAAACATCTTTTATTTGTTTCCACCATCATACCTCTTTTTATTTGATTATTTACTAGTAAACTGGAATATAAAATATAAAATATATGTATAATCAAACTAATGTTATAAAATATATGTATAATAAAAAAAACATTCCCTAAAATTCATTTACTACATGGACTATTTATTGTTATTTTTTTAATAGTTATTTTTTACAATGGCTAAATAATGTAAACGTATACTGATATTATTCGAATACGAGGTATCCGAGCGGATACGGATAGTTATTTTAACTATCCGCGGGGATACGGATATGGATAGTGCATCTAGATAGCGGAAACGGATATGGAAAACATGGTATCCGATCCGTATCCGTCCGTTTACCACCCCTAGTCCTAAGTACTATAAACTTCATTGGTAAGAATAATTACACACGAAAATTGTAATTTTCTTATTTTGATATTTTTTTATACATATTTTTTTATTTGGCTGATGAAGTTCGTAGAGAGATGGAGTTTATATAGAAGAACATCGAAGAAGGCAATACAACGGATGCAACTACATTATTTAGGTAAGATAATGAAGCATACCAAATACTTCTACTAAAAATCGGGGTGGATCGTCAGATTAACATTAGGGAAGAAAAAAGAAACAAGAGGAAGAAAAAGAAAAAAAAGCAGGTGAAATAAAAGGAAAAAGGGAAGAAGAAAAAGGCAAGAGAAGAGGAGGGGCCAAAAAGATAAGCAGATAAAAGAGAAATAAGATGAATCTGGTTGGGAATTTTGAAGATGTACATTTGTGTAAAGTTTAGAACTTCTGAACTATTATACTTTGAAGTTGGGAAATGTTGGTTGGTTGAATGAAGTTGGAAAATTTGAACTTTTGAACTTTTATACTTGTGGGATGTTTAAAATTGTGAGCTTGTATACATATGTTGGTTGGATGGTATTGTGAAATTTTTATATATGGTTGTTGGTTTGTTGAATTTTAATGATTTGTTTAATGTTTAAGTATGTTGGTTAATTTTTTGGCTAGGGGTATAAAGGAGATAATTGAGATGTGCATAGGGTTTATGAGGTGTGAGAGGGGGTAATTTTGGGAAGCACAGAAGTGCATGTGGGTAGTGGGGGTGTAAGGGTATTTTGGGAAAAAGGGTTACTAGTCTTAAAAGATATGTGGGGTTTCATTTTTTTGGTCTTGGTCTTTGGTTTAGTTTGGCAGATAAAAACGATTCGGGTTTAGTGGGTTTTAAAAAGGGACAAGGGGAAAATGGGAAATGGGTGAAAAGAAAATGGACAAGGAATTGAATGTTTCAAATCGGGTTCGGAAGTGTCGGCTATAAGTTCGCTGGTTCGATGTGAGTTGGGTATAGTGCTCAGGTGAATTAGGTTGGATAGCTCGGTCCAAGCAGAATCGAGTCTGGGTTTGGGTTAGCAACAGCGGTATGAGGTCGCGATTTTTGGGTTCGGACAAGGAGGCTGGTGGGTTCGATTGGGCATCCGGGTTTGTGGGGTTCTACCACTGGGTAGATTGGTCACTGGAATATAGGTTGGGTTCAGCCAAAAGTTGGGTCAAGTCTGGGTTGAGACTGGGTTCGGGATTGGCTCTGGATTAAAACCGCGGGTCGCGCCATTTGAGCTCGTTGGAGCTTGGGTTATTGGTTCGATCGATTTTGCAGTGGGTTTGGGGTTATAGGTAATGGAGGTTTGGTTGGCTAGGATATGGTTGATGAATTTGTTAATGGAGGTGAGTGGAGAGAGAGTGTTGAGAGGTACAAGATGGTGATGGGTGTAGGATAGTGTGTGGTAAGTGTACATGGTATGTGGGTATATGCTAGTGGAGTGTTAGGGTGCATTGGTGTGTATGGAGGTAGTGTGTGTGTGTGTTGTAGTATTTGTGTGTGTGTGTGTGTGTAAGTGTTTGTACCTTAAAAAATAATAAACATATTTACAAATTAAAAAATTAAATTAAAAGCTAAAAATTAAATTTCTAATCTATTAATAAAAGATTCAAAACAAAATTAAAAAAAATTAAAATAAAAACAATAAATTAAAAATTTATTAAACTAAAAACTTAAGTCCTATCAAATGTAAAATCTAATAAAATTAAATTCCTAAAAAAAACTATCTGCAATACCCCGTACTGTTGTAGATTTTAATAATTATGAGAGTAATTATTATTGTGGGATTAATTAAATTAAATGTGAGAAATTAATTATTAATTAATCCAGTTTAAAATAAATATTAACTAGCGTGCCAAGGGTTAATACTTATTGTTGAAAATTATCGGATATTACTGTGTGGGTAAGTAATATGGGATTATGATTATTATACATTTGTCGTGAGTGCGAAATAGGACGGTTTGGTTAATTAAGTCGGGAGGCGCGTGTGAGTTGTGTCGGGACTTCCTTAATGGGTTAAAGAGATGATTTATTTTTAATTAACTCGGATGGGTATTTTGAGTGCGTCAATGAGTTCGGAAGGGTCGAGATAGTCTGAAAACCCTATCCGGGTGTTTTATTTTGATTCCGGGGCAATTTAAGCCAAACCGACACCCCGAAGGGGTGTTTTGGTTTTTTTGGGATTTTGAGTAAATTAAATGGATGAAAATTGGGAAATTAAATAGAACGATATGTGGGTTAGAGGAAGGTTTTTAGTTCTAAACCTAAAAGAGAGAAAGAGAGGGAGAACCAAGGAAGAATAATGTGTTCTTAGAGTAAAGCTCAAGCTCTCTCACCGTAAATCCCACCAAAGAGTAGATCGCGAAGAGAGGATCGCATCCATATCACTTTCAACCCGAGAATCAGAATTCCCATTCCAAGGCAAGTGTTTAACTTACTAAATTTTGTGCATATATTACCCATGTTAGATTAGGCTTGATGAATCATCCATGTTGTAATGAATTTGATGATTAATGTGATTTCAAATGATGAATTTGGGTAGGAATTTCATGTCGTTTGAGGAACCCTGTTTAGAGATATAAATTCTAATATTTATGCATGATTAATTACGAATTAAATCTGGGTTTAGTTTGGACATTAATGGTGATTGTAAAAATCTAGGGCTTTTAAGGATTTCTTGAATTAATACATCTATACATGAGATTAATGGAGTTTTGATGATTAAAACTATGTTGAGAAACATCTTATTAAGTGTAGAAATGAATTAGGATGTTTGGTTTTATGTTGGGAGAAATTACATATGATTTGGGTGAATAAAAATGGAAGAAAAATGCAAAAATTAGAAGTGTTAAACGAACCTGCGGAATCTCATTCGAACGACTTGGGTAACTGGAATGCCGTTCAAACGACCATGTTTGAACGAGATTTCCAACGAGATTACTAACGATAATTCAGAGATTAGTTTGTTAGATTTAGGTTCAAACGACCTCGTTCGAACGAGAATTATAACGAGAATTCAGAGTCATTTTCGTTCGAAGTTTCGTTCGAATGACTTTCGGGGACTTCTAATGAGATTTTAGATTTTTGAAATTTTCCTCGGGAGAGTAGGATTTTTACTAGTTTAATTATGAAAGAGAGAATCAATATAATGGGCTAATATGCGGTGAGTAGTAGAGAGGATTATACTACGTGTTTAATGAAAAGTATTGGGTTGGGGGTATACCTAAGGTTCACGGTAGGTTGTGTGAATACCTAAGACTATAATAGGTTGTGTGTATTCCTATGAATTGATTTATTATGTGTATGACATACCTACGTTGCTTGCTATCGGGTAGAGGTTGCGCGCTTGGGCGGTCTTATCTCAAGGAGCCTTCGGGGGGATTCTAGACTCCTACCTTAGAACATAGAACCTTGGACACGTGTTATCCGAGATATGATAGTTCGACGGTTTAATGAGAACATAGGTATGTGCGTGACCCATTGGGATAGGGACTATGTTCACCTACAATATGTGTTATTGTATTTTGATGGTTCGTGGGAGATTATCCTAACTTTTATCCCTATTCAGTGCGAGATGTACCGGGATACGATAGCAGAGTATGCATTGCGCGAAGAGGTCTTAACCTAGGGATGCAGGATTTGTATATATATATATTTTGATGGTTCGTGGGAGATTATCCTAACTTTTATCCCTATTCAGTGCGAGATGTACCGGGATACGATAGCAGAGTATGCATTGCGCGAAGAGGTCTTAACCTAGGGATGCAGGATTTGTATATATATATATATATATATATATATATATATATATATGTGTATAGTTATGATATTGAATATATATATACTTGAGAACAATTCTACTGTGTGAATTATTAGATACAGTAATAATGATAAGTAAATTAATCTTAGTTAGTAAAATATTAACTACACGAATGGAGAAAACGTAAATCAACTATTTGGGATAAACTATGTTAATCATGTATTGTATGGGCGATATGGGTGTACTACGGGTGAACGTAAGTAGTGATAGTGTGACTTCGAACTAGTTAAGCTGGGTAGCAGAGCTAGTATGGGTTGGAACATGCGTTAGGCGTGCACATTAGTTGAGAGGTGAGCATCTCAAGTGAGAGCACGAATTTCTAACATGTATATAATATGTGTTAAATTTCATTTATGCACTTGCTGTTTTAAAGCTATTTTTACTCTGGTTCTGACCCGTTTCTTGCACGTCTTCTCTCCTGTCTATATATATATGTATTATAACAGGTGCCCAGCCACAGGGATTCCAAATCTAAACTCTTGGATTATTTGACGAGCAGCAACGATTGTGGAAGCTGTAGGTCTTTGAGATTAGATGCATCTATCATTTCTTTTAGTTTATTCATACTTTCTATTCAGGGCATATGTCGCCATTCCCAGACTATGTTTATTTTGAGAGATTTTAGTAGTTCTCATTAGTATTTCAGTTTCAGTTGAACTTTGTATTTTATGTTGGTGATTGTAGACATTTTAACTGGGGCGTTCATCCGAGTATTTATTATTCTGTTATTTAGTTCAGTGGATGGTAATTGATTATTTGTGTAGTTCATTTAGTTAATGAAGTGGGTTAATTAATAAACTAATCTGAATGGGTATGTTATGAGTAAATGTTTTGACACTAGCTTGATTAAATATTAGGTAATTAATTGAATCAAAGTTTTTCGACAGTGATGCTAAGAATAAACCAACCGAACATACAGTTTTAATTTAATGAAGGACTGATCACCCGATATTTAATTAGACGGTGTGTCACATTATCCTAATAAAATAAAATAAAATAAAGACTAAAAACAAAAACTAAAAATCAAATTAAAATTACACTAAATAAAAAAAATATAAAAATTCAAAATAAGTCCTAAAAATTCAAAATAATTCTTAAATAAATCCTAAAAATTAAAAATGAACTCAAAATAAAAAATCTAAAAATTAAGAAAAGTACAAATTAACATACATAGGGCTCGGGGTGGGTTGAGGCCAAGTCAAGGCAGGTTACGGTTATGGAAAATGTTATTTAGCCACACTTTTATTGCAAAATTGCCTCGAAATAAAGTTTTTGAAACCGCAACTACAAGCAATCCCACAAAATAGACAATTACGCGCATAAGACCCAGTTTTTTCAACAATTACAAATTAAATACGTCTATTCAGGGTATAAAATATACACTTTTGGGTGCTTATCATTGCTCCACCATTTTTAAGCCTCAAAGCCAGTACGTTGTAGCAATAAGTACCTCGGTAATGAAAGAAGTGCTTTTCTCTCTCCTCTAGTTTCATTTTTATTTGGTTATACCTAGAATAAGCATCCATTAAACTCAGCAACTCATGTCCCGTTGTGGCATCTACCAACTAATCAATTCTGGGCAAAGAAAAATGGTCCTTTGGGAAAGCTTTATTAATATTAGTGAAATTTACACATATTATCCACTTATCATTTTTCTTCTTGGCCATCACAACATTTTCCAACCATGTTGGATATTTGACATCCTCAATGAATTGGGCTTTTTGTAATTTTTCTAACTCCTCCTGAATGGCCTAGTTTTTCTGAGGACTGAACACCCTACACCTTTGCTTGATTGGCTTGGCATTCCTGTTAAAGTTAAGCTCATGCCAGAGGAAATTCGGATCAATCCCTGGCATATTTTCATGACTCTAAGCGAACACATTCTTTCGTTCCCTTAATAATGCAGCCAGTTCCTGTTTGAGGAGTGGAGCCAATGTGGAGGCAATTTGGGTGGTTTTTCTTGGTCGAAGATTATGCTTTCAGTGGCTTCTACAATCTGTACTTTGACTAACTCTGTTTCATCTCAAGGATCCAAAGTATCAACTTCTGACTCGCTGTTGGGCTCCATAATGTCTACTTGGTAAGTGGTTGTATTTTTTTTCAAATCAACCAAATCTTCTCGCTCGACTGAAGAGTAATAGAATTCTTTGGCTACCTTATGATCACCCTTTACAACACCAACCCCGAAGTGAGTGGGAAACTTTAAATATTGGTGGACCATGGATGGTATAACTTTAAATTTCTTTAGTCCTACCCTGTCGAGGATCATATTATAAGAAGACTGAACATTTTTGTCCTTAACAGAGAAATGTGTCTTTTTGGTACGATTTGTTGGTCAAGTGCCGAATAACACTTCTAACTTGACTGTTCCTAGAGGATACATGTTTTCCTCCAAAAAGCTAATCAAGAGTCGGTGGTATGGTTCCAATTGGATAATCGTTAATCCCAAACTCTGGAAACAGGGATAAAACATGATATAAGTTGAACTTCCATTGTCTATCTGAACCCTGGCGACGATAGCCTCCTGGATTCTAAACTTGATGACCAGTGTGTCATCATGAGGATACAGTACTCCGTAGAGATCGATTTTGGAAAAGTTGATGACCAATTTGTCTTTGTTTACTTTCCTCGGTCGATTATCATCATTCAAATTGATACGCTGTCTATTGGACCGGGCTTGTGCTTCATTCAGATAAGCTTTCCTCTTAGCATCTTGATCTCCTCCTCCTTCATCTCCACCTATGATGACATGGCAATCAAAAGAACCAAAACTTATTATATCTACCTTAATTTTGGGTTGTTTTAGCTTCTTCGGTAGGTCTGGATTATATTCATAATTATCTTCATGGCTTTACTTCCTATCATCTCTAGGTTTGCAAGGAGAATTTTGCCTTCCTCCTATTTCTCGAATTTCATGTCGATCAAGAAATTTTCTCATCTTTCCTCGATGAATAAGGGGTTCAACTTCGTTCTTTAAATCAATATAATTATCGATCATGTGTCCATGATCCTTGTGGAATTCACAATATTTGTATTTATCTCTCCTGTTGGGTGGTGCCCTTAGATTTTGAGGTGACTTCTAATCTTTATTGTGCCTAATTTCTTCCAAGATATGGTGTATACTAACCGTCAGGGGAGTGTATGCTTCTTATTTTTCGGGCTTATCTTCTTTCTTCAATTTCTGCTCCTTCTTTTCAGGCTTGTGTGACACCCCGCCTAATTAAATACCGGGTGATCAGTACTTTATTAAATTAATTCAAAATTCCCGGTTGGTTCATTCTTAGCATCACTGTCGTAAAATAATTTTCTTTATTAACCACCTGATAAATAATTAAGCTAAGTGTCAAAACATTTGATTTATAAATTAAGACCTATCGTTATGATTTAAAATGAAACCATTTTCATGAACACAATTAATAATATTAAACCAAACCATCCAAATGAAGTATCCAAGCTAGATTAAACAATTCAAATAAATAAATCCCAATCCCAAGACAACGAAATAAATAAAGCAATCCCAACAATAGCTAAATCCTGAAACGATAAAAAGTACAAGTCTCTCTTTGAACAAAAATGAAATATGGAAAGGGGAGACACATGCCCCGTCCGAGAATAACTAAGTAGAAGACTGGAAAATCAAGAATGAAGTCATCTACTGCAAGGACTTGCAACTTCCACAATAGCTGCAGCGCATCGATGATCCAAAGGTCTATGCCTGACCCCCTGTAGTTGGGCACCTGTAATATATATATATATATACATATATATATATATATATATATATATATATATATATATATATATATATATAGATAGAGAGAGAGAGAGAAGAAAAGATAACAGGAAACGGGTCACAACCCAAGTGTAAATCAACTTTAAAAATGGTTTAGTGATGAGTGCATTATTTTGTATATTTTATACCCAAATTTATACTTAGTTAGTCCCATTTTAGTGTATTTAATAAGTTCTTAGGACTATTTTATTAAAAAGAGGAAAAAATGCGAGAATGATTGAATTCATATTGAAAAAGGCAATTTTAAGTCAAAAATGGGCATTTCGATAATTTTATAATATTCTTGCGCTAATTTGTGAAAAAAGTTGTCTAGCGAAATTTTTGCAGATAATGATGGAATTTGGTACAAATTAATGATCAATTCAAAAAAGGCGCGAAAAAGCTGATTTTTACGGTCGTTAAAAAAAAACTACTTTTTGCACGTGAAATTGTAAAAAAGTTAGAAATTTGTATTCTCCGATTTGGACAAAACTCGGCATGCGTGTTTAGCAAGAAAAGATAAGAGTTTTCGAGTGGGGGAAATTCCGTCCCTTATCACGATCCAAAGATTAACGAGGTGGAGAGATAGCTACCAACAACATTCGACCAATCAAAAAGAGTCCTACCACAACTCAAATACCTCACCACTTGTCCTATAAAAAGGACCGTTGGGCTCATAATTTCGTAGACAATTAGAGAGGAATTTCAGGGAGAATTTCGGGGAGCAACTTTGAGTCATTGTAATAAATTTGAGGGCCAAGTTTTTATCATTTTTTAGAGGATTGAAGATTGTTGTGAGAGAACTATTTGTAAGTTTGGGTTGTTAATGAAGATATCTACTCATTCTTGCAATTTCTCTTTCATTATGATAGCTTGATTATTATATTAGGAGTAGGGTGAAGTTTATAATAGTTAGCTAATATTATCACGTTAATTTTATCGTTGTCTATTCCCTACTTGTTTTAATTGTTATTAAAGTTTCGGTATTCATTTTAAATCGACATGAGAGTGTGTTTTAAAACATTCAAAATTGTTTTGTCAAACAAGTTTTGAAATTTAAAGATAGTAATTTTTTATGGTTTATGCTTGCACTTTGATTGTTTTGATAGTCCATGCTTAAATACATTTGCGAATTTTAAAACTTGAATTCTTAAGGGAATAGGGATTTTAGTCGTCTATTAAAGACGTTAAAAATATTTTGATCATAACCGTCATATCATCCGAATTAAACACGGCGAGAGTCGGTTTAATTTCAGTTATAAAAAAGGAATGACAACATTAAATTAGTGTGCAATATTAGTTACGTGATAAATGGACCCCGAATCCTAATTATTTCCTAATTGTTTACAAATATCTTGTGTTACTCTCATTTATCGTAGTTGCTTTTATTTAGTGTAGTTCATAATTATTCTCTATCCTATTTCGTCTAGTTGGACAGTTACAATTCTTTTAAAAGTTAAAATTGACAAATTTCTGTGGGTTCGACCCGTACTTACACTCGCAATTCTATAATAGCCCGTGCACTTGCGGTATTTTATAAATTAACAACAAGTTTTTTGGCGCCGTTGCCGGGGATTTGACAATTTTTTTAAAAAAGGTTGTGACTTTCGGTCTAGTTTGTTTTACTTTTTGCAATTTTTTTAGTAAAAATTATTAAAAAACAAACTCGTAATGAGGCTAGAATTAAAAGCTACTCCAATGCGAACTTGCCAAATCGATTCTGTTTCACCTTGCCTAGGATTGGTGATTTTTAATGAGTCTTTGTGCCGACCACCTACCTGGAAGTGAAATCGAAACTTGAGGAAACAACCGTAGTTGGTCGTCTTTTAAATTCTCCCTTGTCAAAGAGTAGGAGCTATCGAAGATAAATAAATAAATAAATTCATGTGTTGTAAATTGCAATGGGTGATCCTCATATTATTATTTTGTCATCTTTCTCATATTCCTCAATGGATCCTGTGGACGTATTTTTACAAAATACTGAAAATCTAGATGACTACCTATTTTAATTTAATTAAGATGGGTCAGTAGTCATTTTAAAAATTAAAGAAGGTATGGATGAGACTCCAACCCCTATATCGGTCCACCAAAGTGTATCAATTGGAGAGAGGTGAACAAACGGTATAGTGATGCTATTTCTAAAAATAATCATGAATTAATTAGGGATAATCAATTTTGTGAGGAAAAAAAATTGACAATCTTGACACGTGTTATACTTGTGATGATTTGGATGTTTGTCAAGATTTTTCTCCTAATTTAATTGAGCAAAATGCCGCTTCTTTTTATATGTGAAAAAATTTATTTGAGGATTCGTTATCCGATTTTAATGATAGTTCAAGTATTTATGACGGTCACCCTGTTTTTTATGAAGAAAGTGTATCACCCAGTGATACATCTTCTTCCCACGCTTTTCATAAAATCTCACATTTAGGAGTGGAGTATGCATCCCCAATTTTACGTGTCTACTTTCGAAAAAGGGATAATAAATATTTAGATCCTTATGGCAATTTATTACGTCCATGTAATGCATCGAAATATGATTCATGCGATTCAAATTTATTTATTATTGATGATGTCGGTGCTCACCATTATGACCATGGATTTAAGATTAAAATTTATGTTGTGCGATCATGCTCTCAAATTTATGATATTTTGGCACTTAGTGCTATAAAGTTTATTAATTGGAATTACCCACAACTATTTCGATTATTAATTTATGGTGATGATGGTAATTGTCATGTGTTTGTATATTATTTGTGTATTTTTTTTTTCTTTTTGTTATTTTTTAGTTAACATGTCTTCTTTACTTTATTTTCTTTGTCCATATTTATATTTAAGCATACATTGAGGACAATGTAAAATTTAGGTTTGGGGGTAAGGATGATATTCTTGAAAAAAAAATTAGAAAAAATTCAAAAAGATTTTCAATATAATTGAATTTTGAAACGATTTCTTAATATAGAATTGATTCATGGATCTCTCAACTTATAAATTTTTTACACATTAGCCGAATAATATGATCAAAAATGGATATTAAGGCGAAAGTTATTATGCTTCATGAATAAATGTGGAGATTTTAGCTCAGTGAGATATTGTGTCATTAATCGTTTTAGAGAGATTTAAATCAATCCGAGTTAAAATAGCTCAAACTTTCCTTCAGTGATAAATGCGTTGATGATCTCAAATTATTTGTTTTGTTCGATTATTGAAAACAAAAAGTCAAAATGTGAGTCTTAAGCACTAGAAGTCTTAGTGAGTCGTCTTGAGACACAAATCAACTGAACGAAACTTAAGAAATGAGATTAGGTCATCGTTTAAAAGCCCAAAATTAAGCCTAAAATCAAACCTTTTTACATTATTCCGTTGCAAGCCCATTTGAGCCAAAAAAAAAATATGTCTTTTGTGAAAAACCCATTGTCCTACCTAACTCCAACTGAGAGTTTGAAGCCCATAAAAAGAAGTCATACCCAATATCGGAGAATACTGGGGAAAAATTACGGTTGAAAAAAAGGCCAAAAAAAAAGTTCGCAAAAGAATGATGTGTTGGAAAAAAGGGGAAGAAAGAAAGAAATAAAAAAATAAAAATGTGAGTTGAAAAGAAAAAGGAAAGAAAAAAGAAAAATGGAGGTGAGAAAAACAGCCTGAAAGTCAAAATACCGAAAAACCTCTATATTCTCAGAAATTGGTAACTCAAAAAAAAAACCATTCTTTCTAGCAAAACCCAAGCCTATAATACACCAAAGAAAGTCCTAATCGATCTCAAGGGAAATTAGTTATAGTGTGGAGAGAAGATGAATAGGATCTATGGTGTGATTCAATATTTTCAAAAAGTAATCGATTTTCCATTCATGAGATCATACTCATCCATTAAAAAAAAATCCGTTTTTGATCATATATATGTGAATTTGTTCATATAAATTTACTCTTTTATTCACATATACCTAGAGAAAATAAATCCATTTCCGAGTGTTCGATTGTGAGTGCATTCTGTGAGATTTTGAAATCAAAACGAACTTTTGAATAAGAAATGTAACGATCAAATCTTTTGAAATGGACGGTTATATTGTCTATGCACACACACGATAAGTTGAGATTGAAAAATGAAGTTATACTATATATATGAAGTTTGCATTCAAACTTGGTTATATTACTTTTGTGGCTTTTGTATTGAGTCATGTTTTTGAATTTTGTGGGTGTATACACTGCAAATCCTCACGAGACAAAACTCGTCCACTAGGGTAACCGAGGGGTTTAACGGCTTGTTGCACATGCTAAGTGAAATCGTGATTCCTATGAAAGTGAGTTTAATTTTAATTTTTAGTTTTGCTCGAGGACTAGCAAAGTTTAAGTTTGGGGGTATTTGATGAGTGCATTATTTTGTATATTTTATACCCAAATTATACTTTGTTAGTCTCATTTTAGTGTGTTTAATAAGTTCTTAGGACTATTTTATTAAAAAGAGGAAAAAATGCGAGAATGATTGAATTCATATTGAAAAAGGCAATTTTAAGTAAAAAATGGGCACTTCGATAATTTTATAATATTCTTGTGCTAATTTGTGAAAAAAGTTGCCTAGTGAAAGTTTTGCAGATAATGATGGAATTTGGTGCAAATTGATGATCAATTCAAAAAAGGCGCGAAAAAGCTGATTTTTACGGTCGTTCAAAAAAAGATGTTTTTACACGTGAAAATCGTAAAAAAGTCGGAAATTTTTATTCTACGATTTGGACGAAACTCGGCATGCGTGTTCAGTAAGAAAAGATAAGAGTTTTCGTGTGGGGGAAATTCCGTCCCTTATCACGATCCAAAGATTAAAGAGGTGGGGAGATAGCTACCAACACCATTCAGCCAATCAAAAAGAGTCCCACCACAACTCAAATACCTCACCACTTGTCCTATAAAAAGGACCCTTGGACTCATAATTTCGTAGACAATTAGAGAGGAATTTCGTGAAGGATTTCGGGGAGCAACTTTGAGTGATTGTAATCAATTTGAGGGCCAAGTTTGTATCATTTTTTAGAAGATTGAAGATTGTTGTGAGAGAACTATTTATAAGTTTGGTTTATTAATGAAGATATCTACTCATTCTTGCAATTTCTCTTTCATTATGATAGCTTGATTATTATATTAGGAGTAGGGTGAAGTTTATAATAGTTAGCTAATATTGTCACGTTAATTTTATCGTTGTCTATTCCCTACTTGTTTTAATTGTTATTAAAGATTCGGTATTCATTTTAAAGCGACATGAGAGTGTGTTTTAAAACCTTTAAAATTGTTTTGTCAAACAAGTTTTGAAATTTAAAGATAATAATTTTTGATGAATTATGCTTGCACTTTGATTGTTTTGATAGTCCATGCTTAAATACATTTGCGAATTTTAAAACTTGTATTTTCTAAGGGAATAGGGATTTTAGCCGTCTATTAGAGACTTTAAAAATATTTTGATCATAACTGTCATATCTTCCGAATTAAACACGGCGAGAGTCGATTTAATTTGAGTTATAAAAAGGGAATGACAATATTAAATTAGTGTGCAATATTAGTTACGTGATAAATGGACCCCGGATCCTAATTATTTCCTAATTGTTTACAAATATCTTGTGTTACTCTCATTTATCGTAGTTGCTTTTATTTAGTGTAGTTCATAATTATTCTCTATCCCATTTCGTCTAGTTGGACAGTTGCAATTCTTTTAAAAGTTAAAATTGACAAATTTCTGTGGGTTCGACCCGTACTTACACTCGCTATTCTATAATAGCCTGTGCACTTGCGGTATTTTATAAATTAACAATATTTAGCAAGTATTTAAAATCCTTCCAAGCTGATATGATACACAAGTTAGTACGCGATCCTATCTTGAGAATTCTTGCCTCTCATCTAGTGTGCACGCCTATCGTATTACTAAAATGACTCATAAGTCCAACCCAATTCACTAGTCTAACCCAATACGCTAGTCTAATTCAATATCCCCTCACCAAATTATGTTTTAAGTAATCGCATGATTATAGTATATCTCAGATAAACTTTTCTTATGAATATATTAGGCCAGTTATATTCATCTCAACATAGACTTAAATTTGCAACCACTTATTTCATTTACGAAGAATTATTCAATTCGTATGTACTTACAAGCACAGTAGATTAATCACAGGTATATATATGTATCACTCATAATATATATACTAATAGGGCACCCTACATAAATCTATGGTACCGACATACTCTTCTATCAAGTCCCCGCATCTCTCAAATAAAAGGAAATACTAGTTTGGAATCACTCTCGATCTGTATTAACACAAAACACACATTGGAGGCGAAGCATAGTTCGTAGTCACTAAGAGGTCAGCACATGCCCTCACGTCTCTTAGGACCATCTGACTATCATTCTCAGATAGCCTGTAATCAAGGATCCTATGTTCTAGGGTAGAAGTCAATATCCCCCATAACGGTCCCATCGAGAGAAGACTGTCCCGGTGCAGAAAATTTCGTGATAACAAGTAGCTCGGGTATGATTATACACAGATAAATGACATTATATATATACACATATGCACTTGGTTATATATATATATTCACATTGTTCATTTAGGTATGCCCACGAACCATACTATTATTCTATCCATAAGTGGCAAAAATCACCCAAGTCCTACATATAAATAACCCATTTCTTTTTATTCTCAATTGTCTCCATTTCATAAGTACTTCTCGTCCCTCGAAGTGTTTTCCTTTACTAGATGTAATTTCAGTAGGCGTACCCTCACTAACATACTGGTCTAAGTCTTTCTTGAGTCTCCCAATACCTCACTTAACGTACACACGATTTCTATCTAATTTTATGCCCCCGTTATCCCACGGTTACATCTCGTATAAAATTACATTTTTCGGAACTTTCTTTGACCCTGCTGGTCCTCCCCATGACCCATTATTATCTTTAAATTACATCCAAGTGCTCCTACGCATTTTAGTCGAATTAACTGAAAAAGAAAAAAATTATACAATTTCAAAGAGGGGTCGATTGATCGATTAAAAAGGGTCGATCGATCGATCGACATTCTTGAGTCGATCGATCGATCGAGCAATTCTTGCCCAGATTCTGCTATTCCAACCTATGGGTTTCCTCCATAAAAATTCCCCAAATCGGCATTAGTGAGTCCCAAACTCCCAACCAACCATAAGGAACATTATATAAATAATAATAGATGATTTCTAACGTAAATTTCCTCTTGAATGATCAATAATCATCGTCAACTGAATTAAATTCAAAAATATATCTTTAACCCTAGTTTATTTAATTTCTCAAGAATTTGATTGAATAACAGATTCCTATCTCTACTAGATATCAATTTCGTTTTTACCAATCTAAATTCAACAAGGAATCATCATAACATGATTTCTATTCTGCAATTTTCATAATTTGTCCCAAACATCAATTATCTTTTATTGAAACATAGATATTATCCTCCTACACTAGCATGGGTGTAATATCAACCAAGATTATAGAAAGATAGATACTTGCCTCAGATATGAAGGTCTGATTCGCTGATGTTGATGGGTATGGTTGTGTCCCTCTTTTCCCAACCTACACGTTGGTGGTGAAATTCATCAAAGATGGTGTAGGTAGGGTGGTTCTCTCCTTTGGAGTCTTCTCTCTTCTCCCTTCCTTAGCCTCTCTGAAACTCTATCAATTATAATCCTCGAAGTGTCTAACTCCCATCAGATATACCCCTTTAATTTTCGTCCATAATTAAGCTTTAAAAAGGAAAATTACTAAAATGCCCTCCTGGGTTACCGGTTAGGCCTAAAAATGTCCCGAGACCCAAACTAAACCCTCTGGTATATTTTTCTGACTATCTCAACCCTTACGGATATGTTGGCACTCTTGAAATGACCATACGGGAGACTTATAATTTAATTACTTTATATTCCATTAATTTAGTCCCGACACGACACAAGCGCGTCCCGACTTAAATTATATAATTGTCGTGTTATTCACTAGCGATAATTTTAATAAATTCAGTCTCATATATTACTTTACTCATCTAGTAATTCAACATATAATTACTAACTCTCGTCACGCTAGTAAATATTAATTATAAAATCTGAAATAATATTAAATTAATTTATCTCAATTAAATTTAATAAATCCCAAAATTAAAAGCCATAAAAATACGGGGTATTACAGCTTGGTTGCAGGTCTTTACTTTGCAACCATTGCTTCCTCGACATTCATGATTTTTCCAATCTTAGCTATGAGCTCTATCATGATTTTGGTAGGATCTTTTGCCATTGCATAATACAAGTTTTCTGGAAGTAATCCACTCATTAAAGCGGCGATGGGTATTTTCTCTTCATAATCAGCCACTTCCAGTTTCTCGTTATTAAAATGAGTGATGTATTCTCTGGTGGCCTCTCTTTCTCACTGCCTAACACTTAGGAGATGAGCTATTCTCTTAACTGTCTTGGCCCGAAAACCGAAATTGCTGATGAATAGCTCAGCGACTTGATTAAAATTGGCAATTTGTCCCTAAGACAAGTTGTTGTACCATATCTGTCCTGAACCAATGATGGTTCTTGAAAAATCTCTGCATCTTATTTCATCAGGAACATAATATATGTCAGCTGCATCTTGGTACTACTGAATGTGTAAAATTGGGTCAGTTTTAGCATTATATTTGGAGGTAACTACTGGTGTTTTAAACTTGAATGGAGTTGGGAATTCAATAATTTCCTGGATGAAGGGAGTCCCTTTAACAAAATTTCACTGCAATGGGTTCTTTACCTTAGTCATTTCCTTCAACCAATCTTCTAGTCATTGGATCGATCATTTTCGTGAAGGATTTCTTGCATTAGATCCGTTCAAAGTAGCTCGGCACATCTCGACCATGTGTTTGTGTCGAGCTCCCTTTATGAGAAGTATGCTTGGTGTGCACAGATCGTCGGATGCTTGAACGGGATCTGACTAAGACTTCACGATGTTCGGGTGGGTGTTCATATGGTTTGGATAACTCCCTGTGATGATTCCTATTTTCTCAAGGTCCCAAATTATCGAAAGGTGAAGCACCGCTTAACCTTTATAAAATGCTTAGCCTTTCAGGAGAAAAAGAATAGCCATCATAGAATTCGATGGATCTGAGTGATGAGCTTACTCCGGGATGATAAGACATATCGCACGAAGACCTGGAATAACTGTATTAGTTATTCTTAGGAGGTGGAGGTGGAATCTCTCTCCTAAGAGGTGGAACCATATTTTTTCTGGAAAGAACTGAAGACCTGGCTTGTAATGATTGAGCCAATTGCCTAATGGTTTCCTGCATGGCATCTTGACCCCTAGCAATACTGATAAGAATTCCATTTAAGTCGACTGCTATAGGCAAAGTAGATGAGATGGCAATATTGTTTTCATTTCTGGTACTACTCTCAGGGTCATTCATTTCTCTTGAATAAAGATATACGAGATAAAGAACAATAATAGAAATCTGTTGATGTCAAAAATTGGTTGTTCTTTTGATTATCCACGTAAACTAATTTTTATAATCACAGATAAATAATAATAGTGAAGTAAATAAGATATGAGGGTTTTAAATTGGTTTGGCTGTGAAGAAAAGCCTATGTCCACTATTGTTGTATTGATTTTGATGATTACACAAAGCTAGGTACTCTTGTTATAGTGAGAATAACCTAGAATACATTCTATCTTGCCTTTTGTGAAAGGAATATAATGTATTTATAGTGACTCGGAGATCAAGGGTTATAATGCCTTTATATATTCAAGTATTTACACCCGTACATAATGAATGTGATGGTTGATAGTCTTGAGCACGTGTGGGATGACTCTTGGATCCTTCCCATATGATGTCTATTTATCTACTTTAATGGTCTGCATTATTTAGGTTGGTCGGACTTCTAGCCCAACAACTACCTTGTTGGTCGGACAAGTAATTAATGACTAAAACTATTTCCACGTAAGGAGATAGGTGTCCATTTCTGATTGGTCCACGTAGATAGATAATTTTTAATATCAATGAAGGTCCAAGATTCCCTTGAAGTCCATTCGCGAGAAGCCTACCACCAAGGTATCTATGTCAACTTTCTTTAGCTTACTCAACTTCGACTCTGAAGCAGCCGAGTTCACATCCATCTATTTGGATGGAAAGCTTGCTTCTACGACGTGTGCCTTACGATTAGCCAACTCAGTTCCTCACTGAACATTTTAGTGTTGAAGAAAATCATGTGCATGGGTCCCTTTGACTTAGGATTCTTAAGAGGGAGATATGGGTTAACCCCATTATTGTCTGACTCTTCATCTTTCTTATCAGTTGGGGCCTGTCATCTCGGCCTTTCATTGTTTAGACCACCATGCTTCTTTTTGGCTTCCTCTTTGGCATCACTCCGATCAACATACTTTTGGAGTTTTCTTTGCTTCAACATCTTCTTAATCTCATCTTTGAGAGCAAAATATTTATCTGTCATATAGTCGTGGTCTTCGTGGAACTTGCATCACTTGGTTTTGACCCTCTTGTGAGGAGGGGACTTAAGCTTTTCAGGCCACCTGAGATCTTTATCATCTTTAATTTCATTCAAGATCAGGTCCGGACTTACTGTTAATGGATTATAACTGGAAAAAATTTCGTTGGCCGATCTTTTTTTCCATCTTTTCTTTTTGCCTTTTGAGACTTGCCCCCACTTACTTCTTTTTTATCTTCTTCTTTGGCCTCTCCTCAGCATTCATGACTCTCTCGGAGATAGCCAGAAGTTCTACCATGGACTTGGGAGGATCCTCCACTAGCTTTGAAAGCATTTTTCCTTTCTATAGCCCACTCATGAGGGTTGTCACAATAATATTTTCCTTGTAGTCCTCCATTTTAAGTTTCTCCTTGTTGAACCAAGAAATATAGTCTCTCAGTGTCTCATTTTCCCCTTGTTTCACATACAAGAGATGATTCACTTTCTTTGGGGGTTTACGCTGAAAAAAAAGTTATGGATGAACATTTCGGCTAATTGTTTGAAATTCTCGATTAAATTCCTAGGCAGAGACATATACCCTATGTGGGATGTGACAGTGAGAGTGCCAGAGAAGGCTCGGCATCTCATCTCATTTGAGACGGAGTAAATTTAGACTGTTAAATGAAACATCTTAATATTGTGTATCTGATTTGTAATGCCATCATATTTTGGAGTTATAGTAGGAGGCTTGAACTTAGCTGGAGTGGGGAAGTTTACTATCTTAGCTACAAAGGTAGATCCTTCCACTTAGCCCCTATGGATTAGGTTTCGGCTCTTCAAAAGGTTTGTCGATCTTATCCTCCAACCTCTGAATTGAATTATTCCATGGATTATCCGCTGTCGCTGTGTAGTCTCCTTTGCCTTCTTCATTGGCTGGACCAGGCAATTGCTCTTATCCAACAATCCTCTAACAGCTGTTTACTTTCCTTCGCTCTCCTTATCGACCATTTTGAGGCCGACGATCACCACTTCCACCATTTCCTCCAGAATCAGCGGTTGCGCAAGATCGTGGGAGTCAATCTCATAGGTCTCCTACTGGGCCGAGATGATTAAAAGATGACCCTTTGTTGAGTCTATCAAAGGCTGAAATTTTGGTTTGGCCTTGCACTATTTCCCCTGCTAACTGGTGCTGGGCAAACTTTATCACTAAAAACCTCATACGGTTCCCAAAAATCATCCTCATCATACTTTTGGTCATATAGATCCTCTTGCATTTGTTTTACCAAGAGAAGTCACCTGGTTTCAGCCACGTCCCTCTACTTCTGGTGGCATTGCGCTTCCTTATGTGGGGACGGGGGTGGTCCCCTTGTCGCTGCATCCACAACATCTCTGGTAATCGGAGTGATGATTTTTATTGCAGCGTCTCGAGTCCTGGTCATCATGGTTCAACTAAAAGTTATAAATTATTCTTACATCTTTTGTTGGATAGCCACCATCGAGTGGAGGGCCATTCATATGTCACCCGTTTCTGACCGAGGTGGTGCCTGGATAGAGTCGAGGCCAATGCATGTTGGAAAATCTGAAGCCATCTCTTCGGTGAGAGTGTAAATGAACTAAATGAGCTAAAAGAAGCTTGAAGGTCCTAACTAGAACTCTTTCAATAGTGATTCAGGTCCAACAATGGTCGATCTGGATTACCACCAGAGGCTCGAGTAGGAGCTAAGCTAAAAAAGAGAGGAAGGAGATGAAATCTTGCTTCCCACAGACGACGCCAAAATAATGGTACCATATATATCATCACTTAAATTTGTAATGAGATCAAACTAGTAATCTACAGTAGTGGAGATACGAGCAGTAAAGTAATATAGAAGGATATGAAGGATGAAGACGATCATATAAGTGGTTCAACCATGGGCCTACTCCACTGTGCAGGTGTTTATGTGTTTTTGTACTAAATAATGGAGCTCTAATGGCTTAAAAATACAACTCTCTCTAGTACTCTATCTATCTAAAATGAGTTTGAGAGAGCTTGGGTTAGGGTTTAGAATTTTTAATCCCCCTCAAGGAAGAAAATTATAGGTATTTATAACACTTAGGGTGCACATTGTACCCCCCAAGCATGTAATAAGCAGTCACATGATGAGACAACTAATTAGAATCATCCATTTATTCCTGGCACATATATGTCATGATGATGAAATATTCCCTCATGTGCTCATGAAGATCGTGTTATAATGATTTATCCACGTGGGGTGGTGACTCATTGAATCCATGTGTTTTCTACTAGGTGTAAAGGGTCTACTATCATGGACCAGGCCGAGCCGATTTTTCAGGTTAATCTTCTGAATGGATGACCATCGATGTGTTGAGTTGAGTCTTAGTTTGCACATGAGCCTCGACCCCTTACTCATGGACGAGGCCGAGGAGGTATAGGAGAGAACTAAGATGGTTGATGTTGTCATTTGACTGAGTAATGGCCGAGGACAAGGTCACTTGTGATTAGGCTTCTGAAGAGTCGACCCCTATTTGTTTCCCTTGATGATCTGCTAGGATCGGCCTTGGCCGAGTTGAGACCTATTGGGGACGAGATTCGCCTCTGTTTATTTTTATGGGGAAAGTTAAAGTATTTATGGTGATAATTTTTAAGTGGATAACAAAAAGGGATTGAAAATGTATTTATACATGGTTAAGAGTTTAATTCCATAGTTGTAATACTTCAGTTATTTTAATGTTGCATTTTTGAATTAAATTTATGTGGTAATTATTTATTAGTTTAATTACAAATTCTTACATGTTAAATAATTTAATTTATGGGCTAAATAAATCAATTTATTGTAAAAAATTTAAATATACTCATGTAAAATGCGCTTAATATTTTTATTAGCATCAATTTGGTGTCAGTTGGCTGGTTTATCAGGTCCTTACAGTGACCAAATAGTACCAAATGTATGAGGATTGGACCATTGCATTACGTAAGCCATTGAGGAAAGTTTTGAATTGTTTGAATGAGGTTTTAGATCCCATAAGGTGGGTTTATTCTAGGGTTAAAGGGGAGTTAAGAATTTAGCATATATTAAGTGGTGATTAGGTTAACTGAATATTATGCGATACTTAAAAGCTAGATAGAAGGTATAGAAAGAAGAATGAGGAAGATAATTGGCTGGGTATTTCAAAAGAGAAAAATATTAGAGATTTTGAAGGAATCATCCATTGGATAATATACTCAACATCAATTTGGGACCTTTCAACCCTACCAAATTGGATAACATGTTAAACTTGTGTGTGTGGTTGAGACTATGTGCAAAATTTAGAAAACATAAAATTTTAGTCATTTCCAGGTCTTGGTTTGCTTCATCAAAGAAGGGATTATTTGAAGTGAAGTATGGGTGCAATGGACATGCCCCAGAAAAAACCTTTTGCCTAGAAGAACGATTTTGCATAATCTGATCAAATCTTTTGGACTACTTTGCCCCAAACATCATAAACGTCACTTAGTCAATCATATATTTTGGCTGCGTTTATTTTTGACTTTTTTTTTGCCTTTAATAATTTGTTTCCACAAGTTTTATTTTGATATTTATGTGCATATTATGCCTATAAAAAATTCAAGGGATTTTAAGGTTTCCTTAAAAAAAATTCCTCAAGCTTTTGATCTTAATATATTTAGAGATAAAAAAAACATATTTTTATTTTTGAGATTTGTGTGTTATTTATAGTTTAAGGTTATTTTAAGTTTGATTACTTTTTCAAAATTTGACGAAATATTTTCTAACCTTGTACTTAAAATACTTTTCTTTTTTGATATCTCAAAAATACATTGTGAGTTTATTATGAGTAAGCCAAATACTTTTGAACATTTCCATCAGACTTTAATAATCTCACATGCTTAGAAGTAAAAATATACATTTGTGGCTTCTCGTGATTCAAATATTACTAGAAGAAAAACATTATATCTTCAACTTTAAAGAATATGCTTTATTGTATTAATAAAACATTGGTTACAGATGAAAACTAGCCAGGGTTATAAAGAGTTTGTAAGAGAAAGTTTATAATTGCTAATTTTAATTTTATTTTATTTTGGCGTATCCCATTACACAAACACTGCACCTATATGACTTCTTTGGATTCGAAGACCAAGTTAATGTCATTTGGAAGATTGGAGAATCGTACGTCTCAACAACCTTAGAACAAGTTATGGATACATTTGGCAAAATATTTACTTTATCTTTTTAGGTGTTTTAGAATTTTTAAAGAGGTTATTTTTCTAAAAAGATTTTGAATTTTTGATTTTTTTTTTTAAATCACCGCCTTGTTACAATGAACTGTCCTTCTCGTTCAAACAAGATTGGCAGGATCATTCGAAGGAGATCTGTTTATCTTCGATCGAACCATTTTTGGACATCCACTGGAATCTCATTCGAAGTCCTGTTTGACACTTGTTCGAACAAAAATAGGCATGTCATTCGAACGAGGTAGCCCTTCGTTCGAACGACTAGGGGATTTTTTTTAATTAGTTCTAATCCAAATATTTCATGCTTATCCTTTTATAACAAACCTCCTTATAAATAGGATGCACGGGATTAGACTTATTAAAAACTTCATTTACTATCTAAAATCACTTTTTGAGTTCTCTTTGTGACCAAACACTTCTATAATCAATCCAAACCTCTTGGAATCGTAAAGATCACTTTACCGAATCAAGAATAAGACTTCCAGAACAAAAACCTTTATAGAGAGAAATTTTTACCATTGAATTGTGGAACCCAGGTTTCACTACTGAAGAAGAAAATGATGGCCAGTGGATACCGAGGGTAGCCCGTTACCTGTGGATGGATCTAGTTTGAGACGTATTCAATTGAAGGTTTTGAAGACTCTGTGCATCTTACTTAGTCTGTGTAAGTTAATTATAAGTCGATTTTCTGCCAAATCATTAGATAATGCTAAATATATGTTTTTCCCCCTTTTCGAGATTTTTCCTCATCTTTATGTTGATTGCATGCTTGGTTTGTTAATTTAAAATTGGACTACATCTCATATGCACACCAAATTTAATAGAAGATAAAACTTGATAAATAATGGATTTGTGTGTGGCAATTTATTATACAAATCATTCCATTGAATCACTAGCATTTTCAAATGGGTATCATAGAAGGTTGTACTAATTTATTGAGTGATCCTTTTTACAAAAAAAATTGATATCATTTTTTTTTAAATTGTTGATCTTTACAAATTTGGATTTAATGGATAACTTGTATAATACGATGCTTATTTTGTATGGTTCAAACTATGCCGACTAGAAAGCAAAAATGAGGACCACTTTAAAATCTATAGAAGAACTTGTTTGGCTTGTATGTGAAAGATGGTGGACACCACCCGCTGTGACAGTTGATAATGTCACAAGTCCAAAACCTATTTCTTCATGGACATAAGACGATTTTGAATGGAGCAATTTTAACTCGCGCGGTCTTAGTGCCATATTTGGAGTCGTTACCCCCTTACGATTTTTTTCGCATTATGATGTGCACCACGTCTAAAGAATATTGGGATACCCTCTAGCTCACTCACAAGGGAACCAATGATGTAAAATATTCTAAGCTGCAAAATCTCACGACACAATTTGAAACTAATCTTGAGTCTGAATCTTTTAATGATTTTTACACATGTCTGTCTGACATAGTAAACTCGAGTTTTAATTTAGGTGAGAAAATCCCTGAGATGCATGCAGTTAAGAAAATTTTGAGACAACTTTCGACCCGCTTTATTCCTAAGTTTTCTGTGCAAAATTCATTAGGGATACTATATACTCTTAGGTCAAAAGAACTTATAGGGGAACTTCAAATGTATGAGATAAATATGTTTCTAAAAAAATGTTAAACCTAAGCAAAAGGGAATTGCATGAAAAGTTCAATCTAAAGGGAAAGGGAAGTGTCATCTGACTCTGAGTATGATTTTGACTTGGATGATTTAGCCCCTTTTGTAAAAAGTTTCTCAAACTTTAACATTAAAATACTTCTAAAGAAAAGAAGAGTTTTGTTAAAGACAAAAAATATAAATTGGGCAGGAAAAGTTTTGAAAAAGAAAAGAAAGATTTCCTCAAAAAAGATAAAGAGAGATGATATGAGTGTGAGGGTAAGGGTCATAAAGCTCACGAGTATCCGATGAGGTTAAGGAGACAAGGCAAATGCAAAGTTGTCATGAATTCCACGCTTAGCGATAGCGATGTCGAGTCTATGGATTTCGGGGATGAATCACTTCTGGACGTAACTTCACCGTGTTCATGTTTAATCATGTTAGTACATCTAGAGCAAAACTTACGCCGATGAGGAAGCTACTAAACATGAAGACCTCAACGGTGAGTCTAGTCCTTTCGACAATGGTAAGGGAGAGCATGATTTAAGTGAAATCGAGAGTGAACATCAACGTACCTGTACCGATCTTCACACTGAGTCTTTTAAAATGAAGAAATAAAATAAAGGTTTCACGATTAGAGTTTTATCCTAGAGAATTGGTTGAGAGAGGAAAGAGAGAGTGAGTCCTCAATAAGAGAAGCTTTGGGAGAGAGGGTAATTTTAGTTTAAAGGGAAAATGGTGACTTGACCAACAAGGTGGTTAGTCTTATGAGATATTTTTAAGCATTCGTGAAGACTCATGATAAACTTGAATTACTTATGTACTAATTCAAGAAAGATATCGAACGTTCCCGGGAGGTCAAGGTTACTATAGAGGATACGTTGAAAAAGGTAGGTAAGATGCTTCTCGATCCCGCTTTATCTTTTGGTGAGAGGTGAGGTATAAGTTATGACGGTTCATCCACTTCCCATGTTACACTAAAATTGGTTCCTAAATTTCAGGTTAACTATTATGGGCCTTCATCTAAATCGCAAAAGATATTTCAACCTAAGAAAGTGAACTAAGGTAGACCCAAACAGTTGTATGTTTGCACTTTTTGCGAAAGGAGAGGTAACTTTAGAGAACTTTGCTATAAGTTTGGTAGAACTAGGCATTCACATACTGCCACACAACATTCTAGCAACTTTGACAGCAAGTTGAGTTCCTGATCGCGACTTCACAAAGCTTAATTGAATAATTTCAATGGATGTCTATGCCGTTTGGAAACGCTTCTAAAGCTATGACTAGAGCCAAGAGCGATAAGGGAAAAGAAAAGGTTACCTCCACTTGGGTACCTAAACAAAACATCGAATCTGTTGTTGTACACATTGCTCTCAAGGTTCAAAAAACTTCCCAATGGTATTTTGATAGTAGGTGCTCTAGGCACATGACTAGTGACATATCATTTTTTAACCACCTTGAGGATAGCAAGGAAGGTAAAGTCACTTTTGGATATGGGAGTAGGTCTTGTATTTTAGGGCATGGATGTGTTGAGATACTCATTTTCCTAAACTAAACCATGTGTTGTACATGAAAGGTTGGAAAGCGAACTTAATTAGCATAAGCCAACTGTGGCTTTGCGATAAAGTTTGACCGGTTCAAATGTAACATTTATAATCAATCTAGTGAACTTTTACTACAAGGTGTGTGGAACGAAGATAATTGCTATCGGATTATGGTCAAGTCCTCCTTTATGTGCAATAGTGCCACAGTCTCCCCTTTGGACCTTTGGCGTCAATGACTAGGTCATGTGAATTTTAGAGATCTTGAGAGATTAGTGAAAAAGAACCTAGTTCGTGGCTTACCATCACTGAGAAAACTAACTTACTTGTTTTATGGACCCTTCTAACAAGGAAAATAAATTCGACGTCCCCATCAAAAATTGAATACCATCACCACCTCCCACGTTTTGGATTTAATTTGCATGGATCTTATGGGTTATACTTGCTCGGAGAGCTTAGGTGGTAAGAGATACATTCTCGTGATGGTCGATGACTTTTCTCGATACTCTATTGTAGGATTTTTTAGAGAAAAGTTCGATGCAGTTGAGTTCCTTACAATAAGGTCTCGTGTCCTATAAAATTAGGATGGTGTCACTATTAATCGAATGCGTGGTGATAACGACACTGAATTTAAACAAGCTAAAGTGGATAGCTATTTTGACAGAGTGGGAATCAAATATGAGTTTTCGACTCATGCTCCTCAATAAAATGGGATTGGTGATAGGAAGAATTGGAAGATACAAGAGATGGACATATCCATACTTCATTGGAAAAATATGCTTAGACATTTTTAGGCAGAGGTGGTGAGCATCGCATGAAATACGGTGAATACGGTATATCTTCATCCGCTCACACTACACATGCCTTATAAGTTATGGACAAGGAATAAGGCCAACTTATCGTATTTTCATGTCTTTGAGAGTATTTAATACATCTTTAGAGATGGAGAGCACATAGGATAGTTCGACTCCCCGAGCGATGAGGGGATATTTTTAGGTTATTCATCGACGAGTAGGGCTTATAGGGTTTTTAACCTTACAAGTTCTAAGGTTATCGAATCAATAAACGTAATGATCAGAGATGAAGAGCTACTGGAATTTATTGCTCCTAGACCCTAGTGTGAGGATGATGCCCCTTGGTTATGATCCCATCCTTTCTCATACTACCTCGGTTCACCCCACTTCTGATTTAGAGGATCCACCCACTTAGGTTTGAAAGAGTCATGACCCTTCTGCTATACCTGGTGATCCCACACTAGGTGTCAAGACTTGTGCTCAACTCGAGAATGTAGTTATCTATCCATGTTACACCTCTTTATTTGAGCCCAAGAATGTGTCACTCAAGGACGATCATTGGATATCCGCTATGCAATATAAGTTGCTTCAGTTTTGTAGAATGATTTCTGGGAGTTAGTACCCCGACCTAGCAAGACTAATGTGATAGGTACCAAGTGGATTTACAAGAATAAGGTGGATGATAATGGTACCATAGTTTGCAATAAGTCTAAGTTAGTCGCTCAAGGCTACACATAGATTGAGGGTGTAGACTTTGACGATACATTCTCTCATGTTACTAGGTTTGAGTCCGTATGCTTACTACTCACCATAGCATGTCTTCTGTACTTTAAGTTATATCAGATGGATGTCAAGAGTGATTTTTTGAATGGAATTCTATAGGAGGAGGTTTACATGTAACAACCCGAAAGGTTTGAAGACCATAAGCACCCCGGACACGTTTATTATCTTAAGAAGGACTTGTATGGTTTGAAACAAGCACCCTGTGCTTGGTACGAGAGGCTCACTTATTATCTCTTACCTCGTGGCTTCAAGAGGGAGGAGTGGATAAAAAATTATTTGCGAGGAGAGAGAGTGGTGTTATTTTGGTTTCCAAAGTGTATGTGGACGACATAGTATTTGGATCCACATGCTCCTGCCATGCTCACACTTTTAATGAGCAGATGAAGACCGAGTTTGAGATGAGTATAGTAGGTCAGCTTACGTTCTTCCTAGCTCTCTAGGTTCGTCAGATTGAGGATGGAATATTCATATCTCAATCTAAATATGCAAAGTACCAAGTGAAGAAATTTGGTCTAGACTCCTCTAAGCACTCAGCACCCCTATGAGTACATCGATAAAGCTTAGCAAAGATACTTAAGGCAAGGATGTAGAGCAAAACCTTTATCGGGGTATGGTGGGTAGTGTCCTTTACTTGATCATTTGTCGTCCCAATATTGCTTTTAGTGATAGAGTCCATGTACGATGCCAGGCCTCCCCGAAAGAGTCACACTTACTCTCACTTAAACTTATTATCAAATACGTGAGTGGAATTCTTTCCTAGGGAACTTGGTATTCCTTTGATACCAATAATTGATTGTCTGCCTATTCGAATGCCTATTGGGTTAGGGATGTTGATGGTTGTAGGAGCACTTCGAGTTGGTGTTTTTACTATGGGAGTGCACTAGTCTCGTGGTTGAGAAAGGAGCAAAACTCCATTTCTTTGTCCATAACGGATGCTAAGTATATTGTCGCTATGAGTTATTGCAAGCAACTCTTATGGATGAAGCAAATGTGGGATAATTATGGGATTTCACAAGGCACGATGACTATCTTTTGTGATAACACGAGTGCAATTCATATATCTCGTAATTCAGTCCAACATTCACGCAGAAAGCACATTAGGATAGTGAGCATTTCATATGCGATATAGTTAAGGAGAAGGTCGTCAATTGACCGATATTTTCACGAAACGTTTAAATGCACTTAGATTTGAGGATCTTAGGAAATCTTTAGGAATTTGCACTGCTGATTGAGTTCGGGTACTTTATCTAGTATAGGATGCTTATTATGTTCATATCTTATATTCCATTTGCTAGATTTTTTATCATTATATTTATCTGCTTTTCTTTTTTATATTTTTTTGAAAATTCCAAAAAGAATTTATTTTTATGATAATTTTTTTTAAAAATACAAAAAGATTTTTGGTTTTATAAGAAAAACTAAAAAATATTTATTTTTGATAAAATTTTTAAAAAATACATAAAGACTTTTATATTTTCTTTTTTTACAGTATATGGATCAACTCTTAAGATTTTCGGATCACCTCTTCATTCCATCCATACACGTGAATTTTTCGTAGTGCTTTGAGACACGACTTTGTTTCAATAGTGTGATTAATAATTTGTGGATATCATTACGTTGATATTTGATGACTAATAGCTACATGTTAGACTCCTTGTCCCTTTATTGCACACAAGCACGAGCTTTATGAACATTGTGCTTACTTGTCATTTGTCGAATACGATGTTCTCATCTCAATTCTGCTTAATAACGAAGCAAATGTAAATAGAGATAAGTTGTGCCTGTAAGAACCATTACTCGGACTTCATTTATACTTTGAAAAATATTGTTATATGTTAAGAAATGGAAAGGGGCTACGAAATATCAAAATGTTCTATTCGTTAAAAGACGCCATTTGCATAAAAGAGCCTAAAAAGATTAGAGGCACATAAAAACATATGGGCCTGGCCAATTTTTTTTCATTGGTGCTTCACTACATATGAGCACTATGATTTCTTCAAAATAATTGAGAGTGAATTCTTTTATATAAGAGATTTTAAGGGAGTTAAAGTCGAAGATCAATGGGTTTGCACAACGTACTTTCTTGAAAAACATTACATAGTTTGACGTTATTGGCGTGAGTATCATTTAATTTCATGACATGTTGATTAAGTTGAGTCGATTTCATACGAGTTCACAATATTTACACTTAAGGTAGACTTTGAGTTCTTTCCTTAGGAGTGTCTCAAAACTTCGTGCACACTTGTTATGAATGTTTATGTTGATTTACATATGGAATATGCTTATACAATTTCATTCCGCACTCATTAATCAGATATTTCAGTGTTATTCCATAGTGTGTTGAATTTTTACATTTTATAATTTACATTTGAAAAAATTTCAAAAATGTTAATAAAATAATTTATGGTGAAAATTTGCCTTTTGAGATTTTCATTACATGTGAGTTATCTAAATATCTTTGTGATGATATCTTATTTATTTTTGTGATGCTTATATTTCATAACTAATTTCTACTCATTTGTATATTACGAACAAAAAGGGGGAGAACAAATTGAGGGGGAGATTTCATTTTTCTATTAAAACTCGTATGCGTCACGGTATTTTGTTCATCTCATGTATGTAGGACATTCTGCCTAGATGATGATCTCTTGGACCCACATAAGATGAAGACAAAGCAAGTCAAAGGGAATATCCATTGCATTTAAAGAATTGCACAAAAATTACTTCGTTTCTTGATTTGGGTGGGTAGTTAATATTTTAGTCTTTAGGATATAATTTGGCATCGGTTTGTATTTTGTACCGGAATAGTCAGAGGGGGAGATATGTAAGTGCAGGTTTTATAATTGCTCATCTTTATTTTTATTTTATTTTGGCATATCCTATTACATAAACACCGTAGCTACATGACTTCTCTAGATTCGAAGACAAAGTTGAAGACATTTGGAAGATTGGGGAATCGTACGTCTCAACAACTTTAGAACTAGTTATCGATTCATTTGGTAAAATGTTTACTTTATATTTTCAGAAGTTTTAGAATTTTTAAAGACATTATTTTTCTAAAAAGGTTTTCAATTTTTTAAAAGATTTTTTTAAAAAAATCGTTGCCTCGTTAGATCGAGTTGTCCTTCTCGTTCGAATGAGATTGGCAGAATCGTTCGAATGAGATCCGTTTATCTTCAAACGAACCATTTTTCAGCTTCCATTGGGATTTCATTCGAAGTCACGCTTGATATATTTTCGAACGAAAACAGGAATGTCATTCGAACAAGGTGCCACATCGTTCGAACGACCGGGCGAGAATTTATTTTTTAATTAGTTCTAATCCAAATATTTCAATCTTATCCTTTTATCATAAACCTTCTTATAAATAGGATGCATGGGATTAGATTTCTTATGAACTCTATTTACCATCTAAAAACATCTTTTTGAGTTCTCTTTATGATCAAACACTTTTATAATCATTCCAAACCCCTTGGAGTAATAAAGATCACTTTCTGAACCAAGAATAAGGCTTCTAAAATAAAAACCTTTATGGAGATATATTTTTATTGCTAAATTATAGAACCGAGGTTTCACTGCTGAAGAAGAAAAGGCTGATCAATGAATACCGAGGGTAGCCGTTGTAGCACCCCGTGTTTTTATTTATTAATTCAAAAATTAGAGAAAAAATAAAATTTTGGATTTAATTATTTTATAATTAAATGTGTTGGTTTTTATATTCGAAATTCGAAAAGCTAGATACAAGACTCCTAATATGAGTATATATAAGTCTTGGGCCGTTTAGAAGAGTCCTCAAAACATAAAACTCTCTAAGAGTCCTCAAAACATAAAACTCCCTAGAAAAAAATATATAAAAATATTGAACATTCTGATCGAGGTGAAATTGTTTGTACAACTTCCTCTCGTCTTCAGCTACTATGGCCCCAAATTTGAGGCAATTCCAACGGTTCTATCATCCGAAATATTTTTTTGGTGTTTGTATCTGATTAGGACTCTGATTCTTTCTGGTATATAAACGTAAAGTGATGAGTTTAGGTATTTTAAAATACTTTTTAACCTTCTCAAAAATCAGGAACCTCTCATCTTCTTCAACCTCCAAACCCTAGACCCATTCTATATAACTTTCAACTCAAGTTTTGTCAAGATTAATCGGGTTCTCTCAAGACGCGTCAAGAACGAATCGTTGTCAACTTTTTTAGAGGAATACAAACTCAAGATGAGATTTCTAAATCAACTTTTATTCAGGCATGAATACTCTATTCCTTTCTTTTAGTTTTATGCATTTTAAGTGTCGCCTAAACCCTCAAATGCATGTTTTTCTTAAAAGCAATTAGTAACTTAATTAGGGAAAGTGGACACTTAATTTTGGGACTGTTTTTGTGAAAATCTTAATATGATTTAATCTTAGAAACCCTTAAATATTGTTGAGTTTTTTGAGTTTTTATGGTTTGGGGTGTAGGTTCTCATGTAGAATTTCATGGGGGTTATTGGGACGCGCTCACTCTTATAAAAATTAGATGACTTATAAAAGAGAACGACCATGACACATTGAATATTGTTTCATATTAATTAATTTATTATTGTTGAACATAAATAATTATGTTGAAAACGACGACGGTGTTATTCATTGAATTGAATTGAGTTGGGAATTTTATGATTAAGTGCTATGTTATTCTTGAATTGTGCTTTGTGTGAATTATTTTAGTCACTTTTGTCATCACGGGGACGAGCCGTTTTTGGGTAGTATTTTGCTCAACCCTATTTTAGGATGCTTACTAGGTATGACACTAGTGGGTAGGCCTTGGTTAAAATTTATACTTGCTTGGTATGGGACTGGTTTTGCTGGGATTTTATAGTTCGGGGTGGGGCAGATTTTTACGTCATATCGTCTTTTCGTTAGCGTAGGCATGAGAGTAGGACGTGTTTTACATTGGTGATTCATCCTATATATAGGATAAGACATATGTGTACTTGGGGACCCTCATGTATAGGACTAAAGGGTATTTTGGGGATCTCACATTGATTAAAAGGGTGGGGTAATTTGTTAATTATGAAATTGAGAAAATGAGAATTAATGCCTAAGATAAAGACGGGTATTAAAATTTGTGGCGACATAATGTGCGGGGGCTCACAGTTTCAACGAGCAGGCTGGCAATTTATATCATGTCGTGTGTGGAACCTTGTCAAATTACGGGAGATTGACAGTTTAAACGGATTCGACTGGCGTTTTGGAAAGGGGAAGTGTTAAACTTTGGTGGAAATTACCACCCGAGGCGGGAGGACCGCCATAATAAAAAGTGAGAATAATGATAATTTGGGTTAATTTAATTAAATTAACACTTCGGAACTGTGAGTAATTAAAATAATATTGGTGTGATTTTTTTATGAAAATCTGTGGGGGTGGTTAGTAATTTATCTTCCTTGCGTTTAATTATATCTCGTTTAATTAAAATACTCTATTGTGACATTTATTGCGTATGATACTATTGACTGGGTTCATGGACCCTATTTGAGGGGAATAGTGTGTATTCATGCTCGGGGCTCTGACCTCATGTGTTGACTAAGATTTTCAGGTATTAGTGTTGGAGTAGTTGCGTAGGATTTATTGGATATCGCTTGGAGGTGTAGCTGGAGTTTCTTTTATTTACCGTTTTATTTAGTTTAGATTTTTCTTTCCATCATATTTCATTATGATACTTCATTTGGGTTTTATTGGGTCATTTGGTTGCAAAATTGTTTGAGGATTTTAGTATGAGTATTTACCGTTGGTTTATTATTCAGATTTTGAATTAATTTATATTTTGGAGATTGGTTTTAATTGGAGTTTAACATGTGATGGCTTTTATATTACAGTTATTCATTGGGATTGATTATTACTTATCATTGGATTTATTTTTATTGTCTCATATATGTCACATGTTGAGAATGATATTTATTTAGTGACGCCCGACGTAGTTCGACGGTGGTGGTTGGTCACCTCGTTGTTCGGATTGCGCGGGGGTGTTAGAACCATCTATCTATGGACGGCTCTGGATCGAGTTGTTTCTATTGAAGGTGTTGAAGACTCTGCGTATCTTGCTTAGTTTGTGTAAGTTGGTTATCTATCAAATCATTCGATAGTGCTGAATATATGGTTTTGCCCTTTTTAGGGATTTTTCCTCATCTGTGTGTTGATTTCATGCTTGGTTTGTTAATTTAAAATTGGACTACATCTCGTATGCACAACTAATTTAATCGAAGATAAAACTTAATAAATATTGGATTTGTGTGTGGCAACTTATTATACAAATCAATCCATTAAATCACTAGCATTCTTATTGTCAGAGCGGGTTGCACTAATTTAGTGCGTGATCCTTTTTACAAAAACAAGTTTTGATATCAATCTTTTTTTTAAATTGTTTATATTTAAAAATTTGGATTTAATGGATAATCTGCATAATAGGATGCCTATTTTTATGGTTCAAAGTATTCCTACTGGAAAACAAGAATGAGGTCAACTTTAAAATATGTAGATGAACGTGTTTAGCTTGTATGTGAAAGAGGGTGGACACCACCCCATGTGACAGTTTATAATGTCACAAGTACAAAACCTGTTTCTTCATGGACAAAGGATGATTTTAAATAGAGCAATTTTAACTTGCGCGATCTGAGTGCCATCTCTGAAGCCCTCACCCCTGACGAGTTCTGCCTCATTATGGAGTGAATCAAGTCTAAAGAAGCTTGAAATACCCTCCAGATCACTCACAAAGGAACCTGTGCTATAAAATCTTCTAAGCTGTAAAATCTTACCACACAATTTGAAAATTATCGCTATGCTTGAATCTGAATCTTTTGGTGAGTTTTACACATTTCTGTATAATATAATAAACTCGAGTTTTAATTTAGGTGAGAAAATACCTGAGACACATGTCATTAAGAAAATTTTGAGATCACTTTTGGCCCGCTTTATTCCTAAGCTTATCGTGCTAAATTCATTAGGGATAGTAGATACTCTTAGGTTAGAATAACTTGTAGGAGACCTTTAAACATATGAGATAGATATATTTCCTAACACTCTTAAACCTAAGGAAAAGGTAATTGCACTAAAAGTTCAATCTAAAAAGAAATCGAAAGTGCTGTCTGACTCCGAGTATGATTTTGACTTCGATGTTTCAGCCCTATTTGATAAAATATTTAAGAAGTTTCTCAAACTTAAAAATAAAATACTTCCAAAGAAAAGAAAAGGTTTGAGAAAGATAAAAAATATAAATCGGGCAAGAAATATTTTGAGAAGAAAAAAAAGATTTCCGAAAGAAAGATGTAGAGAGATGCTACGACTGTGAGGGTAAGGGTCACAAAGCTCACGATTATTCGACGGGGTTAAAGAGACAAGACAAAGTGGCCTTAATTGCCATGCTTAGCGATAACGATGTCGATTTGGTGGATTTGGGGGATGAATCATTACATGGACGTATCTCCATCGCGTTCATGTCTTGTCATGTTAGTATATCAAGATCACCTCATGCTGATGAGGACGTTACTAAACATGAAGACCTAGATAATGTGTCTAGTCATTCGGGAAAGAGTGAGGAAGAGGATGTTTAAGTTAGATCGATAGTGACCTTCAACGCATTTACCCCAATCTTCACGCTGAGTCCTTTTAAATGAAGAAATAAAACAAAGGTTCAGCAATTAGAGTTTTAGTCTAGAGAATTGGTTAAGATAGGAAAGAGAGACTGAGTCCTCTATGAGAGAAGATTTGGGAGAGAGGGTTATTTTATTTAAAAGGGAAAATGGTGACTTGACCAACAAGGTGGCTAGTCTTACCAGAGATTTTTAAGCATCCGTGAAGACTCGTGAAAAACTTGAAGCACTTATGTCCTAACTCGAGAAACATCTCGAACGTGCCCGGGAGGTCAAGGTTACTATAGAGGATACATCGAAGAAGGTAGATAAGATGATCCTCGGTCCCTCTTTAGGTTTTGGTGAGAGGAGAGCAATAGGTTACGATGGTGCATCCACTTCCCATGCCGTTCCGAAATCGGATCTTAAATTTGTGGTTAACCCTTATGGTGTAACAACCCGCGTAATTTTGGAGTATTTTCACAATATAGAAGAAAATAAAGTTTTTCATAAAATTATTTTTATTGGCAAAATATGTTGGTTATTATTTTTAAAGGCGAGAATTTTCAAACGGAATTGGAATCGGAATTAAAATGGAGTTTTAATTGAATTTTTATTATTTAGAAGAGTCCTCAAAACATAAAACTCTCTAGTAAAAATAATATTTTTAAAAATTTGACCGTTTGATCAAGCTGAATTTTTGTCAGCAGTCCTGTCTCGCCGTTCGCTACAACATTATAAAATTTCAAGTAATTCCAATGGTCCGATCATCCGGAATAAAATTTTTAGTGTTTGTATCTAATTAGAACTCTTTTCTTAATCAAACTCTTAATCCTTTATATATCAATAATTCGTGGCTTGGCTTTTCAAATCACTTTTTCTCAAACTTTTCAACCAGAAGACCTCTCCAAAATTACTCCCTTTTATCTACAAACCATAGCCCCAAGCTTATTCAAGATTTCAACCTTAGATTAGAAGGCTTATTTGGTGTTTTCTCGAGTTTGGGCTAGAACGAGATTTGATTACTTTCGCGAGAAGAACGTGATGGTGTGATTAGATTTTGAGGCTGAATTATGTGATGATTTTGAGGTATGGGGTTTTACACAATATGCTCCTGAAATCTCGCGAGTGTTTATTCCGTTGAATTCTTGTTAATTGAACTCATATTTTGAATTGTTAAATTCTTGGAAATCTGGAAAAATAATTGTTGGAATTATTTTCATTCATGAGGTATTATTCATGTTGTTTTGAGCACGCTGTCATGAGATTTTAATATGGCACTGATGTTGGGCACCCGCCAAGACTCCTTTTCCGGCTACTTGATAAAGTATGGCGCGGTATGGTGAGGCCTGGTGACTCCGGTTAATGTGTTGTGAAATTTATTGATAAAATGCTATATGATATTCGCATTTGATTTGAATATTAGTACTCGTATTGTTGCGCTTTGTTCATCGCTAACATCTTTGTTGAGCATATTCTTGTCGTATTGTGTACTTTCCCATCTTTTTTCTTAGTTGGCAGGTGAGCACGGATTTGAGTGCTATGGACCAATTGGGATGATTTTAGCGAGGATTATTTGGGAAGAATTTTTAATACAAGAGATGAGAAGACTTGTATTTATTTTGATGTATAGAGCATTTGGAGATTTATTTTATTTTCGAGATAGTTAGATTGTTGTAATTATTTCGAGAGATTTGTTGTATTAATTTGAAGATGAGAATAGTGGTTTCTTGTTTTATTGTGGGATTTAGATGCTCTATACCTTGTTATTTGTGGATTAGTTTAGTTTTATCGACAGTAGCGCTCCGCTCGCTCTCCCCGGGCGGGCGGGGTGTTACATATGGGCCTCAAGATAAAGTGAAAAATAATTTCAACCAAAGAAAGCGAACCAAGGTAGACCCAAATAATTCTATGTTTGCACTTTTTGTAGAAGGAGAGGTCACCTTAGAGATTTTTGCTATAAGTTAAGTAGAACTAGGCATTCACATGATCACGCGCACGGCTCTAGCGACTTTGGTAGTCTTATAGAGCAAGTTAAGTTCCTAGTCGTGACTTCCCAAATCCTAATGGAAGAATTTCATTGAATGCTTATATTATTTGAGAATGCTTCTAATGCTCCGACTAAAGACAACAACGACAAAGGCAAATAAAAGGTTACCTACACTTGGTTATTTAAGCAAGACATCAAGGTCCTTGTTGTACATGTTGATCTCAAGGTTCAAAATACTTCCCAATTGTATTTTGATAGTGGGTTCTGTAGGCACATTATTGGTGACATATCACTTTTTACTCACGTTGTGGATCGCAAGGAAGGAAAAGTCATTTTTGGATATGGGAGTAGGTCTTGTATTTTAGGGTGTGGATGTGTTGAGATATTCGATTTCCCTACATAAGATAATGTGTTGTACGTGAAAGGTTGGAAAGCGAACTTAATTAGCAAAGCAAACTGTGTGAAGTAAACTTTGCGATAAAGTTGGACCGATTCGAATGTAACATATATAATCAAGCCTGTGAACTTTTACTACAAGGTGTGATGACCGAAGATAATTTTCTCTAGGATTGTGCCTCAGTCCTCCATTGTGTGTAACAGTGCCACAGTCTCCCCTATGGACCTTTGGCATCAATGACTAAGTCATGTGAATTTTAGAGATCTTGAGAGATTAGTGAAAAAGGACCCAATTCGTGGCTTACCATCTCTTGGGAAACTAACTTCCTTGATTTGTGGACCTTACTAATAAGGAAAACAAATTCAAAGTCCCCATCAGGAGTTGAATGCCATTTCAACCTCTCGTGTTTTGGAGTTTATTCACACAGATCTTATGGGTCCTACTCACTCTAAGAGCTTAGGTGGTACATTCTTGTGATGGTCGATGACTTTTCTCTATACAATATTGTAAGATTTATGAGAAAAAAGTCTAATGTGGTTGAGTTCCTTAAAACCAAGTGCCGTATCCTATAAAACCAACACGGTGTCACTATTAATCAGATGTGTAGTGACAATGGAAATGGATTTAAAGAAGCTTAAGTGGATAGCTATTGTGATGGCATGGTCATCAAACATGAGTTTTCAACAGTTCACACTCCTTAATAAAATGGGATTGTTGAGAGGAAAAATCGGACGATATAAGAGATGGCTAGATCCATGCTTTTTGGGAGAAATGTTCTTAAACATTTTTGGGTGGAGGTGGTGAGCATAGCAAGCCATAGGTGAATAAGGTGTATCTTCATCCGCACACACTACACACATCTTATGAGGTATGGACAAGGAAGAAGCGCAACCTATCGTATTTTTGTGTCTTTAGAAGTACTTGCTACATCTCGAGAGATAAAGAGCACTTAGAAAAGTTCAACTTCCCGAGCGATGTGGGGATATTTTTTGTTTATTCATTGACGAGGAGGGCTTATAGAGTTTTTAACCTTACAAGCTCTAAGGTTATGGAGTCAATAAACGTCACATTTAGATATGACAAGCCGCTAGCATTTATTGCTCCTAGCCCCCATTGTGAGTATGATGTACCCCATGATGATCATCCCATCCTTCCTTATACTACCTTGATTGACCCCACTCCTGATTTAGAGGATCCACATTCTTTGGTTTGAAATATTCATAATTCTTCCACTGTACTTGGTGATCCCACACTAGGTGTCAAGACTCGTGCTCAACTCGAGAATATGGTTAGTTATCCATGCTACACCTCCTTAGTCGAGCCCAAGAATGTGAAAGAAGCACTCGAGAGTGAGCAGTGGATATCCACTATGAAAGATGAGTTGCTTAAGTTTTACAACAATGATGTTTGGAAGTTAGTCCCCCGGCTTAGCGAGACTAATGTGATAGGCACCAAGTGGATTTATAAGAATAAGATGGCTGAGAAAGGTACCGTAGTTCGCAATAAGCCTAGGTTAGTCTCTCAAGGCTACACATAGATTAAGGGTGTAGATTTTGATGAGACATTCTCTCCTACTTTTAGGTTTAAGTTCGCTCGCTTAATACTCACCATAGCATGTCGCCTGCACTTCAAGTTATATTAAATGGATGTCAAGAGTGCTTTTCGGAATGGCATTCTACCGGAGGAGGTTTATGTGGAACAACTAAAAATGTTTGAAGACCTTAAGCACCTGAGACACGTCTATTATGTTAAGAAGAAATTGTATGGTTTGAATCAAGCACCCCGTTCTTGGTACGAGAGGTTCACTTCCTATATCTTAGTTCGTGACTTCAAGAGGGGGAGTGGATAAATCATTATTTATGATGAGAGAGAGTGGTTTTATTTTGGTTGCCCAAGTCTACATGGATGACATAGTATTTGGAACCACATTCTCCCACCATGCTTACACTTTTGAGGAGAAGATGAAGAGATAGTTTGAGATAAGAATAGTAGGTGAGCTTATGTTCTTCCCAGGTCTTCGAGTTTGTCAGCTTGAGGATGGGATATTCATATCTGAATCCAAATATGTAAGGGACCTAGTAAAGAAATTTGGTCTAGACTCCGCTAAGCACTCAACACCCTTTTGAGTATATCGACAAAGCTTAGCAAAGACACTTTAGGCAAGGATGTATAGTAAGCCCTTTATTGGAGCATAATAGATAATCTCCTACACTTGACCGCTAGTCGTCCCGTTGTTGCTTTTAATGTTGGAGTCGATGTGTGATACCAGGCGTGCCTAAAAGAGTCACACTTATTCGCACTTAAAATTATTATCAAATACGTGAGTGGAACTCTTTTCTATGGAATTTGTACCCCTATTTTCCGCCTATTCGGATGTCAATGGGTCTGGCGATGTTGATGGTTGTAGGAGCACCTCGGGTGGGTGTTTTTACTTTGGGAGTGCTCTTGTCTCGTGGTTGAGCAAGAAGAAAAACTCCATCTCTTTGTCCATGGTGGATTTGAGTTTATTATCGCTAAGAGTTATTGAATGCAACTCTTATAGAGGAATCAAATATTGGAATATTGTGGGATTTCACAAGGCACGATGACTATTTCTTGTGATAATATAAGTGCAATTCACATATCTTGTAATTTGGTCCAAAATTTGTGCACAAAGAATATTAGGATATGTGAGCATTTAATACGTGATCTAGTAAAGGATAAGGTTCTATCCTTGAGCTTTGTGAGCACCGAACGTCAATTGGTCAATATTTTCACAAAACCTTTAAATGCATTCGATTTGAGGCTCTTAGAAAATCTTTAGGAATTTACACTGTTGATTGAGTTCATGTACTTTATCTAGTATAGTATGTCTATATTTTATATTCCTTTTGCTAGATTGTATTATCTTTGTATTTATTTTCTCCTCTTTTTGATATTTTTTTGAAAATTCCAAAAAGAGTTTTGTTTTTTTGATAAATTTTTGAAAAATACAAAAAGATTTATAGTTTTTAAGGAAAAGAAGAAAAAGTAAAAAATATTGTATTTTTGTTAAAATTTCTGAAAAAGACAATTTTTTTTATATTTTCCTTTTTCACCGTATATGGATCAACATTTTCGATTTCCGGATCAACCCCTAATTCCTTCCATACACATGACTTTTTCGTAGTGTTTTGAGACATGACTTTGTTTCAATGGTGTGCTTAATAATGTGTGGATATCATTATGTTGATCTTTGATGACTAATATCTACATGTTAGACTCCTTGTCCCTTTATTGCACATGTGAACGAGCTTTATGAACATTATGCTTACTTGCCATTTGTCTACTACGATGTTCTCATCGTAACTATGCTCAATAACAAACCAATTGGGAAAAGGGAAAATTTGTGCATGTAAGAACCATTTCCCGAATTTGATTGATATTACAAAAAATATTTCTACGAAAGATCAAAATGTTCTTTGCGTAAAAGCCGCCATTTGCATAAAAGAGCCTAAAAATATTAAAGGCACACAAAAACGTAAGTGCTATGCTAATTTTGCTTAGATTCATTGATGTTTCACTACATATGAGCACTATGATTTCTTTAAAATAATTGAGATTGAATTCTTATATATGAGAGAATTTTAGAAAGTTAAAGTCAAAGATCAATGGGTTTGCACAACAGACTTTCTTGAAAAACATTACATAGTTTGGCATTATTGGTTTGAGAATCATTTAAGTTCATGACATGTTGATTAAGTTGAGTCGATTTCATATGAGTTCATAATCTTTACACCTAAGGTAGACTTTTAGTTCTTTCGTTAGGATTGTCTCAAAACTTCGTGCACACTTATTATGAATGTTTATGTTGATTTGCGTATGGAAAATTTTCACACGATTTCATTCCACATTCATGATTCGGATATTTTAGTGTTATTCCTTGGTGTGTTGAATTTGTATATTTTATACTTTATATTTGAAAAAATTGGAAAATGTTAAAAGAAAATAGTTTGTGGAGAAAAATTGCCTTTTGAGATTTTCATTACATGTGCGTTATCTAAATATCTTTGTGATGATATCCTACTTCTTATGATGCTTATATTTCATTACTAGTTTCTACTCCTTTTTCTATTACGAACAAAAAGGGAGAGAATAAATTGAGGGGGAGAGTTTTATTTTTCTATGAAAACTCGTATGCATCACAATATTTTCTTTATCTCATGTGTGTAGGATGTTCTGCCTAGATAATGATCTCTTGGAACCACACAAGATGAAGACAAAGCTATCCAAAGAGAAGATCCATTGCATTTGAAGATTTGCACAAAAATTACATTGTTATTCGATTTGGGAGGTTTGTTATTGTTTTAGTCTTTAGGATACAATTTGGCATCAATTTATGTTTTGTACCAGAATATCCAAAGTGGGAGATTTGTAAGATCAAGTTTTATAATTTCGCATTTTTATTTTTATTTTATTTTGGTGTATCCCATTACCTAAACACTTCACCTACATGACTTCTTTGGATTCGAAGACAAAGTTGAAGACATTTGGAAGATTGAAGAATTGTACGTCTCAACAACCTTAGAAGAAGATATGGATTCATTTGGAACAATGTTTACTTTATCTTTTCAGGGATTTTAGAATTTTTAAAGAGGTTATTTTTCTAAAAAGGTTTTGAATTTTTTAAAATATTTTTTTTTTAAAATTGCCATGTTGTTAGAACGTAATTTCCTTCTCGTTATAACGAGATTGACAGGATTGTTCAAACGAGATCCATTTATCTTCGAACAAACTATTTTTCGGAGTCCACTGGAATCTCCTTCGAAGTCCCGTTTGATACCTGTTGGAACGAAAACAAGCATGTTGTTCGAACGAGATACCCCTTTGTTCGAATGACCGGACAAGAATTTATTTATTAGTTAGTTATAATCCTAATCTTTTATGCTTATTCTTTTATAACAAACATTCTTATAAATAGGATGCACGGGATTAAACTTCTTAAGAACTCCAATTACCATATAAAAATACCATTTTGAGTTCTCTTTATGATCAAACACTTCTATAATCATTCCAAACACATTGGAATGGTAATGATAACTTTATAAAATTAATAAGAAGGCTTCTAGCACGAAAACCTTTGTAGAAAGAAATTTCTAATACTGAGTTGTAGAATTGAGGTTTCACTGGTGAAGAAGAAAAAGTTGATCGGTGGATAGCGAAGGTAGCCCGCTACCTATGGACAACTCTGGATCGAGTCTTATTCTATTGAAAGTATTGAAAACTCAATGCGTCTTACTCAGTTTGTGTAGTTAAATATAATTTGATTGTTTGTCAAATCATTCAATAGTGCCAAATATATGGTTTTTCCCTTTTTAGGGAATTTCCCTCATATCTGTGTTGATTGCATGCTTGGTTTATTAATTTAAAATTTGACTACATCTCATATGCACACCTAAGTTAATCGAAGATAAAAGTTGATAAATATTGGATTTGTGTGGGACAATTTATTATAAAATCCAATTCATTGAATCACTATTAATCTCAGAGTTCTTTAAATATTGACGCCTTCTTGTTACAGAAGAAATTTTGCAAAAGAGTGGAATGTGAAAGTAGTGTGTTGTGCTATTGTAAGTGGATGTTTCCTTTTTGTAAATTTCAACCATAATTCATTTTTCGTTTGTATTTCCTGAGGTTTTTCCCGTTGTGAGTTCTTTACTCGCATATATTTATCTTGTGTTATTCTTCATCTTTTTCGTTTTTAATCCTCACCTTACATTTAAGAATATAAAATTGGATTTGAATCATTTTGATAAATTTTATCACGTGTAAAAAAATTCCCAATGAAACTGACTCATCAATCTAAAAGGGAAAAAAGGTGAAAGGCCTGCATGCGTACACGCGCGCGCACACACACACACACATACGCTCGCACACACACACACACACATACATACACACATATATATATATATATATATATATATATATATATATAGAGAGAGAGAGAGAGAGAGAGAGAGGATAAAGTTAATGGTTTTATTTGTTTGATAGATAATCTTAATGTAATGGGTGACATTCATATAGATATACGCATCTCATATTCGAGGTATGTTAAATGAAAATAAATTTATTAAATTGCAACGTGGAGGCTTAAAAAATATCTTTTTGTTTTATATTTAGGTATATGGTGCTAATATATGATAACCTTGGCCATTATAAAACCAATATTTTTCTCTTTAACTCAACTCTCTCTATTTCTCTAATGATTCTCTGTCAAATTTTTGATGTAGCATTTTTGGTGAGACGCTCCAAAGATACTCTAATATCCATCCGATGAGTTTCTAGTTGCACACTTGTCCATCAGGAAAGAGTCTGGTGCCCCTCAAACAAATTACCAAGAACTTCCTCTCAAATAATCTCAATATGAAATTTTACACAATAAACTTTTGTCAATGCATAATTTCACCTGTATTTTTTCCTTGAAAATTTGCATCTAAAATAAACTCATTTGTTAAATAATAACATAGCCATTTGAAAAATACAAACTTAATAAAAATGAACATTTATATCAACTAAATTTGACTAAGAACTATAATTTCTCACTACGAAATAATAATGTGAAATTTCACACTCGGTTAATTACATCGGAAATAGGACTATGAAATCCAAAATTTCAAATTTTAAAATTCAATATCCTTCATGGATATCATTGATAAATTTCTAAATATATAAATTTTCTGTAGAAAAAACTTATATTTAGGGAGATATTTAATGTGATACCCACTATTTTCCATACACATGGTGGCTAGTCTCATGTATAGTCAACAAGGGCTATCTAACAATCACACCATTCTAATCATGTGACATAAATAAATAACAAGAATAATAATTAACAAAATAATATAAATGATAGTTGAGCCCAAAATAACCAACCAGGATAAACAAATATATATTCATGATACAACTAAATAAGAAAATAACTTCCGAACATAAATATATAAATCTCAGCCATGTCAACCAACGTGGGTCCATAAATTAGCTCTCTCTTATAAAAACACAAATATAAAGATGGCGGATGCAACCTTTTCACCTACACTGATGATCATAAGAACTAGATAAAGTGGATCGTAGTAGAGCTAAACATTGGTGTGGTATCTACCTTGATAATGAGACTTCCTATGTTCTGAAATGTTTTCAATGCAAGCAAGAGGTTTAAGCCCACAAAAAATTATGTCTACCTGATCCCAACCAAAGGAAACATATAATTGTAATATATTCATGTCGTCTTAACATTTAAGTAATTAGATGAATATCTTATCCCATATCCTAATCGGAGGTAACATAACTACCTTTTATATGTGCCATCAATATAATATATAATGGGCTATCATGAGTCTAATAGAATAAGGATAAAGCTACTTATACTAACCCCAACTATGCAGTTATCACCGATAATATAAACTAAATCCAAACAATGCGACAAACACAAGAATCTTCACTAGTAGTCTCGACCCATGCCATAAGTCATAGGTTACTCCCATGGCCCATATATATAAAGGTTCACGAAGGTCTTTACCTATGAGGATCTCTCGTGCCTCTTCTAATACTACTAAACAAGGTCCCAACTACTAAAGTCTCAAAATACATATCAGGGGAAATCACTACTCCATCACACCATCTAACCACATAACAACATCTACATAAAATTATAAAATCCCATTGTCCTAACACAAGAGACTTTAACTATATAGTAGTAGAGTCCTAGAGTGGTGATAAAGAAGATGTTTTCCTAATCATGACCAAAAAAATGTATTTGGTGGTAGGCCAAGTATGCACCCATAAAATTCATGGAATAATGTCATGTAATTGAATCAACAATCTGATCAATTCTTGTTAGGGGAATTTATCTTTAGAGGAACATTTGTTGAGGTCTGTAATGTTTACACAAACTCTCCATTTCCTGCTCTTCTTCTTGACCATGACTATATGGGAAATCTAATCCAAAAATTGGACTTTTTTATTGAGTTGACATAAATTAGATTCTCAACTTCAACCTCAATTTCCTTAACCTTTTTTGAATTTGATTCCCTATGCTTTTATTTGATGGGATGACATGAAGTATCCATGTGTAGTCCATAACAAGCAATGTTCAGGTCAATTCCAAGGAGATTATAGGTCCATCAGGCAAACACATCGACATTCATTCTTTGGAAATGAATAATTTGTTCTTCCTCATCCTTATGTACTTAAAAACCCATTAATACAGTTTTCTTCGGTTGTGATGAGTATAAAGGATAATTTTTTAGTTCCTCCATCACTTTTGATGAAGGTGAGTCTGATTTTCTCCACCCACCGATTAATCTCCCTTTGGTTTCTATATAAGTTAACCGCCCTCCGAATCATCATCATCCTAAATATTCTTAGGATGAACTTGGTTTTATTGAATAATGGAAAAAAAGTAACTTTTCACTACCGCTTGGTCAACTTTAATTAGACGATTCCCTAATTGGTCATGAATTTTAGTTTCTTATGTAGAAACAAAGGACATTACTCATAGTTGAAATCCATACTCTACTTAAAATGGATTTGTAGGGTGATTTTAATTAGATAACGTCAAACTAAATATCGTAATTACTGAGGCCCACCTTAGACGATAACTTGATCTTTCCTAATGGTGTATCTAAGTTGCCATTAAAATGAATAAGTGGGTCAACTTTTATATCCAAGTCATATATGTTATATCTAAGTTTGTAGACAATGTTGACATATATGATATCTAAGGAGATCCCATGGTCGAAAATATACTTTTGATGTGAAAACTAGCCACCGTTGGACTAAGAACTAAGGTATCCTTATGGGGCATGTTGACACCAACATCAGAGAGCATGCTCACCTGATTAAAATCAACCTCCTTGTATTATCTCTTACTGAGGAGTGGCATAAATATCTCCACTTGGAATGCTTCTTATACACTATCTATAAGCTTGAATCTCTCCTAGATCTTCTTAATAATGCATTGGGATGAATTGGTGTAATTATGCATGGATATTTCCATTCTCGATGGTTGAAGGTCATCATTACTCTTTTTTAGTGTAGCATTGACCCGGCCAAAAGATTTTGTTTTGTCAGCATCAATGTATTCCTTGAGAAGGGTATCATGTACAAGATCTTCTAGGTGACCCTTATATATCATGTAATTTTTTGTCTTATGGCTCTGATCCTAAGATAATTTCTTCGAACGTTGGTGTCCCTCTAATTTGGATTGCTACCCCTCTTAATTTTTTTTATAATACATTTTATAGTTTATCTGAGTAAGGAACTTGTAGATTGGATCCTTGAAAAGGTGTCTACTTTTTGGTAGTTATTTTCATTAGTTGGCCTCCTTAATCAACCCTTAAGATTTTCTGCTTTGCCCCTCCTCTTAGAGGAAGTCAAATATGTTCCTCCGTTTGATCATTTCTTCACATCGTTCTTCTTAGCTTGCTTGGAAGGTTGTTCAAATTGATTATCATCATTATAGAGCTTGTCCTCTACCCTAGAATACTTTTTAATGCACATATTATCCATTGATGATGGCGGCTTCTTAATGAGTGCTTGATACAGGTCGCCATATCTATTATGGCCGAATTTGAAAGAAAAAATTTCCATTTTTTTTATTAAAATTGTAAATTTCATTAAAAAACTGTTATTATCACTGAACATACTTTATGAGAGACTCCCCCTTTTTCCTTTCAAAGGGAGATTAGGGAGTCTATCTCAATTTTTGTCATACTGTTAATGATAAAAACAAGTGGTAAATTACTCGACTAGTTCCTTGAAGGAAGATATTGATCTTGGGGTTAGCTTCTCAATACGCATAAGATCAACCTCACCCAAAGTGGATGAGAAAACACGACACATTAGGCATCATAATGGATCCACAAAGACATATAATGTTTATAATAGCTAATATGATGGGATAGATTAGTCTTGACATCGTAGGTTATGATCTTTGTCACAAAAAACTTCATTGTTGGATCCAATGACTTTATGTTTAAATAAAGGGAGAGGAAGACCCGTGACTCAAAGTCCTTACCAAAAGATCCTTTTGTGTTCATTCTAGGTTAGGATTCAAGTGTCCCTCTAACTCTGTCTTGATAAACTCACATAGATCTTCATGGACAACTCTTTTCTTAGGAGTTTTAGATTCGCTTGACCTATTACTATGATTCGATTCAAGTGGCCAAACTAGTTGTCTTCCATGACTAATTAACATGTGAATAGAGGAATGCACTGAATAAGGCCAATTGTAGTGTTTCACTCATGAACTTCTGAATCTAGATGCTATGCTATTATGATTAATAATAGGGGATATAAGATGTCAAATTATCATTTACTTACGACTCTCGAGATTGTGGTAATTAAACCCATGTCCTTCAAACTAATCAGTTAATTACCTCTTTAATTGGGCCATTTTCTTGTCTCATTTTTCAAAAGCTATAGATAAAAGTTGACGATATATGATGTGGCATTACTAGTATGGGGCTCCATGGATGGAGTGTTATAAAAATTACCGGGACTAGGCTTAACGGGAGTGCATCCCCGAGATCTCGTGTCACGAGAAGGTAGAGGAGATTTATAAGGAGTTTGTTCCCTCCTCATAATTCATATTCAGTTCCCATCGTTAAAAGGGTAAGATTATTTTGCACTAATTATGAATAAAGACTAGTATTCATAAGTTGTGGGATTTCAAATCTTCCCATAAAGAATGTCAAATTGTAGGGGACATCAATCATACAATAACATTAAATACCAATTTTATCCATAAAGATGAGTGAAAGTTACAAAAAAAGATGTACTGGGTTCGGTAGGTTGGTCTGCCTATAATCACAGGGAAGGGAGATGAATATTTGTATTATTTCTAGAAGAATAAAAAGACTTGAGTGATATAGAATGTTAACTAAGAGTCCAAATCATGGGTACAATGCTGCGCTATATTTCTTTTTAATATTAGGGTCACTATGTTTATAGATACAAGAGTTGTAACTACATAAACTATATCACAAGTCCCTTTTGATGTTGTCGGACTTTTTTTTAAAGTCTTATTTTTAGAGGAATTGAGTTATAGAAGGACTACATTTGATTATATTTATAAATATCTTTGGTGATTCACTTCTAGTTGCTCTGTGATCTCTAGGTAACCAAGGTGTTACACTTCTCTAAGTGCCACATGTCATGTGGATCACCCGACTCTGTAACCAAGGTGTTACACTTCTCTAAGTGCCACATGTCATGCCATGTGGATCACCTGACTCTCAATCTCTTCACTTTCTTTTCTCTTATTTTCTATCCTAAACTTGCAAACATAACCTATGTACATTTTTTTTTTATTTTACAAAATTATTTGTAAATTAATACCAGAATATTGGATTTTGAAATATACACTTTTTTGAGTTTTTAAGGTCTGGTAATAAATTTAGTTCATTACAAGACTTAATCCTTGGCATAATATCATGACAATAACATGTTTCTTAGGGAAAAAACTCAAAATATTTGCTGGAAGTACAAAGAATGTAAAAAAAAAACTAATAATCTCTCTCTCTCTCTCTCTGTTAAGGTGAAATATTTTGTATAGCTTATTAACCAAATTCCTCAAAAGTATTTGAATAGAAAATAAATCTAAAAAAATTTGGGATATTAGTTATCATGAAGAATAGAATTTGAGGGTCAAACTTCATAAAAAAGTTCACCCTCTCCATCGTATGCGCTTTTTAAATATTGTTTAGGTTTGCTGCACTTTTTACAAAAAATTGAAATTTTTTCCTTGTGATGAATTAAAGTGGATTTCTCAAAAACATTATTCTTATTATTGTTGCTGTTGCTGTTCAAATATAAATTTTAAAATGATTTTCACTTTTAAATTTTAAAATACTACAACATTCTATTTGAATCAAAATCCTAAATATATATTATTTCCTTCACATCACTTATTATTTTCATTTTTCAATCCCTCTCCCCTCTAAACAAATTGAGAATAATGAATCCACAGCAAGACAACTTTGGGTTAAAGATGGCCATTATAGAATTTTATTTCCCGTTTTAGGGATCTTGGTCTTTGTATATGCTTTATTTAAACCAATCTCTAACTTTAAAAAAAGGTTTGCTATGACTTAAATGATTTTATGAGATGACTCATTATTTCATTATTTACTATTGTTTATTATATTTTGTTACTTTTAATATAGTAAAATGAACATAAACTGTTGTGACCATGGCTAATAAGAAACAAGGTTCAAGGTGGTGTGTGCGTGAGTGTATGTGAGTAAAAAAGAGAGAAGAAGTTTTCTATTGTGTTGGGCATGCGTATATGTGTGTGTGTGTGAGAGAGAGAGAGAGAGCGTGTGTGTGTAATAAAGAGAGAGAAAGGAATAATGTATGTGTTTGTATATGAGTCTGTGTGAAAAAGAGACTGAGTTTATGTGTGTGAGGGAGAGAGAGAAGTGTGTGTGTGTGTGAGTGAGTGAGAGAGAGTGCACATGTGAGATAGAGGGGGGTGGATGGAGTATTTGTATGTGTTAGAGACAGAGAGAGAGATGGAGAGAGTGTGTGTGTGTATGTGAGTGTGCATGAGAGAGAGTGTGTGCATACATGTGTGTGCGTATATCTAAAGTGTGTATTATTTTTAGATTTATATAGTGATTTTAATTATACGTACATATGTATAAATAAAAACTCAAGTAAACGAGTGTTCTAAGTGATGTATATTCCATTCAAGTTCATATCAAAACCAAACATGATAAAGTAATTTAAGATTACATGAAAATAACATTTTTGTTTGAGCCAAACTATGACAATAAATTCAATATTCCTAGAATTTAGAATTTCTGAAATTAGTGATTCACATTCCCTTTCCAAACCTCAAATCAAATTAGATCTTAATGCCGAATTGAGTTCCATTCAACATTACATTTTAACTTTTAATGCTAAAAAATGATTGTAATATAAATTCAACATTAAGAGGCAAGTCCCTTGTTGAATACTTAATACTGATTTTTTAATGATATTTACCCTAATTGTACTTGCTAAAGCTAGAAAATTGATATTAACCAGCTAAATAAATAATTACAAATGATAAAGTTATTCAATTAAGGGCTTTTTTTATAATAGTCCTGCTTTAGAGGTCAACCATTAAAAATACGATTTGTGTTATCGTGTCTTGTCATGTTAATGGTATTTTTATTAGGGTTATCGTGTCTATTTATGTTTAATTTAGCGTGAAATTTTAAAGAATCGGATTATTCGTGTCGTGTCGTGTCGTGTCGTGTCGTGATATGTCGTTTTTATTTTGGTCGTGTTCATGTCCAAAAAATTCTTGTCGTGTCATGTCATGTCGGCCCGAAATATGAATTAAATACACGAATTTTCACCCCTAATTTTCATGGTTAACATTTTTTATTTTTGTTAAAAAAACAACTTTTTTTTATAAAACACTTAAAATGATTTTTTTAATTAAGAGAAATCTTTTTTTTAAATTAAAAAGTTGTTTTTTATTTAAAACAATATTTTACGTAATTTATTAAACAATAAAATAATTATGTATATGTTGTTAAAAATACTGTGCGTAATTTAAAAAATATTGTACGTGAGTTATTTAAAAAAATATTGAACGTAATTTATAAAAACCAACAGTTTTGAAGAGGAAATAAACGGGTGGAGATACCGAAGTAGAATGAAAGAATGAGAAAAGCCTCCCAAGAAAGCTTATAAGTGATAAATATGATGAAAGTGAATTAAGATGCCACGTGGCATAATATGGTGAAAGTGCATTAAAGCTCGTTGTAGAGCATTTTATAGTATAAAAATAAAATATAAAGATAAAGATAAAGATAAGCCTTCTTGGGAGACTTTTCTCATTCTTTCCTGCTCATTCGGTTTCTCCACCTGTTTATTTCCTCTTCAAAACTATTGTTTTTAATAAATTACGTTCAATATTTTTTTAAATAACTCACGTACACTATTTTTTAAATTACGCACAATATTTTTAACAACATATACATAATTGTTTTATTGTTTTTATAAATTACGTAAAATATTTTTTAAAATAAAAAACAACCTTTTAATTAAAAAAAAAGATTTTTCTTAATTAAAAAAAATCATTTTAAGTGTTTTATAAAAAAAAGTTATTTTTTAACAAAAATAAAAACTGTTAACCATGAAAATTAGATGTGAAAATTCGAGTATTTGGGTCATGTTTCGAACCGACACGATATGGCACGACAAGAATTTTTTGGACACGAACACGACCCAAATAAAAACGACATAACACGACATGGCACGAATAATCCGATTTTTTAAAATTTCACGCTAAATTAAACATAAATAGACACGATAACCCGAATAAAAATACGACTAACATGGCAAGACACGATAACATGACTCATAATTTTGACACGACACAACTTCGTGTCAAAAAAATGCGACACGAACACGACATATTGTGTCAATTTTGAGTCAATTTCGTTACGTGTCGTGTTTTCATGTCGTTTCTAAAATTGTCACCCCTAATGAAAATAAATTGTTTTTCACTTTTAAAAAATGTTTTTAACTGTTTAAAAACTATAATTTTTATAAAGAAATTATTTTTTAAAGATTTTTTTAATACATAAAAGAAATGGTATTAATGATTTTTTTTACTTTTGAACTAAAAAAATGTTTTAAAATAACTATTTTTACCTTTTTCTAATTGTTTTATGAAATTAAGAAACTGTTTCAAAGTTAAAGAAAAATATTTAACTGTTTCATATAAGAAAAATAAATTAATATAAAATTTTTTTTACTGTTCCTTTTTAATAAAATAAGTACAATATATATTATATAAAAATAGTTTTTTTTAAACTGTTCTTTTTATATAAAAAATGTTATAACTATTTTATTACAAAAAGGTTATTTTTTAAATAAAAATAAAAACTTTGCTCCATTTTTGCAGGTTATTTTGTAGTTATATTTTTTTTACATAACTTGTGATCACAGATACTCTGAAGTTTTTAATTAATTTTCTATTTTTACGTAGCATCCCTTCATGTATGGACAATTTCATAAATGTTTATCTTACACTCAATGTATAACTCGCGCATCGCGCGGGTTTTCAACTAGTACATATAGAGCTAAGATACAATATTAAGAATTTTTTTTATAATATGATGTATTTTAAAATAATTACAGAGGCATAGGCTGCTAAGGATAATCCACAAGCTGAATTAAATCACAAGGAAATCTAATAATATTCTTTTATGTTATTTTACCCTTTTCTTCCTCTCCTCGACATTACATTTATTATTGCCGATGAGGTATGATTCTCTATATTTTTTATGAAATGTAAAATGAAATGTTTAAAACTTGTATATTTTCATTAATATAAACATTTATTTATTTTGGAACTTACCAATGAATTTGCATCGGACAAATATATGTCATCGTAACCTTTCCTAGGTATCATAGGATTGTAATAGAACCACATCCCCTCATTTGCATTAAAAACAAGCAAGTGGTAGTGATAACCATCTTTGCTTTGTTCAAGTATCACTAAATTTATCAGAAAGAACAAGATTTCATTATAACGCCCCATTTCAACGATGTTATCTTCAATGTAGAACTTTCTTAAGTTCTCTATACTATCGCACACCATGGTTTGTGATAGAAAGAAATTTTATATTAATAAAAAAATGACAAATAATGGACACATGTTTCATTAATAATTCATTTTTTTAGTAATTTAATTTCATACCCTACACATGCTCGTGAAAAAGAATGAAGTTCCATTATCTTATTACAAAGTCTTCTCCATATGCTTAATTTATTCCTTTTTCAGTAACTGTGCATACACGTCGATGATCTGTTATTTGTCCATTTAAAAAAAAGTTAATATAATGAAATTTAAGATTTTTGAATTTGAATATAGGTAATGAAAATAATAGCTTCTTAAATCACATTCATTCTATAAGAGCATAATTTTCTCATCCCTTAGGCTACATTTAGTTTTTGGCATATCCCACTACCGATTGATCCGAATCGTCACGAAGAACCGATTTTCTTCATCTCCAAATTCAAGAAGATCTTCACATAATAAAGATTTTGAATTTATTTTTATTTATATTTGGGAGATATTTTATTTAAAATCGAGGTATTTTTGTGGATTTTTTTAAATATGCGCATATCTTTCAAACGAGATGAGAATCTCGATCAAACGACTATGCATCTCATTCGATGTGGTCGTTTGAAGGTTCCTTCAATTGGACATTTAATGAGGGCATACTGTTTTGTCACGTTTGAATATCGTTTCAAACGAGATTAGGATTTAGTTTAGACGACATTATACCGTTCAAACGAGAGTCTTTTCTTGTTCAAACGAGGCTTATATTTCATTCGAACGAGTGTCGTTGCCTCAAATTTTATGATGCCTTATAAATACCAGTTTCCTACAGTATTTTGATGATACTTTTGTTAATTCGATTTCGGAAAACCTGCTGCAAAAGTCCCCATTTTCTTTAGGTCAAAAACCTATTTTGATTCACAATCATCACTCCCAACTATATATGTGAATATGTTTCAAACCCTATATAGTTCTATATCTGAGTTACTTATGGATAAATTCTCTTCACTGCTGACCCATTGTGGTTCTCGAGAGGATCACTGCTAAAAGGAAGATCAAGGCTAATAGGTGGATACTGAGGGTGGACCTCCACCTATAGATGACTCTGGTTATAAGTTTTGTAATTTGAGTCTTGTAAAACTCTATAGTGCTACCCCTGATGAGTTCCACCGCATTATGACATGCACCATGTCTAAATATGCTTAGGATACCCTCCAGCACACTCACGAGGGTACCAATGCTGTGAAAGATTCTAAGCAACATAACTTCACCATACGATTTGAAACTATAACAATGATTGAATCTGAATATTTTAACGAGTTTTATACACGACTTTCCAACATAGTTAACTTGAGTTTCAATTTAGGTGACAGAATACTCGAGACGTGTGTAGTTAAGAAAATATTAAGATTACTTCCCGCCTGCTTTATTCCTAAGGTTACGGTTCTTTATTCTCTAGGTATCTTAGATACTCTTAGGTTAGAATAACTTATAGGAGATCTTCAAATGTACGAGATAAGTATGTTCCCAAAAATAGTTAAACCTAAGGATAAGGGGGTAACACTTAAAGCCCAATCTAAAAAGAGAGAGGAAGTGTATAAAAAGAGAGAGGAAACGTCATCCGATTCTGAGTTTAATTATGACGTAGATGATTTGACCATTTTTGCTAAAAATTTCAAGAAATTTCTCAAACTTAAAAAGCAAAATGCTTCCAAAGATAAGAAGAGTTTTGAGAAAGATAAAAAAAAATTAAAACGAGCTGAAAAACATTGAAAAAGAAAAGAAAGATTTCCCAAAAAAAGACGAGGAAAGATGTTATGGGTGTGAGGGAAAGGGTCACAAAGCTCACAAGTGTTCGACTTGGTTAAAACATCATGGAAAAGGCAAAGTTGCCTTAAATGTCACGCTTAGTGAAAGCTAGGTTAAGTCGGTGAGCGCATGGATGTAACTTCACCGCATTCATGGCTAGTTATGTTAGTACATCTAGTGCACCGCACGACGATAAGGAACTACTATACATGAACACCTCAACAGTGAGTCTGGTCATTTTGAGGAGAGTAAGGGAGATAATGCTTTAAATGAGAGCGAGAGTGACCTTCAGCGCGCTTATGTCGAACTTTATGCCGAGTTCTTTAAAATGAAGAAATAAAATAAATAATTAATGATGAGAGTTTTAACGCTAGAAAAAGAGTTGCGTGAAGCAATATAGAGTGTATCATCAGTTCGAGAAGAATTGGGAGAGAGAGTTTGTGTTGTTGAGAGAGAGAATGGGGACTTAACCAACAAAGTGGCTAGTCTTACGAGGGATCTCCAAGCATCCGTGGAGACTCGTGAGAAACTCAAAGCCCTTGTATCCCAACTCGAGAAAGATCTCAAACATTCTTGGGAGGTCAAGGTAAATATTGAGGACACATCGAAGAAGGTTGGTAAGATTCTCCTCAACCCCGCTTTACGAAAAGTCTTGAGGAAAGGAATAGGCTTCAATGGTGCATCCACTTCCCATATCGCACCCGAGCCGATTCCCGAGTTTGTGATGGACCCTTATGGCCCTCGACTGAATGCACATAGGAAGCCTAATCCACCTAGAAGAGTTCCACCTAGAAAATCAAATCGGGAAGACCCAAACCTATTTATGTTCGCACCAATTACTAAAGGATAGGTCACCTTAGAGAGTTTTACAATATGTTACGTAGGGCTAATCGTACACATAATTTCGTATACCACTTTAGAGACTTTACTAGTCTTAGGGAGAAAGTTGAATTTGTAGTCGCAACTTACTATAGTTTAATAGAAGAATTTCGATGGATGTCTTTGCCGTTTGAGAACACTTCCAACATTCCGACTAGAGTCAATAACGATAAGGTAAAACAAAAGATTACCGCCACTTGTGTACCTAAACAAGACGAGAAATCCCTTGTTGTTCATGTTGATCTCAAGTCTCAAAATACTTCCTAGTGGTATTTTGATAGTGGGTGTTCGAGGCATATGACAGGTGACGTCTATTTTTTTACCCACCTTGAGGATCGCAAGGAAGGTAAAGTCACCTTCGTAGATGGGAGCATATCTAGCATTTTAGGACGTGAAAGTGTTGAGATACCTGAATTTTCTAAGCTAGATGATGTGTTATATGTAAATAGGTTGAAAGTGAATTTGATTAGCATAAGCCAACTGTGCGACATAAACTTTACGATAGAGTTTGATCGGTTTGAATGCAACGTTTATGATAAATCTGGTAAACTTTTTCTACAAGGTATGAGGACAGAAGATAATTGTTTTGGGATTGTGCTCAAGTCCTCTTTTGTGTGCAATAGTTCCACGATCTCCATTATGGACCTTTAGCATCAATGTCTAGGTCATGTGAGCTTTAGAGATCTTAAGAGATTAGTGAAAAAGGACCTAATTCGTGGCTTACGACCACTTGGGAAATCAATTTCCTCGATTTGTGGACCTTTCTAACAAGGTAAACAAATTTAAAGTCCCCATCGAAAGTTGAATATCATTATCACCACCCATATTTTGGAATAGATTCACATGGATCTTATGGGTCCTACTTGCTCGAAGAGCTTAGGTGGTAAGAGACACATTCTTATGATGGTCGATGACTTTTCTAGATACTCTATTATAGGATTCCTTCAAGAAAGTTCAATGCGACTGAGTTCCTTACAACCAAGTGTCGTGTCCTAAAAAACCAACACAGTGTTACTATTAATCAATTGCATAGTGAAAAAGGCATTGAATTTAAAGAATTAAAAGTGGATAACTATTGTGATGAAGTTAGCATAAAGCATGAGTTTTTGCCCTTTCGTACTCCTCGGTAAATTGGGATTGCTAAGAGGAAGATTCAGACGATACAATAGATATATAAATACATGCTTCTTAGGAGAAATATGCTTAGACATTTTTTGACAGAGTTGGTGAGCATCGCATGCCATACGGTGAATAGGGTATATCTTCGTCCGTATACGCTTCACACGTCTTATGAGTTGTGGACATGAAAGAATCCCAACCTATTATATTTCCTTATCTTTGGGAGTACATAATACATCTTGCGAGATAGAGATCCCTTAGGAAAGTTTGAGTCCCAGAGTGACGAGGGGATATATTTAGGGTATTCATCGATGAGTAAGGCTTACTGAGTTTATAATCTGATCTGATTAGCTCTATGGTTATGGATTCAATAAACGTCATAATTAGAGATGATGATCCACCGATATTTGTTGCTCCTAGCCCACGGTGTTAGAATGATGCACCCCGTGGTGATGATCCCATCCTTCCTCCTGCTACCATGGTGGACCATGTTCTTATTTTTGGGGAGACACCATATTGGGTTCAAAAGAGTCATTACCCTTCCACTATACTTGGTGATCCTACACTAGGTGTCAAGACTAGTGCTCAACTCGAAATATGGTAAGTTGTCTATGTTATAGATGCCTAGTCGAGCGCAAGAACGTGAAAGAAGCACTCAAAGATGAGCACTGGATATCAACTATGCAAGAAGAGTTTCTTTAGTTTAGAAAGAACGATGTATGGGAGTTGGTCCCTCGACCTAGCGATACTAACTTGATAGGTACCAAGTGGATTTTCAAGAATAAGGTGGATAAAAATGGTACCATAATTCGCAATAAGGTTAGGTTGGTCACTCAAGGATACACACAGATCGAAGGTGTAGACTTTGAGGGGACATTCGCTCCTGTTGCTAGGCTTGGGTCCGTTCATTTACAACTTGCCATATCATGTCATCTACGCTTCAAGTTATATCAGATGGATGCCAAGAGTGCCTTTCTAAATGGCTTTCTAAAGGAGCAGGTTTACATGGAACAACCGAAAGGGTTAAGCACCCAAGACACGTCTACTATCTTAGGAAGCAAGCAACTCGTGCTAGGTATAAGAAGCTTATTTCTTGTCTCTTAGATAGCAGCTTCAAAAGAGGGGGAGTAGATAAGATGTTTTTTTATAGCATACCATGAGGTTTTCGGGATAGCTTACGTGCACCTCGACTAATCCCCATTCACGGTTCATGGCTTCTGCTGGCTAAGCATTATTTTGACAGTGTCGGGGATCGAATTGGGGACCAAACCCAATCCACCCCAAGACTATCCAAGTGGTAGCCTTATACCACTGGGCCAAGAGGCTTGGTTGATAAGTGTAATACCCTGTACCTTTATGGATATTTAAATCACATAAGTGGGTGTAATTTAATAATTTGAGAATTTTAAATTAAAGAGAATTTGAAGCGCGGGATAAATAAATTGGCGAGTTTTGGATTATTATCGATGTGTGCTATATTTACTTATAATAAGTGACTTGGATGGGAATTTTTGATTGCACAATTGGTCTCGGATGGGCCAAAATAGTTAAAATAGAGTACTCGGGGGTAGTGTTTGGGTTCGGGGGACTTTTTGGACCAATAGGGACTCGCATTTGAGTATACGAGTCAATTTTGGGCTTAATAATGGGAGAACCCTTATTTCTATTTTATAAGCTATGAGACAAAGAATAGAAAAGGAAGGAAAGAAAGAAAAGAAAGAAGGAAGGAAAAAAATGGAGAAAATAGGAGAACTCCGACCAAGCTCCAATGGATTCCGGCACGATGTCGTCGGATTTATCCAACAAGGCAAGTGTTTAAGTTGCTTTAACTATTTATGTGTTTATTATTATTCATATTATAGTTGGTGAAAACTATATGATTTTGGATTGGGATTCTTGAATCAAAATGGGGTTTTTCAAAATGATTTCATATCATTTGAGGTGATAATTACTCCATATGAAATCTGAGTTTAAATCCATGTTAATGATGTAAATTTTGGTGAGAAATTAGAAGAGTTTGAAAGTGCGATAGGCCCCAAATTTTTAAAATTTTACCGAAAGTAATTCAATTTCCTTTTAAGAGATGCGGAAGAGAGATGGTTCAATTAAACAAACACAAATAACATATTTTAATTTCTTTTAAATTAAAATAAAACTTAAACACATAGTGACATTAAATTAATCAGCAAATACATATTTCACTTACACAACTTAACTCAATCCAATTCCTAGAAATTTTCCTAACAATATTAATTCATTTTTGCAATTTAGGCCACACCAAATTTTATTAAATTATATTATTTAAACTAGAATTAAATTAAGCTAAACATTATCCAAATTAATTTTATCACCAACTAAAGCATGAGTAGTGATTTAAACCCATTTTATCTTTTTACCTAAGCATGCATCTAATGTGAATTTTGCAAAAGATAAAATAAACAAATAACGACTACGCCGCGATGTACGAGGAAAAACACACAATGGGGAAAAACCTCGAATGGCCCTAGCTAAGAAGATAACGCTCCCCCCCTAAGTTACAGAGTTGGATTTACATAAGTTAGGGTTTAAAGCTTAGGTGTCCAGACAAATATTTTGGGCTTTGACCCAAAATATTTTAAAAACCTTATTTTTAGCTCAAAATGTTTTGGGCTCTGACCCGCTTGCAAATATTTTAAAAATCTTTTAGGTATCCAGACACAGGGTCGCCTGGATGATATTATTCCTTCGAGTCAGACGATGCTGCAGCAGCTGCGGATGCTAACAGGGATTGTTTAGACCCTTCTATCCCTGTGATCTAGATATGAGGTATCGTGAGTCATATTCGAGCATGTTGCCCAACTGTTGTCATTTATTTTATTTTATCCTTTCGTATTTTCGTTTACACATTTTCGATATGGTTATATTAATGTTTTACCGAGAGTTATCTATTATTGTTTATTTATTTCAGTTAATGTTTATATTATTTGTGTGGATGGATTTATTGTCTGTTTAAGTTAACAAGATTAGAAAGTTTAAAAATTGACATCGGGCCTAAGAGGTTATTAGTAATTAATCTAATTTTTTCGACAGTGATGTTGATAATGATCCTTATGAGAATCATGTTTTATTTTGATAAAGGAATGATCAGCCGAGATTAAAATAGGCAGGGTGTCACAGATGGTATCAGAGCATCAAGTTCAAGTGTCCTTAGGAAACTGTGCGGACATACTATGTTTTCAGCGTTGCTTTCTATTTGATATAGAGGCCTGTGCTTAGGATTGTTGATTCCTATAGTGATATTTCGTTCTCCTACTATAATTTATAATTATAATGAATCTCATATGCGTTTGGGTGTGCTTCAATACTGAACAATGAAGGACGATATATGAGGGTTGTTGGGAGAACAACAGGAGACATGGCTCAATTATGAGGTCACCCCTATTGTTGCTCGGGAGGATGGGGATATAAGGACTGCTAAGGTGCAGTACATATTTTCAAGTACCGCTATAGCAGAAGGTGGTGCCAAACTAGACTCACCCAGCGTGGTTAGAATGAGAGGAGTCAGGGAGGGTCTTTGAAGATGACAACCCGATGGAATTTTAAAAAAATACGAAGATTATGTATATTATCCAATGAACGTAAGATACTCAGAGGCTTTGGCATATAGCAGAGTATTGTATACCCGAAAGTGAAATTTGGGGTAAGAAATTTTCTTAGCTCTTGGGAGGAGGGTTGGGAATAGATCACCAAATTTGAAAAGTGAAAATTGTGCCAATGGAAAGATCTTAGGTACGGTTTGATCGCAAGTTCCTTCATTTATTGTTCAGGTAGAGATGTAAATGACATTCTGAACTTATCACAGAAGGGCTGGATAGAGGCTCATTTATGAAAAATGAATTTATTTATCTAGTGAACTTTGTACCCGATAAGGTAGGTACAATGGAGAAAAGAGTCTTTGAGTGGGTGATGGACTCACGAGAGGAGTCACCAGCACTTAAGGGAAATTCTTCTTGGATGATCGATGCTGATGATGGAATTTGTCAGGGAGTAAAACTGGATGAAATGGAGTTAGCGAAAAACCGCAAGGGGAGACCCATCAGGGGACCCGTTTCAAAGATTTTCGTAGCTGATTGCTATCGAGTGATGGTGGATTCAGTCGGGACTGGTAAAGCTAGGAGTGTGTTCCTTAGGGCCAGTGAAGTTAAGGGAATAATGGGGATAACCATCAGGGTCGAGGCTATTAGGGTCCGAGAGAAGGACAACCCTAATACGTCCAGCGTGGTCGATAATAAGTGGATTATATGAAGAGATATTTTTATGTGGAGAGTAGGACCACATGAATGGATTTTGCCCAAAGTGAGTAAATGGACAAGAGTATGACGCCTAGCAAAGGCAACGATTAAGAGGGTTTTGATTCAGTTCGGATAAGTGTGTTATGTCTGGGAACCATTTAAGCAGCCAGGGCGATAGGTAATGTCAAAATAAGAGTTTTAGCCTCGAGTAATGAGCCATGCTTTATGTGATATGAGTGAGTCACGGTATTTTTATTAGCTCTCAATTCGCATGTGAGCGTGTTTAGTGTGTATATCGATACCGTTAATATGTTTATATATTTTTCGTTATATAGCGGGGTTATCTTTGGTTTCATTCACATGGGAGAGGGCGTATTCATAGTGGGAATATATTTTCTTGGAACTAATCATTCTATTGATGTGTTATACGAGTATGATATTATCTTGAGTATAGACTGGTTAGAGCGATAGTGGGTTGATATTGCAAGGCTATCGTGTTTGTTGTTCCAAGGCAGGATGTGTTATTTTGGCGATGCCTCACCTGAAAGAGGGTCGAGCTTGCATTTATATTATATTATAATGGAGACTTCGAAAATTATAATTGTCTTGTTATAGTTGATCCCGACGCGTAGGGACCTTACTGGTATGATTCAGGGTGCATTGGGTTTACTATCGAGTGAAAAGATTTAGCTCGTTATTATGTTTAGCGCTCAGGACTTTGTGATAGGGAGAGCACATTATTACATCACTCCTTTATAGACGTGGGAGTTAAAATTTATATTTATATGTCTGGGGACATGATTTTTAAGAGTCCCGGTTATGTGTTTGAAGTTTATGGAATTTTATTTCTGTCAATGCTGAGTGATAGTGCATTGGGGAAAGTTCCTTGTTTGAATGTGATTGCGGGATGAGATACGCATGATCCTTGTTAAACGTCGCGAGTAGAGAGACGTTGATGGATGCTAGGACATCAGTTTTGAATGTTAATCAATTAAAGTGTAGAAAAAACACTCTCATCTGAGAGCTATTATATAATATAAGGCCAGTGGAGCCGGTATTGCTGCGAGAGAGAACTGGAATTTTTTCTTCTCACCACGAGTTTAAGAGTGGAACGATGTTAAGGAGAATCAAATTTCAATTTACGGGGTGATTGAGAATACCCATGTGTTATAGCCACGTCGAGAATGTGAGGCCAGTTTTGAGAAAGTGTGTTAAGTGTGTGACGTTTCCACTGTTTTGCAAATATGCACGGATAATAGGGTGTGTGGGCTCCCTGGTTAGTTTGATTTTCAAAATAGTCTGAGATAGGAGGACGTAAGAATAAATGTGTGGAATATATGCCTGTGGGGAAGTTATAAACAAAACCAGAATGGAGTGATGGATTGAACGTTGTGTGAGAAAGACGATGATCCAAGTATTTGTGTGCAATGAGAGTAGCACACCCTAGATGAGTTGAAAGGCTATGGGAAGCCATTTAAAAGGATATCTCTTGAGAATAGGAAAATATAACTATTATGGGAATATAGACCGAAATCATACTCTGTTGAATGTTGAGGGTCGATTGTGCGTATATAGAATGTTGATGTCTATAAGGTAAAAAGGGACCAGAAGTGCGCATTGTGACAAAAAATGCACGGGCGACCATGATTTTCGGTATACCCCGGGGAAAGAAGAGGAGTATAAAGTACCACTTAATGTGAGACGTTATAAGTGGGAATTGGTGTTAGGTGAGACATAGTGAGATTCTCTCCGGGTGCACCATTCATAGATGGAAATAGGTTGGTTCGAGATGATCAACCTGAAAGTTGGTATCAAGCCGATGATTCCACTAACGGAATGGGTAGACAGTTTGGTAAAGAAGGATTGCACCGGTTCAAGGTGATGCCCCATATTTTTTTGTGTGAAGATGAGATCCTTGTACCCCACCTCCGATAGGGATTTTCAGGAAGCAGTGGGGATGACGTTTTATTTTGAACAATTTTGGTCATATATAGCCGATGAGTATACGGGAGGTGATTTACAATGTTGGATAATGAGAGTGGTGAGCATTATAAAGTGTACGTTAATTGGGAAGGGAAGTTATCGATTGCTAGAGTTGTGTGTAATAACTCGTACTGGTTTCTTATGGACAAGGTGCCATTTGTGATTTTGTGTGGAAAGCCAGTCCGTTGTCGAGATGGGCATTAACCCCAAACTTTAGTGGGGTGACTTTTGAGCATCGTAAGAGTTACGTCACCATGAACCGAGATTTGAAGGACTGACATGAGTGGTTAAATATTTGTATGGTTTCTCTCAGGATGGGAGTTTTGTGTTGGGATGGATAAGGGAAGCTGGCACTTAGTGATGTGCAGCCTTCCAATAGTATTAAGGCGATAGAGACAGTGATGTATAGGTTTGTCTTACTCGGATGTCGTTGGTAGAAGCACAATGTGTGATGTACAGTTATTGAGGTGAGAGCTTGAGAATTGAACAAGCTTGCCGTGAAGCTGGGGCTATAGTGATTAAGCCTTTAGACAGGTGGGTACCACTAGCGGGTGTATAGTAGAGGATGTTGTGTTGTTAAAGGTCCTAAGTCTTAGTACCGGTTGTATCTGAATTTCGAGGATGAAATTTCCTTGTAGGGGGAGTATTTAATACCCCATACCTTTATGGATATTTAAATTATATAAGTGGGTGTAATTTAATAATTTGAGAATTTTAAGTGAAAGAGAATGTGAAGTGCGGGTTAAATATTAATTGGTGAGTTTTGGATTATTATCGATGTGTGCTATATTTACTTAGGAGAATAAGTAAATGAAGTTGGATTATTTTATATCATGTCGCAGCTGGGCCAAGGGACAAGTAATAATTTTATTTGGAAAATATGTGCGGAGTCTTATTGGATTTAAAAAGGTGATTTTTTTATAAGTGACTCATATGGGGATTTCGAGTGCACGGTTGGTCTCGGATGGGTCGAAATAATCAAAATAAAGTACTCATGGGTAGTATTTCGATTTCGGGGACTTTTTGGACTAGTAGGACTAGCATTTGAGTATACAAGTCAATTTTGGGTTTAATAAGGGGAGAATACTTATTTCTCTCTTATAAGCCATGAGAGAAAGAAAGAAAAGTAAAGAAAGAAAGAAAAGAAAGAAGGAAGAGAAAAGGGAGAAAAGAGGAGAAATCCAGCCAAGCTCCGACTGATTCCGGTACGAGGTCGTTTAATTTATCCAATGATGCAAGTGTTTAACTTGCTTTAACTATTTATGTGTGTTTATTATTCATATTATAGTTGGTGAAGACTATATGATTTTGGGTTGGAATTTTTGAATCAAAATGGGGTTTTTGGAAATGATTTCATATAATTTGAGGTGATAATAACTCCATATGAAATCTGAGTTTAAATCCATGTCAATGGTGTAAATTTTGGTGAGAAATTGGAAGAGTTGGATTTAACTAAGTTAGGGTTTAAATCTTAGTTAAATTGATGAATCCCATGAATAAATTATTATGTTGGGTAAAAGTAAGTGTGTAGATGTTTAGAGTGATGGTTGGTGGTGTTAGAAGCCATTAATTTTGAAGTTGGAAAAGAAGATGAACTCTCGAACTGTTTACGTCGAACCGACTAATTTTGGTTCGGTTTGGTCACCGAACCGGTTCATTTTTCGTCCATCGGTTCGATTCGTTTATGATAGTTAAATTTGAGAAATTTTCTTGGACTTAAAAGGTTCGGAGGAGAATTCCTTTTGGAGATAAATATTAGGGGATCCTAAATAGAGTGTGAGGACCTCTAAAAGATTAAATGATTGATGTATAAACCTCGGGTTAGCGGTAATAAGACCTGGGTTATAAATTTTAAGAGTGTTTGGGACGAAAAATACTCAGAAAAATTATTTCGGCTAGTATATATACATTTATGCGTGTAGAATGTATGTGCCGATAAACTGTGAGTGAAATCCAACTGTGCGAGTAAGATGAAATTAGAATAATAGTTGTATGTGTTAAGCTAATATTCGGGGATTTTTAAAATGTGAGAATTGTATCATAAGTGAGAGAATACTTATGGGATTAAAATAAGTTGTGTGTATACTTATGAATTAATGTGAATTCGTATATTCGGGATTATAGGCTAATGCCACGAGAGATAGGCATAAATAGCCGAATTTTATATATATACGGGTATAAAGATAGTATATATATGATATGATTATAAATATATATGTGTGTGAGTGAAATATTTTTGTGAAACATACCCCTCTAGTGCTATCATGGGAAGTTGCGTGATGTGGTTGAATCCCCTAGCTTAAGTAGCAGGGTAAGTATAGGCCCCAGGTAGCGTCCATTTATTTATCCAGTGTGGTTTTTTATCATGGGTAAGACGTCTTGGGTATGATTCGATCTCACTTTCAGGTGAGGAACTATGACCGCTTCCCCTACGTTTATGTTATGTTTTATCAGGTCGGTGTGAGATTCCGATCGATGGTACCCAGGATGATGTGTGTGCTCCCTGAAAGATGATAGCATTCTAGAGACTGCATCCATTGAGTTATAGCTTTAAGGGATGGTTATTATACTTATATAATGTGTGATATATATGCATGGATATGCTTGATGTGTATAGTATATTGTATATATATATATATATATATATATATATAGGGAAAGGATCAAGTGAGGTCCCAGTTTGAGGACCCTGAATGAGGACAATTTTTTTAAAATAGTAAAAAAAAAATTGGGGGCTGATTCTTTTTTTATGATTTTTAAACATTTCATTGAGACCATAAAAAAATAATCAGCTCAAAATGAATTTTTTTGCTATTTTTAAAAAATCGGTCAAACTTTGTCAGTTTTTAAGTTATTTTTAAGTGGTTAAAAACTGACAAGTTTGACCGATTTTTTTAAAATAGTAAAAAAATTCATTTTGAGCTGATTTTTTTTATATGGCCCTACTGAAATGTTTAAAAACTATATAAAAAAAATTAGCTCACAAATATTTTTTTTACTATTTTATCAAAATTGGTCCGCGCCAGCGGTATGCAAACAGAGGTCCTCATGAGATTCGCTCTCTCTCTCTCTCTCTCTCTCTCTCTCTCTCTCTCTATATATATATATATATATATATATATATATATATATATACGGACTTATAAAGAATAAAGTGAGAAGTAAATTGTAGCATCCGGGAGAAATAAAATCCGGAATAAAATATGAGATTATGTATATAAAGATGAGAATATTATATATGGGATTAATGACACTAAAATGTGAAGAGTGTATAATAACTAGTGAAAGTTATTTATGATGTACAGATAAATTATAAGTGAGAAATTACAATGCATAATCTTGTGCGAAAGCTTAGGATATTAAATACGCGGGGCATGAGATAGCGTATGGGTGTTTAGAATTTTGGTGACATGCTAGTTAGGCTGGGTAGCGTAACTAGGGTGTTTAAAATACATGCGTTAGGTGTGCACTGTTAGATGAGAGGTGAGGGGTATCTCATATGAGTGCGACACCAGTTTAAATATGGAGAATATCATATTTTAAATGTTAAAGTATTTTAAACACTTGCTAAATATTTTCAAAATATTTTGGGCTCTGACCCGCTTGCAAATATTTTAAAAACCTTTTATGTGTCCAGACATAGGGACGTTTGGATAATATTATTCCTTCGAGTTAGACGATGCTACAAGGCCTGTAAACGGATCGAATTCAGACCGGATCAGGCAAATCCAAATCCAAATCCGTTTATATTAAACGGATTCGGATCTGATCCGTTTATTAATCGGATCAGATCAAGCAAATCCAAATCCATATCCGTTTATGTTAAACAGATTCAGATACGATCCGCTTATCGGTTTATGTTAAACTTGATTTGCAATATTTTTATTTTCAACTCTTCAAAAATTTATTTTTCAAATTTTCTTAAAAAACAGATAATGAAATAAAGAACTATTATAATAAATGTTTAAAATATTATTAAGTACAATATATATTAATTAAAAATATATTCTATATAATTTTTATATATATATTAAAATTATTAATCGGATTGGATTATTAACGGATCGGATTATATGAATCCAAATCTGCTCCAATTAATAAACGGGTCATCGGGTAATCGGATTTTAGGCATGATCCATATCCGCTTAAATGGATCGGATTCGGATTCGGATTTGGATAAAATTCGATCCATTGACAGGCCTAGCTGCAATAGGTGTGGATGCTAGAAGGGATTTTTTATACACTTCTATCTTTGTGATCTAGATAGGAGGTATCGTGAGTCATATTCAGTCATGTTGCCCAACTATTGACATTTATTTTATTTTATTTTTTCGTATTTTTGTTTGCACATATTCGATATGGTTGTGTTAATATTTTATCGAGAGTTATCGGTTATTATTTATTTATTTCAGTTAATGTTTATATTAATTGTGTGGATGGATTTATTATGTGTTTAAGTTAACAAGATTAGAAAGTTTAAAAATTTACACCGAGCCTAATAGGTTATTAGTAATTAATCTGGTTTTTTCGACAGTGATACTGAGAATGATCAATATGAGAATCCTATTTTATTTTGATAAAGGATTGATCAGACGAGATTAAAATAGGCGGGGTGTTACAATAAGACGTTGTTTATGAGGAGAGAGTGGTTCTATTTTAGTTGCCCAGGTCTCTGTGGATGACATAGTCTTTGGATTCACATGCTCCCGTCATGCTCAGACTTTTGAGGAGGACATAAAGAATGAGGTTCAGATGAGCATGGTACGTGAGCTTACATTCTTCCTAGGAGTCTAGGTTCGTTAGCTTGAGGATGGGATATTCATATCTCAATCCAAATATGCAAGACACCTTGTGAAGAAATTCGGTCTTGACTCCACTAAGCATGCTCGCACCCCTCTGAGTTCATCGACAAAGCTTAAAAAATACGCATTAGGCAATGATGTAGAGTAGACTTTATATCGTATCATGATAGGTAGTCTTCTTTACCTTACCTCTAGTCGACCCGATATTTTCTTTAGTGTTGGAGTCTGTGCACAATACCAGGTGTCCCCAAAAGAGTCACACTTGCACACTCTTAAACGTATTATCAAATATGTAAGTGGGACTCTATCATAAGGTATTTGGTATTCCTTTACACTGATGATCGCCTGTCCACCTATTTTGATGTCGATAGATGTTGATGGGTGTAGGAGCACTTTGGGTGGGCGTTTCTACTTTGGGAGTGCTTTTATCTCGTGGATGAGCAAGAAGAAAAACTCCATATCTTTGTTCACGACATAGGCTGAGTATATAGCCACCAGGAGTTGTTTCACGCAACTCTTGTTGATGAAGCACATGTTGGAGGATGATGACATTTCATAGGGCACGCTGACTATTTCCTGTGGTAATACGAATTCCATTCACATTTGTCATAATCAAGTCCAGCATTTGCGCACCAAGCATATTAGGATACACGAGCATTTTATTTGAGACCTAGTTGAGGAGAAGGTCGCGTCCTTGAGATTTATGAGCACTGACCATCAGTTAGACGATATTTTCATGAAACCTTTAGATGCACTTCGATTCGAGGATCTTAAGAAGTATTTAGGTATTTGCACCGTCGATTGAGATTAGATATGTTATCTAGTATAGGATGATTTTAATGCTTATTCATATTTATTCATATTGCAAGATTTTACTACCATTGTATTATCATTTATTTATATTTTTCCATTTTGATATATTTTTCAAAAAATCCAAAAAGAATTTTGTTTTTCTTGAATTTTTTTGGGAAAATACAAAAAGATTTTCGATTTCTTTTTAATAAAAAGTGCAAAAGCCAAAAAGAATTTATTTTTGATGAAATTATTGAAAAATCCAAAAAGAGTTTTGTTTTTTTAACACCATATATGGATGAACATTAAAGATGTCTGAGTCACCTATTTATTCCATATCCACGTGACTATTTTATAGTGTTTTGAGACGTGATATCATTTCATTTTGTGCTTTATAATGTGTAGACTCATTAAGGTGTGATATGATGACTACTTGCTACATGTTTGACTCTTTGTTACCTTTAATGTACACGTGCACGCACTTATTTGAGTATTGCACTTATCTTTCACACGTCAATTGTAGTGTTTTCATCTCAATCTTGCTTTTAAAACGAACCAAATGTGAAAATGAAAGTAGAGCTTGTAAGAACCATTGCCCGGATTAGAAAAACTAAAATCATATCTCCGTTAAATGTGGTATAATTAAGGCAATGGAATCTGACTGCGAAAGATAAGTTGTCTTTGTGTGAATAACCACCATTTGCAAAAAGAAAGGAGAATAAAAGATTAAAGGCACATAAAAAAATAAGCTCCAGACCAGTTTCAAAGAACATTGATGCTTCGCTAAATATAAGCACTGATTTATTAAAAAATAATTGAAAAAAAAAACTCAATGTGTGAGTTTTGAGGTAGTTAAGTCAAAGATCAATGGGTTTGCACGTCCTGAAAAATTCTCGTAAAAGCACTACATAGTTTTGAGCGTTATTGGTGTGAAAATCACCCATGATCTTGATTACTTGAAATAGGTTAAGTGGATTTCACTTGAGTTCACCATTTTTAAACTAAAGGTTGACTTTGAGATTTTGTGTTAGTGATGTCTCATTCCTTCGTGCACATATGTTATGTTTGTCTACGTTGATTAACCTATAGAATGTGTTCAAGCCCCAACATTCTGTTTCCATGATTCGATTATTTTTGTGTTTCTCCATGGTGTGTTGTTTTTGTAAAATTATTTTTACTTGAAAATTTGGAAAAATAAAAAATATTTTGGGGAGCCTCTGAGATTATCATTGCATGTTTTTCATGAATATCTTTTTGTGATGATATATATTTATGATTGGTGATGCTCCTTTTATGTTTCATGATTAGTTTTTACTCATTGTCTATTTCGAACAAAATAAAAGGGGGAGTTCAAATTACGGTGGAGTCTGATTTATTGGGGAGATTTTATCTTTATGCATTTTATTTTATTTTATTTGTCAAACTTGATGCATCACGGGGTATTTGATTTATTTCATGTGTGAAGGTACTTTTGGAAGATTATATATGGATTACACTTGATGAAGACAAATTGCCTAAGAGAAGATAAAGAATAAGTGAAGATTTGAAGACTTTGTTTTACACACAACTCTATCTTTGTACCTATCTATTTTAGGGTTTGGGAGGGTATTAGGATGTTGTATTTGTCTTAGGATATTCATTTGTATTTGTCTTAGGACTTTGTTTTAATGATTTTAAGAAATTTGAAACTTCTAAGTATGACAAAACCGAGAAGATCCCTAAACCTATCAATGAACAATTAAATAGCGACGAGTCAAATAGGTGTTTTGGTTGTGAGGGTTATGGCCATAGGGCTTCTGAGTACCCCACTAAACTAAGGAAAGAGGGTAAGCGACCCATTTCATATAATGCGACCTTTAGTGATAGTGATAAGGAAGAGGGATCCGATTCCCCCACTATGCCCAACTTTGTGGCTTTTATGGCTAGTCATGTGAGTGATAGTGAGAACTCGTCGATTGATGAAACTTTAACACATGACACTTCCGAGGTAAAAGTTTTTGATTCCCTTATTTTTTATGATAGTTAGAGTGGAGAAGAAAGAGAGAGTGAAAATGAAGAAGAGGTTAATGCGAGTGAACTTCAAAATGATTTTCAAGAACTTTATAAAGAATCTATTAAATTGAAAAGAGCTAATTTGAAGTTAGAAGCTAGTTTGAAAGAACATGACAAGGTCGTTGATAATAGTATGTTGGTTGAAGACCTTAGGACACGAGAGAAAGCTCTTCTAGAAAAGCTTGAATATATAGAAGACGAGAGAGATAGCCTTAGGGGTTTAATGGAATCCTTGAAAAAGGAGCTTCTTGCTTTTGAAGAGCGAAATGTTTTATTAGAGTCTAACATTTTATAATTGCAAAATAAATTAAAAGACTCTAGTAATGTCAAATTTGATTTGGAGTGTCATTCGGAAAAATTAGATAAAATATTAGGAACGGTCCAAATTAAAAATGACACTTGTGGTTTAGGCTTCAATACTTGTAATGAATTTACTCATAACGCCAAAACCAATGTTTTAGGAGAATCTACTAGGAAAGTCTTTAGAGATCACTCCTTAGGTAAATCTTTTCGACATGTTTTTACTTGTACATATTGTGATCGAAAAGGTCATCTTAGGAAATTTTGTTTTGATCTTAAACGTATTCCTAGAAAATCCCAACGTAAAGCAACCAAGGTAGTTAAAATTCCTACACCCCAAGATAGTCATTCTTCATTAATTTGGGTTAGGAAATCCGACTTGGTTGCCTTGTAAAATGGGGTTTTTGATTCTCATTTACTTTCACATGCTTCCTCCCTTGCTAAATCTAAAGGATGAATGAGTTAGTGTTTGCATACTTTAGCTTTTTTACTTCATGCTATATTCACATGCTAAATGTATGCTTGTTTAATCATTTTCTATTACTCCATGCTTATCACATGCTAGAATTATGATTTTTGTTTATCTTTTGTATTATATTTCCTTCATTTTATTTGCATTAAATGAAAAATACAAAAAGATTTTTGTTTATCATTTGGATTTTATCTCTTGGTAATTTAAGCTTAATGAAAAATTCAAATGATTTTTGTTTGTCTTTTGAGTATATATTTTTTATTTTTGGTTAAAAATTTCAAAAACTCAAAAAGATTTTATTTTGTGTGTATTTTAGTTTGACACACTTTATGTGGCATATACTTGTGTTTGAATCCCATCTTTTATGCTCTCATTTGGCAAGAACTTTTGATTTAGATTGTCAATCCTTATTATGTTCTTTACCATGCTTACATGGAGTAGTTGGATTTTGTGTTGATTAAATGGATTCTATTTTTATATGCCTCTATTCACACATGCACGAGCTCTTTTGAAATTTTAACTTCATATGTATATTTGAGCTTTGTGAAGTGTTCTCCTACCAATCTTGTCATCTACATATTTTTGATTTAGGAGGACTAGTGCATGTCAAAATCCGTTGCACGTGAGATTTGTGTGAAACATAAAAACTTGATAAATACAAATGTGCACGGGGAAGGGCTCCGAAAGGACTTAGTTATCCTTTGCAATTGTAAGCCACCGTTTTTGAATGGACCTAAAAGAAATACGTGGTTCAAAGGCCTAAAAATAGAAAATATGGCATTAAAAAGAAAAATAATTTGCCAAGGCCTATGTTTGATTGATATATTCATTCAAATTTAATATAAATGCATATTGAGGGAGATTGGATAGTATATCAACGGTTTGCACAATGTCCGTTTATCCTAGTTACGTATTTCATGTCATGACTCTATTGGTTTGTAGAATCATCAATATGCTAGGCTTGTATGCATTGTGTATGTTTGTTCATTGAGTTTAATTTATATTGTCACATGGGGTTATATTCAAATGTGATGAAGTTTGCAATCAATTGAGAACTCCGTGAACATGTTTTTAAGTGATTGGGTTTAAATTTAATCGTTACTAGTTCACACCCCAACACTTCCGTTTCCATATGACACATTTTTTCCATACGAGTGTGAAAGACTCCTAATATATTTTGTGTGTGTCATTTGTGTGTTTATATCTATATATGTGTACTTGAGTCTCTTTGATATATATTATGTATACATATATTTGATATTTTTGTTTAGTCTTTGCTTTGATTTCTAATCCATATATGCTTTAATTCATACTTGGTATCCATCTTATTGCATTCTTTCTTGATATCACATGCTTAATAATTTATATACCATATTGGTATCATTTTATTGCATCCTAGTTGGTATCCGATGTTATTGTTTGGATTAGTTGAACTTTTGTTTCCCATATGCTTTAACGCTCTCATCACTATATGCACAATTACATATTTTAGCTTGTTATCCCATTCTTTTATGCCTCGCTTAGTTTAGAGGGTGTATATGCTTTATTTGGGGGAGATAAGTTACTATTTTGATTCTTTAGCCTTTGTCTATTCCTGAACAAAAAGGGGGAGAATGATAGGGGAGAAATGGTATCTTATCCTATTATTATCGTATCTTAGTTAGGGGGAGATTTATCTTAGGGGGAGACGTCTTTCTAAGTAGGTCATTTGTTTGATAAAGGGGAGAATTAATTTAGGGGGAGTAATTATTTAATTGCATTTAATATTTTGATATGCCCTATGCGTTTGATAGTTTGCTTAAGTGTGCAGGAATACTTCAAAATGGCAACATTCAACATCGGCAAAGATATTGATCCTTGAGTTGTTTGAGTCAAGCGTTTTATTTTTATTTTGGGTGGGACATTGTTTTTGAGTCTAGTGAGCTTGACGGCCCTTTAGGATTTTTGTTTTGTTTTTGTCCCAAAATAGCCAAAGGGGGAGATTTGTAAGGACACAAATTTCCAATTGAGTCCTTTGTAGTTTTGGCTCAATTCCGGACAAAAACATTTGAGTCATAGGATATCGTTCAAGTTTATCCATTCAAGCCTATGACATATTTGTTGAAGATGTAGCGGCCAAGATATTAAAGCTTCATCAAACGTCGTGTGTGTTGTGCCTCATTTCTACATCATCAACATGGTTCCATTGTTCCTAAGGTATGAATGCATTTTAATATATATATATAAGAGTTTGGAACATTATTTATTGGGTATATTTATTTTGGGTGTTAGTATTTTTTTGTTAAACTTTTTTTGAATTCATAGTTCTAAATATTTTGTTCTCGGACACCTTTCAGTAGAAAAATCATATCAAATCCAAAAAAAAATCAGAAAAATACGAAACTGGCGGCCACGCGTTCGTATCGAAATTATCTAGAATCATGGCCTGAGAACTCGTTAGATAGGTCATTCGAACAACCTCGTTCGAACGAGAAGTCGTTTGAACCAGTTTTCAAACGAGATTTTTTTTCCGTTCTGTCTCTTCGTTAGAAATCTCGTTCGAACGAGATTTCTAACAAAAAAACAGCGGGAACAGTTTTAAGCCAGTTTTTTCCACTTTTCCACTACTTTGCCCCACTTACTTTTTGACATACTTCTTAAGTGCGGGAACTAACTTTTTGTAGACAACTTTTTCACATTCTAAGAGTCTTTTGAGAGCAAAACTTTTAAGAAAATTTTTCATGTTTTGTGTTTGATTTTTATGGATTAAATTCATCAAAAAACACATACACACCCATTGTTTTGTTTATCCAAGTTCATATATATATACATCTTGCTTGGAGTTTGGCACCAGGTTTATCTCTACACAGAATTGAAGAGATTGTTTGGGTTTTCTTCTACATCCCTTAAATAAGAAGAGTTCGTTTTGCTGCGGCATTCTCATGTGCCAAAGGACACCACGTGTGGTTGACGGTGTACCTATTGTCCGATTGGTGAGTCCAAGATCACGGTGGAGGTCCGTGGTTATCCTCTAGGAAGAGGTGATTACAAGAATACGCGTCAAGGCTAGAGAGGGTTCGAGTTGAGGAAGTAAGTCATCTGTCTTGTAAATGTAATTCCGTACTTAGTGGATTTGAGGCTAGGGCCGTCCGAGGTTGTTTCCCGTTGTGGGTTTTTCCTCGTACATCGTGGCGTAGTGTGATTGATTTATTTTATCTTGCATAATGACTTAGAACTCATGCTTAGGATAATTCAAGATAAAATTAGTTTTAATTGTCACACTTAATTTAATTCGGTGCATAATTAAATTTGGGTAAAGTTTACTTAATTCAAGTCTATTGTTAAAACTGGTTTGGCCTAACTTGGAAATAATGATAAATACGACTTAGTCAAATTATAGGACTTGAATGAATTAATTGTGTTTAAGTGAAATCAATAGTGTGTGTGTATTAATCATATTTTCACTTGGTTTAATTTTAATTTGTGAAGAAATTAAAATTTGGTAATTCGTTTTATTGAACCATCACCTTTACGCTTCCGCATATCTATTTCAACAAGGAAATTGATTTTAAGTATAAGGATTTTAAATTCGGGGGCCCTTGGGGCGTTTTCAAATTTATCACCTAGATGCTTGTTTAGGGTAAGAAGATTAAATTTGGACTTGTGTGTGGCGGACACTTAATTATAGAAATTATCCATTAAGATCACAAGCGCACTCTTACGTTCCAATCCATCCAGTTAAAAAGTGATAAAAGTAAATATATACCTTAAGTTATTCATATATATTCTTATTACTTCTTAAGAAAGAATGATATAAAGTAAAGGTTTAATACAAGTTGTTATATTTAATTCAAAACATAACAAAATAAATCAAGTTAAAATTATGTAAAGCGAATTTCATGATATTTTGAAAGTTTACTTCATGCTAAGTGAATTATTTGTTTCCTTCAAGAAATTCAATGTCTTTTTTGGTAGATATTATTCGACTGGTCCTTTCTTGGTCAAACCCCCAACCTTAATTTTAATCTTCTTAACTTATTTTTTCTTTCCTTTTTCTATTCTAATTCGACATCCAAAAGTTCTACCGCTTGTAACAAATTTGTGATAACTATTATTTCCATCCTCGGATGCACATTCCTAAGAGGATGGTATACGTAATAAATCAATTTTGTATCTTTCTTATTATCTTTTCTTTTTATCCTTAAGATCATTGATATTTCGAGTTGTTCGAGATGTGTTGGCGTGTCTTCATTCTCTATTTTTCAACAATTTGTCTTCCTTTGGTTTTCTTTTTTGTGATGTTTTTATGGGTGACTGGGTCGAACTGATTTCTTCAAGTATGTCGAGTGGTGCCCCCAAAATCTCACATAAAAAGTATACCTCGATACGAGGTGGTTCCAGGCGAGGGGGTATTAAGATAAGAGTAGGGGTGGCAATTTTTGACACGATACGATAACCCGACACGAACTCGACACAAATTTAGCGGGTTAGGGTTGACGATTTCTTGACACGAACCCGAATATGACACGACCCGCTAACACGAATAATAAACGGGTTGGGTTAGTGTCAAACACGTATAACTCGAAAATGACACGAATAGACCCGCTTAACTCATATTTTATGGAGAATATATTAGATAATTTATATATCTTGATAGACATTCTATAAAATTCATGGAGAATCGGATGATAAATTATTTATGTGTTGAAAGAAGTTGAAATTAATTAAATTTAATTTATTGTAGGCCTATGATTGGTATGATTGGTTAAGAGAGAAGAAAAAAATTATTTTATATTTTACTTAATCGGTTATGCAGGTCAACCCGAACACGACACGATAATAAATAGGTCGGGTTAGTGTTTTCTCATCTGACACGATTAGTTAAATGGGTCGGGTTAGGGTTGACTAATACTTGACACGAACCCGACATGACACGACCCGAACACGACACGACGCACACGAATTGCCACCCCTAGATAAGAGGTGCCAGATGAGGGGGAGCTAAGAGAAGAGGTACCAAGGAAAGGGGTGCCAAGAGAGGGGGTGCCATCATAATGGACCAAAGTCAACGAGAGGGTTCCATCATAATGGACCCAGATGGATACAAGTAGGGCTGTCAATGGACCGGGTCTGGACCCGGACCCGATCCGGACCCGACCTAAATTAACGGATCTGAGCAAATTTTATAGACCCGATTATCCGATTACCCGATTACCCGATTACCCGATTAGTTAATGGATCGGATCTGGATATACACGACTCCGATCCGATAAGGACCCGACCCGAATGTGTATATATATAATATAATAAATATATATTTATATATAATATTTTATATATATATATATATATATATATATATATATATATATATATATATATAGTCTTACATATAGTTACTAAATATATAACTAACTAACTTATATATATATATAACAGTTTTACATACATATATATATATAAGTTATATATAAAAACAGTTTTACATATATATATATAAGTTATATATTTCTATAAAAACAGTTTTTATATAAAAACAGTTTTTATATATATAAAAAACAGTTTTTTATATAAAACAGTTTTTATATAAAATATGTTATAATAAGTTATATTTATATAAAAACATATTTTATATAAAAACAGTTATATATAAAAAACTGTTTTTATATAAAACTGTTTTTTATATATATAAAAATAGTTTTTATATAAGTTATATTTATATATGTATATATATAAAAACAGTTTTTATATATATATATAATCGGATCGGGTATTCGGATCGGGTCTTCGGGTCCTTAACGGATCCGGGTCTGGATCCATTTTCTGAGACCCGTCGGGTAATCGGGTAAGACCCGATCCGATAAAAATATACCCGGATCGGATCTGGATATACCCAGACCCGATCCAGACCCGACCCGTTTACACCCCTAGATACAAGTCAATGATGAGGTGCCATCACAATGGACCTAAGTCAATGAGAGGGTGCTCTTGAAGAAACCCCAAGATAGCGACGGGGTGCTTTGCGAGCAGCCCCAAGCGCAGGTTACAAATGAGTTCAATTAGATAATTTGCTAGAACTTTGTTATTTTTTATATGAGAATGCTTAGCAAGAAGCCTTAGTCGAGCAAGCAGGTCTCGAGAAGGTGGCAAGTTTGGATTTCTTGGGTGTTTTGGTTTGGAGGTTGAGAGGCAAGTCTTGTTAGGAAAACTAAGGCCCAACCACTTCATTACCTTAGGGGAAAAGAGAATACTAACAGGAGGGACCTAAGAGGTCACTCACACACTAATACAATCTACACTTAGTAAAATAGGTGAGCAGCTAAGGCACTACTCACAAAGTATGTTTAAGTTATAAACTTTAGCGAGTGGCCCTCAAGGCCACGCATAAGATTTCAAAAAGATTGATTACCATGTTATCATTTAAAAAATATATTCCAGATCATACTCTTTGGCATTACACCCGATATATTTGCCTTTTGACTTTGGGTTGCACCAGAGGTCCTCTGTCGGAGTGAACAGACGACAAACAATAAAATAGGACAAAAAGTACAACTCATATATTATCTTTAAAAATATCCTTTTAGCGCGCACATGCCACATTAGCCCTAGTATTTACTCATAAATAGATCACTTAGGTAAGGTCAAGTCATATATCACAAGTGAAGCACTGTTATTATGCATAATTTTATACAAAAAGTATTCTCTCCCTTCCCTCTCCTTGGTATTGGAAGTGCTTGCCTCTTCACTTCCAAAAATCATCACTTCTAAGTAGGCATGTGTTTAGGCTGGATCGAATCGGATCAGATCGAAAAATGCCTCTTCAAAAAAAAATTCAATTTTTTCAAAAATAAAATAATTATTCCAATTTCAAATTTTTTGAAAAATTAAAAAGAATTTGGTATTTGGAAAAATCGACAAAAATAAAAAAATTCACAAAATATATAAAAAATCCAAAAAAATTGGATTTTCGTTTACTCGAAATTGTCATTTTTAAGAAATAAAGAAAAGGGTTTAACCAAACATGTAAATACATGTGGATATGGAAAAGTTTATAGAGCACACTTTGGAGCCCTCATCCTCTCCCAACTGATGTGGGATATGAGAAAGTTTCAAAAAATCAAAAAAATTGGAAATCAAAAAATAATTTGAAAAAAATTGAAAAACAATTCGAAAAAAATAATGCAGAAATATTGGATCGGCATAGTTTCGAAAAAATGGGATTGAAAAATTCAAAATTATTTTCGATTTTTGATCCAATTTTTTTTCCAGAAAAATTGGAAATCGAAAAATCAAAAATTACAAAACTAAAATTTCATTCCAAATTTGAAAAAAATCAGATCGAAAATCGAAAAAATCGAAAGTTAAAAAACACAACCCTACTTCCCACTGATCCCTTTTCTCTTTTGTTCTTATTGAAAAATTTACAGGTAATCATTGTCTTCCTCATTTCAGGAATCATAAATTCATTATTTGATTACAAAAGTTAGTTTTCATTCGCTTGTTGCTCTTAAAGATTTGAACACCTTAAAGGCAACTTCCATCAGAGTGGGTCATGCCTCATCAGATTTAGTATATTCATAGACCCCAGTACCACTACCCTCTTACAATGTCCTTTTATTTTATGTCGTATTTTTTTATTAATCGGGTCAAACTAATTTCTTCATGTGCTTTTCTTTTTTGTGGTGTTTTTTTTGGGTGATCAGGTCGAAATCATATTTGGTGACTGGGACTGCATGTGGTGTGGTAGGAAGTAGTAACTCAGATGCATCATAATTTATCAGTGCATTCTTTGATATTGTCTCCAAACCAAAATGTGAGATATTTCATATCGATGAAGAATTTCCCACTCCTTAAATATTGTCATTGATATGTGAATATATTTTGTCGAATAACAGGTAGTAGATTCATCCTTCAGTTTATCCTTATCAAATTCCTTTTCTCTGACATTATTTTTCAATTTCCTTATTGTATCAACTCTCAATTTTGATTCCTCGTTAAAGTAATTTATACTTTCTTGAAATTCGTTTTGCCAACTCTTCAAACATTCTCTAAGACTAAAAACCTCATATCTAGGGTGTTTGTTGTTGGAGTTGCTTTTGAAATCTGATATGGCTAAATGCAACTCAATTATCTCAGCTTTCCTTGCAACGAAAATTTCAATATTCTCTTTTTGAGCTTCATCATGTTCAATTTACAGCAAAACAACGTCATCAAATAAAAGCATATACTCCTTACTTTCTCAACAAGATCGTTTTCCAAATTTCCTTCTTTCGGATAATGTATGGATTGTTAATTTTAGCATGCTCCTTAAATGACGTATATTGTCTATCTCTGATTCACTTTCAGCATCATTAACAATATAGTTTCGAGGCCTAATAATGTCCCCAGTTGCAAGTTTGACATCTCGATTAACAGCTTCCCGAACATCCGTTAATTTTTAAACAATTTGTTTCATTTTCTTGTAGGGTGAGGTGAAGTTGTGGTGTGCTTACCTAGAGAATATTTATGTAATATCATGTGTAAAAAAATATAATTTATAAATGTAAAAACATAATTGGCAGACAATGATAATGACATATTTAAATTAAATATTTAATTTGAAGATATCTTATCAAAGTAAATATTTATTTTGAATAACGCAACTAAGATATTTTGTTTTCAATCTCGAAGCAAAGATTTAGTATTATAATCTCATATCAAAGTAATGATTTACATTTAATATTAAAATTGATTTTTTGGGTTCAATAGTCTAAGTAAAGATACAGTTTGACATTATGTTATCAGAATATTATCAAAGGTATTATTTAGAGTAAATGTTTACTACAGGTATCGGAAAAAAAATATGTGTCGAATACAAAATGTATTACCTCAAGGTTTAATCCATTTGACAAATTTTCGATCCGTGATAGTTGATCATTCAGTTTGTTGATATTCCATTACAAGTATCGAGAATACTGGCAACATTCACGCGTTGTTACATGTGCTCACAAACACAATACTTCAAAGAAGAACATTAATATGGGTAACTACAAAAGGAAAATACATGTAAAAATAGTTTCTATGATAAAGAAAACTTACCAACCGTGTAAGAACACATCCATTAACCTTTTTCGGTAATCTATACGAACTCCTAATTGAATCCATCAAAGATTTATTAATTTCAACATGCCTGTTGAATGTGGACATTCCTTTAATATTTTCAACATACTTGAAGATGGTCCACTTCAGTTATAGTCCTAACATTGGGAAGAAGACGACTGCAAATGTGTATAAATAAATTAATTTGCAACAGTCCTTGTCTCCTTCGTTATTTTCAAGTTGGCAACTTCAATTACCCTTTCTCTTATCTTTGTTGTTTTAACCAATTTTCCCCCTGAAAACCATCTATCAATAAAATTTATTGGTGGCCGACGATTGAATCTTTCCGTCTCTACCTTATCTTTTCCGAATAGTATGCCAAAAATTAGCGAAATGTGTCATTGTGTAATGTTCATTAGCTTGCGAGCAATTTTGAAACTGTTACTATGTTCTTCAAAAGTTGATATGACAATTTACACATTTTTATTATATTTGATGATGCGTTTGGCATTCAAGTTTCTTGTTATCAACGAATCAAATAGAGGCCAAAATGGTGATTTTTTCAAATGCTTTTTATTCTTATTAAAAGTTTGATTTCTTTAGTTAGGATTGAATGCATCCCCTTAAGGTTTCATCTATATGTTGCCTTAACTTCCTTTGCTTCATTATCAATCCCTTTGTCTTCAACTTGATCTTCAACAATTTTTTTTACCTTTTTGCTTTTGGTGTCTTTGATGTGCCTTTAACATGATTTTCATGAAAATTATTTGGTCTTTTAGTTCTTGGCATATTTAACCTGCCAATTAACAATATAAATTTGGTAAAAAAACATAAATGGGATGGTAATTCAAAGTTAATATATAATTTAATGTTATTAAATATATTTAAAATTTATAACAATTCATTTTAAATAATGAATTTGTCTTACTGTTTATTTTCTAGCAATAGACATAGTAATGTATACAGTTAGTTCAACACAACAACTTTTTATTCAAAGTAAATTGCTAAATAAGAAGATCAATATATCAAAAACAACAATATATATGTAAAAAAACCTTACATATAACCTTATGTGAAAGTAAAATTTACTATAAAGTTTTTTTAATATATGAATCTTTTAAAAAAAATCATAGCATAGTATTGCTTGTTCTCAAATTAATCATTTGCTCTATTACAACAATATTTTCTTCATGTATGTATTTATAACTAGGAATCAATATTTGCATGTAAATATTAAGTTCAAAAGTTGATTTGTTCGTATCAAGAACATAAGAGCTCAAAGTAAATCTGCAATATAAGTTGGGAATTTTTGTAAAAATAAATAAAATTGATTTTTATTTAAAGTAAATTACTAAATAATGACGTCAACTTATTACTAAAAAATATATACTTTGAAAAATCTTATATGTGGCATTGTGACAGATTAAAAATCTATAATAATGTTTATTTAATGCATGAACATTTTAAACATAGTGAGAGTATAACTTATATTTTTTTCGGATTAATCATTTGCTATATTACAACTACATTGTTGAATTTAAGTATATATTAGTAGGAGTTCATATTTTCATTTAAATATTAACTTCAAAAGTTATTTTATTTGTATCAAGAACAGTGTAACTTAGAGTAAATGAGATTTTTCATCAAAAAATGGAATACAAAACTAGTTTGAATTAAAATAAACTAATTATTAAGAACGTGAATTTATCACAAACAAAAACCTAAATACATTTGATTTATAATGATATTTGATCATAGTGAATAACTATGTTAATTCATTAGCACAGAATGACATTTCTACTACATATTATTAGGTTTTCTTGAAGTTACTCGAAAACCACGGGAAGAAGTTGGAGAAAACTTTTGATTGATTATCTCTGAAGTGGAAAATCTAAATATAAATTCAATATAGATGGTTCTTACTTGTTTATGGATTCGATTCTTCAGGATTTTTCGATTCTATAGCAATGCCATTATAGGGTCGAGGTTTGAACCTACTAAGGATTACGGTTGTTGAAAAATATGAATATTTAAATGTTTCAAAGTAGCAATTGAATGTTTTATTGAACGATTTGTATTATGATAAAAAAAAATGGATTTGGTTAGAGTGTAATACATGTTAGTGAGGCGAGAGTGGTTTGTTTGTGTAAATAAAATGGATTTTTATTATCACTAATATATATATATATATATATATATATATATATATAAGACTTAATAAGTGAATCTAATTTTTACAAAAAAAATATAATTAAAAGTCTTTTAACCGGTACAAAAATTCGAGACCCCTTCGGTAGAAACATACAAGTCCTCTAAAATAAAGGAGGCACAGAGAGAATTTAGAGGGAGGGGATCTTTAATTTTATTGATAGGTCAATACTAAAGGGATATGACTCATATTTACAGTACAAAATAAGGTGATTCAATGGACCCCTCAATAACTGGAGAATACCAGTGGACTAGAATACAAATGGACATCCACTTAATATACATATTATAACACTCCCTATGGATGTGCACTATATCTACCATTTAATCATTATTGCCTTGTTAAAACCTTACTAAGAAAAAACCCAATGGAAAAAGTTGAAGTGAAGGAAAAAGAGTACAACTTTTGTGATAATTGAATTTGTGTTGAACGTGTTTATTGTTGCCTCGTTAAAACTTTTAACTGGAAAACCCAATGAAAAAAAACTAGTTAAAGGAAAAAGAGTACAACGTGCATATGTGTAAAACATCACGTTCTTAGATTTTCCCCTTGATCAAATGCTCCTCCTGATTAGATACTCCTCTTGATTATGACATTTCTCCGATGATAGAGTCGATGTATATCATTCTCATACACAACATTCTAAAATATTTCTTTGACATAATGAATAAATTTGATTGGTTGTTACTTTGACTTCATTTTTCTTCATAATTTTGACTTCCATAAGACTTGGGTGAAGAGGGATGAATATGCCACTTTATCATATATATTTGACTTCAATAGTATAACTCTTCTAGAATTTATGTGTTGCATAACTCTTTTTGAGTTCATGGATGTAGAAGAACTAAAATGTATTAATTATATCTCCCTTGATGTAGCCTTTTTGAATTTCAGCTATACACGAACCATTGGCTTCATAAGAAGTAGTAGGAACATATGTTGTTTGAGGCAAGTTATAAGTGCTTTAACTGTTCCTTGTGAGGATCCCAAGGATAACCTACATCTATATAAATAACTGGACATTAATCCAATGATATACAAGTAAATGGTAATTGTTTCTTTCTAAGATATTGACTACAACTATAATATCAAGAATCATGTATTGTGTTATGTATATTAAAATACTAGTAACATACAAGTATGGTACTTCTTGACCAAATACTATCATAACAGGCATATATGGTACTTCGAGACTAAATTTATATTTGTCATCCTCTTTAGGATGATATGAATTATTTAATATCCAAATACCATAGACCATGGGTATACTAAAATTTTATGCTTAATATATATTAAAGCATGGTAGGACTTTTAAATCCTTTGACAAATGGATCTGAGTTTAACGTAAATTATACTCGATCTGTAAGTCGAGATAATGATTAGTTACCCTAATGTCATTCATTTTGTTTAATTCCTTATGTGGATATTTCTCATTTCAATTGAGCTATTCAGGAGCACATCTATTTAATAATATTTTATATTTTAATTGAGCTATTCAGGAGAACATCCATTGTTTTATAATGGCACATTTTCATATATGATTGTTTTCTTACCATTATATAGACAAATATTTATTAGGACAGTTGTATTTATATCCATTTGGATTGCCTGCTATACAAAAAACGTCTTAATGCATTTGACTACATACTCCTTATCTTTGCTTATGGAAAAGAAAATCCTTTTAGGATTTTTATATGTATTGTTTGTCTATATCCCACATATATAAGCACTTATAACATTCATAAGTCTTATATAATATATTTTAAAAATTTCTAAGCCAGTCAGATATTTAAAAAGTATTTATAGTCGAAATGGGAAGGTATGTTCGTATATAATCAGTTTTGGTTTCTTCAGGAAATATTTTCCCATAAATCATGCACTTTTTAGAGCTTTAGCACTTCATATTCTAATAAACACCCATTTGTAACCTTCAGGGTTAACTCTTTTGGGGTTTAATATAGGTCCAAATACACCACGTATATTAAGAGACTCGAATTATGCCATCACGACATTTTCTCATTCTGGCTAATATATTCTTTATCGACATTCATTCATAGTATGTGGATGTATAGTATCATTGCCCTTTGATTTTTTTGTAGCTACAACATATATAATTATACCATCGATGATCATCTTTGTTGATCCAACTTTTCTCTTCTATATATATAAAACATATAGATGTTATTTAATTTTAAGTAACTTCGCCAACTTTAGGGGTATTAATTAATTGCTTTATATTATTAATTTAATTGGGAGAAAATTAAATTAGAATTTAGTGAATATTAATTAGTGAGATAAAGGATTTATATTTATTATAATTATTATTTACCGTGTGTGATAAGTAAATAGCTAGATGATTTATTATATGTCACCTATAAGTGATAACGACGGTTTAAATTGGTGATAGGTTGATAGAGTGTTACATCAACGAATTAATATAATTAATGGGCGACTCATAAGGTATACACGTGTCAGGCCCGATTAATGAAAAGTTAGTATATTGGGAGTTAGGTGACTCGGATAACCTTTTCAAGTGCATCGGTGATTCGGTAAGAGTCGAAATAATCCAAAATAGGCACTTGGGTGTTATGTTTGGGTTTCGGGGGATTTTTAGTCCTAAAAGGACCCATATAAGGGTAGGAGGCTTATTTTATGACTAGAACTAAGAGCAAAAACGGGTTTAGGTTTTGGGGAGGATATTTAAAGGGTTGGGAAGGTGGATGACAACCCAACTTTCATTATCTACATAAAAGGTTGAGAGGATAGAAAATGAGGGAAAAGAAGAGGGATGTTTAAGAGGTGAAGAAAAGGATTCAACCCAGCATATAAGACTTCGAATTTGTAGTCCAACGAGGCAAGTAAATACTTGCTTTATATCACAATTTTATTGTAGTTAATTACTTTCTTGGTTCAAAATAGAATTTGAGAATTTTGAATATGAAAGATTGAAATTGGATGATTTGATGATGAAACCTATTGGTAAAGGATGAATGATCTTGAATTAATGAGTAGTTGAGATTGAATATGTTTGTTGTCAGCAATAAAAATTTGGGAAGTAAATGCATAACTTAGACAAAAGATGGAATCTTTAATAATCAACTTGATAAAAGAATTGTGATCATGAATTTATGGGGATTTTCTTGTTAGAAGGAAATATATAGCGATGGAATCATCTTATCTTAATGATATATGGGTTATAATTCTTAGAATTTTGGTAGAAAGAACCCTAGAAGAGAAGTTGGGTATTTGGGGATGACTCCCGCCTAAGAAAAACGCTTCAGACTTATTCTTTGTAATCTTATTCGAATCTCATTCTAATGAGATGTCGTTTTCATTCGAATGACCCATGGATCTGGGTCCAGTTTGGGTCATAAAATTCTCTGGGGATTTTTATAAACTCAAGCGAGCATGTGGGAGGCTATCCAAGTGAGTGCATATTTATTTAAAAATAGTTTTGTGTCACTATTGGTTAGTTAAGAATTTAATAATTAACTAGGGTGCTCGAGTAAGGGACTAGTTAAATAATTAATCGGGGAGCTGGGTCAAATTACGGGATTTAAGTGAACCATACGCGGTGGGATATGCGTAGGAATTTGGTAATTACTATATATACATATTAGCGTGACGTGTATATATATGTATGTGTGTGCATACTACTTGTTTTGTTTAAACATACCTACTCGAGAGTGCTATCGTAGGGGGTTACGCGTATTGGGCAGTTCACCCCGGCGTTGACCAGTAGGTGTTGGACTGATTCCACTGGTTATAGTACAGTTGCATGAATACTATCCGTATGTGAGGATAGATGTTGATTTCGATTCTGGTTGAGTGCGATTTGATATGGTTGCAACCCATGGATTCACGTCTATGACCGCCTCCATTTTGTGTATATTCGTTTGGGATTCTGACCCGATGGCTTGATATGATGCATGATGCCTGGATCCGGATAGAATACCAAGAATGTATTCATGAGGTCCAAGCCTGGGGATATGATTATACATATAGAGTGAGCGATATATATGTATGCTTATATGATACTGTGTGTATATCTATTTGTAGCGGAAACATAACTATGTTACGATTATTACGTGATTATTTAAATACAGCAATTGTGTAACTACAATATGTTTATTAAGGTATACCTAGAGAAAGTAGTTATACTTAGCTAATATAAGGTGTTAGTGGGGTTTTAGCTTAAATAACGGTCCGCATCCTAGTTAGACTGGGTAGTTTAATTAGGATAAATAAAATGAACGCGTTAGGTGCGTACTGTAGTTGAGAGGTGAGATTTATTTAAAGCGAGTGCGACTGGTTAATCTTGAAAGTAATAAACTATTGTTTTAAACGATTTAAAATAATTATTTGCCTGAAAAATATTTTCTACTCTTAAGGATTTGACCCGCAGATTTTTGACTTTCCTTGTTTTCCTTTTTAAACTCGAGGCGTGCATCAACAACAGCCACAATAACAGGGTTAGATCCATTCTTATCATATGATAGCAGTGGACGCTATAGCCTTTCTTAGACACCTAAGTCAATTCTTATCTAGATGGGATCAAGTATTTCAGTTTACAGTTGGATGTGTTGTCCATAGATCGATAGGCTTTTATCTTACTATCATACTCTTATACTTTTGTCAGAAATTTACTTTTACCTACTCAGTTATTATTCGGTTTTATAACGAATGTTTATTTTGGTGATCGATGGTTTATTCGATTCACACTTATTACTTATTTATGCATGGTGGTTATTTCATTAATTGATATAGTATGGATTGTACTTATTATTTATGTTATAATATTATTGTGACAATGATGCTGAGAATGATCCATACTCAGATTCCTATTATATTTTATTATAGAATTGGCCACCCGATATTAAATAGGCTAGTTATTATAGTTGGTATCAGAGCTTCAGGATCTAATGTCGTTAGGATCTGTGGGAACTTGCTCTATTGTTTGCGTTGCGTTTATTTAACGTAGAGCCCTATATCAAGGATTATTGTTTCGTATTGCGCATTTATGTTCTTTTGCTATTATTATGATTGAAGTGAATCTCAAATAATTTTTGTTTGGTTTCAAATGACAAATAACAGGAGAGGTCGACGAACATGTGCCGCTAGGAGGACCACAGAGGAGAAGGCTTGATAGAAAAAAACTTTTCGATATGTCGTTGTTGTGAAAAGCTCCTCTAATCAAAACCTCAATTTACCTAAAAAATATAACAATCTAAAGTTTAGAGGTAAGTAAGGGTATCAATCTACATCAAGGGGGTAAGCTAGAGACAAATTCAATTGTAGTTCACTTTTTATTTCTTTTTGGGCTTTTGCTTTTTTTATTTTTTTTAGCTTTGTCAAATATTAAAACAATTGGGTGAGGTGAAATAACACTAAACTAAAATGAAAGATCAAATGACAAACTAAAAAGTAACTAAAATGGAAAATAAAGTCTAACACAAAAATAAGAGATAAATGAGGTAAATAAATTTGAGAGCAATCAAGGAGTGGGATTACACCACAAATTTTAGCTATTCTAATTTATTAATTTAATTAATTGAATTCTCCCAAATTAATATCAAACTTACAAATCAACTCTCGTTGCAAATGTAATTTTAATAGTAACCTTTTAGAAAATTAATTTTAACATCCCACAACTCTAGAAAATAGATCTACACTCCTTTTAATTAATCACCCGCTAGGATCAATCAGTTAAAATTTACACAAATCTCAGAAAATAAATTTAGAGTTGAAATTCAGTAATAATATCCCACTTAAGAAACCCCTATCTCTAGTTCGAATCTAAAATGGGTATTATAATTGGAATTTTGATTTTCTCTCGAAAATCATTTACCCTCTCTCGAGGCGTAAATTTAAGGGTGAGGGATAAAAATTAACATTCAAAGGGAATTTTCAAGTAATCAAACTAATTAAACTAAAATAACATCAAATAAGGGTTTCCCCCCACCCCTTGAAAGGGGATTTAGCCTAACATAATACAAAGTATGATAATCAAATAATCAATAGGCATTTAATATAAAAGAGAAAAGAGAAGAACAATCAAACCAATCTCTTGAATTTAATTGACTTCAATCCTCCAATTTGAAGTATACAACCCTCTTAATTGAGCATTCAAGTAGTTTGCAATAACACCCACTCAATTAAATCTCATACATAATTTCTCCTCACAAATATCTAAAAAAAAATAAAACTAAAACTATTTATAAAATGTTTCTCCTAATTTATTTTCTACACTAAACTATCTCTAACTCTCCCTTGAATTCTCTTCCCTATTTCATGACATGTCCTCAAATGGGGTCTTCTATCCTTTAAATAGTAGACATGGAGCATGGGGGTAAAAATGGGAGGATAAAGGTGCAAGAGGTTGCATAAGGTGTGAGTGAGGGTTAATTTAGGAAAATGCACAAATGTGCATGAGTAAGGTGTGAGGGAAGGAAGGTATATGGGTGAGGGAATTGGGTGACAAAATCTGATATGGTTATGGGGTATTTTGGTTTGGATAATGGGATAAAAAGAGGTAATTGGGGATAGTTTGGGTAAATGGGTTAAAAGGGTTTATATGTCTTAAAACACATGTGGGCATTTAAGTTGGTTGACTTGGTCTTGGAAATTTGGTTTGTTATTTTGCAGGTACGCTTTTGGCTTTGAGAAGGAAATGGGTCTTGGGTTTCATTTGGGAAATGGGTTTGGAAGAGGTAGTGGGTTGAAGGTGTGGAGCTGGAGGTCCGGATGGGTGGCGAAGAAGTGAGCCGTCGGGGCGGAGATGGGAAGTCGAGTCGGCGGGGTCGCGACCGGGCTGGCCGGAGGAAGGCAACGTCGGGGGTCGGTTTTGGGCTCGGGTTAGATAATGGAGGCTGGGTGGATGCGAGTTGGCGGGTCGCGGGTGGAAGCTGCGGGTTGTGAGCTAGGATCGCGGACGGAGGGTCGCCAGGGCAAGTGGCGGTTTCGTCGGCCGGAGGGTCGCCGGGGCAGGTGGCGATTTCGCCAGAATAGGGGATGGTTCAGAATTTGGAGTGGTTTTAGTCGTGGGCATCCCCTGGTTGTGGGTATGGTTGTGTGTTGGAAATGGGTTATGGAGGATAGAGGAGAGAGAGTGTTGGGAGGTAGAAGAAGGTAGGGGTGATAAGGTGTGTGTGGGTGTAGGGTAATTAGATGAGGGTGAGTGAGTTACATTGTGAGTATGTGAGTGTAGGATAGATGGGTGTGAGTGAGTTTATGTGTTTGAGTTATGGGTTATGTGTGTGTGTGTTTAATTTGGACACCTAAAAATATAATACTAACTAATTAAAAATTAAAATCTAAAAATAAAATCCTACTCTAAAAATAAAATAAAGATTCAATTAAAAATGAAACTAAAAAGAAATAAAAATAAAAATAAAAATAAAATCTAATAAAACTAAATCTAAAATTCTAAATAAATTTAAAATCAAATAAAACTAAAAAAATAAATGAAATCCTAAAAAATCTAATCCTAATAAAATTAAAAACTAATAAAAATCTAAATAAAATAAAATTATACTAATAAAGATAAAATAGAAAAATAGAAAACAAACTCTAGAAAATTCTAAATAAATAAAAAATAAATACTAAAAATAAAACGACACAAACTAAAAATCTAAAAAAATATTAAAAAGGGACAAACAAAACACACACAGGGTTTGGGGTAGGTTTGGGCTAAGTTTAGGCTAGGTTCGGGTAGGCTAGGGTTACGGGATTGGTAATTAGCTCCATAAAATTCGCATTTGCCTTGAAATATGAGTTTGAACATCGCAACGTGCATTCGACCTACAAAATAGACAATAAAGCACATAAGACCCAAATTGTCGAGAATTAACAACTAAAATACATCTATTCGCGGTATAAAATGTACAGTTTTGGGTGCTTATCAAGGCTCAGCCGGAGCCACAGGCTACTCAGGGGACGGTGACAAAAACAAAGGTTGCCACCATTGTTGCACAAGTGGATAATGCTGCGATTATTTCCCTAGCACAACATTCTCCCTAGGCATAACCACAATAACTAGTGGTACCAGTTCAGGCTCACCCAATGTCGTCTGTTTAGGAGAGAGTCAGATAAGCCTTCTAGAAGGGCCATCCGCCAAAGTTCCAGAGGAGCACGGATATGGTTGCAGCTAGACGATGGAAGAAATACATCTAGAGGTACTTACTTATGGTTGAGTTCAGTGACATTATAAGTAGATACTGGCTACTTTTAAGCTAGCGAGAGCAGGACTTTAGTGGTGGGAGTCGGTCACCACAACAGAGGAGAAAGATGCTATGACCAGACAAGAGTTCTGAGTGCGATTCGATCGCAAGTGATTTTCATCAATAGTTTAGACGGAGATGAGGAGAAGGTTCTTAGACCTTTCATTAGAGGGTTGGACTGTGGTCGGATATGAATTTGAATTTATGCGCCTGGAAAACTTTGTGCCAGACGAGGTGAACATGGAGGAAAAGATGGTCCTCAAGTTTACTGATGGACTCACTTGGAGGATTCACCAGCACTTATTAGAGAACCCTACACTTCAAAGATAAACTGAGGTTGTTAACTTCGCGTTGCTCCACTATCAGTAATATCGCTTCCATCTGAGAGGAGCGAAGAGGGCTGAAGAGTCTAGCCAGTAGGGCAAGAGAGGGGTGGTGGTGCTAACAGGACATAAAACCTCAACATAGGTAACATGAGAAGGGTTACCAGAATGGGGATTCTTCTTAGAGGTTCATGTCAGGTAATGAAAACTTCAGGCAGGGCCAATAATATGCCCCTCAGAGCTAGGGGAATCAGATAGGGGGCCAATATGGCCATGGTTATCAGAGCTAATAGGGCTAAAGATAGGGACAACTTCATCAGGGCTAGAAGACTTTATTGGGAGATGCTTTGTGGGGGGAGTAGGGCCACATGTGGTGTGTATGTTCGAACAGGTCTAGGGGTCAGGAACAGGGTCCCAACAGGGAATCAGGTACAATAGCTTCCAGCCCCATCGGAAGCTCCAGTGTTGTCGCATGGGTAGGGGTAGAGACAGTTTGGGCGTGTTTATCATCTTCGAGGTCCGTCTTTACCACCAGTGCTACCAGATATTGCGGGTATGTTTTTTATCCATGAGCACAAGGGGCAGGGTTTGTTTGACATTGGAATGTCATGATCATTTGTCATCATTATCTTTGCATCTGCTAAGAGTTTAGTGGATTTATCTACGGATATTATTATGATTGTAGATTCACCTTTGGGTAGTGGGACTCTCATTTTTTCCATCTGAAAGGGGAAGGTGTAGACATGGGGATGCAGTGTTTAGTAATGGACATGCTCATGTTAAACTTAGATGAGTATGATGTTATTTTAGGTATGGACTGGTTAGTGACGTATATAGCGATGGTGGACTATTACAATAGGACTATCGTGTTCTCTAAACCAGGTCAGGATATGTTCCTTGTGGCGATTCCTCGTCCGGATGGAGGGTCGAGCACACTCTTATACTATATTGAGGATGAGACTTTTGAGGGTATAATCATCTTGTTAGATTCGATCCCTGTAGTTACGGATTTTGATGATGTGTTTAAGGAGATACCGGGGTTACCACCGATTCGAGAGATTGAGTTTGTGATCGACTTAGCACCGGGGACTGGGACGATAGCACGAGCACCGTATCCTATGGCTCATTTAGAGATGCGTGAGTTGAGGGATCAGATTCAGAAGTTATTTGGGCAGGGTTTTATCCGCAGGAGTACTTCACCTTGGGGTGCTCCAATTATGTTTGTGAAGAAGAAGGATAGGTCCTTACGATTGTGTATCGATTACTGAGAGTTGAACAAGATCATAATTCAAAATAAGTATCTATTATCACGTATAGATGGCTTGTTCGATCAACTAAGAAGAGAAGCCTACTTCTCTAAGATTTATTTAAGGTCAGGGTACCATCAGTTATGTATCAGGAAGGAGAATGTTCCTAAACCTGTGTTTTTGATGAGATACGGGTCTTATGAGTTTAGGGTTATGTTGTTCGGGCTAACCAATGCACCAATAGTTTTGAGGGATCACATGAAAAAATTTCTCAGGGATTTCTTAGATAAGTTTATCATTACATTCATAAATGACATCTTGATTTACTCTCGGACAGTGGGCGAGAACGCAGAGCACTTGCGTCTGATTCTTCAAACTTTGTGGGACCACTTATTGTATACCAAATTTGAGAATTATGGATTGTGGTTATGGGATGTGCAGTTCTTGGGTCATATTGTATCTGAGAGAGGGATATATATGGATTCATATAAGGTGTCAGCGGTGAGGGAGTGAGGCCAACCCACGATACTGACAGAGGGGCGCAATTTTTTAGGGTTAATAGGGTACTACCACCAATTCATCAGAGGATTTTCAAAGATTGCAGGACCCTTGATGAATTTGACTCATAAGGGAGTGACTTTTATATGGGATAACAATTATCAGTTAGCTTTTGATGAGCTAAAGGATAAGATGACTTCAATGCCTATACTCTTATTGCCTAAGGGAGGAGTGGCGTACTTTATTTTTACCGATGCATTATTACAAGGACTTGGAGGAGTTCTGAACCAGGAGGAGCCGACCATAACTTATACATTTTGCAAGCTTAAGCCCCATGAGAAGAACTATTCCACTCATGACTTGGAGTTATCAGTAGTCGTATTTTTCTTGAGGATTTAGAGGAACTATCTTTTGGGGGAGAAGTTTCGATTATTCACGGACCACAAGTCACTCAGTATCTTTTCACATAGAAGGAGATGAATATGAGGTAGCATAGGTAACTTCAGTTCGTATAGGATTATCAGTTTGACATTCAGTATCATCCGAGGAAGGCTAACATAGTGGTAGATGCGTTGAGCCATATTTTAGAAGGATATTTAGCCGCAATGTGGAAGTCGAAGTGGGCATAGCGTCGTCAAGAGGATGAGGTAGTTTAGGCATATTTAGCAGTGATAACCGTCACACTCGAGATCATTTTGAGGGTTGTGAAGGCACAGGTTAGGGATCCGTCTTGTTAAGAGAAGATTCAACAATTATTAGCAGGTGAAGTGGATTCCTACTCAGTCAGTTTTGAGGGTGTCTTACGCTTTAATGGGAGGTTGATAATCCTAGATAATGAGGATCTACGACGGGAAGTTATGCAGGAGGCGCATGGATCGTAGTTTTTGATATATCCCGGAGGAGAGGCGACGACATTTGTGGGTCGGGATGAAGCGAGACATATCAGAGTTTGTTTTCGAGTGCACCACTTGTTAGTTGGTGAAAGTCGATCAACATAGATCAACCGGGGTTCTATAGCCATTAGAGATTTCGATATGGAAATGGGAGAGTATATAGATGGAATTCATCACTGGTTTAGGAAAATCATAGAAGGGTCACGGTTCCATTTGGGTCATTGTGGATCGGTTGACTAAGGTAGGCCATGATAAAAAGAAAATTATTTGTTGCTTTTCTATTGTATTTTTGTCGTTGTACAACTTCTCTATCCATCACAAATCTTCACAAACCTATAAAAGTAGAACAAAACTAGAATATAGCGGTAAGTGAGGTATCAATCCATATCTAATGGTGAAACACAAAATTGGAGAGGACATATATAGATTCATTTGCATTTTATTATTATTTATTTATTTTTGCTTTTTATATTTTTTTATGGATTTTTCAAGTGATTTTTTTAACTAACTAACTATACTAATTTTTATAACTACTAATTAAGAAGTAAAAGCTAATTTAAGAAAGGTGAGATAAACAAAATTTTCCTAATAAGTAAACTAACAAAATTGGACTCATGAGGGCTTCAAAATTTCATCCCATTAATGGGAGATTTGCCCTCAATAATCATCATCCAAAAATATAAGATAAACAATTGAAAGCATGAGATGATTAAAATAAAAGTAATAAGAGAGGAATAGATCAAACCCATTTAAGCATTTGAATTGGAATGTAATCTTCAATTACATCAACAATCTCTAAATTACAATCCCTCACTCATGTATTTATTGAATTTAAACTAAAAATTACAAAATAAAAATAAAAAGGATAGTGGATGAATTCATAATGGACAATTAAATAATAAAAGAGATTTGCTAAAAATGCAAATCCTAACATTATAAAATTGTACATTAGAACTCACCCAAAGAAATAAATTCTAGATCATTACTTTATATTGAGATAATTGCTAAAAATGCAAAATCTCAACATAAAGGAATGGATTAGAATTTACCTCCCATAAGGAATAAATTTCACTACATCAATCTATTTTGAATTAATTGCAAAAAATGCAAAAATTCATAATAGAGGGATGGGGTGAAATTTATCCTAGAGATAATTTTCACTACACACTTCTATATTGAGGTATTTGTTAAAAATACAAATACTCAACATAGAGGGGTGGAGAGAATTTTATCACACCAAGCTTAAAACTAAATTTTGAGATCCTAGAAATTATAATTCTAATAAAATAAAATAAAACTAAAAACTAATCAAATAAAAATTAAAATAAAATTATACTAAATAAAAAGAAATATAAAAATTAGATAATAAATCCTAGAAATTCTAAATAAATCTAAAATAAATCCTAAAAATAAAAAAATGACTCAAACTAAAAATCTAATAAATAATAAAAAGCCACAAACTAACACACACGGGCTTCGGGGTAGGTTTAGGCTAGGTTTAGGGTAGGCTAGGATCAGGGGATTGGGTATTTAGCTCCATATTGCACACAATTGCCTTGATTTAAGCGTTTGAACTCTGCAATGCACAATTTGACCTACAAAATAAATATTAAAACGCATAAGACCAAAATTATCGAGAATTAGCAACTAAAATACATCTATTTGGGGTATAAATTTTACAGTTTTGGTTTCTTTCCAATTCGTGTGGATTACACGATGAGGCATTATGCACAATTATTCATAGCAAAGGTAGTGATATTGCATAGGGTGCCTCTCAACATTATTTCAGAGATGGATAAGATCTTTGTGTCCCACTTCTGGCAGAGCTTTCAGAACAGAGTTGCGTTTGAGCACGACTTATCACTCCCAGATCGATGGGCAGACGGAGAGGGTGAATCAAATGTTAGAGGATATACTGAGGATGTTTATTCTGGATTTTAAGGGTAGCTTGGAGCAATATTTTCCTTTGGTAGAGTTTAGGTACAACAACTCGTACCAGTTCATTACTTGCATGGAACCATTTGAAGCTTTGTACGGAAGGCCTTTTCGTTTACCCTCTTGTTGGTTAAAGTTGGGGTACAATAAATTACTCGCGCTGGAATGTGATATGTTTTTTTTACATTAGTTCCAAATAATTTTCATGCTCCATGTCCCAAAATTTGAACGGAGAAAATTCAATTTCCATATTTTAATAATTATTAGAAAACTTCAGGTCCCAAATATAAATAATAAGGACAACTTTATATCACACTATTAAATATTTAAGGATTTTTAACGCCCTCCCAATTATATCCAAACTTCAAGTTTGATAAAGGGTAAATTTTTTTGGAACTTTAGGTCCAAACTATAAACAATTATTTTGGAGCATTCAATATCCTTATCCTTCTTATATGAATAATCAAAACTGCATGTTTGATTACGAAATTATTGGATCTTGAGATCCATATTATAAATAATTGTTATGGGACTTTTAGTATCCCTTGTCATATTATAAAAATAATTAAAACTTCAGGTTTGATTTAGGGGATACTTCATTGTCTAGTTAAAAAATTTGAACAATAATTGAAAACTTTAGGTCCTAATTTTAAAATAATTTGAGAACTTCTAGTCCCAAATGAGAAAATTTACATGGAACTTTCTACTCCTAAATAAAAAAATTTACATGAGAACTTTAGGTCCTAAATGAAAGTAACAATTTGGGAACATCATGTCCCAAAATGTAAATAGCTATTGAAAACTTCAAGTCACTAGAAATAACAATTGAGAATTTGGCACCCCAAATTTCGATTAGTATTGGGAATTTCAGGTCCCAAATTTAAAAGTAACACTCAAACTTCAAGTTTCAATTATTATAGAGAACGTCACGTCCCAATCTTTAATTTTTTCATATACAAAAAATTAGGCATGGCATAGTAATTTTTTCACCATTAAATATACAAAATTTGGATATGTAAAAACGTTATGAATAACTAAAATTATGGGATTGATATAAAAATAATTAAAAGTGTTATAAAATGTGTATTTAAGTGGATGTCCACTTATGTTCGAGTCCACTGATATTCTATAATTATTAAGGGGGCTATTAAATTACCTTATTGTGTACTATAAATATGGGTCATACCCTTTTAGTATTGACATATCAATGAAATAAAAGACTCACTCTCTCTAAATTCTCTATGTGTCCTTTTTATTTTACAGTATGTTATCAGCATGAGTTCTCCCAAATTTGTTGTTTAATGAAAATGCAAAGGACAAGAAACACTTGATTTCCTATTTTGACAGCATGACACGAATGTTCATATGGATAATTTGGTGAGAATACATTATGAATATAAAGGAGCGAGATGTGGTTCTATATGGACACGAATGAGTAAGTTTCACAACTCAAAAGGTAATTACATATGTTTATACTTTTAAATATTTTTATATTGATCCTATAATTTTAGTTATTCATAAAGTGTTTTACATATTCACATTCTGAATATTTAATTGTGAAAAATTACTATGTCACGTCTAATTTTTTTTTTTGCATAAGGAAAGAATTAAAGATTGGTACCCAACGTTTCCCATAATAATTGATACTTGAAGTTCCAGTTTTACCTTTAAAATTGGGACGTGAAATTCCCTAACAATTTAAATTGTTGAATCAAAAGTTTCCTATTTTTTGATTAGGACCCGAAGTTCCTAATTATCATTCAAATTTGGGACCTAAAGTTCCTAATAATATTTAAAATTTAGGGTCTTAAATTACCAATTGCTATTTCTAGGGACTTGAGGTTATCAATCGCTATCTACATTTTGGGACATGAAATTTCCAAATAGTTATTTAAATTTGGAGCCAGAAGTTCTCATGTAAATTTTTTCATTTGGAATGGAAGATTCCATGTAAATTTTCTCATTTGGGACCAAAAGGCCCATAATCTTATATATACTTTAAAATTCTATACAAAAGCATTAAGGATTTTTCTTACTAAAAGTGTCCACGTGGCACCTCCTAAATTTTTTCTCCAACACCTTTTTTTCTAAATAAGTGAATATCTGACCTTTGTGTCTCATTTCACCTGCCCTCTTGTAGATAAAAACCCTTGACCAGCCACCGCCTAACCCTAACCCCTTCAGTTTTAAAACACGTCAATGGTTCACCTTTTTTATAAAATCTGTTAAAAAGCGAGAGTGGCTGGTGTGTCATTTCGTCTGGAATAGGCCATTTATTAATAAACGAGCATTTGACTTCATTTCTTGTATTTCGTCTGTTATCTGTCATTTCATTATGAATACATCATCATCTAGCAACTCACAAAGGTTGGAAAAAACCTACTGCATCCCTCGTCGCCACTTCACTGGCCACTCCCACTTCATCCAAGGCGTCGTCCTCTCCTCCGACGGCCACTTCGCCCTCTCCGGCTCATGGGACGGCAAGCTCCGTCTCTGATGGAGGTTTGTTCCCCTTTAATTTATAGGTTTTGTTTTGAAAGGATGAATATTTTCCTCTTCTTCTACCATCATAAATTAAACCTAACCCTTTATATCCCCACATCCATTTCTTGCACTTCCAGAGATGATTCGAGCATTACCTGATGGAAACACCCCTGCAACAAACTATACTAGAGGATGGGGTGATTCAACAATTAACAAAAAATAAGGTCTATCAGAACTTCACTCTCAATTGTATCTATTTCTCAAATTTTCATGGTTGGTTTATAGTCATGGTGGGTCGGTTTGATTTTATGCCTATCTAAGCTGAGTTGGTTTTGATTTCTCATTGAGGTTCAATTGAGACTAGGGCCGGCAATATCGGCTCTTGAGGATGAAACCGCCTATAATCCACTCAAAATAATGTGTTTGGATCCCATTAATTGTGTTTGTGGGTCAAAATGGTTTGAACGATCCAATAAGATGGTTTGTTGGCGGGTCATTAGCGGGTCAAAATGGTTTTGGACCCTCACAAAAATAAAACTCAAATTACTAAAGAGTTAAAAGATTTTTTTATTCAAGTATTTATTTGTATATTTTTTTCCAAAATTATTATACCATATTTATTTGTATATGGTATAATAATTGTTTTTTCAAAAAATAAAAAGCGGATCAACCCAACCCGATCCGGGTTTGACCTGACCCGACTCGAATGACCAAACCCGTCCAAATTATTATGTCCGATCCGCTTTCGATCCGCCCAAATTTATCCATATCCATTTTTAACCCGTCCATAACCGTCCATTTTCCACTACTAATTGAGACCCAGGAATGTTGATAGAAGAGTTTTTTTTTATTGTCCATGGTGGATCGATTGGTTTTCTCAAAGCGGGTAGGTTTTGTACTCAGTTAAACTGAGGCGGGTCGCCCATATGATGAATCAATGTGCACGAGCTTGGGCAGTTTTCATTCTCAGGTGCATGGTGTGTCCACTATTCCTTTTTCTACTAATTTATGGTGTTTCAATGTAACCTATGGTGCATTGATTAAAGGTGAGTTAATTCCCTTTTTTTTAGATACCCACGATGATGAGTAATCAATATGTGTTAGTTTGGGGTTTTTTGGGGTTGTGGTTGGTGTTTGATTTGGGGCTTTGTTTGAGGTTTTTAACCATTTTCGTTTTTTTAGTTTTTGTCACAAATATTTTGTTTTATCATTTAAAAATATTATTCAGTGCATTGAAAACAATTTATGGATGAAAATTCTTTTAGTTTGTTATATGTATAATATATGGCACCACCTGATAATTAGAAAGAAAAATGAGGTGGTTCTTAGATTTTAAGATTTTATGTTGTTGGTCTTTGTGGTTGTGTTTAAGTTTAGATTTGTAGCAAATATTTTAAGCAATATTAATCTTCACATTATGGATGGAGCATATAATTAATCCCCTGCAATTGGCATGTGAAAGTCTGTATTTCTAAAGATCCTACAATATTTTGTTTATTGCCACCATCTAACCACATCTCATATAAGATGCGAAAGAGGTGTTTATTTACTATGATAAATTTTCCACTTAAAACATTAAGTGTTAGATCACCATCCCTAGAAGGATGAAGGTGTGAGCAAGACCCTGACCAATACCTATTGATCTATTTTGAAATTTTGACATGTATGTATTTTCATTCCATATTAATAATTTTGTTTATATTTGCAACGACTATTCTAGTAATTTGTCAAACCAGTATATGGAGGGGAGGACCACATCAAGAACCTAATTCTTGAAATGAATCAATCTTCAATGTGAATTTGATAGCACACTTTTTTCATGAATTTTTTTTTCCAAAGATTCTATACTTTTGTAGTTTTGATCATGTTTCATAGAAGATAATTTCAATGAAAAATAAATTTTACGATAGTCAACCACACCCTTAATATAAAAGCGCCGTTTTTTTTTAAAATTGTAAGAGGCACTTGCCCACCCCATTTACAATGGGGTTCCGCTAACATTGTTATGCATAGAACGTTGTTTCATTACTAGATTAATATGGGAATGGTGTTTTGTAGTTAGTAAAATGGTAATAAGACTGAGGTCATTGTTAATACTGTTTTGACAATGATTACATACATATCAAAACACAAGGTCCCCTAAATTGAGAATCTGTAAATATGTGTCCTTAGTGAGGGAGAGTTGAGGATGAGAGGAATCAAACGTAAATAGTTTGAGTAGGGTTAGGGAGACTCACAAAAAAAATCATTTGGTAAACCCAGTGCATAAGATAAAAATGGGTACAAATTTTTAATGCACATTTTGATGCCTTGGCGGGACCCACAACAATAAGGTATAAGTTTTTAATGCAGTGGGTTTATAAAATGAGATTTTTTGTGGGTCTCCATTGATTTATTCAAATAGTTATGATAAATTCAACTGTTTCCCAACTTTAACAAAAAATCATGATCATTCAAAAGATTTGTCGGCTAAGATCTCTTTAGTTGCCAAAGGGATATGGAAATATGTTGTTGCACAATCATCTAATCCGCGCATCGCGCGGATTTACACCTAGTTATATTAAAATTGGGATCCGAAGTTCTCAATAAAATATGTCTTAAAATAAAATCTGAAGTTTTGATTATTTTTATAATAGGGCAAGGGATACTAAAAGTCGTATAACAATTATTTATAATTTGGATCCAAAGCTCTAATAATTTTGTAATAAAACATGGAGTTTGGATTATTTATATAAAAGGGGTAAGGATGTTAAACGTTTCATAATGATTATTTATAGTTTTGGACCTGAAGTTCCAAACAATTTTACCCATTGACAAACTTGAAGTTTTGATATAATTAGGTAGGACATATAAAGCCCCTTAATATTTAATGTTGTGATATAAAGTTGTCCTTATTATTCACATTTGGAACCTGAAGTTCCCCAATAATTATTCAAATATGGAAATTGAATTTTCTTTATTCAAATTTTGGGACGTGGAGTACGAAAATTATTTGGACCTAAAGTGTCAAAAGAACATATCACAATCGTACCTGAAATTTTTATTGTCAAGAGTATAGACCAAGAGTCCCCCAATTATCATTCATTTTTTTTATATAAATATCCATATTTAATATTGTGATCATGAGTTCACAAAATATTATTTATCATTAGGGTATAAAATTTGTGGACATGAAAATTCAATGAAATATACCATAATTCAATACTTGAAGTTCTGATTATTTACAAGGTGTGAATTTTGAAAGTTCTCAAATAGTTATTTATAAATTGGACCTGAAGCTCCAGAAAATATTTTTTGGGGGGATTAGTTTTAAAATAAATTGAGTATTTAATAATACCTTTTGAACTTCTTTGCTATTCATTTTCTTTATTAAATAAAATGCCCTTTTAAATACTTTTATAATGAATAAAGGTCCCTTAACTATACTATTAATAGTTTCATCATTAAATTTTGGTCTCTTGACCTTTCGCCTCTTTTGAGCATTAAATTATTGGTATTTAACTAGCATGTAACCCGGGCGATCCGCGGGTGAAAATAATGAGAATTGCAAACTCAAAATTATTATAAATTACTTTCATGAACAATATATTGTCAATTGTTTCAACTCCCAAATTACGAAAAAAATAGTAAGAATATTATCTTATTTTGAACGGTGTACACTAAGAAGATGAATTCTATCCATATATAAAATTATGATGATTAAAACACTTAATATTGTAATAAAATAAGATAAAATATAGTATATTAGCCTATAACCGTATTTGAAAATTGTTAAAAGGAACATGTAGCGAGACTAAAAAAAGTTCAGATTAGGGTGCAAAAATTTGAAAATAAATAACTTGTCTCGTGATTTCTATTTGTTTTTTTAATTATAAAAATGCACTTTCAACAAATAAATAATATTGCTTGACATTTGTTTAATCGCTATGATTAGAATCTTGCACACATTAGTCAACAACCACTTAAATTGTAAATCAGTATATTTCTGTAAAGCAAAACAAAGGAACATCAAATTTAAAAATAAATATAAAAATATTTTTAAAACCTAGTTTGAAACTAAAATACTTACGCGAAATTCCAACGAAAGAAAACTTATAGGAAAATAATAACCATAAAATATGTGAAAGGCATTCTTAGTCCTAGAACTAAACATCACGTATCAAACTGGTTGATTAAACAATCAATAGGACAATGGGGAATCAAACACAAATGATTAAACTATGATTTCAAAATCCAACCTCCAAATAACCAAGTATCTTGTTTATGGAAGACCAAGAATGTGCGTGGAATATATGAAATGCCAATGAACATATTTCAAATCCAATTTCTTCGCAATTTCAAACCCCCCATTTCATTCTACCAAACATCTTAGCATAAAATAAAACAAACTATATATATATATATAGCCATTATAGCAACAGGTCCAAAGTCTTAACAGCTATTATAAAAAAAATCCAAATCAAATAGATACATTTATATATTATAAAAATAATTGCATTTGTGTTTTATCATATCATACCAAATAAAATCCATCAAAATTAAACTCATAAAACAATGAAATAGATCAAAAGATGAAAATATTTTAAAACCCACCCAATTGATAAATCCACAAAACCAACATCAGATATTATATTTTAGTTATGAGGCAAAGTCATTCATAATGACTTCTTTTTGCAAAGAGGTGATGAGTGAGATGACTCCATAGGGGCTCAATCTTGAATATATGTGTTAAAGTTATAAACTTGAGACAAATAATTAGCTGCCATGAGCTGCTGAATCTATTTTTTTTGTTTAAACTTTATAATTAAATGAAACACCTCCAAATTAACTACTTTTTTTTCTCATCTTCTCCAATCTGAAGTTTTTTTTTCTTGATCAAAAGTCCATTATTTTACTCATTTGTATACAAAGAAGACAAAACCACCATTTTCAAATCACCAAACTCACCCACAGGCTCAACCCAATGAGAATCATCACAAAATGAAACTATTGTTTTTCTCTGGGAAACATTGAAACCTTTGAGCAGGGCGTACTGATTCTCTACCGATAAATTTACATTCAAATTCGCTAACATGTAAGACTCTACACCATTTGAGAACAACTTGCTAAAAAAGAAATTGAATACATGATATGGATTAAATGGAGAGATTTTCCTGGTCATAGATTTCTAGATGTGGAGTACCTAGAGGGATCCATCCAACGGTCGTAATCTATTACGGTGAGGAAGCGGCTCATGGGCAGATCCAACCGATTCTACTCAAACCCGACACTGTCGCTCAACTTCGAGACTCCAAAATCGTCGACAGATCCAACCAATTCGACTCCAAATCCCAGATCTCTCTCCATAGCACACCATCCCTATCCTCAACTCCCTCATGATCCTAAAATGCCCTTCAATCATTCGATGACTTCCATTGCTTTGCCGGTAGGATCTACGATCCCAGATGTCCAGAGAGAGGGAAGCTCATGGTTGCTAAATTTGTCTACTTTCAATGGGTATACTCGTGTGTTTGGATATACAGAGATAATAAGAGGAAGGTAAAAGGACATTAAAATGTAAAATGGTAAAGGCAAATGTGTGGACGCTTCGACCGAGTAAATGGAGCAAAAAGGTAGGGAAGAGTCTGGAGGGAGAGATTATTGGGTTATTGAATATCGTTGATGCCTTCATTAATTTTACATTAAGGAGATGAAGAACCGAAAATCAACTGGGGAAGTGTGATCATAATGAAGGGAGAAATGTAAGAACGGGCGAAAGAGAGAGAAACATATAATTCATCTGGGTTGAAGAATTAGGTAGTAAATGCTATTGAGACCTCTAATACTATCTTATTAGAGGTATATATAGATTTTAACTCCTTTTCACATTATAATTATATAATATACATTGGATCCTTGAAAATGTATAAAGAACATAAAAAAAAAAAAAAATTCCTTCATTTTTTATTAATGAGGGTAGATTATTATTAGTTGGAGTTAATAAAAGTCATTTGGCCTTTTTTTTGGAAGATTTATAATAAATTTACCCCCTAATCAAATCGAAGTTTTGATACAAAAGGGTAAAGAATTTAATGTCCTTCAACTAGTAATATTGAACATGAAGTTCAACTATTTGTGTTGAACCAAAAGTTCTTACATAAAAATAATAAAAACTTGAAGTTTTATACATAATTCACACGAGGCACTTTGTAAGTTATTTTAGTATATGACCTGAAGTCCTAGGTTTTAGTTTGATAATTTTTATGAACCTGAAGATTCATATGTATATGAAATTAAATAAAGAACATTAAGTTCTTATTACTTTTCAAAATAAAATATGTATCATAATTATGTGAGTGGCCCTAGTTATATATTAAAAACCTAAAGTTTCTTAATTTCAAGCCTGAAGTCTCTCACATATCATAAGATTGTGAACTTTTGATTCATCAGTTATCAACCTAAAGTTTTAAACTTTAATTACAAAGTTTTTGTTATCATTCTTTGAATATCTAGTAATTATCTGATACGATTTTTTTAAACTCTTTCACTTCTTAAAGTTTGGTTAAAAAAGTTTGATCATAAAATATATTATCGTATTCTTAAGCATCTATATATTTCAATCTTGAGAGTTACGAGTGGAAATTATGAACAGTCATTGGGTGATGATATTTGTTTAGTAGGCAATGAACATCTCACGCTATTATAAAAAATCAGAAGTTTTTTTTTTTACTTCGTGTGTAATATAGTAGAGGTTTTGACCATAGTTGAACCTAAATCTCTACAAGATCCTATGTGATGTTGTTATTTGGTACCCTCCCATATATATGCAATAAGTTATATAAAAATATTCCTAAAGCAATTTTCTTTGTTTTATGGGCATCGGTGTACATGGATACATATTGAAATAAATAATGAAAAGTAATTTTGCATTATTCCTAGTGTTGGAAGCCATAAGCTTACACTAGAAAGCAATCATTACATTATTCAAGGGGGCATACTATACAATATTTAACGTCATAAAATTGCACTTTGTTATGAGCCTGCAACTCCATGGTTCAATTATTTATTATTATACAATGACTATTTTAGCCACCTTAAATTTTTTTCATAAGAAGTTGTCAATGCAAATAATATATATCACAAGGGTATACATAGTACTTATGATTCACCCCTTTATTGAACCATTAATAAATAAAATATTTATAGTATACGTGCAATTTCATTTTGAAGAGGCACTATTCTCGCCGTTAGAAGGAGGATAGAACGTACCAGAATAGAAATTATATTTAAAGAATGGCCCATTGCTAAAGAATGATGAGAATTATCATGGAATATTTCGACATTGTCTCATATAATTTCCTTTATTGTTCAATGCGAAAATGAAGTGAAAAATTATATTGCAACATCAAATGTCACATGGACTAGTTGCAAATGTGCTTGCCAAACTCATTGTCCCGGAAGGACAAAATAAATTCGATAGCTAATAAATTTATTACACGCCACGAGCGTGGTAAACCTATAAGTCCTAACTACTTGACTCCCCAAAAGTGGAGGTTATATAAAATCATGCCTAAATAATGCTCCAGGAGAGATTATACATAGTGCTCCAGAAGAGGTTATGAATAAAAGATCCACTTTCTCAAAAAATCCAGAAGAGGTTATTGTCTATGAAAAGATACAAGTCCCCTATGTGACTATAAAGCCCTTGAAGTTGGCAAAGGTACCTAATATTAAATGAGATCTCTATGTTTTATAGATATAGAAGAGAAAAGTGGGAACAATAAAGATGATCATCGATGATATAATTATATATGATGTTGCTAAACAAAAATCAAAGGGAAATGATACTATAAATCCATGTACTATGAATGAATGTTGACAAAGAAATTACATGATGACATAATTTGAGTCTCTTATTAAACGTGGTGTATTTGGGCATGTAGTATAAACACCATAAGATGTTAACTCTAATGGTTATGGATGGGTGTTAATAAGAAAGTGAAGTGATAATGTCGCTAAAAAGTACTTGATCTGTGGCATAAGGTTTCTTAAAGAAATCAAAAATTGATTATATACGAACATACCATCCCGTTCGACCGTAAATACTTTTTAGATATCTGACTAGCTTAGTAGTTTTATTATAATGTATTATATGAGACTCGTGAATATTATAACTTCTTATATATACGAGACTTAGACAAAGAATACATATAAAAATCCTATAATGCTTTTATTTTCCTGAAGCAAATATAAAGGGTACATAGTCAATGCACTTAGACATTCATTGTACAACAGGCAATCCAAATTAATATAGGTACAACCGTCTTTGTAAATATTTATCTAAGGAAGGCTATGAAATGTGTCATTATACAATATCCTTAAATGGATGTGCCCCTAAAGGTCTCAATTGAAATACAAAAATGTCCTTAAATGGATGTGATCCTGAAGAGCTCAACTAAAATGCAAAATATCTAAATATGGAATTCAAAAATCAATGACCTTGAGGTAACTAGTTCTTGTCTCAACCTTCAGATCAAGCTGAGTTTATGTTAAATTCATATTCGTTAGTCAAATGGATTGAAAAGTTCTGCAATGCTTTAACATATATTAAGTGTTGTGGGATAAATTATTCATACCATGCAGACCTATGATATTGGGACACTTGTACTCATGAGTATAACCCTCAATTTTTTATTTATACTTGGTCAGCTCCAGAACAACTTGATCTATGTACAAGCTAACCATCTTAAGAAGATAAACCATCAGGAAGAAGAAAAGTCATTCACATGAGAATTATCAAGAGATGCTCCACACGTGCCCTAGAAGATCAATAGTTTCATTCATTATATACGGTGTAAATGCCTGGATATATAGAGGCATTCCACACTTTGGTTTTTAGACCATTATAAATATCTTATTTCTCATAGCTCAAGGGGCAAGTCTTGTACGCATATGCAAGACTACCCAAAATTCTATGTAAATACCTTCAACTGTAATACCATAACAGTGGACGTAGGCTTTGCCTAAGCTGAACCACTTTAAAAATCTTTGTTGTTCCTTATTATTTTCATTATTTATTATCTGTGATTACAAATTAGTGATTATTAGCTATGATAAAATATCTATTAATTTTGAACATCAATATCCATCAGTCGAAATGACTGGTCATCGTTCTCTATCTATTTTATTCACTTAGTTCTAAGAGGAATGATAACTATTCCTCAGAGCAGCCTTGCGACTGCAGGTAATGTTCCAGATCCATCTACTCCCCCTAGTGTTATTGATCTCCGAGGAATTCTACTCAACCTTGCCAAAGGGCAAGAAAATGCAAGAGTCAGTTGGGCAATTGGCTCAAATGTTGCAAGATAAATCTAGCACTGCACCATCCAGGAGGGAAATGACACATCCTCCCACCAGGAATGAAAGAAGTAGCTATTCCAGATCCTCTCATGATTGATCTTACCATTGGGGGTAACATCGTGAGTTTGATCTGATATACTCAAGTATAACCTCGTCTCAAACTGGGACCCACTCGGCCAAGTCCTACTATACAAACCATCATAACTAACATTATGTACCCTCCTTCAGTTGTCTTGTACTATCAGTCTTGACTTCATCCAGTCTATTGGGTCGAGAACTATCAATTAGCCCATTAGTTATTCATAACTCCCGCCTCGTCCTGGAATCCCCTAGCAGTCAAGACCCCTCAATGAGCCCAATGGACCTACTTTAGTCTCGTTCTGTCCTAACACATCCAAGCAGTCGAGACCACCCTTCTGCTTTGCTCATCAGTTACTCGAATAGGATATTAGAGGTATCATCCTCATCCAGGCTAAGACCTCATAAGACGATATACATCCACGTGTGATGTAGGTTTCTAGTGTGACCAACCCACTGTACATGCAGTTATAACAAAATCACATGAGCACATAAGGGGAATATTTGCATCATCATTACATGCTCATGCTCACGACAAGTGTCTACTCCTCATTTGATGCTTCAACAAGGGCACGCTCCATGCATGCTTGGGGTTCATTGTGCACCCTAAGCACTATAAAAACCCATCATCTTCCCCATAAGAAGGGATCCAAAAAAAGAAAACCCTAGCTAGGCTCTGTCTCATTTGAAGTAGAGAGAGAAAGCTTGCGAGTTATGTATTTCAGGCCATTAGAGCCTCTTTTGTAGTGAAAGTTATACTCACGTGCACAGTGAAGTAGGCTGATATAGCTAAACCACTTAAATTCTTGTGTCTTTCCTCTTATCCTCATCTCCTTCTCATATTCACATTACCGTGTTATTATATATATATATATATATATATATATATATATATCCATTGTCGTGTGTGCTTGAGCTTGAGCTGATGATATAAATTTAAATGATGACTTCATAGTGTCATCATTTTGGTGCCGTCTGTGGGAACAAAGGTTCGTCATCTTCTTTTTCTTAATTTTAAACTTGTTTCTCACTTGATTCTCTGGTGGTGATCCAGTTCCACACTTAGTTAGATCTATATCACCATTAAAAGAGCTCTTATTGTTTAAGCCTTTTTCTAGCTCACTTAGCTCATCCAGCTCACCCCTTTGTTCTGTTCATTAATCGGAGAGGATGGCCTCAGATTTATCTCACGGCATTAGGCCAAGCTCTAAATATAAGAATAATTTAATGGATTCAGTCAAACTATGAAGTGCCATAATTTGAGGTGATAACTCTGGTCACAGGGGAAATGGCTCTAGTGACAAGGAGACCACCCCCGACCCCACATAAAGAAATGCCATAATAGCAAAGACGTAGATACGTGGCCAACCCTAGGCGATTACGCCTGGGAAGGCAAGGCCAAGAATTCCCAGATGACCAGTATTATGATGAGGATGAGTACTGGGAGCCCTATGAGATCTCTAGAAATACAGTGAGCCCAGTCCCACCTAGCAGAGGAAATAGTGGTCAACCGAGCCAAAATGGCTAACCCCGGTCTTTAGCACTTGATAAATTAAGCAGAGGGTCGACTTTCGACAGACTCGTACCAGTTGGTGACCTATGAAATCGACTCTCCAAATCACACAGTAGTGAAACTGTCAAGGCAAATGGAGGATGTACCAACCGTCATCTTCCACATGGTCGAGAGGAAGAGCAAAGAGAAGTTAATACCAATCAAAGGACATCTGACAGAGAGCCTTTGCATTACCCAGCCAACAGAAAAAGAATTAGGGATAATATTGTGGCAGCTGAGGGAGATAATGTAGTAGCGGCCAAGAAATTATGGAGTAGATCCATTCATAAGATGAAGGATGAAATCGATGATCTCCTGAAAAGTCGAGACCCCATTCAAGGGGGTATATAGAAGGGTCTCCATTTGTAGCTAGGATAGTGAGCTACGCAACTTCGACTAAGTTCAAACTGTTGCCTATCACACCTAAGTATGATGGGAGCACAAATTCCGTTCATCACGTTGAGATATACTAATTTATGGCTGACATCTACTCAGTTTATGATGAGATGAGATTTAGTGCATTTTTCAGTACTCTCATCGGTGCAACTCATGTATGGTACACTTATCTCCCTAAGAAATCCTTAAAGAACTTTAAACAGCTAGCCGATAAATTTATTCATAACTTTTGCTTTGGCGTGAAGCCCTGGAAAAAGGCTGCCCATATGTTATATGTAAAGCAAGGGAATAATGAGTCTTTTAGAGACTATATTAGAAGGCTTGACAATGAGAAGCTAGAAGTTGAAGAGTATGAGGAGAACAATGCCATGACTGCCCTCATAGGAGGATTGCAAAAAGGCAAATTACTTTGGAAGTTGGACGAGGATCCTCCAAAATCCTTGGCAGAACTCCTGGCTACGAGCGAAAGAGTCATGAATGCGGACGAGGCCATGGCGGCCAAGGGAGAGGATGAAAAAGAAGCTGGTGTAAGTAAATCTCACAAAGCTAAGGACAAGGATGGAAAAAAGAGGTTGACTGATGACAAGTTTGCTGACTACACTCCGCTCACAGTAAGTCCCGATTTGTCTTTGAATGAAATTAAGGATGATAGAGATTTGAGATGGCCTGAAAAGCGAAGATCTCCTCCTTATAATAGAGACAAGAGCAAATGGTGTGACTTTCACCAAGATCATGACCACACCATCGATAAATTTTTTGCATTAAATGATAAAAGTGAAATTTTTTTAAAATAACAGAAGCTTTGAAAGTACGTTGACTGAAGTGGTTCCAAGGACTACACCCGGAAGACACATGGTGAGTTGAGAGATGAGAGGCCCAAACGACATCTTTAGGCCGATAAGAAAGATGAACAATCCGATGATGATGGTGAAGACGACCCTGAACTCCCACCCAAAATCCCTAAGTCCAAGGGACGAATGTGTATGATCTCATTCAATGTAAAGATGATTAGTGGGGGAATGGACAGTGAAGGGACAAAGTCAACTGACCACAAAGTGCATGTAGTAGAGGCTAAATCAGTGCCAAGGCGAATGGAAGTCAACTCGATTTCCTCATAGCCAAAGTCGGGAAAGATAAAAAAAGGTGGATATGGATACTCTGATTATGGGATTCTCAAGGTTGTATTTCAAGGAAATCTTGGTCCCCCCATGACGACCCTTGGTCATCAAGACCAGGGTTTATGGGTATGACATATCCAAGATTGTGGTAGAAGATGCAACTCGACCGACGTTATGTATTGGAAGTATTTCAAAGGGCTAAATCTCAGCAAGAAGAGACTGATTCCATACCACCAACCCTTGATAGGGTTCAGTGGAAAGAAAATGCATCCTCTTAGAGTGTATGAAATGGAAGTCTACATGGGCACCTAGCCGAGTGCCTAATAAAGAAAGTTAACTTTTTTGTAATGGATGAAAATATATTTTCGTCTTACAACATCATCCTCAGTCGTGTAGATCTCAAATAATTTGAATTCGTTCCCTCTACTATACACTAGATGGTAAAATTATGGACTCCTTATGGAGTAGGGGAAGTGTAGGGTGATTAAGTGGAGGCCAGAGAATGCTACTTCTGCTCAGCCGAGCAGAGGGAGGCCTATAAAAAACTCACCACCTCATACAACATTGATACTCTCGAATCAATGGACGAGAGGAAGCTAAAGAAAGGCGAGGCCACAGAGGAGGTAGAATCCATCGTCCTTAATTAGGATGAGCCGAAAAAAATTGTCCAAATCGGCTCCTCTCTGAAAAAGGAGGTGAAGGGGAAACTGATAGAGCTGTTAAAGAAGAGGTAGATCATGTTTTTGAATCCATAAAGATATTCCACGAATAGACATGAAGTTCATCTGCCAAAAGTTGAACATTGATAAGAAAGCAAAGTCGATGAGATAAAGAAGAATGGCCTATGCAAGGGAGAATTATGGGGCCATCCAGGAAGAAGTTAAAAAACTCTAGTCAACAAAGTTCATTAGAGAGGTGCACTATCCAGAGTGATTATATAACATTGTGATAGTCCCTAAGGATAATGGAAAATGGCATATGTGTGTCGACTATACTAATCTGAACAAAGCTTGTCCTAAAGACAACTCCCCCTGCCTCGTATAGATTAGATGGTTGATGCCACAGTAGGTCATGAATTCATGAGTTTTATGGACACATACTTTGGATATAATCAAATATTTATGGATGGGGATGACTCAGAGAAGACTTCCTTTATCACTGATAAAGGGACTACTGCTACAAGGTCATGCCTTTTCGACTTAAGAATGCAGGGGAAACCTACTAGAGATTAGTCAATAAGATGTTGAAGAACAATCGACAAGACTATGGAGGTATATATAGACGATATGCTAACAAAGAGACTCAAGGTCGAGGACCATGTGGTCGGCCTTGAGAGGACATTTGATACGATGGATTGTTACCAGATGAAGTTAAACCTATCCAAGTGTGTATTCGGTATGGGTGCATGAAATTTTCTTGACTTCATCGTCAATTAGGGGGGAAAGAGGCAAACCCAGAAAATATCAAAGCGCTGATTGAGATGAAGATCCCAAAGACCATTAAAGATATGCAGAGGCTGACGGGAACGGTCGCTTCACTCAACAAGTTTATCTCAAGGGCACAGATAAATGTCTCCCATTCTTTAAAATTCCAAGGAAAACATTTGAGTGGAATGAAGAGTGTGAGATATCCTTTCAAGAGCTTAAGGCTTATCTGGGTTCTTTGATGCTTTTTTCAAGTACCGTTTAAGAAGAACAATTTTTTTATACTTAGTAGTGTTAAAGTCTGCAATCAGCGCAGTCATCGTCCAAGATGACAAAGGGGTGCAGAAGCCGGTTTACTTTAACAGTAAGGCTCTTTAAGGGGAGAGATGAAATATCCAAAGATGGAGAAGTTGTCATACACTTTGATACATGCTTCTATGAAGATGAAGCCTTACTTTTAAACCCACACTATGGTGGTGATCATCGATACTCCTTTAAGGAAAGTCATTCATAAACCCGAGAAATTGGGTAGGCTAATGGTTTGGTCAGTTGAGCTCGATGGGTTTGACATCATAAACCAGTCAAGACAACAATTAAAGGGCAAGCGTTAGCCTACTTGGGGCTGAGTTTACTTGGGACGAGGCCGATGCCAAAGAAGATGAGGTGGTAGTTTGGCCAGAAAAAAGAAACTGTGGGTCTGGCCATAGCAGAGGGTGTACGAGCCGATCTTACAGAAAAAGGTGTTTTGTTCAGAAGCGATAAAGATAATGAAGGGAATTTTATGGTCGACAGTCCAGTCTGGGATTTATTTGTGGATGGTTCCTCATGTGAAAGCGGCAGTGGGGAAGGGCTCATAATGTCAGCTCCAAACGGGATTAACATTGAGTATGCATTAAGGTTCAGCTTTAAAGACTCCAATTAAAAATCTGAGTACAAAACTCTGTTGGCAGGATTATCCCTGGCCAAGGTATTGAATGTCAGCCACGTGGTAGTTCACAATGACTCCCAGTTGGTAATGAACTAGATATTAGGAATTTATGAAGCAAATGATGAGAAGATAGCCAAATACTTGGCCAGTGTGAAAAGGGTCTTAGCGTACTTCAGAGAGGTGAAAGTAAGAAGAGTTCCTCGTATTAAAAATAGTCGAGATGATGCATTGGCGAGGTTAGCATCGACAACTAAAATAGAAATCAGGAAAACCGTCCCAGTTTAGATACTACACAGATCGAGCATAGAAGAAGACAAAGGGAAACTTGATAATTGTTTAAATTTGAATCTTAGAGCTTCTTGAATGGAGCCTCTTATCAAATATATCAGAGACGGGGAGATACCAGAGTCAAAGTGCAATAGAAAGAAATTGAGATACAGGGCAATAAAATTCACTATTATAGGAGATGTCCTATATAAGAAGGGTTTCCATCTCCCCTTATTGCGATGCGTCCACCCCTTAGAGGTAGAGTATGCTTTGAAATATGTGCATGAGAGATTATGCTCCAGTCATATTGGGGAACGATCTTTAACAAAATGGATAGTAGCGCAGGGTTACTGGTGGTTGACCCTTGCTAAGGATGCGACCGACTATGTAAAAATGTGTGATAAATGCCAAAGATATGCATGTATTCCTCATCAGCCTCATCGACCTCTGTCATCCATCACGGTTCCTTAGATATTTAAAGTTTGGGGGATTGACTTGGTGTGACCTCTGCCTTAAGTTTCATGCAATTACAGATATCTGATTATGGAAATCGACTTCTTTTCCAAATGGGTAGAGGCTAAGGCTATGGTCTCCATCACGAAGATAAATACCTTTAAATTCATTTGGAGCAATATCATTTGCAGATATGGCCTACCTCATAGATTTATCTCAGACAATGGAAAATAATTAAAAAATAATTCCATGGAGGCTTATCGTGGAAGGCTCGGCATCAAACAATTCTACTCAGCACCAGGCCGACCTTAAGCAAATGGTCGGACAGAGGTCACAAACAGAACAATCTTGGACGGGATCAAGAAGAAGCTAGAAGATGCCAAAGGCTTGTGGACAAAAGAGTTACATGTCATCATGTGGGCCTACAAGACGACATAGAGGACGCTAACGAAGGAGATCCCCTTTATATTGGCCTATGGCTCAGAAGTTGTGATACTTAATAAACTCAGCCTGCCCAGCTACAGAGTTCAGACCTATGACCCAGAGACAAATAATGAAGAGAGGAGGATGGACCTAGATCTAATAGAAGAAAGAAGGGAGGATATAAAGATAAATCAAGCAGCATACCAACAAAGAATGACCAAGTTTAATAATAAAAGGTCAGACCTAGGGTGGTAGTGGTGGGGGACCTAGTTTTTAAAAAGGTTTGTCAGAAGACGAACAAGTTACACCCAAATTGGCATGGTCCCTACAAGGTCAACGACGAGGTCTTCTTAGGGACGTGTCGACTGGAGAATTTAAAGGGATAGCCATTATCCAATCCATGGAATGCAGACTATCTAAAAAAATATTACCAGTAGTCTTATGATACAGTTCAGTTTATGTAACTTTCTCTTTGTATTTGAAAGATTCAAAGTGATGAATGAAAATGGTTCCAAGTTTTCCCCCATATATTTCTTATATGAGTTATCTAAATGCAAGATTTGAGATGTCTTAGGCTAAATAACATCATCCCTTTGGTTAATTAGCATTGATTCACTCTTTGTGATACGAGAAACCAGGTGAGACTCGTCTCGTCCGTGGGTTCTTAATAACACAGAGAGGGGGAGTAATGTGATAACATAACTAAGGTGGTGAAAAACACAAACTCTATGAATTATCATTAACTTGGTTATCTATCTCTCGCCTAAGGACGAGAATAAACTTGACATTAACACAATTAATTTGGTGATCTCCTACGTAAAAACCATTTCATTATGGTTACCTTAAACATCATTAATTTGGTAATTTCAAATCGTAAAATCATTAACTTGGTTATTTATCCCTCGCCTAAGGATGAGAGTCTTACTTAAAAATAATCTCACTATGGTTACCTTAAACATCATTAAGTTCGTGGTTTCAAATTGTAAAATCATTAACTTGGTTATTTATCTCTCGGTTAAGGACGAGATTGGACTAACACCATACCTTAAAACATCGTTAAATTGGTGGTTTGAGAATCAATAGGTTGTTCATTTATTTATCTCGGTTACGACCAAGGATGAGCGTATCTTTCATTAAAAATTATAAGGCCATTAACGGTCATACATATATAAAGCAAGCGCTGACTATAAAAGATGTGACATAATGAGAAAAGGATAATAACACATAAGAGCTGACCATAAAAGATTCTCAAGTTGCATTCACCACATCTCTAGAATGAATAAACATGATGTTTAGATGATGACACAAATATTGCTAAAAAATACTATTCAAAGGTTACACATGAGAAAAGGGTAAATTAGGCCATAGGCGGCCGCTCAAGGAGTAACATAAAGAAAAATTAGATATTATATTTTGGAGGAGTATCGTCCTTGATGGTGGAGACAAAGTCAACAGTAGGATAAGTGTCGAACCCATTACCATTGAAAAGTTTGGGCATATGATATGTCAAGTGTTTCTTTAGCCTCGTCTTCGGAGTCCATGACTTTAACAGCCGGTGCTTCCCTAGGAAACCTATTTCAAAGTTCCCCCTCAGTGATGGAGGAGATGGGAATGACTCATTGGATAAGGGTTGGTCAATGGTAACTCTCGATCCCTCAGGACCCTAAGTCCTATAAGGTTGGTTAGCCTCAGCAAACCCAATAGTCCTAGAGTCAGCTGTACTAAAGTCAGGGACTGTCATGGCTTGCTTATAAGAATCGATCTCACTAGAGACCTTAGAGGTCAAAACGCTACAGTCCTCAGAGGAAGAGATGTCATTGGTGCCCTCACTCTGATAAGAGCTTAAAATCATTGAATCATCACTTACTTTAACTACAGGAGGACAAATTAGAGCCAGAGGGACAGTATATATAAGACGTGTGAGGTCGGTCCTGAATTTTCTTTTAACCCCGGCCTTAACGTCTCCCTTACGTATTTCTCTAAGAATACAACCCTCAAGGTGGGAAAATTGATCAATCAATTCATATAAAGTCTTAAACATTCAAAGAGTTTGACTAAAATTAACTTAAAGATAAAAAAAATAACAGATGAACCGTTTTGTTCAAGAACACCTTCAGAATAGTGGTTTGAAGGCCACCAAAGAAGGCAACCGGAGTAGCTCCAATGACCTTTACAAATGAAAAAAAAAAGACAGGAAATATATGGGAATATCCTAAGCTACCACCCAAAACCCAAAACCTCTCCTAAAAGTTACCTAGGGAAGCCTTAAAAACGCCTAATAAGGCTGTCGAATAACTCAAGAACTCGTTGAAAAAAATAGCAAAAGCTTAAAATCACTAAAAATGGAGAAACCCTCAAGCTAAATAGATGGTAGAAGTTACCCAATGAAGGAAAATGCCTGAAGAACCAAAGGTGAACCCTAAATCTAGTCAGAAAATCTTAATTAAAGGAGATATAAGGGAGAAAACTGGGTTGCTGTGGAAAAAGAGAAAGTTTGCGCGCGAGTTGGATGCAGAAGAAAGAGAAAAAAGAGGATTTAATTGTATTTAAATAGTGATAATGATTGCGCGCGATTCCCAAGGCCTTCATCATTAGGGAACAACTCCCCAGACAGAGCTGCAACCATCATCCTTGGACAACGTGCTAAACTATAAGAAAAGTGGCAAGTGTCACTCAAAAACTCTCACTCATTATTTCAGACCTGATATAGAAAGAGCATCTCAACTATCAGTAAGAGACATCTCATTAACTTTTCCCCTCAGACATTTTTACCCCTTAGCCTTCTACTGACATTCAAAGCTAAGGGCTAGGGGTGATTGATATACCCAAGTATAACCTCATCTCAAACTGGGACCCACTCAGCCAAGGTTGGCCATCCAAATGAAGCACCTTATACTCATGACTCACTTTAGTCTACATTGTATAAGTGCTCATCTAGTTTGGAAATAGTGACAAAATTGAGTCCCTTCCCTAGACACCAAAGAACCTCAGAACCTTCTACTATATTCCTCTTGATTGTTGATTAAAGGTATATTCTCAATCACCCACACACATTACGATTGCATACATATCATATATATTGCATAAAATGCTTGTGTGAGTAAATTCCCCTTTAAATATACTTTTAATATTTTTGGGGAATTTTTATACACTTTTTAAATGATTTTTTAAGAAATTAAAATTTGTTTTATAATCTTCTAGGGTCATTGTGTAAATACTGATTCAATCACATTTTGCCTACATATTTGGTTTGGTAGAATCTGAATGTGCTTGAGACTTCAGGATGCGTGTGTATTTATTTTCAAAACACGCGTGTGAGTGTTCATCTGGGCCTTACACTTGTCTCTTGCACAACGGTCTGATTTCTGTTTGTTAGTAGACTCATAACTTGTACACCTTATCAGCCCTTGGATCTCTTATATCAACGATCTTCATGCATTTTTATCCAATCCCTGTGAACCTCTCTAGACCAATCAACACTTGTTTAAATCACCGATAATGTTAAATCGTTGGATCAAAGTCAAAAGGCCAAGACCAAATCTCAGCCTTTAGATTTGCACCAACCTTTTTGATCCTTCCTAGCCTACTATATAAGGAGGCTTACCCTCAGCATTTGGAAACTTTTGGCCAGTTCATAAACTGAGAGAAGAAAGGAGAGAGAGAGAGAGAGAGAGAGAGAGAGAGAGAGGGAGAAATCAGAGAGAAAAAGAAACCCTAAATCGTCCAAACCCTATTTTGTTTTCAAACCCTAAACTCATTTATCCTAAACAGTATTTACCGAACACTATACCTGTGTGTTTAAGAGTTTTGTTGGTGGGGGTTTGAAGGTTGTTTAAAGAGTTTTATCCTCTGAGTTCGAGATCTTGTTTCCAACTTAGACATTTCATGTTAGATCTCTATTTCTCTTTCATAGAAAAAGTAGATCTGATTATTGCATGTCATATTATACTTAGATATGCATATTTAGTTTCTGATCTTGAGAAATCATTTTGTTGATTAATTTTTTTCTGTAAATGTTTTTCACAACTCTAGAATCAACAAAATTAATTTATGTTTCTAATTCTTACGAAACAAGACTTTTGACCTAGTTGGAATCGTAATTGGTGGTTTACAATTTCAAAATCATTTTCAAAACTCCTGAAATTACTTTAGACCTTGGAAGTCTTTCGAGCAAGGTAACCTTAGATTTCGGGATTCTTTGAAAGGTCAAATAAAGCCTTTTATTTCTAAAGAAGAGAGAAACTGAAAACCCTAAGTCATTTAGACCTGTTATGTAATTTGATAGGACTGTTTGTATAAAATAAGTGTGCATGTGTGCATGCATGTGTTAGATCACCATCACAAAAATTTTCATACTAAAACACAAAAGTGTTGGACATAAGATCTTGAAACAACAAGAGTCGACGTAATGACTGAAGCAAAGTGTTGAGAACTGAGCAAGCTGAGAAAGCCACATCAACATCAGAACTGCAGAAAAGTTAGAATCAAACCAGTGGGTACATTTTTAAACTTGTATAGGTCTGATTTATTTGCACGTGTGTTAAATAGCTTGTAACTTGTATATTTTGTTTTAGTGGATTTTTGGTTTGTGACTTAGAAGTCAGCGTGGATGTTTCCTCAGTTGGGTGAGGTTTTACCACGTTAAAAACTGTGTGTACTTAATCTTCCTACATCTCCTCATCTCATTCTTGTGGGTGTGCTGACATAAACTATCTTAGTTTTTGATTTTCGAAACCTGTTATAAAATCTTGAACAAATCTCGTGCATGTTTTATTAAACACATCTTGTGATTAATCTATTTCGATTTTAAAAAAGAGTTTCTTCAAAAAATAGTTCGGGTGTTACTTTAATAGTTTAATCTTGTATTAAACGACCTAAGTAACATCTTTTTCAATTGGTATCAGAGCTTGAAAAATTTATTTTTTAAAAGATCTTGTGTTTCTGAAATTATTTTCTTAAAATCAAACAATGGATGAGAAAAATGAAATATTTGGTAACTTGACCAGACCTCCTCTCTTTGATGGAAACAAATTTTCTTACCGAAAAGTAAGGATGGTTGCTTTTATACAAGGAATTTGGGAGATGAAGTCTGGGATATTGTTGAAAATGGATATACTTATGCTACAAAACCAGCCAGTGAAGGAAGTAATGAGAGGATTAAGAAAGTATTAAGTGAATTCACTCAAGAAGAGAAGCAAGCTTATCGAAACAATAACTAAGTCAAGAATGATATCTTTATGTCTATAAATGAACATGAGTTCAAAAGGATCTCATCTTGTACCACTTCTAAGGAAGCTTGGGATACTCTGGTTACTGCTTATGAAGGTGACACTAGAGTTAAGGTTGCTAAAATACAGATGCTTATCCAGCAGTATAACTCTTTAATCATGTCAGACTCTGAATCTTTTGATGACTTCTACATGAAATTAACTGACATTGTGACCAAATTACACTCTAATGGGATAACTTATGACAAAAATGAAATTATCTCGAAAATTCTAAGGTCATTACTGATGATGCTGAGATTCAGCACCACCAGATAAGTGATATGAGCTCAAACAGTAGTAACCATGGCAGCCATAGAGATGTAAGTGTATAAGTATGTAAGTGTGTAGAAGGGGATGAGTATAAGAGGAATCAGACAATGATGTATAGTGGTTCAGCCAATTTAGCCTACATCCACTGTGAGTGTGTGATCCACTAAGTATGGGCCCTAATGGCCTTGGATACAATGCACATAATCTCTCTCTCTCTCTACTGTGTGTACAAGCAGAGTCTTTGCTAGGGTTGCAATAATCTGATCCCCTTGTAGGGTTGTAGGTGACAAGTATATATAGGTCTTGGGGGGTGTAGTGTAACCCCCAAGTATGCATGGTGCATGTGAATGATGATCCAGCCAACCTCCTGTTGACACCTGTAGATGCCAAATGATGACTTAATATTCCCTCACGTGAGGGTGTGATTTTGTTATAACGGTCTGCCACGTGCCATGTGAGCCTCACGCGCACTGTTCCACGCGTCTCCCAAACCACGCGCTGTGATGATGTCACCCTCGGCCTATGAGACGAGGCCGAGGGCAAAGTTTCTTCCGCTAGTGAGTCTGGCTTGATTCTGGCCTCGTACTGTCGTACCCTCGTAGGGTCGTCCGGATCCTGGGGAAGGGTCGGCCCCTCGTAGGGTTGTATAGAGCCTGGTGGAGGGTCGGCCCCTCGCAGGGTCGTCCGGAGCCTGGTGGAGGGTCGGCCCCTCGTAGGGTCGTCTGGGCCAGGTGGAGGCCAGATGGGGTCCTGGTGAAGGGTCGGCCCCTCGTAGGGTCGTCCATTTTGGACATAATCTTCAGCCAAGCCAAGGATATAAACGGGTATATCAATAACCCCCCAGCCCTTAGCCATATGTGCCATTGAGATGGCTGAGGGATAATGTTATAATTGAGATGCGTGTATGATCAGTTAGGTGAGTGACACATGGGCAGGTACTCATTGCTATTCAAGTTTCCAATGCAAGGCGGCTGTACACTTGCATGGGGCTTTGTGCCCTAATTATACCCTTCTTGGCAAATGTGCCCATTTATGACCAAAGTATTTAAGAGATTTTCAAACTCTCTCTCTCCATATTCTTCTTCTTCGCGCCCAAGTCTATTCTCTCTCTAGAACCAGTAAGCTTCGCCACTTGCAGCCTTCGTTTCGTCAGGTCTCAGCAGCGTTACTCTCCCTCTTTATCAGGTATTCTCCTTCATTAAGAGCTTTCCTTTGTCTTCAATTCTGTTTATTTTTTAGGGTCGTAGGTCGGCACTTTCTTAGAGTTCCCCCATAGCCTTTTCCGGTGTCTTCTCCGGTTGTTAGTTCTTGAACATTTTTGACGAAAACATTTTAGTTCCTTGGTTTGATCCAAAAGTCAAACTTGGTCAATCCCCCAAGTGTTTGTAGTTGAATTAGCCAAGTCTAGTGTAATTCCTCCAAGTGTAGGGTCTTCTCTTTAATGCTTAGGAGGCTTTACAACTTAGTGTCTGAATTCCCATCTTTGAGAGAGAAACTATTTACCGAGATCAGACGAATAGAGGAAGAGGAAGAGAGGAGATGAGGGGCCGACCCTAATTGGGTACGACCCATCTTTCCCATTCCTCTTGCCACCATAAGACCATCTGAACCCTCTGAGTCTTGTGGGTCGTCATCCCGTCCGGCCGATACTCCCAAACCAAGTGAAATGGACGAGAGAGCCTCCTCGCCAACTGGTGCTGGAACGTCGGGTAGAAAGGACACGTTTGACATTAGCCCTCCCCGAGAGGCCGAGGGTACGATTCCCTCTGAGGCTGTCCCTGTGACAACCCTATCCCCAAATGCCTTCCAAGTGGCATTCCCTCAGGGTCTTCCTGCAGGTGATGAGAGGGAGGGGGATGAGGACGAGGACGATGATACAGATGATGAGGTTGACACCTCCCATGCCTCATCTTTTATCTCCTCCGTTAGGGATAGGGACCTTCTGATATGGAGGCATATTTACGGAGTGCCCTCTGGGGTAACTATGAGGGTTCGCTCTGAGACTGAGAGGGTTTTTGAGGGTGAAGAGGGAGAGGTTGCAGTCTACGAGCAAATGTTCAAGGTAGGTGTCAGACTTCCCTTCCATCCTGCCATTGTAGATATTCTGTCGGCTCTGGGCGTCTCCCCCTCTCAACTTCCACCCAACTCCTGGAGGACGATTCTGGGTTACATTTCCTTGTGGAAGAATGCCTTTACCGACGAGCCCTCGGCTGACCTATTTCTGGGCTGTTACAACATCACATCCTCGTCCAAGCAGCCTGGATATTATCACCTGGGGGCAAGGAGGTCTGAGAAGAAACTCCTCCATGTGGCACAAACTTCCAACCATGATTGGAAGAAGAGGTTTTTATTTATCTCCGGGGAGTGGGAGCCCGTTGCTGATGGTCCGAGGGTCCCCTGGAAGTGGTCTAACCCCTCCATGAAGGCCAGGTCAGACCCTGGACTTAGTCTGGAGGAGAAGGATATAGTAGACTATCTGAGAGGACGAGGGCGAGAGGGTGAGCTTGCAAAATTCAAAGACTTGATGAACCCTCGATTCCTTAAAGAAGCTGGTCTGAGGGTCGGCCCTCTGACAGAACTATGTGAGTTACACTGAACATTTTCCCTTCTTTACTTATTTTTGAAGTGTTCTCTCTTTATCTCTAAACTTTTCTGACATGTCGTCCTCTTATCAGATCGTCCTGCAGGTACACCAGACTTCCTCTGGGAAATGACTGCTCCAAGCCTACTTGCTGGTTTGTCAAAGAAGAAGGGGAAGGAGCCTCAGCAAGCTCCAAAGAATACGAGGGCCTCAGGGCCGACGGTTGTTGAGCCGACAGCCGATAGCCGCAAAAGGAAGGAGCCTGAGGCTCCTGTTGAGCCTCGGCCTGATCCTAGGACGAGGGCAAGGGTCGAAGCTTCTGAGGGGACGACCTCTTCGTCCAGCATGGGGGCCTTCTGGTCTCAAAATATGTCCCATCTGAGGGCCGACCCCTCATCTCTTATTGCCAACCTGAGGGCAGCCAAGGCCTCGATGTTCTCTGCACCGTCGGCCTCTGACTTCGAGTTCTTGGCAAAGATGCCTCCTGCCAAAGTGTACGACTACGGTCTGCACTCCCTTGCCCAGGTATTGGTCTTGACCTTTAATTTCATTTTCACCAACTGTTCCCTCGGCCCCTCTTGATATTTGTTCATTTTTCTTGCAGTCTGTCTGTGCCTTCACCTCAGCCACCAAGTGGATGGCTGAGAATCAACAGAAATTCCATGAAGCTGAGAGGGCCATTCAATAAGAGGCTGACCTACGGACAGAGCTGGACACTGCGAGGGCCGAGCTGGAGAGCACAAGGACTGAGCACGCTAGAGTTATTGATGAGCTGACGAGGCAGCATGATGCTGATCTTAAGGCTAAGGACTTGTTGATCAAGGGCAAGGACGAGGCTTTAACCAATATGGAGGCTAAGCACAATACTGACCTTGAAGCAGCTGTCCAGAAAGCCGAGGCTGATGCCGTTGAGGCTTACAAGGTCTCTGATGAATTCCAAGGCTTCGGCCTTGAATATCTTGAGAGGGGAATTAAGACGGCCTGTCGGTGGGTCGTCCTAAAGTTTGCCGACACAGTATCATCCATCCGCCCTTCTCTTGAGGTGGTTCAGCTGGATGATCCCCTGATTGCCGAAGCCCTGTCGCAAGTGGAGTCCCAAGTTCATGTTGAGGAGGTCGGCACGTCTGAGGATCGGCCATTCGTGATTGCTGAAGAGACCCCATTGGCTGATGTTGAGGCTCTGCCCTCTGATGTTATTCCTTAGGGTGGCTGTCTGTAGCCTATACCCTCATTTTTGTATTTTTGTTCAAAGGCCTTGTAAAAACACTTGATACTTATGTTTTATTAATACCATTGTCTCTTCCCTTCTATAATTGTTGTCTTTAATTATAGTATGGCTTGCTCATTATTGATGCTACTAACCCCTCCCTCGTCTTTCTTGAGGACCACTGTGGGGTCGTCCCCTCATGTGGCCTCATTATAGCCGAGGGTTCAAGTAACCAACTTAATGATTTTTAAATAAAGTCTACTCTCGTCTTTCTTGAGGACAGTGGTGGGGTCGTCCCCTCCACTGATCCTCATTATAGCCGAGGGTTCAACTTACCAACTTAATGGTTTTACGTGAAGTCTACACTCGTCTTTTTTTAGAACAGTGGTGGGGTCGTCCCCTCCACTGGTCCTCATTATAGCCGAGGGTTCAACTTACCAACTTAATGGTTTTAAATGAAGTCTACCCTCGTCTTTTTTTAGAACAGTGGTGGGGTCGTCCCCTCCACTGGTCCTCATTATAGCCGAGGGTTCAACTTACCAACTTAATGGTTTCAAGTGAAGTCTACCCTCGTCTTTTTTGAGAACAGTGGTGGGGTCGTTCCCTCCACTGGTCCTCATTATAGCCGAGGGTTCAACTTACCAACTTAATGGTTTTAAGTGAGGTTTACCCTCGTCTTTCTTGAGGACAGTGGTGGGGTCGTCCCCTCCCCTGATCCTCATTATAGCCGAGGGTTCCACTTACCAAATTAATGGTTTTAATGAAGTTTACCCTCGTCTTTTTTGAGAACAGTGGTGGGGTCGTCCCCTCCACTGGTCCTCATTATAGCCGAGGGTTCAACTTACCCAATTAATCTACCCTCGTCTTGTTTGAGGACCAATGTGGGGTCGTCCCCTCATGTGTCCTCATTATAGCCGAGGGTTCAAGTAACCAAATTAATGATTTTTAAATAAAGTCTTCCCTCGTCTTTTTTGAGGGCAGTGGTGGGGTCGTCCCCTCCACTGATCCTCATTATAGCCGAGGGTTCAAGTAATCAAATTAATGATTTTTAAATCAAGTCTACCCTCGTATTTCTTGAGGACAGTGGTGAGGTCGTCCCCTTCACTGGTCCCCATTATAGCCGAGGGATCAACTTTCCAACTTAATGGATTTCTGTAGATGTTTCCATGCGTGCTAGGACTGACAACAGGATGAGGGAAACACTGATATTTCTCATTAATTTTCCAAGTGTTCTGTTGGAGAAACTCTCATTACAATTATGGCCTTTCAAGACCTTACAACACTACTGATAGTATTTCTTCAAATGATCTGCATTCCAGGGGTTGGAAAAAGGTTCCCCTTCTAGATTTTCTAGTCTATATGTCCCAGGGACAACTTCATCGATGACCCTATAGGGGCCGTGCCAATTAGGGTGGAGTTTGTTGGGCTTTTGCCAAGTCTTCTTGAGAACCAAGTCTCCTACTGCGATAGGTCTCTGTTTCACCCTCTGATTGTAAAACTTTGCGGTCCTCTGCTGGTAGGAAGCCTGCCTTATCTCAGCATCCTCCCTTCTTTCCTCAATCAAGTCCAAGTCAAGTCTCCTCTCTTCCGTATTTCCCTGGGGGTCGTACATTTGGACCCTATGAGTGGGAAACTCGACTTCAGTGGGGATGAATGCTTCTGATCCATAAGCTAACATGAATGGGGTCTCCCCAGTAGAGGTCCTTACTGTCGTCCTGTACGCCCACAACACTGCATATAACTCCTCGACCCATCTTCCTTTTGCCTCCTCAAGCCTCTTCTTAATCCCATCTAGGATTGTCCTGTTCGTAACTTCGGTTTGCCCATTGGCCTGAGGTCGGCCTGGGGTGGAGAAAAATTGTTTGATACTTACCCTCTCACAGTACTTCTGCAGAGAGGCATTCTTGAATTGGGTCCCGTTATCCGAGATGAGGGTGTTGGGTAGACCATATCTGCATATCACATTCTTTCAGATGAACTGGAAGGTCTTCTGCTCCGTGATCGTGACCATTGGTTCGGCCTCTACCCACTTTGAAAAGTAGTCAATTGCTACGATGAGGCACCGATAGTTATTGACTGCCCTCGGTAAGGGTCCCACCAGGTCAATCCCCCATACTGCAAACGGCCATGGGGATGTAATGGAGGTAAGAGGCTGATGAGGTTGGTGAGGGATGGTAGCAAATCTTTGGCATTTATCACACTTTTTAACATATGCGGCAGCATCTTTCCCCAAGGTCGGCCACCAGTAGCCTTGGGTGATCACCCTCTTTGCCAAGGATCTACCCCCAATGTGGCTTGAGCACGACCCTTCATGCACATCTTGCAGAATAGAGGGGACTTCTGAGGGATGCACACACCTAAGTAAGGGGAGCAGAAACCCCTTTTTGTACAGCGTGTCTCCGATAACAGTAAACTTTGCAGCCCTGTATCTCAGCTTCTTCCTCTCTTGGCTTGCTTCTGGCATCTCTCCCCCTTTAATGTATCTGATCAGAGGATCCATCCATGAAGGTTCTTGAGAAACATTCATGCAAATGCCGAATGTTCCCTCGACGTCTTCGATAGTTGGTCGAAGCAAGATTTCTACCGGGACTGTCCTCCTTATGTCTGTCCTAGTAGCTGAGGACAACCTTGCAAGGGTGTCAGCATGACCATTGTCGAGTCTAGGTATCCTCTTGAATTTCACTTCTTTAAAGTTTTTCAGTAAGGACCTCACCTTCTCAAGATACCTAGCCATCCTATCGTCTTTGGCCTCATAGGCTCCTAGTATCTGATTCACCACCAGTCTTGAATCACTGTGAACCAAAATTTGGCCGATACTTAGAGATTTGGCCAAGGAAAGGCCAGCTATCAAGGCCTCATACTCAGCCTCATTGTTGGAGGTTTTGAAGTTGAACCTCAGGGCGTACTCGATGTCTGTACCGTCGGGTGCTGATACTATCAATCCTGCTCCTCTCCCGCTTTCGCAAGAGGACCCGTCGACGAAGAGACTCCACATGGTCTGTTCTTCTGAGAAACTTCCCTCGGAGAGGGACCCCTGTCTGAAAATGTATCTTCCCTCTTTGTTCTCGGTTGCTTTCCTCTTAGCGGTGCTGGCTTCAGCCCTGGCTGTAGGCGTGTCGGTGATCCTGTCTTGTATACCTGTCTCCCCGAGGGTCTCACCCTCGGCTTCATCGCTCTCCCAAGTAAACTCAGCCACGAAGTCTGCCAACGCCTGCCCCTTAATGGCTGTCTTAGGCTGATACACGATATCAAACTCCCCCAGCTCTATAGCCCAGGTCATTAGCCTTCCTGATTTTTCAGGCTTGTGTAGGACCTGCCTAAGAGGAGAGTCAGTAAGGATGACCATAGTATGAGACTGGAAGTACGGTTTCATCTTCCTTGAGGCATGGATCAAGGCATAGGCTAACTTCTCCATCCTCGGGTATCTTTGCTCTGCCCCCTGGAGTGCCTTGCTGTTGAAATATACGGGCTTCTGTATCCCGTCTTCGTCTCTTACGATTGCTGCACTGATAGCAGACTCTGAGACGACGAGGTACACGTAAAGTCGTTCACCCAGCACGGGTCGTGACAGCAGCAAGGGAGACCCTAAGTATGATTTTAGCTCCTTGAAAGCCTCATCACACTCTTTACTCCATTCAAAGGCCTTCCTGAGGATCTTGAAGAATGGTAGACACCTGTCTGTGGCCCTTGACATAAATCTGTTCAAGGCAGCCACTCTCCCTGTGAGCCTCTGAACGTCTTTAATGGACTTGGGGGTCTTCATCTCAATTAGGGCCTTTATCTTTTCAGGATTGGCCTCAATGCCTCTTTGATTGACAATGAACCCCAAGAACTTCCCGGCTCCGACCCCAAAGACACACTTGGCCGGATTAAGCTTCATCTGGTACTTGTCCATCGTGTTAAAGGTCCTCTCCAGGTCTGCCACATGATCCTCTGCCTTCAAACTCTTGGTCAGCATGTCATCCACGTACACCTCCATAGACTTCCCAATTTGGTCTTCGAACATTTTGTTTACGAGGCGCTGGTACGTTGCCCCCGTATTTTTTAGACCAAAGGGCATGACCCTATAGCAGTATGTCCCCTTGTCAGTGATGAAGGCAGTCCTCTCCGAGTCTTCAGGGTTCATGAAGATCTGATTGTACCCTGAGTATGCATCCATAAAGCTCATGGGCTCATGGCCTGCGGTAGCGTCTACCATCTGGTCAATGCGGGGGAGAGGGAAGCTATCTTTGGGGCAGTGTTTGTTGAGATCTGTGAAGTCCACACACATTCGCCACTTCCCGTTGGCCTTTGGGACAATGACTGCATTGGACAACCATTCAGGGTAAATGACCTCTCTGATAAATTCAGCGTCTTCTAACTTTTTAACCTCATCCCCGATGACCTCGTACTTCTCTCTAAAGTAAATCCTCCTCTTCTGTTTTACCGGTTTCACTCCCTCTACCACGTTGAGCTTGTGGCACATGATTTCAGGGTCGATCCCCGGCATATCTACATGACTCCACGCGAAGACGCTTCGTCTTCTCCTCAACAGTTTGATGAGGTCTTCCTTAATATCGGGCTTCAGAGACTTGCCCACTTGGATGGTTTTTCCCGGGTCATCCTCATCGAGGATGATGGGTTCTACCTCCTCAGCGGCCTCTCCTTTCTTGAGCTTCGTCTCATCCCTGGGGTCTAGGGTATCAATGCTGTAAGTGGCCGTAGCCCTCTTGTGTGCCTCCCTTTCTTCAGCGGAGTTGTAGTAGCACTCTCGCGCTGTCGTCTGGTCTCCCTAAACCTCCCCTACCCCGTAGGGGGTAGGGAATTTAATCATCTGGTGCACCGTAGACGGCACAGCTTTAAACCCCTTGAGGGCCACACGTCCCAGTATGATGTTGTATGCCGAAAACACATGCTCATCCAGCACAAAGAAACTGACCCTCTTGGTAAGCCATCTCGGCCATTCGTCCCCCATCCTGACATCAGCCTCATATATTCCTAGGGGATGGACCTTCTCCCCACTGAACCCAATCAAGGGATGATGGTATGGGACAAGTCTGGCACGACTGAGGCCCAAAGCTTTGAAGCATGGCCAAAACATCACATCTGCGGATGAGCCCCCATCTACCAGGATCCTCGGCACTTCGCACCCGTGCACCCTGGTAGTGATGACGAGGGGGTCATCGTGCGGGTCCAAGAGGCCCTTGAAGTCCATTCTTGAAAATCCCACAATCAAAGTGTCCATATCAACCTTCTTCCTTTTTTCTGATTTGACCTCTTGGGAGGTTGAGTGCACCGTCTTTGTCACTGCCTTAGCTTCAGCAACATGGGCCTTCCTGTCGGCTACCTCAGACCCTCCTCCTGCTAGACCCCCGAAGATCATTCCTACACCGAGCGAGATCATATTGAGCCTCTTAACAGGACCGTGGTCGTCTCTCGGCGGGAGGTCAGGGTCGTCTTCATCATCAAAGGGGTCGTCCCCTCTTTTTTGAGGACCTTCTTTGCATGCATCAACTCACTTTTTCCTGGGGTCGTCCCCTCGGCCCCTCTTAAAGGCCTCTCGGTCCACGTATTTTCTGAGCTTCCCTTCTTTCAGCATCTTCTCAATCTCATCTTTCAGAGCAAAGCATTTGTCTGTTACGTGACCGTGGTCTTGGTGAAATTCACACCACAGGTTCATGTTCCTCTTGCCGGGGGCTGCCCTCAGCTTCTCAGGCCACTTCAAGGACTGGTCACTCTTTATCTCATTGAGTATCTGTTCACAGCTGACCGTTAGAGGGGTGTAACCAACGAACTTATCATCCGTGGACCTCTTCTTCCCCTCTTTGCTCTTCTTAGGGTATTTGCCCCCGCTTGCACCTCCTTTTTCGTCTTCATGTTTTGCGGCCATCGCCTCTTCGGCGTTCATCACCTTCCCTGCTGTTGACAACAGCTCAGCCATCGTCCTCGGAGGGTCTTCAGCAAGCTTCCACAACAGCTTCCCCTTTTGGAGTCCTCCAATCAGGGCTGTCATAACTATGCTTTCCTCGTAGTCTTCCACCTCCAGCTTCTCTTTATTGAATCTGGCTATGTAGTCCCTCAGACTCTCATTCTTCCCCTGCTTAACATAGAGCAGGTGGGTGGTCTTCTTCTGTGGCCTCACCCCAAAGCAAAAGTTGTGGATGAACCGGTCTGCCAGCTGCTTAAAGTTTTCAATGGAATTTTTTGGAAGAGACGTGTACCAAACATGTGCAGGCCCCGTCAGGGTTCCGGAGAAGGCACGACACCTCATCTCATCTGAGATAGAGTATATGTCTGCTGCTGATTGATACATCTCCACATGGTGGACAGGGTTGGTACTCCCATCGTATCTTGGGGTGACCACAGGTGGCTTGAACCTTGCTGGCGTAGGGAAGTCGACTATCTTTGCCACAAAGGGTGAGCCTATGGTGTATCCCTTCTGAAGGGGGTCCCGGCTCTTCAATATATCACCGATCTTATCCTCTAGCCGCTGGATTGAGTCATTCCAGGGCCTCCCAGGATCGGCTCGACCGATGTTATCCCCTGTCGCCTCTTGAAGGTGAACTGAGGGTTCCACTGCAGCAGGCCTGTGTTGGCTGTTTACTTCCCTTTGGTCGTCATCCCGTCCCTGGGGTCGGCCATCTGCTGCCTCCTTCCTGGACCTCGCTGCACTTCTTGACCTGGACAACTTGTCTCGCATGTCATTTACTGGGCCTAGCCTCTCAAAGGCCGACCCACTGCTCAAGCGATCAAAAGCAGAGCCTCTCGGGCGATCGTTAGGGTTTGGTCTCACGCACTTTCCTCTACTGTCCTGGAGAGGTCGTACAGTATTGTTGGAGACCTCATATGGCTCCCAGCATTCTACAGGGGCCTCCTCTCCCTCCAGATCGTCATACCTGTCCTCAGGGCAAGGGTTTCCTTGCCTCCCCAGGCGTAAACGCCGGGGGTCAGCAACATCCCTACGCCGCTGAGGGGGTGGCAGGTCTTTACGTGGTGCCTGGGGTGGTCCCCTGGCCTCATGTTGTCCTGGAGCTGCTGCCAGAGTAATCATCTCAGGTGAGACCCCTGGTGGTCTCAGTATGTTCTGACTTAGAGCTGTGAATTGCTCCTGCATCATCCGCTGGCTGGCTGCCAGAGACTTTAGGGCTGCTGCCACATCAGCCATCTCAGACTGAGGCGGTGGCTGGCTGGAACTGGGTCTTCCCCCCTCATCCGGTGGGGGAAGAGGTGGTGGTGGCATCTCAGGTGCCATGTGTTTGAGATGCTAAAAGCTGGACTGAAGAAAAGAATGGTAAGCTTGAGAACCTTAGTGGGTCTCTTTCAATGGTGAAACACCTCCTCTCAGGGGGAGTGTGGGTTCACCACCAGAGTGCCCAGTGAGGTCGAGCTGTACTTAGGGAAGAGATGTCTTCTCCTTCCCACAGACGGCGCCAAACTGATGATGCTGAGATTCAGCACCACCAGATAAGTGATATGAGCTCAAACAGTAGTAACCATGGCAGCCATAGAGATGTAAGTGTATAAGTATGTAAGTGTGTAGAAGGGGATGAGTATAAGAGGAATCAGACAATGATGTATAGTGGTTCAACCAATTTAGCCTACATCCACTGTGAGTGTGTGATCCACTAAGTATGGGCCTTAATGGCCTTGGATACAATGCACATAAGCTCTCTCTCTCTCTACTGTGTGTACAAGCAGAGTCTTTGCTAGGGTTGCAATAATCTGATCCCCTTGTAGGGTTGTAGGTGACAAGTATATATAGGTCTTGGGGGGTGTAGTGTACCCCCCAAGTATGCATGGTGCATGTGAATGATGATCCAGCCAACCTCCTGTTGACACCTGTAGATGCCAAATGATGACTTAATATTCCCTCACGTGAGGGTGTGATTTTGTTATAACGGTTTGCCACGTGCCATGTGAGCCTCACGCGCACTGTTCCACGCGTCTCCCAAACCACGCGCTATGATGATGTCACCCTCGGCCTATGAGACGAGGCCGAGGGCAAAGTTTCTTCCGGTAGTGAGTCTGGCTTGATTCTGTCCTCGTACTGTCGTACCCTCGTAGGGTCGTCTAGAGCCTGGGTAAGGGTCGGCCCCTCGTAGGGTCGTCCGGAGCCTGGTGGAGGGACGGCCCCTCGTAGGGTCGTCCGGAGCCTGGTGGAGGCCAGATGGGGGCCTGGTGAAGGGTCGGCCCCTCGTAGGGTCGTCTGTTTTGGACATAATCTTCAGCCAAGCCAAGGATATAAACGGGTATATCAATTACCACAGAAAATTGATAACAAAAGATATGTTATTAAGGAAATGAGTGATCAAAATCTAACTCCTGAATTACTCAGTAGTAAACTGAGAACTGCGGAAATGGAACTAGAATTCAAGAAACAATTAACCCAGTCCTATAGGAAACAGAGTAGCTCTAATTTGAGTTTCTCCTGTAAACCGATAAGACCTGAGCTTAGCATTACCAATAATGATTCTGATGAGGAATGTGATATAGATAGTTTGGATAATCAGATTTCCTTGATGTCAAAGCAGTTTAAGAAAGTTGTGAAATTTGGAAATAAAATGGCAACCAAACAAGGCAATCCAAATTATCCAACTCAGTCTAATCAGAAACCTCATGAGAAAGGTCAAAACAAACATCACAAGGACAATCATACGATACCTAATAAAGACTTTAAGAATATTGAATGTTTAAAATGTGGAAATTGGGTCACATAGCATAAGACTGTAGAGTCAACTTGAACACGACTAATAAACATACTAGGGCCAACACTTGCAAGAGTAGGGATGATTCAAGTGGCTCTGATGATGAGGAACCTGAGTCATCTGAAGTTTTTTATCCTTGCATGTCCTTCTTTGCTAAGATAATCTATAATGATGATATGCCTGTGCCTAAGTGTGGCCACCCCCCGATCCTCGCTGCGGGCGGGCGCGTGAGGGAGCAAAAGGTAGCAAAAGGTTCTTAAAACGAAATGGCATGACAGTGTAGCAAAAGGTTCCCCACAGGGTGATGAATGCGGTTTTTTCTTTGTGGTATGGGTGCATTTTGATTTGGTTGTATTCGGTAAACCCGTTGACGAATGACTTGAGTGCATGACTGGCTCTGTTGTCCACGATCATGCCAATATTGGGTAGGGGATAATCATCCTTTGTAGAGGCTTTGTTCAAATCCCGATAGTCTACACACATCTGAACTTTTTCTCCTGATTTTGGCACGGGCACTATATTGGCTAGTCACGTGGGATATTCGATCACACAAATGAAGCCTACGTTCAACTGTTTGACCACCTCTTCTTTGACCTTGAGCGACCATTCGGTGTAGAGCTTTCTCAACTTTTGTTTGACCGGCTTGTAATCTAGGAGAGTGGGAATCTCGTGCTGAGCTATTTTAGGATCAATGCCAGGCATATCGTCGTAGTACCATGCGAAGACATCCATAAATTCTTTTAGCAATTCATTGAGTTGTGCACGCTCATGCTCATCGAGGGTAGTCCCTATCCTAATCTCATGCAGTTGGCTACTAGAATCGAGGTTAACAATAACAGTCACTTCTTCATTAACTTGAATGCGATTATGTTGTTTATTATTAACCTTATTTAGATCAGTTAAGAATTGTTCATTTGCAAAATCATCATCATCAAAAGTTTGATTAGAATCCAAACAGTTAATGTAAGGCACAACAAGATACTCAAAATCTTTGTTTATTTCATTGATAGGAAAAACAGCATTGAGAACCTCGTCAAAAGAGGAATCAATTACATTTGAACAAGGATAGACAATAGAAGAATAAAAGGGGTAAACATTAAGATTAGGGGAGATTTTAGCGGATAGAACTGGCACAACATGCCAGTTGAGGAGAGGTGTATCAGCAGCTTTAATCAGGTGGGATGGATCCAGTGATGTAGTGCCTGAATGAACCATGCAGAGTCTCAGCCCCAGTGTCTGTAAGTTGAAGGAATCTTCGGTGTCACTTTGCTCAGTCTCTTCGATATCTTTAATGAGCGGTTGTACTAGGTGTTGGGAATTTTCGGCCCATGGGTAATTGTCTTAGAAAAAGATCTCCATTCTAGGCTTCATCTTCTTGTCTGTATGGCCATACCATGGTTTCGAAAAGCCACAAAAGGGGAAGTCCTCACCCTCTTTGATGAATCGTCCATTCAAGGAGTCACCTGGGATAGTCTGGACGCAATCTAGTCCTCTCTTTGGTCGAGACTGGCCGATCATTCTGAGCTCTTATTCTGACGGTTGATACCTCAAACCACAAGGAGGGAAAGCCTTCTTTAGCTCAATGGGCTCAAGTATCCCTTGTTGTCTTTGCCCTAGCCCTAGTCCGGGAATGAAGTGCATGTTTCTGAACATTTGAATCACATTGATGTTACCATGAGGGTCGTATTCTGGACAAACCCTTTCTTTAAAGTTGTCCCCTACCGTGAGTAGAAGTGGTTCAACTCGAAATCCTGATAGGAGCATATCATTTTACCTGTGTTGTATCTCAAGGATTAGACTACTGGTACTTGAACCATCGGCATTGTCGTTATCGCCTAAGATGGTAATGACCCATGTGTCGGTGAAGAACTTTAATTTCTGATGGAGTGAGGAAGACTCCCCTTGATATTGTGGAGCTAAGGTCGTCCTAGCAATAGTTTGAAACAGGCTGGGATGTTAATAACTTGGAATTCGACGACAGGGTTTATAGGGCCATCCCCTATTACAAGCTTTATGGATCCAATCACCTCCCGACGGGTATTATCATAGGCACGCACAGCAGTGGAGGTTGGATCGAAGTCACTTTCTTTTAGGCCTAAACATTTGAAGGTTCTCAGTGGGCAAACATTCAAGGCGGATCCATTATCGACAAGAGAGAGTGGCACAACCTTCCCCATAACTTCGACGGAGATATTGAGTGCATGAATGTGGTTTGGCCCAATCTTGGGGATTTCTTCTTTGGAAAAGGATAGCATTCGGGTAGAGGTCAAGGATCCGACTAAATTTATCGCTTCTTCTGGTGTGGTAGAAGGAGGAACTGTGGGTCTAGTGAGAAACTTGATCAAAGCATTTCTGTATAGCTGAGAAGACATGAAAAGCCCCCATAGAGTGATGTTAGCTTGAGTTTTCTTCAGTTGATCGAGTATCTTACTCTCCTCGAGGGTCATTTCTGGCATATGGAGGTTTTCAACGCCCTTCCCTTTGTCATTGGCTGGTAGTGAGCTTGGGATCTGGTAATCCCTCCCTGATCTGGTTACGTGATTTACTAAAGAAGGGAAAATATTAATCTCATTTACTCGTCGATCTCGGGTTCTTTTTCCACCTTGTTTATTTCTCCAAGGAGTTATTCAAATGATATCATTCCACACATGTCGATTATCAGGCCAATTTTTTCGAAAGCTTGTTCTTCATTCGAATCTCTGAATTCTTCCCCCCATCCGGTGGTAACAATTCGGTCTTTCCATGTAAAGTCGATGCATTCCACACCTTTAACGGCTTCTTTATACAAGTCATCCCATTCTGTGGGGATGTGTAAGGGTGAAGGGATCAGGCGCCCCTATAGCTTTAGAGTATCAAGTAACTCGGTCATACTGCAAATATTATTGGTTTGCCTGAATAATTATGCCATGATCTGGATGACATCATCCAGGCTGACTTCATCAGTTGGTACTACCCAACTATCTGACTCCCGGGCCCATTTTCGTGATTCTAAGAATAGTGTACTGAACCTCTAGCAATCAATGAGCATCTGTGAGGGAAATTTTAGCCCAAACTCTAGGAGTTGGTTTAACACTTCTGACAATTCCATGCTTCCATTTTCAGAACAGGTACGGACAGCGATGCATGCTCTGGTAAGGAGTGACAGTGCCTGATCAGCGAGGCTAGTAGGGTGTAGGGGGAAATATGGGAAAATTTAGAGAGGTTTAGGAAAGTATATGGGTGTGATTTGAGTTGAGGGATCGAATTTGGGGTTCTCTTCTAGAAAGATAGCATTGGCATGATTTGGAAGTGGGTTGTGAGTAGTGTTTGGCTTAGGATTGGCTGGTTGGGTGATGCTACCCTGGTCAATTAGACCTTGGATTATGTTTTGGAGGTAAAATCATTAGTCGATGGTATGGCCAGCAGTTTGGTGAAAGGCGCAATGGGCATCTGCCTTGAAGTTTCTTGGGAGTGGATTTGGCAATGAATGGGGATCCAAAGGTTTGATAAGGTTTCGGCTTAACAAGGCTTGACAAACTTTGGAGAGGGGAGCATGGAGCTCGGTGTATTACTTTCGGACTGGGACAGGGCGGCTTTCTGGCGCCCATGATGTGGTTGGTTGAGAGATGTTGATGGTTGAGATTGTAGCACTGACATGTTTGTTATATTTTCTGGGGGTGAACTGTCCAGACACCTTCTTTGGTTTGACTTCTATTTTGGCAAGACCTTGTTCGATTTCTACTCCTGCTTATTTGAGAGCTCGGAAGTGGGGATAGTATTGTCCTCCCATCGTTTCTGAGACATGGGGTAAGAAGTTCTTCATCACTATGCTGACTCGTTCTTCCTCGGAAGGCCGATTGGTCATGGTAGCTTCTTTTTCCCTCCATCGGGCGATGAAGTTACTGACTAATTCGCCAGGGTTCTGTTTGAGCAGCTCTAACTCATGGTGGGTGACCTTAAGCTCTTCATTGTATTTGTACTGTGACATGAATTCCCGGGCTACATCCTCCTAGCTACGAATTCTGGACACTTCGAGAGACAAAAACTATTGGAGGGTTCTATCCTTTAAAGTTTGTTGAAACAATTGGGACACCACTTCTTCAGAAGCCCCTAGTAGAGTTATGGAACGGTGATAACTTCTAAGATGAACAATCGGGGGTCAACCTCCTCCGAATTTCTCGATATTCGGTATCTTGAACTTCTCGGGTAACCTCGTTTTAGGATAAAGAGACATTTGAGTGTAGTCCATGTAATTTCCTGAGATTCTGACTTGGTCAAACTTCTTGGTGAGCATCTTGAGGTCTTCTTTGACTTTGTTCAGCTCGTCTTCCCTTGGATCAATGATCATAGGCAAGTTAGCCCCAAGCTGGGCAAGGTTTGGCATAGGAAGCTGGGCAGGCGGCGGCCCATTAACAGGAGGGGCACGTGGAGCGTTCTGATACTCTTCGAGAACCCATATGGGCTCGGGTGGATCCATTGCACGAGGGAATAGGGCCTCAGGTTCTTGAGGAACACGAACCTAGTTTCGTTGCATCACTCAGACCTCAGTTTGGAGGTTGTCAATCTTGGACACAAGCTGAGCTAGGACTGCCGTCAAATCCCGCTGCACAACAGGTACTTGATCTGTGTTCTACATGGAAAGCGAATGGATTCTGGACTTGGAAGGAGTAATAGGGGAATAGACAGAACTCTGGGGTGAATTGACTGAAGACCGAAGTGAATAAGGAGCCAGGCCAAGGGCTTGCAATCGACCTGAGAAGGCGTAAAATGGGATTTATTTTTGAAAAAAAAAGATGAATATATTTTTGACATTTTTTTTTAGATTTGAAGACAAAATATTTTTGTATTTTTGATAAAGAGAGGAGAAATGTTTTTTGGATTTTTGACAAGAAAAGGAAAAAATATTTTTGGATTTTGGATAAAAAAAAAGAGAAATTTCTTTTTGGACACGGTTGCAGCATGATTATTATAATTATTATGTTTTCACTTTATTAATTCTCCTAAATGCAAAATGAAATGCCGAACGGGACCCGAGCCTGGAAAAATTGGGTTTGTAATATAAGCAAAGCTATGGTTGGACTTGTGATCAGGCTTACGGGCAGGGTCCCATTTTTAAAAATGCGCGGAAATTCGGGCGGCAAGCTGACCCGGAATTTCGGCAGAGTTTTGACTAGAAACAGGCAATCTAACATGTGTGTCCTAGGCTTGACACCTATATGCGGGTATGCAGTTGGTTGGGTGAATCGAAAAGGGTTCCCCTCTTTGGCGTGACTTCCACGATATACGTCTTGCTCTTGTGGGCAATAGGTACGTGTGGACAAGCCATTTGATATACCTGAGTGTAAGTGAATTGCCTCACCATATACCTCGTGGGGATGGTACGTGTGAGAGAGAATTCGATATACTCAGCGTACGTGAATGAGTTCCCTACGATATACCTCCCGTGATGACTTCGGTCAAGCGATACGATGCGGGGGGAACCGTTCGATATACGTCGAAGGTACTTGGCCAATGGAAGGTGAGAGTCATATCGCTTAGGCTAACTGCACCCTGCCGGACCAGCACCCATCATGAAGTGACCCTCCAGTTACTGGGTAAAAATTTGGTTAATAACAATGCTCTTTGGTGATGTCGTGTGAATCATGCATGATTCTCTTATTAGTATCTTATGAGAATGTCTTTTCCGATTATGCCAAACAGGGAACAAAGTACAAGTACCAATGGTTCACCAAGTATGGATGGATGATGCGTGCAACATGTGGATATATTTGACCCAGGTGCACATGGTGCGAAGTGTACATGGAGAATTTTCTATAAGTATGTGAATAGAAGCATAAGTGTGGAAGATACATGGAAAAGGGGAACATGAAAAAATGGGGAAAATATGAACAAGTATAACATCCATGTAAATAAAGTTTAGCCCTCAAAAGAATGTTCCTAGCAGAGTTGTCACTGTGGCCATCCCTCGATCTTCGCGACGGGCGGGCGCGTGAGGGAGGATCCTAGGTCCCGTGCATCCCTCTCAGGAGCGCTTCGGCCGACGTCATTTGGGTGAGGTGAAAAATGTAGAGAGATAGAGTCGCCAGTCTATTTTACTCAAAATAGACAAAAAAAAAGGAGACATCCCGAAGGACAGCATCAAAAGACATACTGATGCATACGAAACCAAAAATGATTCGAAAAGGGTATGGAGTCTAAGTTACGAAATGGGAAGGTGTTAGGAACCCATGCCGCCCTTACGGTCTCTCATGGGTTTTTGCTATTTCCCTTTATTTTCCCCGTGATATGTGTGCATGTGTATATATATAGTGGAGATAGGAATTATCGACTTGTACCATGGAGGGGTAAAGCGAGTCATCAATAGGAAGGTATAAAAATATTAGAAAATAGGATTTACGTGATTATCCTTACATTGATCATTACGACGGAACGATAACGCATATGGGATAATACGCCAATAAGAACAAATATATGTATATATATATATATGTAATCTAGGAGAATTGAATTTAGAGAAAATAAGAGATTGAAAGAAAAAGTAAAAATAGGACTCGAATCTCGAATTTTACCCTGAGATGCCTATGTAGCCTATAGAGGCATCAAAGTCCACGTAGTTCACATGTAAAATGAGGGGTGGGGTTTATCCCATAAATTCAACTAGGGACTTCTCTTATTTTTGTGTGTGTGTGTGTAGAAAAAGTGTTTTAGTTGTAAGAAAAGTGTAAGCAAAGTGTGAGAATTCCCGTTTGGAATTTATGAGCAAACCCTATTTTTCTTATTTTTTGGGTTTAATGTGCACTAATACTAAATAAAAAGTATATTAGGATGTGTGAGATGAGATAACGAAAGTGCTAAGTAATAAAACAAGTTATTGTGAATTTATGAGAATTTAAGGAGAGAATTGAGAAAATTGGAGCTTCTTGAAGATCTTGAGCTTGATCTTGAATGTTAGAGAGCAGCCCTTAGACTTGGATGATGATGGAGGATAGTTAATTCACCAAGTTTGATGAAAAGGATGATGAAAAGTGAAGGTCGGAAAGGGATTTGGATGTGAAAATCGCGCTGACTTCGAAAGAGGTTTTCTGGATTTGGTGAGAGTGATATCTATCAGATCTCGGCTTTTCTTGCAAGTGAGGTTAGGCCTCTTTTTTATAGGCCCAGGGCATTGCCGATCGGCATATCCCTGTTCCTGCCAATAGACAGGTGCGTTTAGGCACACTGCCGATAGGCAGGGTCTGGGACCTACCGTTTGGCAGTGTCTTTTAGGCCTTTTCAGAAAATCTACCACAAAACGAAAACCGTTGATCAGAATCATGCACGGGGTGGACCGTTGGAAAGATAATTCAGAGACCTTCAAAAGTCCTTTAGACCGCTCCCGGTTTCGGGAGTTGACTTTGGGTCAAATATGGCTCAGAAGCATTCGTCGGTCCATTGGACGGGGAATCGTCGGACGATTCATTTTATAAAAGATGAGTTTGATGAAAAACAACAAAAGTTTGATATTGGGGAATCATGTAACTCTAAGTGTGAAAGTCCACCTAAGGCTAAATATGTCTTCCCTCCTATTAGGAAGAGTGATTTTGCGTTTCAAACTGTACTCCCTAGGAACAAGGCTCAAAATCAAAATTCCATTAAACCTATGTTTAGAGACTTTCCTAAGGAGATATCCTCTTCAAGAAATTTATATTGCTCATACTATGACATATACAGTCATTCTTTCGAAGGTTTCTACTCTAGATGTTTAGTAAAACCTGTCTGTAATACTGCTATATACTAAAACTTTAACTACTCTAGGAGAAGCCGTAACAATTATGTTCTGCCTAGACAACCAGACAAAAACTCTAACTATAGAAAGAGAAAGACCAAACCTAAAATATCATTTACAAGAAGGATTCCTAGACACTTTTCTAAACCAAATTCTCATACCCTCCATAAAACTCAAATGCATGCGCAAAATATTTTCAACAAAAATCTAATGCTCGCAAATTTTATCAAATGAGAGCAAATATGCACAAAATAAAAACAAGAGCTATTTGGGTTAGAAAAGATGAACTATTGCCCCAGATGAAAGAGTTGGCGCTTGCGTTCAATTAAGAAATAATATAATAAACACCTTTTTAACCCAAATTAACCCTAATCATGCAACTAGGTGTGATTGACATAGTATGAAGATCATGCAATAATAATTCAACACACAAATTTTAAGGAAAAATCCCCCACAGGGGCAAAACCATTTGTATATCACTATAATTTGTAAGAGAAGAGGCTTACAATTGGATTACACTGAAATACAAGTTTTTGACTAAGAATTACCCTCGGGTATCGGCATCTGTAGTCGCGGCTGGAAATATCCCTTTCCAGTAGGGTTGGCGGCTGGAACTATCCCTGTCCAGTAGGGCTGCAATGAAGAGGAAGGAGCGGTCCACTTCACAAAGGGTTGAACAACAGCAATGGTGTTCTTGGGTTACCAAACTTGATTCACATAGATATGGAAGATGTGTGAATCTAAAAACCTAGAATCATAGGACTCAATAGGTGAAGACTTTAGGGTTGATATGCTCTGAAACTCGTGGGAAAGTCTTAAGGAAACCATCTTCTGATCGTGGTATAAATAAGGTAGCCATAGCCCTAAAAAATCTGAATCACGATCTGGGAAATTCTATCCAGGGCGGACCGGTCCGGGACTTAGGCGGATCGGTCCGATAGCGGATCGGTTCTTTTAATTTGAAGTAGATTCGGTTCGCAATCGGTTCGGGGCTTACTGGCTTCAAAGTGCAAGGCGGATCGGTTCGTTTTAATTTCAGCGGATCGATTCGCTGGCGGATCGGTTCGTTTTAATTTCAGGCGGACCGGTCCGGCTGATTGGATTTCTGAATTCTTCCTTTCTTTTGATCTTCGGATTCCGTTGATGATGAATGGACTTTAAATCTGTGCAACGGTGTTACGGCTAATGACATATACAAGTATGTTGGACAAAAATGTCCTTACAAATCTCCCCATATGTCTATGCCGGAACAAACATAAAAAATCTGAATTATCAAGTATGAACAATGCCTATACAAATCTACCCTTCCATGAACCCAAAACTGAAAGAGATACAAATGATAAAGGCTGCATCATTTGTTCTGCAAATCTTCAGATTAGAAATCTCAACGCTTTTCTCATCAGGGTGTGTAATATGGGATTATCAAGGATGTACCTACACACATGAGATAAAGCAAATACCAAGTGACGTATCGAGTTTGAAATGAGTTAATAAACATATGCGTATATACCAGATTTATGATAATTCTCAAATTTCAAAACTCCCCCATAATCAGATAATTCATTCTCCCCCTTTTTATGATGTCCCCAAATAGACAAAATGAGAGAAATGAAATAAACAAGCAAAACCGGGGTGACACAAGGTATAAATCACACCATGAATGAACATAAAACAACCAAGTCGGTGATGGCGTAAATGAATGGGTGTGATCAAAATTCGATAGGAAAATCAAAGCATACAAACATGACATATGTGCACGATGAATATTGGATATTCCTAACGAATGAACTCAAATGCTTCCTTTGGTGTAAAAGATTGGAAATATAAGACATTGACTATATCAAATCTACAAATCAAAGCTCAAAGTGATTTCTACACCAATAACGTCCAAAATGATTTTCATGCTTTTTCAGGACTTTCAAGGAAGTGCAAACCCGTTTTTCAATCTCCAACCAAACTCCGTCAGATTTATATTTTGAATAGAGGAATACTAAATTCTCAAACTTTGGAGAATTGGTAGAAACCTAAATGGCCCATATTTGGCATGAATTGCTTTTTATTGCCTTATCAATTTTTTCCGGGCTCTTTTAACCTCTTAGGACCTCGGATATTAAAATTCCTCCATTTTTTAGGTCCTTTTTAACGGTGGCTTTTGCGCAAAGGATAAGAATCAACTTTCGCAGCCCCTCCCCGTTATGAAAATATACACACAGTCCCACCAAAACGGTTTTCACATGCATTCCAATCTTTACAAGTTTTATCGCATATTGTTCATTGTATAGACATAATTGAGATAGAAACACTCAAGCCAATATGAGATAGACAAGTGCAATAATCAAATAAAGTCGTGCATGTGTGCAATAAAGGATATAGGAGTCAAGCATGTAGGAAATATCACTAATTACATCTTAAGGACTCCAATCAATGTTAAGCACATGGATGAAATGATGTAGCCTCTCAAATCGCTATAAAACAGTCACATGGATAAATGGAATGAAGTTGACTTGGCTATCTTAAATGCTCATCCATAAAAGGCAAATCTCTTTTTAAATTTTTCAAAAATTTTATCAAAATAAAATCTTTTTGTGTTTTTCTAAAAATTTTCTAAAAAGAAAATCTTTTTGTATTTTTCAAAGAATAATGAAAAGCAAAAATAAGTAAAACACACTAATAGTACAATCTAGCAATAGGCATCAGAGGATATGAAAATAACAATGCAACCTACGCTAGACACGGACCAACCCCTCAGTCAACTGTGCAAATCCCCAAAAACATCCTAAGACTCTCAAATCTAAGGGCATCTAAAGGTTTCGTGAAAATATCGGCTAACTGACGGTCCGTGGGAACAAAACTCAGGGTTACGACCTTCTCCTCAACTAACTGACGTATAAAGTGCTCGCGTAACCTGATGTGCTTTGTGCGCAAATGTTGGACAGGATTGCGGGATATGTGTATCGCGCTCGTGTTATCACAGGAAATGGTCATGGTGTCCTGTGAAATCCCATAATCCTCCAACATTTGCTTCATCCACATGAGTTGCGTGCAACAACTCCCGGCGACGATGTACTCAGCCTCCGCAGTGGACAAAGAGATGGAGTTTTGCTTCTTGCTCAACCAAGAGACAAGAGCAGAACCAAAGTAGAAACATCCACCAGAAGTGCTCCTACAACCATCTGCATCTCCGACCCAATCATCATGCGAATAGGCGGACAAACGGTCATTGGTATCAAAGGAATACCAAATGCCGTATGAGAGAGTTCCACTCACGTATTTGATAATACATTTTATAGCGAGTAAGTGAGACTCTTTCGGAGATGCCTGAAATTGCGCACAGACTCCAACACTATAAGCTATGTCGGGACGACTAGCAGTCAAGTAGAGAAGACTGCCTATCATACTCCGATACAAGGTTTGCTCAACATCCTTGCCTGAAGTGTCCTTACTAAGCTTGGTAGAAGTACTCATAGGTGTACGTGCACGCTTAGCGGAGTCTAAACCAAATTTCTTCACAAGGTCTCTAGCATACTTGGATTGGGAGATGAACATCCCATCCTCTAGCTAACGAACCTGGAGACCAAGGAAGAAAGTAAGCTCACCTACCATGCTCATATCAAACTCACTTTTCATCTCCTCCTCAAAGTGGTGAGCATGCTGGGAGCATGTGGATCCAAAGACTATGTCATCCACATAGACTTGGGCAACCAAAATAGCACGGTCATCTCTCCTGACGAACAACGTCATATCAACTCCCCCTCTCTTGAAGCCACGAGCTAAGAGATAGGAAGTAAGCCTCTCGTACCAAGCACGGGGTGCTTGCTTCAAACCATACAAGGCTTTCCTCAGATAATAGACGTGATCCAGGTGCTTAGGGTCTTCAAACCCTTTTGGTTGTTCCACATAAACCTCCTTCTGTAGAATGCCATTAAGAAAGGCACTCTTGACATCCATCTGATATAACGAAGTGCAGATGACATGCGATGGCGAGTAGTAAACGGACGGATTCAAGCCTCGCAACAGGAGCAAATGTCTCCCCAAAGTCTACACCCTCTATCTGTGTGTATCCTTAAGCGACCAACCTAGCTTTGTTTCTAGTAATAGTACCATTTTCATCTATTTTATTCTTGAAAATCCACCGGGTACCTATCACATTAGTATCACTAGGTCGGGGGACAAGTTCCCAGACATTGTTCTTTTTAAACTGAAGCAACTCATCCTGCATAGCGGATATCCAGTGTTCATCCTTGAGTGCTTCCTTGTGATTCTTGGGCTCGAATTTGGACGTGTAGCAGTGATGACTAACAACGTTCTCTAGTTAAGCACGAGTCTTGACCCCTAGAGTGGGATCGCCAACAATGGCTGAAGGATCATGACTCTTGCGAACCCAAGCAGGTGTGTCCCCTAAAACAGGAATAGGGTCTATAGAGTGTAGGAGAGGAACAGGAAAATCACTGTCAGAAAAGTCCTCATCCTCACACTGAAGGTTGGGATCAATAACCGTCGGAGGTTCGTCATCTTGCACAGTGACGTTTATTGATTCCATAACCTTAGAGCTCTTCAGGTTAAAAACCCGGTACGCTCTACTGTTCGATGAATTTCCTAGCAATATTCCCTCGTCGCTCCGGGAGTCAAACTTTCCTAATTGCTCTCTATCCCGTAGGATGTAGCATTTACTCCCAAAAACACGGAAATATGCCAAGTTGGGTTTCTTGCCAGTCCACAATTCATAAGGCGTCTTAAGTGTGTGTGGACGAAGATAAACCCTATTCACCGTGTGGCATGCAGTAGACACTGCCTCTGCCCAAAATCTCCTAGAGACCTTACGACCTAGAAGCATAGATCTAGCCATTTCTTGGATCCTTCTATTCTTTCTCTCAACAATCCCATTTTGCTGAGGAGTTCTCACAGCAGAAAATTCATGTTTGATCCCAAGGCTATCACAGTAAAGGTCAACTTTTTCTTCTGTGAATTCAGTGCCGTTGTCACTATGCATCCTGTTAATAGTGACACTGTGTTGGTTTTGCAGTACACGGCACTTGGTCGTTAGGAATTCAACAGCATCTGATTTCTCTCTTAGAAAACCGACAATAGAGTATCTAGAGAAATCGTCCACCATCACGAGAATGTATCTCTTACCACCTAGACTCTCCGTGCGAGTAGGACCCATAAGATCTATGTGAATCAACTTAAGAACACGTGAGGTGGTAATGGAATTCAACTTCCTATGTGGGCTACGGATTTGCTTTCCCAACTGACAGGGTCCACAAATCGTGGAAGTTGGCTTTCCAAGTGACGGTAAGCCACGTACTAGGTCCTTTTTAGCTAAACGGGATAATCCTCTAACGTTCACGTGACCTAGACGTTGGTGCCACAGATCCATAGGAGTGATCGTGGCGCTGTTGCAGACAAGTGAGGATTTGGGCTCAGTCCCATAACAGTTATCCTCTGTCCTCACTCCTTGCACTAATAGTTTACCGGCTTGATTATAGACCTTACAAGCTTCCCGGTCAAACTTTAACGCAAAGTCATCGTCGCACAGCTGGCTGATGCTGAGAAGGATTACTTTCAAACCTTTGACGTACAAGACATTTTCTAGCTTAGGAAGTCCTGGTAACTCAACTGTACCTCGTCCTACAATGCTAGACTTTCTCCCATCTCCAAAGGTAACTCTCCCATCATCATAATCCTCAATCTGAGTAAAAAGGGAGATATCACCTGTCATGTGTCTGGAGCATCCACTGTCAAAATACCACTGAGAGGTATTATGTGCTTTGAGAGCAGCATGGACAACAAGGGACTTTTTCTCTTTCTTAGGAACCCAAGAGTAGGTGCCTTTTTGTATTCCCTTATTGTTGTTGGTTTTAGCTGTAATGCGGGGCGCATTCATTGATGGTAAGGTCATCTGTCGGAATTCCTCCATCAAACTCTGTGATGTGGCGGCTAGAAACTCAACTCGCTCTCTCAGACTGGCAAACTCATCAGTATGATGGGGAGGAGTAAAAGTACGTCGTGTCCGACCCAAACTATAGCAAACATCCCTAAGGTGTCCATTTCTTTTGCAATGGGAGCAAAAGGGCACAGTATTAGGAGGACCTTGGTTTGATTTTCTTGGTCGAACTCTCCCTCTTGGTTTTAGATGACGGCCATAAGGAGTCGTAGTAAACTCAGGAATTGGTCCCGGTGCAATTTGAGACGTGGAGGCACCATCAAAACCAATTCCTTACCTGTCACCAAAACCTAAAGCGGGACCGAGGAGCATCTTTCCCATCTTCCCAGATCTGTCCTCGATTTGTACCTTGACTTTCCTAGCTCTCTCAAGGTCATGAGTAAGCTGAGCAACAAGGGCTTCAAGTTTCTTCCGAGTCTCCATGGAGGAATGGAGCTCACTAGTAAGACTAGCCACTTGTTTAGTCAAGTCCGCTTTCTCTTTCTCAAAACTTCTCTCTCTCTCTCTAAGCAAATTCTCTTTACTAACCCAGGCAGACTCTCTCTTTCTCATGGAGGTGCAGGTGGAGGACTCTCTCTCTCTCGTCTCTTCTAACTCTTCTTCTAACGCGGTGATCCTAAGAACTAACGCCTTGTTACGTTTTTTAGTTTTGAAAGACTCATTATATAACTCGGTGTAGGCGCGTTGAAGGTTACTCTCATCCTCACTACCTTCCTCCTCCCCCTCACTTTCTTCGCTCTCATTGTCGAGGTGTCCCTGTGAAGCATCATCCTCATTGTCGTGAGGAGAACTAGGAGTATTCACATGACTAGCCATGAATGCGGTGAAGTTACGCTCATGCGGTGACTCATCTCCCAAGTCCATCGACTCGACCTCACTGTCGTCACTAATGGTAGCATTTAGGACAGCTTTACCCTTTTCCCTATTCAGACGAGTGGCACACTCAAACGCTCTGTGTCCCTTACCGTCGCACTCAAAACACCTCTCACTGTCTTTAGGGGGTTCTTTGAAATCTTTCTTTTCAAACTTATTTTTCTGAAAATTCTTTTTATCTTTGAAGTTTCCCCTTTTTTTAAATTTCTGAATTTTCTTGAAGTTTTTAGCAAATAATGCCAAATCATCTAAGTCAAACTCACATTCAGAATCAGAATTTTCTATCTTTCTAGATGACTCGACTTTCTTTCTTGCCGACCCCTCACTTTTTCTCTCTTGGGCTTTAAGGGAAATTCCCTTATCTTTTGGCTTGGCAGATTTAGGAAACATGTCTATTTCATAAGTTTGTAAATCTCCTACCAGTTCTTCCAATTTTAGTGTATTTAAATTACCCAAGGAATTTAGCACAGTGACTTTAGGTATAAAACGCTTAGGAAGGGAACGAAGAATCTTTTTAACAACTCTAGCATTTGGAATATGTTCACCAAGATTATAGCTAGTATTAACAATGTCAGAAAGCCTAGCATACAATTCATCAAAACATTCATTTTCATGCATGGTGATGGTTTCAAATTGAGTTGTTAAATTTTGCAATTTTGACTCTTTAACAGCATTTGTTCCTTCATGGGTAAGTTGCAATACATCCCATGCCTCTTTTGACGTGGTGCACGTCATTATGCGTTTGAACTCATCGGGAGTGATGGAACCGGAAATAGCACTCAATCCCTTAGAATTAAAGGAAGACCATCTTAATTCATCTTCGGTCCAAGTCGTGACAGGTTTCAAATTTATCACGTTATCAACAGTGACGGAGGGAGGTGTCCACCCTCTTTCAACAAGAATCCATACCCGTTCATCAATGGCTTTTAAAGCCGACCTCATACGGGCTTTCCAATAAGCATAATTAGTCCCGTCAAAAATAGGCATTTTATTGTATGATTTCTCCATTTGAACACGCTCTTTTCAAAAATCAATTTAATTCAGAAATTGATATCTTTAGAAAAAATTTGCGGAAGTAAGGAATACGCGATAGAATGGCGTAACCTGCTCTGATACCAATTTGAAAGAGTTGGCGCTTGCGTTCAATTAAGAAATAATATAATAAACACCTTTTTAACCCAAATTAACCCTAATCATGCAAGTAGCTGTGATTGACATAGTATGAAGATCATGCAATAATAATTCAACACACAAAGTTTAAGGAAAAAACCCCCACAGGGGCAAAACCATTTGTATATCACTATAATTTGTAAGAGAAGAGGCTTACAATCGGATTACACTGAAATACAAGTTTTTGACTAAGAATTACCCTCGGGTGTTGGATTCTGTAGTCGCGGCTGGAAATATCCCTTTCCAGTAGGGTTGGCGGCTGGAACTATCCCTGTCCAGTAGGGCTGCAATGAAGAGGAAGGAGCGGTCCACTTCACAAAGGGTTGAACAACAGCAATGGTGTTCTTGGGTTACCAAACTTGATTCACATAGATATGGAAGATGTGTGAATCTAAAAACCTAGAATCATAGAACTCAATAGGTGAAGACTTTAGGGTTGATATGCTCTGAAAATCGTGGGAAAGTCTTAAGGAAACCATCTTCTGATCGTGGTATAAATAAGGTAGCCATAGCCCTAAAAAATCTGAATCACGATCTGGGAAATTCTATCCAGGGCGGACCGGTCCGGGACTTAGGCGGATCGGTCCGATAGCGGATCGGTTCTTTTAATTTGAAGTAGATTCGGTTCGCAATCGGTTCGGGGCTTACTGGCTTCAAAGTGCAAGGCGGATCGGTTCGTTTTAATTTCAGCGGATCGGTTCGTTTTAATTTCAGGCGGACCGGTTCGGCTGACTGGATTTCTGAATTCTTCCTTTCTTTTGATCTTCGGATTCCGTTGATGATGAATGGACTTTGAATCTGTGCAACGGTGTTACGGCTAATGACATATACAAGTATGTTGGACAAAAATGTCCTTACACCAGATGAAGTGTAATATTGTGATTACTGCTTTAAAAGCTGAACATACCTCGTTTGGTTGGAATTTAGACTCTGGGTGCTCAAAACATATGACTGGGGATGATACAAAACTTTTAGACAAAACTAGCTTTGTTGGAGGAAAAGTTATTTTCGGTGATGGTGTATCATCTTAAATCATTGGCAAATGAACACTCAAAGAAGAATGAATGCCTGTGCTTGAAAAATGTTCTTCTAGTAAAAGGTCTTAAGGCTAATCTACTTAGTATATTGAAATTTTGTGACTCAAACCATACTATCACCTTTTCAAAGAATAATTGCAAAATTTTAAATGAAAAAGGTGAGTGCATACTTACAGGACTCAAGACTCCCGACAATTGTTATACTGTCCAGACTAGTACTGAAGTCTGTAACATTTCCAGAATGGATGATAATGAAATATGGCATAATAGGATGGGTCACATAAATTACGATAACCTTAGTAGATTATCTCCACAAGAAATAGTTAGAGGAATTCCAAAGATTAAACTTATCTCTAATATTTTATGTGGATCATGTCAGGAAGGAAAAATTGTTAAGGCACCTCATAAGAAAGTTAAAGATATCCTTACCTCTAAACCCTTGGAGCTCATCCATATGGACCTAATGGGTCCTTCTCGAACTGTTAGTCTGTGTGGACACAATTACATTCTTGTTATGGTTGATGACTTCACCAGATTTACTTGGGTGGCCTTCTTAAAACGAAAGTCTGACACTTTCCAAACCTTTTTGAAAATTCTACTTCAAATTGAAAATGAGAAGGACACTCAAGTAAATAGAATTCGTAGTGACACAGGTGGAGAATTCATAGATATTGGTATTATTGAGTATTGTGACTATAATGGTTACAAACATGAATTTAGTGCTCCGAAGACTCCTCAACAAAATGGAATTGCTGAGAGAAAGAATCGTACCCTTCAAGAGATGGAACATGTTATGATCCATGCCAAATGTTTACCTAAATATTTTTGGGTAGAATCTATTCGTACTGCTTGTCACATTATCAATAGGGTCTATCTTAGGAATAATTCTAAATAAACTCCTTACGAACTATGGTATGGGAAGAATCCCAATCTTAAATACCTTAGAACCTTTGGTAGTACTTGTTATGTATGCAAAGACAGAGAACACTTATCCAAATTTGAGACTCATGGAGATAAAGCTATCTTCCTAGGATATTCTCCTGACAGTAGAGCATACCGTGTCTATAATCTTCACACAAAGACCTTAATGGAATCCATAAACGTTATTGTGAGTGACACTACTGTTGAGAGTAGGACTGGAGAACCACCTATTGTGGAAGTGTCTGAAAATGTGTTAGAAAATGACTCTCTAGAAATAGATGATTCTTTACCAATTGAGACACCTGAAGTACCTAACTGGGTTTCTAAAGGTCATCCTATAGATAACGTTGTTGTTAACCCTAGTGAGCCTATACGAACAAGATCTCAATTAAGAAACTATGCTCATTATGCATGTTTTGTTTCCCTTATGGAACCAAAGAATGTAAATGAGGCATTGAATGACCCTCATTGGATTTCTTCCATGCAGGAAGAACTTCTTTAATTTTTCATTCAAGATGTTTGGTATCTTGTACCTAGGCCTGGTCATAAAAAGGTTATTGGCACACGTTGGATGTTTAAAAATAAATCTAATGAAAGTGGGATAATCATTAGAAACAAAGCCAGATTGGTGGCTCAAGGATATTCTCAAATTGAAAGAATACATTTTAACAAGACTTTTACCCCTGTTACTCGGTTAGAATCTGTTTGTCTTCTCTTTGCAATATCTTATTACTTGCGTTTTACGCTTTACCAAATGAATGTCAAATCAGCCTTTCTTAATGGAATCTTGACTGAAGAGACCTATGTTGAATAACACAAAGGGTTTTTTGACCCTCAATATCCAATTCATGTTTATCGTCTTAAAAAGGCATTGTATGGTCTAAAACAAGCACCAAGAGCCTGGTATGAGCGTCTTTCCAACTTTCTCTTAGACAAAGGTTTTAAGAGAGGTGGAAATGATCAAACCCTTTTTGTCAAAGATATCATTATAGCTCAAGTTTATGTTGACGATATCATTTTTGGATCAGCATCCCCCTCAGAAGTTAAATCTTTTTCTGAAATTATGCATAAAGAATTTCAAATGTCTCTTATGGGGGAGTTACAATTTTTCATGGGTCTTCAAGTCAAATAGAATTCAGATGGTTTATTTATGTTGCAATCAAAATATGCTTTAGAGATTGTTAAGAAATTTGGTCTTGAAAGTGCCAAAGAAGCTAAAACTCCCATGAATACTACGACTAAATTATCTAAAGATGAGAGTGGAAAATCCATAGATCCTACTCTATATCGTAGTATGATAGGAACCTTACTATACCTTACTGCCTCGCATGCTGATATTATGTACGCATTTTGCGTGTGTGCCTGTTATCAAAATAATACTAAAGAGAGCCACTTAGTTTGTGTAAAAAGAATCATTAAATACATAAAAGGCACTCAAAATTTACGACTTTGGTACACCAATGATACTCCTAGTACTATAACAGGATACACTGATGCCGATTGGGCAGGGTGTACTGATGATAGTAAGAGCACATCAGGATCATGTTACTATATCAGTAACAATTTGGTAGGATGGAGTAATAAGAAACATAACTGCACTTCTTTATCTACAGCTGAATCTGAATACATAGTTACCGGTAGTTGCTGTGCCCAATTACTTTGGCTTAAGGAAATGCTCAATGATTGTGGCATTCAAGATGACCAACTGCATCTCTATTATGATAATCAAAGTGTGTTCAATATCTCTAAAAATCCTGTTCAACACTCGCGAACAAAACATATAAAAATTAGACATCGTTTTATACCCGAATTAAATGAGACTAAGGAATTAAAAATTAAATATTTTCCTACTGATTTGCAGCTTGCAGATATATTTACAAAACCTTTGGATTACAATAGATTTCATTCTTTGCGAAAATCGATAGGAATGGTTTGCGCTGAATAAACTCCTATGACTTATGTATTTTTTCCCTTTGTCCATTTGAGACAAAATGGGGGAGAAATTTGAGTCATATGAGTTCATTTTTTCCTTGTAAATATTTTTAAAAAGCTTGATCTTAGCGTTATTTGCAGGAATCTGTACCGTTGTCTTCTACATATATTATTAGGGAATTGATGTATAATTAGTTGAGTTATGTAATTTTCTATTTCTAGGAAATGGGTAGATAGAACTTTGTATAGGAATAGGTTTTTCTTACTCTTTTGTTTCCCTACGAGTCCTAGATGACTCAAAGGAGATTTTGTCTCATATTTCCAAAGGGGGAGATTGAATCACCTTATACTCTTGACTCACTTGAGTCTACATTGTATAAGTGATCATCTAGTTTGAAAATAGTGACAAAATTGAGTCCCTTCCCTAGACACCAAAGAACCTCAGAACCTTCTACTTTATTCCTCTTGATTGTTGTATAAGGGTATATTCTCAATCACCCACACACATTAGGATTGCATACATATCATATATATTGCATAAAATGCTTGTGTGAGTTAATTCCCATTTAAATTTGTTTTTAATATTTTTTTGGAATTTTTATACACTTTTTAAATGATTTTTTAAGAACTTAAAATTTGTTTTATAATCTTCTGGGGTCATTGTGTAAATACTGATTCAATCAAATTTTGCCTAAATGTTTGGTTGGGTAGAATATGAATGATCTTGAGACTTCAGGGTGCGTGTGTATTTATTTTCAAAACACGCGTGTGAGTGTTCATCTGGGCCTTACACTTGTCTCTTGGACAACGAAATGATTTGTGTTTGTTAGTAGACTCATAACTCGTACACCTTATCAACCCTTGGATCTCTTTTATCAACGATCTGCATGCATTTTTCTCAAATACCTGTGAACCTCTCTAGACCAATTAGAACTTGTTTAAATCACCGCTGATGTTAAACCGTTGGATCAAAGTCAAAAGGCCAAGACCAAATCTCAGCCTTTAGATTTGCACCAACCTTCTCGATCCTTCCTAGCCTACTATATAAGGAGGCTTACCCTCAGCATTTGGGAACTTTTGGCCAGTTCATAAACTGATAGAAGAAAGGAGAGAGAGAGAGAAAGAAACCCTAAATCGTCCAAACCCTATTTTGTTTTCAAACCCTAAACTCATTTCTTTTAAACAGTATTTACCAAACACTATACCAGTGTGTTTGAGAGTGTTGTTGGTGGGGGTTTGAAGGTTGTTTAAAGAGTTTTATCCTCTGAGTTCGAGATCTTGTTTCCAGCTTAGTCATTTCATGTTAGATCTCTATTTCTCTTTTATAGAAACAGTATTTCTAATTATTGCATGTCATATTACACTTAGATCTGCATATTTAGTTTCTCATCTTGAGAAATCACTTTGTTGATTAATTTTTTTCTGTAAATGTCTTTCACAACTCTAGAATCAACAAAATCAATTTCTGTTTCTAGTTCTTACGAAACAAGACTTTTGACCTAGTTGGAATCGCAATTGGTAGTTTAAAATTTCAAAATCATTTTCAAAACTCCTGAAATTGTTTAAGACCTTGGTAGTCTTTTGAGCAAGGTAACCTTGGATTCTGGGATTCTTTGAAAGGTCAAATAAAGCCTTTTGTTTCTAAAGAAGATAGAAACTGAAAACCCTAAGTAATTTAGATCTGTTCTGTAATTTGATAGGACTGTTTGTATAAAATTGGTGTGCGTGTGTGCATGCATGTGTTAGATCACCATCACAAACATTTGTCACACTACAACACAAAAGTGTTGGACATAAGATCTTAAAACAACAAGAGTCGACGTAAAGACTGAAATAAAGTGTTGAGAAGTTAGCAAGCTGAGAAAGTAACATCAATATCAGAACTGCAGAAAGTTAGAATCAAACCAGTGGGTACATTTCTAAACTTGTATAGGTCTGATTTGTTTGCATGTGTGTTAAATAGCTTGTAACTTGTATATTTTATTTTAGTGGATTTTTGGTTTGTGACTTAGAAGTCACCGTGGATGTTTCCTCAGTTGGGTGAGGTTTTACCACGTTAAAAACTGTGTGTACTTAATCTTTCTACATCTCCTCATCTCATTCTTGTGGGCGTGCTAACATAAACTATCTTAGTTTTTATTTTCGAAACCTGTTATAAAATCTTGAACAAATCTCGTGCATGTTTTATTAAACACATCTTGTGATTAATCTATTTTGATTTAAAGAAAAGAGTTTCTTCAAAAAAATAGTTAGGAGTTACTTCAATAGTTTAATCTTGTATTAAACGGCCTAAGTAACAGCTTTTTCAACAAATTGTCATAATCAACACTGTGTTCCCTCTTACAGTTGTCTTGCACCAGAAGTCTTGGCTTCATCTAGTCTATTGGGTCGAGAACTATCAATTAGCTCATTATCTCTTTACAAGTCTCATCTTGTCCTAGCATCCCTTAGAAGCCGAGACCCTTTAACGTGCCCAATGGACTTACTTCAGTCTCATCATGTCCCGGCACCTCTAGGCAGCCAATACCACACTTCTACTTTGATTATCAATTACTCGAATAGGATATCAGAGGTATTATCCTCGTCCATGCCGATACCTCACAAGACGACATACGATCACGTGTGATACATATTTTGGATGTGACCAACCCACATGGACATATAGTTATAACAAAATCAGAGGAGCACGTGATGAGAATATTTGCATAATTATTACATGCTCATACTAAGGATAGGTGTCTACTTCTCATTGGATGCTTCAACAAGGGCATGCTCCATTCATTCTTAGGGGTGCATTGTGCACCCTAAGCACTATATAAACCTATATTTTTCCCCAGATAAAGGGATCCAGAAATAAAAAACCTATATAAACTATGTCACATTTGCAATAGAGAGAGAAAGATTGAGAGTTGTGTATTTCAGGCCATTAGAGCCTCTTTTCTAGTAAAAGCTATACTCATCTGCACATTGGAGTAGGTTGATATAGCCAAACCACTTAAATTCTGGTGTATTTCCTCTTATACTCATCTCCTTATCATATTTACATTATTGTGCTATTATATACATCTACATTATTGTGTGTGCTTGAGCTTGAGTTGTTGATATAAATTAAAATGATGACTTCATAGCGTCATCATGATTACTACAATGGTTGGTCTTTCACTCATGAACGACTGATCATGTTAAAATGCTTGAGTAAGGCATTATCTTTTGATTATCTTGGTCCCCTAGTAACCTGAGGTCATCATAGATAGCCAGTCCGATCCCACGAGCATAGAGAAGGGTTCTGGTAGACCCAGGGTTAGTATTAGAGGGTCTGCGCATGCCGAGTAGACTTATTTAGAAGAGAGCTCAGAACGGATGCGAAATAAGGCCACCAAAGCCGCCTCAGCCAAATCCAAGCCAGAGGAGCACTCTTGGAAGGGGTCCATACAAAGATTGGAAGATCGATTGGGAGAAATGTCTAAGACTAAGAACCCTTTGCAGAGGAGATTTGTGAAAGGATCTCCTTTCATTCAGGCTATTGTGGATTACCCCACACCTTCCAAGTTCAAATGACCTCTGGTCATGCCCAAGTATGACGATAAAACTGATCTTGTCCTGCATGTCGAGTAGTACCAGGCTGCTGTTGATATTTATTCTATTCCAGACGAGATGATGCAGAGTTTTTTCAAGTACGATAACTGGTGCAACTCAGCTTTGGTTCAATAATTTACCCCGAGAATAAATTTCCAACTTCCATAAGCTCGTCGAACTATTCATTCAAAATTTACTTTGGAGCAAAGCCAATAAAGAGAGTAGCCCATCTACTCTGTATTCGTCAGTGATCAGGAGAAACTACTCAGGAGTATATCACTCGTTTCAATAATGAAAAATTGAAAGTTATTGATTATGAGGAAAAAATGGCTATCACAGCTTTAATGAGTGGGCTACTTGCTGAGAAGATGTATTATGCATTAGAAAAGGAGCCTATAAAAACTATGACTGATTTGATAAAAGAAGTTGGGAAGATCATGAATGCCGAAGAGGCTATGACTGCTAAGCAAACCCTTGGGACAAAGTGTGAAGGCTAAAAAAGCTCTAACAAGAAGGAACAAAAGGACAAGAAAGCCAAGAAACCTAAAAAGTATAAGGAATATACTCCTCTCACCATAGGTGTGCATCACATTTGTAAGAACTTAGGGGCAATAAGGATTTGAAATGGTATGGGAAGCTGAAATCGCCTCCCAACCAGAGGAATAAATCCTAGTATTACGATTTTTATAAAGATCAAGGGCATACCACTAACAGTTGTATCGCCTTGAAGAATGAAATCGAATCTCTCATCTGTTGAGGAAAATTGACCTAGTTTGTTGACCGAATAGAAGGTCGGGGCACAAGAATAATGTGAGAATCCCCCTGCAAACACTAAGACGACAGAAAAAGAGGATGAGATGATGATTTTGAAGATGACCCCGACTTGCCGAAGAAACCTAGAGAACCTGAACTTGATATAAATATGATATCTTTTGGTTGTCATTTTATTACAGGAGGGGACACTAGAGGCAAAGACGGAGTAGCCAAAATAAAGGCTTATTTAGATGAGGTCGAAGTTCGCCCTAACCTTAGGCAAGTTAATCTAACAGATGAAGTAGATGGTCGGCCCAGAAAAGTGAACAAAGATAAGCTTGTCATTGGTTTCTCCAAGAATGAATTATCGAGAGTTTTGTACCCCCGTGATGATCCTCTAGTTATTACCTTTCGGGTACATTATGCCAGGGTAGCGAGAATTCTGTGGATAATGGTAGCTCGACTAATGTCATATTCTACAGTTATTTTTATAGTTGGGGTGTGTGATAGAAAATTGGAACCTTACCATAAGCCTTTAATCGACTTTTTTTGGAGAAAATGTTTATTCTTTGGGGACTGTCAAGCTAGAATTGTTGATTGCCACTTGGCTAGAAAGCAGAACAGAGAAGATTCATTTCATCATCTTGGAAAAGAATATGCCTTCAGCTTATAATATGATCCCCAATTGAGTTAGATTAAAGAAGTTCGAAGCAATGCCATCCACAGTCCATCAGTGTACTAAGTTTCCCACTCACTATTGGGTTGGCATGGTAAAGGGAAATCAGATTGAGGCCAGATAATGCTACTATAACTCTGTTGACCAGCAGGAAGTTCAGAAGGGCACCACCACCTACAAAATCGATAATCAGGATCCCCCCGAAGAAACTGAGTTGGTTAAAGGGCAAGTTGTGGAAGCCACGAAAACCATTATACTAAATAATGAAAAACTAGAAAGAACCACCTGGATTGGCTCAAACCTAACACCTTCCCTAAAATAAGAACTAATTGCATTCCTTAGAGAGCGAAAGAACTTGTATGCTTAGAGCTATGAGGATATAACCGGAATTGACCCTAATTTCATATGCTATGAGCTCAACATCAACAAAGATGCTAAGCTGATCAAGTAAAAATGCACGGTATACAGTCCTCAGAAAAATATGGCTATCCAAGAAGAAGTAGATAAATTACAGAAAGCCCATTTCATTGAGGATGTCAAGTATCCCACTTAGTTAGCCAATGTAATAATGGTAAAAAAAGACTAACAAATGGAGAATGTGTGTGCATTTTACCGATCTCAACAAAGTACACCAAAAAGATCATTTTCCTTTCCTAAGGATTGATTAATTGGTATATGCAATGACAAGTCATAAGTGGTTGAGCTTTATGAATGCCTGCTTTGGTTACAACCAGATTAAAATGAAACTAAAGGATAAATAAAGCACGTCTTTTATCACTAACCAAGGTATATACTACTATAACGTAATGCCTTTTGGTCTTAAAAATGCTGGCGAAACATACTAGATGCTGGTGAATAAGGTTTTGAAGAACAAATTGGGAAGAACATGGAAGTATATGTGGATAACATGCTCACTAAGATCAATGTGGATATTAACCACTTTAAAGACCTGAGTAAGCCGTTTGATCAGCTGGAAAAATATCAGCTGAAGCTAAATACGACCAAGTGTATTTTCGGTGTACATGAAGGAATGTTCCCCAATTTTATTATGAATCAAAGGGGCATTAAAGCCAACCCAGATAAAATAAAGGCACTGATTGAGATGCAATCTCCAACCTGCAAGAAATATATGCAAAAGTTTACTGGAAGAGTAGCCGCCCTCAACCGATTTGTGTCCAAAGCCACTGATAAGTTCTTAACATTTTTTAAAATACTTAGGAAAACCTTCGAATGGAATGAAGAATGTGAAAATTCTTTTCAGGAGTTGTAAAGGTACTTGGGATCTCCACCACTTCTCTCCCGACTAATTTTGGGAGAAAAATTATATCTGTATTTGGCTATTTTAGAATCTGTTGTTATCTTGACTTTGATCAAATTGGAAGATGGAGTTCAAAAGCCAGTATATTACACCAGCAAAGCATTCAGAGGAGAAAAAAATTAGATATCCTTGCCTAAAAAATCTTTCCCTTGCTCTTATCGAAGCTTCAAGGAGGATGGAGCCTTACTTTCAAGCGCACACTATTGCGATTTACATAGACTTACCTCGGTGCAGGTGCTTCATAAATTAAAGAAGAGTTGAAGATTTATGTCCTGGACAGTGGAGCTGGGAGAATACACGATCCTTTATGATCCTAGGATAATGTTGAAGGGACAGGCTGTAGAGGACTTTATTACAAAATTCACATATCCAGAGGTGATCCCTGCTTCAAGTTTGCTTGTCGAGCACCCTTCCTTAGAAGAAAGCTCTACTCTAAAGCAAACTGAAAAGAATGTCGATCAACCTGAAACATCATTTGCCCAAGAGCTAGCTCAAAAGTATGATAATTAGAGCAAGAAAATATTTTGACAGGGCGTACTATCTAAAGAAAGCTCCAACAAAGATATTTCAGTTTGGAAGTTGTATGTAGATGGATCCTCATATGCTACTGGCAGTGGAGTTGGTCAGATTATCAACACTCTGGATGACATTGATGTAGAGTATACACTTCGTTTTCAATTCCAAGCCTATGATAATGAATTGGTGTATGAAGCATTGATCACAAATTTGGAGTTATCCTTATCACTGGGAGCCGAGAAGGTTATATCGCATAGTGATTTCCAGCTCATTGTTAACTAAGTGCTTTAAATATACATAGTCAAGGGGAATCTCATGGCAGTTCTTTGATAGAGCTTCGTAAGCATCATTTTTCACAAGTTGTATCTCTTACTTTTCATGCCTCTGATTTACCGACTCAGATACTTCTTTTTGCAGAGCTCCCTGGAGGTATTTCTAACAACCTTTGGGAAATATCTTCCCCAAGTCTTGTAAAGCTGATAAAGAAGGCCGGCCATAATGTAGCCCCTCCTCCTCCCAATCTAAACATTGGCACGTCCAAGGCCGATGTTACGAATAAAAGGAAGACCACAACGGATTCGGAGCCTCAGCGATCGAGTAAAAATAAAAAGGGGGATCGTGCCATTCCGATCTCTTCAGACGAAGCTTTGGTAGCTCGTCTATCTCAGTTAAAGATCAGCGATAGTCTGAAGGCTATTGATTCCATCAGTTCTGTAATGACCGAAGAGGATAAATGTTTTCTACGCTCTCTGGATATCCTTTTACTGGCTAAGTTACCCTCCATATATCAATTCAGGTACTACTTTATGCTATTTTGATCTTCTAAGTGTAACCCCGACCTTTTGTAAGTTAGACCATGCTCATACGTCTGATTTTCCACTGCAGGGTATCTTATCCATGCATCGTTTAGTTAACTGAACCCTGACTAAGTTGCCTCTCATAGAGAAGGGTTGGGAGGCTCAGAAGGTGCAGGCCTCCTTGAATGCAGAGATTGAACGTTTGTAGACAGAGTTGAAGGAGGCTGACAAGCTGGTTAAGCAGAGGTATAGGGACATGGGCAAGCTAAAAAAGGATCATGAGGTAGCCTTGAAGACTAAAGATGATGCCCTTCAAACCAAAGTGGATGATGCAGTCAAAGATTCATTAGAGGATGCCTCTGAGAAGATCCTTGCAGACTATAAGGTCTCTGATTAGTTCATCAGCTTTGGCTTTGAATACCTTGAAAGAGGTATCAAAGCCACAGGTAAATGTGCTGCCTCCAAGGAAAAATAGTCGGGAGCCTGACTACCTCGGACTTTGAGGGCATGGGCTTTGCTGACCCCCATATTTGCTCAGGCCTTATAGGAGGTTGAGGAGGCCGGTACTGCCCCTGCCGAGACTGCTCCCTTGGAGGTCACTGAAATTGAAGAGGCCAATCCTCAGGATGATACAACAGAGGTGACCAACGTCGGCCAAGAAGGGACGACTGTTGCTACAGATACTTAGGCCTGGTCCTGTAAATCTTTAAGTTGTAATTTTTATTTCTTTTTGTCTGTATTTTTTGTGAACTCTGGAAAGTATATTTGATTTGTAACTCTGAATGTTCAGTGGTAAATATTAATACCATTTTCCTCAGACTATGTTGCTCCTTTGTGTGTCTTTTCTTGCATATTATTTTAAAGTCTAAGGATACCATATAACGATGTTTAAGATTCGATGCCACCATAATATGATGTTTACCCTCATAAATTGCCACCAAATTAATGGTTTAAGGTATGAGGCCATCATAATATGATGTTTACCCTCATAAACTGCCAAAAAATTAATGATGTTTAAGGTCTGAGGTCATCAAATTATGATGTTTACCCTCATGATTTCACCAAACTAATGATTTCTAAGGTCTTAGGTCATCAAATTATGATGTTTACCCTCATAAATTGCCACCAAATTAATGATGTTTAAGGTTTGAGGTCATCAAATTATGATGTTTACCCTCATAAATTGCCACCAAAGTAATGATGTTTAAGGTCTGAGGTCACCATATAATGATGTTTACCCTCATAATTTCACCAAACTAATGATGTTTAAGGTCTGAGGTCATCAAATTATGATGTTTACCCTCATAATTTGCGACTAAATTAATGATGTTTAAGGTCTGAGGTCACCATATAATTATGTTTACCCTCATAATTTCACCAAACTAATGATGTTTAAGGTCTGAGGTCATCAAATTATGATGTTTACCGTCATAATTTCACCAAACCAATGATGTTTAAGGTCCGAGGTCATCAAATTATAATGTTTACCCTCATGATTTCACCAAACTAATGATGTTTAAGGTCTGAGGTCATCAAATTATGATGTTTACCCTCATAAATTGCCACCAAATTAATGATATTTAAGGTCTGAGGTCACCATATAATGATGCTTACCCTCATAATTTCACCAAACTAATGATGTTTAAGGTCTGAGGTCAGCATATAATGATGTTTACCCTCAGGAATTGCCACCAAATTAATGATGTTTAAGGACTGAGGTCATCACATTATGATGTTTACCCTTATAATTTTACCTAACCAGTGATGTTTAAGGTCTGAGGTCATCAAATTGTGATGTTTACCCTCATAATTGCCACCAAATTAATGATGTTTAAGGTCTGAGGTCATCAAATTATGATGTTTACCCTCATAATTTGCCACAAAACTAATGATGTTTAAGGTCTGAAGTCACCATATAATGATGTTTACCCTCATAATTTCACCAAACTAATGATGTTTAAGGTCCGAGGTCATCAAATTATGATGTTTACCCTCATAATTGCCACCAAATTAATGATGTTTAAGGTCTGAGGTCACCATAAAATGATGTTTCTCATAATTTCACCAAACTAATGATGTTTAAGGTCTGAGGTCATCAAATTATGATGTTTACCCTCATAATTTGCCACCAAACTAATGATGTTTAAGGTCTGAGGTCACCATATAATGATGTTTACCCTCAATTTCACCAAATTAATGATGTTTAAGGTCTGGGGTCACCATAAAATGATGTTTTTCATAATTTCACCAAACTAATGATGTTTAAGATCTGAGGTCATCAAATTATGATATTTACCCTCATAATTTGCCACCAAACTAATGATGTTTAAGGTCTGAGGTCACCATATAATGATGTTTACCCTCATAATTTCACCAAATTAATGATGTTTAAGGTCTGAGGTCACCATATAATGATGTTTACCCTCAGGAATTTCCACCAAATTAATGATGTTTAAGGACTGAGGTCATCAAATTATGATGTTTACCCTCATATTTTCACCAAACCAATGATGTTTAAGGTCTGAGGTCACCATACAATGATGTTTCACCTCATTATTCCACCAAATTAATGATGTTTAAGCATGATGAAACAAAGTATTGACACATGAATTGCTCTTTTCATTAATATCCTCTTCATAAAATGATATATGTATTATAAAGAAACAACTACAACATCATATGTAATATTTCTTCAAGTGGTCAGCGTTCCAAGGATTGGAGAAAGGTTCCCCTTCGAGATTTTCTAGTCGGTAGGTACCGCGCACAACCTCATCAACTACTTTGTAAGGACCATGCCAGTTTGGATGAAGCTTATTTGCCTTTTGCAACGTCTTCTTTAGAACTAGGTCTCTCACAGTTATAGGTCTTGTTTTCACTATTTAATTGTAGAACTTCGTAGTTCTCTACTGGTAGGCTGCCTGTATAATCTCTGCATCTTCTCTTCTTTCTTCGATCAGATCTAGATCTTCTCTCTTCCATATTCCTCTCAGGGTCATAGGTGTGAACTCTATGAGTGGGAAGTACTACTTCTGTAGGGATGACAGCTTCTGAGCCATAGGCCCACATGAACGGGGTCTCTCCTGTTGCGGTCCTCGCTGTCATCCTGTATGCCCATAACACTACGTATACCTCTTTTGTCCATCTCCCTTTGGCTTCTTCTAACCTCTTCTTAATACCATCAAGGATTGTTCGGTTCGTGACTTCAGTCTGCCCATTTACCTGAGGTCGGCCAGGAGAAGAGAAGAACTCCTTGATCCCGACTCTTTCATAATATTTCTCTAAGGAAGCATTCTTGAAATGCGTTCCATTATCTGAGATGAGTGTGTTTGGCAAACTGTACCTGCATATAATGTTCTTCCAGATGAACTGAAAGGTCTTCTACTCGGTGATGGTGATCATTGGCTTAGCCTCTACCCATTTGGAGAAGTAATCAATTACTACTATAAAAAATCGATAGTTATTCGCAGCTCTTGGTAACGATCCTACCAAATCAATCCCTCATATTAAAAATGGACAAGGAGAACTGATTGACGTCATAGGTTGATGAGGTTGATGAGGGATAGTGGAAAATCTCTGGCACTTATCGCATTTCTTTACGTACGTAGCAGTATCTTTGGCCAAGGTCGACCACCAGTATCCTTGAATAATTATCCTCTTAGCTAAGGGTCTTCCTCCTATGTAACTGGAGCAAGATCCCTTACGTACATCTTGCAGGATGTGTGGGACCTCTGAGGGGTGGACGCATCTGAGAAGAGGGTGTAGGAAACCTTTTTTATACAGAACATCTCCTACGATTGAGAACTTGGCATCCCTGAACCTCAGCTTTCTCCTTTCCAATTTTGATTCTGGCAACTCTCCCTGCCTGATATATCTGATAAGAGGGTCCATATATGAGGCTCCTAGATTCAAATTGAGGCAAGGTCTGGTAACCTCTTCTTCTTCAATGGTCGGTTTTAGCAGAATTTTGACTGGTACTGTTCTTTTGATGTCTGTCCTGGTTACTGAGGCCAACCTTGCTAGTGCATCTGCCCGACTGTTATCGAGCCGGGGTATCCTTTTCATCTTCACTTCTCTGAATATTTCCAATATCATTCTCACTCTCTTCAAGTATCTGGCCATTCTTTTATCCTTGGCCTCGTATACTCCTAAGATTTGGTTGATGACCAGCCTTGAGTCACTATGGACCAGAAGTTGATCGACACTAAGAGCTTTTGCCAAGAAGAGACCTGCTATCAATGCCTCATACTCAGACTCATTATTTGAAGCCTTAAAGTTGAACCTCAGTGCATATTCAATGTCGGTACCATATGGTGCTGACACTATCAGCCCTGCTCCGCTTCCACTTTCACAAGAAGAACCATAAACGAAGAGGTTCCAAACATCTTCATTTGAAGAGAATTTCCCCTCTAACAGGGTCCCTTGCTTGAAGAGGTGCCTGTCTTCCTCGTTTTCAGCTATACTTTTTCTGGACTTGCCTGACCTAACCTCGTTCGGGCCACGAAAGACATTATTGTCTGGCTCATTTGTAATCTCTTGACTATTCTCAATCTCAACCTCTTCCTAGGTGAACTATTTTATAAAGTCTGCTAGAACTTGCCCTTTGATGGCAGCCCTGGGTTGATAAATAATGTCGTATTCTCCTAACTCGATGGCTCAGGTCATTAACTTGCCCGACTTCTGAGGCTTGTGGAGGACCTGTCTTAGTGGAGAGTCAGTGAGGAAAACCATAGAGTGGGCTTGGAAGTATGGCTTCATCTTCCTAGAGGCGTGTATCAGGGCATAGGCTAACTTTTCCATTCGAGGGGAGTTCTGTTCAGACCCTTGAAGGGCTTTACTATTGAAGTATACCGACCTCTGTACTCCATCGTCTTCTCTTACTATGGTAGCACTAATGGCTGACTCTGAGACAGCTAGATAAACATATAACTTCTCCCCCAGAATGGGCCGAGATAAGAGTAGAGGGGATCCAAGGTAGGACTTGAGCTCTTTGGAAGCTTTGTCGCATTCCTCGTCCCATTCTAAGGCCTTTCTAAGCACCTTGAAAAAGTGAAGACACTTGTCTGTATCTCTTGAGATAAACTTGTTAAGTGCGATAACTCTTTGGGTTAGCCTCTGAACCTCTTTGATAGTTCTAGGTGTCTTCATTTCAAGCAGAGATTTGATCTTCTCGGGGTTGGACTCTATTCCCCTTTGATTGACGATGAACCCAAGGAACTTTCCTGCTCCTACTCCGAAGACGCACTTGGCAGGGTTGAGCTTCATCCTGTATAAATCCAAGGTGTCAAAGGTCCTTTCTAGGTCGGCCACGTGAGTGTCGGCCTTCAAGCTCTTCGTCAACATATCATCCACATATACCTTCATGGTCTTGCCAATATAATTCTCGAACATCTTATTTACAAGAATTTAATAAGTGGCCCCTGCATTCTTCAAGCCGAATGGCATGACCTTCTAGCAATAGGTTCCCTTGTTAGTTATGAATTCGGTCTTCTCTGAGTCGTCCGGGTCCATAAAAATCTGGTTATACCGGTAATAGGCATCCATGAAGCTCATAAGCTCATGCCCTGTTATGGCATTTACCATCTGATCAATTCGTGGCAGGGGGAACTGTCTTTTGGATAAGACTTGTTCAAATAACTGAAATCTATGCACATCCTCCATTTCCCGTTAGCTTTCGGCATGATGACGGCATTAGATAACCACTCAGGGTATATGACTTTTCTGATGAACTTGGCCTCTTCAAGCTTTCTGACCTCTTTCCTGATGACATCATACTTTTCCCTTGAGTAAACCCTTCTTCTTTGTTTAATGGGCTTAGCGTCTTCTAAAATATTGAGTTTGTGGCACATAACTTCAGGGTCAATACCCGTCATGTCCGCATGGCTCTAGGCAAAGACACTCTGTCTCTTCCTCAGTAGCTTCACCAGCTCTTCCTTGATCTTAGTTCGTAGGGCTTTATCGATTTGGATGGTTTTTTCGGCTTGTCCTCATTAAGGATGATGGATTCTACCTCTTCTGTGGCTTCTCCGTTCTTGAGCTTTGTCTCATCCCTAGGATCAAGTGTGTCGATGTTCTACGTGGTTGTTGCTCTCTTATGAGTTTCTCTCTCTTCCACAGAGTTGAAGTAGCATTCACGTGCTGATGTTTGGTCACCATATACTTCCCCTACCCCATAGGGGGTCGGGAATTTTAGCATTTGGTGGACCGTTGAAGGCACGACCTCAAATTCCTTGAGGGCTACTCGTCCATGATGAGGTTGTAGGCCGAGAAGATGTTTTCATCCATCACGAAAAAATTGATCTTTTGGGTCAACCTCTTAGGCCACTCGTCTCCCATTCATACATCCATCTCATACATGCCCAATAGATGGATCTTTTCATCGCTGAAGCCAATCGACGGGTGATGATAGGGTACACGCCTAGCTTTGTTGAGGCCTAGGCTCTTAAAACAAGGCCAGAACATTACATCTGCTAAACTTCCTCCATCCACGAGGATTCTTTGCACCTCACACCCAAGCACTCTTGTAGTGATTACCAAAGGGTCATCATGTGGAGCTAGGATACCTTTGAAATCAAGTCGGGAGAACCCAACTATAAGACTATCCATATCTACCTTCTTTCTCTTTTGTTTAGCCTCCGACGATGCCAAATTCACAACCTCTACTTTGGTTACTGACTTAGCCTCTGCCACATGAGCTTTGCGGTCGACTACCTCTGAGCCACCCCCTGCTAGTCCTCCATAGATGGTGTTAGCACCAAAAGAGATCATTCCAATATTCTTAGATCATGCTAATACCATAAGTCATTTTTGTGTTCTACCTTCAGCAATCCCAACACGTTAAACCAACCCCATTTATATCCTTCCCGATGAGCTTGCTCCAGATGATCATCCAAGTGAGTTAAGGCTTCATCATAGCCATCCATCCCAATAACTTTGGGTTGCTTGTGGAAGTGAAAATTTAGTCGGTCCACTCTATCTTAGAGCTTCTTGATGGCTTGAACTTTCTCTTTCAACAAAGCTGCTTGGTCAGCGAAGGTCTTATTAGTTCTCTCTTCATACTCAATTAGCCGAGCAACAACTATTTATTTAGAAGGTTGGCCAGATTTGGTTTTCTTCTTTTTTAAGTTTTCCATCTCCTCCAACAGTGTGGCATTTTCAAGCTCTAGGAAAAGAAGCACCTTCATTCGACGTAACATTAACCGACTTTTTCAAGCTCTCCAACTCATTTCTTAAATTGTTATTTTCATGTTCAAGAAGAGTGGAAATGTCCCTATCACTTTCCACTTACCTGTTTAGCATAAATTCTTTCTTCCTGAAGGCCGATGTGATCTCTTGCAGCCTCTTATCAAAGCCCCAACTTGCACTCAATGCCTCATATTTGGCTTTGTAATCAGAATGGAGCTGATATCGAGAAAGATTATGATCCTTTTACGGCTGTTTGATCATCTCATAATATGCACTGTTATTCACCAATGCTTTATTAAAAAGATTATGCAAATGTACATAGGCATCTTTCACTTGATCTGATGCATCTGGATTGAGAAATCCTTCAAAATCTGCCTCAGTTAAACTCACGTGAGCAATTTCAAGCAAACTGTTATAATGCTTCAGCAAGTTGGATTCAGTCAAAACAATCAGAGTCTTCTTGGCATCAAACTAAAAATTCACAAGTATAAGAATATAAGCCCAACCAAGAAAAGCAAACAATGGCAATCAAATAATGAAAAATCTCAGAAGGATTAAACAACTTCTTCATTTCATAAACAAATCAAAGGTTACAACTGTGTTTCTATTACAAATGAAGAAAGCAAAAAGGAAAAATAAAATTCAAAAAGAAAATAGGCAAAAACTAGAAAAAGGAGTTACACCTTCTCCTTATCTTTAGTAGTTAATTCAGGAGGAGGTAGGTCGATTACAACAATTGGCACCATATACGACTCCCCATAACTCTCCCCATCATCAAACTCTTCATCAAGGTTAGGAGAATTTCCTGGATCGTGCCTTTAGAACAGTTCAGAGTTTGCCTGTGTGTCGACCTCCTTCGAAGCGTCCAACCAACCATCCTTGTAAGAAAGTTTCTTAGCATATTCAACTGGATGGAGACAACAATGAACACTTTATTCTAGCCTTTGTTATAGGCCTCCTACACTACACCAAAACTGGTGATTGGTCACGGCCAAAATCCCTGACCAAAACTGTGGGTCGCGGACTTGGGCCGTGACCATTTCTGGCGTGACCAATTTCGTGGGTCGCGGCCCCAGTCCGTGACCAAAAAATGGTCACGGCCCAGAGGGGTCACGGTAGATGGTCGCGGACTTGGGCCGTGACGGGTCGCGGTCCTCATCCATGACCCACAACCGTGATAAATTGGTCGCGGCCAAAGTCCGTGACCCACGATCGTGACAAAAAAATTAAAAAAAATTGGTTGCGGCCCTCATCCGTGACTCACAACCGTGACAAATTGGTCGCGGCCAAAGTCCGCGAACCACAACCGTGACCAAAAAAAAAAAAATGGTTGCGGCCCAAGTCCGTGACCCACAACCATGACAAATTGGTCCCGGACTTGGGCCGCGACCCACAACCGTGACGAAAAAAAAGAAAAAAAATGGTCGCGGACTTTGGCCGCGACCATTTTTATGCGCGACGAAAAAAATAAAAATGATCATGGACAAAGAGCATGACCATATTTAACTATAATTTTAAAAAAAATGTATTTTTTTGGTCAAATCCTAAAATTGGGGGTCCTGTGAGTCCACCATCGGTTGCTACGTTTAACGTTGGACGCGTACGAGGTGTTACAAATATTTATTATTAACAAAACAATAAAACAAATCACAAATTGCGAATCGAGAACGTTGTTAATAAACAAATATATATACAAACTTAAAAAACATTACAACTCTTAATAATTTACAGACCAAAAAAAAAATTGGGCAGAGTTTCCTCTATTTTCTTGACATTCCAAACCCTGTAAATGTAAAATCTGCTTATTATAAATCCCGCACGGCCATAAAATTCAACAATCAAATTATAAAAGCCCACACGGCCATAAAACTAAACAATAAAAGCCCGCATGGATGTAACACATAAAAAACATAATCTTCATGTTGTAAACCATTGCCTCCTTCATTTGTTCCACGTGCAAAAATCCTACAAATGATAGGATACAAAAAAAATATCAGTAACCAATTAGTTTTACAAAAAATTTAATCAAGCTGAAAAATTGCATATATGAGTTAAAATTATCAACGTATCAATGTTTTTAAGTCTAAGTCTAGAAATATTCAAATTACCATCGTATTCACAAACCGGGAGTCCCGCGGCTGCGTGAACAGTTCCTACGAGTTACTTTGGTCCCGTGAGAGGTGTTGGTGCCACACACGGGGCCGTACGGGGGCTATTTTGGGTTTTCACCCACTAACGCCATGTTTTAGCCCTAAGTCTAGAAATATGCAAATTACCATAGTATTCCCAAACCAGGAGTCCCACGGCTGCGCGGTCAGTTCCTACGAGTCACATTGGTCCCGTGGGAGGTGTTCGTGCCATTCATGGAGCCGTTCAGGGGTTGTATCAGGTTTACCCCCACTAACGCCATGTTTTTAAGCCTAAGTCTAGAAATATGCAAATTATCATCGTATTCTCAAATCGGGAGTCCCCGCGGCTGCACGGTCAGTTCCTCCCAGTCACATTGGTCCCGTGAGAGGTGTTGGTGCCACCCACGGGGCCATTCGGGGGTTATTTCGGGTTTTCCATGTTTTTAAGCCTAAGTCTAGAAATATTCACATTACCATCGTATTCTCAAACCAGGAGTCCCGCGGTTACGTGGTCAGTTCTTACGAGTCACATTGGTCCCATGGGAGGTGTTGGTGCCATCCACGAGACCGTTCGGGGGTTGTTTCGGGTTTTCACCCACTAACGCCATGTTTTTAAGTCTAAGTCTAGAAATATTTAAATTACCGTCGTATTCTCAAACCGGGAGTCTTGGGGTTGCGCGGTCAGTTCCTACAAGTCACATTGGTCCCGTGGGAGGTGTTGGTACCACCCAAAGGGCCGTACGGGGGCTGTTCCGGATTTTCACCTACTAACGCCATGTTTTTAATCCTAAGTCTAGAAATATTCAAATTACCATCGTATTCTCAAACTGGGAGTCCTGTGGCTACGCGGTCAGTTCCAACGAGTTACATTGGTCCCGGGGGAGGTGTTGGTGCCACCCACGGGGCCGTTCGGGGGCTGTTTCCGATTTTCACCTACTAACGCTATGTTTTTAAACATAAGTAAAAAAATTATGCAAATAACCATCATATTCTCAAACCGGGAGTCCTGCGGCTGCGCGATCAGTTCATACGAGTTATATTGGTCTCGTGGGAGGTGTTGGTGCTCCCACGGGGCCGTTCGGGGGTTGTTTCGGGTTTTCACCCACTAAAGCCATGTTTTTAATCCTAAGTCTAGAAATATGCAAATTACCGTCGTATTCTCAAATCGGGAGTTCCGCGGCTATGCGGTTAGTTCCTACGAGTTACATTGGTCCCGTGGGAGGTGTTGGTGCGACCCACGGGGCCGTTCGGGGACTGTTTCGGGTTTTCATCCACGAACTCCATGTTTTGAAGCCTAAGTCTAGTCTTATGCAAATTACCTTCGTATTCTCAAACCAGGAGTCCCGCGGATGCGTGGTCAGTTCCTACGAGTTACATTGGTCCCGTGGGAGGTGTTGGTGCCACCTACGGGGCCGTTCGGGGGCTGGTTCGGGTTTTCACCCTCTAATGCAATGTTTTTAAGCCTAAGTCTAGAAATATGCAAATTACCGTCGTATTCTCAAACCGGGAGTCCCGTGGCTGCGCGGTCAGTTCCTACGAGTCACATTGGTCCCGTGGGAGGTGTTGGTGCCACCCACGGGGATGTTCGGGGGCTGTTTCGGGTTTTAACCCACTAACGCCAAGTTTTTAAGCCTAAGGCTAAAATTATGCAAATTACCATCGTATTCTCAAGCCGGGAGTCCCGCGACTGCGTGGTCAGTTCGTACGAGTTACATTGGTCCCGTGGGAGGTGTTGGTGCCACCCACGGGGCCGTTCGGGGGCTGTTTCGGGTTTTCACCCTCCAAAGGCATGTTTTAAGCCTAAGTCTAGAAATATTCAGATTACCGTCGTATTCTCAAACCGGGAGTCCCGCGGCGGCGCGGTCAGTTCCTACCACTCACATTGGTCCCGTGGGAGGGTTGTAGCCACCCACGGGGCCGTTCAGGGGTTGTTTCAGTTTTTCCCCCACTAACGCCATATTTTTAATCCTAAGTCTAGAAATATGCAAATTACGTCGTATTCTCAAACCGGGAGTCCCGCGGCTACGCGGTGAAGGAGGTGTTGGTGCCACCCACAAGGCCGTACGGGGGCTGTTTCGGGTTTTCACCCACTAACGCCATGTTTTTAAGCCTAAGTCTAGAAATATTCAAATTATCGTCGTATTCTCAAACTGGGAGTCCCGCGGCTGCGCGGTCAGTTCCTACGAGTTACATTGGTCCCCGGGGAGGTGTTGGTGCCACCCACGGGGCCATTCGGGGGCTATTTCGAGTTTTCCATGTTTTTAGCCTAAGTCTAAAAATATTCAAATTAGCATCGTATTCTCAAACCGGGAGTCCCGTGGCTACGCGGTCAGTTCCTACGAGTTACATCGGTCTCGTGGGAGGTGTTGGTGCCACCCACGGGGCCGTTCGAGGGCGGTTTTGGGTTTTCACCCTCTAACGCCATGTTTTTAAGCCTAAGTCTAGAAATATGCAAATTACCGTCGTATTCCCAAACCGGGAGTCCCGCGGCTACGTGGTCAGTTCCTACGATTTACTTTGGTCTCGTGGGAGGTGTTGGTGCCACACACGGGGCCGTGCGGGTGCTGTTTCGGGTTTTCACCCTATAACGCAATGTTTTTAAGCCTAAGTCTAGAAATATGCAAATTACCGTCGTATTCTCAAACCGGGAGTCCCGTGGCTGCGCGGTCAGTTCCTACGAGTCACATTGGTCCCGTGGGAGGTGTTGGTGCCACCCACGGGGATGTTCGGGGGCTGTTTCGGGTTTTAACCCACTAACGCCATGTTTTTAAGCCTAAGGCTAAAATTATGCAAATTACCGTCGTATTCTCAAACCGGGAGTCCCGCGACTGCGCGGTCAGTTCCTACGAGTTACATTGGTCCCGTGGGAGGTGTTGGTGCCACCCACGGGGCCGTTCGGGGGCTGTTTCGACTTTTCACCCTCCAAAGGCATGTTTTAAGCCTAAGTCTAGAAATATTCAGATTACCGTCGTATTCTCAAACCGGGAGTCCCGCGGCGGCGCGGTCAGTTCCTACCACTCACATTGGTCCCGTGGGAGGGTTGTAGCCACCCACGGGGCCGTTCAGGGGTTGTTTCGGTTTTTCCCCCACTAACGCCATATTTTTAATCCTAAGTCTAGAAATATGTAAATTACCGTCGTATTCTCAAACCGGGAGTCCCGCGGCTGCGCGGTGAAGGAGGTGTTGGTGCCACCCACAAGGCCGTACGGGGGCTGTTTCGGGTTTTCACCCACTAACGCCATGTTTTTAAGCCTAAGTATAGAAATATTCAAATTACCGTCGTATTCTTAAACTGGGAGTCCCGCGGTTGCGCGGTCAGTTCCTACGAGTTACATTGGTCCCCGGGGAGGTGTTGGTGCCACCCACGGGGCCATTCGGGGGCTATTTCGAGTTTCCATGTTTTTAGCCTAAGTCTAAAAATATTCAAATTAGCATCGTATTCTCAAAACGGGAGTCCCGTGGCTACACGGTGAGTTCCTACGAGTTACATCGATCTCGTGGGAGGTGTTGGTGCCACCCACGGGGCCGTTCGAGGGCGGTTTCGGGTTTTCACCCTCTAACGCCATATTTTTAAGCCTAAGTCTAGAAATATGCCAATTACCGTCGTATTCCCAAACCGGGAGTCCCGCGGCTACGTGGTCAGTTCCTACGAGTTACTTTGGCCCCGTGGGAGGTGTTGGAGCCACACACGGGGCCGTACGGGGGCTGTTTCGGGTTTTCACCCACTAACGCCATGTTTTTAGCCCTAAGCCTAGAAATATACAAATTACCGTCGTATTCTCAAACCGGGAGTCCCGCGACTGCGCGGTCAGTCCCACGAGTTACATTGGTCCCGTTGGAGGTGTTGGTGCCACCCACGGGGCCGTACGGGGGTTGTTTTGGGGTTTTCACCCACAAACGCCATGTTTTTAAGCCTAAGTCTAGAAATATGAAAATTACCGTCATATTCTCAAACCCGGAGTCCCGGGGGTGCGCGGTCAGTTCCTACGAGTCACATTGGTCCCGTGGGAGGTGTTGGTGACACCCACGGGACCATTCGGGTGTTGTTTCGGGTTTCCCCCCACTATTACCATGTTTTTAAACCTAAGTCTAGAAATATGCAAATTATCATCGTATTCTCAAACCGGGAGTCCCGCGGCTGCGCGGTCAGTACCTCCCAGTCACATTGGTCCCGTGGGAGGTGTTGGTGCCACCCACGGGGCCGTTCGAGGGTTGTTTCAGGTTTTCACCCTCTAAAGCCATGTTTTTAAGCCAAAGTCTAGAAATATTCAAATTATCATCGTATTCTCAAACCAGGAGTCCCGCGACTGCGCGGTCAGTTCCTACGAGTTACATTGGTCCCGTGGGAGGTGTTGGTGCCACCCACGGGGCCGTTCGGGGTTTGTTTCGGGTTTTCACCCACTAACGCCATGTTTTTAAGCCTAAGTCAAGAATTATGCAAATTACCGTTGTATTCTCAAACCGAGAGTCCCGTGGCTGCGCGGTCAATTCCCACCAGTTACATTGATCCCGTGGGAGGTGTTGGTGCCACCTACGGGGCCGTTCGGGGATCGTTTCGGGTTTTCCCCCTCTAAAGCCATGTTTTTAAGACTTAGTCTTGAAATATGCAAATTACCGTCGTATCCTCAAACCGGGAGTCTTATGGCCGCACGATCAGTTCCTACGATTCGCATTGGTCCCGTGGGAGGTGTTGGTGCCACCCACGGGGCCGTTCGAGGGTTGTTTCAGGTTTTCACCCACTAAAGCCATATTTTTAAGCCTAAGTCTAGAAATATGCAAATTACCGTCGTATTCTCAAATCGGCAGTCCCGCAGCTGCACGGTCAGTTCCTCCGAGTTACTTTGATCCCCTGGGAGGTGTTGGTGCCACCCACGGAGCCGTTCAAGGGTTATTTCGGGTTTTCACCCACTAACGCCATGTTTTACCGAAGTCTAGAAATATTCAAATTACCATCGTATTCTCAAACCGGGAGTCCCGCGGCTACGTGGTCAGTTCCTACGAGTCACATTGGTCCCGTGGGAGGTGTTGGTGCCACCCACGGGGCCGTTCGGGGGCTGTTTCTGGTTTTCACCCACTAACGCCATGTTTTTAAGCCTAAGTCTAGAAATATTCAAATTACCGTCGTATTATCCAATCGGGAGTCCCGGGGCTGTGCGGTCAGTTCCTACGAGCCACATTGGTCCCGTGTGAGGTGTTGGTGCCACCCACGGGGCCGTACAGGGGATGTTTTGGATTTTCACCCACTAACGCCATGTTTTTATGTCTAAGTCTAGAAATATTCAAATTATCATCGTATTCTCAAACCGGGAGTCTCGCGGCTGCGCGGTCAGTTCCTACGAGTTACATTGGTCCCGGGGGAGGTGTTGGTGCCACCCACGGGGCCATTCGGGGGATATTTTGGGTTTTCCATGTTTTTAAGCCTAAGTCTAGAGATATTCAAATTACCATCTTATTCTCAAACCGGGAGTCCCGCGGCTACGCAGTCAGTTCTTGCGAGTAACATCGATCCCGTGGGAGGTGTTGGTGCCACCCACGGGTTCGTTCGTGGGCTGTTTCGGGTTTTCACCCTCTAACGCCATGTTTTTAAGACTAAGTCTAGAAATATACAAATTACCGTCGTATTCTCAAATCGGGAGTCCCGTGGCTGCGCGGTCAGTTCCTACGAGTCACATTGGTCCCGTGGGAGGTGTTGGTGCCACCCACGGGGATATTTGGGGGTTGTTTCGGGTTTTAACCCACTAACGCGATGTTTTTAAGCCTAAGGCTAAAATTATGCAAATTACCATCGTATTCTCAAATCGGGAGTCCCGCGACTGCGCGGTCGGTTCCAACGAGTTACATTGGTCCCGTAGGAGGTGTTGGTGCCACCCACGGGGCCGTTCGGGGGCTGTTTCAGCTTTTCACCCTCCAAAGACATGTTTTAAGCCTAAGTCTAGAAATATTCAGATTACCATCGTATTCTCAAACTGGGAGTCCCGCGACGGCGCGGTCAGTTCCTACCACTCACATTGGTCCCGTGGGAGGGTTGTAGCCACCCACGGGGCCGTTCAGGAGTTGTTTCGGTTTTTCCCCCTCTAAGGCCTTATTTTTATGCCTAAGTTCATAAATATGCAAATTACCGTCGTATTCTCAAACTGGGAGTCCCGCGGCTGCGCGGTCAGTTCCTACGAGTTACATTGGTCCCGTGGGAGGTGTTGGTGCCACCGACGGGGTCGTTCGGGGGTTATTTCGGGTTTTCCCCCTCTAAAGCCATGTTTTTAAGCCTAAGTCTAGAAATATGAAAATTACCATCGTATTCTCAAATCGAGAGTCCCGCGGCTGCGCGGTCAGTTCTTACAAGTCACATTGGTCCCGTGGGAGGTGTTAGTGCCACCCACGAGGCCGTTCGGGGGCTGTTTCGGATTTTCACCCTCTAAAGCCACGATTTTAAACCAAAGTCTAGAAATATTCAAATTACCATCGTATTCTCAAATCGGGAGTCCCGCGGCTGCGCGATTAGTTCCTACGCGTTACATTGGTTCCGTGGGAGGCGTTGGTGCCACCCACAGGGCCGTTCGGGGGCTGTTTTCAATTTTCACCCACTAACGCTATGTTTTTAAGTCTAAGTAAAAAATTATGCAAATTCTTGTCCTATTCTCAAGCCGGGAGTCCCGCAACTGTGTGGTCAGTTCCTACGAGTCACATTGGTCTCGTGGGAGGTGTTGGTGCCACCCACGGGGCCGTTCGGGGGCTGTTTCGGGTTTTCACCCACTAAAGCCATGTTTTTAAGCCTAAGTCTAGAAATATGCAAATTACCATCGTATTCTTAAATCGGGAGTTTCGCGGCTGCGCAGTCAGTTCCTACGAGTTACATTGGTCCCGTAGGTGGTATTGGTGCCACCCACGGGGTCGTTCGGGGGCTGTTTCGGGTTTTCACCCACTAACGCCATGTTTTTAAGCCTAAGTCTAGAATTATGCATATTACCTTCGTATTCTCAAACCGGGAGTTCCGCGGCTGTGCGGTTAGTTCCTACGAGTTACATTGAACCCTTGGGTGGTGTTGGTGCCACCCACGGAGCCGTTTGGGGGTTGTTTCGGGTTTTCACAAACTAACGCCATATTTTTAAGTCTAAGTCTAGAAATATTCAAATTACCATCGTATTCTCAAACCAGGAGTCTCGGGGCTGCGCGGTCAGTTCCTACGAGTCACATTGGTCCCGCGGGAGGTGTTGGTATGACCCAAAGGGCCGTACGGGGGCTGTTTCGAGTTTTCACCCGCTAACGGCATGTTTTTAAGCTTAAGTCTAGAAATATTCAAATTAACATTCTATTCTCAAATCGGGAGTCCCGGGGCTACGCGGTCAGTTCCTACGAGTCACATTGGTCCCGTGGGAGGTGTTGATGCCACCCACGGGACCTAACGGGGGTTGTTTCAGATTTTCACCCACTAACGTCATGTTTTTAAGCCTAAGTCTAGAAATATTCAAATTACCATCGTATTCTCAAACTGGGAGTCCCGCGGCTACGCGGTCAGTTCCTGCGAGTGACATTGGTCCCGTGGGAGGTGTTGGTGCCACCCACGGGGCCGTACAGGGGCTGTTTCGGATTTTCACCCACTAACGCCATGTTTTTAAGCCTAAGTCTAGAAATATTTAATTTACCGTCGTATTCTCAAGATGGGAGTCCCGGGGCTGCGTGGTCAGTTCCTACGAGTCACATTAGTCCCGTGGGAGGTCTTGGTGACACCAGCGGGACCGTTCGAGGGTTGTTCCGGGTTTTCCCCACTAACGCCATGTTTTTAAGCCAAAGTCTTGAAATATGCAAATTATTATCGTATTCTCAAACCGGGAGTCCCGCGTCTACGCGGTCAGTTCCTTCCAGTCACATTGGTTTCGTGGGAGGTGTTGGTGCCACCACGGGGCCGTTCGGGGGCTGTTTCAGGTTTTTACCCTCTAAAGCCATGTTTTTAAACCTAAATCTAGAAATATTCAAATTACCATCGTATTCTCAAACCGGGAGTCCCGCGGCTGCGCGGTCAGTTCCTACGAGTTACATTGGTTCCGTGGGAGGTGTTGGTGCCACCCACGGGGCCGTACGGGGGTTGTTTCGGGTTTTCTCCCACTAACGCTATGTTTTTAAGCCTAGTTTTGAAATATGCAAATAATCATCGTATTCTCAAACCGGGAGTCTCGCGGCTGCGCGATCAGTTCCTCCTAGTCACATTAGTCCCGTGAGAAGTGTTGGTGCCACCCATGGGGCCGTTCGGGGGCTGTTTTGGGTTTTCACCCTTTAAAGCCATATTTTAAGCCTAAGTCTAGAAATATTCAAATTATCGTCGTATTCTCAAATCGGTAGTCCAGCGGCTGCGCGGTTAGTTCTTGCGAGTCACATTGGTCCCGTGGGAGGTGTTGGTGCCACCCACGGGGCCGTATGGGGGCTGTTTCGGGTTTTCACCCACTAAAGCCATGTTTTTAAGCCTAAGTCTAAAAATATACAAATTAGCGTCGTATTCTCAAACCGGCAGTCCCGCGGCTGTGCGATCAGTTCCTCCCAGTCACATTGGTCCCGTGGGAAGTGTTGGTGCCACCCACGGGGCTGTTTCGAGTTTTCACCCTATAAAGCCATATTTTTAAGCCTAAGTCTAGAAATATTCAACTTACTGTCGTATTCTCAAATCGGGAGTCCCGCGGCTGCGCAGTCAGTTCCTACGAGTCACATTGGTTCCGTGGGAGGTGTTGGTGCCACCTACGGGGCCGTACGGGGGCTGTTTCGAGTTTTCACCCACTAAAGCCGTGTTTTTAAGCCTAAGTCTAGAAATATGCAAAATACCGTCGTATTCTCAAACCGGGAGTTCTGCGGCTGCGCTGTCAGTTCCATCGAGTTACATTGGTCCCGTGGGTGGTGTTGGTGCCACCCACGGGGTCGTTCGGGGGCTGTTTCGGGTTTTAACCCACTAACGCCATGTTTTTAAGTCTAAGGCTAGAATTATGCAAATTACCATCGTATTCTCAAACCGTGAGTCTCGCGACTGCACGATCAGCTCCTACGTGTTACATTGGTCCCGTGGGAGGCGTTGGTGCCACCCACGGGGGCCGTTCGGGGGCTATTTCGGGTTTTCACCCACTAACGCCATGTTTTTAAGCCTAAGGCTAGAATTATGCAAATTACCATCGTATTCTCAAACCGTGAGTCCCGCGACTGCGCGATCAGTTCCTACGTGTTACATTGGTCCCGTGGGAGGCGTTGGTGCCACCCACGGAGGCCGTTCGGGGGCTGTTTCTGATTTTCACCCACTAATGCTTTGTTTTTAAGCCTAAGTAAAAAATTATGCAAATTACCGTCGTATTCTCAAAACAGGAGTTCCGCGGCTGCGCGGTCAGTTCCTAAGAGTTATATTGGTCCTGTGGGAGGTGTTGGTGCCACCCACGGGGCCGTTCGGGGGCTGTTTCGGATTTTCATCCTTAAAGCCATGCTTTTAAGCCTAAGTCTAGAAATATGAAAATTACCATCGTATTCTCAAACCGGGAGTCCCGCGGCTGCGCGGTCAGTTCCTACAAGTCACATTGGTCCTGTGGGGGGTGTTGGTGCCACCCACGAGGCCGTTCGGGGGCTGTTTCGGGTTTTCACCCTCTAAAGCCACATTTTTATGCCTAAGTCTGGAAATATTCAAATTACCGTCGTATTCTCAAACCGGGAGTCCCGCGGCTGCGCAATTAGTTCCTACGAGTAACATTGGTCCCGTGGGAGGCGTTGGTGCCACCCACAGGGCCGTTCGGGGGCTGTTTTCGATTGTCACCCATTAACGCTATGTTTTTAAACCTAAGTAAAAAATTATGCAAATTCCTATCGTATTCTCAAATCGGTAGTCCCGCGACTGCGCGGTCAGTTCCTACGAGTCACATTGGCCCCGTGGGAGGTGTTGGTGCCACCTACGGGGCCGTTCGGGGGATTTTTCGAGTTCTCACCCACTAAAGCCATGTTTTTAAGCCTAAGTCTAGAAATATATAAATTACAGTCGTATTCTTAAATCGGGAGTTTAGCGGCTGCGCGGTCAGTTCCTACGAGTTACATTGGTCCGGTGGGTAGTGTTGGTGCCACCCACGGGGCCGTTCGGGGGCTGTTTCTAGTTTTCACCCACTAACGCCATGTTTTTAAGCCTAAGTATAAAATTATACAAATTACCTTCGTATTCTCAAACAGGGAGTTCCGCGACTGCACGGTTAGTTCCTACGAGTTACATTGGTCCCGTGGGTGGTGTTGGTGCCACCCACGGAGCCATTCGGGGGTTATTTCGAGTTTTCACCCACGAACGCCATGTTATTAAGCCTAAGTCTGGAAATATTCAAATTACCGTCGTATTCTCAAATCAGGAGTTTTGGGGATGCGCGTACAGTTCCTACGAGACACATTGGTCCCGTGGGAGGTGTTGGTGCCACCCACAGGGGTGTACGGGGGCTGTTTCGGGTTTTCACCCACTAACGCTATGTTTTTAAGCTTAAGTCTAGAAATATTCAAATTATCGTGGTATTCTCAAACCGGGATTCCCGGGGCTGCGCAACCAGTTCCTACGAGTAACATTTGTCCCGTAGGAGGTGTTGGTGACACCCATGGGGCCGTACGGGGGCTGTTTCGGGGTTTTCACCCAATAACGCCATATTTTTAAGCTTAAGTCTAGAAATATTAAAATTACCGTCGTATTCTCAAACCGGGAGTCCCGCGGCTGCGCGGTCAGTTCCTGCGAGTTACATTGGTCCCGTGGGAGGTGTTGGTGCCATCCACGGGGCCGTTCGAGGTTGTTTCGGGTTTCCACCCACTAACGCCATGTTTTTAAGCCTAAGTCTCGAATTATGTAAATTACCGTCGTATTCTCAAACCGGGAGTCCCGCGGCTGCGCGGTCAGTCCCACGAGTTACGTTGGTCCCGTGGGAGGTGTTAGTGCCACCCACGGGGACGTATGGGGGCTGTTTCGGGTTTTCACGCACTAACGCCATGTTTATAAGCCTAAGTCTAGAAATATTCAAATTACCGTCGTATTCTCAAACTGGGAGTCCCGAGGCTACGCGGTCAGTTCCTACGAGTCACATTGGTCCCGTGGGAGGTGTTGGTGACACCCACGGGACCGTTCGGGGGTTGTTTCGGGTTTTCCCCCACTAACGCCATGTTTTTAAGCCTAGTCTTGAAATATGCAAATTATCGTTGTATTCTCAAACCAGGAGTCCCGCGGCTGCGCGATCAGTTCCTCCCAGTCACATTGGTCCCGTGGGAAGTGTTGGTGCCACCCACGGTGCCGTTCGGGGGCTGTTTTGGGTTTTCACCCTTTAAAGCCATATTTTTAAGCTTAAGTCTAGAAATATTCAAATTACCGTCGTATTCTCAAATCGGGAGTCCCGCGGCTGTGCGGTTAGTTCCTGCGAGTCACATTGGTCCCGCGAGAGGTGTTGGTGCCACCCACGGGGCAGTATGGGGGATGTTTCGGGTTTTCACCCACTAAAGCCATGTTTTTCAGTCTAAGTCTAGAAATATGCAAAATACCGTCGTATTCTCAAATCGAGAGTTCCGCGGCTGCGCGGTTAGTTCCTACGAGTTGCATTGGTCCCGTGGGTGGTGTTGGTGCCACCCACGGGGCCGTTCGGGAGCTGTTTCGGGTTTCCCCCCACTATCGCCATGTTTTTAAGTCTAAGGCTAGAATTATGCAAATTAACGTCGTATTCTCAAACCAGGAGTCCCGCGACTGCGCGGTCAGTTCCTACAAGTCACATTGGTCCCGTGGGAGGTGTTGGTGCCACCCACGTGGCCGTTCGGGGGTTGTTTTTGATTTTCACCCACTAACGTTATGTTTTTAAGCCTAAGTCTAGAAATATTCAAACTATCATCGTATTCTCAAACCAGGAGTCCCGCGACTGCGCGGTCAGTTCCTACGAGTTACATTGGTCCCGTGGGAGGTGTTGGTGCCACCCACGGGGCCGTTCGAGGTTTGTTTCGGGTTTCACCCACTAACGCCATGTTTTTAAGCCTAAGTCAGGAATTATGCAAATTACCGTTGTATTCTCAAACCGAGAGTCCCGCGGCTGCGCGGTTTGTTCCCACTAGTTACATTGATCCCGTGGGAGGTGTTGGTGCCACCTACGGGGCCGTTCGGGGATCGTTTCGGGTTTTCCCCCTCTAAAGCCATGTTTTTAAGACTTAGTCTTGAAATATGAAAATTACCGTCGTATCCTCAAACCGGGAGTCTTATGGCACCCACGGGGCCGTTCGAGGGTTGTTTCAGGTTTTCACCCACTAAAGCCATATTTTTAAGCCTAAGTCTAGAAATATGAAAATTACCGTCGTATTCTCAAATCGGCAGTCCCGCAGCTGCACGGTCAGTTCCTACGAGTTACTTTGATCCCCTGGGAGGTGTTGGTGCCACCCCTTGAGCCGTTCGAGGGTTATTTCGGGTTTTCACCCACTAACGCCATGTTTTACCGAAGTCTATAAATATTCAAATTACCGTCGTATTCTCAAACCGGGAGTCCCGCGGCTACGTGGTCAGTTCCTACGAGTCACATTGGTCCCGTGGGAGGTGTTGGTGCCACCCACGGGGCCGTTCGGGGGCTGTTTCTGGTTTTCACCCACTAACGCCATGTTTTTAAGCCTAAGTCTAGAAATATTCAAATTACCGTCGTATTATCCAATCGGGAGTCCCGGGGTTGTGCGGTCAGTTCCTACGAGCCACATTGGTCCCGTGTGAGGTGTTGGTGCCACCCACGGGGCCGCACAGGGGATGTTTTGGATTTTCACCCACTAACGCCATGTTTTTAAGTCTAAGTCTAGAAATATTCAAATTATCGTCGTATTCTCAAACCGGGAGTCCCGCGGCTGCGCGGTCAGTTCCTACGAGTTACATTGGTCCCGGGGGAGGTGTTGGTTCCACCCACGGGGCCATTCGGGGGATATTTTGGGTTTTCCATGTTTTTAAGCCTAAGTCTTGAGATATTCAAATTACCATCTTATTCTCAAACCGGGAGTCCCGCGGCTACGCAGTCAGTTCTTGCGAGTAACATTGATCCCGTGGGAGGTGTTGGTGCCACCCACGGGGCCGTTCGTGGGCTGTTTCGGGTTTTCACCCTCTAACGCCATGTTTTTAAGCCTAAGTCTAGAAATATACAAATTACCGTCGTATTCTCAAATCAGGAGTCTCGTGGCTACGCGGTCAGTTCCTACGAGTCACATTGGTCCCGTGGGAGGTGTTGGTGCCACCCACGGGGATATTTGGGGGTTGTTTCGGGTTTTAACCCACTAACGCGATGTTTTTAAGCCTAAGGCTAAAATTATGCAAATTACCATTGTATTCTCAAACCGGGAGTCCCGCGACTGCGCGGTCAGTTCCAACGAGTTACATTGGTCCCGTGGGAGGTGTTGGTGCCACCCACGGGGCCGTTCGGGGGCTGTTTCAGCTTTTCACCCTCCAAAGGCATGTTTTAAGCCTAAGTCTAGAAATATTCAGATTACCATCGTATTCTCAAATCGGGAGTCCCGCGACGGCGCGGTCAGTTCCTACCACTCACATTGGTCCCATGGGAGGGTTGTAGCCACCCACGGGGCCGTTCAGGGGTTGTTTCGGTTTTTCCCCCTCTAAGGCCTTATTTTTATGCCTAAGTCCATAAATATGCAAATTACCGGCGTATTCTCAAACTGGGAGTCCCGCGGCTGCGCGGTCAGTTCCTACGAGTTACATTGGTCCCGCGGCTGCGCGGTCAGTTCCAACGAGTTACATTCGACGTAACATTAACCGACTTTTTCAAGCTCTCCAACTCATTTCTTAAATTGTTATTTTCATGTTCAAGAAGAGTGGAAATGTCCCTATCACTTTCCACTTCCCTGTTTAGCATAAATTCTTTCTTCCTGAAGGCCGATGTGATCTCTTGCAGCCTCTTATCAAAGCCCCAACTTGCACTCAATGCCTCATATTTGGCTTTGTAATCAGAATGGAGCTGATATCGAGAAAGATTATGATCCTTTTACGGCTGTTTGATCATCTCATAATATGCACTGTTATTCACCAATGCTTTATTAAAAAGATTATGCAAATGTACATAGGCATCTTTCACTTGATCTGATGCATCTGGATTGAGAAATCCTTCAAAATCTGCCTCAGTTAAACTCACGTGAGCAATTTCAAGCAAACTATTATAATGCTTCAGCAAGTTGGATTCAGTCAAAATAATCAGAGTCTTCTTGGCATCAAACTAAAAATTCACAAGTATAAGAATATAAGCCCAACCAAGAAAAGCAAACAATGGCAATCAAATAATGAAAAATCTCAGAAGGATTAAACAACTTCTTCATTTCATAAACAAATCAATGGTTACAACTGTGTTTCTATTACAAATGAAGAAAGCAAAAAGGAAAAATAAAATTCAAAAAGAAAATAAGCAAAAACTAGAAAAAGGAGTTACACCTTCTCCTTATCTTTAGTAGTTAATTCAGGAGGAGGTAGGTCGATTACAACAATTGGCACCATATACGACTCCCCAGAACTCTCCCCATCATCAAACTCTTCATCAAGGTTAGGAGAATTTCCTGGATCGTGCCTTTAGAATAGTTCAGAGTTTGCCTGTGTGTCGACCTCCTTCAAAGCGTCCAACCAACCATCCTTGTAAGAAAGTTTCTTAGCATATTCAACTGGATGGAGACAACAATGAACACTTTATTCTAGCCTTTGTTATAGGCCTCCGACACTACACCAAAACTGGTGATTGGTCACGGCCAAAATCCCTGACCAAAACTGTGGGTCGCGGACTTGGGCCGTGACCATTTCTGGCATGACCAATTTCATGGGTCGCGGCCCCAGTCCGTGACCAAAAAATGGTCACGGCCCAGAGGGGTCACGGCAGATGGTCGCGGACTTGGGCCGTGACGGGTCGCGGTCCTCATCCGTGACCCACAACCGTGATAAATTGGTCGGGCCAAAGTCCGTGGCCCACGATCGTGACAAAAAAATTAAAAAAAAATTGGTTGCGGCCCTCATCCGTGACTCACAACCGTGACAAATTGGTCGCGACCAAAGTCCGCGAACCACAACCATGACCAAAAAAAAAAAAATGGTTGCGGCCCAAGTCCGTGACCCACAACCATGACAAATTGGTCCCGGACTTGGGCCGCGACCCACAACCGTGACGAAAAAAAATAAAAAAAATAAAAATGATGATGGACAAAGTGCATGACCATATTTAACTATAATTTTAAAAAAAATGTATTTTTTTGGTCAAATCCTAAAATTTGGGGTCCTGTGAGTCCACCATCGGTTGTTACGTTTAACGTTGGACGCGTACGAGGTGTTACAAATATTTATTATTAACAAAACAATAAAACAAATCACAAATTGCGAATCGAGAACGTTGTTAATAAACAAATATATATACAAACTTAAAAAACATTACAACTCTTAATAATTCACAGACCAAAAAAAAATTGGGCAGAGTTTCCTCTATTTTCTTGACATTCCAAACCCTGTAAATGTAAAATCTGCTTATTATAAATCCCGCACGGCCATAAAATTCAACAATCAAATTATAAAAGCCCGCACGACCATAAAACTAAACAATAAAAGCCTGCACGGCCATAAAACTAAACAATAAAAGCCCGCACGGCCATAAAACTAAACAATAAAAGCCTGCATGGATGTAACACATAAAAAACATAATCTTCATGTTGTAAACCATTGCCTCCTTCATTTGTTCCACGTGCAAAAATCCTACAAATGATAGGATACAAAAAAAATATCAGTAACCAATTAGTTTTACAAAAAATTTAATCAAGCTGAAAAATTGCATATATGAGTTAAAATTATCAACGTATCAATGTTTTTAAGTCTAAGTCTAGAAATATTCAAATTACCATCGTATTCACAAACCGGGAGTCCCGCGGCTGCGTGAACAGTTCCTACGAGTTACTTTGGTCCCGTGGGAGGTGTTGGTGCCACACACGGGGCCGTACGGGGGCTATTTTGGGTTTTCACCCACTAACGCCATGTTTTAGCCCTAAGTCTAGAAATATGCAAATTACCATAGTATTCCCAAACCAGGAGTCCCACGGCTGCGCGGTCAGTTCCTACGAGTCACATTGGTCCCGTGGGAGGTGTTCGTGCCATTCATGGAGCCGTTCAGGGGTTGTATCAGGTTTTCCCCCACTAACGCCATGTTTTTAAGCCTAAGTCTAGAAATATGCAAATTATCATCATATTCTCAAATCGGGAGTCCCCGCGGCTGCACGGTCAGTTTCTCCCAGTCACATTGGTCCCGTGAGAGGTGTTGGTGCCACCCACGGGGCCATTCGGGGGTTATTTCGGGTTTTCCATGTTTTTAAGCCTAAGTCTAGAAATATTCACATTACCATCGTATTCTCAAACCAGGAGTCCTGCGGTTACGTGATCAGTTCTTACGAGTCACATTGGTCCCATGGGAGGTGTTGGTGCCACCCACGAGACCGTTCGGGGGTTGTTTCGGGTTTTCACCCACTAACGCCATGTTTTTAAGTCTAAGTCTAGAAATATTCAAATTACCATCGTATTCTCAAACCGGGAGTCTCGGGGTTGCGCGGTCAGTTCCTACAAGTCACATTGGTCCCGTGGGAGGTGTTGGTACCACCCAACGGGCCGTATGGGGGTTGTTCCGGATTTTCACCTACTAACGCCATGTTTTTAATCCTAAGTCTAGAAATATTCAAATTAGCATTGTATTCTCAAACCGGGAGTCCTGTGGCTACGCGGTCAGTTCCAACGAGTTACATTGGTCCCGGGGGAGGTGTTGGTGCCACCCACGGGGCCGTTCGGGGGCTGTTTTCGATTTTCACCTACTAACGCTATGTTTTTAAACATAAGTCAAAAATTATGCAAATAACCATCATATTCTCAAACCGGGAGACCCGCGGATGCGCGATCAGTTCCTACGAGTTATATTGGTCTCGTGGGAGGTGTTGGTGCTCCCACGGGGCCGTTCGGGGGTTGTTTCGGGTTTTCACCCACTAAAGCCATATTTTTAAGCCTAAGTCTAGAAATATGCAAATTACCGTCGTATTCTCAAATCGGGATTTCCGCGGCTACGCGGTTAGTTCCTACGAGTTACATTGGTCCCGTGGGAGGTGTTGGTGCGACCCACGGGGCCGTTCGGGGACTGTTTTGGGTTTTCATCCACGAACTCCATGTTTTGAAGCCTAAGTCTAGTCTTATGCAAATTACCTTCGTATTCTCAAACCAGGAGTCCCGCGGATGCGTGGTCAGTTCCTACGAGTTACATTGGTCCCGTGGGAGGTGTTGGTGCCACCCACGGGGCCGTTCGGGGGCTGTTTCGGGTTTTCACCCTCTAATGCAATGTTTTTAAGCCTAAGTCTAGAAATATGCAAATTACCGTCGTATTCTCAAATCGGGAGTCCCGTGGCTGCGCGGTCAGTTCCTACGAGTCACATTGGTCCCGTGGGAGGTGTTGGTGCCACCCACGGGGATGTTCGGGGGCTGTTTCGGGTTTTAATCCACTAACACCAAGTTTTTAAGCCTAAGGCTAAAATTATGCAAATTACCATCGTATTCTCAAGCCGGGAGTCCCGCGACTGCGCGGTCAGTTCCTAAGAGTTACATTGGTCCCGTGGGAGGTGTTGGTGCCACACACGGGGCCGTTCGGGGGCTGTTTCGGGTTTTCACCCTCCAAAGGCATGTTTTAAGCCTAAGTCTAGAAATATTCAGATTACCGTCGTATTCTTAAACCGGGAGTCCCGCGGCGGCGCGGTCAGTTCCTACCACTCGCATTGGTCCCGTGGGAGGGTTGTAGCCACCCACGGGGCCGTTCAGGGGTTGTTTCAGTTTTTCCCCCACTAACGCCATATTTTTAATCCTAAATCTAGAAATATGCAAATTACGTCGTATTCTCAAATCGGGAGTCCCGCGGCTACGCGGTGAAGGAGGTGTTAGTGCCACCTACAAGGCCGTACGGGGGCTGTTTCGGGTTTTCACCCACTAACGCCATGTTTTTAAGCCTAAGTCTAGAAATATTCAAATTATCGTCGTATTCTCAAACTGGGAGTCCCGCGGCTGCGTGGTCAGTTCCTACGAGTTACATTGGTCCCCGGGGAGGTGTTGGTGCCACCCACGGGGCCATTTGGGGGCTATTTCGAGTTTTCCATGTTTTTAGCCTAAGTCTAAAAATATTCAAATTAGCATTGTATTCTCAAACCGGGAGTCCCGTGGCTACGCGGTCAGTTCCTACGAGTTACATCGGTCTCGTGGGAGGTGTTGGTGCCACCCACGGGGCTGTTCGAGGGCGGTTTTGGGTTTTCACCCTCTAACGCCATGTTTTTAAGCCTAAGTCTAGAAATATGAAAATTACCGTCGTATTCCCAAACCGGGAGTCCCGCGGCTACGTGGTCAGTTCCTACGATTTACTTTGGTCTCGTGGGAGGTGTTGGTGCCACACACGGGGCCGTGCGGGTGCTGTTTCGGGTTTTCACCCTATAACGCAATGTTTTTAAGCCTAAGTCTAGAAATATGCAAATTACCGTCGTATTCTCAAACCGGGAGTCCCGTGGCTGCGCGGTCAGTTCCTACGAGTCACATTGGTCCCGTGGGAGGTGTTGGTGCCACCCACGGGGATGTTCGGGGGCTCTTTCGGGTTTTAACCCACTAACGCCATGTTTTTAAGCCTAAGGCTAAAATTATGCAAATTACCGTCGTATTCTCAAACCGGGAGTCCCGCGACTGCGCGGTCAGTTCCTACGAGTTACATTGGTCCCGTGGGAGGTGTTGGTGCCACCCACGGGGCCGTTCGGGGGCTGTTTCGAGTTTTCACCCTCCAAAGGCATGTTTTAAGCCTAAGTCTAGAAATATTCAGATTACCGTCGTATTCTCAAACCGGGAGTCCCGCGGCGGCGCGGTCAGTTCCTACCACTCACATTGGTCCCGTGGGAGGGTTGTAGCCACCCACGGGGCCGTTCAGGGGTTGTTTCGGTTTTTCCCCCACTAACACCATATTTTTAATCGTAAGTCTAGAAATATGCAAATTACCGTCGTATTCTCAAACCGGGAGTCCCGCGGCTGCGCGGTGAAGGAGTTGTTGGTGCCACCCACAAGGCCGTACGGGGGCTGTTTTGGGTTTTCACCCACTAACGCCATGTTTTTAAGCCTAAGTATAGAAATATTCAAATTACCGTCGTATTCTCAAACTGGGAGTCCCGCGGTTGCGCGGTCAGTTCCTACGAGTTACATTGGTCCCCGGGGAGGTGTTGGTGCCACCCACGGGGCCATTCGGGGGCTATTTCGAGTTTCCATGTTTTTAGCCTAAGTCTAAAAATATTTAAATTAGCGTCGTATTCTCAAAACAGGAGTCCCGTGGCTACACGTTGAGTTCCTACGAGTTACATCGATCTCGTGGGAGGTGTTGGTGCCACCCACGGGGCCGTTCGAGGGCGGTTTCGGGTTTTCACCCTCTAACGCCATGTTTTTAAGTCTAAGTCTAGAAATATGCAAATTACAGTCGTATTCCCAAACCGGGAGTCCCGCGGCTACGTGGTCAGTTCCTACGAGTTACTTTGGCCCCGTGGGAGGTGTTGGAGCCACACACGGGGCCGTACGGGGGCTGTTTCGGGTTTTCACCCACTAACGCCATGTTTTTAGCCCTAAGCCTAGAAATATGCAAATTACCGTCGTATTCTCAAACCGGGAGTCCCGCGACTGCGGGGTCAGTCCCACGAGTTACATTGGTCCCGTTGGAGGTGTTGGTGCCACCCACGAGGCCGTACGGGGGTTGTTTTGGGGTTTTCACCCACTAACACCATGTTTTTAAGCCTAAGTCTAGAAATATGAAAATTACCGTCGTATTCTTAAACCCGGAGTCCCGGGGGTGCGCGGTCAGTTCCTACGAGTCACATTGGTCCCGTGGGAGGTGTTGGTGACACCCACGAGGCCATTCGGGTGTTGTTTCGGGTTTCCCCCCACTATCACCATGTTTTTAAACCTAAGTCTAGAAATATGCAAATTATCATCGTATTCTCAAACCGGGAGTCCCGCGGCTGCGCGGTCAGTTCCTCCCAGTCACATTGGTCCCATGGGAGGTGTTGGTGCCACCCACGGGGCCGTTCGACGGTTGTTTCGGGTTTTCACCCTCTAAAGCCATATTTTTAAGCCTAAGTCTAGAAATATTCAAATTATCATCGTATTCTCAAACCAGGAGTCCCGCGACTGCGCGGTCAGTTCCTACGAGTTACATTGGCCCCGTGGGAGGTGTTGGTGCCACCCACGGGGCCGTTCGGGGTTTGTTTCGGGTTTTCACCCACTAACGCCATGTTTTTAAGCCTAAGTCAAGAATTATGCAAATTACCGTTGTATTCTCAAACCGAGAGTCCCACGGCTGCGCGGTCAGTTCCCACCAGTTACATTGATCCCGTGGGAGGTGTTGGTGCCACCTACGGGGCCGTTCGGGGATCGTTTCGGGTTTTCCCCCTCTAAAGCCATGTTTTTAAGACTTAGTCTTGAAATATGAAAATTACCGTCGTATCCTCAAACCGGGAGTCTTATTGCCACATGATCAGTTCCTACGATTCGCATTGGTCCCGTGGGAGGTGTTGGTGCCACCCACGGGGCCGTTCGAGGGTTGTTTCAGGTTTTCACCCACTAAAGCCATATTTTTAAGCTTAAGTCTAGAAATATGCAAATTACCGTCGTATTCTCAAATCGGCAGTCCCGCAGCTGCACGGTCAGTTCCTACGAGTTACTTTGATCCCCTGGGAGGTGTTGGTGCCAAGGAGCCGTTCGAGGGTTATTTCGGGTTTTCACCCACTAACGCCATGTTTTACCGAAGCCTAGAAATATTCAAATTACCATCGTATTCACAAACCGGGAGTCCCGCGGCTACGTGGTCAGTTCCTACGAGTCACATTGGTCCCGTGGGAGGTGTTGGTGCCACCCACGGGGCCGTTCGGGGGTTGTTTCTGGTTTTCACCCACTAACGCCATGTTTTTAAGCCTAAGTCTAGAAATATTCAAATTACCGTCGTATTATCCAATCGGGAGTCCCGGGGCTATGCGGTCAGTTCCTACGAGCCACATTGGTCCCGTGTGAGGTGTTGGTGCCACCCACGGGGCCGTACAGGGGATGTTTTGGATTTTCACCCACTAACGCCATGTTTTTAAGTCTAAGTCTAGAAATATTCAAATTATCGTCGTATTCTCAAACCGGGAGTCCCGCGGCTGCGTGGTCAGTTCCTACGAGTTACATTGGTCCCGGGGGAGGTGTTGGTGCCACCCACGGGGTCATTCGGGGGATATTTTGGGTTTTCCATGTTTTTAAGCCTAAGTCTAGAGATATTCAAATTATCATCTTATTCTCAAACCGGGAGTCCCGCGGCTACGCAGTCAGTTCTTGCGAGTAACATCGATCCCGTGGGAGGTGTTGGTGCCACCCACGGGGCCGTTCGTGGGCTGTTTCGGGTTTTCACCCTCTAACGCCATGTTTTTAAGCCTAAGTCTAGAAATATACAAATTACCGTCGTATTCTCAAATCGGGAGTCCCGTGGCTGCGCGGTCAGTTCCTACGAGTCACATTGGTCCCGTGGGAGGTGTTGGTGCCACCCACGGGGATATTTGGGGGTTGTTTCGGGTTTTAACCCACTAACGCGATGTTTTTAAGCGTAAGGCTAAAATTATGCAAATTACCATCGTATTCTCAAACCGGGAGTCCCGCGACTGCGCGGTCGGTTCCAACGAGTTACATTGGTCCCGTAGGAGGTGTTGGTGCCACCCACGGGGCCGTTCGGGGGCTGTTTCAGCTTTTCACCCTCCAAAGGCATGTTTTAAGCCTAAGTGTAGAAATATTCAGATTACCATCGTATTCTCAAATCGGGAGTCCCGCGACGGCGCGGTCAGTTCCTACCACTCACATTGGTCCCGTGGGAGGGTTGTAGCCACCCACGGGGCCGTTCAGGAGTTGTTTCGGTTTTTCCCCCTCTAAGGCCTTATTTTTATGCCTAAGTCCATAGATATGCAAATTACCGTCGTATTCTCAAACTGGGAGTCCCGCGGCTGCGCGGTCAGTTCCTACGAGTTACATTGGTCCCGTGGGAGGTGTTGGTGCCACCGACGGGGTCGTTCGGGGGTTATTTCGGGTTTTCCCCCTCTAAAGCCATGTTTTTAAGCCTAAGTCTAGAAATATGAAAATTACCATCGTATTCTCAAATCGGGAGTCCCGCGGCTGCGCGGTCAGTTCTTACAAGTCACATTGGTCCCGTGGGAGGTGTTAGTGCCACCCACGAGGCCGTTCGGGGGCTGTTTCGGATTTTCACCCTCTAAAGCCACGATTTTAAACCAAAGTCTAGAAATATTCAAATTACCATCGTATTCTCAAATCGGGAGTCCCGCGGCTGCGCGATTAGTTCCTACGAGTTACATTGGTCCCGTGGGAGGCGTTGGTGCCACCCACAGGGCCGTTCGGGGGCTGTTTTCAATTTTCACCCACTAACGCTATGTTTTTAAGTCTAAGTCGAAAATTATGCAAATTCCTGTCATATTCTCAAGCCGGGAGTCCCGCAACTGTGCGGTCAGTTCCTACGAGTCACATTGGTCTCGTGGGAAGTGTTGGTGCCACCCACGGGGCCGTTCGGGGGCTGTTTCGGGTTTTCACCCACTAAAGCCATGTTTTTAAGCCTAAGTTTAGAAATATTCAAATTACCATCGTATTCTTAAATCGAGAGTTTCGCGGCTGCGCAGTCAGTTCCTACGAGTTACATTGGTCCCGTAGGTGGTATTGGTGCCACCCACGGGGTCGTTCGGGGGCTGTTTCGGGTTTTCACCCACTAACGCCATGTTTTTAAGCCTAAGTCTAGAATTATGCATATTACCTTCGTATTCTCAAACCGGGAGTTCCGCGGCTGTGCGGTTAGTTCCTACGAGTTACATTGAACCCGTGGGTGGTGTTGGTGCCACCCACGGAGCCGTTTGGGGGTTGTTTCGGGTTTTCACAAACTAACGCCATGTTTTTAAGTCTAAGTCTAGAAATATTCAAATTACCATCGTATTCTCAAACCAGGAGTCTCGGGGCTGCGCGGTCAGTTCCTACGAGTCACATTGGTCCCGCGGGACGTGTTGGTATCACCCACAGGGCCGTACGGGGGCTGTTTCGAGTTTTCACCCGCTAACGGCATGTTTTTAAGCTTAAGTCTAGAAATATTCAAATTAACATTCTATTCTCAAATCAGGAGTCCCGGGGCTGCGCGGTCAGTTCCTACGAGTCACATTGGTCCCGTGGGAGGTGTTGCTGCCACCCACGGGACCTAACGGGGGTTGTTTCAGATTTTCACCCACAGGTCTTGGTGACACCAGCAGGACCGTTCGAGGGTTGTTCCGGGTTTTCCCCACTAACGCCATGTTTTTAAGCCAAAGTCTAGAAATATGCAAATTATTATCGTATTCTCAAACCGGGAGTCCCGCGTCTACGCGGTCAGTTCCTTCCAGTCACATTGGTTCCGTGGGAGGTGTTGATGCCACCACGGGGCCGTTCAGGGGCTGTTTCGGGTTTTTACCCTCTAAAGCCATGTTTTTAAACCTAAGTCTATAAATATTCAAATTACCATCGTATTCTCAAACCGGGAGTCCCGCGGCTGCGCCGTGAGTTCCTACGAGTTACATTGGTTCCGTGGGAGGTGTTGGTGCCACCCACGGGGCCGTACGGGGGTTGTTTCGGGTTTTCTCCCACTAACGCTATGTTTTTAAGCCTAGTTTTAAAATATGCAAATTATCATCGTATTCTCAAACCGGGAGTCTCGCGGCTGCGCGATCAGTTCCTCCTAGTCACATTAGTCCCGTGAGAAGTGTTGGTGCCACCCATGGGGCCGTTCGGGGGCTGTTTTGGGTTCTCACCCTTTAAAGCCATATTTTAAGCCTAAGTCTAGAAATATTCAAATTATCGTCGTATTCTCAAATCGGGAGTCCAGCGGCTACGCGGTTAGTTCTTGCGAGTCACATTGGTCCCGTGGGAGGTGTTGGTGCCACCCACGGGGCCGTATGGGGGCTGTTTCGGGTTTTCACCCACTAAAGCCATGTTTTTAAGCCTAAGTCTAAAAATATACAAATTAGCGTCGTATTCTCAAACCGGCAGTCCCGCGGCTGTGCGATCAGTTCCTCCCAGTCACATTGGTCCCGTGGGAAGTGTTGGTGCCACCCACGGGGCTGTTTCGGGTTTTCACCCTCTAAAGCCATATTTTTAAGCCTAAGTATAGAAATATTCAAATTACTGTCGTATTCTCAAATCGGGAGTCCCGCGGCTGCGCAGTCAGTTCCTACGAGTCACATTGGTTCCGTGGGAGGTGTTGGTGCCACCTACGGGGCCGTACGGGGGCTGTTTCGAGTTTTCACCCACTAAAGTCGTGTTTTTAAGTCTAAGTCTAGAAATATGCAAAATACCGTCGTATTCTCAAACCGGGAGTTCTGCGGCTGCGCGGTCAGTTCCATCGAGTTACATTGGTCCCGTGGGTGGTGTTGGTGCCACCCACGGGGTCGTTCGGGGGCTATTTCGGGGTTTAACCCACTAACGCCATGTTTTTAAGCCTAAGGCTAGAATTATGCAAATTACCGTCGTATTCTCAAACCGGGAGTCCCACGACTGCACGATCAGCTCCTTCGTGTTACATTGGTCCCGTGGGAGGCGTTGGTGCCACCCACGGGGGCCGTTCGGGGGCTATTTCGGGTTTTCACCCACTAACGCCATGTTTTTAAGCATTAGGCTAGAATTATGCAAATTACCATCGTATTCTCAAACCGTGAGTCCCGCGACTGCGCGATCAGTTCCTACGTGTTACATTGGTCCCGTGGGAGGTGTTGGTGCCACCCACGGGGGCCGTTCGGGGGCTGTTTCTGATTTTCACCCACTAACGCTATGTTTTTAAGCCTAAGTAAAAAATTATGCAAATTACCGTCGTATTCTCAAAACAGGAGTTCCGCGGCTGCGCGGTCAGTTCCTACGAGTTATATTGGTCCTGTGGGAGGTGTTGGTGCCACCCACGGGGCCGTTCGGGGGCTGTTTCGGATTTTCATCCTTAAAGCCATGCTTTTAAGCCTAAGTCTAGAAATATGAAAATTACCGTCGTATTCTCAAACCGGGAGTCCCGCGGCTGCGCGGTCAGTTCCTACAAGTCACATTGGTCCTGTGGGGAGGTGTTGGTGCCACCCACGAGGCCGTTCGGGGGCTGTTTCGGGTTTTCACCGTCTAAAGCCACGTTTTTATGCCTAAGTCTGGAAATATTCAAATTACCGTCGTATTCTCAATCCGGGAGTCCCGCGGCTGCGCAATTAGTTCCTACGAGTAACATTGGTCCCGTGGGAGGCGTTGGTGCCACCCACAGGGCCGTTCGGGGGCTGTTTTCGATTGTCACCCATTAACGCTATGTTTTTAAACCTAAGTCGAAAATTATGCAAATTCCTATCGTATTTTCAAATCGGGAGTCCCGCGACTGCGCGGTCAGTTCCTACGAGTCACATTGGCCCCGTGGGAGGTGTTGGTGCCACCTACGGGGCCGTTCGGGGGATGTTTCGAGTTCTCACCCCCTAAAGCCATGTTTTTAAGCCTAAGTCTAGAAATATACAAATTACAGTCGTATTCTTAAATCGGGAGTTTAGCGGCTGCGCGGTCAGTTCCTACGAGTTACATTGGTCCCGTGGGTAGTGTTGGTGCCACCCACGGGGCCGTTCGGGGGCTGTTTCGAGTTTTCACCCACTAACACCATGTTTTTAAGCCTAAGTCTAAAATTATGCAAATTACCTTCGTATTCTCAAACAGGGAGTTCCGCGGCTGTACGGTTAGTTCCTACGAGTTACATTGGTCCCGTGGGTGGTGTTGGTGCCACCCACGGAGCCATTCGGGGGTTATTTCGAGTTTTCACCCACGAACGCCATGTTATTAAGCCTAAGTCTAGAAATATTCAAATTACCGTCGTATTCTCAAATTGGGAGTTTTGGGGATGCGCGTACAGTTCCTACGAGACACATTGGTCCCGTGGGAGGTGTTGGTGCCACCCACAGGGGTGTACGGGGGCTGTTTTGGGTTTTCACCCACTAACGCCATGTTTTTAAGCTTAAGTCTAGAAATATTCAAATTACCGTAGTATTCTCAAACCGGGATTCCCGGGGCTGCGCAACCAGTTCCTACGAGTAACATTTGTCCCGTAGGAGGTGTTGGTGACACCCATGGGGCCGTACGGGGGATGTTTCGGGGTTTTCACCCAATAACGCCATATTTTTAAGCTTAAGTCTAGAAATATTAAAATTACCGTCGTATTCTCAAACCGGGAGTCCCGCGGCTGCGCGGTCAGTTCCTGCGAGTTACATTGGTCCCGTGGGAGGTGTTGGTGCCATCCACGGGGCCGTTCGAGGTTGTTTCGGGTTTTCACCCACTAACGCCATGTTTTTAAGCCTAAGTCTCGAATTATGTAAATTACCGTCGTATTCTCAAACTGGGAGTCCCGCGGCTGCGCGGTCAGTCCCACGAGTTACATTGGTCCCGTGGGAGGTGTTAGTGCCACCCACGGGGACGTATGGGGGCTGTTTCAGGTTTTCACGCACTAACGCCATGTTTATAAGCCTAAGTCTAGAAATATTCAAATTACCGTCGTATTCTCAAACCGTGAGTCCCGAGGCTACGCGGTCAGTTCCTACGAGTCACATTGGTCCCGTGGGAGGTGTTGGTGACACCCATGGGACCGTTCGGGGGTTGTTTCGGGTTTTCCCCCACTAACGCCATGTTTTTAAGCCTAGTCTTGAAATATGCAAATTATCGTCGTATTCTCAAACCGGGAGTCCCGCGGCTGCGCGATCAGTTCCTCCCAGTCACATTGGTCCCGTGGGAAGTGTTGGTGCCACCCACGGTGCCGTTCGGGGGCTGTTTTGGGTTTTCACCCTTTAAAGCCATATTTTTAAGCTTAAGTCTAGAAATATTCAAATTACCGTCGTATTCTCAAATCGGGAGTCCCGCGGCTGTGCGGTTAGTTCCTGCGAGTCACATTGGTCCCGTGGGAGGTGTTGGTGCCACCCACGGGGCAGTATGGGGGATGTTTCGGGTTTTCACCCACTAAAGCCATGTTTTTCAGCCTAAGTCTAGAAATATGCAAAATACCGTCGTATTCTCAAATCGAGAGTTCCGCGGCTGCGCGGTTAGTTCCTACGAGTTACATTGGTCCCGTGGGTGGTGTTGGTGCCACCCACGGGGCCGTTCGGGGGCTGTTTCGGGTTTCCCCCCACTATCGCCATGTTTTTAAGTCTAAGGCTAGAATTATGCAAATTAACGTCGTATTCTCAAACCAGGAGTCCCGCGACTGCGCGGTCAGTTCCTACAAGTCACATTGGTCCCGTGGGAGGTGTTGGTGCCACCTACGGGGCCGTTCGGAGATCGTTTCGGGTTTTCCCCCTCTAAAGCCATGTTTTTAAGACTTAGTCTTGAAATATGCAAATTACCGTCGTATCCTCAAACCGGGAGTCTTATGGCCGCACGATCAGTTCCTACGATTCGCATTGGTCCCGTGAGAGGTGTTGGTGCCACCCACGGGGCCGTTCGAGGGTTGTTTCAGGTTTTCACCCACTAAAGCCATATTTTTAAGCCTAAGTCTAGAAATATGAAAATTACCGTCGTATTCTCAAATCGGCAGTCCCGCAGCTGCACGGTCAGTTCCTACGAGTTACTTTGATCCCCTGGGAGGTGTTGGTGCCACCCACGGAGCCGTTCGAGGGTTATTTCGGGTTTTCACCCACTAACGCCATATTTTACCGAAGTCTAGAAATATTCAAATTACCGTCGTATTCTCAAACCGGGAGTCCCGCGGCTACGTGGTCAGTTCCTACGAGTCACATTGGTCCCGTGGGAGGTGTTGGTGCCACCCACGGGGCCGTTCGGGGGCTGTTTCTAGTTTTCACCCACTAACGGCATGTTTTTAAGCCTAAGTCTAGAAATATTCAAATTACCGTCGTATTATCCAATCGGGAGTCCCGGGGCTGTGCGGTCAGTTCCTCCGAGCCACATTGGTCCCGTGTGAGGTGTTGGTGCCACCCACGGGGCCGTACAGGGGATGTTTTGGATTTTCACCCACTAACGCCATGTTTTTATGTCTAAGTCTAGAAATATTCAAATTATCATCGTATTCTCAAACCGGGAGTCCCGCGGCTGCGCAGTCAGTTCCTACGAGTTACATTGGTCCCGGGGGAGGTGTTGGTGCCACCCACGGGGCCATTCGGGGGATATTTTGGGTTTTCCATGTTTTTAAGCCTAAGTCTAGAGATATTCAAATTACTATCTTATTCTCAAACCGGGAGTCCCGCGGCTACGCAGTCAGTTCTTGCGAGTAACATTGATCCCGTGGGAGGTGTTGGTGCCACCCACGGGGCCGTTCGTGGGCTGTTTCGAGTTTTCACCCTCTAACGCCATATTTTTAAGCCTAAGTCTAGAAATATACAAATTACTGTCGTATTCTCAAATCGGGAGTCCCGTGGCTACGCGGTCAGTTCCTACGAGTCACATTGGTCCCGTGGGAGGTGTTGGTGCCACCCACGGGGATATTTGGGGGTTGTTTCGGGTTTTAACCCACTAACGCGATGTTTTTAAGCCTAAGGCTAAAATTATGCAAATTACCATTGTATTCTCAAATCGGGAGTCCCGCGACTGCGGGGTCAGTTCCAACGAGTTACATTGGTCCCGTGGGAGGTGTTGGTGCCACCCACGGGGCCGTTCGGGGGCTGTTTCATCTTTTCACCCTCCAAAGGCATGTTTTAAGCCTAAGTCTAGATATATTTAGATTACCATCGTATTCTCAAACCGGGAGTCCCGCGACGGCGCGGTCAGTTCCTACCACTCACATTGGTCCCGTGGGAGGGTTGTAGCCACCCACGGGGCCGTTCAGGGGTTGTTTCGGTTTTTCCCCCTCTAAGGCCTTATTTTTATGCCTAAGTCCATAAATATTCAAATTACCGTCGTATTCTCAAACTGGAAGTCCCGCGGCTGCGCGGTCAGTTCTTACGAGTTACATTGGTCCCGTGGGAGGTGTTGGTGCCACCGACGGGGTCGTTCGGGGGTTATTTCGGGTTTTCCCCCTCTAAAGCCATGTTTTTAAGCCTAAGTCTAGAAATATGAAAATTACCATCGTATTCTCAAATCGGGAGTCCCGCGGCTGCGCGGTCAGTTCTTACAAGTCACATTGGTCCCGTGGGAGGTGTTAGTGCCACCCACGAGGCCGTTCGGGGGCTGTTTCGGATTTTCACTCTCTAAAGCCACGATTTTAAACCAAAGTCTAGAAATATTCAAATTACCATCGTATTCTCAAATCGGGAGTCCCGCGGCTGCGCGATTAGTTCCTACGCGTTACATTGGTCCCGTGGGAGGCGTTGGTGCCACCCACAGGGCCGTTCGGGGGCTGTTTTCAATTTTCACCCACTAACGCTATGTTTTTAAGTCTAAGTCGAAAATTATGCAAATTCCTGTCATATTCTCAAGTCGGGAGTCCCGCAACTGTGTGGTCAGTTCCTACGAGTCACATTGGTCTCGTGGGAGGTGTTGGTGCCACCCACGGGGCCGTTCGGGGGCTGTTTCGGGTTTTCACCCACTAAAGCCATGTTTTTAAGCCTAAGTCTAGAAATATGCAAATTACCATCGTATTCTTAAATCGGGAGTTTCGCGGCTACGCAGTCAGTTCCTACGAGTTACATTGGTCCCGTAGGTGGTATTGGTGCCACCCACGGGGTCGTTCGGGGGCTGTTTCGGGTTTTCACCCACTAACGCCATGTTTTTAAGCCTAAGTCTAGAATTATGCATATTACCTTCGTATTCTCAAACCGGGAGTTCCGCGGCTGTGCGGTTAGTTCCTACGAGTTACATTGAACCCGTGGGTGGTGTTGGTGCCACCCACGGAGCCGTTTGGGGGTTGTTTCGGGTTTTCACAAACTACGTCATGTTTTTAAGTCTAAGTCTAGAAATATTCAAATTACCATCGGATTCTCAAACCAGGAGTCTCGGGGCTGCGCGGTTAGTTCCTACGAGTCACATTGGTCCCGCGGGAGGTGTTGGTATCACCCACAGGGCCGTACGGGGGCTGTTTCGTGTTTTCACCCCGCTAACGGCATGGTTTTTAAGCTTAGTCTAGAAATATTCAAATTAACATTCTATTCTCAAATCGGGAGTCCCGGGGCTGCGCGGTCAGTTCCTACGAGTCACATTGGTCCCGTGGGAGGTGTTGCTGCCACCCACGGGACCTAACGGGGGTTGTTTCAGATTTCACCCACTAACGTCATGTTTTTAAGCCTAAGTCTAGAAATATTCAAATTACCGTCGTATTCTCAAACGGGAGTCCCGCGGCTACGCGGTCAGTTCCTGCGAGTGACATTGGTCCCGGGGAGGTGTTGGTGCCACCCACGGGGCCGTACAGGGGCTGTTTCGTATTTTCACCCAGCTAACGCCATGTTTTTAAGCCTAAGTCTAGAAATATTTAATTTACCGTCGTATTCTCAAGATGGGAGTCTCGGGGCTGCACGGTCAGTTCCTACGAGTCACATTAGTCCATGGGAGGTCTTGGTGACACCAGCG